>CM075101.1:24242559-25493955 GCA_037576195.1 Phytoseiulus persimilis | reverse complement strand
TTACCCGGAAACAACTGAAAAGACAGGCGCTCCTCATTCAGCTCCGTTCTGAATGAATGTCAGAGGCTCGAGATTGTGTTTTGAAACGTTCGGCTCCGGAGAAACGCTTTGAATCACGATGGGTCGATCGGATTTTTCACAAACATGAGATCAACGCTCCGAGATGCCACCATGACTGCTTCCGCCGCGAGTTTCGTGAGTTCATCGATCGTGACAACTTTGGCGAAAACTACATCATATAAAAAGCAGAGTGGGATTGTAAGTCTCGCCGAGACGCTTCGAGCAGACGACGGTAGGAAGAGATGAAATTCGTAGTGGTGATTCTGTTGGCGTTCTATGTCGTCGGTGAGAGAAATACGAACCGTTTCATCTTTTGATTAAATCCTTCATTTCTATTGACGCCTACACGACCTCCGACAATATTTCCCTTTCAGCCTCGACGCCGATTCGACGAGTGCCTCCGTCCTTCCACAGCAAAACGGACCTTCTCGTAGAGGACGATTGGGATCGAGATTACAAATCAGGTTTCAGATACCTGGGTCGTCCGCAACTCGGAATCACGAAGCAATTCTATCCCGTCGTCATTGGTTGATCATGGTCGCCAGGAGTCTCAATAAGGTCGCTCCGGAAATCACCCTTATCGGACGATATCTGTTTGCTGCAGAATCCGGGCAAAGAAACACCTTGAAAACTCCCTTCCCGGGAGGAGTGCTTTCATGACTCTATGCTCGTTCATACTTATAAACTCCCCATCTCTGGAGGGAACATTTACCGCCTCGTACAGTGACCTTCAGGCCCGCGCGAACCAACTTGTTTCCAGCAATGCTGCTAATTACCGACTGAATTTCTGTTGATTTGTACTCCATCTTCATCTGATTCTAACACTCGTCCCTTCTCGACCCTATCCCGATAATGGCTTGGTCTCGTGAATATGACGACTCGAACTGTTCTCCTATGAGTGAGCTCAATGAATCTCCCTGCGATCACCTCGACTGTACATCTCGACGTCCCACCTTCCCACTGGTCCATTAACGCTCACTTTCACATTGGTGTAGTTTCTGACGCGAAACCGTCTTCATCAAAAAAGTAACGAATTTACAGCTACGTCATTCGATCCTTGTCATGAAATTCACTCTAGGATACTTCCTTGCGCGCTTCCTGCTACTTCCTACTCTGCGAAGCGGCCCTGAGTTGGGGGACGCTATTAGACGTTCCGGCCCGGTCGATCCGAGGAAGAAACGACGTACGAATTCCACACGCGGAACTGTCGTATCTCATTCAAGTTCCCACGTTCCCTCGTAGTCTATGTTAAATGAAGATAAACAGGGACAGTCATCCAGTGATGGCGCAGTCGCACATCTAAGATTACAAATTACCCAACACCGGGAGCGCCGACAGGGGTTGTGCAAGCTGATGGATGATTTAGTCCTGGGGCGATACGATCGAGCGTTGGAATTTTCAGCGAACTTGTACCATGGCACGCGGTCGGGTACTCTTTACGCTTAAGTCACCTGCACTGAAATGAAGCTTGCTCGTAAGTTAAGGCCGCGTTCCAATCGAACTTTGAATTGGTCAAGCCGGTTGAGTTTCTCCACCATAGCCAATTCTTTTTCGTCTACCAATCATAAAGAGAGCTCATTCGATTCGCGTTCCCGAGTCCTTCTCCTATCTCCGCGGGCCAAGCACCGGTAGCCAAGTTCTCTTCTGCACCTTCTACGGAGGACTTTTGTCCCAGGATGTGTTTCATGGTAATGTACATGTTGTGTTCATGGTGTGGTATTCGTTACTGTACCCAGGTTTGTCTCACACTTATTTTCGAAATGGTACATATAATGTCTGCATCTGCTTCTCAATTCTAACGTAGTCAACAATGTTTTCAGGTGTCAGTATACACTGGACCACGCTTTGCGGTTTTCCTTGGTGCGTTGCGAATTTTGCGCAACGGAAGATCGTGTGTTCTGGCGTACCTTATTCGTGCGACGTAGTTTCATGCTGATCGAGACATGACCTCAAGAGTGATGGCTATGTGGAGATTCCCGAATAGACTTCTTCTTCATGATTGAGTCCGGCAATTCGAGCCAGACTCGCTGAGAGCATTCGAAGACTGAAGATATCGCTGAGCCACATACGGGAGAGTCATTTCCCCATTTTGATTCGCAACCATCAGAAACGCCTTGTCCTGATTCGGTCTCATTCTCCGAAGGGAGAGGGATTCGAGAGTTCGGCCGCCGGTTGCCGGATCGGAAGCGGGTACGTTGCGATTTCCCGCTGGGCTTTCGAAGCAGTAAGCTGATATCCCGCAAAGAGTGTCCAAGCGAGGCTCGCATCGAATAAATACTTCAGCCCGCGGAGAAACGCAGCCCTTGCCGCAAACTCCCCTGGACATCGTACCCAGCACATGATGTGGTCACGGGCGATCATTTGATCGGTCGATCCCTTCCGCCGAGTCGAGTCCCGCCTCCCAGATCCTCCTGGGCTTGAGACAGATTCCGACCCATTTTTGATACCGCGAGTACTCCCCGGTCACGGCTCATCTGAATGTCACTTTCCTGTTTGTGTGACCATTCGATCGCTCAAGTCAGTGGCGAGCGAGTGCGGTGGCATATTTCACGTGGAGGAGCTGCGTACGAAGTCAGAAGACAGGATTAACATCGAGGCTACGGATGGAACGTGAGCTTATTTCGTCGTTACAACTGAATCGTGTGCTCTTTCATAGATCACACCAAGTTCATTCGAATATTCCGCGATGCTAAGGGAGGAGCCGATGGGGGGGCGGCTTGAGCGGTGGCACGCAGCGCATCCTCTCGCTATTGTTAGCTCTCTCGGCGGCATTCGTCACTTCCTCCATGGAACTCGTCAACACTCACGGTGCAAACGCTGCCCTCTCGAAGATGTTCCTTGTTCCCTTGATTATATTCGCTGCTTCGTGGATGCTCTTTGTAATGTTTCCGGTGTTCGTCGTCACTTCCTCGGTGGTATTTCTCGCTGCACCGGCGCTACTCGGTTTTATTGGCTGCTTTGTCGGTTGTATTCCTCGCTTCCTCAAAGATACTCTCAACTCCGTCGAAGAGTAGCTCTGCTCCCTCGATGATACTCGTGAGATCTTGGGTGCTGTTCGGTGATATCTCTGTGGTACTGTTTGTTCCCTCGATGATGATCGTCGCTTTCCCGCTGGCATTCGTTGCTTTCTCAGCGGACTTCATTGCGTCCTCGATGATGCTCTCTGATTCCTCGACCAAACTTCCCGGTTCTCCGGTGCCGTTTCTCGACGTTCCAGTGCCATTCGTCACCTCCTCAATGACACTCTCAGCTCCTTCGATGATAACCGTCGTTTTCCTGGTGGCATTCATTGCTTCCTCGGTGGAGTTCGTGGCGTCCTCGATGATGCTCTCTGATTCCTCGAGCAAACTTCCCGGTTCCCCGGTGCTGTTCTTCGATTTTCCGGTGCCATTCGTCACCTCCTCAATGACACTCTCTCCCTCTTCGATGATAATCATCGCTTCCCTGGTGGCTTTCATTGCTCTCTCAGCGGAGATCATTGCGTCCTCGATGATGCTCTCTGATTCCTCGAGCAAACTTCCCGGTTCCCTGGTCCTGTTCTTCGATTTTCCGGTGCCATTTGTCACCGCCTCAATTATACTCTCTCCCTCTTCGATGATAATCGTCGCTCCCCTGGTGGCATCAATTGCTTCCTCGGTGGAGTTCGTGGCGTCCTCGATGATGCTCTCTGATTCCTCGACCAAATTTTCCGGTTCTCCGGTGCCGTTTCTCGACGTTCCAGTGCCATTCGTCACCTCCTCAATTATACTCTCAGCTCCTTCGATGATAATCGTCGCTTTCCTGGTGGCATCAATTGCTTCCTCGGTGGAGTTCGTGGCGTCCTCGATGATGCTCTCTGATTCCTCGAGCAAACTTCCCGGTTCCCCGGTGCTGTTCTTCGATTTTCCGGTGCCATTCGTCACCTCCTCAATGACACTCTCTCCCTCTTCGATGATAATCATCGCTTCCCTGGTGGCATTCATTGCTCTCTCAGCGGAGTTCATAGCGTCCTCGATGATGCTCTCTGATTCCTCGAGCAAACTTCCCGGTTCCCCGGTGCTGTTCTTCGATTTTCCGGTGCCATTCGTCACCTCCTCAATGACACTCTCTTCCTCTTCGATGATAATCATCGCTTCCCTGGTGGCATTCATTGCTCTCTCAGCGGAGTTCATTGCGTCCTCGATGATGCTCTCTGATTCCTCGAGCAAACTTCCCGGTTCCCTGGTCCTGTTCTTCGATTTTCCGGTGCCATTTGTCACCGCCTCAATTATACTCTCTCCCTCTTCGATGATAATCGTCGCTCCCCTGGTGGCATCAATTGCTTCCTCGGTGGAGTTCGTGGCGTCCTCGATGATGCTCTCTGATTCCTCGACCAAATTTTCCGGTTCTCCGGTGCCGTTTCTCGACGTTCCAGTGCCATTCGTCACCTCCTCATTTATACTCTCAGCTCCTCCGATGATAACCGTCGCTTTCCTGGTGGCATCAATTGCTTCCTCGGTGGAGTTCGTGGCGTCCTCGATGATGCTCTCTGATTCCTCGAGCAAACTTCCCGGTTCCCCGGTGCTGTTCTTCGATTTTCCGGTGCCATTCGTCACCTCCTCAATGACACTCTCTCCCTCTTCGATGATAATCATCGCTTCCCTGGTGGCATTCATTGCTCTCTCAGCGGAGTTCATTGCGTCCTCGATGATGCTCTCTGATTCCTCGAGCAAACTTCCCGGTTCCCTGGTCCTGTTCTTCGATTTTCTGGTGCCATTTGTCACCGCCTCAATTATACTCTCTCCCTCTTCGATGATAATCGTCGCTCCCCTGGTGGCATCAATTGCTTCCTCGGTGGAGTTCGTGGCGTCCTCGATGATGCTCTCTGATCCCCCGACCAATTTTCCCGGTTCTCCGGTGCCGTCTCTCGACGTTCCAGTGCCATTCGTCACCTCCTCAATGACACTCTCAGCTCCTTCGATGATAACTGTCGCTTTCCTGGTGGCATCAATTGCTTCCTCGGTGGAGTTCGTTGCGTCCTCGATGATGCTCTCAGATTCCTCGACCAAAGTTCCTGGTTCCCCGGTGCTGTTCTTCGATTTTCCGGTGCCATTCGTCACCGCCTCATTTATACTCTCTCCCTCTTCGATGATAATCGTCGCTCCCCTGGTGGCATCAATTGCTTCCTCGGTGGAGTTCGTGGCGTCCTCGATGATGCTCTCAGATTCCTCGACCAAAGTTCCTGGTTCCCCGGTGCTGTTCTTCGATTTTCCGGTGCCATTCGTCACCGCCCCAATTATACTCTCTTCTTCGATGATAATCGTCGCTCCCCTGGTGGCATTAATTGCTTCCTCGGTGGAGTTCGTGGCGTCCTCGATGATGCTATCAGATTCCTCGACCAAACTTCCCGGTTCCCCGGTCCTGTTCTTCGATTTTCCGGTGCCATTCGTCACCGCCTCAATTATACTCTCTTCTTCGATGGTAATCGTCGCTCCCCTGGTGGCATCGATTGCTTCTTCGGTGGAGTTCGTGGCGTCCTCGATGATGCTCTCAGATTCCTCGACCAAAGTTCCTGGTTCCCCGGTGCTGTTCTTCGATTTTCCGGTGCCATTCGTCACCGCCTCAATTATACTCTCTTCTTCGATGATAATCGTCGCTCCCCTGGTGGCATAAATTGCTTCCTCGGTGGAGTTCGTGGCGTCCTCGATGATGCTCTCAGATTCCTCGACCAAACTTCCCGGTTCCCCAGTCCTGTTCTTCGATTTTCCGGTGCCATTCGTCACCGCCTCAATTATACTCTCTTCTTCCATGGTAATCGTCGCTCCCCTGGTGGCATCGATTGCTTCTTCGGTGGAGTTCGTGGCGTCCTCGATGATGCTCTCAGATTCCTCGACCAAATTTCCTGGTTCCCCGGTGCTGTTCTTCGATTTTCCGGTGCCATTCGTCACCTCCTCAATTATACTCTCAGCTCCTTCGATGATAACCGTCGCTTTCCTGGTGGGATTCATTGCTCTCTCAGTGGAGTTCATTGCGTCCTCGATGATGCTCTCTGATTCCTCGAGCAAACTTCCCGGTTCCCCGGTGCTGTTCTTCGATTTTCCGATGCTATTCGTCACCTCCTCAATGACACTCTCTCCCTCTTCGATGATAATCATCGCTTCCCTGGTGGCATTCATTGCTCTCTCAGTGGAGTTCATTGCGTCCTCGATGATGCTCTCTGATTCCTCGAGCAAACTTCCCGGTTCCCCGGTCCTGTTCTTCGATTTTCCGTTGCCATTTGTCACCGCCTCAATTATACTCTCTCCCTCTTCGATGATAATCGTCGCTCCCCTGGTGGCATCAATTGCTTCCTCGGTGGAGTTCGTGGCGTCCTCGATGATGCTCTCTGATTCCTCGACCAATTTTCCCGGTTCTCCGGTGCCGTTTCTCGACGTTCCAGTGCCATTCGTCACCTCCTCAATGACACTCTCAGCTCCTTCGATGATAACTGTCGCTTTCCTGGTGGCATCAATTGCTTCCTCGGTGGAGTTCGTGGCGTCCTCGATGATGCTCTCTGATTCCTCGAGCAAACTTCCCGGTTCCCCGGTGGTGTCCTTCGATTTTCCGGTGCCATTCGTCACCTCCTCAATTATACTCTCAGCTCCTTCGATGATATTCTCTGCTCCCCTGGTGGCATCAATTGCTTCCTCGGTGGAGTTCGTGGCGTCCTCGATGATGCTCTCTGATTCCTCGACCAAATTTCCCGGTTCTCCGGTGCCGTTTCTCGAAGTTCCAGTGCCATTCGTCACCTCCTCAATTATACTCTCAGCTCCTTCGATGATAACCGTCGCTTTCCTGGTGGCATCAATTGCTTCCTCGGTGGAGTTCGTGGCGTCCTCGATGATGCTCTCTGATTCCTCGAGCAAACTTCCCGGTTCCTCGGTGCTGTTCTTCGATTTTCCGGTGCCATTCGTCACCTCCTCAATTATACTCTCAGCTCCTTCGATGATATTCTCTGCTCCCCTGGTGGCATCAATTGCTTCCTCGGTGGAGTTCGTGGCGTCCTCGATGATGCTCTCTGATTCCTCGACCAAATTCCCCGGTTCTCCGGTCCTGTTCTTCGATTTTCCGTTGCCATTCGTCACCTCCTCAATTATACTCTCAGCTCCTTCGATGATATTCTCCGCTCCCATGGTGGCATCAATTGCTTCCTCGGTGGAGTTCGTGGCGTCCTCGATGATGCTCTCTGATTCCTCGAGCAAACTTCCCGGTTCCCCGGTGCTGTTCTTCGATTTTCCGGTGCCATTCGTCACCTCCTCAATTATACTCTCAGCTCCTTCGATGATATTCTCTGCTCCCCTGGTGGCATCAATTGCTTCCTCGGTTGAGTTCGTGGCGTCCTCGATGATGCTCTCTGATTCCTCGACCAAATTTCCCGGTTCTCCGGTGCCGTTTCTCGGAGTTCCAGTGCCATTCGTCACCTCCTCAATTATACTCTCAGCTCCTTCGATGATAACCGTCGCTTTCCTGGTGGCATCAATTGCTTCCTCGGTGGAGTTCGTGGCGTCCTCGATGATGCTCTCTGATTCCTCGAGCAAACTTCCCGGTTCCCCGGTGCTGTTCTTCGATTTTCCGGTGCCATTCGTCACCTCCTCAATTATACTCTCAGCTCCTTCGATGATATTCTCCGCTCCCCTGGTGGCATCAATTGCTTCCTCGGTGGAGTTCGTGGCGTCCTCGATGATGCTCTCTGATTCCTCGAGCAAACTTCCCGGTTCCCCGGTGCTGTTCTTCGATTTTCCGGTGCCATTCGTCACCTCCTCAATTATACTCTCAGCTCCTTCGATGATATTCTCTGCTCCCCTGGTGGCATCAATTGCTTCCTCGATGGAGTTCGTGGCGTCCTCGATGATGCTCTCTGATTCCTCGACCAAATTTCCCGGTTCTCCGGTCCTGTTCTTCGATCTTCCGTTGCCATCTGTCACCGCCCCAATTATACTCTCTCCCTCTTCGATGATAATCGTCGCTCCCCTGGTGGCATCAATTGCTTCCTCGGTGGAGTTCGTGGCGTCCTCGATGATGCTCTCTGATTCCTCGACCAAATTTCCCGGTTCTCCGGTGCCGTTTCTCGACGTTCCAGTGCCATTCGTTACCTCCTCAATTATACTCTCAGCTCCTTCGATGATATCCTCCGCTCCCGTGGTGGCATCAATTGCTTCCTCGGTAGAGTTCGTGGCGTCCTCGATGATGCTCTCTGATTCCTCGATCAAATTTCCCGGTTCTCCGGTGCCGTTTCTCGACGTTCCAGTGCCATTCGTCACCTCCTCAGTTATACTCTCAGCTCCCTCGATGATAACCGTCGCTTTCCTGGTGTCATTCATTGCTCTCTCAGTGGAGTTCATTGCGTCCTCGATGATGCTCTCTGATTCCTCGAGCAAACTTCCCGGTTCCCCGGTGCTGTTCTTCGATTTTCCGGTGCCATTCGTCACCTCCTCAATGACACTCTCTCCCTCTTCGATGATAATCGTCGCTTCCCTGGTGGCATTCATTGCTCTCTCAGTGGAGTTCATTGCGTCCTCGATGATGCTCTCTGATTCCTCGACCAAACTTCCCGGTTCCCTGGTGCTGTTCTTCGATTTTCCGGTGCCATTCGTCACCTCCTCAATTATACTCTCAGCTCCTTCGATGATATTCTCCGCTTCCCTGGTGGCATCAATTGCTTCATCGGTGGAGTTCGTGGCGTCCTCGATGATGCTCTCTGATTCCTCGACCAAATTTCCCGGTTCTCCGGTGCCGTTTCTCGACGTTCCAGTGCCATTCGTCACCTCCTCAATTATACTCTCAGCTCCTTCGATGATATTCTCCGCTCCCCTGGTGGCATCAATTGCTTTCTCAGTGGAGTTCGTGGCGTCCTCGATGATGCTCTCTGATTCCTCGACCGAACTTTCCGGTTCCCCGGTGCTGCTCTTCAATTTTCCGGTGCCATTCGTCACCGCCTCAATTATACTCTCTTCTTCTTCGATGGTAATCGTCGCTCCCCTGGTGGCATTCATTGCTCTCTCAGTGGAGTTCATTGCGTCCTCGATGATGCTCTCTGATTCCTCGACCGAACTTCCCGGTTCCCCGGTGCTGTTCTTCGATTTTCCGGTGCCATTCGTCACGTCCTCAATGACACTCTCAGCTCCTTCGATGATAATCGTCGCTTCCCTGGTGGCATTCATTGCTCTCTCAGTGGAGTCCATTGCGTCCTCGATGATGCTTTCTAATTCCTCGACCAAACTTCCCGGTTCCCCGGTGCTGTTCTTCGATTTTCCGGTGCCATTCGTCACCTCCTCAATGACACTCTCAGCTCCTTCGATGATAATCGTCGCTTCCCTGGTGGCATTCATTGCTCTCTCAGTGGAGTTCATTGCGTCCTCGATGATGCTTTCTGATTCCTCGACCAAACTTCCCGGTTCCCCGGTCCTGTTCTTCGATATTCCGGTGTCATTCGTCACCGCCTCAATTATACTCTCTTCCTCTTCGATGATAATCGTCGCTCCCCTGGTGGCATCAATTGCTTCCTCGGTGGAGTTCGTGGCGTCCTCGATGGTGCTTTCTGATTCCTCGACCAAACTTCCCGGTTCCCCGGTCCTGTTCTTCGATTTTCCGGTGCCATTTGTCACCGCCTCAATTATACTCTCTTCTTCTTCGATGGTAATCGTCGCTCCCCTGGTGGCATCAATTGCTGTCTCGGTGGAGTTCGTGTCGTCCTCGATGATTCGCTCCGATTCCTCGAGCAAAATCCCCGGTTCTCCGGTGCCGTTTCTCGACGTTCCAGTGCCATTCGTCACCTCCTCAGTTATATTCTCAGCTTCCTCGATGATAACCGTCGCTTTGCTGGTGGCATTAATTGCTCTCTTAGTGGAGTTCATTGCGTCCTCGATGATGCTTTCTGATTCCTCGACCAAACTTCCCGGTTCCCCGGTCCTGTTCTTCGATATTCCGGTGTCATTCGTCACCGCCTCAATTATACTCTCTTCCTCTTCGATGATAATCGTCGCTCCCCTGGTGGCATCAATTGCTTCCTCGGTGGAGTTCGTGGCGTCCTCGATGGTGCTTTCTGATTCCTCGACCAAACTTCCCGGTTCCCCGGTCCTGTTCTTCGATTTTCCGGTGCCATTTGTCACCGCCTCAATTATACTCTCTTCTTCTTCGATGGTAATCGTCGCTCCCCTGGTGGCATCAATTGCTTCCTCGGTGGAGTTCGTGTCGTCCTCGATGATTCTCTTCGATTCCTCGAGCAAAATCCCCGGTTCTCCGGTGCCGTTTTCTGACCTTCCAGTGCCATTCGTCACCTCCTCAAGCTCCTCAAATATACTCTCAGCTCCTTCGATGATAATCGTCGCTTCCCTTGTGGCATTCATTGCTCTCTCAGTGGAGCTCATTGCGTCCTCCATGATGGTCTCTGATTCCTCGAGAAAACTTCCCGGTTCCCCGGTGCTGTTCTTCGATTTTTCAGTGCCATTCGTCTCCTCCCCGATCATTCTCTCTGCTTCTTTGATGATAATCTTCGCTTCTCTGATAGCTTCCATTGCGTCCTTGATGATGCTCTCTGATCCCTCGAGCGAACTCTCCGATTCCACGATGCCGTTCGTCACCGCCTCAACTATCCTCTCTGCTTCTTTGATGATAATCTTCGCTTCCCTGATGGCATTCATTGCTCTCTCAGTGGACTTCGTTGCGTCATCTATGATTCTGTCTGATTCCTCACGCGAACTTCCCGGTCCCCCGGTACTGTTCTTTGATTTTTCGGTGCCGTTCGTCACCTCCTCAAATATACTCTCGGCCTCTTCTATGATAATGGTCGGTTCTCCGGTGGCATTCATTCCTCTCTTAGTGGAGTTCGTTGCGTCCTCAATGATGCTCTCCGATTCCGCGAGCGATATCTCCGGTTCCCCGGTGCTCTTCTTTGATTTTCTGGTGCCATTCGTCACCGCATCGGTTATACTCTCTGCTTCTTTGATGATGATATTCGTTTCCGTGGTGGCGTTCATCGCTTTCTCAGTGTAGTTCGTTGCGTCCTCGATGATTCTCTCTGAGTCCTCGAGCAAAGTCCCCGTTTCTCTGGCGCCGTTTTTGGATTTTTCAGTGCCATTCGTCACCTCCTCAATTATTCTCTCAGCTTCCTCGATGACAATCGTTGGTTCCTCGGTGGCATTCATTGCTTTCTCAGTGGAGTTCATCGCATCCTCGATGATGCTCTCTGCATTCTCAGCGTCATCGGTTGCTTCCGCCGTGGTGTTCATTACATTCTCGATGATACTCGGTGCGTCCTCAACGATGCTCGGTGCTATCCGGGTGCTATCCACTGCTATCTCGGTGCCATTCATCACCTCCTCAATTATTCTCTCAGCTTCCTCGATGACAATCGTTGGTTCCTCGGTGGCATTCATTGCTTTCTCAGTGGAGTTCATAGCATCCTCGATGATGCTCTCTGCATTCTCAGCGTCATCGGTTGCTTCCGCCGTGGTGTTCATTACATTCTCGATGATACTCGGTGCGTCCTCAACGATGCTCGGTGCTATCCCGGTGCTATCCACTGCTATCTCGGTGCCATTCGTCACCTCCTCAATTATACTCTCTGCTTCTTCGATGACAATCTTCGCTTCACTGGTGGCATTCATTGCTTTCTCAGTGGAGTTCGTTGCGTCCTCGATGATGCTCTTTGATTCCTCGAGCAAACTCTCCGGTTCCCCGGAGCTGTTCTTTGATTTTTCGGTGCCATCCGTCGCCTTCTCAATCATACTCTCTGCCTCTTCTATGATAATCGTTGGTTCCTCGGTGGCATTCATTCCTTTCTCAGTGGAGTTCGTTGCGTCCTCGATGATGCTCTCTGATCCCCCGAGCAAACTCTCCGGTTCTCCGGTGCCGTTTTCAGATATTTTGGTGACATTTGTCACCTCCTCAATAATACTCTCAGTTTCTCCGATGATAATCGTCGCTCCCTTGGTGGCATCAATTGCTTCCTCGGTGGAGTTCGTGGCGTCCTCGATGATGCCCTCTGATTCCTCGAGCGAACTCTCCGGTTCCCCGTTCCTGTTCTCCGGTTTTTCGATGCCATTCGTCACCCCCTCAATTATACTCTCTGCTTCTTTGATGATAGTCTTCGCTTCCCTGATAGCATTCATTGCGTCCTCGACGGCGCTCTCTGATTCCTCGAGCAAACTCTCCGACTCCACGGTGCCGTTCGTCACCCCCCCAATTATACTCTCTGCTTCTTCGATGATAATCTTCGCTTCCCTGATAGCATCCATTGTTCTCTCAGTGGAGCTCGTTGCGTCTTCAATGATGCTCTCCGAATCCTCGATGGAACTTCCCGGTCCCCCGGTACTGTTCTTTGATTTTTCGTTGTCATTCGACACCTCCTCGAATATACGCTCTGCTTCTTCTATAATAATCGTCGCTTCCCCGGTGGCATTCATTCCTTTCTCAGTAGAGTTCGTTGCCTCCTCCATGATGCTCTCTGATTCCCCGAGCGAACTCTCCGGTTCCTTAGCGCTGTTCTTCGCTTTTTTGGTGCCATTCGTCACCTCCTCAGTTATATCCTCTGCTTCTTCGGTGATGATCGTCGCTTCCCCGGGGGCATTCATTGCCTCCTCAGTGGAGTTCGTTGCGTCTTCAATGATGCTCTCCGATTCCTCGAGAAAACTCTCCGGTTTTCCGTTGCTGTTCTTTGATTTTTCGGTGCCATTCGTCCCCTCCTTGATCATACTCTCTTGTTCGGTGATAACCGTCGTTCCCCTGGGTGCATCAATTGCTTCCTCGGTGGAGTTCGTGGCGTCCTCGATGATGCTCTCTGATTCCTCGAGCAAACTTCCCGGTTCCCCGGTGCTGTTCTTCGATTTTCCGGTGCCATTCGTCACCTCCTCAATGACACCCCCAGCTCCTTCGATGATAATCGTCGCTTCCCTGGGGGCATTCATTGCTTCCTCAGAGGAGTTCGTTGCGTCTTCAATGATGCTCTCTGATTCCTCGATGAAAGTCTCAGGTTCCGCGGTGCCGTTTTTCGATTTTTCGAGGCCACTCGTCCCCTCCTCAATCAAACTCTCTTTTTCTTCGATGATAATCGTCGCTCCCCTTGTGGCATCGATTGCCTCCTCAGTAGTGTTCAGTGTGGTCTCGACGATGCTATCTGATACCACGATTGAGCTCCCCGGTTCCCCAGTGCTCATCTTTGGATTTTCGGTGCCACTCGTCACTTCCTCAATCATACTCTCTGCTTCTTCGGTGACAATCGTCGCCACCCTAGTGGCATTAATTGTTCGCTCAATTGACTTCGTTGCATCCTCGATGATACTCTCCGATTCCTCGAGAAACCTCTTCGGTTCCGCAGTGCCCTTTTTTGATTTTGTGGTGCCATTCGACACCCCCTCAGCTATACTTTCTGTTTCTCCGGTGATGGTCATCGCTTCACTGGTGGCATTTATTGCTCTCTCAGTGTGGTTCGTTGCGTCCTCGATGATGCTCTCTGATTCCTCGAGCAAAGTCTCCGGTTCCCCGGCAATGTTGTTTGAGTTTTTGATGCCACTCGTCACCTCGTTAATTGAACTCTCCGCTCCTTCTACGATAATCGTCGCTTCCCCGGTGACACTTATCGCTTTCTCAGTGGAGTAAGTTGCGTCTTCAATGATGCTCACTGATTCCTCGGTGTCATCGTTTGCTTCACCGGTGACATTCATCGTATTCCGGATTATACTTGGTGCTTTCCCAGTGCTGTTCGTTGCTGTTTCGGCTCCAATTGGGAATTCTCCGATAATATTGATTTCTTCCTCCGTGATAGCCGTGGCTTCCTCGATGACCTTGTCCACTTCCTCGATGACCTTGTCCACTTCCTCGATGACGCTCTCTACTTCCTCAAGGACGCTCTCAACTTCCTCGATGGTAATCGGTGCTTGCCCGGTATTGTCCATTGGTTTCCTGGTGCTATCCCTCTCTTCATCGATGACACTCTCCGAATCCTCGATGAAAATCGTTGAATCTCCAGTGCTCTTCATTGCATTTGCTGCTTCGCCGATGTCATTCGTCGATCTCTCGGGGATGTTCGTCGGTTTCTCGATGACACTCTCTGACTCCTCTATCATAATCGTAAATTCCTCGGTCGTGTTCGTCGGTTCCTCGATGACACTCTCTGGTTCCTCGATTGAGCTCGTTGCTTCCCCATTGACACTCCGATGTACTTCCTTGTTGTCACTTGGCCCTTCCTCGGTGGCCCTCGGTGGTTTCTCGGTAGCTCTCGGTGCTCCGTCGTTAGCCCTCGTTGCTTGAGCAGCGCCATTCTCTGCTCTCTCGGCGGCACTCTTCACTCGCTCGGTCGCCGATCCGGCTCCAGTCGTGAGATTGCTTCCTGGCGCTGTCCTGTGAGCCGCCTTAGAGTTGCCTGGTGCCGAAGATGATCCACACCGACAGTTGTCTAGCGGCAAGTACTGACAAGTAGCTTGGGGAACCATGCATTGTTCTTTGATTTCCTCAGTAGCGCACAAACTATGCAATCCAAAGTCCGAGCACCGTAAAAAACGCCGAGCTGAAAATTTTCACCGATAAGTTCATGCCCACTCGGAATCGTGACTAGGGATTTTTCGTTCGAAACAGCTTCATTCCGTGCCACAGAGTGCACTCCACGCCTTGGTGGTGGAGGCCATCAAGAATTGGAGTGACTCCAGTCCTTTGTGCGTCGAAACCTGAAAGGTCGTTCCAAGCTAGAATGACCTCGACGCAGTTCTGATTCGTCATCTTGAGAGGTAACTCTGGCCCCTCAGGCACGGCACGCAAGAACTTCCTAGAAATTCCGGGTGTTCTCAGGATTCGGAACATATGGCTGGATGGGGAAAGCTCGAAGTTTTCCCTACTCGCGACAGTCTTGGAAATATTTTATCAGTTCTTTACACAATTCTCTGGATAATATGCTGCTGTTGACGTGTATCACCGAAACCACGAGGACACACACGGCGAGGAACTTCATCGGAGGAGTGACTGTCGATCCACTGCCATCGGGAGCCAGCATCGTGAAATCACGACGCCTCTTCGTCGAGCCTCCACCCTCGATTCAGCTTCTGTGGAGCACCTGTCGAATCTATTGCACTGACTCGTTCGGGAGTGATTTACGTCCAACTCGAGAACGATTTTCCGTAGGATGCAATCACGACGTGCAAGAGAGAAAAACATATGATTTAATAACACCTCTCCTCGCAGACTGCTCGAGTGCCTTCACGAGATTTGATTCTTGTCTTTGCTGCCACCAGCTCACTTCTCGCCCAATCAAGAAACGGTCCCTACAGCGGGTTTTTATTCAGCTACCCGAAGATTCCGAAATGCGGAAGCCTTACCTATAGTAGCGCGTCAAGGAAGTTGGCGTACTGCAAACGGGGAATTCATGGACCTTGGAAGTAAGGACTTTTTCAGTCCCGTCGTTGCGAAGCCCACCCACGGAACACAGGAGCCCAGTATTGGGCTTGATCATAATCATGATTATGATCAGGATCACAGAATCGCCAAGATCAGAATCACAACCCCCTGTGATTTTGCCGTAATCATGTGATTTTTTCAAGATCAGGATTTTGGGGATGGTCGAAACAACGTGGGGGTTCACGAAGTCGCTGAGCACGCTGCAGGTATAAGCTTCCCTCGTCCTTTCCGACCTGACGCGGGATTGGTCGAGGAGGCCAGATTCATGATTGTGATCTCGTCGTCCCCGCCATGGGCCTTCCTGGAGATCCAAGATTTCGGGGGCGGTTGACACGTAGTCGGGGGTTTTCAGGACCGCTGATCCCGATGCGGGCGTAAATTCTACTCGATCTGTCCATCCTGACGAGGGACTCGTTATCCCCAATCGAATCGGATGTTGATGAAGCCTGCTGCCCACGCAGCGATCATTGAAAACTGAGAACAGCAATGTCCGCTCCCGGCCAGCGTGTGGACCTTGCAGAAAACCGGAATCCACGAAAACCGCGGCTTGCATCTCATCGCCAATCCAAATCCTTTATCCGCGGCTAGGAACCGACAATAACCGAAATCAATCTCCGGATAGAAAGTTTAACAGCACGCAACTCTACCAGTTGTATTGCGAGATGAGCTAGTTCAGGACGCGTAAATCATTCACGGCATCGTTTTTTGTGTTTGTAGTTCATGAAGAGCTAACACGGCTCCTGGCTCACAAGTACTAGTTGACCGCTCAAGATAGTTCACCCTGATCAGTGATCACGGACGTTTTCCACGACCGCTCGTTATTCGGTCGTTCCATTTCAGGTATCACAAATACGGATGATGCGGTGGAGAGGCTATTCGATGAGATCTTCCCGGCTTCTTTCTTTGATCCAGAGAAATGAGCTCCGTCAAGCTTTCATGCCTTGAGACATGCTCGTTTCTCACACAACAAAAATCGTAGCAAGCTGATTCTGCGCTCGGCTTGAATCGATCGCATGATTTTTCGCCACCGTTCGAGGAGATGTCCCTGTCGTCTTTCTGTCATGGAAAGAGCGAATACTCGCCTCCGACTTGCTGGTGCTTGAGGCTTGTCTCTGATTGGAGGCATGTCGAGCTCGAATCTAGAGGTGCCTGACAGTCCCATGCTTTGTCGACTTCCATGGCATTGAGAAGAAGGGACGACGGGGCTGATTCATCCCAAACTGCGCTCACAAATCGGAGCTCTTCGAAGAATCTTGCAGTTCTTCGCGGTTTATCCACCGCGATTTATTGCTGTTCGCGAACTGCGGTTAAAACCCGCTATGGATCGAGATTCCTGTGGATTATTTGGCAGAGACGGGAGGCAGGTACGACTCTAATGGACACTCGCATAAGATCAGGACATATCCTGATCATTCTCTGATCAGAGCCATGACACACGCGGGGGAGGGCGAATGCACGGCTCAATCGTTATCTACAGGCATTAATACTCGCTGGAGAGGGCTGCGATGCGCTGGCGACGGAGTCGTGAAGATACTGCAACATGAGGTTCCCTACGGGATCGGACGGCTCGTACAGAATCCAATGTAGTCATCATAGATTGAGCATGTTGCGGATGAGAATTCTGTTACACTTGTCGGGGAAACATGTTGAATTGCACACATCGGCCTCGTGGGTGCCAAAGACGATTACACAGGGTGGTCATCGTAAGTCGGGAACTTTCTTACCCTCTCTTCCTTTGATCATAGCTCGGTGAAAAGGATCCGATTCTGGGAATCGTTCTCGATCGATAGCTGAAAGGATTGTGCATCTCTGTTTTCGTTTACGTGGGCGTGAATGGGTCAACAACTGCATTTTGTGGAGTGGCTCAGAGATTGCCTCTTCATTTTTGTCGACTTTCCTCAAAAAAGTGATCGAACAACTCCTGAAGTCAAGTTTTCGGATTTGGAAGTATAAGGTTCGACGCAGGATAGGAGGCTGCTCAAACGCCCGGCAACTCCAGATTTCCAGACCAAGATCTGTGAGGAAGGCGGACGATCGTTTCAGCCTTGACGAAAGGAGCTGACCTCTTGACAAGATCGCGTCGTCTTCACAATGACGCCCGTAACTCCTCACGCAAGCCGAATTCGAAAACTTTCCCGATGGCAGAAAGTTCTTGGATTGGTCCAAACTACCCGAAGAGGAAATTCATGGGTCGATCCGATCGCTTTCTTCTGCGCCCGAAAGTCGAGCTCAGTGAGTTTTCTTACAGAGCCTGAGCTAGAAATTTGGAGTTGCCGGGCGTTTAAGCAGCATCCTATCCTGCGTGTAGCCTCGCACTCCCGAATCCAACTGCCTGACTTCAGAAGTTTTTCGATCAGTTTTGTGAGAGGAGTCAAAAAAGAAGAAGACAATCTCCGAGTCGCTCTACAAAATGCAATCGTCGACCGAATTACGCTGTTGTCAACGAAAGAGATGCGCCATCCTTCCAGCTATCGATCGCAGGAAGAGATTCCAGAACCGGATCATCTCTCACCGAGTTATGAGTTATGAGCAGAAGAAGAGAGGGTAAGGAAGTCCCCGACCCACGATGACCACCCTGTAAAACTGATTTTCTTTTGTTTTTTCTGGCTTCCTCCACTCGAGCTCTTGGGACATTCCTCGTCTCATCTTCTCATCTCCCGTACCGGAGGCATTTTTTTCAACTCCTCAATTATCATCGGCTTCGTTCGAAATCGTACTCCATGAATAGTCGATATAATGTGAAACTCAAGATCGCTTGAGCTTATGAGAAACGCAATGTACAGGTTCAGATTAGGGTTTTTTTCCAGGCATTCTCCTTTGGCAAATATTCCGAGCCTAGCGGATTTCAGGATTTTTGTTTTACGAATCTAGCTCCTTCGCATGACTACAATCTGGCGCTGCTCAATTGTCTTTTCTGCTCATCTTCAAAAGAAGATATATGTAGATTGGCGATTTTTTCTTCACCCCAAACACAGAGGGCTTGCCAATTTAAAGAATTTCCCGGTGTCACCATTCTCCCACTCTCAACACGCGAGAACCCACGAGACTGTATGCCTTGAATTGCATATGTGAAGCTGCTCATCAACTCATCAATATTATCATACGTATGATATCATTCGAGCCGTCTCAGGATCACCACGTGTGCTCATCCTTCTATTGTTCCCAGTGGGAGCAATGAAATGGCCCGGCGGATCATGTCATCCCCTGGAAATGTTTCCCTCATTGAGTGCTTGTTGTCAGAGGTCTTCGGAGTTCGCTAACGCATTGAGGCTAGGAGGGAGGGGGGGTGGTTTCAGTTGCATCTTTGACCTTGGCGCCATCGTTAACGCTTGTCGCTCTGCGACTTTCGGCATAGTCGTAGGTGATCATCGAAGAAGGCCCCTTAATGACTCGAAGTTGCAAGATTGCGATCGCTGGCAGTCCATTGCTCGCTCCTGGGGCCGATAAGGATGAACCACTGCTGGTTGAGCTCGCCGGCGAGCTCGGCGGGTGCCCGGCGCTCCGGAGTTCGGGAACTGCCTCGGGCTTCCTGAGTCCGCCCGCGATTCTTCCTTCCAGATTTTGTAGTCCACCGATCGAATTCGTAAGCGTCAAGGTCGACGCCGGATACGATGCTGCTCAAACGCCCGGCAACTCCAGATTTCTAGGTCAGGACCTGTGAGGAGGACGAAAGATCGTTTCAACCCTGACCTCAAGATCGACCTCCTGACATGATCGCGTCCTCTTCGCATTTTGGCCCTGAACTCCTCAGGGAAGCCGAATTCGGGAAATTTTCCGATGGCAAAAAGCTCCTAGATTGGTCCAGACTACCCGACCAGGGTGTTGGCGGGTCGATCCGAGAACTTTCCCCCCCCAGAAAATCCCGCCTCCTCAATTTTTTGAAAAAGTTGTCGGATCGACCCGTTAACTTCTTCGTCAGGTAGTTTGGACCAATCTAAGAACTTTTTGCCATCGGAAAATTTCCCGAATTCGGATTCCCTGAGGATCTTGTCAGGAGGTCGATCTTGAGGTCAAGGTTGAAACGATCTTCCGTCCTCCTCACAGGTCCTGAGCTAGAAATCTGGAGTTGCCGGGCGTTTTAGCAGCATCCTATCCTGAGTCGACCTTGACACTCACGAATTCGATCGGTCGACTTCAGGAGTTTGCCGAGTGTTTTTTTTTTGAAAAACTTGAGAAAAACCGATTCACGAAAATCGAGAAGAAAAAGATGCGCCATCCTTCCAGCTATCGAATGGAAAAAAAAATTCACCGATTTATGAGCAAAAGAAGAGAGAGTAAGAAAATTCCCGACTTACGATGACCACCCTGTGGCTCTATATTCGGTCGACGGTTCGGGATGAATCGCACCATTCGAACCCTCGAGATTACACTTCAGCCTTCGCGCCCCGTCCTAAGCCTTCAGGCTCTACAGTGAGCTCAATAGTCGGTCCCATATCACTTGTTCGTCTCCACCTTGATGTTCCATTTGCTTGCTTTAGCCATGTTCATCCTTTCCGGCTAAAGATGAACCGCTTGGCCGAGTCTTGAAGAATGAGTAGTCGAACGGGGATCATAATTGTTGCTCAACCAATTTAACCGAATACCTATCAAGATATGACAAACTCGACTCTCCGGGACATGTTCGGGACATGAAAGAAGCGAAATCGAGCGGGGATTGTGATCGTCAGTGGGATATCTGGTCAGGAACGAATATCAGGACTGGGTCGGACGGGGGTTGGACGGCGGTTGCCGGGACAGAGACTCTCTTTCCCCCTTCATTGGATTGGCATCATTCCGAAGCTCTCTCCTCACTCGGCTCATTGGTGAAGGTTGTTATTTTTTCGTAGTACGGTAAGCTCGTTATTCACCGAAGTTCTAGGCGCAAGAGGTACATTATCGTGGCAGATCGAAAAATGCCTCCGGCGATTTTTCTCGTGGGCTTTTTCTCCAGCTCCGCAAATTCGACGTTTACACTCCATTGTGTGTCTGAGGACCTCGTTTTCAATTTGTGCTCCAGCTTCTCGAAGTCGACGTTGAAGCGGCGGTTTCTTGAGCTTTCTCGTGGATTCTGTCCCGTAGGCACTGATAGAGGATCGTGTAGGCTCTCCTGGGCACTGCATGGTCACTCGGAAGGAATACAACCCAGAGAGAGTACAAAACGGGACATGTCGCGAGCACCCAGTCACCAAAGGAGGGGTTTCAGCGGATGCACCACATAACCGGGGCAGCGGACGAAAGTTCATCCCTGATATCCGAAGGGATTTCTTCTACATCCTGAGAAACAAGAAGAGGAAGATGGCATGGTCACATCGACCCCGGAATCATCTCCATATACTACAGAAAGTATGAGCAGATCGACCCCGGGAGCATATCCATCAACTCCGAAAAGTACGGACGCATTCCTTACGCTTACTATCAGGACGGCCGGACAGACTGACAAACGTACGAACAGACCGAACATACTATTCAGTAGGCTACCATGGTCGGATAATTCTCCAACGCCAAGCGCTAGCGGTACACGGGTCCCTTCGTGTTGCCGGCGCTTCACAAATGGATGAGCATTCGCGACTCGGAATGCCTCAGGGTGTTGAGGAGACGTTGCTGCAGCTCACAGCATTCGGGCAAGCTCAAGCAAAAATGCAGCAACGCGCTGTTGGCTCTCGGGAGCGTAGAGCAAATTTTTATCGGGGGAGAAAAATCACCGACACGGCGGCTCGTACTACAGCTCCTTTCGAAACGGGACCGAAGCAGACAAGTGCACGCAGAATACAGACAGGGAGCCATCGCTAGAGAGGGCAGGCTGAAGTGAGTACACACATTAGCATGCATCAGCAGATATGAGAGGAGAAGTAGCTTCTGGTCATCCACTTCCATCGCAGAGTCATGAAATGAGCCTCCCTCGTTGAGATTCGCCGTTTCCTGATCTGTACCCCGAAAATTTTACCGATTTCCTCTGGTCCTTTCTGTCTTGCGAACGCTGTGATCATTGGTTCGGGGTATCGTGCCACAATCCTCCGAACATATTCTGCGGTGAGCACATTCTCGCCAAGACTATGCCTTCAAGTTCCCAACCAAAACATTCACCTGGCATCAAAGAGCTGTTCATGACACAGAACAGGAGAGGCAGGCACCAGGGACTGGCGGCGGACAGCATGGTTCAGTTGGCCGAAGCGAGCAGCGCATCGACGAAGCCTGTTCAGGGAACGGCTTCCGAAGACGGCATGATGCCTGTGAGAATGAATACACTGTACATTATATTCGAAAATTTGTTCTGATAAAGGCTGCATCAGACATTTATTGTTTTAATGAGGCTGGCCACCATATTTTGGGTAAGACTGAAATAGTGACGGGGTCCCGGCCTCGGCTTCCTTCGGGTGATTCGTTTTCACTTATGCGAAACTCTTTTGGTCGAATTTCTTCCGGTATCCCCGAAAATAAAAGAGCTTACGAGGCATCCGGAAACAGGTATCACCAGACACTGAAAAAGAGAGGCGCGATCGGAAGATTCCGAGAGAAGAAGCCTGCAATGTCCTCGCCCAAAGTCAGCATCGCTGTCACCAGGTGGAAAGGAACAGCTCTCATGCCGTTGTTCTTTTTCCAGTCCTGAAGAGACTTCGGTAAGAGGAAATGAAATACTCGATTTATCGCTCAAAGGTCTCGTCGTTTTGCGGCCCGATCTCTGGGATATCAACAATGGATCGATCATCGCCTTCGCCGCCAAGAGAGAACTCCATTATAGCAGTCTGAGTCTTCCAGCCCATCTCAAACGTCTTCGAATACCTGGAATGTATCAATAACACTCAGATCAATGACCTCAGAAGGCACTGAGCTCTCTCATGACATACATCGATGTGGTTCGTTCATGCGGCGCCTCCTCACGCGTTCGTGATGGGTTGGAAGTCTGATCTGACATGGTCATGTTCCCTCCGAGGCGGGCACTATCATCAATCTTGAGGAGAGATCCTGGGGTTGGGGACGCGAACTGCATCTTATTCGTCGATAGCTTTCGTTACCTCCCGTCTCAAAACGAAAACATCCAGCGATTCCCAGGGAAGCGATTCTCCCAGGTGGAAGGCGTTGTATCATCAAGTAGCGGTATCCGATTCGAATACCGAGAATCACTCCAGAAACGTATTGAGTGGGCAAACATCTAGACGACGCTTAAGTTTCTGATGGTTCACACGGGCAGTTGTTTAGCGGCACATTGTCACAAGTCGTTCGAGGAACTCCACAGCGTTCTTTGATTTCATCAGTAGCGCACAAAGTATGCAAACCAAGGTCCGCGCATCGAATTATTTTGTCAGGTCCAGCCACATGAGCTGAAAATTTCCACCTATGAGAACATGAGCGCGAATAGAGTATCCAAAGGTGATCACTTCAGTAGGAGCTTATTCCGAGTATAGGGTAACAAAGAAGGGTCGTATTCAATCGCCCAATTCAGGAAAGACCCAGCTGTGTACCCTTCTAGTGAAGGTACTACCATGAAGAACAAAGAGAGGAGGAGACCCTCAGAATGATCGGAACCTTATCAAATTTCCCTACTATGTCGAATGCCTGAGGTATCGTTAGCCCTTCTGGCACAGCGTGAAAGACTTGCTGAGCACAGCCCTATAGGGAAGACCGCCATGATCAAAACCCTCGCTTCTCCCTGACGTTGCAGTCGCCTGGCTGAGTCGGGGACGTTCGGATTGTAAGCTTGCTAGTTGAGGCAGGCTCGTAAATATTCTATCATGATCCTTCACTTTGTCGGCGAAACATACTGCTGGTGACGCTTATCACGGAAACCACGAGTACACACACGGCGAGGAACTTCAGCGGAGATGAAACTACCAATCCCCTGCCATAGAAGTGTCGCATCGTGCGATCCCGACGCGTTCTCGGCGAGCCTCAGTTCAGGTTCTGTAACCGATCTGGCAATACTACAACATCAACCCGGTCGGGAACGAGTGATTTATTTTTATATCAGAAAATGACTATTGTCGGATACTTTCACGACATGTGAGAAACAGGCTGACATGTGATTCACGAATTTACCCTTCTCTGGGAGTTGGACTGAAGTTTCTACGGCGGCTCGGTTGTAATGGCGATATACCGCGGGTCAGGTCGAGAACAGGATTCCAGCAGACCCTCGATCATACGGATCTCGATCATATGAGCTTCGTGTGATTAACTAAGGGTCATAGTTGCGAAAACCATCGGCAATGGCCACAGCTGGGGTTCGCAAAAGCCCGCATTCTGAGGACAGCAAGCCCGCGGGAGCCCGCAGCTGCTGCCTAAGCCCTGTGAGCTTTTGCGGTTGTAGCAATGGAGGGAATTCGTTTTTTTTGCAAATGCTAGTAATAGCTACTGCTGTAGATGTTTAGAGTGCATTGTTGGAATCGAAGTCGTGATTCCACTGGCAGAATCGATTTCATTGACCGTTTTTGACGTCCAATGGTCCATGTGATCGGGGTTTCATTGGATTCATCTGTCCTTCCTGCGACAAGTTTCAATGAAAACCTTATTCGGCTCGCTTGCTGTGCCCCGATACGTGAGACAACTCTCAATGTCAGTTCTCGCTTTCGGTGGCGATCAACGACGCTACCTCCAGCGTGGCGCGTGTCTACTTCCGGAGATCCAATAACGTTTGTAAAGCTAACAACTTCTCATCGAAGAGGAAAGTTGCCCTCCTTGACAGTCACTTTCGAACATGGAGGCTTATTTTGCTTCGCACTCACAGCGTTCCGAGGGATACTTGGAGGACACGCTGGTCACGAATTCTCATCTTGGATTGTAGTCGCATCGTATCCTCAATCTTTTTCCTCAGAGCTCGTGTTGAGCCTTTCCGAAACTTGGGGATGAGGGCGGGTGGAGAACCGTTGGCTCATCGGTATCGGAAATCATCAAACCGCTGTGGACTCCTCGTAAGGGACCCGCACTGCTCCGCCAAGCGATCAGGATCTGTGAGAGATGAGTCCAGCGTGGTGAGATCCTTGAACTGGTGTATCCCGAGCTGCGACTTCCGAAATCGCGATTCCAGGCTGAGAGCTCCAGTGGTACGGAATCGAACTGCGTTCTCCTTGGAGTAGGACGTTCAATTTGTTAGGGCACGCAGAAAACTCGATTCGAAGAGCAAGTTCAAGTAGACGTCGAGGATGAGAAAGCTGCAACACGCCGCTCTCTCTACAGGAGCACCAACCTCGAGGAATCACGCAGAAGAAGAGTGCAGTAGAAGAAAAGCACCTCGGACCCTCCATCCAAAGCTCCTTAGCTGGCAGAATAAATTTGAAGGAGCCTTCTGTCTCTCCGAGTGCCACATCTGCTGTCTCACCCTTCCGATCCACGCTATGGCAGAAACATTGCCTCATTCGCGATCCTCTGCACCTGTGTGAGTCCTTCTGAGTCAGACCAGGGCTGCATGGTCGGTTCGCACTTGTGGGTAGCTTCAAACTTGTACAATCTAGTGTGATGACTTCGTGTGGAAATGAGGCTCCTCGCGCGCAAAGTCAGTTTGGCGTGAGAGTTTTCACTGCAACCCGTCAGCTACGCCAACTTCCTGATTCATTGAGTGATCATAACCAGCCATTCCGTTACGAGATATCGTGTTTGAGCCTTGCGCGGCGGCGACGATGGAAAATCGTGAACTCAAGTCAGCACGGAGCTGTTCGTCCCAACGAACTGAGATTTGTCAAACTCACTGAATGTGTCTCCAGTCCACGACGCCCCGGAACCATGGATCCCTAGTATTTTGTGTTCTCCGTTTTCAATCAAATTCGGCGCGCAACAGCCGAGTACTGCTACGCAGTGCTCGAGAGGTGCTCCAACAAATCGCAACATCGATTGTTGAGTTTATTTCATTTTCACCGGATGAATGGACAAGATCCCCGAATTATCCGATACCGGCTGGGTCGGATTCGGTCGGGAGCGTTCCCGTAACGGCTCCCCTGTTACCCCTTCGAATCTCGATTGATAGTGTTTACGGGATGCTTCTCCAGGGTTCTGACATGCCGCAGGTTCGACTTCCAGCCAGCAGTAGGACCAGGCTCGCCATCCTGAAAGTCACTAAGCTCTCGACGTGCCTGCATGACGCCACATGATGATCATCTCCACCATCATAACGTTCCCACCCCCCACCCGAAAAAAGCTGAGTGGGCCCCTGCCGGTACGACGATGACTTTCCCCGGGCCGAAAACGATTCCAGGATGCATGCACATGGACGCCAGTAAGTTCGGTCTGTTTTCAATCATGACTGATCTCAGCTGTGTTCGCATTCCAGTCCTCGTCTGAGAGGTTCGATCGTGAAATTACTTTCTTACGGTTACGTCCAATCCCATCGGGTTAAAAGGAGGGAAACCCGGGGTCGCAACAGAATTGAAGGTCCCTCGATGATCCCGAGACATTTCCTTCGAGCCAACTCAGGCAAACTTCTCACGTTGGATTCAAGCTTCCAAGCTCTAGGACTTCACGCTCACTCTTTACATATTTGAGCCTTCTGTGGATCCAGTCGTCTCGGGACTCATAAAGCTATGTTTGAAAAGTGCGGAGTTCCACGATCCGCGTCGAGATGGAGTAGTATTGCGGGCATGTAGCTCGGGGTTTTACACCCAACGGCTCTAATCAGAAGGAGTCACAGGTAAAGGAAAAGACACAACGGATGAAGCGGAGGAGAAGCGCGGGTTTGCATGCGTTCGACCCATGCGTGCGATGAAGCCGACCGACGAGCTTCGGTTGATTCCGGATATGTTAAGAAATATGTCTTACAGTCGACTTGAGCAGTGGGGGACGGTTTTGTGAGACCCGCTGGAAGATTCTTGGTTTGAATTGCGTCTCCAGCTATGAAGCCTCCATCGGCGTTTATATGTACTCGTGGCGGAGAGGGATAATGCTCAATATTCGTGAGACGGACAGAAGCTGATGTTCCGTGTCCAGCGCGTCGACAGTTCCATGCGTTCAATGCATTTCATTTGGTCTCTCATCCCCACATGAGCATTCGTCGCTTCCGCAAACGGCGATCGCCAGACACTGGAACAGGAAGATGCGATCATAATTCAGATCATAACCGGAGACCTAAAGGTCGTCATGTAAAGTTATTGACCATCGGACCGGCCATTTCCTCACCGACGGACAACACCGCCACAATGAGGACGAAAAACACAATCCTCATGCCGTTAAGGTCGAGAACTTTGTATGGAGTCAAGTCGAATGTTCGGTACCAACGCTCTTTTGGACTTTTAAATTCGCCGCTCATCGTTCCAAAGCACGAATATCGAGCTCACGATTCACAGAGATGCCAAGTTCCGAGGACAGTGGAGAAGAGGATTCTGTCATCAGAAAGCGATCCGTGATTCAAGTATTGAAGGCAACTTAGGCTGGACAGCTTATTCACAGCGAAGCGTCTGCAGGGAATAATCCAGGATGGGGACAGCAGGAATCAGTTGCCTTTCAAACAATCGTCGGAGAGGACCTTGAGTGACGGGCTCCTGAATGGGCTTTTGGAGGATTTGTATAGGACCTCTCCTGGAGAATCCTATTCCAGCTTGATGTCTGGAATCCCGTTCCCATGGTTGTCAGCAAGGATTCAAATACGCTATGACGAGGTTCTTGGATGATTTTTGCTCTTGCCGGGATTCAATCTGCCGCTCGGAACCTTGTCGAAAGGGTCGAGCTTCCCCGCACGCGGTTCAGACACTCAGCTTGCACCCTTTTTAACTGCTCAGACTTGGTGGTGACCAACCGAGGGCTTCTCTTTGATTGTGAGCCGTTTCGCAGAGGAAGAATCGGGAACACATCTCCGGCATCATGGCTGCGCGATGAAATCTGCTCGGCTATGTCCGCAGACAACTCCCTTCCAACGGAATATTGAACAGTACAATCTCGATCATTTGAACCATTCAGACTCCAACATCGATTATTTCAACTTCAACTACAGTGCGACCTCGATAATTTCAAGCATGATTGTTCCAACCCCCGAGTATTTCAAGCGTTTTCTGCATCAATCATTTGAAATAATCGAGGCTGTACTATGATGTTTTCTCGCCAGCTGGCACAGACCACCCATTCTGTCCTCTATGTGAAGTTCACCCCCGAAACAATGGCCCATGTGATTCATGCATAGCACACGAATTATTGCAACAGACAGAAGAACGAAAAACACGCGCCGGGATGAAGGTTCCTCAGACGAGCTGCTGAAGAAAACCTGAGTACCGGTTCTTGACTCGCGGAGATGGGAGGAGGACTTCGTGCGCGAAACTAATAAACCAGTATTTTCATGAAAAAAATAGGGATATTTGAATGAGACGAATCCTAATACACCAATGATGACATTGCTAGTCGCCTCGGCCCAAGCAGTGAGCTGGATAATGCGACTTCATGCATGGGCATGGGAACGCAACGAATAGGGATCCGCTGAGCATGCTCACGCCTGAATTGGAACATTGACTTCTGAAAAAACTAGTCAGGCTAGTGGCGTGTCTACCTCAAGCCGCCTCCAGGCCAGACCGGCGAAAAGTCGCCTCACCCCTCCCCTGAAACCCACACGAAAACTTGGTGAGGAATCTGAGGATCTTCTGGGAGTTGAAAACGAGGACATGCTCACTCAATGTTATCACAATACTGTGATGATCTGAGTCGCGCAGGATGAGCCTCGACTGCAGACCAGCTTTCTATGTTAGCTCACAATTCTTTTCTTCGTCTCTCTTGATGCTCAAAGGCGCTAATGCGCTCATCCCTTCTTGACCCGTGATTAGAATGACTAATTTATCATTCATCTATCGTCATTCATCTGATCATCGAGTCTCTTCAATGTGTGGAGCTATGACTAAGATTCTGCTCCCTTTCAGTTCTCTGGGCCGCGATTTCGCTCTCGAATGGGATTGAACTTTGGCTCCAGTAAAGGACATTGACGGAACTTCCGATCCGTCTGACCTCAGCTTCGCGCCCTGTGGAGAGATAGAGTTTAAAATCCGAATTCATGCCCCTCCAGTCCTCTGAGGCAGGTTCCTGTGCCTGAGATTCACAGAATTTCATCTCTTCCGCGACCCTCGGTTTTGCGCCCCTCACTCCCCTGGGGCGAGATTCCGTTCAACTACGGTGCACCTGGAATGAGTTTACCTCGGTTGCTCGTTCCATCCTACTTCGGTATCTAGACACCCAAACGCCCGCAAAGTATCACGATCACGAGAGAGCATCTCCGGGATTTGTCTTCTCTCGATCAAGCATGAACCTTGAGGTCTTATGTTTTTAGTGAGGAATCCCACAACGGTATCAGAGGTTCTCCGTTGAGCGTCTCCGACCACAGCTCCAGAGCTCACTCGGATGTCAGGTCACGGGTGCTCGAGTGCCATTATTTACGTGATTGCTTCATGATTCCCCACGGCTGACGAATCTGGCTCGGACATGCGGATGAAAAATCATGAACCGGGATTTGTTCCTATTTGCCGGAGGAGACCTAAATCATTGTTCGACAAGTGGAATCTGAGTTCACATGATACCTAACTATAACATATATCTGTGAGCCACGCAGCCAATCAAAAATCGTGCTTCTGCCGATCGTGACAGTGAATGAGAGTACCATCATATATAAAGTGGATTCGCTAGATTTGAGCTCAACTTGAGACGAATCTGGTAGGCTTAACATGAAGGCTACCCTTCTCTATGTCCTGGCCGCACTGATGATAGCAGGTAAAGCAGACAACCCGATCGCATCGTATTTCTCAACTTCCGTATGACAAGCCTTCAATCAATCTAGGATTCGTGTCATTCCAAGTTCGGTTTTTCGTAACTGCGTCGATGACTATCGCATTGAATATCCTGCTTCTGCGAGACGGCTGAATCAAAAGGCACTTTTCTTTCCACCAGCTGCGTCAGCGAGGCCCTCCCGAGGAAAGGACAGAACTATCCAATGCCGGGACATAGAAATGGAAATTATCTGCACACATGAAGATCTTCGAGAGCACTGTGAGGTTCCCAGAAAGGCTTGTAAACGCGCAAAACGTCAGGTCTCTTACTACAGCGAAACACCCAGTCTCTCCGTCAACCAGAACTCAAACAGAGAGAACCAGGGCTACAAGTATGAACAGATCTATGGCTGAGTTATCGACTGGCAGCTCAACAGATCTACTTCTACTCTAATAAAAAAAGAGCGGGTCGAAGTAGTTTTGAGGTGTCATGCGTGTATGCGTTTGACAAGCAGTAGAGCGTTTTATATTGAACTTATTCCTGATTCGCGGCCGAAAATTCGAACATCTCCAGACACCGAATACCAGTCTTCGGGGGATGAACCTGAATCGAGTTTTGAGAGCTAGACGTGCAACTTGATTACGGATAATGTGCATTAGCTCAAAGAGAAGCCAGTTCTCATCGGTCCTTGCAACCCTTGAGCAGCAACAATGAATCGGGACATCCCTTGTCATGAGCGCCCCAGATTAAGAGACTGAAGGTTTTTCCTTCGGGTCTGCCAAGAGCCGTGACTTCCCACGGATGAGAAGTCATCTGGGGATCTTCCATCTGGTCACCACACAATAGACTCCGAGAACCGTAGAACTTCCTTTTTTATACTCTACCATAGCAGGAGTCGGAGAATCGATCCCCGACTCCCACTGGTGGTGAGCGAGAAGGGATTTGAATATAGGTATAAATAATTGTGAAAGAGCCAAACCGTGTACCGATGATCATCTGGAACCGCGCGGCTCTCCATGAGGTACCTTGGAGATACATGGCGCTCCATGCAGAAAGCGTGTCGCAACCATCCTGAATCTATGGGATTGCATGCATCGCAACGGATAGCTCTTGGAACGCCTGAGAGCTCGACTGCCACTTCCCCTGGCTGATTTCATCGTGTTACGGAAGCTTCACATTGACTCCCTGATGCTCGGAAACACGAACCACTAGCGATCACTTGGATGGACTTCAATGCTCCAATTGTAGAAGCGACGCAATGGATTGAGTTGCCCCCACGGAGAGAGGGAGAGAGAGATCCCCAGTGAACATCCACGCATAGACGTGTCGCGTGGCGGATCTCACAAACTCTGGCTCGATGCTCTGCGTTACAGACCCTGCGTTTGCCAAGAGCACGGCTACCCGCGAGGCTCAGGAATGGTTGATGATTCCCAAGGCTAGAACGATCGGGGTCCAATTCACTCGACGGAATCATGCTCAGAGTTCCTCAAGCTCAAACGTTATTTGGGATTCCTTCTCCCCGCGCCATCAAGCCCCGAACGGCACGCCTCACTTCGCGGTCTGAGAAGCCCTATTTCCTTGAACCGTTGTTTCGATCACTGATAAATGATGGAGGACTGTCGAAAGACCGATTTTTCCCCGATCGAACCCTACAAAAACTCCACGAGAATTTCAGATCCGCTGTGACTCCGGGAACTCCAACGCGGAGTAAAAACTTGATGACTTGAAACTCTTCGACTTCAGAGTTTCGAGCCTGCCCTTCCCTGACAAACAGAGCTTCGAGGTCATTGGGCGGCGCAGCCGCGATTCAAGAGCAGGATAATCATCAGTGCTTTTTCAGGGAAAGATTTTTCTCACCCTGTGAGTTCCAATCAGGGCCAATGGAATGTGTTCGACACCAAGCTTGCTCGATGCCGTAAATTCCGGAAACCAGGAGTTTAGCCTAGCAAGAGGACGGGAACGTTCCGCCGGGCTCGAAACCACCACCCCATAGGATCGAATACTCAGACGTTTAGACTTGGGGTATCAACGATTCTGGCACTTCGTTCCTGGAAGTGACACGAACGGAGTGTCATTGCTAAGAACTCGGGGCAACGACACCAAAGATTCGATGGGCGAGTTTGGACGGCTTGTGCGTCTCACGATCGTAGACATCTAACGCGTCATTCTGGCCCCGCCCCATCCGACCTTCAGGTCGGCTTCGAACTTGGCGGGAATTTTCTTCCAGCCCCTTTCTCAGTCATTCGCACCAGGCCTTGGGGGAAGTCTTGTTCGCGCGTTCAGGGGCTCACACGTTCAGTTTCGAGCGCATTCAGTGATTTCGCGTATGAAGTGATTCCACGTTTGCAGTTTGGTTTGCATCCAGTAGATTCAGCCACACAAAAGCCGCGACACGCTCCACCGTATTTCCTCCTTTCGAATGCCGAACAGGCCTGACCGGTCCGTATTCCGAGGACTGAGTACAGAAAATCAGTCGGCAATGGCGCGAGGTATTTGCTCCGGCACTCGGCAGACTGTTACGGCAACTGAGGAAACCGACGCAACTGGGTGCATGGACTTAGGTAATGGAACTCTCATTCGGAAGAGGGCCGATATCGTTTGACAATCACGTGCACCCGGTACGTGCGACGGTGTTTGAGAATGGAGACTATGCTTGACGAGTTGTATCTCCTGGCTACTTCCATGCGCTGTATCCTATCCTTGAATGCGTCATCGAGGCGTGGCGCTCGTGTACCGTTTCATTCCAGATTGTGATTTGGGATGCGTATCTGATCCTTACGGTGACCATCGCGCGAGCGGCTCAACTGAGTGCCCGACGTCTCTCTTGGGGGCTTGTGAACTCGCGATCGATGCTCGGCTGAGAGAGGCCCGGGTCCCTCCGTGATCATTTTCCTGTCGGTGACTCAAAGGGATTTAGTTACTCTCATTGCTCCTGCGGAGAGACCGAGAATTCATGGAAGGTTGAGCCCTCGCATTCCCTGTTAGACGCGAACTTGCCCCGATCGACGTCTTCGGCGGGCACTATCGGAGTTTTAACTTACGTTGATTCGTGGGATGAAACTCTGATCGATCGAGCTCGATCGACCTGGGCACTACCGAGCCCAAAGTAGTGTCGCACTTCTGAGAGTATGACGCAATCAGCCCCTTTCTAAGAAATAAGAAGTACACACGGCTGGCAAGAGAGAAGTGGATGAAGGTGGAAGAAGTGGAGAAGAAGCTGAACTTCAAACTGGGGTCGACCAAACCCAAGATTATTCAGCGTTCCAGAGCCAGCATCCTTTGAGTGTCGCTACCCAGGTTGGGAGTTCCGTGCGGAACCCGCAAGTTCGGGAGACCCAAGGGCCCAGGGTGTGTTTTATGCTGTTCTGTCTGTTGAATTCATTTGTGTGATTCGGTCCCTGTCTCCGAAGCCCTCTCATACTTTCATTTCTCATATTTTCTTTCATTTTCAAAATGGCAGATATCATTCCTGCGACTCCGGGATCATTTATGGAAATGGGGCCTGCGCAGGGGTCAAATCCTCGCTAACAGTGCTCGTCTGTGACGGCCACAATTTGAGATACTGTATTCGTTCCACCGAAATGGGTTCAAGAACGACGGCGATATTGACCACCGGGATAGATCGACTATGAGGTGAGCGTTCCTTTGTCCTCCCGCCCTCTGTCACACATAGAGCTGGAAGCGGCCTTGCTCTTTGGCCTGAGATCGCCAAAATCTTATCGGAGCTGCTCCGGCACTGGCTTTTTCATTCCTCGGGGAAGAGTAGCGAATTACGTGTGACTCTCCAAACACAGTCGAGGAGGAAGTCAGTGGACGCACGCACACCGCTACGATCCGCGAAGCCAACAATAAATCGTGATTCCAACATTTTTCGTGATTCAAAGGTTGAGTTCCAGTGAATATATAAAGCCAAAATGCTGCCCAGCTTTTAGTCGGTAGAATCGATGAGTTCGGATTTCAACATGAAAATCATCCTTCTGTGTGTTCTAGTGGCATTATTGGCCGTAGGTGAGCGAAAACCAAAGTTCCGCTGTTTCTAAATCACCCTCATGCTCGAATATTGTTGCCTCCCGGAACTCTTCTCTCATGCACCGATTCGTCCCGTTGCCCATGATCGAGAAAGTCCGGTCGGTTCGCATTCAATTTTCCATCGTCATGCCGCTCCCACACTCTACAGTTCCGATTCCTCCTCGTTGCAGCCTCCGAAGCTCGACCAGATACGAAAATCAGATGTCGAGACATAAACAGGGAAATCGTGTGTCACAATAATAATTTGCGAAGCGCGTGTGGCATTTCAAGCAGACAATGTAAGAAAAACGGCAAGGCTCAATTCTACAGTGAGACTCCCAGCCTGACAGTCAGTCAAAACAACGACCGGGAGAACAACGGGTACCAATGGAAACAAGTTTATGGGTGACGGGATTGGATGTATCTGGCTCGAGGAGTATTTCAGTCCATCCGGATTTCACAATAAAAAAACGATATCCACCGAATGCACCGCTTGCTCCATTCTCTATTGCGGCTTGCAGAATATAATCCGAGGTTCCCGATGCGTTCCGGTGTCTCACAAAATGTTCGACCGCGAACTGGGAAAAATCAGCTGTGTAGCCCTTGGCACTCCGGATGCCTTTGTAGGGAATGCAAGCTCATCGTATGGTTTCCGTTTGCTGTGGCGTACAGTGTTGATAATTCAAAACGATGCTTGGATCGGTGGATTGGAGCGGTATTCTGACGGTGGATGACTCTCACCTTCGGAAGATCGTCTTTGAAGACTTGTAGCGAATTTGGCGACATTTCAAATAGCTTCGAGTTCGAGGCCTCCCGAAGAGCGATGTTTCGAGCACACCTGACGGGGTTGCTTCTCAGATGTGAGACGGAGCTGCTGTCTCATCCGAGTGCATGTTCGTAACATGGGAGGTGAAGATGCAAACGAGGCGTTCGACCTTCCGCCGAAATCGACGTCAAGGTCTTGATCGGGACACGCTTTCCGACAGCTCAATCGGGGACGTACTCGACTCTAAGGGTCTGACTTGCATGGGCAACATAGCCTTCGGGATGCTCTCACGATTACTTTCTAGTTCCGAACTGCATGAGTGATGGACTCAGGATATCGAGGACACTTGAAATCGTCGTGAGAAACCCGAGAATTACGAACGCCCCTGGTTTTTTTGCACCCTCTCTCGTAACCCTCTCGTACTCGGATTTCAAATAACATGTTTCAACTTCAAGGAGCATGTGGTCGCGCATGTGCCTCGTCGGCTGACGGGTTCAATCAAGTGAGAGATGATCATGAAGATGATGAGTGAATTCCCAGGTAGCGCTCGAACATCTAAATACGCGTGGTACACAGTCTGAGCCGGAACAGAAATGCATGGCTCGTGAAGAGCCCAGTCTAGGAAACTCGTAATCAAGACTATGCGATCTGACCTGCATGAATCCTGCGTCCCGTCCGAAAGGTTGCGGACGACTGATATTTTGGGGAGCTGGTAGGACCAGTTGACAAGAGGGAGTTGATGTGAACCATGGTCAAGAAAGGACATGGAAGCGAGTTCTGCAGAGAGCCATGATTGGCGATCAAAAAATCCAATCCGGATCCATTGATGATGAGGATGAAGGGGCGGTGGAACCGACGGGGAGAGAATCATTGAAGGGTTATCCGCATATGATTGAGAGGAGATAACCGTTGCCAATGCCTTTGAGGGCCTCAGAGAGGTGAACACAGGAGCTACTTGATGATGTCAGCCTGAAACCGCGAGAACGGATCGAGTCGTCTCAGTCAGGGCCGTTTCAGTGAAGCGAAGCGAGATGGAAACACATCGATGACTTCTGAACCAGTCAGAAGCCAGGGGAATCGGTCGGAATCGTCAGCTCACTCAACGCTCAGAAAGCATCGCGAGGAAATATGGGAGTCCGACAGGGTGGTACTTCCCCGGCTGGAAGGGATTCTCTTTACCAATGGTGGAGGTACTCAAAAGTAGCTGGGAATCCACCCACTCTCTTCTCGCACTAGACGCGCCCCCTTACCGGAAGGTCGCATCTGATGGATGTTGCCATCATGTATTTCTGGGGTGCATTTTCTGCGGTTGCTGAACTGACAGGAATGGCAAGTGAGGGGCTTGTTCCGTCTGGTGGAGCGCTTTTGGGTAGTTGAACATGCTTCCCAACACAGAATGGAAGTGTCGGGAGATCCGCTGTGGAGCACATTAGCATTGATGGCTGGCATTTGAAGATTGATCGAAGTCAAAATAATAATAATAGCGATTTATTCGCGGATTTTCCGCAGCTCAAAAGGAGAGCGATCATCCACCAAGGAAGCCCAGGATAACTTTTAAAAGCGATTCCCAAGGAAGAGCGAAGCACGCAGGCGTTTCCCCCTGTTTGCGCGCCCCACATGAGCAGCGCATTCATCTGATCACGTTGATGACAAGCGAGTTCCCATTTGCCGTCTCAGGTATCCGTTACGGAGGAATATCTTTCCTGGTCAATATAAATCAACATGAAGAGTTTTGGTCGTGATTCCGGCGAAAGTCCTGCTTCCCCAGATGCCATCCAGACTATCATTATGGCCGCTGATGTACCTGGTCAACTCAACGGTGTGCCAGCTGGTTGAGAATGGGACTCATTCCAATGAATCCTGATGTAAATTTTCGCCTCCCACAGATACTAAGAGAGAGCAAGTCGTAATAGTCTTGTTTATTCGCTCGATCGTTGCTCCCCGCTGGGATGTTCCAGTTTCTCCGAAGTTCCACACAGCTTTGATACTGGCTCCCCTGCACAGGATTTCGGAAACACTCTGAAAGCTGGAAAACATTGCTCTAGGTATGAACCTATGATAACGGCTCAAGAACTCGCTCAGAGACTCCTAGTGCACTGTTTGACCACAGGCTGCTTCAGCTCCCGATTTCCATGTCGTTTTTGAACGAGTTGGACTCCAAAGAGGCGATCCCTTGAACCTGATATCGATGCCCGTATTTAGTTATCGGACCACTGGTGGCGCCATCATGATTGGTGGAATGTGGATTTTTAGCGACGTTCCGCACCCACCACACTCCCCCACTCTCTCGGGGTCACTGGCGCTGGCCGCGAAAGAGCAACAATGTCTGAACGTGAGATTGGAATATCAACCTTCAACATCACTATTGGCCTTGTCTCAGCTTTGTGATTCACCTGCAAAGCTTTATTGAATAGAAACATGAACGAGGCACAGAACACGTTCAGCCTGACCAACGGCCAAGCAGGATATGTCCTATGAAACCCCTGTTACGATCTGCCGCCATGTTGAACTCGGAGCTCCCGGCATCGATTCCGGGAATGTCATACCTTGGAGTCTACCCACGCTGGACAAGATTTCGTGACTCGGCGGTTTCCTACTTCACGCGGAATCGCTGACAAGATTCGACCTGTTGTGAAACTGATCGATTCTGCAACATCTTTGCGAAAATGCTACATCGACGAGCCTCCAAAGATCGTCCCAGTATCTTGCTCTCCCGGAACGCTATTCACGATTCACAGAACATACCGCAGTCCCTCATATCGGAGGGGGTGAGTTTAGAGGAGGGGATTGACTCGAGGAGAATCGTCTTCCTCTTCATTAATTCGGGGACTCAAGTGAAACATATGTTCGCAGCATCTCATATTGGGATCGACGAGGGAGGGCTTTAAGAAAAAAATCAGGTTTATAAATGTGACTTTTTTAATGGTAGGTGTTAGTTAATGAAAGCGATTCGAACTCTTTCCTGAATTACGTTGTGCGGTTCGGCTATTGGCTCTCGGCCCGGAACTTTTCCTCGAGCGTGGCGATTCCGTGCTCTCCGAGGAGTCGTGCGCGGAATTTCCGTCAGAGGCATCATCATCGGAACCATCTTCGCCACTATGAGAGCCTCCCTCACTGCTGTTAGAAGCTTCTCCACTGTCATCCCTTGAATCTTCTCCACTTTCACTTTCGGAAGAGTGCGAGCCTTCCCTAGATCCGTCGCCCGTTGCTCTGGATTCTTCGGCAGACTTTGCGCCCGATTCGTCACTTCCGTTTGCATCCGATTCGTCACTTCCGTTCGCATCCGATTCGTCACTTCCACTTGCGTCCGATTCGTCACTTCTACTTGAGTCCGATTCGTCACTTCCACTTGCATCCGATTCGTCACTTCCAATCCTGCTGCTTCCGCCTTCCCCACTTTCGTCGGACTCGTCACTCCTACTCCCCTCAGACTCCGCACTCGAACTCTCGTCGGATTCTCCACTGGCAGCGCTAGCCGAACCCGAGTCAATCGAGGCGTCTGAGCCACCGTCAGACGGGTTCGCAGCTGCACCATGTTTCGAGGATTTCGGAGCTGCCTCAGACACTGCAACCGTTGAGAGAGAACATAAGTTCTTGGAAAATCTCCGAAGATCCGACTCGAAACTACCGCCCGAGCGGTGTGCCATCAAAGTTGGGATTCTAACTGAACAATTATCCTGTAGCGATCAGCATTAACGAAGGACGTTGCTCTCTACGGCATCCGTTTATGACAAAGAATCTCGAGCCTCTTACCAGCAACCACGAACGCGATCAGGATGCAAATATAGAAAATTCTCATCTTGAAAGCGCTGATTCCGGTCTGGTCTTGAACTTACTGATGAACGGACGCGCTTCCAGACGACTTTTATATGCTGAAACTTGAAACTCGGGATCACGATGTAGGGAATCACGGTTTCTGCCGATCTATAATCTTATTTCAACATAAATTCGGCAAGCGGTTATCTTTCCGAACAGAAATGCATGAGTTGCGACTGGACTCAACGGGATGGCTCCATAGGGAACCGATTTCGGAGATCATATAGTTAATTAACTTTCATCATATTTCCGATATGCTCCTGGCAGAACAAGTCCTCTGAGCTCTCATCCTCTTGAAACAGATGCTCGAGGCGTCCGCTCGAGGAGGAATAAGCATTCAACCGAATAGAATTTCTAGCTTGATCGCTGACCATCGCTTCATGGGCATCACTCATCGTCTTTCTTCTGAGCGCGTCTCCCACCATCGAGAGTTGTTTGGCTTGCAATTCACATGATTCGACCTGTCATCTGACCTGTCAGGTGCTGTCTGACACGATCAGGCTCAATGAGATGTACTCGTGTTCCGGCAATATTGATCCGGATGATTCCCTCGTCTGAGTGCCGTGAGCAGGAGAGACAGCCGGATGGCAGCCGGTGACAACCTTCTCAGGACTGCGTTGTCACTTCCGAACTCATTGTTCCTCCTCGTACATGATCTGACTGCGGCGCAAGACAATGTGCCCTACGCGCAGCCGGCACTGTTGCGACCCTCGACGGCTCAAAGGTCCCCCATTGCCCAACTCACATGCCCGATTCGCGCCTCTCACGTGCCTCTTGGCATTTCTGATGTGCTGCACAATAGTCTGTGGAGCTTCGGTCTTTCAATTTCATAGCACCCACAACACTATTCGAGAAGTATCTCTGACTGAGATTCAGCAGTAACGGAAACAGCGGCTACGAAGCTCCTTCTTGAGTATCTCAATGGATACGACTTTTCTCTATTGCCAGATGTTGAATGAATGATTTTATTACGAGAATCTCAGCTTTCAGACCCTGGACTGGGACGCGAGTCCCTGAGCCATGAATTTTCCCGGGAAATTCCGAGACTACCGAGTAAAGGCTGATGTTGAACGAGAAATCGAGTTGACATCCTGAAGGAGGAGAATCCCACTTTCTCTCTCATCAGAAGTCGTCTCGCAATATCTCGCACTCGCCAATCGATACACCGGAGGACGTGACGTTCGGAACTCGATCAGCTTTATTCGGGTGAATCGTTGAAATAAAATTCGTGTGAGTACTTTTCCGCATAAAAATCGAATTTTGGGGACCCGGGGGAGGTTCGGGAACCAAAATCACTGGAACTGAGGTTGTCAAACTTTTCTGACATCGGAGAAGGGCGGAGGTGTCGAGGAGCCCGCAGACGAGGTGCCGACTGGGACCGGAGTGGATGATCAGACCGGGGCGAAATTCTCTGCGATGACGATTGAAACGAGGAAAGGCATCGTATGGCCTCATTCGACACTCCTTGCAACCCCTCAGCATCCTTTCCACCCCGCTGCAAACAGTTTGCAGACCCCTCCTCTAGATGGAAGAATTGAACGACTCATATGATGACCTCGAGTCATTAGCTAGTTATTCAAAAAGAACATCCACAGAAATCGGAGTAGGGGTTCGCCATCAGTCAAAGCGATGAAGGCAGCGATTGCTGAAAGCTCGCTATGACCAAATCCTCTTTGGAAGGAGTCGGATGCAAATTTCACCGCAAACGCAAGGCCGTCGTGAGAGCCTTCAAGCGAGAGATCGCACGAACTACATCGTTCACCCCGCTCTGACGGAGGAGGGACGGAAGCTTCCATAGACTTAGAGAGGGGAAATTGAATTTACGATTTTGGCTCGTTCAACGCGCCAAAACGTCTCGGATATCTGACATTCCGCTTCTGAGAGTAAGCGATTAATACGCAATGTCGAGATCGCACAACGAGCTGACGAAAAATTGCAACGATTTTACGAGCGAATTGCTGACGATAACGCAACGATTGCCGGAGGCCTGGGAACCTCGTTATTCGGAGAAGGGTCCGTCCATATTTGACGGTCTGGCATCCGCTCGGAAATTGAAGTTTCGCTGGGCCGTGGCTGAAACTAGTCTGAGACTCACCATGGTGACAGAAAGAGAGCAGACATCATTCGGATGACATCAAGCAAAACAACACGTCTTCTGCAGGAGTTCTCTAGCTGCTCTCGGGTCGTTAAGGAGAAGCGCTAAACAGCCCCGTCTGGCGGCAGATCGAGCAACTATGCCCATAATCGTTTTTGATGGCTTCAGGATGAGCTATCTCATGTCCATGGCTTTGAGTGAGTTGACTTGATACTTCAATTTTTCTGCAACTTCGAGCTCAAACGGATAATTCTCTCCTGGAACTGGAAAGTAGTTCGGCGTCCGACAGCATCCAAGCGCGAAGTCAGGAAACAAGATGAACATGACTTCCCGCAACAAAATGAGCCGACTGCACAACAATACGGCGAGGGGCGCCATGGAAAGACCCAGAACTCACAATCAATGAGCCATCCGATCTCCACCAAAGCTCAAGTTGTATCTTGTTCTGGCCGTTGAATGAGAATTTGTTCCAAGTGACGCGTGATGATCCATGTCATGGCATAGAGGTCAGCAAGCACGGCAGGGTAGAGACAGAGGGAGAGGAAAAATCAAGGGCGAGGTTGCTCCGTCTGTCTTGTCAACGGGGTCCGAAGTACATGGGTATGAAGAGAGGGAGACAATCCGCTGTCCCTCGCAGGAGCTCATCTCGTGCAGGATTTCTAACATGCAGTAGAATTGATTTACAGGGGGAATCGAAACCATTTGGGTCTCCTATAGCTAAGCATCTGAGAAAGACTGAGAAACCTCATCGAAGTCAGGCAAAGAGATGCGGGGAGATGGGCTCTCGGGATACCCCACTCCACCATATCAAAGGAGTTCATCGAGGGAGAACTAGGCTGGAGCTCCTTCGACGCCCGGGAAACCACGAGCAAAACGATGTACTTCGAAAGGATAAGATCTATGGACCCAACGAGATGGCCCAAGCTTGTCCTCACGGCGACCGAGATAACAAACACCTCGGTCACTGCAACAGAGAGACTCAAGAAATTGAGATTGCAATTCGACCTGGAAAACCTCGGGCTGACCAGAAATACATCGGGCACAGCAATGTGGACTCTATTCCGCAAAGAACTCAAAATGAGGGTGCAGAATAAACTGGACAATACATGGAAACAAAACATGGAATCCAAGTCCACACTGTGCATTTATCGACAATTCAAAGAGACAAGAGGTCTCCAACTGGATATGTACGATAACTCGCGGGGCAGTCGGCTTCTGGCGTTAACAAGAGCAGGAATGCTCAACACCAGAACCCAACGACATAACCGCGATCCTTCTATCGACTTGAACTGCAACATATGCGGAAGACCCGAAACCGACACACACGTCGTGATGGAATGCGAAGAAGGAAGGTATCCCCCACGAGAATTCCCGTTCCGAATTGGACTTCACCCCGACTCAACACCGAAGGACATTAGAAGGACGAAGGAAATCTTACGATGCTGGGAGAACCGAGAAAAATGATCTGTGAATGCAAAACACTTCACCCCTGAAACGAAAGGGACCATATGTGCATATGGAAGATCGAAATAAAATCAATCAATCAATCAAATCTCTCTTCCTGGGATTCCAGTATGTGTGCTGCAATTCCCCTCGTTCAGCAGAGTGTTCGACAGATACAGCAAGCACGGTGAACGAGATCAGCATTTTCGACATGAAAACTTGTAGACCTTGAGCTTTCCGCTAGAAATGGAGCAGCTCGTTTCACGACAAAAAGTCTCGAGGGCACTTGTGTCTAAGGCCACGACAGCGGCGCGTAACATGGTTGAAACGGCTCGTTCCGGCTATGCAAAGAGAGAGGAGGTCCAAATCGTCTGATCCAAATACATACACTGATCGAACAACATCTGATCGAGGTCGCAACAGTTCCACATGCTGGTCAATTTTTGATTGGTATCGCATCAAAACGAGTTCCTCTCTCCTCCAGGGGAGGAGCAACCAATCGTGAGGTTGCTCTCCACATACTCGCAGCAGTATCGTATCACGCCCGAGAGCCTGGATGAATCCGGGGAACGTTCGATGAAGCGCTCATATGTACCCCGGTTCCCGTAGCGAGATTAAACTTCCATCTCGAGGATATTTGTGCCGCCCACGAGGAACTTCAGGTGGATCAAGTCGTCCTCGTTGGGCACATCGGCAAGATATGAGATAGAACAGCTGATACGAACCGATGAAGGGATCCAACAGATCGCGTCATATAGAGGAAGTCGGAAACCGCTATAATCGTAGCCGATGATCCCGTGAGCCGGTCCATTAATCCATCGAATCCACCGTGATTAGTTTGCCTCCTCGGCGCTGTTCCTTCAAGGCGAGCAAGCAAACCATCGTCATCTGGCCTCAAAGATCTTCTCGAATCGGCTGGACGCCGTGCAGCTTCCCCCGTTATCACAGCGTCATCGTAGGTGATTACGTAGGGCCCGGCATGTCGACGACGTATCTTGTCGGTATGCGAACAGTGGAGGGCTTCCTGAGCGAAGCTTTCTTCTGAACAGAATAGAATCTCCCAGGTAGGAGCTGTCGATCCTATACCCATGCCACCGATCATCGATTTATCTGTCAAGAGAACCAAGTACTCGAGAGCAACCACAACTCACAGTCAGGGCAACTTCTCTAGTGACCGGTCACCTGATAATGCTATTCGGAAGATGGAGGAGAACACTGATATTCCTACACACGGTCGGCCTTGAGTCGCGTTTACAGTGAAATTTCAAGGAGGTCCAAGGTGGTTGAAATTTCCAAGCCTTGAAGAACGATCCCTCCTTCCCGTCTCAGATTTTCCAGGCTTTACTTTCGGTTCGAGTGGGGTGAAGGGAAATAATGGATATCGCAAGGTGCTGGAAGGATTACTTCCCTGTTTATCCTGAGCGGAACCTCTGCTGCTCTCCGCGAAGTTGCAATTGACAGGATGAACATATGAATCTGGTGTACAACATATGAGCCGGATGGCAGCTGGCAGGACCAGTGAGGATCGGCGCAATATAGGAGCGTGCTCTCCACTGGTTTCCCAAGGACCGTGAAGTTCTTCAGGAGCTCAGTGTTGCGCTCACAGAGGTACTATAGATGCTTGGTCTGTTCATGCCTCGGATGAGCGAGAAGATAGAAAGGCCCGCCGCGAACAGCAAAGTGCCGTAGACGAATACTTCGAACACTCTTTCGAAAAGCACCTTGCTGAAAATGATCAAACGATTATTCTGATTCTCTCGATGATCTGACCTCGCTTGATGAGTGATCTGAGAGCAGGTCAAAGTTGACTCTTCCCTTTGTTTCGAGCCCAAACTTCAACAGTCCCGCAAATCGTATTTTTCAAGAGATCGACCCCACGCATGATGAGTTCGATTCGTCTCCGATCGTTCTCCGATGTAAATCCCTTCGCTCGGATCAAGCGCGATCGAAAACTGCTGCGAGTGTCAAATACCCTGCGATTCACTCTTCTCATACCTCAAATTATTGTTCCTTTGCAGAATCGCACGTGACTTACTGAGGAGGCAGATTCCGAGAACCCTCTCGGCGAAAAAAAGTCTCTCTCTGCAGCTAAGTACTCGACGACTCGTAGATTTCATCAAACATATCGACCCCGTTCCCAACGACTATTCATGGATGAGGAATGGTACGGTGAACGGACGGTCGGAAAATCGATGGTCTGCGTTGCGATGATGACTTCCTCCTGCTCTACGCGGCCTATTCAGGCGGGTCAGTTCGCTGGAAGCCTCCCGGTGTACTCCAGGCGAGAACTCGGAGTTGAGTCGATCTTTCATCAGAACCACCCGATATCTTATGCGGCGTAGAGCTGCAGCCCTCTGCAGAAGCTGCGGCAAGCAGTATCCGCCTCGTCTCTGGTCGCATGTCGTGAAGGCCGCCCTAACGGCATCCACGTGCGCGTGCGCAAGCTTATTAGACCTGGTCACGACTGAGCTCCATACCGGCACGGGAGAAGGCTACGCGGCCACCTCACAAGAAGTGATCATAGTGGCTTCTGAGGGAAGAATAACTGGAACGCATATTCTAGAGCTGCTCGGCTGCCCGGGAGAGACCGTGGAATGGACACTCGAAAGTGGTTGACATGTCCGGTGTGAGAAGAGGCGAGAAAGCACTCGACGCCCTGGTCATGAGTCGGTCGGTTCACCGTCAATTCCTCCATCGTGCCGTACGCTATCCAAAAGCGGTCGATAGGAACAGGGTCGATGTTTTCAACAGATTCAGAACAAGAGTCTTCGGGTACTTGGCTCAAGAAGGAGACACTTTTCTGCCGGGAATATCCTTGGAATCGCCCTCTTCAGTTCGTCAAGTGCGAGTTGATGCAAATAGACCGAAGATTTCATACGTCGTCGTCGTCCGCTCGGATGTCAAAGATAAAATAGGCGGTTTGCAACACTGTTGAATTTCTGGGTCTAAAAAAGAGAAGACCTGACTCTGACATGCTATCGACTCACAAAAACTCGACCGAGTACAGGGAAAGATTCGTCCCGAGGAGATCGATCGAACGGACAAAATAGTGCGAAAACAGGGTCACAAGCGATTGGGTTCTGTCCAAGATTATGGAAACGAGGTACACCTCATAGCTAACACCGTCCATATGCACACAGGTAGTTGAACCCCAAACATCGTTGGATTACCCCGAAGAAGTTCGACTCGCAATAGTACCCTGGGGACGAAGAGACCGATTCCCGCCGCTCGTTCGTCCCAGCGCCACTGATGACAACTCCATGGCTCATGGCCTCTCAGTCTGCCATTCCCAATCTCGACCCGTTTCCATTTTCGGACTCGCACTACATACCGTACTCTCTCCAGTTTGAGGGTCTGTGAGCTATTTTCCAGTTGTCCGGAATACACCTCAAAAACAGCGCCATCCCATCATGACTAGAAGTTCTCATGGGAGAAGAGCATGCCCGTCTATGTTCGCAGCTTCCCATGAGTTATCCCGGAAGGTGCTCGTCTACTGGAGAGTCTCCCTCAACCGGAGAGGATACGATATGCCTCAAATCCTCTTCAACACAGAGCTGGATCTGCTCAGACCTCCTTGGGGACTTCTCCATGTTGATCGATTATCGACCGCGTTCACTCCATCGCAAAGAACGTCTTCGGGTTCGGAATACAACCTACCGGGCACGATTTTCCGCGAATTCGGGAGCAACGAGTGGAGCAACTATCGCATGTCTACGTCCAGCGGGCTTGTACTCGGCTGAAGGAGACGACGATGCTCCACTCCCGCTGTCTGACTCGTTGGACTTATTTGAAGAACCCGTCTGGGGCAGATGCGCCATTTTTAAACTCTCCATGTTTTTCTCCGTCGACTCGGCCGCCGACATCGCTCAGCACGCACGACGAATCGGGAAGAACAGAACCTGCTCCGCTTCGTTGTTCACGAATCCGAGGGGATGTGGAAGTCGGACGGACGTCAGGGAGCATCAACTCTGAGCCTGTACACGAACTGGACCGGGGGGGATGGGCGCATGGCTCCCCCAAAAACTCTCCGATAATATTTGGAAGGGTGGATTAAATACCACTTCGATGGACGAAATTGTTCCGCGAAGATTCTGTGTCATCAGGAAAATCTTCGTAGGTTTGAAAACCATGTTGACTGCGTCATGAAGAACTCGCGACGATGATGATGGTCATCGTCATCACATCCTTGCCCCGCCCCCAAAAAAAATGGGTACGCCCTTGCTCCGTAGGAGTGTTTGCCTGAGTATCTCTCGAGGTCGCACCCTTCGGTCCTACAGAGACCTTGAAACACAATGGGTGTGGGACAGTAGCGTAGCGAGGCGGGGGGCGGTCCGCCCCGGGCAACAGGTCGCTGGGGGCATCAGAATGCCTCGTCATGCCTATCGCATTAGGGTTTCCAAGCTCTTCCTGGTAATTCATTTACCGGAATCCTCAGAGTGGGGGCGAAGCCCGATCGTTGCATCTGTTTTTCACCCTATTGACGAACCACCATATAATTTTCGTCCTCCCTCCTGATCGAGAGGCAACGTTGAGTTCATTTTGTTTCTGCCTCGGACCAGAGATCGAGCCAACGAAGTTGATAAACCTCGCTGTCCTATGTATCGAGATGTTCATCACGGATGAGTTTAACTTCAATGAGAAGTCAATAGAAGATTAGCAGCTCCAGGAGCGAAGCCAATAACCCTCCAAGAATAGGTAAACAAGTTGCTCATGTAATATTCTAGTTGTTCACATTCGGGTCGGCTCGCGCAAGTTGTCTCCATTTCTCGGAAAATCTCCATTTCAGATGATCATATTTTATGTTTGAGGACATACAAAGATACATTCAGCGTGCATCAAACGCATTCAACTTCTCGGACCCCAAAAGAAGAGGGGGGGGGGCATCCAATCCGCCCCGCGCATCATGAAGGCTCGCTACGCCACTGATATGAGACAGTTTCTCCCAACAGGCGTTCCACGGCTGGGTTTTGAACACTTTGAGGGTCCCGTTCGAATCTGCAGATTCAATGTTGCGCTGCGTACTTTGCTCCGCATGTCATTCGTCTTCCCGAGTCAGTCGCAATATCTCCCGAACTCATCACCACTCGCCGCCGCCGATGGCACTGACAATTAGTCAGTTCCAACACGGATGCATGATAGAAACGCGAACTCCATGAAAAAAAGCTTGCTGTTCTTCAATAACCAGATTGACGCAGTCGGAGGTAGGATACGTCAGCGTGGGAAGCGGATGGCTTCATGGGCGTAGTTGAAATTATCATCCCTGAAAAGCGGTTTCAGCCTCCGGGAGTAGGTCTCGGAACGAATCGGGGGCGCCGTGGCAGGGGTTATAGTTTTGAGCCATCTTGGGCTGTGCGAGTCGTAGAGCTTTCAAGATCATGGAACCGTATTTGCCTCTTCTGAGGTCCGCTACGGGCTACGTTCTCCAGCGTTGCAGGAATGAGAACTGCACTTGTCGGGGTCTCCCTGTAGACGGAAAGCCAACTGTCGGTAGTAGAGAAACATTCATCCTCTTTATAACTGAGATATTTAACATCCTCCGTTATCTTCGTCGAGGAGCCCCAAGAGCTCTGATCATACTTCCCCCACTTTCCGACCGTACTTCGAGAGAGATTCTGCCTCCAACTATGGTCAGATCGACCGCGGAATCACCTCATTGGACCACCGGGAATACGGTCAGATCGAGACGGAATCTCTTTGGAAATAAGGTCAGAACAAGGAAAGAGGATGATCAGATCAAGGCGAAATCGTTTCCGAACCCGGATTCAAATTCGGATGCGGATCCAGATCTCCGAATTCGAATCATCCCCATCTCTGGCTCTGAGAGGAGGAGGAGGTCGAGGCGGAAAAACACCGTTGCTTCCGGAGCTGCTCGTAGGAAGCAAGTGAGCTTGGGGTACCTCGGCTGACGCGAACTGATTAATTCAAAAGGAAACCCCGGTCGCACGGTATCGTCGTCTGGACAGTACACTGGTTGGATACTTTCCAATGAATACCTTCCTTGCTCCCTATCAGTAGAGAAAGAACGAACGACCGATGTATCTCCTAGCTGTCTTCGATTATCCGGCCTCTTGATTCAAGCTTCCCAGCTCGGCCACAAATTTCATGTACAACACCCAATGAACATTTCTGAACCGCTCTTAGCAACGAGGTTCTTTGAAAACGACAGCGCGGTCCCCGTCAACAGAGAACTCGGCGCTGCAGTTCTTGTGACGAGCACACAATCACCGCGGATCGCTTCAGCGGAATCCATGGAGTGGGGGGCGGGGGACGGAAATCCAATTATATTCCGTGAATCGACACAGTATCCGCTACCCTAGTGCGTTTTCTAGGGCGTAATCACAAGGAGGTCATTCTGAGTGCCTGATACCTTGGAACCCATTGATGCTGGTACCCTGCTGTTCCAAAGCTGTACATTGTCTTGCTCAGCCCCGAAGCCATCGCTTTCGTATCTTGATTCCCTGCTTCGTCGATCACCATCGACACGAGCGTTCCCTGCGGGCCGAGCAATGGAGCGAAGGGCAACTAACCACCCAAAGATCGTTCCCGATATGTTATGAAAATCCAACGAGCGGTGCCGAGTAAGAAGTTGTGCATCGCTTACATGATGGAGGAGCTGTTCGTCGACTCAAAATACGGCGATCACACTCCCGACTCGATCGAGGCAGTGAGCGAAGCAATGTACGAATCCCGCAGATTTGTTCGCCGCTTTGATTCTCGCCCGAAGTCCATGTGAAAATTTATCTACGAAAGATGAAGAGCTTCTGCAGTTTGCTGATGATATGAATCTCATGGAGAGCCATTCATGGGCCACACTGAGATGTGGGGCATCATGATTAGGAGCCTTGAGATTATCACATTTGCAGTCCGAGCCAACTCGAAGGAAATCAGGCTTCCTTCCCTTGCGGGAACGAACTACGCCTTCATCGCGATGACTTCAACGATGCCCTCCCTGAATTCGACGGCTGAATTCATGCTTCCCGACCTCGTCGCATCTGTCAGTTCAAGTGACTCAAGAGCAATGGGCACGAGTTGCCAAGGGACAAGGCAACAGAGACCAGGACGATCGAACTTGTGGACCGCCACCTACGCGCTCCGTTTTGATGAGTAGAGCGCATCTTGAAGCGGATATGAGCCCTCGTCCCTCCCGGGCTAATTCCAGCCCTATGTTTGAAATTGTACGAAGTATTTCTCTTAAGATTCAGCCGTTCCGATCATATTCGACGGAGTCGACACGAACGGATCCGTGAGAGACACACTTTTCCGACATAATTCGTCCGCGAATGACGGTAGAAGGACTTCCAATGCTTGAGCGTACGTTTCTGAGGTTTGCCTACCCGCTGGGAATGCGATTTGAGATATGCCTTCAGCGGAAATCGCAGCCTAAACCGTCACCGAGCTCCCACCGAAGTTTCGGCTCAAGATGCTACACTCCCCCTGCGCAGATCACGCCGATAATAGGGAAATTCATATAGTCCATCCAAAGTGATTCTTAGCATGATGCTATCTCAATCGGGGAGTACATGTCATTTCCGGGCATTTCAGATACTTGCCATCCGCAAGCATACTCCTTATTAAAGTGGCAGACAAACACAAATCCAACTCGGCTTTGATCCTCAAAAAACTTATTCGACATTTCTGAGTCCCGCATCAGAGCCTCGTTTGATCACACTCCGTTAGCTTGAGTATACCATCCCGACTGAAAATATTGACGTTAATTGTCGGGTCCTTCAAGAAATTCCGCACCACGCATCTCGCACGTGAGGGTTTGATCGCTGCTTTGTTCATGGAAAAACCGTTTTCCCGATGAGCAATGATGGAGGCCTTTTCGGTGCTACTGCGGCTACGAGGGGCGCTCAGATTCAATGTCGATCTCCACAATATTATCTGCGCTCGAAACCAAATACTTCGTTATTCCCGCTTCTCGAATAGCGTAGTACGCTACACCAGTCTCTTGAGGCGGCCTTATTCCAATTTTCAGCCTAAAATTGAATTTTCTCCCATAAAATCTCGAGAAGTCGGAGGAGCTCCCTCAAACTCCTAAGAGGTTATCGCTCTATCTCAGTGAATCGTCGAGTATTATCGAACAAAACCCACGTCGATCGGTTCCCTCGCGTACTCCGAAATACAGGGTGGCCTCATCCGAAGTTCCACCACTGTATCTGACGCAAATCTGCTCCCTCGAATCATGAGCCTCGAATCCTGGCATCGTCATCCAGGAGCCATCCCCAGATCGTTCCGGAGAAAACCACAGAGCTGTCCTTCAAGGTCATCCAAAATCCCACCGAATATTCACCAGGAGTCATTCACGAGAAGCTTCTCATCCGCAAGGTGAACTGTGTGCATCGTTTCGTATTCTGCTCTCCATAATTGCCTGGCAGGACGAGCTTTTGCGTCACTCAGAGACAATGACACCTCAATCGCCAGGAAACCTGCTGTCCCGCATTCCAGCCATGTGTGTGCATCTTCGGTTGACCTCAATAATCTTTGAATTCCAACAACATGGGTCAATCGATGTGGGGGTAGATTGTAGAGGGGGTTCCTTCCAGCGGAGCAGCGGCATGAAACACAGACTCTGAAACCGCTGAGGTTCTCTGAAACCCCTGAATTCCGCAGGAACCGCAACTATGTCTCCGTGATTGGGGAAGGGGACCGCGTGAGAAGTGATTCGGTCGACGGGGTTTCTGAGTGGTGAACCCTGACCGGCTACCGCCTCGCTACGCTAGTCCCTTCACCAATGGGATGCTGAGCGGGCTCGCGGTCGAAAGGTTTTTAAGACACACGAGCTTTTTCATCGGCATTATACCGGCCGAACAACGCTAGAGCTCGATGATGACTCCTGTTCGCGTGTTATCACAGTCTTACAGCAACAGTCTCGAGTGGAGTTCAGACCCATCGAGCGCGTCGCCTCTATGGATCGAAGAATCCCGATCAGTGTTGATGGGCCATAACAACTGGTCGGTCATCATCGATACTAGTTGCAGCATCTTGGGGACTCGAGCAGATGAAACGCTGTTCGAATCATCGATTCCCGGATTATCTGGAGCAGTCGAGGAGCCTTTCCCGAGAACGTCCACCCCGCTCCCCGGATGCGACTTTGAGCCAGGCTCAACCTCCTCTCCGAAAGGAACGGTACTCTGCGGTTGTCCCATCATGCTCCCGGCGTGTTTTCCGAAAATGCACCTTGTGAAGAATCTCACCTCGACATTGCAGCAGCTAATGGAGAACAAGCCTGTAAAAAAGATTTGGAGCAGCATATCTCGATGTGTGAAGCAATTCACGCTGTGATTCTGGACTCTCTGGCTCGAAGATGATCGGAATTCAGCCACGGAATGTGATATCCCTTGTACATAGCGCTACCATGAACGAGCATGTTCATGTTTCTCAAAGTCTCTTCATTTAGCATGAGGTACTGTAACGCGAAAAATCATTGTGACCTCGGGAAATATAACAATAAAGAGCTGTGCAGCGAATGAACATCTTGTTATGTTTTGATTTCTGGCGATGGAAGGAATGAGCCTCCCACGAATTCCACGAAGAGCAATCTTATCACCTCAGGCTCTGAATCGATAAACGAGATCGGCGAACGGAAAAAAGAGTAGCTGCTTCGAGAATTCCATCCTACTCCTTGGTGCGCCTCAAAATGTAGGAAAACTCGGCGGACCGTCGGCGTCCTCAAAGAACAACTTGACTTCCTCGTTGGCCTTCACAGTTGGGGCTTTGGCTCCTCTCCTGGAGCTGAGCAGTGAATCCAAGTGGCTAGCATGGAATCCTCTAGCTATCTTATCCGAGCCGCTCCGAAAACAAGAAACCCATCGCGCTACAAAACAATCATTCATTCGTGATTTGACCGGACCGGATGAGTTTCTGTTCCCTCCCCAACAGTTTGAAAGACAGTGTCGAATATTTGCATCTAAGCTTTCAAAATGCCTCGATTCCATCTCCCGAAAACCTCGGTACCACAGTTGCTCTGGCCACTCTGGTCAGAAGTTTGTATTCTGGGCCACTGCCGATCTGCGATTCACGATCTCGTCGTTAACCAGGACGAGGCTATCCATCGACAGGCGTTCGTCCGTTTTCGGTGGACGTCCCTGACATGAGAATGTCTTCTAAGTCCTCTGTCATACCCGCCAGTTCTGCCCCGCCGACTGTCTTCGGTTTTTGGAAGTGAACCACCACCCTTTGGTCATGGTCCCTCGAGTTGTCGGCCAGCGCAAGCACGTCTTACAATCAGGGTGGCTGATCGAGCGAGCTGCATGGATCTTTGGTTCGAAATCTTTTCAAGACAGCAGTGGCAAATATTTTTTGCGGATAATCAGGAAGCGGAGCGCGTACGATTTCACCAAGGATCTCATCTGGAGAATATCTGACTCACCATGGCGCTCCCGTAATTTGCCCTCCAGGGCAGTAGCGTATTCAGGATTAGTGGCTGGGGGAGGGGGGGGGGGGGCCGAGTCTCCATTGGACGAGGTTGCACCCGGTCACGTACTCATCCTGATGATTCGATGGGTGTCTATTGAGGGCGAGCAAAGCGGAAGGAGCCGCCGAGAGTGATAGCCTCGGGTACGAAATCCGAAAGTTCAAGCGAAAAATCATGGGAGGGGCGATCGCCTGATCGCCCCCTCCCTGTACACGCTTTTACCCATGGCCAAGGATCTCACGACAATGGCCGGGCATTCTACAGGATCGAAAAATTTGAGAGCACACTCTTACAGCGAAGAGGTCAGTGCTCTATGTGGAAACGCCAGGTCACCTGGATCCTCTGGTCAAGAACGACACCGTGGGAGACAAACGGCCGTGCCCTTCAATGTTTCCCAAGTCGGGCTTCTCCAAAAGAGTGATCGCTCTTAAGTCCCACAGACGAGGTGGCCGAGTGGTTAAGGCGTTGGACTGCTAATCCAATGGGTTCTGCCCGCGTGGGTTCGAATCCCATCCTCGTCGTACTTTTTTCGTGAACAGGTTCAATCCTCGTTCGAATGTGGTGACTTGTTTAGGCTGGGCTCAAGGTGATGTGAGATGAAGTTTGTCACGCGTTCGGGCTTGGAGAGCTTCCGGGGTGGTTGTTCGGAAATAAAACCTACTCTGTATCGGGACAGCGACGAGAGGTCGGAGGACAATGTTGAATCAGTCAGCCGTGAGTTTCAGGCATGATTCGTTGGGTCGGTCACCAGTCATCATCCATCGATACACAGAAATGTGAGCGAGTGAATGAAACGATTATCGTTGCCCTGATGCCAAGAGACTCGGTCGATTCATCCATCGGACGCACTCCGTCCCAGAAGCAGACGTACACCGGATGGTGACCGAACTCCCAGGCTCCACACATCTCAGGATTTGGATTTGAGAAATCGAGACACACATGAGAATGTTCGATTGAATCCATTCTCTCAGTGAACTTTTTGACTACGTTCTCGAGCTCTTAACAAAGCAAAGACCATTTCATTTTCATCGAAGCAGTTTTATTCGAAAGAAGTTAATATTTTGAATAAACAGGCTGCCATGGAATACATTCCGACTAGCGTGCTGATCAGGCCTTCTCGCTCTTCCGCTACGGTTTGTTCTGAGTCTGCACTCGCGCTGTTGATGGGTATTGGAGTCGACGTCCGAAACTCTGTCGCCGAGAACTCCACCTGCTCGTATGAACTCTGCAATGAAAGCAGATCCTCCACTTCTTCGTCCGTTACTTCTGAGGAAGATTCGCACTCTAATGATGTTTCGTCCTGATCCATCAGGACTGGGTCACTCCTCGTAGAGTCTGGTGTTGCGAGTTGCAATGTTCCCACGGAACAATCAGGCGATTCGGGTGTAGGGACCATGGTTTCGGAGCTTGGATAGCAGTAACTCTGGACGGACGTCATCCCACAGGGACAGTTTATAGTGCTGAGCGCACGCTACGTTCTGGAGAGGGACTAGCTCTCCTCTCTCTTCAGGACCTCCTTATCTCTCGTAACTCAAAATTTCCGATCGATTGAAGCAGTCGCTCGCCTGGCCCACAACCACAGGCGGGATATCAGAGGAGTTTGGTCCCAAACAATCGGCATTCGATTCGCCAAGATAAAGCCGCCAAAGCCTCGGTGATTCTACGGCTCTATTTTCGCTTATCACGCCGGAGCCGCAACCTCAGAGCTAACAGCGATAGCTGCCTCCCGAGCGACGATACAGAGAGAGGTTGAGATGATTTCAAACGCATCAGTCTGAAGTTCTGTGGACTAGACCTGATCAGGTGAAGTTCCTTCGGTTTTGGCGGAACAGTTGACACGAACGCAAATGTTTCATTCTTGCACGTTCGACGCGCGAAAGGCGTGATCGAAAGGTTCCGTCAATTAGGAGTTCCTCCGATCCGACGTTTGCGGGAAGGGCATCAGCACTTGGCGAACACTTATCGGAACAAAAACTTCTCAATTTGTTTCTTCTCTCACACTTCTGTACGTCTGAACAGTGTGCACATCTCAATACGGGAATCAAGTGCCAGAAAGCGCTCCCCCGAGTTCGGCCCCAGCCTCAGGTCGAGTCGTGCGGAATCTGAAGAGCGCTTCGTCCCTAGCTGTCCAATACGAAACGATCTCTGAAATTGCTGCGGAATTCAGCGGAACGTTGTAGTGCTGGGCCACGGTCCTTCCGCTGAAGTCGGCCGCTATCGGATATCTGGGAAGATATGAGCTTTCCGGATCGCGAATCCAACATGCACTCAGTTCAGTGGCGTGCCCAGGGGGTGATTGGGGTTAAGAGGGGCAGATGCCTTACCTGAGGGTGTCGAGTACGTCATCCTCGTCCCATGAGGAATTCGCTCGCAACGGAGAGGTCCTCGAAAGCTGTGTGCAGGCCGTGATGAGCGGAGAATCACTGCGGTTAACACATCGTGAAAAGTACGCGGCTTTTCCGATGGACTGACAGAACATTGCCCGTGTTTTGAAATCCTTCCCGAGTCACGTTGACCGCCCTGTGTATGGAGTAACCGTGGAACACGTGATTTATGACTGCAACGACGCCTACCAAAACAGATGAAGATCTCGTCCCAAGACTGGGCCTTCAGAAGAAACGAGAGACCCCTCAATCGTGTTACGAACGCAGCCAACCCAACGTATGTCTAGCCTGATCTTTGGTAGCGTGAGGCAGCAGCGTTTCTGCGAGAGTTGCAGCCTGCTAGGTTCTGCGATTCGTAGGGTTGACAGATGAGATTCGAGGGAAGTTTCCCGCCATTCATCAACCTTCGGTTCTGGCGCCCTCACTTCTGAGCGAAAATTCCTCATGAGTTCCCATGTTTGAACGGCGATTTTGAGGGATAGAACTGCAGGTCGTTCTCGATTCCCTCTACCCACTCGTTTCATCCATCCCTGTCTCGGAGGTGCGTCCTCTTCGGTGGGCGGAACAGTTTGGAGACAGAGAAAATATCGAAACCTGTAGATCTCGCTCGAGGGGAGATCCCGAGTGAGCCTCTAACCCAATTCTTCCGAGTTTCGAGTGAGTGATCGGGACACTTTCAGAACAAAAGCGCCCGGCTGTGTGATGAGACGGAGCAGTCAGATTGTGCTCTTAAGGTTCACTCATTTGATCTTGACTTCTTTTACGAGCTCCGGTCGAGGAGGTTTCCTCACTTGGGAGATGCGAATCCCACATCGCGAAGAGGCTTAACATCGACTCCAAGAAAGTGTAAGGAACTTCGTTGCGTATGACTCAGCCCTGGCTAAATTAACGATTCGTAGCGGACCTATGCACAAGATCAGAGCGATCCGAGGCGCAGTGTCAGCGCAAGTGTTTTTTTTTTCCTCGACGGTGCAAGAAGATGTTCTACGATTAGTCGAGCAATGATCTCGAGTCCGCGAATCCTTCGAAGTTAGAGTTACCCGCCTCACCTCCACGCGAATTAACGTAAACTCCACAACAAGGCACAGGAGTCGAGCCTGGTAGTGACAGGAGCGGAAGTAGTCGTCCACGTATCTGGTTCTGCCGCATGGCGTTTCTCTGACTGGAGTAGTCCGCCTAAATTGTGAAAGGGAGGGCTGAGATTGATGATGCGTTTGCGGCGGAAGAGCTCTCGGTTCTGTCGTTTTCTGCGTTGTTTTCCGGTCTCCAAACTTACTATGTATCAGGACGGCGATATGAGGCTGAAGGAAGAAGCCGGATTCACACCGCAAGATCAAGGAAAGCTCAGATGAACTTGGGAGAGCACCTGGTTCTCTGATATTTATGCAGCCTGGAAGCTCAGAATGATTCAGTGCGTTGCCCACCATCCATGCATGGAAACGTGTGTGGGAAAATTGAAGAATAATAATCAATGCTCTGCTGCCAAGAGAGTCGTTACGTTGGGCCATCAAACGCCACATAGCCTTCTACCTATATGGTGGCGGATCTAAATAATGCCCGAACTTCCCGGCTCTACATCTGTCATGTTTGTGATTCAAGAAATCGAGACCGACATGGGAACTCTCGATTCATTTGATTAGTTCACGGGAAGCGACCAGGTTGTCGAGCCCCGAACGGAGGGAGGAACCAGTAAATATCCAACGAAGCGGTTTTATTCGAAAGAAGTTAATATTTTGAACAAACAGGCTGCCATGGAATACATGCCGACTAGGGTGCTGATCAGGCCTTCTCGCTCTTCGACTCTGGTTTGTTTTGAGTCTGCGCTCTCGCCGTTGATAGGTATTGGAGTCGACGTCCGAAACTCTTTCGCCGAGAACTCCACTAGCTCGTGAAAGCTCTGAACTGAAAGCAATTCCTCCACTTCTTCATCCGTGACTTCGGAGCGAGATTCGTACTCTACTGAGGTTTCGTAGTGATCCATCAGGACCGGGTCACTTCTCGTAGAGTCTGGTGTTGCGAGTTGCAATGCTCCCACGGAACAATCAGGCGATGCGGGCGTGGGGACCATGGTTTCGGAACTTGGATAGCAGCCACTCTGCACGGACGTTATCCTGCAGCGGCAATTTATAAAGCTGAGGTCACGCTACGTTTCGGGAAGGGGTGAGCTCTCCTCTCTCTTCAGGACCTCCTCATCCCTCGCTGGCCAAGTTTTCCGATGGATTGAAGCAGTCGCTCGCCTGGCCCACAACTACAAACGAGATATTAAGAATGTTTTGTCTCAAAAGATCGGCATTACGATTCACCAAGATGCAGGCGCCAAAGCCTCGGACATACTGTAGCTCTATTTTCGCTCCTCACGCCGGAGTCGCCATCTTAGAGCTGACAGCGATAGCAGCCTTCCAAGCGACGATGCAGAGATGAGTTGAGAGAATTTCCAGCGCATCCAATCTGCACTTCCGTGCTCTATCCCTGATCAGGAAAGGTTCTTTGGGTTTCCGCGAAACAGTTGACACGTACGCGAATGTTTGGTTCTTGCACGCTCGACGGGCCAAAGGGTTCCGTCAATTAGTGGTTCTCACATCCCTGCGCATCTGAACAGTCCACACTGCCCCATGCGGGAATCAAGCCTCTGAAAGCATTCTCCCGAGTTCGACACGAGCTAGCTCTCCAGCATCAGCTCGAATCGTGTGCGATCAGAGCAAGAATGAGCGCCTCGTCTCTAACTGTCTAACACGAAATGGTTGCCATTATCGATTCCGAATTCAGCGGAGCGTTGGAGCGCAGAACCACGCTCCTGCAGGATTCTGCGGGCCGCTCTCCGAGCTGTGGGGTTTTTGAGGTTTTCAACTCCGACGCGAACACAATACCTACCTCTCGAGCGGGTTCTCAAGTCGAGAACGACATCGCCCGGCTGTGAGATTCTGCTTCCTCCTCACTTTAGGAGGACTCACTTGAAATAGACTTCTCCTACGATGTTTCGCCGCGAGGGTTCCCTTGGAAGGTGCGAAATCTTTATCGCTAGGAGACATACTAATGACTTCAAGAATTGCCGAAGAGCATCAATGATTTAACCTATGTAGATCCGGCGAGATTTGCGATTCGGAGCGCTCAGGAATCTTGACAGCCCTTCGGTCCAATGTCAGCGGAGCCGAATTATATCGTCGAGAGTACTTGAAGACCCGAGCAACGCTCTTGAGTCTAAGAGTGTTCCGCAGCCAGCATTACTTGCAGCACCGCCACGCTGATTCTAACAAACTCGAGGAGAAGGTGAAGGAAACGAGCCTGTTGGCCATCTGACCTTACTTAACCCTAAACCCGCACAGAGGCCCTGTCATGGCCGCTGACATTGTTCGATGCTTGCATGTTTGACATGCAGACGAGTCGGGAGGATCACGCTAACATACGGAGAACACTACATGCTCTCCGCAGGATCGTCGCTGGGATCTATCTCTAGATCTGGTGGCTTGCATTCTCGAGGGAGAACTTGTCACGGAAGCTAGAACCATATCCAGTACTGTCCAGTGATTCGGCAGCTTTGTCTTGAGTTTCCGAGAAGTTTGCCTCATATGGAGAACGCAACGGCTGGAAGAACTTCCAGGCTGAACTTGGGCAGGAAGGAGGGGGACCACGTGAGAAATCCTACGAGTAACACAAATCAAGTCGTGAAGTCTAGAGAGCATCTTCGCGAAGCAGGGAAATTAATGGGACAAGAAAGTGAGAACAACTTCGGGGTAAACCTGCAGCCCTCATGTTGGGAACGAATTGAAATCGGATAGAACCAGAGGAATGAACTGGAGATACACAGTTAAAAACAAAAGGTTAGGGACGTTTAGCATAACCGCGACAAGCTGGAGCTCAGTCTCGTGATTCTTGTCAACAAAGTAATTGTTTTGGGAAATTACTTCCAAACCATGCCGCATCGTCCGGCGGTGATTGAAGCGAAGAGCCTCCACAGGATGAATCGAGCACGGACCCTCGGTCCCGGTCACTTTCACAACATCCAATCGACCCTGGAAGTGGTTCCATCATTGTAAAACCGAAATGAAAGCTTCGTCCGGAAAAGTCTGATAGCGGCCTTCTCGGCTCCTCCGAGAAGGAGAACAAACGGAAGGATCTTTTCTTTCCCTGGGTCAACAGTGATGAGGGAGCGCATGCCTGCAGACAGCAGGTTGCAGCATTTTTCGGTTATACGAACAAATATGGAACGGAGTGCTGCTATGTTCGGGAAGTTTTGTTCACAGTTGAACGTGTGTGTCAGCAGCAACGTTCTGGAGTACACTGAAAAATATGGGGCATTGAGCGAGGATTCAACCGAGACCAGCGTGCAGAGAAGCTTTGTGAGCGTTGTGGAAAACAGCTTCTAATCTCGCGAGAAAGTCCTCGAGCGATATATTTAATCCCGCGTTCCCAGAGCACCACTGTGACGCATTTCCTTCTTCCAGGAAGGAAGAAAGTCGGCCAAGTCAGATGGTTGGCGGTTCATTTGATTTCTGAGCTCCTCGTTTCGACATATCCCTGGAAGTCGTTCCTAGTTTCCGCGCGAGTTGGCTCCGATTCGGAAAAGAGGAACATAGTGCGGACGGTCCCAATCCATAACGGACGGTTCCTGGCTGTTCGCTGAGATGAATACGCTCAAAGCTTTTAGTGGAGCACTTTCTCAAAAAACATTGGACCCCTCGAATCGGGCTCGCTTCGTCATGACAAGTAGCTCAAAAATGGATCACATGGAACCAGCAGAGTTCCCTTCTGGAACAATTCTGACGTGTCATCGACTTAGGAACGGGATTCCGTCATGGGTCGCGTCATTGGAGCCGCCTTGTCTGAGGGAGAAGCTTGAATGGTATTTTTCGGTCATCTCTGCATCGTCGGCCGATATTGAGCTTGTTGGAGCAGAGAAATATTCGATAGATGTTATATCACCTCCTCGAGAGCCTCCCGAGTCGCCCAAGAGTTCCATGGTCAACGATTTTGCTGAATGTATATCGAACCGCTTCGCCGAATCAGGACGTACTCTTGTTGACTGTATACACGAATGCTTCATAGATCGGCACCCCGAATCCTTCATGCGTGTTTACAACGTCCTTACTCTCGACTCTGGATGTTTGCTCCAGATGTACAGTCGGGTAGCGTGATGTGGACCTTGCAAGCGTCTTGCTCAAAACGATCCGATGAGTTCCGTTCTTGACGCGGCGTTTCTGGAAACTGGCTCCAGAGAATACGCCCGAGTGCGACTATGACTTCCTTGTTGTTCGGTCACAGTCTGTGGCTTGCTCCCCTCTGTGAACCTTCCCGCTCCGTCTCTTCCGATATGAGGAAGCTGATCCTCCCGAACTTCCGATCCGCCGCCATGACAAAATGAAATTTTGCCGTTCTTCTCATCATGATTGATTTCTTTTACCTTTCTCCGTCCGGCTGCGGAAGGGTGATCGCTCATCAGAGCCTTAGTGCCCATACAACGATTCTTGGTGTCACCCCATGTCGAGTCGTGATGAGAACGGTTCTTTTCGACCATGAAAATTCAGATGCTCCGCATGGCCAGAGCTTGATTGTTATCAATATTCGGTTCTCTCTCGGCGATCCTCCCGATCAAGCTCGAAGTCGGAAACTGAAATCCCTACTCTGTGATTAGCCAAGCTAGTTCTGTGCTGAGTCGAACATCGTGCAGTCAAACTGACTGATCTTGAATCAGTATTAGCTGTGTCGGGAGCCCGTGTTGTGTTCTTGCTTCTTCGCTCGATTCTTTCCTCCTCCACGAGCTCCCGAAGGCGAAAGAGGAGACTCATGTCAACTAGACGGCGCATCGTCTTGAAGCGGAAGGTTCTCGGATTCGCATCTCTTGGAAACAATGATCCGCTTCCGGATGCTGCGTCATCTCTCAAGTGTTGGAACGACACTTATTTGGAATTGACATCCCGTTCATCATTTGTAATCAAATGTCTACGAGTCGTTCATGGGAATGAGAGCTGATAAGTGATTCGAAAAATGCGATGTTTTCTTGAGATTGGTCTTCCGCTACAGAGCAACTCCGACGAGGGAGTGTGTCGATGACAAGAACTTCCGAGAGAGGGTTGGATTTAGCAATCCTTAAGCGCCTCGCGAATTGACACTCGTCATTCGGCGCAAGTTTCTGAAGCAACAACATGAAAACCATCAAGTTTGGCTTGCTTCCCAGAGAGTTTCACATCGGAAGCAGACGTGTTATTCCTCGGAGTCCGCTTTGCAGGGACTTGAAAGCATGCATCAAATGCGACCTCGTAACCACCGAGTTCATGCAGTGCGCCGAGGCCCATGTGACCTGTCGATCTTGTTATTCCGAGCCGCGGCGGAGCGCTCTCGAAGGCTCAGATGACGGACTTGAGATCTGGTGTCGCGAATGCCACGACTACGTCCCAGCGGTGAGAACTGTGATTTCCAACTGGTTTCTGAAAATTCTCGAATTCGCTTGCAATTGTGGTTTCGAAGGAACTCTCAACCAAATGAAACGCCACCTCGAGTCGTCGTCGACCAAGTGTCTCTCAGACGGGGCAAAACGAGAGATGGCAAAAGCTAGAGATATCAAGGCAATGACCAGCATTCGCCGAAAACTGAACGAGCTTGAGGAGAACATACGTGACCACGGAGAAATCTTACAAGGTGTCGAGGCTGAAGTCACTGAGATGACGAAGATCGTCGCGAAGTGCAGGTCCTACCCCGCAAAGCTGCGCACTATCCTAGGCAGCCGAGGCCTGATATTTTTGGAGTGCGAGAAAAGAACTGCCGCTCACGGCTACACTTTTGCGTTCCGGAACGATGGCGTCTTCCACGTTCAAGGCTTGCCGCTCTGGATCAAACCCACAATTGAGGCTGCGGAAGATGGCAAATTGTGGCTCTCCATCCTGGTCGCGCGGGCCTCTTTTCAGGAGGGCATCCCCAGAACTCTCCACATAAGTCTGAAACTTCATGATAAGTCTGGAGGCATCGTGAAAGAAAAACACATTGATACTTATGATTTTTCGAAAAAAAAGTTCATTCATCGCTGTTTCGAGCATACAGACGAATCCGCCTATGTGTTCGCTAAGCTCATCCGACAAGACGAGTTTGAAAATCACCAGATCGTGTTCGACAACAGAATATGCATTTCTTTCGAAATTCGGCCGCAAAACCCGCCTGAGCCTAAGAAGTAACAGCGAAATGAGAACAACAATGACCATCACAGCGCTGAGATTCGATAATTTTGTTTGATTTCTCGACAATAAAAAGCCCTTTCCTGTATTTGCAGCCGGCAAGCTTGTGTATGTGTATACATAAATTCATTCCTCTCTGGGGTTCGGATGAATCCCTCATATTCTCCTGATCCCAGGCAACTGGAACTTGGAGAATCACCGGAGAGTTAACGGTTATGATGGGCAGGAAGTTTGGCTTGGCGGCAGGTTCCGCGTTCTAGGATTTCATTGACGATTCATGGGAAGACAAGAACACGGGTTGGAGGGGAGATAGAGTGTACATCCGAAACTGAAGTCCACTGTGGCACTGAGACTTGGGAGTGGTACTCCCATCCGGCTGCGACATCGAAGCAGACTCCTCGACTCGCATGGCTCAACACTGTCCTTCGAACCCAGGTTAGGTATCAGAACTCATCCCGCGCACTTCGATACGTTTGGAATGAGCATATCCGAGGAGAGAAAAAACACGGTCGGTTCAACCAAAAGTTGTACCGGGTCCAGAATTGCGGAGTCTCGGACTCGAAAACGAGGGACAGATGAGTAGGCCAGAGACTTTATGCACTAACCGGTTTGGGCGATCCCCATGAACATGCAAGGATTGTGAGAAAAGTACTGAGGTCACGAATGAGAATGTTCACTCTCGAAGTGTTTCTTTCTCGCTCCTGTCACACATATTTCTGAACAGGCGCGCCATGTTAATGGGAGTAGCTCGAGCCGGGTAATGCATAAAGTCTCTGGCCCTACAAATTGGATTCGTCGATGAATTATTAGTTGTAAAGAAAAGCGAATGGTCTTCGGGACACACGCGGAGAAAGGAGAAAACAAATTGGGGAAAATGCTTCAGCACATCGAGATGGTCAGACCCGATGGCGGTGACAACAGCTCGAGAGCTTCCGCCCAAAACCCAGTGTTTGGCATGATTCGGATCCGACGATCCGTTTTCAGAGTTCCTCCGGCGGATCCGAACTCGAATCGGGAATCGGACCCAAGTCCGGATTCGAGTATGGACTCGAATCCGAATCCGGGTTGCATTCCTATTTGAAACTGGAATCCAGCCAACCAGAGAGCCACGAGGGCCGCGAGGCCGGATGCTGGAACTGGTTAAAGGCGGGACTTCGCTTGCGGAGCACTTCCCTGCTCCGGTCGACGCGAATGTCCGAGAGCAGACGGTGCTCTGCGAGCTGTTTCGAGAATTCGATCCACAACCGGGAGTAGAAGAGATTCAATGGCTGCACGAGGCTATTGAAGCCCTCGCGTATGACTTCCACAACAACAGTCCTCCTTTCGATCTGGTTCAACTCCTCATCCTTGTGTCCACCCGAGGAGCCTTCATAGAGCATGCATTTACCGTCTTTCAGCCGACCAACGACCTCGCGCGAAACGCTACAACTCCACTGTTTCACCGGACCCTTGGTTAAGTGTCGGGATGTCGAGCAAGTTATATACAGATTCGGAAACTCCTGGAGGGGAGGAGCCACCCGCGGGCCAAACTCGTCGTTGAGCTTTTGCAGATTTACGAACAGCTTGCCGAGCAAACATCCATTCATGCTCAACAGGAGTTGGATCGTGTAGCTGTGTGTAAGCGGTCCTAGAGCGTTTACGCTGACCACGGTGATACGTTCCCTCGGATGCGATAACCTTCGATTGGTGCTGATGAGGTAGTCGAATCCGGATTGGACAGCATTGAGAATCTCGGTCGGATCGAGCTTGCTATGAATCTGATCGTTCGATTTCACGACGAGACTTGTCGCTTGATCTTCGATGTCTCCTCGTTGCTCGAGGTGCTTATAGGTGACGAATCGCACGATTCTCGGGAGTGAGATGTGATGAGTATTCTTTCATCGAGCAATCCAGCTGGGCGATGCAGTGAGTGTGATCAGCTGGAGCTTCCTGGCGTTCTGCCCACATTCGGACGATACTCTCGCGAATGATCAGGCCTTCAGCCCTTGCCGCATCGAGTTCATTTCATGTGAAATTTTGGTTCGCGTCGATGCGCGATTCTGGACTCTTGCAAGCCAAGAGAGGCCCACCTGCCCACAACTCATTTGCTTTATTCCATGCCTCAGGACCATCCGTCAAACACGCATCGAGTTTCCCGAAACCCCACCGGACAGTTCTGGTAGGTCCCTTGTAAGACAGGAAATTGTGGATTGCATGTAGACTCTGTCGCTTGTGACATCCAGTGCGTGTGTTGGCAAACATTGGACTTTGAAAGACAATTGTATCGCATTCGTTTAATCCATTCTCTCAAGTAATTGATGATCTTGAGTTCTGAATCGATGATTATCCAGTCTTTGTAGTCCTATTCGTGGTTTTACCATTCGAGGAGTGGCTGCTTGTTCGAAATAATGGGATTGGAATTTACCGGGGCCATCGTCGGGTGTTGTGATGAATAGGCCTTCGACCGTTTCGACGTCATTCGATCATTTTTGAAACCTCGGAGGAAACCGTTCTGCCGGAAATAATCCCGGTTTCATTCTGTTGTAGCTCTTGTCTCCAAACCATTGAGGGTCTGTGGTCCGGACTGGCTGTTTTCCCGATCTCATCGTCAGTGAATTCTATCCATCGGCAGAAAGGCTCGGTCGTTTGACGACTCCGGTCCTCCATCTCCTCGGTCTCTATAGTGTCCTTTCCTTTGGAATCAACGTATCGCAAGGAGCCGATGACTCTATTGACTATACCGTCGTCCAGATCTATCTTGCCCGTTATCATGTATGGCTGACTAAGACTAGGGGTTTCCACTTTTTGTTAATTCCATTCGGTGAACTTTCGTCCGTGCTCTTATTATTTGGTCTGGTTCCCTACGACCAATGTGATTATCAATGGCAGTCGAATATCGTTCTGTTGATCCGACTTTTTCGCCTAAGTTGTCGACGTCGTCATTCCTGTGGAAGAAACGGAAGCCGTTTTTCACGTGTTTGTCACACCCTACACGTTTTCGGAAACGTGATTCGATCGACAACATTTCTCCCGGAGAGAGGGCGTCTCCGTTGCAAATTTTCGTTGGGAGCGTTGAGGAGATCAAAACTTGTTCTCTCATAACCGTTTGAAGAGGATAGTATCATGGACACTGCCATAGCACAGATCGGTGGAGTCCTCGTTTCATTGGTAGATAAATTGGTCGCCTGCAGACGGGGGGGGAGCAGCTGTCGTAAGTCTCCAGAGAAAATGATATCCAACCCGCGGAAGGGGTTATCGTCGTTCATGATGATACTTTCCAATCTTTCGCCTATCGTACGGAATGTTTCTGGATCGATCATACTTAAATTCCCGGTCCCTCTGGTATCGACCGAGCTACCAGTGCGAGAGATGGCTTGGGTCATGAAGGTGTCTGGCTACCTCATGGCTCCAAAACTGCTTCGAGGTCATACTACAAAAACCTGAAGGGTTGGGATAGGGAGAATCATGGTCGTTATGGTTATTTATTGATCCTCGGATGCGTCGTTCACACTTCCTTCCATAAGCATATCATATGGGTCCCAGTTCCTGGGGCGATTGAGTTCAGCGGATCTTTCAGGTTTCTCTTTCCGGGGTCGCTCTCGTATCCTTCCATGTATTCTGACCGCATCCCTCAGACAGATACAATCTCCTAGCAAGCTCTTCCGTCCCGGGTTGATGGAAGACGTGATTCAGTGGCCTGGCCAGGATTTTCCCTGCGGAGAGGCTGATTTTCTTCCGTCCGCCCACCTTCCAAGCGTTTCGAAAAACCCTGAAGAAACCTCCCGAGCCATTCATACAGCATTCATGGAATCCATCCATTTATGGAGTCCAATGAGATCGGTGGGATTGCCTTGTCAATAACAACAGGAGACCTCAGAAGCGAGGCCTGGAGGTTCTCGTTCCCCATGTGATTCAGATTCGATTGTCATCATTGATCGCCTCTACTAACTACATCACAGCAGCCGACTGTTTCTCCCTCTTCATTGGGTCAGCATCCTCTCTAAAACTATCTTCGGCTCATCGGTCCACGTTGTCAGTTTCCTGTGTAGCAGTTCGCTGAATACTGATCGAATATTGTGAGTGAAATCAAGGAATATCCTCGCCGATTGAAAAATTTATTCGGCTTTCTCCGGAGTTCATCTAGTGGGTTTTGCTCCAGCTTCATGGATATGACATCGGAGCGCTTCATCGTGCTTGTAAGGAGGTCGTATTGTGGTTTGCACTCCAGCTCATCGAAATCGACATTGAATCTTTGAATCCTTCCTTCGGGTGTTCTTCCTCTACGCTCTTGTAGACACTCTTATACGTCAAATCACCTCCATGGACAACGAAGAGTATTGTCAGATCGACGCCCTAATCACCCCTTTGAACTCCAGAAAATGGGGTCAAATCGAAGCCGGAATCACCTCCTCAGACCCAGGAATGTATGGACAGATCGACCCCGGAGTCAACTCCATGAATTCAGGAAGTATGGTCAGATCGAACTCGGAATCCCTCCCGTGGACTCCGAGAAGTGTCGTCAGATCCATGCCGGGATCACCTCTTCAGACTCCGAAAAGTACGGTAAGGTCGACTGCGGAATTTCCTCCTCAGACTCAGAATCGCATCGGAAGATCGACGCCGGACAAACTGAGAAAGAGACAGACGAAGCGGATTACATATAGTGAAGATATCACTAGTTCTCGGAAGGCTGGAGATTCAATATTCTGTCTGGAAGCTCGACCAACATAGCATGAACTTGGAAGTTCGGAGAGGGGGCCTGCTAATCCCCCCGCCAATGGCTACCTCACTGGACGCATTTCATCATAATGTGGGGTATGGTTTCAGGCATCCCTGCCCGGGCCAGTGCCATCATAGATCATCAAGATATTCGTCCCCGCAACACCTCGAGATCACAGAGCACAGTTCCTCAGCCTTTCGAGGGCATCGGCAACCTGCACGTAGCTCGACGCTGGGATGGGGGGAAAAACTGGCTGTGAAGCAAACGGTTCGTTCCGAGATTCACTACTGAAATGGAACGAACGCTCCAAATTTCGAAAAATCAGTCGTCTACTATCTCGCAAGCCCCCCTATTAGCCAAACAACAGCACTTCGAACTACAAATTCGAACTAGATTCAAATTTCCCTCGCTTCGACCGCCATCTTGAAGGCTTACCGCTGCGATTTTCCGTTGCGATCTTTTCGTTGCACTCCCAATTACACCCCAGTATTCAAGCCCGGAATAGAGCGCAGGAATGCGCCTGAACGTTGACAACTCGAACATGTACCATGGCATCAGACTCGAGGCCCGAATCTGATATCTTTATTAACGTAGGTAAATATTTACATAAACCTCCAAGAACTGGAAGATCACTATTGTCTTTCCGCGCAGTGGCTCCAATGCATTGTAATTGGAGATCGAACTTCAAATTCCTAAATGAGTTTCCTACTTCGAAAAATTCTCCGCTTGTATCCTCTGGTTTGTAGGGTTCCTCCAGCGCATGTGTGCGTCTTTGCCACGCCTTGTTCTCGACTTCGAATACCTTGACACTCGCATCCATGTCCATGAATCTTATCTTTTTCCGAGGTGAAGGGAATTCGGAAGCGGTAGGTTCAGCTCAGAATACAGGAACCTCGCTATACTTCAACAGTTTCAATACGTCAAACACTTTCCGGACTCACTCTCTCAGGAGCAAACCCTCACTGGTACAGGAATTGAAGAGCAATGGATATTCTACAGTCGTCTCGCTGTCAAACGGATCGGCGAAGCTGACATTAGCCCCGTTTTCCTGCGTGATCAAATACGAGCTTCAATACTGCGTTCACCTTCCCCACCGCCCTAATTCTGGTTTGAACGAGGGCGAAACCATGATAGGGAGTTTCGTTGATAACTCCTGACTCGCATCTTCTGACACATCCAGCATCGAGGGCGATTCCTGGCCGTAACGTCTTAAACAGGACAAAGCGTGAGTTTTTTCTTCTGCTTCAGTTTCTCGGAAAGATCTTTCAAAGCTTTGCTACGACTGTCTTTCTTTCGATTTTCTTCGGCCTCTTTGCGCATGTCCTCGAGATCTTCTTGACGGCCGAGACGAGCTGATCGAGCCTGAAACCATGAGTTCGACGGTCAAAATCGTGCCGATCAACATTGTCATCTATGTACTTTGTTGCCGAATACTCAAAAACTGATGTATAATCGGCCCAAGCGGTTCCGATTCGAAGGAGCGTCCCAGATCTTACCTCTTCCGCCATGCACCTCGTGAAAGAACTCTCTTCAATATCATCATCGTCCATGTGGCTATACTTTGTCTTATCATAATTGAAGATCTCTTTTATGTGTTTTGAATAGCCTTTAGCATAGGGATCGTCAATGGGTCCATCGTCGATGAAGTCGTCTTCATATTCATCGAGATCCTCGTCGAAGTAATCTTCGTCATCCGAGTCCACTCTCGTTTGATTGTGCTGAAGCGCTCGCAATTTCTTCTTTATCTGCTCTTCCTCGGCCATGCGCGCTTTCTTTGCTTGTAGCCTGGAACAGAGAAGGGATCAATAGACGATCTCAGAGGATAGGATAGATGTAGACGAGTCAGTTCATCGCTGCAACTCAGATCATTCGATACACTTCTACGAAAAACAGGGCTGAGTTGTTATCATGATTTCACAGATGGATATGACCCGAACCTCTTGCGACGTTCCTCCTCTTCCTCGGTCTGACGTTCCTTCTGAAGCTGCGCTAACTTTTTGGCCATCTCCTCCCGGAGTTTGTCTTTGGCGGATGATGACATACTTTGCACAGCGACGTTGCCGTTCTGAGGCTTGCCAAGACTTCCTTGGGGGCCCGCTGGCGCTGAGGTAGGTTTCCGCGCGGGGATCGGCTGAGTACTGTTGGTCGGTTTCGAGATACCTGGAGTGGGGAGTAATCATCGTTTACGAGGGAGCGAATAACACGAGGCTCGATCGCAATGATGGCTCGTTTCAACTAGTCTACACAGCAGAATTCGCAGCGAACGTTTCTTGTATCGGATCATTGTGGTGGAGTTGAGAATCTCGGACTGCTTACCGTTGGTTCTCGACGAACAGGAACCGTTGTGCGATGTACGCGGCTTGTCTTTGTCACTAGAATGATTCTTGTCTCGTACTTTCTCGTGCTTGTCCTTGCCGCTGCTAGCGCCGCCACTGCTGTGACTACTGCTAGGAGTAACATGATTCTTTTCTCTCCCTTTATCCTTGCTGGATTTACTAGATTCTTTCCTACTATCGTTATCTGGCTTTTTGTGTTTGTTCGCTTTGTGACTCTCGGAACTTTGGCCAACTTTGGGTATCCTCGGAATCGACGGAAGTTCGCGTCGTTTCGTCAATGCTTCCTGCTCCGCGAGTTTCTTCTTCTCAGCCTGCGTCAACAATCTCTCTGTGAGGGCTACAGGTTGCTTCTTCTCGAGTTCTCGCAGCGGGTTCACGATCGCACCGAAAGATTTCTCTTCTGCGTTTTTCTGAGCCAATCTCATGAGCTCATTGATATCGGAAACTTTCGGCGCAACCGTCGGGGTGTATTTCGCCTGGAGTAAGAGAGGAAAATTGTAGGGAAAAGAAAACATAGTGAATACAACAGGATTCCATGATTTCAATAGTTGGGATTGGAGACATACTTTCTTTGCGGATTCCGTCGAGCCATGATAAGTTTCGTACTTTCGTTTTCGTTTGTCTTTCTCTTGTTCCTTGCTTTTGATCGATTGAATAACTTCCTGCGCGTCTCGAGCTGTGGGTGAAATAAAAGTTTAACGATTGAACTCGTTGAACCTCTGGAAGTCGCTGTTCATGTCTTAGTAGAGTCTCCGGGTCCTGGATGGATTGCGCGCACACCTTTTTTGTTGTCTTCTTTTCGATCCGCGGCTCTTTTCATATGCTCGATGAATTCTCGACGATCTCTCTGAACTTTCTGCCACTGCTTTTTGCATTTCTCGGTGCGCTCTTGTTCGGCTTTTCGTAGACCGTGTCGGTCTTTGTAATTAACTTCGTCTCGTTTGGTGGATTCCACAGCTTTAGAGATGAGATTCGCTCCTGAACAGTGATGAGCATTAGTTGGGGAGGGGCTTCGACTTGATTGCAATGGGGCATGGATACTTATAGAGTATACTAACGCTCGTTTCGTCGTTCCCGTTCTTTTTTTTCGATCAGAGCCCGGATGGCCTCGGGGTTAACTTGCGTCTTCGGTAGCTTCTTAGGAGGGCTGAAGTCGAGCGAAAACCGTTTCTGCGAATGGAAAGACGGGTTTCAGTTTTTCTGCCGTGAGGACTCGCTCACCCCACGTGCAAAGGAAATAATTCCGAGAGACAGGCGGGCACGTATGGAAGAGGAACAGAAGAACAATGAGTGAGGAGTTTCTCCGAAACATGCCTCCTGAGTCCGGGCCGGCTCGAGCCGACTCTGCGGAAACTTAAAGTCCGTGTGCAGGCTACCAGCATGACTGTCTCAGAATGAACGAAGATCCACCAGCACGAAACCCCTGCTAACTTGCGAAACTACTGCTAATTACGTTCCATCGTCTATCCAGGCCGGATCTCTCACACTATAACCGCGTCGTGTTTCAAGCACGTGCCTCTCCGAGCTTTAAGGCTTGACTGCCCAAGATGTTCACGACGGCTCAGACCGCGAAACTCGGCCCACGATTCGTCGAGCGAGCTCATACTTTTGCCGTTCACCCAGTTAGTCAACGGCTCGCCCAAAGTTCGATAGAATGTTTGTATGGTGAATTTCAGAGTGACCTGTGATAGCTATGGAAGCCAACATAGAGCCGAGGTCATGAAAATTGTTGACTCAAGGTTTTGGATGTAGCAAAGATATTCAGGAAGTGGTGCGGGTAGTCGCATGTTAAGCTCACTGATGATCCGGATTGTTCGAAACCAACCGTTAGTTTAGAAAAATCAAACCAGAAGATCCGACGGCCTACACTGCGCAATTCCGAAGCCAAATATGACAGAATACTAGGGAAGCTCCCTCGAGATCCCTAGCTCGAGAAGGATAGGGTGAAATGCAACAGCGAAATAGATCATAATCTCAGGGATGTGCGTACATGGAACATTCGGAAATGAGTGGTCTCGGACGGAAGAGGACTCTGAGGAATTTCCAGCGCACATTGTGAGTCTACCCGGGACCCAGCCGAATGCGATGTCATTCTGCAAATTATGTCACTGAAAGAGGGACTCACCTGTGTTGGTACGTTCTTATTCTTCTCCGCCGCCTTCAGCAATCCGTGTATATTCATTCTTTCCGGGGAAAACGGCTACCGGGAGGATGAACACGGGCTTCACGATTCACGAACAGAGTACAGCCAGCTCGATCTCAGGACGAGTTGCTCCCCCAAGGATCATACACCATCTGAGCCGAAGTCAGCTTCACGAAGCTTGTGTTTTCCTCCTATCGTCAAGCACCAGCTGGGAGAGAAGTGGAGAGGCGATGACGCTGCTCGGCTTTGGATGTCGGCGCCAAAGTTCAAAGCGCTTGATTCTGAGCAATATTTTGGCCCGTCGCTCTGCTCTGTATGAGAACCAACGAGAGGCACTCTGGAATATCACTGAGAGTCGACCGAGCACGGTTTATGATGTCCGGGGATTACCAGATTGCTTGGAGAGCGTCGGGGGTCCGCCCGAACCTCATTCAACTCTCAACCCAAGTGGCGAGGATCTGAAAAGTCTACTCTCCGAATCTGAGATCCGCCCGGAACGACGGATTTCCGAGGGCGGATTCACGCGAATGGCCGAACAGCGGGGTTCGAGGAGAGGCGGTCGAGCACCACAGCGCCGGGTGTATAAGACGAATGTTTCTTCGCACCCCAAGAACTCGAAGCCGAGTTTACGCATTATCTGATGGGTGCTTCCGGAAAGGCTCGAAGCTCAAAGCAGACGTGATGAGGAGGGGACGAACCAATTTTGGAACCCATTCCATATCAGCTATTCAGGGTGGATATTCCGACTCTGATTACGGCCAACGATCAGTCGAGGAGATTCCTTGCCGTTATGTACAATCGAAATCACGCTATCACGATTCCTTTCGGAGATTACGACTTCATACCCGAGCGGCGCAATGCACAGACTCGACAGAGACGTCATCGTCAAATCGATGAGTACAGTGGAGTTCGTACTTTCATCCGCACAGATTGGTTTCTTGACAGAGTCGTCACGGAACGCTCCCCGAGAGTTTTCTCCCGAGCTGCTGAGGATATCGGGGATTGACGCCGGCTCTAGCTCCGTCGGAGATGATCAATTACAAGTATCTGAGTCGATTTTTCGTAGGGCAGACCTCCGTCAAACCCCATTTAGTTATCCGCTGAATATTTCAAGCTCGAGCTCGGTCTGACCGCTCCAGGATTTCTCATGATCCGACGGAAGTTTTCTTCGATTTCTGGGTGGCCTCTCCGCCGTCGAACTTGAGCGTTTTAAAGCTGTCCCGACGAGGGCAAGGAAGCCGTTGTCGAATCTTGGTGAAGATTTCCCGAGGAGCATTGGTTGGAAGCGACCAAAAACCGTGAGGCGCTTTCATTCGCTCCATAGAGCAATGTCGGGAGAACTTCGTAATGCAAGGACAGTGCGCCCCCGTGGAAAACTTCAATAGAGCCTCCGAGCGGGCTCACGCATTCAAGAACGATTTCTCCTAATCGGAATACCCGATAGCCAGTTCAGAACCTGCGCTCGTACTGATCGAGGACTAGTTCAAGATAACAGAAATGGTTCCTCCGCTACGGGCTCGAAACCGATATGGGATGATAACCGGTCACCTTGCCCATTGGTCGAGTTGAACGCTCTGCGGATTCCCAACGAGAAGTTCACTGCAGGCTCGAGGTCGATTCCCATCCTGGAACGATCACTTCCCTGACGAATTTCTCTGTCGGAGGTTTCTGCTTGTATCGACGGTTTTATGACATCAAGAACTTTTCAGCAGAGGTCAATGAGTTCGGCTTCCCAAAGGGGAAGTTCAGTTGAACCGTCGACCTGTTCCATCGACAATGCTCAACAAATCACTTCCGCCCTCTCTTCCCGATGACCTAACGACGGCACTCAGCGGAGGCCTCGCTTCCGATATTGACGTGCTGACGCCTCGATGATGAATCCTCCTGAATCACTGGGATCTAGGAGGAATAAATGTGATTTTGGCAGAGAACGGAGGGCTCCGGGTTGGCGATACTGAGGTGATATGTGTCGAGTTGTTCCGCTCTCGAGTCGCCGTCTTTTTTGACGCGTCTGCGAGGGGACCGGACTCCGGAGGAGCTTCCCAAGTGTTCTCGTGCTCATTCTCCGAGCTCGAGGATCCGTATTCTTGATTGACGCTACCGTGCGGAAAGTTCAGTGAGCATCCGAGCACTTCACGTTTCAATCCAATTAGAACCAAGTGGGAAAGTTCGAAGCCTCTCGAACTTGCTCTCCCCCTCCTCCCTCTGCCCCAAGCACGAGTGGCGCCCCCTCCTCCCTCTGCCCCAAGCACGAGTGGCGCTCTTCTGAACGTGTCTATCGCTCACCGTGTATTCTGAGTCGTACGTCTTCAAGTCGACCGACTCCCCATCGACTGTCCAAACCGAAAATTGAAATGCTAATCGCTGCGCGAGCTTCCGGCCGGGGACGGCTCCGCTTTGTTCGTCCTTCTTGTTTCCAATCTGCGGGAGCTGTTCCCTCAGGGAGTCGCTCTTCGAATTCTCGACAACTGAGCCGGAGCAGCTTGGCTGATTTGAATCCCGCTGCGCCGTCACATAGATATACGTGCAGCATCGCAATCGAACGCTTCCGGTGCATTTCTTTGATGAGAATCGTTGCGTCGCCAGTCTTCCGAGGGTGCTGCTACGCTCCGCAGCGCTGCTTTCGAGCTGTGGGTGCGAACATCTCCCTCCCATCGAGAGACGCAATTGGAAGGCCAACCGTTCCGAGGCTAGAGCCCCAATTAGCGACGAAATTGAAAGAATCCCCGAGACATCGTCGTTATTGGTCTAACGAGCAGGTGGAGGTATATCCGGCCCTCGATTGAGAGAACTCGACCCCCGGGATGAGCTGGGTGTCTTTGATTGGAGGAAGCTAAACGAAGAGTGCGTCAACCATGACGACTCCGGAACCCGGCTCGATCTGAGGAACTCTGACGGCTGATTTTCCGATGCACACCTCCCCATTGCTCCCGCGTTCAAAAGACGACGGAATGGCTGTCACAACCAATGACAATCCGAAATGAATACCGTCGTGAGGCTGCTGCTGTCTGCGACAACAAGCCGAGCCGGTTAGTATGTTTTACGTTTTCGGGGGATGTCGATTCGCTTGATTTCCGACGGAACTTCCGCTGCGAGTCGGGGATCGGAGCGTCCGAGTGTTCTTGATGAAGGGACTTTCGATTAGTTGACCTTTTCGTCATCCGTTGGGAAGATATTCCTGTCCGACCTTCGCGGTTCTCTCGGGAAGTGGTAAGTGCAGGAATCGACTCACAGATAAGCATACCGTTGGCCCTCTGAAGCTGTACAGCTGCTCCCTTCCCTCAAAGTATCAATGCATCGATGGATGAATAATGCTTGGAAGTCAGGACTTCATTGAACCCTCAAGAATCTTCTGGGTGCTGTTTCCCAGCGTTTCGGAGGTTGCGATTGATGCGTTCCCGTTTCAGGTCCGTCATCCCTCAACACTCACATGTGTAGATATGGATGTTCTGCTAGAGAGAGACTTGCGAAGGATCCTGAGTTCGATGCTACCGCGAGCCGGAACAACGAGTCCCCGCTCATTGGCCAAAATAATTTAAGAAACGAATCGGATGAAAGCCGAACTCCAAAGTACTGCCGAATCGACAACTCGCGATTCTACATAATCCGTTATTCTTCGAAGAGGTGAACCTCCCGGTTCGGGGATGCTGGGCTGAAGAACGCTTGAGCTCAATCTGCGCTCGATCTTCACGATGGATATCTGCCGAGAAAGTCTATTGAAACCGTATCGCGGTGATGCTCCCTCCTTAGCAGGAACATGGGACGTGGTCTACGCTCTGACGGGATCAAAGCTTTCAGGCATTCGGCATCGCCAATTGTAGATGGAAAACTGTATTGACGGAGCTTCTCGAGGGAATCCATTCCGCGACAAAAGATGGCACCGAAACGTGGCGGTCACATACGCTGGAGTCACACGAGGAAGGGGAGGCGTGTTCACCGAGGTTCAGACGTCGGGCGAAGCGGCGGCTTGATTCCGAACGAACCGAGCAGAGCCCTTCAAGAAGCGTCGATCCGCGAAGGAAACGAGTTGGTTGTCAAAATTCAGTCGTTGTCGTTAACACTGATGAGCCAATGAGATCATCGCAGTGCATTCCGATGATTCCGAAATGCTCGTTTCTCGCCCCGAGTGATTATTAATCCTCAAGGCCCATTGCATGCGACCGAGTTTAGTAATTCCAGCAAAGCGCGCGCTCGATTTCGGATCCTCGGGGTCCGACGCGGGGTCGTACGCAGCGGCGATGTCCGTTGACGGCGCACAGAAAATCGCGAGGTAGCGAAGGCCGACGAGCGAAAATTGGTTCTAGTATTCGCTGTGGTCTGCAACTCGGAATCTCTTCACGCCCCCGATATGCATGTGCGTTCTCGACTCAATTTCTGGGAAAGCGCGTAGACCCGTGTTTCTCGAATGATTTTCGCCGGACTTATTCTCCGAAAAATGTTCCCATGCCCCACCGATGAGTTCTGACCCCATTCGAATCGGATTGAAGAGGGTATCCAACGGAACGATAGAGCTGTTCTCTGAGATTGTTGGACGAGAACCTCTATCTTCCAAAGTCATGAGTCTGAACCTTCCGAGAGCATTCACCTGTTGGCGCAGCTACGTCTTGCGTTTGTCGCTCATTTTCCATATTGTCGGACGTTTCCTGTGAAGAGTGGAAGACCTTTGAGAAGGCAGCCGCTGAATGAGTCCCAAGAGGAGTCAACTTCCAGTCAGTCGGGAGGAAATCGAACGAAACTCGATGCAAATTTTCCTCGGCCAACAATAGTTTTTCTTCCGATGTGTGCTAAGTACCCGCCCCTCAAAAATTCTCGACTAGAGCTAGAGCTGAGCCAACAGAACGAATGGATGATTAGGTGAATGGCTGAAATGGTGAAATTATCCCCGAATGTCAGAAGAAAGAAGAGTCAACTTGATGTGATCCAAACGAAACAGAGTCCGCAAAACTACAGTACAAGCTCGAATGTTTCAACTTTCGAATGTTCCAACTTTTTTCCGTTTCGATTAGGTAGTTGAAATGATCAAGGTCATACCGTACTTTCTTTCCCTTTGTTCCGATCTCGAGCGAATCTTCCTGTGGTCGTGTCAATTATGCAAAGAAGACAGGAATACTCGGAGGAATCTGAACGAGAGATCACGAAATAATTCGAATTGAAGTCAGGCAGAAGCGCGAAATAAAAGCGAATCGACACCACAAGTCTAGATACGCTATATTTTAGGTGTTCCCGCGAATATCGAACTTGCCCTCGGACTGGTTCCTCTCGGGAGCGACGTGGATCTGGATTTCCGACAACAGAACATGCAGAGTAGAGCCGGGTTCGGTTTCCTCGAACGGTTGTCATTTGGTTCCCTGGCGAACTGCCCTGTAATGCGGTATGGATGCTAAAATGTTCTGCTGATCATATTTGGCCGGAGTGGCCGCTGTTTATGAGTTTTATTCAAACCTAGAGCCGATATGATATCGCCTCCATTGAAGGAGCTCACGGGGAAACAACCTAGAGGAAGAATAGCGGCTGGTTTAGAGAAACACCGTCCGTACCGGAAATCCACGTCTGGCCATAAGGAGTCTCGGAAGCTTTGCCTCGAAAGCTGAGCTGCCACCTATTTAGGCGGCTGGGAGGAAGCGACAGTCGGGAGCTCACCGTGCGATACGGACAGGCGTGAGTTTTCGGGAATCAGCAGCTCTTTTAGCGGCTACAATGATGATATCTGTGCCTTCCGGATGTCGCGCCGATATGCGGCTTCATCGATGCACTTGACTGTGAACAGCGCATTGAACGAACATATCAACCTTATTCACCCCCATGTGCGCCCACCTCCATCATCAGATGCTCGTCACACATCAAGGCCGAACGATTTCCCGAGCCATGAACTGGGAGATTGGATTCGGATTCGATTAGACCTGGAACGTTCGAGCTCTGAGAGACCTATATCATTCACGTCTGTCAATCAACTATCGGAGGAGTGGACGCGATACAACAGATCCACCTTATCCTCTCAGAGGTCAAACATATCTCGCCTGGATTCGCCATCGCAGAACTCTCCTTTAAGTTCGCTGATTCAGATCGTACCCTCAACACCGTGTTCAAGTACTAAAATGGCCGAGAACGCGCGACAGAAAGGAAAGCGGCCACAAACAGTCGTTTTCGCCTCTCGACGATTGAACCCACGAGTCACCGCGGTTGCCAGCCTCGAAGATTCCCCGCCAGAAGTCACAGCATCATCAGCCCGCTACAAAACCCGTAGCTGGATGTCGAGTTCCCTCGAGGATATCATCTCAGAGGCCAGGCTATCTCAGTTTTGGTTTCTTGAGACTCCCCTGGCAACATTTTTCAATATCGGCGACAGATTTGCCCTTCGACTGATCAACCTAACATCGAGAGACCGGAGAGAAATTCATTCTCTCCAGCATTCTTGCTCAATTCATGGCTCTCTCGTAATACAAAACTCTGGCTCCCAAAAGAGGTTCGGGCGACGACGCTCCAGATTGCCGGCAGTGAGTTCTAGTGTCCGCGAACGTGTCGACTCCTACGCGAAACGTCGAACTTGGCATGACTCTGACAGCACCCACTCAATTCATGTTCGAAGGTGCATTCGGACGGGAGCTTCAAAGCGCTTCCGCGTCAGAGAGACTCGTAGCTTGGCCTACTTTCAAGCGGAAACGGCTCTCACAGAAGTCTTAAGATCGAGGCGGAGAAGTCTGGAACTGAGCCAGAATCGCCCAAGGTCGCAAACTCGAGCAATTTCCGCTGCGAGGGTATATTTCCGCGGGCTCACTGTCGCGCTAGCTCAGAGCTGTTGCTTACTTCATTCATGGACGCAAGGAATATGAAATGAGGACGTCGGAGCATTCATACAAAGTCGCGTAGAGGTTTGATAGCCTACGCGTCGCCTTTGAGTGGGACTCAATGTTCCAAACAAACCCACCAAAATGAAGCATTCCCTTCGCCTCCTTCTCCGTGACTGCTGTAAAAATGAATCTCGACGAATTCTCAAGACTCGTAGTGGACAACCAAGGGTAAACGTTTCACGAATCTTCGTTTCATCCTGTAGAGCTGGGGTCAACCTCTCTTCCATGAACCGCCGATCAGAGAGCGCCGATGACAAGCCTGGGATCACAGAATGCTGAGTCATTTCTTGGGCTCATTGGTTCTGCTGCCCCATGGCGATATTGGAATGCCTACAGCGTGGAACTCGAGCTCGTTAGCCTGCACTCGGATTCGCTTTCTTTTTCCTGCATCCTATCAACGTAGCTGTTTCTGTGCAAGCTCCTTCTCTCTGCTTGCAGTTGCTCTCGCGAATGTCTGAAGATGTCTGTCACCTGAGCTCGGACGTAACACTGAATAGCTTGCGGGCTCCTGTGAACGTGGGAGTGATAGTAGCGTAAACTGTCTCAGCTGTGGCTCCGATAATCTGTCCAGCGCCTGATTTCCTCGTCGATCACCATAATCGAACACGCCTTGATGTCATCATCATTATTCTTATCTTGAACTTCGTACGCGTTCCACAACGAGATTTTGCCTAAAGTCACATAGAGTTCCCCCTTTTCTCACACCGACTCTGACCTTCTCCCCTTTGTGTCCACTCCAGCCATCGCTTAGGACTCTCAGCTCATCAAAACTGTCAATCATTTGGTACTCCATCCATCTCAAGCTCAGCCGGAGAATCAGATTATGACTTATTCCTCTTCAAGCGTCGGCGGCCTCGGAGAACTTCCGTTCAAGTCCACAAGGATCAGTCTGCCGAGATTTCCTCGTGCCCTACAGTAGCAATGGAACTCGCACAGGCAACGTGCAGTGGCGTATTATTCGAGGGGACTGCTGTGGCAGCATACCCTATTCTCCTCGGGGGCCAAGAAGTCTCTCCTGTCCTTTCTGGCGTGGACCTCAAGTTGACATGAGCGTTGGCTGTCAGCGGGTGGCCTGGTAGGTAATTGACACTGCTCGAGTCGCTAACGATGTCTCGACGCGATACTCCAATCTAGAAACGTATCGTGCACAACAAGGTCGTTTGGACGCTGTGAGATAGATTATGGGATGCACATGCAGTGCGTTTCAAATGATCACATCGTAGATTAGGTGGGGAATAAGACATCCCCGGAAACAGTGAATTCCGCAACTCTTCAGAGAGGAAGAGGGACGTTGGAGGTCCGACATGGGAGTGCATGCTACGGAACAGACTGAACAGGTGTGAATCAATAACGTTATCATGAACCAACCGTGATTTTGCCGGAGTCATATCCGTGATCATGGATTTTTTTCGGAAACAAGATTACGGCGATGGTAATCTAGGGTTGTCGGGGTGCTGAGCACGACGCAGTTGTTAGTTTCTCGATCTCTTCAACTTGACGCGGGGTTCGTTAAAGAGGCCAGGTTCATCATTCATGACTCAGATCTCGCCGTCGTCGTGAGCCTTCCTGGAGAATCAAGATTTCGGCGGCGGTTGACACGTGGATGGAGATTTCTGGGGTCTCTGATTACGCTTCGGGTGACAAATATCCCTGCTCGAGATGCGGCGATTATTGAAAACTGAGAGCAACGTGGTTTGTTTTCGGCCAGCGAGTTAACTTCATTCATGTTGAGAACGCATAGTTGTGGCATTTGATTTTCACTGTAAATCAAGATTTCTATGGATTCATCCAAAGAGAAAGAAAACACGTTCATTTCTGATGAACGCTCGTATGAGGACAACTCTAATTTACTCCAGATAGGAGTCTGCTGGCGTGGTGCCGTTTCAGGGCGTTTCCTGTTCAGATCTATGAGACATTGTTGTAGAGCGAATGCATGGTTCAATAGTTATCCTAAAATATTGATATTGAGATCCATTGAAGCAACGTTTGGGCACTGCGGAGCAGCACTCGTTGTTTGAAATTCGCATCGCTCAGTCGATTCGCCCGACGAGTTTGTGATGGCTGCGTAGGGAAATAATCGTTCATCCTCCGCGCTATATAGCGGTGCCGTGTCCGATTCCCTCAGGAGATCTTTGACGTCGGTGGCAGCGCACAGTGCCAAGTTAGGCGATGCGCATCAAGCGTATGCCGAGAGACGGAGTAACGGTGGGGGATCCGTGGAGTGCCTTCCTTGAAGCAGGTACGTCGACGGCTGCCTCCTCGTCTGAGCATGACTTCTAGGACCTAGAGCCACCGTCTTAAGCTCCATGAACGCCTATTTGAGAGACTCCGACGACTCTGACAGACCAGTGCGTCGGGTCGGGGCGTCTTCGCCGGCCCGTTCCAGTATGGCGACCCGTTAATAATTCTTTGATTGCGCTTTCTGCTAATTTAGGTTGCTCGTAAGTCGGGCAGTTCTTGCGAATCGGGCAAGAACGAATGAGATTAGTTCGTTCATGGCTAGAGTCATCGTGATGTCAGCTCTTCATCGTTATCGCTTCAACTTGTTGCATGATCGAAGGTTTCCGTGTCGGGAAGAACCGATCGCGGAGAACCAAGTCCGGCTTCGTGAGCACCAGCCTCAAAAACCACCGAGCCTCGTGCTCAGCGACCCCGAAAATCGTCGACCACGTCGAAACCATCCCCAAAATCCTGTTTGAAAAAAATTCCACCAGAACAGTGCGACGCATCATCTTCGAATGCAAGGACACCTATTTCACCGAAAATGAACTTCGACGAAACCATTACCCTTGAACGAGCTCAAGCAGGGATTAGGTATGATGGTCAGTTGAGATGAAGACTTCAAGTGTACCACATCGAGAAAGGGCCTGCGGGGATGAGCGCCCCACCAAAAAAATCGATTTTTGAAAACTTTCATCCGGAAGGAGAAGGCTGACCACTTTCTCAGATATTGCTCAAAGTACTTCTATCCATCGTCTACTCGCAGGGCAAGTTTCATCCCGATGCGAGTCTGCGGGGCAGAGATATCAACAGTTGAACATCGGCGATGAAGCGGTTCTTCCCCAGATCGTTCCCGGAATCACCCCTCCCAGACTCGGAAAAGTATGCTCAGATTGGTCCCTGACCATACTGACCATACTTCTGAGGGTCGATCGGAGTGATTTCGGGACCAATCTGATCAGACTTTTCCAAGTCTGAAAAGGTGATTCTGGGACCAATCTGATCACACTTTTCCATGTCTGGAAGGGTGATCCTGGGACCAATCTGAGCATTTGTGACGAGTCTGGGAGGGTGGTTCCGATCGATCTGACCATGATTCCTAGAAAGATGACATGATTCGATGACTTCTATCCATTTTTATGCTGGGTCTCAAGCGAGTTCTGGGGGGGAAACCGCTTCATCGCCGATGTTCAACTGTTGACATCTTCGCCCCACAAACTCGCATCGAGATGAAACTTGCCCTGCGAGTAAACGATGGATAGGAGTAATTTTAGCGATATCTGAGGAAGTGGTCAGCTTTCTCCTTCCGGATGAACCAACCAACTTTTCCATTTTCCTCGACTAGAAAAGTGGTTTCCGGGACCCGTTGCCTACGGCATTCGATGGCCCTTGAGAAGAGCTTTACAACGGTTTTTTCATCGGCGCTGTAGCCCTACTGGTTCTCGATATATGAGAATTTTAAGTTACCAAAAATCGATTTTTTGGTGGGGCCGATTCCCTTCATGTTGTCCCGGCAGGCCCTTCGATGAATTACCACCGTGTCGGTGATTAGACTTGGATAAGGTCAACGAACCTGAGGGAACTCGAATGAGTAGCCAGCGTTTATTCAACAATTCGTCGCTTGGAAAGGGTAATTTGCACAATAACTCGCACGTCATCAACATCGATTGTCCTGTCAAGTTGAATCATACGAGCAAACTTCTCAAGACCATTTCCAGGACTTCCCATCTACAGGTGGCTCCACGAATGGTTCCACCTGTGATCGTCCCGGTGACCCGTACCGCCACAGAGCTCGTGGCGAATAGGTGGTTGATGGATAGGTAGAATCTTGCTTCGGAATTCACGATTCCGAAAACCATGTCACTCTAGAGTTTGCCGGCAGAATATTCCATACGGCTTAACCGATGAATTCCAGTGCAGCTCTCTGGTCTGGGCAAGCGGCTTTACTAAGTCTCCAAACCTGATAAATTCCACTCCATTTTTTGAATTCATCACACTCCCCCCTTTCCTCGGCAGGCTTTGAATCCACGGCATCGGTCAGGATTATCTTTGGCCGAACTCCCATGGAGCAGCCTTGCCTCCGAGCAGATCATTTCTTGCAAGATACTCTCACTCGGCAATTGTTTCTCTTTCATCCAATTCAAAAGCAGTTTCCCCACTTCTTCCAAGATCGGCGGCCGCTTCGCTGCAACTCTCTACACTCTCCCAGCCGGATCGACACACGTGATTCAGAACACAGGGGCCCACGCTGAAGAGCAGGACCAGCCAAACCTGTAAGAGGGGCACCTTTATTCGGAGACGTTGATTCTCATTTGTGGCATAATGTTGGCGGCTGAGCAGCGGATTTCTGGGTCATACTTGATGCGAAACCGGATTAGGCGATCTTGTGAAGTGATCTGCCATCGTCCGATGTGATTTGAGAATAACACATGCTGTGGGGACATGGAAGTTTTCATCTGATTCCACATCGTCAGGGACATGGAAGCAGGGGAAAAAATTATCAAATCGGCATGGATTCCACAGCTCAAGAGCCATCCGAGACACCGCATATAATTGTATTTCTCGCTCGTCCATTCGGAGTTCGTTCACCGAGGCAGCTTTCCTGTCTAACGGACCTACGTCAAGCGAGGTATCCGCTGAGCGAGGCAATCGCGAACCGAGGTATGACTGTACAGTCTACGATGAGATCTCCCGATGAGATCCTCTCTTATATTCTTCATGTCCAGTCAGTTCGATCGCGCAGCGTTCGATCGTTCCTGCTCGAGACAGCCGCTTTGTCAGAGCTTTTTCGCGCCTGCTTCCTGGTTCGCGCCTGGTTCTGGCCTATCGCTCTGCTCCGCCGGCTTGGCCGCTGTGAACACGGTTTCATTGCCTAGCAATGGCCAGCGAACTTCCCGCCAGCAAAGTGGCTCGAGGTCCCTTCGATAATGCATTCATCCAACTCGATTGGATAGAGATTCCGTCTTTCCTCACAGGGACGGCCCTCACGACGTCACGATTCGAAAGCCGGGAAGATTCCTTCCAACAATCGTTACGCACTGAGGAACGCTTTACAATGATTAAAAACAGAATCTTAATAATTGTGGGTGTAGAGATTACATTGAAGCCTCAACCAGCAAAATCGTCTTCATCGGTTCGCATAGAATACCTGTCACTGCTCACAGCCAGGAACCGGAAGAATTTCGTTTCCTCTGGAGAATCGGATTCTAGATTTTGTCTGAGAGGATGTTTACTTACAATCCGTATGCGATTGATCTGAAAGGATCAGGCGTGATGGTTCTGTCTCTACTTTGGATCTTCAATATCTTCTCCTGAAATCTCGAACATGCCCGTTCACGAAGCTTTCTTTCGTCGTTTGCGGTGACTCCCAAGTTCTGTGATGCGCAATTATCGACCCAACTGAGAGTCTATAGCGACATCATGAGCGCACTCCTGCTTTTCGATGTAACTTTTCAAGGGAACGTCCGATCGAGCTGATATTCCAATCGTATTTTTCATCACACAGGAGTCAGGCTATGCAGCAGACAAACCGTATAAGTTGTGGAGTCGCGTTCTCTGAAAGTGTCATCTGCACGTGGGACCAATGTCCTCGGGAAGATCGAGCCTCTGAGATATTCTTGAGACACCTTTGCATTATTTCTGAAAAATTCTCGACTGTTAGTTTTCCTGAAAATTGTTGAGAGCACTTGATCGGATGCCGCCCTCGGGAATTCAGGCCCGCCGTTGCAAGAAGGCCACCACACAGCGAGGCATCAGTCTGAAGCGTCTCCTATTTTGTGGAGAAATCATTCGAATCCTAGCGATTCACATCGGCAACTGCCTCAAGCTCCTTGAACCTTACCTGGTCATTGTTCCAGCTCCATAACGTTATGCTTCTACCTACAAGGATCGTTCATGCAGGAAACAGGAATGGGAAACGCCGAATTCCCGAACCTGTATGAGGTTCCTTCACTAGGGTCGGCGATGTTCCACTGCGCTGCGATCGCTTCTGGGTTACGGAATCGATACAGTGTTGGTCAATGATCTGGTCTATGATGTTTGGGGGTAGGTATCAGGGGAGAAAGTTCTGATCATGCTCAATGCAAGATAACGTAACGGAAAAAACGAATGATCGAGAATGGTTCTCGATAAACAGGTGTCATCCAGCGTACCACGGATCCCAGGTTGGGAACCCCCTGACTCGAGTAGATGCTCGTGACGAAGACGTTTTCCGGCCCTAGACCCCTCGGCCCCATGCCCCCCAGCCTCGAACCCCTTGAGCCCAATTTTTCCAACACGGACGAAATTTCGCAATCGTTCATTCGGAAGCGATGAAACTCAGTTAGAATATCGGTCAATTATCGGAATCACCCTCTTTTTCCATGTTAGTTTTCGAAGAGTGTAAGCCCCCCATTGCAGTGGATTTGGAGAAATTCCGAATGATTCCACGTTCGGTGATGCACAATATCTAACCGAAGATATGTGGATAGCCCTCTACGAGATGAAAGACCCTACGACCACTCGTTCCGAGGTAACCATTCCGACTTCTCAGAGTTTTCCAGCTGTATGGGTATGCGTTCATTGATCTCGACTTGAATCGTGATATGTTGCACCCTTCATTCGTGGTGCTTCGGGAGCTTGTTCGGACTCCTTTTCCTATTTTTCAAGGGCGAGCACTATCTTGGACACCCGCGATGGGTCATGCATTTTTTGCGAGAGGCCTTGAGGAGATCATCGTCTGTGTGGTCTGCGTCGCTGCATTCGAAGTTTATGTGCTGTTCAGTCTTTTCGTAGATGCGGCATGTTGAGCATGTGTTGCTACCCTGTTGTTGAGATGTTCGTAGACTCGATATTGATGGCTCGATCTGGTCACTGCCGTATTTGCGACAGTGTTTGCGTTCGGTGCACAGTTCAGTCTGTGTTCCGAGGATCTCGGTGATGTTCAGGAGATTTGTTGGCCATCTCTCGTCTGGCACGGATAAGACGCGTTTCACGAACCTTACGTTGCTCTCAGATCGGGTCGCTGGCACTTTTGCGTGAGGATATGACCACGGCGCTCTTCGCGGGGTTCGAGGCGAGCTTGCTCTCGTTACTGACAGTAGCTTTCCCTGGCCCCCCATGGATTTTGCCCTCAGGAATATGTCGTCGACGAAGAGCAGACTTGGGATGCTGGAAGAACCTTCTTGTTTCAGATCCCATCTCACTTTCTCAGATCGGACTCCGACGCCTGTTCCGTCTTGCGTGAGCCTGTTCTAGGGTTTCGATAAGTAGAAAACGAATAGGGAGCGCGAGAGGGGGCAGCCCTGTTCTAGTCCGGAGCTCGCTTTTACCCAGTTAGATGTACAGTAGAGATCAATGAATTAGCGCCATGCTCTGAGATTGGAGCAATTTTTCAACCATCGAAAACTTTTCTGAAAATGTTCCGAACGTCAATCATGGAAAGAGAGTTTTCTTCGAGGGAGAGGAATGCCTCCCGTCGCGCTTGCCATTTTCGGAGGATAATGCCATCACAGCAGAGAGAATCAACTCCGAAGTTTGCAATCTTTCTGATTCCTCCAGGTCGTCTTCGAGCCCGATCAGTCGAAACGACGGAGGCGGAGCGCACGCATGACCATTCTGTCCGAGAACAGTATCCCAAGAACAGAGCTTTTGATTTTTTTGGTATTCCTTGAAATCGGACTACTTGGTTGAAACCTACGGATTTTGCTGCCCAGGTCCCCAGCTTTAAAATGATGGTTATCATAGGGAATACCAGTAGAGGCGTTGGATGAGTTGAAGTCCATTGTATGAAGTGGGGCAGGCCCAAACTGACCGACCTCGGTAGAACCATCCGTTGCTCTCGACTGAGGAATCAGACTCCAGATTTCGGAAGAAAACTGTTACAAGCTCTGTTCTGATGCTACAATATGGCCCACTCACCCCGACTAATCGGACTTCGAAGACGACGTAAAAAAATTGGGATAATGGTAAACTTTGGAGTCGGAGCGTTTCTCCGCCCTTCGAGCAGAAGTCCGGGGCGAATCGGACTTCAATGCGACGCAGCCCAACTTCTCGATTTTCGCATATTAGCTCGCAATCGAGAAGGCCACTGCCCCAGAACCTTATCAGCTTGATTGCATGATGATTTCATCTTGCTCAAGAGCAGTGCATTTTCGAAAACTTGACGCAGAGAATTCTCCCTCATCGAATTTCCTAAGTCGCTGCGGAGAGGCGAATGTCAATCACTGGCAGATGTATTCACATGCGCGCTGACATTCGGCGTGACGAACCTGAACGAGTCCCGGCTGTGGTGCACTTTGTGGGGTTTCAATTCAGAGAACACCTTGCACTCGGCAACATCGAACTCCGAGCCAGACACCGAGAGATTCGTGAAGGGAATAAATGGAATAAAGCACATTTATTCACGGATAACACAGAAGAGAATGGTTTCCATTCCCAAATAGTACTACTGCACATCTTATCAGGACCAACTCTCCTTACCTACTCGTCCCAATAATCTGCGGCCCTCTGAAGTTGCCCACCCCTGCTCTAACATACTCCTGCGTAGAGACGCGTCATGAATAGGAGTGTAACACTCTTTCCTGCTCGAATCATCATGAGGATCTTCAAAGCATCCTGTTCATAGCAAAGGCTTGAGAGTGTGCGGATTCTCGAGTCCAATGCAGACAGTAGCGTTGCGACTCTTGCTGATGCCCCTCGTGGCGAAACTTTCCTCGATATGCGAAACGAAGATTGACACCATGCGGGACCAATTTGATTAGTGGCAAAATGGAAACATGTCGCGTGAGAGCAGTCCTAAAACAAGAGAAGCGCCCTCGCACAAACAAAACCTACGTTATCGAACATCGTTGCTCGAAATGGTTACTGATTCTTCGCTGAATATCACTGACGCTCTGTGATGAAGATTCCTCATTTTGGACCTCGATTCATCACCGCCTCGATCAAATCAACAACGTATTCTCAGACAGAACTCCGGACCCCATAGCGATATGGCTTCTGGACCACGCGCGCGAATTGGTCAAGGTCAGAGCGAATTGCATCAGCAGTCGAAAAGATGTTGGGCTAATGATTTGCACCAGTGTTTTCGAATACTGGCTCACGTCCCAGCAGTTGGCTTTCGGCGGGAAACGGCACAACTAGCGGAGTTTGTTGAAATTTGTGAGTTCCTCGTGAATGCTCTCTGATTCCATGGCTATTATTCTGCCCAATGGACACTTCCGATGGAGTTCCGAAGGCTTGAGACTCATCTATGCCCTCTGCAAGTTATTCGACTCAGAAGGATCCGGTACCAAGTCCAATTTGGTGAGTACCGTCGCCGGATTCCAGGAGGATGTCGCCATGCCCGGGCTGGGCGAAACGCTGGCCCAGACCCCGGGCTCGAGGCCTTGATGCTCGGGGCGGACCGCCCCCTCGCCACGCTGGTACCAATGCACGTGATCGGTAGTGTAACCGAGCAGAGCTCGTGGTGAGCATTGAATCGGCAAAGCGCAGCGTTCAGCGGAATGGGAGAGAAGCGTTGAGGTCGAGAGAAACCATCCGTCATTTGAAATACCCGACCTGATCCAGGAATAGTCCCTTTGGTGACTCCACTCCCCTCTGATGGGAAGGTGTCGCAAGGGAGAGACAAGTAGCGGTTATCTGTTCTCACTGATGGAATCGGATTTCATGTTCCATCGATTCTCGTCACTTCCCAAACCGCAAGAATGAATGCTGACCACCGTGTCCTGACTAGGGTAAGATGGGTTTCATTGTTCGAGGGTTCATGACGGAGAGCTTAGTAGACATCCACAGGACGCTTTGGCGAGTAACAGCGAAATCCGTCGAAATGAGTCTCCTTGTATAATCTCCCGTGTACTCAGGTTCAGCTTCGCCCCACGGCCCTCCTTGATTGGTTTCTTCAAGCGTTGGCGATCCAATCTTTTGAAGAGTCATCCTGAGTTAGAGCTCCTTGCTTGCCACAGGAGCGCCAACGGAAATTGCATATCTGAACTCATGATATCAATTAGGAAAGAACGATGAGTAGAATGGTGTGACTCATCTCTGAATAGCATTCTCCGACTGGAACTGGCTTGGTTTCATCCCTGCGGTTGTGGGTCGCCGAGTGCTTCCTCGTGCGACTCGAGTTATAGGTCACGCGAACCGTTCCTTCTCAAAGCAGCGCACCCCGACGAGCTGTTGACTCGGAGTCGAGAATAGTTCGCGGTTGTCTCGGATAGCATTGAAGCTCCTCCTTCGAGCGAGATACATGCCAGAAGCAACTTCAGAGTTTGGACCTCATTCCTGGGGACCCCTGAATTTATTTTCAACTTTCGCTCAATCTGTCGAGCAGCCTTTTCGTCGCTCTCGACACGCAGGTTTAGTGCCCAAATGTCCATAAGAAGCTCTATCCATGAGTGGTTCGTGTGTCATCGTCTGGAGCTTTAGACGTTGCGATCAGGGTGTATTTCTTGCGCTTCCGACCCACTCCACTCCGAATTATTCTTCAACCAAAGCAGTCATTGACGCCAAACCCCTACCGCACTGGAGCCCTTCGGAGACCAAGGATGGTAGTCTGTTGCTATGAGCTGTCGGAACTCAGTGCAGAGGCGGGAGAGACAGGGTTGACGTCCAGGAGAGTAACATCACCGCCCTGAGCTTGTTCTGCAGGTCACCCAAGAAGCGCCGGCCGTCGAGGAGCCCACCACGTTGACAGATCGCGGGGAAACAATCGAAGAATGAATGAGCGGATGCGTTATGAAGAAAGGTGCACATGCGAGAGACCTTAAGAATCGGAACGGCATCTCCCGTCTGTTGACAAGGGGGGGATGGATTCTCCCCCGAATCTCCCGCTCCTCCTGATCTGTTTACCGTGATTGATCCGTCCAGCGGCTCGCATCTGACATTTTCCTGGCCGGTTGAATGAGATGTCCCAAGGAAACGAATGGTGTAGCCGACTACGAGGGGCCTCAAAGCTCGTAAAACGGTAAAATGGACTGCAACCCATTCGAATTTCTCAACCGTGGATATCGGAATGCTGGCACGGCCTCAACCGCCGTCGTGCTATCTACGCCCAGTTCGGGAAGTGACAAACTAGCTGGACAAGAATTTGTATGCGTTATAACAGTCGATAATTTTTTTGTTACGCTTGGACGATTACAGCGACGCCGATGAGGTATTCTTTGATAACATTGGACCCGATAGTAATCCAAGGGGACGAGAGACTCCTGGGGGAACGATAGAAGTCATTCCCATCCTACAAATCATGCCCATTCCTCCCTCAGGCCTTGAACCATGAATACACCCTAAGAACTGAGAGGAAACTGCGCGGCAACTCGAGAGACTCTTCCACTGTGATCGGGCAACTAAGTTGAGCAATTGGCATGAAGTATTGCAGCGGTCGGACTGGAATAGTTCCCTGCACATTCACGGCTTCGGGGCGTTCGTATACTAAAATCTCCACCCTCGCCAAATCAGGCGAACACAAGTTTAGACGGAAATCAGCCCAGCGTGCCGCTCTCCGAAAAAAAAACTCTAATTTTCCGGTTGAATGTCACGAAAGGGAGCCGAAGGCTTCAGTAATCCGAAGTGATGCACGACTACCAAAACTTCTCGTCCCGGTGTTCCACTCCACCATCATTCTTCAGTCGACCTGGATTTTCCAGGTCGTCGGGCTCCTGCCAGAAAATCAGCGCGAACGCTCAGGTGATGTTGGCAAATACCCCTCCCCGGAGACTCATCCATCCCCACAAACGGAGAACCGAAACATGCATCATATTTCTCGTAATCTCTCAGAAGAATGCATACGAACTCATCACGAAATTATGACAGAGCAAGCAAGAAGTTACCGTCAGATGCTCACTGGTTGGTCGTCTTTTGTTGTATACGCCATTATTAGGCGCGGTATGACCTTGAGCTGTAACAAATCAGTCGGGATGCTCGGAGCGTGCCTCTGAACTTTTACTGGGAACAACGAGCAACAAACTTGTGTCAACTAGTTGGAGGGTGACGAAATTGCTGATTCCAACAGTTCCGGTAAGCCGGGCATTGTTCGAGAGATCCCGCCGTTAGGCCTGTTGTGATTGGCAAGCTCTCGCATCATCGTGTGGGGTCCACAGCGACTTCACCATCTGAATGAGAATCGATTCCTCTCCGATCTCGGCCATCTTGTCGCCAAATCGTGCCTCGATATCGAAGTAGCCGACAACCTTGTTTCAAGGCAGTTTTACGGACCCGAATCACCGCTCCACGAAAGTGCACTCACCAGAGCTGAAAACTGGCGCGGACGCAGACCGCTCGCGTACAATTCCCACATTCGCAAATGTCTCCTTCCGTTTGTGAGCGTTTAATAGCACAGCGAGTGTCACGCACGCACATTCCTGGCAGAACGCTTTCGCAGTCAGTCGACGACGAAATACGCGTTTGGCGGTGTTTCGGATGCGAATCGTCGGAGAGTAGTCAGTGTGACATTCACTCCCAAACCCACGCTCAAGTCTTGATTTGTTGAGCGTTGCAACCAATTTGCCTAGGCTTCCCTACCAAGAGTGGCTTCAAGACCACTTCCGATCTTACAATCGTCGAATGCGTTGCCGAGCTCCTTTCAAGAGCGCTACAGGTTGGCTCAGCGAGCTTATCGAAATACATATACATAGTTGCAACGAGCATGGTCCTGGGGAATTCGTCAAGACACAGTTCTCGCGATCGCCCGTGGGAGCGACCCACATGATGTACCCAGCTTTTTTTTGGGGGGGGGGGCAAGGAGATGATGATGATGCCGATGATGATGATGATCATCGTCGCGAGATTCTCATTACGCAATCAACATGATTTTCAAACCTGCGAGAATTTTCCTGATAAGAATGAATCTCCGTGGAACTTTTTCGTCCATCAAAGTAGAATATAATCCACCCTTCCCAATATCACCGAAAAGTTTTGGGGGGGGGGCATGGCCCCCTTGGGATCATCTGGAAACGGAGCATCGGGTCTGTGGGGTCCTGGAAAATGTATTTCCTCGCCTGTGTGGGCTTTGACGGATCTGTTCGCAGCAATTCGGTTTGGCATTCCAACCGTATGAACGATTTTTCCTAGATATCGCCATGAGCAGTCCTCATGATTGGAGCTAGAGGGTTTGAGCGATTTCTCGAGATAATTCCATCAATCGCCTGCAATAATTCCCTTGCCATGGAGGAATAATTTGTAGAAGAAAACACCTCAAGTTTCAGGCTCTGCTGACGACAGCAGAAGGAGGCGTTGTAGCTTTGGATATCTTGACGTAACCTGGGAGCGTAAATTTTCGCGGCGCTCGCGAGAACTTCGCCGCCTCATTCCGGAGTGATTTCAACCTTTTTCAACCCTTTTTTTTTCAACCTTGGTGGCTATCGATGCTTCTTGCGGCTAATGTGACCACCAGAGTTCGCGTTGCCACCAAGTACGGAAGGATCTCATCTTGGGGAACCCCGGGGAATAAGCAGTCGGAATGGGCAGCACAGGGCGTTTTGGGAGACGAGGATCGGGAACTCCGCTCTCACGCACCTCCAGAAACTTCAAGTAAGGACTACTACAGACTTCTAGGAAACAGATCTTGATATCGATAAAGAGATGAATCGATGGGAATCTCCCCTCCGAAACGTCGGCGCGATTATGGACTTGTGAGTTTCTCATGAGGGGTCGAAAAGATGCAAACCAGTTCTGAGGGATCACCGATGAAAAAGGGCTAACGAACTACAAGTTCGACGTCTCAATAGACGATAAATAGTTGTTGAAGTTCCGTTAAATCGTTCGCGAGCGTGTCCCACGCTGTTCGCCCAGTGTACATGAACATACCCACCGAGGGCTCATGCGTCAATGCGTCCCCTTCAACCCTGATTAGGAGAAAAACGATGAGGGGCTCGGCAATCAGTGGCCCTCGGATGTTTCACTTCTTTTGACAGAAAATTTGTCAACTCGGAGGCTAATATTTTTGCTCCCAGTTGGGTTACAGCACGTATCGAGTTTTCTTAGAAAACTCAAGAAGAGAGCTATGGGATGATATACGGTCGCGTCTTCCTCAGCTTGCAGCAATCCTTGAGGGAGGACCTACTTTGCATACTTGTGGAGGGAGTTTTCAACCAATCGGCACCAAAGGGCGGTCTAGGACATTTTGGACTTATCATCTCTGTCCTGAAGAGAGATTTCGAAAATCAACAACTTCCGTTCCGTACTCAAGTCTGCAGGACGTCTCAATTTGCCTCCAAAGGTTTTATTATGGTAGAAGCATCACGACGAATGGAAATACATCCGATCCATGTAACTCGGAGCTCGATCCGAATCCGTCTTGTTAGCTTTTGAACCCTCGGCCAGCTCTTGTTAGGGAGCGAAAGGCGACCAGGAGCCCTAGGTCACTCGCGGGTGACTCGAACCCGCCGAGGATTTCAATCCGTTCCAAAATTGTTTTCGTCTGAAATCTCTTTTGTTTCCATGGCTCGGAGGCAGAAACATAGGCAACCGGTCGGTGAGCGACACAGCCGGTCCGATCAAAGCGAAACGGACAAGCTGAAGCTGGCAACGAAACCGTCTATCCGCCCGCTTCCTCGCCTACCTTTGTTGAGGGCTCAGCTTCAGCAAAAGCCAATCGGAACGCCTTCAGCGAATCTTGTGTGAAATTGGATTATCAACGGGCTGCCGGCCTGACTGACTAGTTGCTCTGTTTGAGACTCACGTCCCTCGGCTCGAACTCGTTGAGAGGTTTTCTCTTGCAGCTTTGGCAGGAGGGCTAAGGAAGCTGATTGATACAGGTATTGATTCGGACGAGGGAAACGACAGCACTCTTGCACTCCCTTAATTACATCCTATGTTGTGGCGATCGTACACCGTTGGTCGAATGAGAGAAAGAAATATTCAACACAGGAAGTCAAGCGATCCACATGACTTCCCCATTCGCGAGTAGAGTACGATCTGCGATAAGAAGCCTATACAGCTGCACTCCTCAATGAAAATGAGACGAATGGCCAACGATAGATCGACGCAGGAGCAGGCGGGCAGTTTGCCCCCAAAGAGATTCTTTCCCGCGCGGGTGTTGAGCTCTGGTTCATAATCTCCCGGCTCGGATGCGAATTCGAATATCGGCTCGAGTCTAAGCCGTTAGCTATCGAGTTTTCTGAGGTAATTGCGCTCGCTTCGGGAACCGTCATCGAATCGCTTCATTGGTCACGTATATCTTGATCCCGAAACTCTTCCGAGAGCGAAATCACGATAACTCGGCAGCTGGGCCGATAACGGAAGACGTTTGGATTCCATACCGGCGCAATGTGATGTTCGTATATCAGTCAAGTAAGTACACCCAAACAATCATCATGGGCAGAGAATGGAGATTCTTCACTTAGGCATTGTTTTCTCGTTGGTATGTGTAACCTCACGGCCATCATGTACATACTCCTGCACCATTCGTATGAGCTCAGGGAGATAGTAGACTCAACTGTAACCGATGGCGGAATCACCCCGAGAGTTATGTTGAGATGGAGAATGAGCGTCTAGTTATGTTTCCGGACTTAGCTCCTCCCTCCTTTTCTGACCATCTTCCCGATGGACGAGGCCCTCGAATCATAGTCCCTCATGAAGTTTCACAGTGTCAATCCGGATATAGTTCATGCAGAGGAACACGCTCTGTCACTGTCATTCTTTCGCACCCGAGTGGGTCAGTGCAATGCCTCTGAGATGGTCAAGATCAGTTTGACGGCACCTTCGGGAGCGCTTATTGTGCTTCGGGGAAACTTCTCAGAGGGTTCCAGAATGTAGGGAGTCAATTCCAGGCACCATCTGCAAACTTCGGGGATATTTACCCAACAGTTTCCTATGCGACTCAAGTATCCAGCCTGTACGACCGTCTGCAACCTATACGCAAACCCTTGCATTTGCTGATGTACGCGTCGGAACGAATGTCCACCATATACTGGCAAGCACTCTAATACCAAATGGGAATGACACTCTCTCGTGATCCTCCTTACTGACATTCCCGCTCTCCCCATATTCTCCCCGATCCAATAATAACGCACTCCTTCGAAATTTCGTTCTCGGAAAACGCAACCCAGAGGAGCCAGAGGAAACGGTAGAACTGTCCAAATGGCCGATTTCGCTGAGCTCAAGAGAGAATTTCATCATGAATCGTTGGTTTCCCCGGGAGTCGGTCGGCCATGGCTCGAGGAATGTTCGGCGTTCTGTTCTGGCGTTGGCCCGAGGTTCGCGGAACCACGAAGGCGATCTCTGGAAGTATAGCGTAGACAAATGACCGCCGGGAACGCGTGGATCTCAGCTGAGAGGATTTTCCCACTTGGGAACTCCTCATGGCCAACCAGGGCCTCCGTCGTAAACGCAACGAAAGGCCATTGACAAAGGAAATCGGTCAAGAGCCATGATTGTATGTCGAGTGGGAATGCGTGCGCGGACTCCACTTCTGCTGGAAGCCATCCGGGGTCGACTGGACTGGTAGCTTGTGTTGGCGCCTTTCCTCATTCATTCTCCCTTAAACTCACCCTTCCGACTCACTACGCTCCTCTAGAAGTCGTATGGTATTAACTTCTCACAGCTTGTTCTTTCTGATTGATCTCCGTCCCCCCATTCCATCTGCTCGCCCTGACATTGCAACAGCCATCCATAAGGGCTGGATCTGGCGTCCAGCAAGACAATGAGCCGAACACCCAGCACAGCACCCTTCAATTTTGCAATGTTGGTGATGGGGGAGTGGAAATCGCAATTTGATGAGCCATTCCACGAGAAGTGGTCTCTCCATCCCTCGTCGTGGCATGCGTCCTTCTCAAGAGCTGGTTCACAGGCCCCCGCGACTCCGGAGTGCCGTTTGCACCGCAACAAATCGCACTTGTTGAGAGCCGGTATCGGAACTTAGAGTCGGCTGCCTCTTGGAGGCCCATGGAAAAAATATGGTAAAAACTGTTCGCGTCGCAAGAATAACAAATCGCTATTCATGCTCCGATCGAAGCTGAGGGAATGAGAGAGAGACTTCCGTCATCAGCTGATTTCTGTTTCTCCATTCTTTGCACCGCACCGATCGCCGGAGGAATCGGCGGCTAAATCAAGGAGTGAAGAAGAGTCTCTCAGCTGAGCAAGGGTTCCACGACACACCTGCGCGGCTAACAAAGATCCGATGCTGCGAATGAGTTGAGGGCGAATCTGTAGCGATGATTGTTTTCAGCATCAGACTTCCAAACTCAAGGAACAGCTTTGGATGGTCTCGGAGTTCTGGTTCGGGAAGAGAAGCACGATTCGTCCCGGCATGGCCGCATCAAGGAGTGACAGGCACGGTCTTGTTGACCACTATCGATTCAAAGAGAATCACTCACCCAATCCAATTTCGACGGTCATGATATCAAGGCTAGAATATGGACCAAAATGTCCAACTTCGATCCGAAAACTGCGTTCAGATGTTGACTTCTTCCCGGAATACACCTCTCGAGAGATGATACTTATTAGCACTAGAAGGGTTGGCACACCTCTCGACTCGGTGGAGCTGCTTTTCGAATGGCAGACTCGCCTGGAGCTACTCCAGGCCAGTGCGATGGAGCTACGGAATGGGACGATATATCCTTCCAGCTCTCAATCGGACGTTCCTTCCCGAGTAGTTTTTGACTGTTTCTTGCAATCTGTGGAGACTCTCCTCGCGCTAGGAGTGCCCGGAGCTACCATTCATCGGCGGATTAGGTGGAGATATGAGGCTTGATCGCCGTCCTTGGGATTTCATTTCTGGCAATATATACAGCACTTATATATGTTGGTTGGGCGATGCAGCCAACCAGTTGGGTTATTGTTGATGCTTCCTTCGGGGGACTCAGCCTGTTGTGTTGTAAGGCTTCTCAAATCGAAAACTCTTATATCGAGAATCCGCGGACCTCGCCATAGTTGGGTGCCGTATTCCGCAGCTAGCCTTCGGAATTCCACCCCACGTTCCTGCATGGACAACAATCTTTCCGAGTCTGCGCTGGTCAGATTTTCGAGATCATCGATTTACACGTGGATTCCTGTGACGGAAGCGTGCGCCTGCGAAATTCGCCCGCGATCTGGCGAAATCAATTGCCTCTCGAAGTCGTTCGGAGGTTGCTCGGAGGGGCATCTCGTCATCGAGGTACGAGTTCCTCAGATCACAGACACCGCGAAGCGGAGAAGATGACGCAGTCTGCTTAGCGATGATTCAGGTTTCAGCATCGATTCCAGCTCTGACGTTGTGTTCTCAATCGATCCGATTCTCAACGGATACGCCAATCCTGGGCCAGTACGAAGGTTTTCAAAGCGCTGAGCCGGCTTGAGTCATTCCTTAAGCATCCCTGATTCGGAAAAACGAATGCGATCAATCGAGCATGTCCTGTTCGCCAGGCTCACTCTCATCGCGCCTAGAGGCAGCAGCGGCACCGAACGCTTGTTATGGGAAAAGCTCGAGGGGACAGAAGTGGTCCCCGGAGATGGTTCGGCGCTTTGCAACTCAGCAACACGCATGCTAATCCTTGTAACTTCGGTGCCGGATCCCCCCGCCCCGATTCCAAACAACGTCATGGAAGCGCATCGCAGATCTCGAGTCCCAGGATTAGGCGACTCCTCGCCTGTTCGACCAGCTCTGAGTAATTGTCCGTTCTGCTGAGCCCGCTCGCGCACGCAGCATACCTACCGGTTGCAGTTGACGGGAACAAGTGGGGCGCAGTCGGCTGAGAAGGTGTTGATTCCAAACTGGTACTCCCAGAAGCCCACGGCTGCGATGGATTCGAGCGTTTCGAGTCGGTCCAAATCGGCTCCATCCAGCGAATCGCTGCGCACTGCGACATTCAGCTAAATTCTATCGAGATCCCAACGCTTGAAAAACCACCCTCGGATCCCCGTTAGCTTTGGCGTATCGCACTGTGCCAACAACTCGACTCTCGCTTCGATGTCTCCCACGCACCCACTGGTGCACCGGTTTACACTTTCAGAGTCAAAGCGTGCTGTCCGGAGGATCAGTCTGGATGATATAGCCAGGAGCGGGCCGACTTGAAGTTGGCCTGACGTATCACAAACACTCACGCCAAGTGAATTATTATTCTTCACGGAGCAAAGGGATTCGATCCAGCAATGTCCAGAGATCTGATCGGGTCGCGCATACCACAATTTTCTGCTTCCGCATCTCCAAGTGACTTCTGATCCGCCTGAGTTTCGACCTGGTCTCCATCTCCCAGACTTTACTCAGGGAATAGCTTCCGCAATGTACTCATACGATTGAGACTGAAATCCTCTGGAAGAATTGGGATTCGGCCGGGAATCCGGCGTCTAGGTCCCGTCGTGATTCGCACATTCACCTGGTATGCAAACGGATTACAGAACAAACTGTGGCCGTAATCATGACACATCCGAGGAGCCTCTTCGAGGGTCTCGCATCTCGACGAGAAACTGGGAAGGAGTATCGTGCTGTCCGAAATTGACCGGTTGTAAACACTCAATCGAAAGAGCTCTCTTGAACGAATTCCTCGTTTCATCATCAAGGTAGCATTCATTCTCGAGATATTTCTCGTCAGCAGACCGTTCCGTAAGCGGCTATTCTGATGACTGCGTCCGTCGGGTTGAAGACGGACGCTCTCCTCGGGAGATCCAGTATCGGTCTGAAACTCTGGAAAGCGCAATCTCATTGCTGCATCAATTCCCCGTATCCTGATCGGATTCGTACATTCCCATTCCAGGTGTTCATGAAATTTCGCTGCACCGATCGGAACGGCGCATGAGAGTCGACACGCCCCCTATTCCAGCCCCAAGATCCATTCGGGAAGTCGTCCATATCGAAAGGTTATTCTCAGTAAAATTGTTGCTATATTGGCACCATGATCCCGCTGAGACCTCACTCTTTGGGAGAGGCATCGGACAAGAATCCGGAAGGCGATGAAAATGAAGCTGTGGAGAAGCGCCCACGCGTCCTGCGGCTCTCAGAGACATCGCGTGCTGACAGACAGAACAAGCCGACCTCCTGGTGAGTTTCGTCGCGGCGAACTTTGACGGACCGCTACTCAGCCGCTCGGTTAAACTGAAGCCGGCCACCCACTGGAGCTGATTATTCGACTCAGCGGCTGGGCTCGCTCGTCTCTCCAAACACCGCGGTTAAAATACCACCCGTCCGACTGGGTGACTGACTGACTGAATAACGAACTGTATGCATACCCAAGTTTGGCCTTTTGATGCCACGAGGAAATCCACACGCTTCCCGATTTGGAATGTTTCCGTTCTCTCGAACGTCGCTGACGGAGCGACTCATGTTTCCCGATTCAGTGGGAACCGTCTCCGGGGATTTGGATCCGAGGGGTTCGAGACACTTGGAATGTTCCGATTTTGAATAACTTGAACGTTGGATCTACCTCAGTCGTGGCCTCACTCCATTTGTATCCAAGGAAATCGGCTCTCGATTATATCGGTGTCTCGCCGAACACCAAAAACTGGGGAAAAAGCGCTGGACATCTTCCTCGTGGCATATCATCGAGCCATTCAACAGTAAAGATGTCTCGGAGAGACAGTGAATTATTTTGAAAAGATAAGTTGCCAGCTCTAGCTCAAGCAGCCTTCTCAGCAGTGATTGGGGCTACCGTGTCGATGGGAGGAAAAATATGAAAGCGACGACCCTGCCGAATGAGGAGTTTGTTGGTAAGCAAGTCCCTTTCCAGTACTCTCTCCAGATCCCTTTCCCTTCGAGAAGAAAAGCGCGCGCCCGGAGTCGATGTCAAAGAGTTTGGTACCACGTCGCGAATACGGGATGTCGATCCTCCGTCGAGGCGGCTGAACTTTCACCGAGCACAGACCGATCAACTTTCTCACGGATTCGATTGATGTGGAACAATTCAACTTTTCTTACCAACTATTGAATTCGTGAACTCTCCCGAGTCGGTAGAGGTTTCGCCGATATCGTGCTCGATAGTCGGCTAGGCGGTTTCGGCAGCATAGTTCGATCAGTCAGTCGATCATTTCCCGTCCGTGTCTTCTGGTTGGGTTCTCCCGCAGTGGAGTCGACAACTTTCTCGAGGAGATTGACGTAAGGGATTGGATTCTCCGGAACAGTGAACTCGTGGTGCTCGTTCGTGCAAAGTTCCCGACAACGAAATGAAGACCGCTAGGACACTGGTCGTGATCATCTTGTCCTGTGTTCTCCTTCCTCTGGCCTGCTACTCTCAAAATGATAACTCTGCGTTACGGAAGGTGAGTCCGTTCATGTGTCAGAAAGATCGCTCTGAAAGCAGAATCGTTTGGACTCGGTCATGGTGATGAGTTTGACCATATCCCATCCGCGTCAGGATGGTCATTCGGTCGAACTTCGCCTCGCTTCGGCCTTTCACGGACTACCATCGAATAACAAATGTTCACCAATACTGATACAGCGGAGCTATTCGGAATTCGTTTGAACTGCATGACATGAGCCACCCTGACCGCTGCTGTTGGACCTAAGGTTTGGGAAGGAAATCCTGCGTCTTCCGCGTGGTCACAGGCTTGAGCGTGGTAACTACGCCCTTCACGTTCGGGAAGCGGCATCCTCTATCATCGGATATTCATCACCAAAATAATCTTCCATTCCGGTCCTTGGGCGGTTCTGTAATCTTGTAAAATTGATACACAGAGGCCGCCGCGCCAATCTGTCCGCGCGAATGCGGTTCAAGAAAGGGAGTGAGAATACGACCGAAGACGGGCGAAGACTCGCATGATTAAGCGCTGTTCATAAACAGCTGATAGATTTACGACCGCCAGTAATTTGGACGGGCAAAGTGCGCCACAGTTATCCATTATCGATTATAATCGGTTCCAAAGCATGTTGGAACGCTCGACTTTTTTCCTGCGATGCCATGATGCGTCCTTCATCTATTATGACGAAACGGGTTCAGAGCTCACAGTTGCAATCCTGTTCCGGAGTCCAGCTCGCCTCGGATATGAGCGCAGAAGGCGCCACCACAAGAACGCCGTGAGCTGCGACTTGTTGCACAATCACACAGACAAAGTCCACTAAGCACATGGAGTCGGAGCTTGTCCGTGATTGGTGGAGCGTTCCGCGCCGAACTCGTGGAGCGCGGCTTCGATATCTCTTGATCGGATCGTGGCTCCACGACTTCACTCTGTCTGGCTCCCGACGGGTATTCGCGCCCTCAATTAGGGTTCAGCGAGCGTCTGGTTTCCGTCAAACTCTGCTGGTGGAGTTCATGCCGATCGTTTTCGTGGCGATAAGCTCAAATATTCTCATCTCTACTCTGACCTTTTCCTCGGGATCTCCAGTGCATCCGGCGCTCCCTCCGTCTTCGATTTTGACTTGAGAAACAGCAGCCTCGCTGATCGTCCAGCGCTGGATCATTCGATTCACGAGCTCGTCGGCGAAGCTCGATTGGACCGGCCTCGACAGCCTGGACGGAGTCGACGTCGCGCGCAGCGTGCATCCGGTACCAAACGGGCATCTTCGCGGCTTCAGCTGGTTTGAGTTCCCAGGCTTTTCCTCGATTGCCATCGATCTGATTCCATCCGAGCGATGTTTGAGTACTGAGCTGATGCGAACTCTGGCTGTTGTTCCTCCTATCTCAGATGACGGACTCCGACCGTTGAGGGAGCGTGAAGGTCAAGTACTCATGGAAGAACTCGAAGAGAAGCGCTGCAGTTACGAGAGGTGAGTTGGACAGCCGAGCTCCCAGCGTTGACAGCGGCCCTGTCAAGCTATCGACGAAGCATAGAAGTTGAAGCGTAACGGGCCGATCCGAGTGAGAGAGCTCCAATTGAGGCTGTACACCCCCGGTCCATAACCCTCTCGGGTTTCGTTTGTTGGGGGCGAGCAGTCATCGATCACAGCTGTGAGGAAAGGAGAGACTGCGGGAGATGTTCCTCCTGAATGTATGATTCGGAAGGAAGGCTCTCCTTTATGTACATCGACCGTTATCTTCGGCTTTGGTTGTGTTTTTCCAAGGAACGACATTCCTCCGCCACGTCCTGGGAAGTTCATCTTCTTGTTCCCGCTGTTTCTCCCATCACCGTTGTCGTCGTTGTTTACCTCTACGCCTCTTTGCAACATCTACGTTGGCATCGGCCGGGAGTCCGCAGGACTACGTGGTAGGCGTGCGTATATCCATCTGTTCATCCGTTTTTTCTCTTACCTACCTCAGACGCTGAATCAGGAAAAAACGAACATATAGAGAAGCTTCGAAGAGAGGGCAGACAGAAACGGAGGGAGAGAGGATGAATTCACAGAGAGAATGAGTGGCGAGCCCCTCTCGCACTATTCTTTCCTTCTCTCGCTCGTTCCTCCGCCGGTTGTATCGGAATCTTCGCGGAAGTTTTCTCCGTGAGCGGGGTCTACTGTATTCATTTTCCGTTCATGAATGTGTTCTGCAAGAGAAAGCACGGTGAGCGGGACAGAATCACAAGAGCGGGAAGAATGCATAACTCGAGCCGCGGGGATAGCACGGAACGAGGTACACCTCGACGAAAGATATTCAAAACCGGGAAAGGGGATTGATGGGCCCGGGATTGGTCGCGGGGTCAGCGCATGACCATTCAGACAGGTCCTAGGAGAACGTAACGATGCTGGGAAAAGCCGAAGAAGGAAATTGGTGAAGTGGAACGGGAACGAACTCGGTGAAAGGGAAAAGCGGGCGTGGTGAAGGAAGAGGGAAATGGAAGTTAGCGACTTCTTGCCGATTGCCCTCTGCGCGCCGCATGAACTCTGCAAGGCAAGCAAACAAGCAAGAGGCACGTTCATCTCGTGTGCGTGTGCATGCGTGTACGTTCGCTCCTTTGTCTTTGCGAATACATTCTTCATGCTCCTGCCCTTTGAGGCAGCCAGCGAACGCAAACATGCAAACAAACGACACTTATTAGCACTTGAATGCCTGATTCCGACCGGAAGTTTCGTGACTCCGAACTAACGATGATCTCTTCGTTCAATACGTACTGAGAACGAAGAAGCAATCGGACCGCGTCATACTAAGATCCAGGAGCTGAGGAACGCGGAGTAAGGCACGTGATTATGGAGATACTCAAACGGTGGGCTGTCGAGTTCTCCAATAGTCCAAGTTGGCTCGTGCGGAGCAGCCGCCCGAATTCGATTGAATATTCCTGGGGAACAAATCGGCAGTCATCGTAGTTCATCCCAATTCACACTCGACGTGGATACGCTTCGCCAAACAGCCACCGGATCATTATTTCCAGAGTGAGGTTCTCGCCACGGTGAACGCTGTGAGGGGACCTGGCCCGAGCACCACAAGCCGGAAGGAACTTTTCTCGCCAGAGAACGTAGGCCTAAGAGACTTCAAAGATTCCCGAAGTGGGGGATTGAGTTTTCTTCAAAGAGTTTCGAGCTGGAGCCATTCCATTCCCGAAAACGTTCGAAACTGCCGAAAATGAGGGAAAGTTCCGCTAGGATCAACTGCGACGCACGCGTTGCGAGGAATCAACAGAACGCGAGCATCACGGGCGTTGCCTCGAGAATTTCTTCTCGCAACAACCGTGGATCTCCTCTACTCCCACTTCTCAGCTGCTCGCCCTGTCTCGATGCTCTCGGCCTCAGTCCGCCTTTCCTTCTGCTCTGCATTGCTCCAAGTTACCATAATAACGGGGCAGCATTCAGTCCATAAAATTCACCTGGCATACGCTTTGTTAGGCTCTTCTTTCCCCGGCCGTCCCACAAAATGCTCAAACCTCCGACACTCAAGCTCTGCGCTCGGAAAACGGCCTTTCAAAGTCGCGGGAGGGAGATTTTCGCTACGAGCTCGAGCCGGGGAACTATTCGGACACGGTCCGAGAGGTGACATCCGTCCACAAACGTCACTCAAGGAATGCCAGCTACCCATCATGTTTTCCCCAAAGCCCACGGGAGTCTCTACAGAGGTAAACTTCTGACATCCTCAACTCCGCCAGCTTTTTCCGCGTTCGTATGAAGCGTTCCTCGGCTTCCCAGGAAACTTGCAGAGAACCGGCTTGTGGGAACCGGACTCACACTCGATGGATGAAAGATATAAGAATACGTCACCGTCATTATCGCGATGAGATATGTGAGCTTCTCCACGTTGGGCTTGAGTGGGCTTCGAGAAATTGCTCCCTTCCTAAATTGCTAGTGGGGTCCACAAGCAATGTCAGGAGAACGGAGTGTCTCGACTGTGCTTGTCGTTTATCCTGAAAATTACGCCACACTCCACACGGATCAGAACACTGATTCACGGGTTCGCTTCTCTCGAGACCGCCTTTTGCGCCAGAATGAGATTGTTGAGGGTGGACTCGTATCCGATCCTTGCGAAGGAGGGATAACGAGCATAGGATCTCTTATTCGACTCTTGGGAGGGATACGATTGACGATTCTCCCCGTCAGCCAACCAGCACAGAGAGTCTGTAAAAAAAAACTGAGCCCATTTCTTTAAATCAGTTTGTCGCCATAAATATACGCCCGTCGAAATCGCCCTGCCCTGGGTGCGGACCCTATTTATTTATTAACTGCCTCAATTATTCATCTGCCGAACCGGCAGGCCGGCCGGCCGCTCGTTCATCCGGCTCTCAGAAATCGGATGTTGTTTTTTCTCGCTGTTTTTTTTTCTGTCTTCCTGATGAGCGGTTCTCCTACTCTCTTGTGTTGCCGGGGAGCGTCTTTGTTCGCCGACGGCGGAGCGTCGACCAACGCAGAATCCGGGGACGACTCGAAAACACAATGAGCTCTGCTCTGATAATTCGCATCAAACGAGCTAAAGTTATCTCATCGTCATCAGCTCTCTCGGATCCCTGAAACCGGTGAATTCGAGCGAAATCACCCGCCAACCACAAGCGTGCTTCAGCAGGAATTCGGGAAAACGCTCGGACTGGTCCTCTCTTCGCTGTTCGTTCGGACTCGACTGATGACACGAATCTCCGGTGTTAGCCCCTCCCCGCGAAAGCTGCTCGGAGTTGTCGTCGCATCCTCCCGAGCGAAACTCAAATCACAACAGGAGGATTACCGACGACTCATAACGAGGGAGGTGATGGTTGCGAATTTCTCGAGTCGCGTCTGAGTCGAGGTGGCCCGAGTGCGTGCTGTAGTTCGTCGAGCGAGTCGTCGAACAAGTTCGATAATGTGTTCCTGTTACGAGTACGAGCTTTCTTTGGGCTGGATAAATGCGGTTCGTTGGGGAGCGCGGGCGCCTGCTCTTCCCTCCGCTGCTCGCAAGCCCGTCGCCAGCCGCTCCGCGTCTCGCTTTGAAGCTCTTTCTTCACTCTCCGCTGAGAGAACGACGACGGAGATTGTGAGCATCGATCGGTTGCCCGGCGGGTGTGTCGCTGCGTTCATCCGTTCGGAGTTGGTTCGCTCGCACGCTCGGACGGCGAATATTCCGCATTGCTGAACTTTAGCGATTCGGCGCGACGGCTGGCGGAAAAAACGAGCTCGACGGGTAGTCCGGCTCCCCCGACTGTCTTGACCAGTCTGGAGTGACCGCTCACTCGACGGAGGAACGTTGTTGCTCCACTTGGGATCGCGGACTCACGATCCCTGGGCGCGAAGGAGGCGACCGTGTCTGGAAGTCTTATCTCGCTCATCGAGAGCGGGTTCAGATCCTGCAACGATTCTTTGTTTGAGAGCGATAATGATTGGGGATGGAATCCTCGCCGGGTTCCGCGTCGTCCCCATGGGCGGATTCCGGAGATGGGATCGAGGAGTTGAGAGCCGGAACTCCGTTCTATTCCAACTGACGAAACGAAATCTTCGAGTGCAGGTACTCCGTCCATATTTGGAAGCGGGGAGGAAACTTGGGTTCAGAACCATCCAATCTCCCGAGATTTGATGGTTGCATTAACTTAATCAACCCGCCAGAGCCGCGACCGAAGCCGTGCAGCGGAGCCAGCTGTTTTACAAAAAGTATACGGCACCTAGTTGGAGCTATCTAAAACGGACGCTTCCTTCGTTCCGAGCCCGGAGTTTATCGAAGTCTTTGAAGATTCCGTCGATTGGGGGCATCGCACGTTCGGGGTCCCTTGAACGCTTGGTCAACGTTCAAATGAACAATCCCAAATTCTCGATACTGGCTCGTCGTGTATGCCAGTGAGGAGTGATTCCGGAGAAATTCCCGGATGCTCGCAGACTTCCTCCGCGCACTCCCTTCGCTTCCTTTTTTTGTGGCCTGGCAGGAAAATGCAACGAGACCATGCTGGAGACGCATCAGCTAGCGAGGAAAATCTGCTTCTCAGCGAACTCTGCTGGTGCTCTCATTCCGTAATTCGAGAGATGGCGTCGCCCGCATGGTCCACCGAAAAGAAAAACCTTGTCTCCTGACTTTCTTTGCTCAAACGAGCAATCGACTCGCATCAGAGAAGCGTTTGTGTGTTTTGTGTGTTTGCGCTCCGTGAGTCAAATAAACCGATCCGGTCGAATCTTTCGGCGGCAGTTTCGTAACAGACACAAGAAACCGAACCCTGTTCCGCCGGGAGCATGCGAGCTCCATCGTGAGGTGATTTTTTCTGGAATTTCCGGCTGTGTATGCCTTCATTCTGACTGTAAAGACCCTCGGGGTGCGTCTCACCCTTCGGACTCTGTTCTGTGATTCTAATGAGAAACTGCAACATGAAAACCGGAGTGATTTCCCGCAGATTTTGGAAAATCAACCGGTTCTGTGCTCAGGTACTCGAATCCATAACAGGTGATCTCATGTACGTTTCTCCGCGACGCTCATGGGGTAATTTGCAGATCCATCGGTTCCGAAGCTTCTACTCCGATTGAACGGCAGATCTAAATGAACATGAGCGCCGACAGACTGATATTTTTAAGACCCGTAACCGAAGAGGTCCTCCGTCAAAACAGACATTGCTGTTTCCATTCAAACAATGCGTGATAGTTTTTGCCCCGTCTTCCTCCATACTTCGACTTTCGATTTGACGTAAGCCAGACAGCGAAAAGGTTCGCCAACGTTGAAGCGAAACATTGAGATGTTTACAAGCAGTGAAGCGGTCCTGACTCTCGTTTCCGCTTGTTTGATGGTTATTTAACTCGAAAATACTCCACGGAGTTCTAACTCCGACTCCCGTGCCTCCTCGGTCCTCTTCTAGCTTCTGCGCAGCGTTGGCAAACACGGAGTAACGAACACAAGGTAGTCCGCGCGGGGAGACGCGAAGCGGTCCCGGAGGGCCTGCGTAACTCACTCAGTTGTTTTGCTCAAGATCTGGGGGATCCATACGCGGGCTGATCGCGTTTTGCCACTCTGGGGAAATCCTCTGGAATACGGTCGTCGGCGAATACTAATCCGACTCACGACCCACCACAAGATCCCCCGTCGCCGCGTGACCATTCATCGTTGTTGGCTGTGCGATTCCGATACTTAGTCGCCCCTACAAACGGAATGTGGGACGGTGAAAAAGGATGAGCGACCGAAAAAGCAGACCAAGGACGAAGGGAGCAAGGAGTGCGTATGCCCGACAAAGGAGTCTGACACGACATCGGAGTAGCCGTTTTCGTCTCCAAGGAGATCCATGCTCATAACTGTCGAAAGCTAGCTAGCTCCTGCTCTTGAAGCTGACAACAATGTATTCATACATACATTGGGAGCAAATGCATGATATGCGCACGCATACATGCGGGAGGTTGGAAGAGCCGTTCGTATCGCGAAAGGCGAAATTAATCAGAACCCCGTTCTGGACGCTGGAACGATTCAGCTCCGGAAGGCGAACTCGGTCCGGATTGAGGTAAATTTCACCGCGAGGAAAGTTTCTCGATGGTGAGACAGTCTCGACGGTGACGGGAATACGCGGCTGGTTGTCAGTTCCAGTGGAGGGTGGCTACATTCGAAAGTGCCTTCCATGCGTTCGTTTTCCTTTTTTTGACGGGGCCATCTGCTCCCACGCACGGAGCGCACCTCGGAATATTCCCGTCAAAGCCCTCATCCGCTGCCTCGCCGCGCGAGTGTCTCGCGAAGAGGTTGGCGCTAATTTGGACACGTGCAAGTTTCATTGCGTTCCGAATGCGTAGACGGGACGTCCCGCGGTATAGGTCCGCGAGCTGAAGACGAACCGATGATCCAATAAAAATGCTCGAAAAAGCCTGCTGCTCACCAAGCGGTGGGCGCCCTCCGACAAGGGCAGAACACTCGCAGCAAGCTGTGCTGACCCTCGAGAAACCGGCTCTCAGATTCATTACGTCGACAGTGCCGAGGGAGATTACCTCATGGCGGAGCAGGCGGTCCCGCAACATGAATCCCTGGCTCTTCACTCGATGGTTGGAACAGCGCCGATCTGGACGCTCCTCGGCGAGAATGCGGCGGCGGCCGTTCATCGGGTCAGTTGTCTCTTGAAAACTGTGTTATTCTCAGTCTCTCCGAGCAAGAGCAGCCGACGCTGATCGTGGACGCGAGCAAAGTGAGCGCGAGAAGCACTGGCCAGCGGGACGAGGACTTTCGAGCGACAGGGCGCACCCGGACGGCAATGGTTCCGTCTCACGAGCGGTAGCAACTCAAATTCGGCAGAACAAAACGTTCATAGATCTTTGAGCGTATCGGAGGGGCCCATCGACGGGTCCTTGGGAAGCAAAAGGCCGCATCAGCGCTCTTGTTATTCGCTGCCGACAGTGACGGGACAACGAGTACAACTTGCTCATTTGTTCGTCTTCCATGCCCGGCCTATCGGCGACTTGAATTATATTCATGTGTTCGGATGGCCCGCCAGGCCAGGGGAACAGACAGCCGTTGGTCTAGCCGCTCACTCGATCGGTCGGTTGGTTGGTTGGACGGCTCAGCGAGCGCGTCAGGTTGACAGGCTCGCTCACGAGAACGAGCGTAATAACAAGAGGATCGACTCTCCCACGAAACAAGTCCCCATCCGTCTCCTCCGACGACGGATCCAAGCATTCGCGGCGCAGCATATGTACACCTGTACATCTCCTCACGGTTCAACACTTGGGAACGAGCGTGACAATCCTTCTATCGTCGGGCTGTCCATCGGCTCGATCGCACGGTGCCATCCTGTTGTGTATCTCTGATACGGATAACCTGTGTCTTGTTCGCAAACCGTTCATTTGATGGAGGAAACAGGGAAACGAGGAACATCGGGCTGACCTGAGGAAAGTGGAGCACGAACCCCGGCCGGAAAACCCTCGCGTGCCTGACCTCGCCGCTCACTGGGGTCGATCGGGGTCTCAGATTCGTTCTCGGAGCGCTCGGACTCCTTCCGTTCTAGCAACAATGATGATGCCCGATCAGAGCCCGATCAGCCAGTTCGTCGAAACCACGTCGGGTGAAAAAACACGAATCTGCTTCTCCACTGCCTTTTTCGAGCCTGTACCGGAGCAACCGTCTCGGGCTCTTCGGCTTCTTGTCCAGGACACCCTCGTCGAGGTAAGGGCCTGACAATTGTTGCGTGGTTCTCTTTCGACCCGAAGATCCAGTCGCAGATTTCGACCCCGAGACTCGATCACAGTTCTTTGTCGCTCAAATCCGAGTCCACGCTCGAGTGGATTCACATTCAGGATGCATTTCAGAGTCGCCAGGTATTTACCTGCTTTCCCGCGTTCCTCTCCATTCGATCTGGTTGGCTAGCTGGCTGGCCCGACGGTGCGGTGGTGCAGATGGAAAGGCGGCTGAGTGAGGTGGGCTGAGCAGATGGGTGGGTGGACGGCCGTCACGAAATGAGTGACTCAGTAACAGTGGCTCGGGCGGCGCCCCCACCCATCGGCATTTCAGGCTAAACGTTGTTTGTGTGCGTGTGTTTGAATGCCTAGCTGGCGGACGCATCGCTTCTGCTGAGGACGACGAGAGCTAGACGCAGAGAGTGAAAACGAACGTACGAGAGACCGAAGTAGTAGACGGGCAGACAGGACTCCCAATTAGGAGCCCCCTCCCCGACGAAGGGAGCTAGCGGAGCTACCGTTGATGAAGCTCAAATGTTCAGATGAGCTGTGGAAGTAGGACGTTTGCTCACCCGCTCGGTCGTTTGTTCGTGCGTACGTCCTCGTCGAGCGAGTTGGAATCCGTTAGTGCATACGCCCAATACCCCTACCTGGCCATAATTATCCATTTGGTCCCTACGCGAAACCAAGATCGACAGACCGACCAAGACGCCCCACATCAACCGTTATGAGTTTGTGACTGAAGAACGAAACCCTCAATGCTGATGTACAAAACTCAGAAGAGTCTCATACCTGGGGTTACCCCCTGGGGCGGGCGGGACACATCTTTCGCTTCCGTACGTAACTTTTGCGTCGACTGTCGCGGGGCTCAAACCTCGGGTTGTTGCGACAAGGCCCACCTGTTAGGCCACGCACTTCGCCCCGAGCCGAACTACCGCTTCAGCGTGGGCTCGAACGGTAATTGCAGTTCGGAGGCGCTACCATTGAAGCATCGCGGGAACTCGGCCGACAGCGGGATTCGAACCCTCGGTGCCACCATCCTTCTACGGTGGCGAGGCAGCGACCTTCGCCACAACACCATGCTCTCGTTCTTCTCAATCTGAGACTTTCTGACAGCCTGCGTCAACAAACACCAGTCTCTGAATTCATTCGAAAGTTCAGAGTTTGTCAAAGCTCTCTGCTTTCGCTGAACGGCGATCGAGCCTAAAACAAGGGGAGAACAGATAAATATCAAAACATCGAGTTCGAGAAGATCAGCACTCAGCTCATCGGGGACCCACGTTGTCAAGGTCTACGTCCTGTTATTTTTCAAGCTTCATAACTCTCGAAAGCTCAGAGAGTTATGAGAGTTTCAGCCTGCCAAAGGGAAAGAATCCACTTCTTGCCGACGTGAATTATAGACTTGAAAGGAAAATCGGGGAAGTTCCTGTCGATGTTTACGGAGGGAAGAATTCGAAGAGAACGACGGCCGAGCAGCTGACTCCGCTTGCGAAATCTTCACAAGGGTATTTTCAGTTCCACCTTCGGGCACGAAAAAAAAAACCGGGCAGGAGAACCGGGTCCAGAATGTTTCGTTTCTTCGGCCACAGCGAAATGCTGGTCCAAAGAGAGACTCGAACCTTTCGTTTCAAATCGCATCAGTCTCTCTTGATGGAGATAGGCTGTGGTCGGAGCGTGTCACTCATCGAGAGAAGTATAAACCCTCCAGTCTTTGAATTACGGTCTTCCCTGTTTATCGCTAGTTATTCGTTCCAGACCCGGCCGATATATGAATGAACGTCCGCGAGCTGGGGCAACTAATTAGAGAAAATCATCCCCATGTCGAAGATCTTCCGTGCTTCGAACTTGCCCATTCTGTAGCCAACACCATAGCAAATAACAGATAACGATCTCTCGAATCGGCTCAATCCTGATTTTTAGTGATCGGGACTCGAAGGAGGCCGATGTTCTCTGGATGTTCTCGCTCCATCAACAGATAGCCCGCGGTCAGGACTCCAGGTGACTGCGTCCTGATTCCCGAAATGAGAACACGTGTCAAGTTCCCCATAGCTGGTCAGTGCCCCAAAACTGGTGCGCTCACCCTGAAATAGATATATCCGTAAGGGTTTCGTCCGATTCCCTTCCTATAGCCTGTTCCCAGTTCCAATGACCTATTTTGGCGAAACCGCGATGATCGAACCGCGAACCAGCAGGAAGAGACCGCACTCCAAATCGACGATGGAAACGGCCGTGAGTAGCTCCTTTTCAAGACCAATCACATGACTTCGATGCGAGACGCGTGATGATGACCCGCAGAAATTCCCGAGCCCGAGTTTGTTCTGTTTCTTGAATCGAGCCAAGGGTCCTCCGAAGCTTGCAGTCGAGCGCTTCTTTGATTTCCGCGCCAGACAGGTCTTTGTTCAGGAATTCTGCGAAGTCAGAATCTCCGGACTGCTGTTCGTCGAACTTTCCCTCACTAAGAATCGTACCACTTCGAGAATTGCAAACGCTCCGGGTGCGTAGAAGCTTCCACTCGTTCGGAAGGTTTCCAAGATTAGCATAGTTTTAAATTGTCCCGGTTTTTCCCAGAGGACTCATGACTTCGGGAAGCGCCGAAAAACTCGGTGCCACCTGCAGTCAATGATGAGAATAGCCCAGACTTTCGAACTCCGCAAACGTCGGTGTCGAAGCGAGCGACCTGACGCTGAGAGACGAAATTGAAACCGAGTTCGGGAGTGTGTGTGCGGTACAGTTGAGTCTGGAGCGAGGATTGGTGCAGAGATGCGAGTTTCCATTGGCCTTGAATCGCCGAAAGAATTCGGCCGAATCAGAGTTCTCGCCCGGCGTTGATTCTCGGCGCTGTCGCGAGTTTTCGTTTCGGAAGAAGAAAGACCCGACCCTACTTGATGAACACCCTGTCGTGATGCACAAAGTGGAATAGTTACAAAAGCGCGAAACACCCGCTTCCCGTATCGGTTGAGACAAACACCATACCCTCAATCCCCGCCTTTCTAAATATAATCATGTTACACCTTGAACCTCTTGGAAAGAGGATTTAAAATAATCGCAGAGCGGTAGAGAAATCTCGAAACCGGACGAACGGGTAAACGGTGAATTAGGTTCGGATTCCGCGTGCGATTAGACGGCCAGGGAACGGGAGTAGAGGCTCTCACGAGAAGAAGGCGGAGGAGATGATTCGGCTCAGGCCTCTGTCGAACCCCGGCGCATGCGGAGGAACTGCGCGAGCGGAGAGACCGACAGTCGGACAGGCAGGCAGAGGAGGAAGACAGAGGAAAGGCCACCTCGCTTTCCAACGAAAAAAGCCCTTTTGTTCCCGAGTCTCAGGTCTCTTGAATGTTGATCGGTTCCCCGTCGACGAAAGGGTTAAATTGTAACATTTTTGTTTCCAGGTGAGTTGGCTGTCGGCAGGACGCTAAGTCAGTCGAACGATGTGCTCCGCAGCCTTGCGTGTTCAACCGGGCGATCGTTCATCCGTGCAACCAACCCAAAACCTAAGCGGATGAAGCCCGAGCGCGGTTTATAGTTCCGCCACGCCAGGCCTACTGGAAGCACTGCCGTCGTCGGCTCTAGTGGGCATTCGAATAGTGGGCAGTTTTTTTTTTACAAACAAGCATTCAACCAAGCGAGCCAGCACCCAAGTGAGCTTCCGACCGCGCTATATATTCGGAATACCTCAGTTCAAAAACCTCCGCAGCTCGTATTATTCGCTGGTCGAGCTAATCTGTCTCTCAGAGGTACCACTTCCGAAATTCCGCTCGGTATCATCCACGATGGAAGCAAATCATTCCGCTGAGAAACACATTCAACATCAGCTTATCGCATAGGAGAGTGAACGAGAAGACAGTAGGGGAACCGTACCACCTCCGTGTGAGAAGTAGTCACAAACCGAGGTTCTCTCTTCATGTCGGCGTGAGGACTATCTTATATTGCTGAACAACACAATGGATTTTCGATTTGATAGACACTTCCACAGGTTCGAGTACTGCTGATTACCGGTCGAATCTGTTTTCGGAGGCCAAGGTGACGCGAAGGGTGGCCAATGCCAGTACGAATGGAGTGAAATCATATTGAAAAATAGCTGACGGTTCAAGAAAAAACGGCGAAAACTCGAACTACGACATCGAACGAGAGTTCCAGAGCGCTTCGAGGTCCGCAAGCTGGTGAAAATTATGTTTCTCGGTAACTGTCGCGGAAAAGCGGATGCTTGCCGCGGTCACTTAATATGGTCGCAGCATCGTGGTTTCTTGTGGGGGATTCGAAGAGCTCCATTCTGCCCAGAATTGGAAATCTCCATCTTCAAATACCCTCTGTCCACCCCTACGGGGCGAATCTCGGATGGATCCGGATCACCCGCGGTCTGCGATGAAGTTCTCGGTCATGGATGTCAATCGCCGCAACATTTTGAGCTCGCAACCGGAGCGTAATGGCGCAAGGTGGACCACTGCACGTACGCCAATGCCAAACTCTTCGATGGTCGTGCAGGCCTGTGGTCCCCGTTGAATTCTATGGCTCCCCGTATCCCCTGTGGCCGAGTCAGCGCTCCTACGAGACACCGTCTATTGATCGCAATATCAACGGAGCGCTAACTTGGATGATTGCTGGTGTTGGAGCGATAATAACAGTGATAATAACTGCAGAAACAATCAAGCAAAGTTGAATATATCCTCGACGACATGACTTGGGCGCAAGGTCAAGACCGCCCGACTCGATCTCCGCAAACTCGACTGAACAATAACTCGAGGACTTCGAACGAAGTGGCAGTGTCCAAGCACCGGGACGTTTCAGCGGTCGATTGGGCTTTCCGACGAGTGACCCTTGTTCCCGCGTGAAACTTGAAGCGACGGAGGAGGAGCGACATCACGAGAAAACTCGGAGAAGAAAAAAATGCTTCATTTAAGGAATCCCAGTAACATGAACGTCTTTGGCTTGTCGGAATCAGGTTGATCGTCCTTGGCCTTGGAGTTCTCGCCGACACGCCGAACGTACTATACGTGTATGGCAACGTTCGCGCGCATGGTTGTTTGACTCCGTGGAAGCGCTTCCTTCGGTCGGCACGCCGGACCAAGCATAGTTATGAAAAGTGTCATCGTAGATCCAAACGTCTCCTCACTTTTGTTCCCTCGATCCGAGCTTCCCATTGTTAGCACGGGATGGGAAGCCGATAGCTCGACAATGAGCTTGCGAATCAAATTTCATTGGTCTGGTTCAGAAACAGCTGAAGGAGGCGCTCAAAGGGATTTGGATGTCATCTTCGTTCGTGTGGGGAGCGTCGTACCGGTTGACTGGTGACAATCCTCCCTCGTTTTCGTCAGGCCTGAGCATTCTTGAAGAACCCGTCTCAGATATCAGGTAGGTCTTGGGGGTGGGTGAACCTCGTGCTCTCGTGTTTGCGCCGCGCGACAAGTTCTATCACTGATTTGCCGTTGTCGTGACGACGGCACGTTTGTTGAACGCCGCATTGAACCCCTCATCATCTTCAGCCGCACACCACACAGATCGTCCGGGAATGTTCCAGGCAAACAGGTCGAGTAACCTGAGATGACGAGCGAGCCTCCCGTCGATCGGATAATTTCCCTCAACTCCCGCGGCATGGGTTCACGCGCCGTGGGATCTGAATCGGCGGGATGGAGATCATACTAGACGATTTTGAGCGGATGACCGTTGAACGGGGAATTATTTCAACTCTGAAGTCGTGGAAAAGATGCGTGCGTGAACTATCGGAAGGTGCCAGGCACATCGCGGAATGGGGATCGGTTCAGGCCTTCTCGGAGAGTGTCGTTCGTTCCGTACGTCCACACAATGTGCTGGTGTCAGAGGAGCAGTCATAGTTCGCCGAATTCCTGTTGCCATAAAACGGCCGGGGCGTTTGCATGGGAGGGACACGACCCATCCGGCAAGTACCCTCAGTTCCATATTCGATTGATTCGGTCGGAGGACACCGCTCGCTTCATGAGCGGACATTTCCTCATTTTGAATGCGATGGCGTCGTCGGTTCAGTCCGAACGCCGATGTTCTCTGATCGGCAACGTCCCAGCGAACGAAGGCACATGTTGGGGGATGCCTCTCTTGGCGAAACCCGTCGTCTCTCTCATCGGTTTTGGGCCTAAGTCACTTGGAGCCCAGCTCCGGGCCGAAATTCGTCCTTGACCGGAGTCGTACTCGTTCCGAAATGTAGTGGTGTGCCCTCAGTTAGGTTCCTTCGTTGGCTGACTGACTTTCGGGTGGCTGATGCGTAGGCAGGAAGAGTGGCAGGCGCTGCCCTCAGCGCAGAATTCGTCACAGGAAACAGCGAGCCCGACGCAGAAGCGAACAGACGCCGACTTGGATCTCATCCAAGGAGGCGCCAACAGTTGGGCGGGCCGCCAGGAAACGGCGACAGAGCGGCGCCCGTTTGGCCCTTGCCTGTAGGTCGTCAATATTAGAGAGATGAACTGAAGCATTTGAATGAAACGCGTAAACGAACGCAGAGCTCTGCCGAATAGAAGGAGTTCGTTGTGTGCTGGCTCGATGGCGGACCCTTTGTCGAAGTGATATGTGGCTTCTACCGTATTGGCGCTCATATCGGAAACAAAGCGGCGGTCCGTCCTCTGCGACAGCCAAACATGGGCCGAGACTGTCTCCACTGCGACCTCGTCCGAGTGCTATCCTCGTGTGTTCTAGTGCTCTCTATGTTTTCATTATCATCGTCCGGCGCGTTCTTCCGCTGCCTGTAAACATCCGCCGAACGGCTGCCCTCCGGGGGTCTCTCTGACAGTCGAATTCAAGAACGTTCTACGGCTCGGCGCTGGAATTTCAAATTGCCGAAAGAGTCGGATCATCGGTCGTGCAGAAGAAAAGTTGTTATCTCGGAGCAGCGCGTCAGTCCTCTGGCGAGGAGCGGGGCGAGAAGGCAACGGATGCTCGGTCTCTGAGGGAATCGATCAGAAGGATCGCACCGCAAAAAAATGTTAATGTAATCAAATCGCAATCGGGCGGAAAAAACTCCTGACGCAATGCTACGGACAAGGACGAGCACTCAAAGGGGAGAATCGAGGATGGCTCAACCGCAGCGCTTCTAAGCAGCTGGTCGAGGGCGCCGTCGAAGAACAATATCCATGGGGGTCCTCGGCTCGGGAATTCGTCACTCGTGGATAAATATGGACAGTGTAGAAGATGGAGCGAGCACGTAGACGTTTGGGAGGCGAGGTTGCTGCGAGCGGGTACGAATTGAGGCATGAAATCGTTTTGGGATGCTGTCAAATGATTCTGCGGCGAAGTCAGCCATCCAAGCAAACACAGTCGAATACAGAGACGTCGCTGTAGCCCACAGATGCAGGCACGCTCCAACCCGCGAGGAGATTTGAAAGCTCAGAGAGAGAGAGAGAGGGGAGGGAGAGAGAGAGACTGAGTTATTCCTCCGTCCCTGAGAGGTGCTGCCATGTTTGAATCAGATCTGCGCGCACCTCGGAGGATTTGCGGTGAATGAAAAGCTTCCCTTTACAGACTCCCCCTCCTTAATCAAACGGAGTCGGGGAGTGGAAAAGGAACACCGACGCTCTTTGAGAGCTCCATCTTCTTCTCCCTATCCTATTCCGGGCTTCCTGATATTTCCTCCCCCGGAGGAGGCTGGGACTCACCATTTATTTCTCGAGGATCAACAGCTCCCTCTGAGTTAATTCTCTGGGCGTCGCCGTAGGATTCCAGCAGCGAGCTTTGAACGGTCGGGATCGCATGGCAGCTTCATGCCGGGGATCGGAAGGATGAATAGCGAACACGAGCAGAGAACAGAAAGGAATCGCGCGATCAGATTTCCCGCCTTGGAGCTTAACGAACTTCCGTCTCCTCTCGGGCTTTCGACCCTTTGACCCCTGATGCAGTCTCTTGCCGCTCCGAGAGCTCACCAGCCCTGCTGCCGCTGCGACCTTAAACCCTGAGACAGTTCATGACCGCTGTCATACATTTCGGTGGCTCCGGTTACGTGGCGTCCATCGGCGCTCTCCAACGCCAAGCGTCTTCGCCGCGGATGAGAGAACTTGTGGGAGCAGTTACCGAAAAATTGCTTCTCCCGCTTTTCCCTCCGATTCCAGCCCGTTCCCGAGCGAGCCATCCGGTCGGAGCTCACCACTTGAATGGCCCCAGGGCTGGAGTCTGATTCTCACCGGAGTTCTCAATGCGGGTGCCTGCCTGCGATCCAGCCAGCCAGTGAAGGATCGGAAATTTCGTTTCCGACGAAACCAATTCTACTTTCTTTGAACGCTTCGCTCAGCTCTCTGCGGCTAAATTGAACGCTAGCTGTCTGGATTCGACTGGAACATCGCGTTGATGATGATCACGATCATGAATATTCCACAGCCGATTCCGAAAGCAGACTTTGCATTGATAAGACTGAAGTTTTCGCTACCCCAGCTGCTGCCGCCAGACCCGGTTGGTACTCGAGAGGCTCAAACTATCGCGGCTAGACGCGGGGCTTGCCGGACTTCACGGACGGCGTCCGAAACATTGCGGTTCCTGCAGCACTCGTACTAACCAGGCCTGAACTTTTCGCTGTTGAAGCAAAATCAACACTTTTGGGCGACGCGGCTATCGTGGACTTTCGAACGCCCAATCGAAACGGCTCGCGAGCTTCATTCAACCGCTCGGGGGAAGTTTCGAGAAACTTGAAGAATGAGGGCGAGATCGCCAGAAATCTCGGCGTTCACTCGTCGGATTCCGCGCTTCCACCAAGACGATGATTTCGAAACAGTTGTTTTCGGGTACTTCCGAGGGATCGGCGCATGTCTCGAGGCTTCTCGCCGTTAACAAGCAGCAGCAAGAATATTCAGTGACGGCGATCAAGCGAGCTCGTGAGGTTGACGTTGCCGGAACTGTGCATCGAGTGGCTCTATTCACCGCTGCTCTTTGTGTTCAACTGTTGGCTCACCCTGCATTGTACCAACTTTCGAGTCGGGATTTCCCTCCCGGCCCAGAGAGCTTAGCGAACGACACTAGCCCGAAAGTGAAACAGACTGCACGACAAGGGAACTGCGATGACTATCCCAACGAAAAACAATTATTCCCGCCGGGGTACAGCTCTCCAAGGATGATAACCCGGACGATCCTACGTAAAGATGTCGCTTCCTCTCGGTTTGAACAGGATTTCGTCCCGCGGCGCGGCAGGTTTTACGTGCCCGGGCGCCCGGAGCTTCAAAATACGAAGATTTCACTTCCCTCCGAGAGCCCGGGTCGCTTCGATGAGTTTAGGTATTCTGAACTGCGTGCTATCATTCGTCTGACGGTGTGTGGTGACGCAGGCGCTTCCTACTTTCGGAGCAGGAGTCGTCCTTCGCTAAATTAGTGCTCGTTAGAAGAAGAAGGGACTTTCGGGAAGAAGCGGACGTGCAGGGCTTCAGCAAATTATACGTTTCGCCGATGCCTTGCCAGGATAGCGCAGCACCGCACCGCTGCCGCCGGCACCGTCGTCGCCACCGTCGATGCCTCCGCCACCACACTGCCTGCTCGGGTTTGGATGGGGAGCCGCACAAGAGAACGACGAGGGGCAATATTGAGGAAAAACGGTCGAGGGGCTCTGGGAAGGAAACTGAGAGAGAAGACAGGCCGTTCGGGGATGATATTTGTCAACGCTGGAATTAAAGCCCCCCCCCCCCCTCCCCGAAGTGTTCAAACAGCGGAAAAAGGGCGAGCCGAGACGCGTCTGCCTGCTGGAGGGTCTCTGTTTGAATATCGTTCTTGTCTCCCTTTCGTTCCGCTCGAGCAGATGTTACATTGTCCGTCTACTCTCAATTCTCCTCCTGCCTACGCAAGTTTGTGTCCTCGTTTTGAAATCTTCGTGGAAGCTCCAGACTGCGGCTGCGATAAATACTGAGCCACCATACGAGAGAAGACCCACAGTGAGCGGAATCGGATCAGACTCCGGGAACGAGATAACAGGAGGTTCCTTCTAGCGAGCGTTTGGGAGTCACTCAGCGAGGTCCCAAGAACGGGCCCACTCAGAGAAGGAGACGAGGAAGAGACAACAAGGATACATTGGAGGAGCAACAAGAGAATAACCGGAAAAGATAACGCAGGCAGAGAAGAGCCCTGCAGCCGGTACTGCCACTTGATCACAAAAGCGTTCTCTTCGGCAACGAGCTCATTAAGGCACGAGAGCCAATTTGTAGTAAATTCCTTCGCAGTTCAGGAATTCTATGAAACCCGAAGGAGACTTAGGAGGAGAAATGAGGTTGCCGGGCATCGAGCACCGATGTCTCAAACTATCCCGGCCGTTTAGTTTGCGCTTCCGCGTTCGCGGGGAATCCGAAGCGAGTGTCTCTTCCTCGGCTTTGGATCGGGTGTCTGTGTTTCGATCCATCCTCGAGAGCACGAGCTGAGTACCTCCCAAGATGGAAAGCGAGCCCGAGAGTTCACTGAAAGAGAAGTTTCACTGATCTGGAACAGAACGCAGAATCTCGGAACTCGGTCAGATGATAGCGTGCTCGCGAGTTCGTTCGAATAACTTTGAATCCGACAGGAGGGACGCCCAGGGAGGTGGGAGCATGCGTGAGTTCGGAAAGCTGCCGAACCATTCCAAGCTTGCTCAGGATCTGAGACGACGGGTGCCGTCGTCGTGCCCGGACTCCTCAATAAGCGAATGAATTGGCGAAACAATTGCTTCAGGTGGAATTGTATTTGAGTCCGAACTCGGCGAAATGGCTTCATTCAGGCGGTGACGTCGCGGTCGTGCTCCCTCCGCTGGAGTAGAACAACGTAGGGGGTAACATTGTTGTCGAAACATCATTTGACTCGTCTTCTTGGACCAAGCACCTGGAGCCCTCAGCACACATGGCAGCTGTCAAATGTAAAGTAGTCGTTACGTGAGTCTACACGACGCGCCTCCAAACAGCGAGTTCGAGCTCGAGATGCCCCGGAGCTGTGGAAGGAGACTCCCGCATCAAATAAGATAGAGGATCCGAACGGTGACGAGATTCCCAGGGAAAAGGAAATGCAGTTATGCTCATCAGGTCGGGGAGCAAGACGCCGCGCGTGCGACGTTCACTCACGCCACTCGAAATTTCCGCGACTCATCAATTAGCGATGATACACCACCAGCCGTCGCTCTTGCTTGCTCGAAACAAAGAAGTACAGCTCCTTTCTGATTCAAATGAATTGCTGAGGCGCCGACGGGAGTGCTTGGAGACCGTTGGCGTCCGAGTTACGAGGGGGGATCTCGAAGCATCATATGGAGGCTTTGGAGCGACGTCCCATGCGAGGGGTCGGAGAATGGAGGGAGGGAGTGGGTGGGATTTTCCGTAAGTAATGAGAACGGCAGACGTGAGGGAGCGTTGGCAAATGTTGAGAGGCCAAGTTGTTCACCATAACGGGACCGAGGAACGTCACTTCGCTATCTGGACCGAATGGAACACCTCTCACCGTTGGGCCGCCCGCTGCTCGTTCTGCGGGCCTGCAGCAACAGAAGCAGCAGCGGGGTCGGCCGCGAAAAAACACCAGGCGACGTTATTCGGGCGGAGACCCGGAGGAATAGCCGATCGGTCGAAGCAGTCCCCACGGCTTCTGTGGTGAAGACGCGTATGGGCTGCCACAGCCATCTCTGTTTGTTCCAAGATCTGAAATTGGATCACCACAGGATGCGAGGGATGAGAGTGGATTCCGGAAGGTCATCCGGGAGCAAAGCGATGTCCGAACGGTTTCTCGATGGACGGACAGAGGCAGAGAGGAAGCATCGATCAGTCAGTCGGGTTCCCAACGGGCAAGTTCGAGGATGCAACTGGTGCGGTTGCTGATCAGTGGAGATCCTCCACGGAAATCCGGCGTATATACGAGAGTGACCTTCGCAGAGACCTGGTAGGGAATCGAAACAAGTCGACCGGCCCTGCTTTGAACCATTCGTTTTCGGAAGTCGGTGCGTAACCGGGAGAGATTGAACCGAGTTTCCACGCTCTGACCTCCGGCTCTGGATAGCCTTGGACGGCGCTATCGAACATACAGAACACGTTGATCACTCGGCCATTCCGGCGGTGGTTTACGAGCGTCTACTTTCCGCCGCCACGACACCGCTCCTAAAAACCGAGCTTTCGCAAACAGGAGCTCCCAGAACATGTTTGATCGGAGTTCTTGCGTTGCGATGGAAAGGCACGGAGAGGCAGAGGAGGGAACTCGAACAATGCTGTTCTCCCTTATTGGTGCTTATACGGATTGGAACATGATTTTTTCCTGATCCAACGCTCTGGATCCCGAATAACTGATCAGTTGAGCCTTCCCGCTGCCGTTTGGATAAGGTGAGCGACATTGGGTCTCTAATCTCCAACTGCGCGGGAAAATATGGAGGAGAAAAAATCAATCCATAGCAACCACGATTCGAGCGACGGGAGAAAACCGTGGCAACGGTTCGACGTTTCGGATTGTAGAATCCAATTCTCTATGGTCGGCTGCTCCGTTTCGTGGAAAAGTTCGCTCGCTTGCCCGTTCGCCCGCACAACCGTTCGGGAACCGGAGGGGGCGGAGCGCGTTCAGCTGTCTACCCACATACCTACCAGAAGCGAAGTCTTCCACCAAGCTGACTGAAGCCTCTCGACCGAGTGGACACTCTGTTCCATTCTGTTCAAGAGCTCATATATCGTACGAGAGTGAGCATTTTCTTGGAGTCGGAACGGTCGCAGCCTCACGCATCATGTGCGGCCCTATCTTTGGTGCACGCCCTTCCCTAAAGGGATTTGAGCCCACGTGGTGAGAGAATACGCCGTGACCGCAATGCTTCGCGAAAATCAGTCGCGGCACGCGAAGGTCCTTTCTCTGCCCTGAGGTCGCGTCTGAATCTTCGTCGAGGAGAACGGCGCGTCGGAGGTGAGCCAAGTCGAGCATCTCTTGCACCAGTTCTGCTCGTAACCGGAGCTTCGTTCTTTCACGACGTAAATTCGTTGCCAATGCGAGTCTCTCGCGCTCGACCCGGCGGAACGGGAGTTAAAGGTGACACTCTCCCCCTAATTTGGGAAAAATGCACGATACCGGAGCGATTGCCGAGAGGAGGAAGATCAGGAAGTACCTTACAGACTCTGCTCCTCGGAAACGTGCATCACGGCGGCTTCGCGTTAAGCCGCAGCTAATAACGACGAAGAAAGGATACGTTAAGACCTTCTCCGGAAGATCCTTATCCCATCAATGTGGCCAGAACCTGATCAAACGTGGTTCCCGACGGAACAATGTTCCCTCCATAGTAATCATGGATGACGAGTTGAGCGTCTGCCGGCTCCCCGACCCGGGAAAATCCGCTGAGGGTCTCTAGAGCATCGCTGAAAAGGGTGGGAAAAACACATTTTCCTCGAACATCGGAGACCGCGAATTTTCCCCGAAGAGTTATTCTCGCCCTTCGGTCGACCGGCTGCGGGTGCGATCTCTCATGGCACTCTGGTATCCAATCAACTTTCTGGGAGGCGAAATCCCCGAGGCCGATTGCAACCGCGATCTGTCCATCCATGACACAGCGTTGTGACCTCAGAGACGGGAAAGCGGCTCACGCAGTCTGCGCTGTTCCAACACCACCTCAGGTTGATGGTCTCGGTGTCTGGATGGTGCCCGCTCTCTCTGGATCAGATGTATCGGGCCCGCGATTTCTCCTGGCCATCCGGGAGAGGACGGGACTCCCAGAACGGGGGTCCGGTGCGGGGATGTCCTTCTGAGGACTTATTCCTTCCTTCATACGAATGAGCTCCCACGCACGCGACGAACCAAACAGCATTATCACTCACTCCCATGACCGCGCAAAAATCTAGTTGCGCCGACAGTCTCCTCCGCTCTTTCGGTTCTCATTTGATTCGGCCTCCAATCTAGTTTCTGGGTGTCGAGTTCTCCCGAGTCTCTTATCTGATATCACTGTCGGCGGCAAAATCCATACAAAGAATCCGCGATTCAGGAATTTGAGCGCTGTTCGGAGGCATAGCTCAAGCGAGGCATCCAGCTGAACAGAAGCAACACTTCTTGGCTTTGCCGCTGGCGGCCGGAACTCTGCGGAAGGCTGAGCGGGGCCAGGGCGGATGGGGCCGCTGCGGGGAATACAGGGCTGCTTCCACGCTTTACATTCAATCTTGGCGCGGTGATTGACTTCCGGCGCGGCATCCGGCCGCGCGATCAGGGGTCGCCACTTCTTCCTTCAGTCGCGAAACCGGCAACTGCAAGCGCATCAGCAGCGGCAGCTGCACCAACACAACGGATCTGGAAGCAGGCGAAGCGGGAAGACAGGCAGGCACCTAGTCAGTATGCTCCGTGAGGCACAAAGGAATATCGCGCGAACACGGGATTTGCGCAGCAATCAACGATCCAGCCAGCGATCTTCAGGGTCCCGAAAGCAACTCGATAGATTTGCTCTTGTTGCCTACATGTGTTTGTGTACACACATGTACAAAGCTGAAGTCATAGTGATGCTCCTAGAGTTCCGATCTTTGCGGACCATTCCCAGGACAATCGCAGCACGATCAAAACTCAGGTCATTCGTGCCCGCGTGTTGATCAATGAAGCATGCGGCTCCTAGCTCTGACGACGGAGAGTCGGAGAAATCTTCGGCAAAGGAAACCTCCGGCACGTGCGAGGAGTCTAGACGAGGTCCGAGGAAGAGATGCGTGCGAGGAACCAGAACAATGAAGGCCGTCCTCAAAGAAGCCTGGTCCATATTTGAGTCGAATTTCCTGAGGACTGGACACTGCCAGGAGTACATTGTGTTCCTCGTGTGAGAGAGAGAGAGAGTGATGGTAAGCTCCTTCCGGAAGATACAGAGAGCGGAAGGACCAGCGAACTAGGAACTCTTGCTTGGCAGTGTAAAATTTAGGCGGCTGTCAAGTCGACACGGAGGAGGAAGATTTGCAGAGTCAGCGCTGAATTCGGGGTTATGGCAGCTAGGTGGGCAACACGCCCCGGACGAGGAAGGGTACAAGAGATGGAGCCGGGAATCCAGGGCAGGATAAGGGGCTCGAGAGCGATCATGAGGGAAAACGGGGGTCAGAAGGGGGATGGCAGGATTCATGAGGATCAGACGCACTCATGGAGTCTCGGAAAGAGGATTTCCAGAGGACAAGGGGCCTTGCATTGGTTTCTGAACAGGCGGGACGGAGGCAAAAAAGTGGGCGTCGTGGGAGCACAGGATGGTTGCCGAGATCAGGGAAACCAAAAAAGAATCTCTCCCAGCACAAGCCCCGACGGCACCGCTCGGGGCCCTGGCTAGAGTCAAAAGGTCGGGGGCTTAAGGGGGGATGTGTGCTGGGAGGTTTTGCCGTCGCCTCCGCGAGCCGGCGTGTTAAGCGAGCGAGGTGTCATGTATGTTTCCATCAATTAGCATATTATACGGACAGCGCCGACGGAGCATGAAACACGAACAGAAAAATGCAAATAACGAGATTTATAGTGAGGGACAGCTGTCTCGGAGTCAGCACATCGAGAATCCCTGGCCGCGACGATGGTTAGCAGAATACCCGAAGATGTTCCTAGTGGCGCTTCAAGTCCGCAGCGGATTCCAGTGCTGGTCCGAATCATCTTTCAATGGATTCCTTCATGAGCTGCGTCCTCGACTTCTCTAAAATCATTGCTGGAAAAATAAGGATCTGGAGCCATGGCAGACCGTAGAATTACGAATTCCATGGAATCGAAGCCGAACAGCTCGGCGGAAAACCTGACCTTCGCCTCGGTGTCATAAATTGCGAGGTACTATCGTATTCATCATCTCAGGGTTTCGACATCGCCTGACGCTCCACATGAGCAGATGGTAGGCTTTGCAACGGTTATCTAATCGCGGTTAATAACCACGAATATTTTGCGCTTCAACCGCAAAAAGCGCGAGACAGTTGCGGTTATGACCACATTTAACCGCGATTTCCCGGAACGTATGATTTTTCCAGAAAGCGTCGTGTCTGATGAGCGTACTCTGGCTGGGGATCTGGAATTAGGTGCTGAGAATTGAAGAGAAATGGATTGCTTCTGGAACTGTGATATCTTGTGTGATGACTCCCGTTAAACGGAGTTCGTACACGCTTTCGGAAGCCGCACCTGGCTAGCAATTATGGCTGGACGTATCACACATCAGCAACAGCCTCCCCATGTCCTCATGAGCAAGCCGTTCAAGGAATCGACGAGCCAGCATTGGAGGCGGGAGTCTCAATCTTCCAGAGCTTTGCGCATCTGGTAGGTTCAGGGAACAGAGCACAGCGGAAGTAGCTATCGTGTGGGTTGCACCCCCGTTGGAAGGCATCGATGAAAGAATTGTGACGAAGTCCCAGCAAGAAACGGCTATCTCTCATGCACTGGACGGAGCGGAGAACATACGCCCTTTTCAAAGACGATAACGGTGATATCGAAGCCGGGAGCAGTAATTTGGAGTCAGACCAAAATTGGAAGCAGCTCAAAAGACGACCTCGAGGATTCCCTATGAAAAAAAGACCGCGGTTATCACCGCGGTTTTCGGTACTGATTTCGCGGTTAAGCGCTATTGCGGTTATGGATTTGAGGTTATCGGTTAACCGTAACCGCGGTCATCCAGAAATGCGTTTATTTGCAAGGCCTAGCAGGTGGATGAATGTATACGAGAGCTAATTTTCACACAGAATGACACTATTTTGTCGCAACAACACGAGTCATCAATGAGCCGAATCGTCAGAATCGGATTGCAGCAAGAACGAATTTCAGGACGACGTTTGTGCTGATGTTGTCGCGCGCTGTCTTTGAGTGCAACCAGACCGAGTTGTCGAGTGGACTTTCGGTCTTCGCTGTGGATCAACGAGTCCCCAGAGTGATGCAGGCCCAAGTCCAACTCCACTGTTAATGTAGAAGTTTTTGGACACGTGAGGAAAAGACCGTTCGTAGGCAGCCTTGCACGTCTTCTATCCGCTCAAGGCTGTTTTCCAGCCGGTGGTTCAGATGCGCGTGAAAGTGTCTCCATGAGCCGGGATAGAGGATGAGTTTATGTAGCGTGTGCTTGTTATCGAGCGGGCTCCACCGAACGCTTCCACCTTTGGTTTGGACTGCGGAGCCAATTTGGCGAAACGTTAAGGCGTGACGATGCGACTTGCGAAACGGGTGGCGCACCAGGTCGTTCGATGTGTGCTGTGCGGCAGCCAGTCGGTCTGAGCGGCCAACCGCAGCTTGATGCACCTCAGCCGGCGTCTCCATCGGTGTTCGTTCGAGCGTAAAGGCTGCGAATACTGTTCGACTTCCAATGTATGGACGCGCGTAACATCCACCAATCGATCCGTCCATCCATCTCACCATCTGGAGACAAGAAGAAAGGCTTCGAATAAATTTCCATACATTGTTCTCGGTACGAGGACCTTCTCACTTTCGTTTCTTCCCGCTCGCTCAATGACTGCGTCTCCGACGGACTGCGGTGTCGGTCTTGGGGACAATAGATTAGCAGACGTCCCGCTGAACGCGATGTCAGATCCTGATATTGACGCACATCCGTGTCGAGTCGCACCTCCGGTGTTATCGAGCAGCGTACAACGTCCGCTGAGCGATCAAGCTCGCATTCCGAACGAGGATCCCTGGATCACACAATTTCTCTCAAAGTCGGAGAGCGTCCGAGGTCGCCCTCCGAGAGATCATGTTACAGAGATCGGATGGGGTCCGATTACGAACGTCAAGAGTAGATCGCAAGCATGATGGAAATGGCAGTTTTGCCCGATGGAGAGCTATGCGAACCACGTCGCAGTCTGTTTCATACGATCGAGTTGATTCAAAAACTCCAGGCGAAACCGCTCCGATCCTTCCTTCTGGTATTGAGGACGGTAAGTTATCGCGCGATCTGAAGGAACTCTCCGCCAGGGAGCCCACGCCGGTCGATGGATTCACGAGCGGGGTGATAAATGCATTCGCTGCTCGGGTGGAGGCTCACGTTCTCGCCCCATCCAAGCTCCGCTCCGTGAAATGTGCTTACGCAGCGTGCTCCGCCGGGCATTCGGACCGGACTTCCGATCGCGCAAGGTAGCAAGATTCTGAACGATGCGATATCTCAATGGCATACGGACGAACATTGTACAACAGGGGTTCCCAAACTCTTTCACCGTAATGACCCCCGTGCAATTTTCTAAGCTCGTGTAGACCCCCAACTAGTATGAGCCTCAATCACTGAAATTCAGTATTTACGAGGATTAGATTGAAGGTCTCTCTATTGGGCGTAATTCATATACGGTGGTACGTGTTCTCAATGAGATGTGTCTACTTGATGTGACGAAACCCAATTCTTCGAGTTTTGTCCTGGAGCGGTAATCAGCCGCAGACCGCCACGTTCAGCGTTGGCCATCATTTTCCTGGTCCTGATAACAATATTGACTACTGCATTGAAGCCTCTCTCTGCCAGATATGAGGACGGAGAAGCGATGAAACACCTTCTCGCGATCGCCCATAGTGATGGAGATGTACGTGATCAATGTAGACCGTCACGGAATCCAGATTTTGAGTTTCTCCTCTTTGCCAGCGGTAGTTGGCGCTAAAACCGATTGGGGGTGAGAGTTGCTGCTTTCCACCCCCAAAATGGCCCGAGTATTTAGAGCAGAAACTGCTTGTTCCTCCAAAGGGTTATAGCCGAATGCATTGGTCCAAGAAACCGACGAAACCAGAGTGAGACCTAGGCATCTTTCTTTGTGTAAGTGGCCGTGGACCCTTTTCGTCGGCTCATCGACCCCCGTTTTTTCCCGCGAATCCCTTAGACCCCTTGAGAAATGATATCGACCCCTGGGGGTCTATATAGACCACTCTGGGAACCCCTGTTGTACAGTAATGGTGCGCACGAAACCGCCTCTTCCCAGCAGCCGAGCGTTCCGGATAAACGAGTAAGTTCCGCCGCATGAAAAACCATGAGATCCTCGTATGTCAGCAGATGCATTGACCGATGAGGAGGATCATGGTGTGCTGCAATCGTCAGACTGGTGAGAGGCTGGTCGTGGTTGACCTCGGAAGATGAGTAGATCTGGGAAGTTGGATCGTGCGATCAGGAATCTGCAGTCTCTCCGGTCGGCTTTCCCATTTGTGTTGTGCCCCACGTGTTTCTGTTAATGTTCCCTGTTTAATTACTTTCCAGCCTCGTGCTTGCGCGTACGGTCGGGTGGGTCGTTGGACACGGATGGATGGGTTGGCTCCTCATTGAGTTGGGGAAAGTATGCGTTGGTTGCCGGCAACTGGGCTTTCAGGAACGCAAGCAGACAAACAGGCGGGCAGGAAGGAAGGAAGGCGGACGAGAGATAGGCAGGCCGGTGGCCTGGGCTCGCAGGCCGCGCTGCTAAACGTATGTGGCGTACGTTTGGGGAGTGTTACGAACAACGAGTTTGCCAGTTTGAGGCGAATAGTCGCCGGCCTTAATGAACGAATGGCTGCGGAGCAGTTTTTAGTTCCGTGCTGGCATCGTCATCCAGCTGCTCTTCTGTCCCTCCTTCTGCGCTCCCCCTTCCACTCCCTTTATTCCCCGCCCGCCCGACCAACGGGCCGTGTTGGAAGCGGCGGTGGTCGTTTGGCCTTTGTGTATGCGCTCTCCGTATCAGCGAAGTTCAGGACAAGAGGAACCGGAGTGAGCGGAAGAATCGAGCGGAACAAGAGCCTCGTACGCGAATGAGCCGACCTCTGTCGCTCTCATTGTCACGGCAGGCGAACAGATGAACAGTGACGCGAGATCCGAACTGGCATTATGAGCCGTAGTCAGCGGAGATTTCTCTGATGCGAAAGTTGCTGAGTTTGAACCTCTAAGAGCTCAGCTCGTCAGGTTTGCTGTTGTCGCCGGCGAGAACGAGCGAGAGCGGAAGGTGTGAAGAAAGGAAGCAGACGCGCAACACCGCGATTCAATATCAACTTTAGCCGATGCCAGGCCATAGAGTCGGTCCGTGTGGATCGATGAGACACATCGCATAGCGAGAATGGGGCTCGCCCCCGCGTCTCGCGCTTATCTTTCTGCTCCCGAAGATACGGGGACTGACATACATTATCGAACCGTTTGGCTCGAGGATTCGGAAGCTTATCGGACAACGCAACGAATAACATATTTCTCCTCCAGAGCAGACTCGAGAACGAGTCGATCCCGTGAATGACAGTGAATCATCGGAATGTCCAAGAGCTGAAATCGATGTAGAGTGGAATCGGAGAATTTCGGCCAAAACGGAGGATGGCCTGGCCAGAATCGATCCCTGCCCTACCGAACGAATTCGATGCCGTGTGTATATGATACCGCGTTCCACGGGTCAGTCTGATGAATCAATCAGTGTGGGATGGTTTGATATGGCTGAATCAAGCGACTTCGAGTGATTCTCGCTCAAGCTGAATCCCATAGCACCAACCTACCTCGCGGTTCGAACGCTGACCAGAACCATGTGTTCGAAGCAACCTCAATTCATGCCCCAGCAGAGCTCCGGAGTCTGGTGTCCGGTACTCCTGAACCTAGCTAGTAATATCCCGACAAGTGTGAACAGCAGTCAGGGTGAAGAAGTGCGGTGGGCCACCTGACCGAGAAACGAGTCGACGACTCCACGGATTAGCTATTGTTACTGACTTGCTTCGGCTCGGAAGCAAACAGAAACCCCCCGCTTCCGACAGATCGATCTATAACTCTCATGGCTTTCGACAATCGAGCCCTGTTTCATTTGTCCTCTTTCAACAACGATACCAACAACAACAGCAACAACTGCGAAAGCCAGTGATATCGAATAGAAGCGTTCTGATAGAACAGTTTTTCCGAGTGGAAGGAAACACTTTTCAGGCCTCGGGATTGCCGCGTCGGCCGCAAGGAGCCCGGAAGAACAGAAACACACATTTCCTGTCGACGTCGCTCAACTGTTGAAGTTCCATTACAGGTTGAGAGATGGTGCCGTCAAGAATTATTGTCAACGAACGACCGAGTTTGCGATGGCTGACTTCCGAGATGAAGTTCCGCTCGTTCTGGGGCGATCACGAGTTTTGTCAACGGATGCTGCCGCATCCGATTCCGACGGTGCCGTTTCAGGTGCCTTCAAGAGCCGAGCGGGAAACTCCAGGGGTTCTATTGACTACGGGGAAAACCGGCTTTGGCCACCTCATGGAAACACTACCCGCGGGGAGAGACATGGCTGACAAGAAGACGACGTCAAATGATTTGATGGAGCGGCACAAGAAAGAGATCAGGCGTTCCAGGGAGAAATGACGTGAACTACAGATGAGAACTGACATCAAGACGCAGTCGGATAACCGAGTGGACGGAGCAGCAACCCCAGAATCTGCTGTTGATTTTAAAGATTGGCGCGCGGACACACAGGCTCCCGCCTGTTCAACGTTGAGGCTCGGACAGCGACTTGACGCAACTCAGACACGAGGACACAGACATGTCTCCTGGGTCGAAGTTTCTGTTCTTTCATCTTTCCCTCTTCCGCTCTCAGAGAAAGACAAAGGTTTCGGAGCTAGAGAGAAAATTAGGACGACGGGAAGAAAATTCCATTATTGTTCTGAAGAAGGCGTTTTTCTCTGTCGCCACTCGGACGTGTGACAAGCGAGCTGTCAGCATCTTGACATCTGACACCGCATTTGCCAATGGCTCCTGTACTCCTATTCCATCCTTCCTGCTCTATTCGAGAGTTACGATGCCGTTTCTTCTCGAAGACTTCTTTATTATGTTCCCTGAATTTGACCAGCTCTATTTCGGGATGGTCGAGGGACGAGAATAGTTCTCGAAGTAACCAGTGGTGCTGAGAATACACCAATAAGGGCGAAAAATATGCTCCGCAGTACCGCAACCAGACAAGGAATGGAATGCGATACTTTGCATCTTGCTCAAGATTATGATTATCGAGCGTAAATATGACTGTGACCAAGTATGAAAATTATGATTATTATGATGGCGGTTGTGAATGAAGCGGGGAACATGGGACCGAGGCTCTCGAATAAAGGTGAGGGGTTCCCGAGGTAGTTGATCGAGATGCTGCCTCGGCCCCGAACCCGCGGGTATGGCTTGATGCGAAACTTGCTCGAATCATTGTCGAGTAACAGGATTTCCGGCGGCGAGATCATCGCCGGTAAGGGCATTCACGGTATAGCCGACGCTGCTTGATAGGATTCCCGCTTCTCCTTCGTGATCCTCTCTTGGAGGACCCGGTTGTTGAACGATCGATGAATGAGCTCAAACTCAACTTCGGATTGAGGGAGCGGATCGCCATCGAAGTCCCCACGCTTGATTAGTGGGCGCAGGATAAGTCAGTTGTCGGCAAACTTCTCCTGCCCTCGTGTTGGGTCCAAAGAAGTCTTGCTACAAAACTTGGAACAGAGAAGCCGTTGGATCCCTCGCTGCCTTCAACGGAGAGAATCCAATGGACTCGGACGCTGGCAACCGCAAATCAGATCCTCAGATGCGTTACTCGGCTCAGAATCCATCGATGATTGCGCGTCGTACTCTATGAACACAATCGACAATGCCAATTCTTCGGAACCATGAGCAACCACTTTGCTCAGAAGACTGGCTTGTCTCATTGTTTTCCTCAGCGCTGAAGTCACGTGCTAGTATGGAGGGAAAGTTCTGAAGCCGACCGAGTGTGCTATCGCTCTCTGGTTCGCCGTCCTCGTCTCTGTTGAGTATTTCATTGTTGCCTTTGATGCTCCCACTCGCTTCCTCTCAAAAACGCCTCATCAGACGACCCGGCACCGGTTTGTTATCTCTGGCATCGCAGTTCCTCGTTCGGCTATTCGTTATTCCTCCTGGTCTCCAGCAGGACTTGAGAGTTGTGGAGAGAACTACAGCTTGCAGTGTTTCAACCAGCAAAGCAATAGTTGAAGTATCCCCCCACTGGAGACTCGCCTCAAAGCGTTCGTTATCCGGTGCAGATATACTCACACCGCCTATCTAGGCCGATATCGACCTGTATAGTACGAGGAGAGCCAGCCAAACATCGTTTACTGGCATGTGATTCATCCATCCGCTGTTTGCCACTGTTTACCAGACAGCCTCAGGGAACGAGAAGGCATGCGACGATGTTTGCCAGGTACACGAATGAGCCTACCTGTGAGGAGCCAAGGCGATGCAATCGCGTGTGCGAACGAATAGAGGAAAAGAACGCACTGAGCACGGAAGGCGCTGAGGAATCGCGCGAGTCATATTAACATCACTCCGAACGAACAGCCAGTTTATGTTCACTCGGTTGTTCACCATCGCTCCGCAGCAGGCGTTGACGGAATCCTCAGAGACGTTTACATGAGGAGTTCGCGATAAGCTTCTTGCGGTTCCTCGAGAGCCGCCCGGGCTCGAGCTCATGGAACTCGGTCGAAAGTCCATCGTGTCTAGCCTCCGAACCACGAGATTGGAATTCATTGGATCAGATCAGGTTCCCTGATTTCCCAGTATTCCGTGTCAAAAGCGGAACGGTGTCCCATTACCAAGTTCAACACAGAAACAGAGCCTCACGATGCCACTCTCCCTGTGGTGGAAATTGGCGAGGGGTGGGAACGGCGAGAGATTGAAGAGGCTGGCGGAAGCAAATGAATTCCCCCGCAGTTTCGGTGAGGACCATAAATCATATAGAGCCTGCTTAGCCTGTTCCCTCCGGAGGTATCCAACGCCGCGAGCCGATCCACGTCGTTGAAACTACCCATTTATGTTCTGGGGATCTAATTTTCAGTAGCTGTGAAAGTTATGGATGATCAGCTTTGCGAGGCGGCATGCTCGTACTTGTGAGGTAGGGAAACCGAAATTCGCCGGGGTGGGCTTAGGGGCACGCCCCCGGAAAGTTCGTTTGTTAGGAACTCGTCCGATTTTGGAAGTCCGTCTCAGGCCGAAGCTGACCGAGTCCGGGGCTACGAACGAGAACGGTCCTTATCGGAATATTTAACACAAACCCGCGGTGACGCAATCCCGCTACGTGCGGAAAATCACTTCCGTTGAAGGATACGGAGTCAACAGGACGTCGCAGCAGCCGCTCAGACTAGGTTTCGGTGATCACGGAAACGCAAACGTTCTTTCATTGGGGGCAGTGAATGTGGAATGGAAGAAACTGCGCGATTCTCAGTGAAGATGGTTGCTCTTCGGCGTTGGTCGCGACTGCCAGGGCGGTGTGGGAAATCGAGCTAACCAGCGTCGCGCAGAGGGGCGGAGGCGAGCCGTGGGTGGCAGAGCTTTCGTAAATGGATCAGCAGCCTGATTGAAAGCTAATGAAGGGGCGGACGGACTGCCAGCCAGCCTGCTTTACGCTTTCGGTGACTGGACCGGACGTATCTCCGGCAATGGTATTTCCCGTCCGGTACGCCGCGCTGTTCCTCTGGTCTCCAAGCGAATCCCACCGGGGGAGCGAGCGGTCGCCAGAGTATGGTATCTTGCAAAGCCATTTGCAGGTAGCGAGAGGATTCTCTGCAGCGCACCTCTACGATTCTCGCAGAACTGCTGAACAGGGTTCGTGGTTGTCGAAACAACATTGTTTGCCTCTCTGCTGTGGATTCGGCAAACTGTTCGCAAGTCATAAAGAAGAGCAGCATTATGAGCTCTGGTGGTTAACAATAGTTTCTTGGGCTGCTTACGATCAGGATCTACCGTAGCTGCTCGGTTCCGGAATCGCACAGAGCTCTAAGGTGGCTCGAACATGAAAGAATTCTCGCCGAGTCTGGTTCGAGCTGATACCTTCAACGTTGAGCTCTGAAACAGTGGATTTATAGGTTTTTGCGAACCCTCATCGCCCGATCGGGAGCGTACGAGCCATCTCCGAACGTCACAAGCGCAGTTCACGGTCTGCGACCAATCTGATGGATCCTTGACGTCGAGTTTCAGCCTGAGTACAGTTTGCCTCTGTCTCGTCCGCACAGGTGGGATCCCGGAATTTCGGGTCGATGGGTTCGAGGCCTGGGCTTGGATCGAAAAACGAATCGACCCTGTGGAGCAAACCTGATCGTGACCAATACTTGTGAATGGCCGATACTGATTAACAGTTATACACGTCAAACGAAACACACTCGCAAGCTGTGGTATTCGGCAGAAGCCTTACTGTTTCACAACCGGGTTTCGTTTGGGGTCGATCAGAGCCCCGGAATCGAGCGCGTCGTGATGGACGGGTTGTGAGACCACTTGAGCGCATCTACAAGAGGCCGTGGGCCTTCTCTCCGGATAAGTCTGGCCTCGCATTCAGTCCGGCGGGAGATGACGTTTTGGAACGCAACAGATCAGTCCTCGACTGCCCTTTCGATGCGATTCACCAAGGCATCCGCGTAAGAACGATCAAATCCACTCCAGAACCCACGTTGAGGATAGGGCGGGACACAGGGTACGTCGAGACTCTTCGGGATCAAAATAGACCCCACACCGTGTTACGATGTTAACTTGATCAGGGGCGATACTCTGTGCCGAAATTTCGGAGTGCTGGAACGCGCCGAACCTGCGTTCGCGCCGGGAGTGTTGGGTTTCTATAGGTGGACGGCGGGACCGCTGTGCCTAATGGGTAGACCCTGGAAGTTTTTTTTTTTTTTCGAGATTATCCCCTCATTGTAGCGGATCTATCACAGGAGATTGATGGAATAATTCCGAGAATTGACTTCCAGGCTTCACGTACGGGGCACACTTCTTTTTTCTCGTCGGAGAAAAACAGACACGATTTTCGATGACAGGATGTGAGCAAGAGTATCGGTGGGCAACAGTGACTCTCTTCGGACTTCACGAATGTCGATGGCTGGCTGGTTGAGGACATGTTCAAGGAACGAGACCTGACAAGCGGAGTTCTCGTCCGGCGGCGGTTGCTTTCGTGAGGCCGCTCCGGCTTGCGTCATCATGACCATGGGTTCACGATGATGATCTGATCACGTTAGTCTTCACCGAGACTCATAAATGATCCAACAGCATTCATATGCAAGCTGCGAGCGAGCTGTGAGGTACGCGTGAAAGTTTTGGATAGATACTCATTCCATGAGCACGTGAGCGACGCGAGGGTTTTCGACGCCTTCGGTAATCGAGGTGAGGTAGCGGCTTCCAGCATCTATTGTAACTCTCCTCGTACATGCGGAGCCACGAGGGAGCGTTGATGCGGACGCGAGGCAGGACAGCGCACCGCTGTCTCGGTCGCCGCTGAAGCCGAGTTCTCCCCGTTCTCGACCTAGTCAAGCTTCATCAGTACAGAAGATGAGGACGACTGCGAGGGAGAAGGAGCTCGACGATGTTCACGCCGATACATCCGACCGGAAAGAGCATTTTTCCGTTGAATAGACCCTGGAGCCGCTTAGAGATACTGCAGCCATGCTTTCACGCCTCTCGGTATGAGGAAGTGACGACTGGCATACCGAGCTCCTAAGCTCTGTTTGCCGAGTGCACTCTCGACTGACTGACTGACTGGGAGCCAGGCGGGCAGGGCTTCTTTATTGAGTTTGTGTTAATCTAGTTAGCAACCAAATATCGAAGAGAATCCCGCTGCCTTTTTGCGCCAATACAACGCACTCGTTCACGAGCACCCTAGTGTGCGAAATTGCGCGCTTTTCGTTGTAACGAGAGCCCCGCTGCCGACGTATCTCCGCCGTGTCTGAGCCGCGTCATCCTCTCGAAGCTTCCCAAGTCCTTCCCTTTGCTCCTAGATCCGATAGTTGCTGTTGTCATTGTAGCTGTCGAGAGTGACGGTAAGAAAAATTACAAGCAACGCTGTCAGCGAGCAGGTTCGGGCCTCCCTACATGGCCCTTATCTCCCTGTTACAATCTTACCGTTCGCTCGAAATGCTCACGAGGCGATATTTGCTATACCGGTAGTCAGTTCCACTGATTGCCGAACTCTTCGGAAGCGGGCTTGAATCGCCACAGGCGATTATTCGGAAGGGACGAAGGAGAACACCAGGCTCATAAAACTGAGGACCCGAAAAAACGGGTGAAATTTCGTCAGTTTCCCATACGACTTGGAAGAGAGCGATCGGCCTGGAGTGCATTTTGTTTATCGCATCTCTGATCGAAGCGCGGCGCGGGAGCTTCGGTGATCACCCCGCAACCTGTTTCGATGATTGGAAAACAAGCCCGCTCAGAGATATTTAGAGAAGTGCCTGCAGTTCGTGAATTTTCCTCAAAGCGACAAGAGCTAGTTTCTGAGCACAGCCATGAGGGTTGAACAGTCTGTTTCGTCGCTCGGTACGGATAAGCAAGACGCTTTACGACAGATGAATGATCGGACTAATGATGCCAAGTTAAATTGTGTTCAATGACCGGAACGACTTCCCCGTAGTCGGCGTCCTAAAGTGAACAAGATCCATGAGGGCATGTTATGGAAACCCGATGCGGGAGCGCTTCCACGAGCCCGAATCAATGTGAATGTTCGTTCCGACAATCGAGCATCTCCGACGCTGAGCGTGACGGAATAAGCTGTTCAGAGCGACGAGTCGTTGGCGTGCGCGCAAGCCCGAAAATCTTCCATCGAGCACGATTCTGAATGTCGGATCGGTTCATCAGTGGGAGGAAACCCCGATGGATGTCGGTCTTACACTTTCCCGGCCTCTTAAGAGAACACACACGCGCGGTCGAACACTTGGTCTAGATATAGCGTCGATGACGATTCCGAGAGGAGCACTACAGAAAATACCAAATTCGAGAAGAGCCGCATTGCTCACGAGCTCAGTGATGCTGAGAGCTCTCTGACGCTGCGCATGGTCGCCAGCTCAGGGACCTTTCCAGGCGACAGCGAGAACCTGCTCGCCAGCCCTCGAAGTGCGGTTCTTCGGTCACCGGTGTCCCTCCTGACGCCCGTCTCCCATCAAAAGAGTAGAGGGCCTCGAACTTCGTTGGAACTCTTCAGTTATGAATCAGCATCCGAAGTCCGAACTGGAGTGAAACATCAGGCTCTATGCTACAGATGCCGGGAAATCAATTCTACGGCGACGTCTATCAGATGGAGCACGAGAGTCGGGGTATTCGCTCCGAATCGGAATCGACTCTTGGATTTTTCCGGCGGTGTCGGACAAGCTACAATCGGTGCCGAGCGTCCATCGGAAACGCAGAGCCTCGCCAGGACCCATAGTACAAATCGAGGCCACGGTCGGAAGGTGACAGCCGTAATCCCGGACATCGCGTCGTACTTTCCTGATTCCTCCTCGCGTATATTGCGAATTCTTCTCGCAATTAGTATCCAGCCTTTCGCGCGGATTGTATGATAGACGTCCCTCGCCCCATTGGGCTCGTGATGCGCTCTCGGAGCGCGAAACCCATCCGCGCGATTTCCACGAGGGTGCTCCATATTACATGTTTATCCCCTGTCTTGGATTGACGCCTATTACGCAAGTTTTTTTATTGCAGCCTACGCTTCGAGCGACCCGTCATCTCCCACATGTGAGTGTGAGACCGGGTACGAGCGCGGCGGCTTATCATATGAGCTGAGCCGGGAGACGACTGCGAGCGCACATACATACAAATATCTAAACGCGGGGGACGCGACGATGAGATGCCGCGGGAAGCTCGGCCGCCAAGACGAGGGGGGATCCACCTCTACCGCAAAATTGCTGAGCCCGAATGTTGAGAACATGGATTCGGGGAACGCTTCCGGTTCTCACCCTTGTCGATCCGTCACAGCAGTAGAAAGTTGTTCACAGTGGCGGAATCGGAAACGATGATGATGATCAACTCAAGCAAGCTTCCGATGAGGCCAGTCCGGTTGTTCTCCGCATCGATGTTCCGACAGGAGTGATCTCTTGAGAATCCGGAACGGTCGGATTTCGTGTCCCGAGGAACCGAACCGGTGGGAAAATAAACCGAAACCCGAGTCGGCCGAGTTCGGCTGCGAGGCCGCGTTTGAAACTCGAACAGAGGCGGATCCCCGCACGCAAACCCGCACGCGCGCACGCACGCTGAGGTCCACTCAATGACTTCGATCCCGCAGGATTCCGGGATCGGAGTTTGACCGCGACGAACAGCGTGAGTCACAAACCCTGGACACTGACGGCGCCTCGGACTCGGAAGCAAGCAGACGAGCAAGCAATGATGCGAGCTCGTACGTGTAAAAGCTCTGGAATGGCTCGCGACTCGATTTATCAAAGGATGGGAGCTGCTATTACGAGAGAAATGATGAATGGCGATCCGAAAATGACAGATTAAGACGCTCCTCGCCGGCCGGTTCCCAAATACAAAAATGCTATCAATAGACCCGTTCTTCGATCGGGCAAACCGAATCCGCTCTAGAAAATGAACAATGTCGATCCTCTGCCGAATTCTCGTCAACGACATCTCTTCCGACACTCCGTTCTCCCATTCCTTCTCGGAGCAACGTCCGACGGACTCCCTACGCAAAAACAGCGAACGTCGCAAGGGTTCCCGACATTGAATTACTCTTGAAACCCTCGCCCGGAAGTTCTGATGGCATCACAGCTTTTCCGGCATCGATCGCCTCGATGGAGTCTTGGACCGTCTCTCCGGACGACCTGACGGGCGGCAAGGAAGCGGGGAATATCGAGAAACCGCAGCAGGCCAGGTCTAGGAGTTGCCAGTCGGAACCGGCGTTAGCGTTGAAGCCAGGGTGCGGTCACTTGCGGACCCGTTCGCCAGCCGGTTGGAAAGAAGGAGAGCGCCGATTCGGGAATGTCGATATCACTCGACAAATCATTGCTCCGAGAGGAGGAGAAGTCTCTTCTGCTCACCAGATACCGTTCAGCTGAACCCGTCAAGCGAGCGGAAGAATCTCATGAGAAGTGACATCGGGGACGAAGGCGGCAAAGAATGCCTTCGAACTCTTTTCCACCCATCGATTATCATTTCGGGCGCCCTTCGAAGCGCAGCCCCTCTCCCCATAATTTCAGTTACGGGTGCGACTTGCGATGTCACCTGATTGCTTCGCTGGATTGGTTGACCTTTATGGACGCCTGTGTCGTCATCTGCTCACTGCCGAGAGGTAGGACGCGAGGTCGAAATGTGACAACTTGTGAACTCGCGTTGGTCTACGGAGCTGATGGAACCGCTCTCACAGAGGTTCATGGCTGGCGATTCACCAAAGTAGCAATCTGGGCATTAATCTTCCATTCAGAGCCAGACTGTTGCTGACGAGATGGCGGGAGTGAGACGAGCAAGCGCAAGAATCGAGGACTGGCTCTCTGCAGGCCGAGCTAACTTTGCGGACACGCGAAACGAGAATGTGCTCGGAGCGAACGAGCCCTCCCGACGATATTGAGATGGTCTTTCGATGACACAATATCAAACGATTTTCAGAGATTGCTGCACATCGATCTTACGATGAATCGCACTCGTGACGTTCGCTGGCTCCCAAAGTTGACGAACAGTGCGGCGGTGGCGGCGACGGCACTCGAAACGCGTGGATCTATTTCCGCCTCATTAGGCGACTTGAACGGAGAAAGTGCGAACGAGTGCGGCGGCCTACGAGCTGGCCCGAGAAAGATCCGCCGGCCTCTTGTGTGCGATCCCGGAAGCCAGTGTCAGCAGCATTCACTCGAACACACCATACGAAAACTTCTGGTCCAGAGGTTCAATGAGGAAATAAAGAGCTCCTCGACGACAATCGGACGAAGTTACGGGAGGAAGTTTCGGCGGAGAGTTCCGCTCCACGGTGTATCTCCTCTCCATCAAAGGACGGACGGAGGTCAGCGCAAGGGGGTCGCAATTCAGGACCAGGTGATCGGCACGGAGCGGCTTCAGATGGCGCGGTGAAATCCGCGTCCTCTCCGAGAAAGCGGCAGAGCTGACTTTGACCTGTTTGTTATGACTTCTTGCCGATGTTTACTCCGCCGAGTTCGGAAGACAGCTCGCCGAACAGGACGTTTCGGGCTCGAGGCAAAGATCACGATGACGTTGGTGGTGGTGTGCGGCGGCGGCGGCTGCTGCTGATGATATGTTGATGGTGGTGATAGTTGTGTTAATAGTAAACCACAGATCTACTGCTCCGCCGTCTTCCACCTTTCGTTATCCCTTCTACTGGGAAAAGGAAAACCAAACAGACACCCTTGACGGACCACCTCGATGCTCACTCGATGTAAATATGGTTTCGCATTCCGACAGCGTTCTCCCTGAAGCCTAAAAGGAGCGGCCGCATCGGCGATGTGGCCTCAAGATGCGCGACTCGATGAATTCAACCCTTTCGAGCTACAAGGACGAATTCTATCCATTCCTTGCCCGTCATTCCCTTCTGCATGCATATGTCTTGAGTTTGACCGAGGATGTGGAGCCATGTCCTCCATTCTCGGAAGCTTCTCGGCGTCCGAACCTCTGTAGGCTACGGAACGTGGTTGGGAGGCCCATGATTGTGTTTGGACCCGCGAGGTCTCTCAGCGCTGAATTTGGATCACGTTCCACGTTTTTCGGTCTCTCTCTCTTTCTGCCTCGGTCAATTCGGACTGAGCCACAAGACCATGGCTGAATAGGTTCAGAGGTAAACAGGTTGATGTTTAATCTTTGCGCGGGCGATGGTGCTCCATGAGGACGACCTGTTTTTTTCTATCGGTCTGTTCCTTCGAAACGTGCATCTCACTCACACATGCTTCCAACGGGGCGGGAATCTTTCCAAAAATATTTTGCAGTTGATTCTTCACGTAGCCTTCAATGATGGATCGGTCTGCCTGCCAGTCAGCCGAGCGGCAACCATTTGAGCGGGGACAAAATACTCTGATGGAGACACAGCTCCTTGGCCATCTTGGCGTTTTTCTCCCTCCGACCTGTCCGTCGTCGTATAAACGTCGCAATAGCAGCAATAACTGCCTCTGCGACAACTGGCGAACGATGGAGAAATCGCGGAAACGATGGAACAGTTGATCACTCGGTGGAGGCAATGTTGCCGTTTCGTCCAAGGTCCACGTTGGGGCCGCGGTCCATGGAGTGAGAGCACTCACGCAGCTCCGTTGGTTTCCCACCGCTGGCTCCCCATGACCGTGACTAACTAAGCCACTCAGAACGTTCGCAGTGACAAGCCGCGGTGTGCTTGATAGTTTCGTTCCATCCCGTTCATTGGACGCCTGATGTCATCATTGACAACGCAGGGAGGGAGCGAGGAAGTTGGTATTGTGACGAAGTGACAAAACCATTCGTCCAGCATGGGTTCGTTTACGGAACGCGACATGACACGGAGCGGCCTGCGGGTAGGCCGGTCGAGTCCGAGGGACGGGCGGCGTGTTGGATGGAGGCTTTTTAAAGTAGCCCTTCTCGTCCTCGTGGGCATCGAACGTTCCCTCCTGCCCCAGATGGCTCAGCCACGAATTCTTCCAAAACCTGTGCCTCTTTCCACGATTATCCAAGCGTCTCCAAACATTCGAGAAATCTAGCAGGTTGAAATTAATCTACCGGAAGAGAATCGAGTGAATTTTGAACAGGGAAAGGTGAGCGGGAGACGACAAACAAAACACTGAATCTATTCCGACTTCTCGTTCCAGGTAAGCGTACAACACATGTGTCGAATGTGCCACGAGGCAGTCCAAGATCGAGCAAACGGCCAGCGACGGTTCGATTCCGTCGAGATCTTCGGAGCGTTCCCCAAACTCAGGAGAGGTGGAAGCTCCCTAAAGACAGTGCGCCTGGCTACTAGTGATCAGGAGCGATTCTGCACGAAATCAGAGTATAACTGAACGCGGTCCCCACGAGCTGCACACGGATTGCGCGAGTTGCATGAGGCGCGGTGGGACGATCAGTGAAATTCTCGATTTCGAACAGCGATTTGAGCTCGATCGCTGCGCCCTCTCTCCTACCTCCGATGGTCATGAACAAACCCTGGAAACCATGAGGTCCCTTTGCCAAGGGAGGAGACTCCCAATTACAGGGATGATCCGAGAGGCAAACAACAGCTCTCTGTTCTAGCAGAGCCCAGAAGTTTCGCTGTTCTGCGGAACTCGGTTTTCTCCAGACTCTTTTCCACTACCTGTCCTGCTGTTTGGAACAGGGCCCCCACGAGTGTCCGCGTCAACCTGGCCGGGGATTTGTTTTCAGGGAAATCATCGAACTTTATGCCCTCGCCATCGCTCTCGGTCCCCGCTCTGGGTAGCCAGCCCTCTCATTGAGTTCAGACAGATCAATAGGTACTATAACACGGAACGAGTGGCGATGGCACGAAGACAAAAGAATGTCGGATCGACATAGTCATAGCTCACTTAATATGCTCTGCGTGGAGCCTTTCTCTCCCGTCCCTTCGCAGCGAAGGCTCCCGATGGAATTCGTCTTCTTGTCCCCTTCGTGGCGCTGCGGGTCCGGCTTTGTGCGGGAAGATTTTGACCGGGTCGGCCGAAGAATTCGATGAGTCATTCAGGCGAGCAGACCTCTTCATGCGCCGATAAGTCTCCGAATTTCCAGCAGACGGAGAGACAGTTGGAATTAAAACCGGAAATGATCGACCGTGGTCCCCGTGGCTCCGTGAGGGTTTGAACTGACCGAATAGACGGTCGCATTCGAGAGGAAAACTCGAGATGAAGGGGGAGAAAATACCAGAATCTGCGAGTAGGCAGTCTCGGAGCGTGTGGATGTCACTTTCGTGCGTGTGGGAAGGGCGTGCTGTCCGGGTTGACATTTAGCCGAGCCGCGCCAATTGGTATTCTCTCCTCGGCGGCAACGACATCACCACCTGCTATGATTAGCGGCACGGCGACGAACAACGGCACGACGACGTGGACGTCAACAACCAAGAATTAGGCAGCTGCTGAAGAAACGTTAGGCTTAGGCGAGACTTAGTTGTGCGACGTTGAGTGGGCGCTAGTGAGTTTTGATCTTCAAGAGATTAACGACGCACACTCAGATTCCATTAGACACGCCAGCAGAGTCACAACGAGGACAGGTTGTCGGGCACAGCGAACACTGGATGCGCGCCGCACACCCGCGCTTACCCCGCCAAGAGAGTTCTGCAACGGACGGGGAGCTTGCAACTCGGGGTTGGGGGAGTGTCAGACGATGCGGCATCCGAGTCTGTTCAAGTGTGTTTGGCTCAATAGATTTACACTCGAGCATTTGGATTTGCTGCTTTTCATTAGAAGCACGGGGCGACGCGTGTTCGGGTGACGGTCCGCCGCGACCAGCGCCAGCAGCTCGTTCAGCCGAATCAGATTACCCGCCATGTCTGAGCCGGAGCGGGGAATCTTCAGGTGGGAGGAAAAGAGGGGGAGCTGGAGTATTCTCATCGCTCGGGGAGGGCAGAAAGGCTGACGAGCTGAATCCCTTCAGGAACGGAATGGGAAACGCTACTTCGAATCACTTCAAAGCGATCTTCCAAGCTCATACATGCAGCCCAGATCCGCAAAACAGCCCATGCGATCATCCATCCGCGACGCGGCGTAGCTCCTCGAGCATCATCGTTTAGAATGGTTTCCACTTGAAACAAGAACGCGATGCTCAAGGATCCTCCTGAAGCTTTCCCGGACTCTTGTCGAACAGAGAATCGTCTCCGCCGCCGTCGACCGACCGACGAGGACCAGGAGACGGAAATGGAGAAAAAGCGTTTCCAAGGAAGAACACTCCTGAGGGTTCGGCAGGGTCGGGAAAACCAGAATCGAGGAGCCGAGCGAGGGAGGAACACATGACGACGGAACGTGATTCGGTGTCGGACGTGACCAATTCAAAACCGGTACGGAACGTCAACGCAAAATGGGACGAGGGCAATAGAAATAAGAAATGGCTCAGAGACCAGAGAGAGGCGTCAAGGCCGGTTGTGAACAAGAGAGACGACTGGGACGCTGGAGTCTGATTGTGAAAAAAAAACGTTTGAGATGCATTGCGATGAAGAGCCATGCGGAACTGTGACGGTGGTTGAAGATACGGGCTCGTAGGAATGCGGGAGGGCAGCGATTGGCAGAAGGCCGCCGGGAGATAATATCCGAGGGTAATTCGAGGCGGGAGGAAACTCAATCGCCTCCGCAGAAAGCCATGATTATTGATTCTCCGTGCTTCATGAGTGACCGAGTTGAGCGTTTAGAGGAGATCGAACTTCGCGAAGTATTTCTCTGGGGAGTTATCAGCCTTGGGATTCAGCTCTTGTGGCGGATGGCTCGAGCAGGAATTTTGATAGCTCTCTGAGTCAGGAACAGTCGAAGAGTCTTCCAGAGATCCGATGAATCACGCTGGGTTGAGCGCTGAACGAAGGCAATCCTACAGCTGCCCCCACAGCAAACCAAGAGTGATTTTCAGTGTTTCCCGCTTGGACTGCGAAGAGAACGTACATCCATGGAATGTCGACACCGAGCATAGTGTGGACAGAGGCTTTTCGGGCTTTTTCGAGGAGGAAACAACCACAAGCGAGATAGCCGGAGTAGGGACGGATGAGTCCGGGCGCGTCAGCAGAAAGGGAGCCCACTCTCGGGGACTTCATCCACAAACTCCTCGGTGGACGTCCGAGAGCCCCAGCGAGCGCATAGTGTAAATGCTGGACTCGAGCTTCGAGCGATTATACGGCGGAAACGGCGACGTCAACGCATATAACTTTTTGGAAGCTGGAGCAAAGTTTGATGAGCTCCCGTTCGTTTTCCTTGCTGGGTTTTCGCGCTGGAGTGCATGGAATTTCCGAAAGTGCCCCCCGAAAATCAAAAATGTTCGAGCAGAACAAGACTTGAGTCATCATAGTTCCCCCAAGCGAGGCTGCGGCTCAGCGATCAGTGACCTTGTGGCTGCATGCCTACTTCGATCATTCCCTCGCGCTTTGTCCAAATAATCGTTCAGCCCCGCTTCGTTCATCCACTGGTCTGCTGACCGACCGGATCTCCGGTTGGGTCTCAGAGTTAATAAACCCGGCTCCGCCCTCGTTGCATCCGGCTCCTCGGGCAACTAGGAAAAGATTAATAGAGAGCCGAACAGCACCTCGCAGGACATTCAACGTTCCTCGGTGTCATAACTCAACGATTAGAGTCGCTGTCCTCAGTCGCTGTCACCGTGAGAAGCATCTCTGGCCGGGGGAACGATGTCGCGGGCTCAGTCCCGCCGTCCATCGCGATTCCGTGTGAACCGAGTAACGATGAAACGGACGACCGGGCCGTATCACGGCGGCGAGAACTCTCCGTTAGTTTTCTCGCGGCTTCTGGCTCCTATCGTGTAGCCTCCTTCTTATCCTCGAACCGCTGGCGAGCAACCTCTCAAGCCCACCATTTACTGAGTGACTAAGAGAGCGAATCAGTAAGCGAGAGCGAACGTGAAGAAAAAGGAGAACCCACCGAGAAGATCGGGGAAAAGACGGCGATAAATTCTCTCAGTCGGTTCCTCTCAGCGCACTCGCCTTTGTTTGACTGTTAGTTTCCTGTGAAGCGGTTGCTCTGCAGCTCGGGCTCCCTGTTCACCTCTTCTGCCCTCTGCGAAAGCTGCGGCCCCGCAGCGCTGCGAAGATTCCAGAGCGTCGACCTCAGAATCACACTGCCTGTTCTCGCTATTTTTTTCCATGAGAGTTTGATTGGTTCGTAGTGGCGACGATCACCTCACATGGGAATCAATGAGCCGAACGGAACCGAGCGGGAGTCACCCGAGGCGGACGAGTGAGGTGAACTCGACCCGACAGCGTCCCCGGAACGGTCGATGTGAAGGAAAGAGCTCAGTCATGCCTAGCTGCTTGTCAATCGGACGGTTCGCTCGTCTTTCCGAGCTTTGCGACAACCGATTTGTCCCGGAGCAGCTCAGCTCCGACTGCTAACAGTCCGCGTTTAGCTGGAAGTCTCGGAGGGCCACTTAGCAAAGGAACTTTGTCTTGCTTCCTCTTTCGCCGATCCTCGGAGCCCGAGCGAAGTTCTCGGCTTTCCTTTTCTGTCCGAAACGAATAGAAGATCACCGGATTCGCCTAAACCTTCCCGCTCATCCTCCACTTGTCAACGCAGCTGTCATATGAACTTTGCCACCTCTCTGCGTGTCCTGTCCCGAACCCAGACTGCCTGCAGCCATGATTCCAAGTGGAAAACATCGGAAGGGACTACCTGAAGCTGTGGGGTATAGATATCTCAGTATAGCGGCACTATATCAGTCGTCTCAAGAGATGAGCGGTGGAGAGTAACTGGCATCGATTCTCCCTTCGAGTTCACGAAAAGCTACGAAACACGAGATGGCGGTTCGGTTTGAGCTGCCCGTCCTGTCACGGTGCTTATTGACTGCTGAAAACGTTAAGCCGTTGCGTAGCCAACTGTCAAGCGGGGGATTAGGCCTTTGGCGTGTCTGTCTGATCGGCTTTGCAAGTTTGCCTCGACGAAGATACGAACCCTCCTTCAGACTAAATCTGGCGGTCAGTCGGTCGGTCAGTGCTTTGGGCGGACACTCGAAAAAGCGGGCGTAAGGGCTCAGAGCACTAATAGCCAAGTTTGTCGGAGCACATTCGATCCTTTCCATTACTGCGGTTCACTGCTGCCCTGATAGAAAATCTCAACGAGCTCAAGAGAAGTCCATCTGTGTGATGCCCTCAGCGATCCGGAAGTTTCAGCGGTTCCCGCACGCTTCCCCACGGCTTCATTTTATCGTCGCGACTGACTCAAACGTGATCCCAATTTTGATAGTGCCCGTGATGCCGCATCTCCTCCGCAACCCCGCCGCCATGGGATATTTAGCCCCCGTCGCTTTTCCCCTGGAAGCAGATTTCCATGGCGACCTCGGATTCGAATCACTGTGGAGCATGCCGCCGTGAGGGAACCGGGGCTCGCGTGTCCCGCCGAGCCCGGAGCTCTGAAACCGCGCGAACTCAAACAAGGCTTTCCGAGATGCTCGTCGCCAGCTGCACTCGAGCTGTAAATGAAACCGATGACTTCTCGGACCGGTCACGCTCCAGCGGCTTCTTTCACGCTTGACTTCTGCGCTGAGGTGTTTCAGAAGGCCACTTCGGCAGCGAGTCGGGCCTGATAGCTAGTCGGCCGGCTGGAAGGCCCGCGGGTCGAACGCAGTGGGAAAACAGCCGGCCCGAAGAGCTCCTCCGACGCAACAACTCCCCTCAGACGACTGGTGAGGTAATATGTCCGGTGAGCACTGGCTAACGGCCCGCCGAGCGGCCCGCATTCCGGCACCGTGTTATCACTGACCGTATTTTCCGTGCCATAGCGCACGTCGCTGAGCCATACATAAATCGAGCGTGTTGTGATACCCAAGCCCAACACGTACTCTCTCGCACACACGAACAGTCTCTCACAAACAACATCGGCTACACAGCCATCTGCCGCAGCAGAAGAACAAGCTCCCGCAATGGCCATCTGCAGCTGTGTCTGGTATCATCTTGTCGGGTGATATTGAACGCAGAACGTGAGAAAAACCTCAAACGTTCAGTCAGAGTTTCGCGAACGCGGCACTCAGTGGTTCCACTCCGCAGAAAACATCGAGAGAGTGTATTATTCAGGACGACAAAGGTTCGTGGGATTCGCCGCTCTCGCGGTATTGACTTCCCAACACCAGGGCTGAGGGATTTTTCCGTCTGAATGGCTCGAGAGCCATAACGCCGCCGGATCGCCAGCCGAACAGCACACCTGTGTTCTGACCGCGGCTCGAGAATTAAAATGGCCGCGGACGGAGGACTTGCGAACCGCCAACTGTGAGCCGGAGAGTTAGTGTTTCCAGCCGCCAAAGCCGGCGGGCTTCTGCCTCGGGCGCCCCGAGTCTCAGCCCGGGCTCCTTCGAAGACCGAGCTTGACCCGGAAGCGGGACACGGTGTTGGGAGCCGGCCGAAACGCTGAGGAGCCTCAAGCAAATTTGGGCGGATAGGGGGGGGGGGGGGAGGAGGAGGAGAGAATCGAAGAGAATCCGCCACGAACACAGTTGTTGATTTCCCCAAAGACTCACTCATCGCATTCCGAAAAATGGCGGCGGGCCTCTTTTTCTACCTTGCTTCTCCGGTATGCCCCGGCCGTTAAGTACGCGTTCCGCTGCTGGCTGTCTGTCTGCCTTCGGTGTTTTTTTTCTGCGGGGCGCTTTATCGCCTTCGAGCTCTTTCCTCATCGTTGTCGTTGTCGTCGTCATCGTCGTCTCCGTCGACGACGTACTCGACGCTAAACGCATGTAGATTGGGTGCCACGTCAGCGTAAAGCCAACTTCCTGTCGTTTATATTCTTCATCTCTCGCACCGACGGCCGGCGGGTGAGCTGGCACGTTGTGGAGAAACACTAAGGACGATAGAAGAAGAGTATCTGGCGGCCGAAGCGATGATCTACTGTTGGAGCAAGCTCGAGTGTCTCGATGGTTGGCTCGCTTTCGGGGGTTATTCGCATGGCTTCGGAGGGGATGGAGGACCGAGGGGGCCGAACTCGGACGAGGAACGAGAGCGAGAACTCGGTGGAATATGGGAACAGCGAAGAAGGAGGGCGCTTGTTGTTCGGCGCCGAAGGCCTCGCTCTCTCGCTGATGCCGTTGCCTCGGAGCTCGCTCGGCGATGCGCCGACAAACCACCTCCACCCGTTGCAATTAAAATTCATCGTGCGCGAGACTGAGAGCCATCAGTTGAGTCGGTGGCGTGAGGTCGCTCGATCACCGCTGGCGTGGGGAAACGCGAGCCTGATGAGGAATACGAGGCTCGCTGCGAGACAGCCATGGACCCAAGGAGGCAAACCACTTCGCCATCGCTGCGCACGATGTGATCGATGCCTTTTCTTGTTCGGACCTCATCCGTCTCAGCAAGCCAGGTTTTCGTTCTCTGATCCCCGCCAAACTGCGCGTGACAGCAATGTGACCAGATCCCGACTGGTGGCATTCGCCTACCTCTGATGCTCGAGACGGCGCGACAAGAATGAATCCATGAAGACTTTTCATAGGACACGGGGGAGGTCGAGCTGCGTCACAGACTCTCCGGGGAGCACGGAGTCGCGGTCATTCGAAAGTTCGAGCTCCAGCAGTTCGACGGCTGTACACGAGCAAGAACCCGGAGAACGAGCTCCGCGGTTCGAACGCTCGACCGTTGAACCACGGGCATCGAAGCTCCGTTGAGATCGCTTCCAATTCAACTGCTGGAGCAATGCGCTGTATTGACATTTCATTAATGTTATGAGCTGTTTTTCGATGGAACGGGAAGAACTGACCTTTTCGCGATGGCGCCAACGCTGCATCGGAATTCATCGCCACGCCAACAGGAAACAAGCGAGAAGGGGAGGAGCACGCGAGTTCCGAGCGGACAAATTTCCTTTCCACGCAACTATTCATCACTCGCTGTTCGTCCTAAATGGATTCTACAAACTGCGTTCAGCACAACTTCAACCACACCAAGCGAGGACTCTTTCGGTCCATCCACGTCGTTCGCAACTCCGCCGTCCTCCTATTTTCTCTATTTGAATTTCTCTCGGGCGGCTGTCGACGAATTACAACTGTTCGGGAGTTCTTATTCTTCGAATGCAAAACAGGAGCTTTATTCATCGGCATTCCTCTTTCCGAGTGGCAGTGCGGCCCTGTGCGGAAGATTGTTTGCGGTCAGAACATGAGGTGTTTTCGGTGGGCCAGCGTCACCTGCGGAACACAGACATTCCTAGAGATTCACGCGACATTCCTCTCTGAGGAGAAAAAAGTAGACGAGGAAGTGGCAGGAGGAAAGAGAGAGAGAATGAGCCGCAATCTAAATCGCATAGAGTCTCCGATGCGGAGGGTGCGGAATTTATTTCTGACCTCGCAAAGATTCCCCATCAGGCGGAGGATCGAGGGGCTACGACCGAATCCAGCTGGAGCGTGCCCAGACAACTCGGGAACTAGGCTCATCGCTGGGTCACCGACGGGTCCACGACGGCGACAAGATAGCTCTGCTCCCACAATAAGCAAGTTAGACATGACGAATTCACCTATTACGGCTCCATTAGTCGGTTCATGTGCTTCTTCCATGTACAACCGACCGTGTCCACAAAAATACAACGTATCCTCTTGTGAGGACAACAGGGATTCGCGAGCTTGTGAACAGGGTTGTTAAGGAGACTAATAGAAGTATAAACACCCGAGAATATTGTGACAAGATTCGCGATCGGGGGAGCAGCACCGTTGTCGAACTCACTGCGTTCAGTTATATCGAGGACTCGAAAAGAGCGATGAGCTACGACACGATCGCAGCTTCGTCAGGAGGGTTTTGCCGATTGATCCTCCGCGTTTGAGCCTGAGTTCGCAGACTTCGTGTCTGGATATTCACACGTCGTCAGTCCGGCTTCCAGGGCCTCCGCATCCGAGAAGACACATTGCTTTGGGAGCAATGCAAATATGAACAAGGAACCGCCGCTGGGAGGGGACAACGTTGCAAAACAGGCCACGAAAATTATTCGACGCTCTAACGGAGCGGATCTATCGAAGGTTCTCGAGCGATCCCTGAGAACATCGGAACGATCTACTGAGGTGGGGATCGTCTGGGTTGACTTGCCGAAGTTTCGATCCCGAGGAGCGTGGGGTTCAGTAGCTACAAGGCAGCCGAATTGAAACTCGATGATTCCGGATAACTCAAAATTAATATTGACAACGTGAACGATATCGCGGCGGAGACCCGACAACAAGTGTGCACGGACAGGATGGAGCGACTGAGGAGGAGAACTCTGAAGAATCGACGGAACGACCAGCACGGAAAAGATTCTCAGCTGGATTTCCGATAGCAGATAGATAGGAAGAAGCGACGACTCGAAATGAATGATGTAGTTGTAATCGGATTTCGATGACCCACCCTCTGCAGAATCAGCCTGACTTGGCTCGAATCCGTCCCACGTCGAGGAGGACAACGGTGTTTCCGGTGGTCACCTGCTCCTTGTTCCGACCCGAATTCCTCGTTTTCGAGCTGGATATTCTCGCCGGTAACCTCGAGGTCGCGACCCGGCTTTTCAAGCTCGGGTCCAAGAGGAAGCCGATCAATACTCTGTTCCGCTCCTCACCGGGGCATGATTCGTGATGACTCCTCACGTGCCGGAGCAATTGATCAGGTGTAACAAGAGTCGTGGGAGACGGGAGGGAATTAAGAAGAATAGTATATAGGCGGAAGACCTCAAAGATCAGGCTAAGGAACAAGGGAACAGCTTCCTCCGCCTCCATACAGCTTCGGTCGAAGAATCCGCGACCAGGAACTGGTTATCGTGTAACCCCTTGTCCTGGAGAGCGTCGACACCCTGCAGCTAGCATTTCATTCGAGTCGCGTTGTTGCGAGATGCGAGTGAACGCAGCCGACGCAAGTTGCGAAGGAGGGGGATTATACACATCCCTAGAGAGATCTTGGTCTTTGCTCATGAGTGTCCCTCTCATCAAGACCGGATCAAGGGCTGTGCACTGTTGGGCTCAAAGCTCACTCTCAAGGCGTTTTTTTTTTTTATCACGCACATCATGTATCCGAGCGGAACAGGGTCGCGTTCGCTTCGATAGCGGAGTGGCTCGGTGGCACTCGGACCACTCTGTTTCTCAATGGCATTCTGGGTCCAAACCGCTACGACGTTTACTTCGTTATTTCTCTCTATACGAAGGGTCCGTGCTTCTGCCCCGAATTTTGGTCGTCGCAATACTCCACAGAGATATAATTAAGTTAATAGACCATCGCTCCATTTGGGAAGAAACTGAGCGACGAACCATACGCTCCGAAATCGGACTCGGAGCACAATGGTCTGGAATCGTTCGGGCAAGTTCGGAGGCAACGCTCGGTGTTCAAGGCTCGTGAGCCTCAGAACACGAGGTCTAGCTCTTCATTTCTCTAGCTAAGCTTCTCCAGCGAGTTCCATTCGGGAAAACTTGGTCTCAGTCTCGAGTTATACCCAGAGCGGAGAACGTCCTCCTATGTTCTCCTGGTCCGTCACGCGCTCGTTTGATTCGATCAATTTGTTCGGTCTAATCGAACAAAAAGCCGAGCTCGGAGTGCTCAGCAGTTTTCTTCATTAGAAGCTCATGAAGCGTCGTCCAACTTCCCGGCAGTTCGTCCACAATGAACAGTTTCCCGAGGTCTACTGACTGAAAAGTTCTTCCTCGAAACTCTCTGCATTCCTCCTGCCTGGAAGTATCCATCGAGTGCCATGTCTCATCTGACTCGCTTTCCAGTAGTGGAGAACACCGTTGTGCACAGAGGGAAACGTTGGCATCGAATCAAAGGGACGATAGGAGCCTGGAGTAGATGAGGTCCATTTGCACAATTCGCCCAGCTATCATTGCGCTCTGGAACACTCGCGATCATCGGCGGCAAAACCGAGAATTCTGGATGTCACCGTGACCGAGGAAAATGGCTCATTGCGCTCTGGTTGAGTTTGACCCGCGTCGACCCAACTTCTTTCGTGACGCTGGATCCTGAAAGCTTGAGAGGTTGTCTTTCAGGCGGGTTCCGTAGCCATTGGCCGGAGCTGAACAAAAGAAGACTTGCTCCTAATGTACCTCAGGGGCAGCTTAAATCTGATCGGTCCAATAAAAGTTTAACGCCACCCGCCAGCAAGCGGAGACAGCTGGCTACGGTCGTAGGTCGGAACGATACGTGGCCATCCTCCAACCCCGTGGGATTTCCGCCAACAAGACGAAACAACACAACCCTAACTGGCAAGACGACCGAGCGGAGTCAGGGACGGAGGCCGAAGAGAAAACAGCAACGCAGGCCTCACAGGACAGAGGGGAATCGTCAACTCATTTTCTTCAGCGTGAAATCGGCCCCGAATTCTCGGGAATTTCCCCGCATCACATAGAGGATGGCTATTTCATGATAGATCAGGAATTCTCCGACCCGATGTTATTTTGGCCATACATTCGTCATTTGGAAAAAATAAGGTGAGATCGACCGCGGATTACAATACGCTCATTCCGGGATTCAGTGAGAATGGAAATGAGGGAATCCGCTGGGAGAGCGCCAAGTTCGTCTTTTTTTTTCGACGATTCCCTGAAAGTGCTCGGGAAAAGACATTCGACACAGAAGAGGAAACCGGTCCCTCGCCTGAGAACCGGATCGAATATATAATATAAAGTATGATCCTGCCCTGAAAAATTGCAATCCTGTCCAGGAGGTCGGCTGTTTCCGGAATTTTTCGGGGATCGGGGCCGGTGATCGGGTGAGTGTGATTCACTGGAAAACAAGAAATCGTCGGATCGACCGGACAACTTCATGTGTGGGTGGCTTGATACATTCCGACCTACTTTGAACGAAGAGGCACGCCAACCTCGTCAAACCCAGCCTATCTTAAAGAGGGTCATCGGTGAAAAACTCATGGGCAAAGACCTCCTATGACTGTGTGAGAAATGCACTGAGACCCGCTCATCTTGACAAAACTAGCTAATTTGAAGAAACCTACATGACGCAACGATCGTCCCGGCGGTCAGCCAACGGAAAGCTGGAGTGGCCTTCTCCGACTCGACGATTTCCAATGTCAAATTTCGGATCTCAAGACGAATATAAGCCGTGGCTCATTTTCTGGAAAACGCGGTAGTTCGATTCGTTCATCTAGCGAATGACCGGTTTGCGCGTCGAATGCGATCAAGAGTCCGTGGGAACAGGCATCGACCTTGACATCCGTCCCTCACGTGCAGTTCACTGATGCAAATCGGATTCTCCGGTTGGCGTTCACCCGACCAATTAAGGGGGAACCTCGGGAAAATAAGGTGAGGTCCGCGACGCTTTCCTGAACGCAAACTTCATCATATCCACTCCCGTCGCAGAACGAAACACGAAAATGACTAAACGATCGAAACATTTGGAGGAATGGCTTCCCTACCAGCTCCACGATCATGCATTGAATACGTCCAGCTCATGAGAAGTCTATCTAGGAAACATCGGTGTAGTATACCACAGCTCCGTGCGTCAGACTGGCGACAACTAACACTTTTATACAATGATAGAACGAGTAACGAGCGACTGTATAAGAGTGTGCAAACAAAACATTAATATTTTGACTACGATCGTATGCACGATATCACCAGCTCATAAAACAAGATTGGGGAGAGAGATAGGGATGCGCTGTATGTATGCTCGCAAGTCGCAAGCTTACAGCCTGGTTTCCGGGGATATTTGCATGGAAGACTATAGAAGCTGTTATTTTGTCGAAGATGTTCCGCACAAAACACACATAGAATGGGGAGGAATTCTGGTTTAGAAGTACTGAACGCGGTTTCGAAAGGAGTGGACACCTCCCAAGCCCGGTCGAGTGTCAGAAAGACGTGTCGATAGATTTTGTGACAAACGAAAATATCGCAGCAACGTATCCTGTCCGTCCCATTTATCTGCTCGCGTTTCTGTTCGGGGAAGGAGTTCTTGCTTCAGTAGAATCAGAGTCTTTCTCCTCGAAGCTCCGTCGGTTGTCGTTAATTTCGCTTGAGCCTGTCGCACGAAACTATCGATGTCTCAGCGGTTCGACAGCAAGCTCCCAACTCGTTATGAGTTCTCGGATCGGCGCTCTACTCGGTAGAACCGGAGGAGCTACGTGCGCATCTACCTGCGTTGATTCTCCCGTGTGGGTCATTTTCTTTGTCATTGGCAATCTATTATTCCCTTTCACGCGATGATCGTCTATCCATCAGTGACATGCCCAACCAAAAGAAGACGAGAAAACTGTCAACCTATCGCCGCACCGAACAACGACGCACAGAAAAACCAGGGTAAGCGGACTTCAATGGGAAGACTGCGAAGAGACGGCTCGGAGAAAAAGTGAAGCATACATTCTCATCTTATCACACCCGAGGGAGGCATCGACAAATCCAATCATACGGCTAATAACCTCCGAATCGACCGCAGCGTGAAAGAGAACAAAGAGGGAGAGCAGAGCATGACTCTGCTGTACGCAAATGGGTTTCTCTTCAGACGGCAGACTCTCCCGAGGTGGTATCTCCTCGTACCCGCCATGCTCGTTGCGCGGCTCATTTGTTCCGGAGTCCTGTACCACAAGTGGTTCGTCCATCCCGATATTGTAAGCATGGTGTTGTCGGAGTCATCGCGAGCTACGAGTGAATTATCCCAGGCAAGAACGCCTGAGCAATGCAAGGAGCTACGTTGTCGTGTATGGAACCAGGAGTTGAGCGCAACTCTCTGACTCAGGTTCTGCTACAGGCTTCAAGTACGAGCGAAGAGCCCGGAGATCCACGCGGATGGAATTGGTTCTTGTGGCCAGATAAGATCGCGGGGGTTCCGTGAGCTGGGGTTTTGTAGCTCCGAGACATTCACGGCGAACGGCACAGATATTCCTGCGCTTCATTTCGGAGATGACCGCAGCGATGGTTGACACGGCGGTTATTCTTCATTCGGACGTGCTAAGATTTGAGCTCCTCGAGAAATGAGTCGACAGCGCCGCAGCTTCTCTATGAATGGATGTTTGCGATAATGGGGTAACTCAGCTCGACAACAGACTGCCGCAATCGCCAACTCCAGATCTCGCTGAGTATGTCGAGGTGCTTGACAACTCAGAAATGCCACACGGCTCAGGGATGAGGGATCGGCATTGTGCTGACGAGAGAACAAACTGCCAGCGCGAAGAACTCCTTGAGCCCATCGCAACGATCCCATGAAGTTCCTCCATGAAGTATTGCTGACCCACAACTCGAGTCCAAAAGAGTTCTGCCTACGGGAATATAGAACAGTACAAGCGTATCACACATTGGAAGTTGTTTACTTCGGAAAAGCTTCTCTGTAATAAGAGTTCGGGAAAGCTCCGTAATTGATTGTCCTGAGGAAGTTATTGTTTTTTTAGGTCTTTCTCCGAAGTCAAGCAATTCAATCCACTGAAGCTAACCAAGAGAAAATGTATGGACAGGGAGATAGACTTCGTGATGGATAGAAACAGAGGCAGGGTCTTGGAGAAGTGAGAAGGCTTTCCGCTCGCGTTTTTTCTTCCTTCTGCAGAATCATTTTCTCTCAGAGCTAGCCTTGGGCTGTTCCATCGTGGTTGTTCGCCTGGTGATCCTGTTATGTAAATGGTTTCGCAGTCGACCGACCGGAGACCACGCAAACTGACAAGCAAGCAAGCATCAGACGGACTCTGCGTTGTTCCTGAGAAAGAAAATAAATATCGCCGAGATCACAAAGCCTGCTATTGCCTGTACCCGTCCGAGCTACATCGACACGAGGCCATTTGTGGGAACTTTGTGAAACTTTATTACAAAGTTTCCGTGTCGGATGGACGTTCTCACAGAAGGACAAGCCAGACAACGGATGAGACAACGAGGGGAACAAGTACAAAGAGAGAAAGAGAGACGGGGGCTGAAGGAATGATAGCTGATGTATAGCTGTCAAATGGGGGAAGGCCCAAATGATTTTGAGAGAATGGAGAAGAAACACTTGGAGCGAGGGACATTCGGGATATCGTCAAGAAGGTTGTCCCAGGAAACGTTGGGCTTTCTTGTCGAGCGGAGGAGCCTCAGTTCACTGTTTGATATCGGGTCGACGAGAACCTGACCCTGTATAGGAGTTCCATGCTAATCAGAGGGACACAAGCCGGAAAGTCTGGCATAGGGAATAGACAGAAATGGACTAGGAAGTTTCGCTCTGGACCTTGGGCCAGAAAGCGAAGAATCGTGGGTCAGAATAGACGGCGTCAACTTGAAACACTGCCCAGCGTAGGACGGAATCTCGTGGAGGTATTTGAGGGGCGGCATTCCGGCCACCCGCGGCATTTTCCCGAAGTTACTGTTCCTTTCTCGGTTGCTCATCACGACAGGGCTGAGGGATGTATCATGTATGAGAAATATCAAGAAAGTTCAGGCGGTGGGGCTATATTGGGAATGCATGATGCGGAACGGGGAAGAAGAATAACAGTAGATCGTGAGGACGAAGAGAAAAGCCTGCTGAGAGAGAGGACGGCCGGAGACGACGCAGTCTGTCATTCCGGAGACGCGGACGAACGTTCGCTACCACTCGCCTGGTCCGTATTATCGAAAGCCAATAAAATAATGACCAAAATGCAATGATGGATCGCTTCCTTCGTTTGCCAAGGGCCTCGTTGGTTGGCTGGTTGCTCGCTAGCTCCGCTCTGCTATCTCTCGTTCTTCTCCGCTCACTTTTTCCGCTCGCTCGGTGGCCGTCAAGAACCTCGTTGGCAGATACAGCTCTCATCCATGGATGCGCGACCAGGCATGGTTCAGGTTAACAGAATCCATTCTGATCATCTTCTTCCGTTAACTCTCTCTATGGTTTCCTCAAAGGTCTCCGCCGTGGTTTCAGACGTAGAAGTGGTCTGGTTCCTCCAAGTCTATTCCTCATACAACGGGTTTTTCGGGCGCCGCAAGTGCGGGGACTCAAGTGTGAAGCCGATCAGGACTCCAGGAACCGTTACCAGCAACTTAACCAGAATGCGTTCGCTCACCCTGACAGCGGTATAACCATTATATGATGGAACCCGATAAACTTTCCGAGACCACCTCTCGTGCGTTTCTAACGGTGGCAGCAATGCAGAAGAATAGCCGAGAACGATCCGACGACCCGAAATCGCCAAAAGAGGAGGGAAGGTCGTGCAGGCCGGATTAACACACTGACCGCCGACGGATGAGTGGGCGCTGCGGCTTTCTCGGCGAAAGCGTGCGAGGTAGCATCCAAAAGGCAGTGGAGGAAACATGGTGGCAAAGGTGGTCAGGCCGGGAACTGGCTCGCTAGGGAACGAGCGGGCTAACCTGAGATGGAACTCCCGGGAAGAAAACAACGAGGCAAGCGAATCGATTCGTGTGATTGGGCTTCCGCAGAGCAGAGCCGCTTGCGCTCCGGGCTCCCTGGCGAAGCTTTTCCTCCTCTCTCCCTCTCTGTCCCTTTTCCGCTCTGGCAGATTCCTCCCCGAACCGCGGCTGAAGTACACGCGAGAAACAGCGCTACAAACCTGCATTCAGCAAACTTACGTCGTCAACCGGTGCCTGTTGCGTCGGGCCGACGACTGAACGAACGAACAAACTGGAGAAGGCGCTTGGCCATCGCGCCACATGTCGCCCCGACTCCAGGCACGAACCACACGTTCGATTCTCGACTTCACTTGACCGTTCGCCTTCTTCGGTTGTCAGCGCGGGACGCTTTGTCGCCGATCACTCTCCTTATTTCGTTTCTCTGTGGGGGCTGGAAGCCAGTGAACCCTGGCGCGCACACAAAAGTTGACACTTCGCGCCTACGTGCGCAGAATGACAGCTGCGATCAATGAGGGAATGGACTCGGAGAAAAGTACAGAGAGACTTAGACTTTTTCCACTGGTAGACTCTTCATTGTAAGCCAATCGACAAAATGACCTCAGGGCACCCACCCAGCCCCTGGAATGAATTTAGCCCTTGTCGCCGGTTGCCTGGGTCGATTTTCGAGCTACGCAATCTCCAAACTCTCCAGACGCGAACTTCAAGCACAGGAGGCTCGTCGAGTTTCTCCGTGATGCGAAGAAAAGAGGAACTGTTGCTTGCGAATCAGGAAGAGTCGCCATTTTTATAATCGAAAGCCGGTTGCTGAAAATGGTGGTTTTCCCCCGGCCCGGGGTGGCTCTGTGGGTGCAAGTGGAGCTGCTGTGGTTGGTGACGACCTTTGGGAAATCTAGATGAGTCTTGACATTCAGGAGCGGGCGAAATTCCGAGATGTTTGCATTCAGGCATCCCAATACATTTTCCTGCCTGTAAGAATTGAAACCCACGGCGCCTGATTTCTAGGATTGCGAAGCAGTGAGTTCACTGGCTGCGCAACCACTGATCCAAATTAAGCAACGACCTTTTCACTCCTTGGTACAGTCCAAGGCTCGTGAAATAAAAAGCACTGTATCCTCGATTATGCGCATCAGCCGATTCTTGCTGAAAACTGTTTATGTTTGGAAGAATCGCGAAAAAAAAAGTTGGAGGGGTGATGAAAACTAGCTTCCTGGACCTACAGCGTTCATCACTGTGATAGGCTTCGGAGCCCGGGCCGCAGCTCCAGCTCCTGTAACCGCATCTGTTTCAGGATCCGCAAGAATGAGTCGATAGATCAGTTATCTTAGGCCTCTGCGAGCATAAGACGGGTTGAGAAATTTCATCTCTATCATAATAGTCCTCGGTCCTGAGCCAACGTCGTCCATCCTTTGATTTCCCCCTCCTCCCAATCCTCCACACGGAAATGCTCCCTAGAACCTGACCGTTAATTTCAGCCTCGTCAGTTTTTTCTTTCGAAAGTTATAGGAAGATTCGGAAACTCTCGACGCATACGTCATCGATGGTTGACGTGGAAAACCTGTTCTCTGGTTGTTGTCATTTGATCTACATGTCTCGTAGCCGGTCCTTTCGCTGCGCTTCGTTGAGTCGCATGGAACAACAGCCAGCTTTGTTGGTCCGGAAAAGACACCATGCTGAAGACACCTGGAACCTGCTCTAAGAGCAGCTCCTAGACTTGGGGTTCCGCTCGGCTCCTTCCGCTGTTTCCGAGCACAGACCATCGAGGTTGTTTTTGAGAGAATTCAGTTTCCCATTCTCTTGAGACGTCGGTTTCCGTGAATATTCAACCTTCCGGCTCTCGTGGCGGCTTAGGTCAACGAACGACGCTTTTACTCCTGGGGTCGCGCTTGTCCGATCCAGCATTCCAACAAACGAAAGAGACTCGGGGCTTCGGGTTCTCGGCGTCACTGGTTTTGCATAAAGTTCCGCTAACTCGCCCTTCCTCACAGAGCGGGTCGTCAAGCGCAGTTTCGCTCATTGGAAATCCCCCAAGTGTTTGGAAATAACAGTCACGAAATTCCGCCAGAGCGAACTTCCCGTGAAAATTGAGCGCCGCTGGAGCTCTGAGCTGCAAATCCGAGGCTTAGCGAAAGTTCAGTGTGTTGAGGTTCATTAATCTACAGTTTCACAGCGGATTTCATCGTACAAGGGTGTGGAATGGTTAAGACACGCGCTCGCGCAATTTTCCGTTCGCCGAGCTCTGAGCAGGCAGGAAGAATCACGCCTGTCTAGCTCGGGAAAATCGCCAGACAAGGGCAGATTAGATCTCCGCGAGTTTGGCGGTGTTTTCAAAAATCGTCGTCCTCCACTCCACGCGATGGGGAGCGTGGGCACGGAACGTTCTGCAAGCCAGCTCGGTCGGCTTTCGGCTGGGAATCCGTGACAGCCCTTCATAATTGTCCAGAGTCAGGTTCTCAGCCAGTTCAGCCGATTGACAGAAATAATCTTCCGTTCGCGGAGTCGCCGTTCGCACGCCCAGCCGATCGATGGAAAGTTTGTACCATCAGTCCCTCGCGTCAGCAGCCGGGCCACGACTAGCGTACAAATCGGGAGTTTTCGCGATAACGATAATTTTCTCCGAGCTCAATGGGCGGGGTCAAGCCTGAGGCCGAAGTCCATCGGGGCCCGCACATTATCGAACTTGAATAATCCTCGGCTCTGTTCCCTTCTCCCGGCTCTTGTGGTAACCGACTTGGGACCCGCAGACTTGAGAGAGCGAAGCTGCTCTGAGCCGACAAGAACGACGCTGTGTTGGGCTCAGGAACGACGCTCGAGCAGCCAGGCTCTGCGCTAACATAATAGACGTTTGGGAGCGCTGGCGGAATTGGGTTCTTATTTGTTTGCCAAAACAGGTGGAAAAGCCTGACTCTCCAATCTGCCGGGGCGCTCGAGAGAGCCGGCGGGGAATTGCGGCAGAGCTCCGTGTTTTGAGCTCGGTCTTCAAAACACACAATCATTGTTGTGAGGGCTCCGAAAGTCCTCGACGGCCTCGCGCTGCTCAAGTAATGATATAATGATCCTCGAGTGGCGTTACGTCTCTCCCACGATTGCGCTCGAGGACCACGAGAGACAATCCAGGAGGAAACGGAGATTCGGAAATATGGGGACGGAGAATTAAATTGTGTTCTCTCTTTTCAGGACGGATTCGATCAGATCAGGTCCAGGCTCCCTGGTTTCAGCACAGCCTCTGGAGACGACGGTGAGTGGAGCTGGAAGTCTAGAATCGACGATGAAGTTTTCCTCGGAAGATGTTTCTTAAAGCCTCGCGGACTTCAATCGAGACGTTTCGATTTCTCATGAAACCTGGAAAGCCTTCCTGAAAGAGCCCGGAGACCATTAGGCCCACATCCAATCAGGCATGGTGTTGAGATTGGGTGCGCCAGGGTTCTGACTTTGTTCCTGACGCACTCCAGAGCCGACTCGTGTCCAACTGGACGTTCAATTGGCCAGACCGGGAGTCTGTGTCTCTCACTCCGTCTGGCCGACGCGTTCTGTTAAGGGTTCAGTCCACGTTTTGTGGAGCGCCGAAATCTCTTCACCGACGTCAGGAGACGCGGTTCAAACGGCCGGCGGCTTGATTCACTCGCCCCGGCCCCTCGTGGAGCCCGAGCCATTGTGCCGTTGGGCTCTGGAGTGCGACAAGAAACAGCCGTTCCCTGCCGGCAGAGCAACGTCGTTCCGGAATGACAGACGACTTTTAGAACACGCTTTGTCAATCTCATAAGCTACATTTCTCTCAACCGCCCGCTCCCGTTCGGTCTCCACAATGATTACGGGTACGACCGGTTGTCGACGGGAACGACTCCTTGAACGACCGAGGGAGAAGCTAAACGACCCTGTCGCCCATCTCGGCTCGTGTGCTATATTCGAGTGGAGCACGGGCTTCCAATTCCTTCAGAGAACCAATTTCGTGAGCAAACAGACGAACAACGAACTCCGTGAATTCTTCGTTCGATTAGGGACAATTAGCTCGCCAGAAGAGCACGTCAAACGAAGGCGAAAGGAAAAAGTTGAGCTTTCCGAGCGTCAATGAGATTGAGAAGTTTTTATGTGGAGTCGGCTCGCTAGCAGCCGCTGACCGATCGAGTGTCGGGTCGGTCGAGCGTCGTTCCGCACGTTGTTCCACCGGAAAAAGAAACAGAGGAGCTGCCTGGAACACCCCGTAAGAAGAGGATGGAAACTATTCGAGGAGACCACATCCCTCCCAGAGCCTATCCGAGACGCTCATTATGGAAATCGGTTGGGTAGGGAAGGACAGTTCTCAGGGGAGCGGAGAATCAGCGCAACTGTCGGAACGGGTTCGAAGGAGACTAACTACTGAGGATTACCTAGACGGATGCCGAGGATCCTCTGCTTGCCATGAAAGAAAGATCCGCTTCCGTGGCACTTATTTCCTCTCTACGTCACCAGCGATGATCGCCGCTAAGCATTGGTCATCCTGCGGGCCGAGGAGCGTCGCAGCGCTTCCGGCCATAAGTCGTCGCATTCAGCTAGATTGGCGCGCCGTACCTCCGTTCGGATGCTCCGGTTGGCCGCCGGAGTAACTTGGATCGCGGGATGAGTGGACGTCCCATTTTTAGAGGCTAAACTTGAGCCCAGCGAAGTCGTTCGAGGTGAAGATAGAGGACTAGATTGAGAATTCCTCTCTATCGCTCGTTATCTTGCTTCGTCCTCGCCAGCTGCCACGGTCGCTTTGACAAGCCGTTTACGAGCGAGTCGGCCAGCCAGCCAGCCGCAGAGCTCTCGCATTCGGGGATTCCCCCCTACACACAAAGGAAACACACACAAACTGGGGTTTGGCTCTCTTTATGGCGCTCGTCGTTTATAGACCGGTGTTGTCTCTATGTTTCCTCGTTTGGGAGGTGGAGAGAAGGAGGAGAAAAGAGAGGAAAATAACTGGAAACAACCCTGGATGGCTCGCGAAATGTCCTCAAGCTCATCTCCGGAATAACTTTGGTTGGTACCGCGTTCGCCTCGCGAAGTGCTCTTCTGGACCGGGTCGGGAATTCACATCGCCAGGAACAGGCACAATATGCGCTCTAGGAGGTCCGCATCGGCGGGCACTAGGCTGTAGCATCTCCGAGAGGAATAAGGACCTCCCAGCATTGAGGATCCAATTCTGCGTCGGCTGGCTCTTGGCCGGATCGACGTCAACCCGATCTTGGAAATAAGTGAATGATCCAGGCACTGAAGATCTCGAGGAACCCATTCAGAAATTAGTTTTTTTCTTTCACAGATGAGGAAGATCAAGAATACGATGAGGATTCGCGACATCCAATGAGCGATATCGAAGACTCGGATGAGCCGTCAACGGCTTCACCACAGGATTCGCTTCTCGTGCCCCCTCGCTATACGCCAAACACCGAGAGTAAGTCGTCATGTATTCATCGTATGAAGCTCGCCCAACCCGGGGCACAAACCCGTACCACGGACGATATGCGTCGCATGACCTACCCAGTGATGGCGTTTATCGACACAGTCATTGATCCTCAGCTGCGACAGAGACCATACTTCTACTCAGGGGAGCTCAAGGTTATCGAGTCGTTGGTCTGAAACTCAGGCTCTCAAACTATGAGCCCCCAAGCTCGGTCGACGAGGACGCAGCCTCATGCAAAAATGTTCCTGCGAGGAAGTAGTTATTCTGAGACTATTTGAAATTGCTCCTTATCGAGGCGGAGTTTCAATAAACTGAGTGAGCCACTCGAATTCAGCCGGTACGGGCCAGTCATATGCGAGGAGTTTGCATCCGGGTCGATATGCTCGCCTGCGGATCGCGATCGCGTTTCCTCCTTTCCACGAGATTTCGATCGCGCAGCGTCTCCTCACTCCTGCATCACACATGCGTTGGAGCGCTCCAACTGGCTGCGGTATTCTCTCCGAACGCACGACGTCCCGTAGCCAAATCTCCGCTCGGACGGAGGTTTCGTCATCCGTCGGCCATACCTCACAACGATCATCTTCGGATGTTGCCGAAGAGCCGCTGTAAACCTGTCGCCCATCGTTCGAGGCGTACTGAGAGTCTTGCGGAAAGAGTGACAAATTTTTTGTCCCGGGACGACGTTGAATTTCCGAAGACGAATGGGACGCTCATACAAAGTGGCGAAATCGATGAGTAAACAAAAGTAAGATTAATGGCGCAGCAGAAACAATGCCACCGATGGATGCTAATGATCTTTCCTTCTCCCACTCTTCCTTCCGTTCCCCCCGAGAGCCTCAGGCGTTGAACTCAGAATCCGATATTTGAATCATCGTCACTTCGAAACGTGGCCTGAGGTGGAGCTGTTTCCCTTATGGAGTGTTTTCCTTCTTTGCGAATGAATGGATTTCCAGGGAGTCGAGCGGGTGTGAGGCTCGCGAGACGCAAGCTATTTCTCCAGAGATCTTGGCGACCTGGAGTGCTGCCGATGATCTGAATATCAATCTATTCCGCGCAGCGACTCCAAGAGAAGTGTTAGTCCGGAAGCGAGGAATCGAGTTTGCGAGCTCCGCCTCGTGTCCTTATTGATTTCACTCTATTCCGTCGATCAAATAGTCGAATCAATCAGACAGAGGTTAATAAGAGCGCACAGATAAATCGGACAATCCGGATATGCACGTACGCACAGCGTGCTGCTCCCCGCGCTTCCGCACGTTTTGACGAGGGAGCGTAATCCCACACTGGGGAACCCACATTCGGTCTCGAGTCCTTTCGGGGGTTACATATCGGCCTTGGTACTAGAAGAAATTCGGAACGGCGGTATGGCGTTCGAATCTGTCGAACATTCTTGCGCCGATGAGCAGACCGCTTCAGCTGAAACTGTGCCTCGTCGCGCTCAACATCCTTCCGCAGGATAACTGCTCGCTGACTCAATCAGTGACGCCTCAAATATCGCTTCAATGGTCGCTCCCGATCATTCTTGGTGTAGTGTCTAGTCTATCTAGCAGGAGGCACTCGTCCCTATCCTTCTCGCTCGATTCCGGAGCAGAACCCGAGTCCGATATCACGAAACACCGGACCGTAAACGCCATGAGTCACAACGATTCCATCATGGTGCTAATTCCGTAATGCGGGATACAATGTCCGTTATTGTGCCGAGCAACGGACTTCGAGAAAGGGGAACTTCCTTCCTCTTGAGGACTCGGTTTTCATCGAAGCTTGAGCTATATGCTGCTTCTCCCAAAACGAGAGCTCTACTGAAGTTTCGGTGACAACGCCGAGAAAACGTGGCGAAATCAATTTCCTTTCCAAGCTAGACTCCGACTTGTCGGATTCTCCTTACCTTAGGATTGATATTTAATGTACGTTCCTTTTACAGGTCGGTCCCAAAAGTGTGGAGCGAGACAAGTTCAATGCGACAACGGGAAATGTTATCCCTTGATTAAGAGGTGCGATGGCGTCTTGGACTGCACGGACTCCTCCGACGAGGCTGGATGTCGTAAGTTCCTCTCTTTCGACCATATGTCTCCATTATATGGCGAAAACATGAGAACCGACGGTGATGGTGTGGAAATAATTTTCGGACTACTTGCCCCGAGCTCAGTCGAATGCTCAGGAAAATTCGAAAATATAGTGAACAGCCCCTCGGAGCGGTGCGGTTCGGATTCCCCAAAGTTTCTGCGCGAGTCGATGTCCGCCTCGTCTGGAATCCAGAAGAATAAGTTGTCATTCCGATTGTCCCATAGTTTGTCATCCGACCGAGGAGTGGCAGTGCGACTTCGGAGCGTGCATCCCTCGCTCGTTCAGATGCAACGGCCGGGCAGACTGTCCCGGCCCAAAGGATGTTTCAGATGAAAACAATTGTCACGATGAGTACATCGACATGTTCGAAAAGTCTGGCAGCGAAGACTTCAGCGAGAACCTTCTGTTCCTCGGCGACGACTGGAAAGTCTCAGATTCTCGTGAGTTGGGTCCCGGCGCACGGGGCGGAATTCCCCATCGCGTCGCAATGGCCCCGAGAGCGGTGCTTGCTAATGTCGGCACGAACAGTTCTCGAACATCGCTGCTTGGGTGGCGAAGAGGGAACCGCAGCACTCCGGACCGCCAGCTAGTCTCGCCTAGATTCTGCACGTCGGAACAAACGTAGCGCTAGAATAAATCAGTGGCCGCTTTCTTCGGTATGAGGAGCGGGGGGCGGGCGAAGCTACCGAAGCTTTCCTTGAGGATTTCCACTCCCAGAAATCGCGTCGACGAACGTGCGCGAAGGCTGAGTTGTTGGAGACTTGAAGCACTGAGGAAACGAAATCGTAGACAGTGCCCGCAGTGGGCGAGATTTGTTGGTTTTCCACTTTGGTTGTAGATTTTCCACTCGAATCAATTCTGCTTGCTCGGGTTTGTTAGTGGAGGACCACGGAAACGGGTTTTCTGATGACTTCGTCTGCAAAAGTCCCGTCTTCATTTCCCTCGTGCGCTCCAATGCAATTTCCTAATGGCTTCTGGAGAAGATGTTATCAATTGGTTTCGAAAGTCGTACTCTTCCGCCACTCGACAGCCCTTTGTGTTCGGGAGCCCCTCGCTTCTCCTGACTCGTCTGGATGGAGTCTCATGATTCGACGACGTCGACGTTCGGACAAAATTTGGATGAACAGGGTGCGAATTCCGGCTCCTTCCTCGAGACCGGCACATAATGAGCGTTTGCCGACTGCCGGAATGAGAGCGCGATGAATTGCCGGGAGAGTTCCGTCGGCAGAAACGCAAAAACCCCTCCTCCCAATCGGCTAACCAGATAGAAGCCCTGGAGCTCGTCAGCAGTCCCGAGAGTAAGATTCAGACATGACAACAACCGCCGTGCCTCTGCAAGTTCCCCCTCGCGCCCCAAGCTCCACTTGAGCCAGAGGCATAATGATCTTCGTTAACGGACGACGGACACTGTTCAGCGCAGCTGTTCAATTCGTTCAACCTTCGACTCGTTCGCTGAGGAATGTCTGATTGTTCCTCGCGTTTGACCAGTCTGAAAAATCGTGTCTCTTGTGCAAGTCGCCCCTCAGTCCTGGAACGGTCACAAAAGTGTTCCATTTCATGACCATACGGGTTACGGTCACCGTGGCGCCAATTTACAAAACAAAAATCAGCGATCGCGCTATCCCATCAAGAACGAATCGGCACAGCAGCGGAAACCCGCGTTCCGGGATTGAAGATTTCGGGAGGAGTAGGAACCTCAAACATTGTGTCGTTACCATGGCCGTCACGAGAATCCGAGCGGGTGTTCCGGCGAACTTCATCGCGAAGCTCGGACAGCTCGAGGGAGACCGGTCTTCCGAGCACATCGGTCTCCGTGGGTGAGGACTGCCCCACTGGGTCGAAGTAGCCCAAATTAGTTTTTTGACGATGACTCCCGTCAAGAGCTTTGGCTCGTATTCCATGAAGGAGACGGTTGCAGCCATCTTCGCTCAGCTCCAACTCCTGCAGATTATTTCGTGCAAGCAGATCAGCTCGGGTTTTCGCAGATAAAGATAGGCACAACGTAACACGGATAGACGATGGAGCTTCGCAAACGCTCGTGGGCCTTGACGCGAAATGAGGTCCCAAAATTTAATAACTTGCCCGAAGAGTCTCTCTCCGGAGATTATATGAAGAATATGCCGGGATCTCATACCTTTCTGTTCATCTTGAGATGAGAGTGTGAGGCTTAAAGCGCTGTCCAGCCGACTCCGAGAGCGCTTCACAGAAAGATCGAATATTAGCTGAATTCCAAGCTGAGAAAGAGGGTCGTAGTGAGCGGACGCACATTCTTAGCTTCTGTCACATGATTTGGCAAACATCACTGCGTTATCTCTTTCTCATGTTCTCGGATTAATAGTATTCGGTAATGACTGAAATCCAAGTCGCGACTCCCTTTACATGACAGCGGCTTCCCGGCCTCCAGGCGGCTGTGAAGAAGGGGACTGCCCCTCTGCTGACCTTCATCGCCATTCACGATTCCGAGTTTTTTTGGTCATGATTCCGTTCCTTTTCGTTTCGCACACGTCTTTCAATTGTGCCTTCTTCAGGGGTTATTCCCCAAATCTCCGATTCTAATATTATGATAACTTCCCCGTATCGACAATTAATTTTTGGAATTTTCGGATTAATTTGCTCTCATTTCTGAAATTCATTTTCATTTCGTTCTCAATTTGTTTTGGATTATGTTCACAGCGCCAAGACAGCGCCGTCCTCCGATGTACAATGAGAATACCACTCCTTATACGGTCAGTCGACCCGACTACGACACCACCACCACGACTCGTAGGTGGGACCCGTACGACCCACCTTCGTATAACTTCGCGCCTCCGTTCGAGGACTCCCGAAACCTTCCGTCGTCGTCGACGTTTGCTCCCTATACGCCAACCGGGAGCACTACGCCTCAAGGCCGTTACTATCCGCTGAATTATCCGACGGCGACAACAGCCGCGACTCCGCCACCTACGTTCACAACGAGAGCGCCTACGTCGGTGAGAGCCACGACACCAACCGCCGCGACTTCCCCCGAATCCACAGCCCCGATGGTGTTCAACGAAGTCTGTGTTCCCAAACGGCATTTCCAATGCTCCTCTGGCCAATGTATTCCCAGATGGCAGAAATGTGATCGGGTTCCCGACTGCCACGACGCTTCGGATGAGAAAGAATGCAGATGTAAGGAAAAAGTTCCCGTTTCTCCGCCGATGTTCTCCCCCCGCCTGGAAGACTTTATCGTCCGATCACGCGGCACCCGAAACTAACAGCGAGTCTTTCACTAACCCCGGACGATGAGGAAGGAACTCAATGCGGCTCGCCACAGCTCACTCAACTCGGAGAGGAATCCATGCGATTTTGAGCCGTTTTGTGATGGGTTCCTCGCAGAGCGCGAGTCTGAACGAATGTTGGCTAGAACAATCGTGCGAAATGCTTTTCCGACGATTCCAGTAGTTTGTGTTTGAGTGTGCGCACGGAAGTGAATCAGACGGAACGGCTCCGGCGTGAGTTTTGTTTCCGTGCGAAGTGCTCCTGGCTGGAACAGTTCGACATCAGTCCGACGTCGGAGCTTCCTTTTGTGATCCAAAGCCAACTTCAAGCAGGACGCTCATGCTTGCGCCTTCTTGATTTACTCCGGCATAGATCATAGTTGCTTATATATCAGAACAGTCAAGCCGGGAACGTTCTCATGAAAGTATTCCTCTTTCTTCCTCCCGTTCCCATGATTTATCGTAGCTTGCGACGAGCGGCTCCACTTCACCTGCAACAACGGACAGTGCATCGGCAAGGAACTCCTGTGCGACGGCTGGAACGATTGTCGGGTACGTTCGTCTCCATATGGGGAATCTTGTCCGATCACGTAATGTTTGGGTGTGGGTCTGCTTGCTCGCTCGCCTGCCCGTCCCCTCGCAGGTAAGCCTGTGCGGTCATATCAATGGCGGTATATAGCAGCGGCGGCGGCGGCGGTGGCGGCGGCGGTGGCGGCGACGGCGGCGAGAGATTTATAATATGGCGAGCACACCGAAAAAAAGCGTTCTGGGGGCTCGTAAATCTCGCCAGCAGACGTATTTATCACAACCTTATCATCACAGGACAAGAGCGATGAGACACACTGCAGAGCCGTGCCCTGTAGACCGAGCGAGTTCCGATGCCGAGACGGAAGCTGCATCCCCAGGTCGGGTCGATGCAACGGTCGGCCCGAATGCCGCGACGGGAGCGATGAAGGCCCGTTCTGCTCGAGGAGCCCCGAGGTTGTCGTATGCAAAACAGGCGAATTCCGATGCGGCGACAACAGCTGTATTCCCGATTCAAAACGCTGCGACCGACACAGGGACTGTCCTGCCGGAGATGATGAACGTGATTGTGGTGAGTTCATCCAGGCTCGTTCACGACATGGGGGGGGGGGGGGGGGGGGGAGAGTCCGAATCGAGGTGAACGGGATATGAGCGCGCAACGCAGTGAAAACGAGCGAAACAGAGTGTTGGGCGGCGGGAGATTGGGATCAGTTAGCGAACTGAACGTCAAGCCTGAGACGCCGGGCGGTGGGCCGATTGCGGGAGGTTCGATCCTCCGTAGAGTCGAGGTTGCAAACGAGCTCTTCCAAATCGCACTCCTGGGAATCGAGAGTCGTTTGTGAACCAGTTGCGGAGCTGCATTGCTCTAATGTGCTCTTGGAAGACCACGGGAGCTCCTGGACGCGAACGACAATTGCTTCTTGTGGATGTGCCGTGTGGAAGTAGGTCCTGCGAAAATCCTCCCCTGTGCGGCGTCCGCTCATCGGATTCAAGAGCAGTTTCGGCTCTGTACCCCGATTTGACATGGAGAAAATCGTTACAGAGTCGGATCGGAGCTGTGCGGCTCAGGAGTTCAAATGCCCAGATGGCATCTGCATTCGTCAGACTCAACTCTGCGACGGCTTTTCTGATTGCGTCGACGGAGCTGACGAGCTCAATTGTGAGTACGAATCCCGCTGCTATCCGAATTAGAGAATGGACCCTGCTCGCGGACCCCTTCCCCGCGACTCGTCTCGAAAACCTCGCTTCCCATCCGAAGATCAACGAATCCTGCTGATTGAAACGTCGCTATTGCAGGCGAAAAGCACAGCGTGGCTGAGAACGAGTTAGGTCTCAGAAGCGACGACGAAAAAATTCTGAAGCAAAGGGAACACGAGCGTCGATGGCACCAAGAACTTGAGCGTCGTCGAGCCGAGGACGCTCGTCGACGTCAGCAACACGAGCAACAACAACAAATCGAGAGAAGACGAATCGAAGACGAGAGACGTCGTGCCGAGGAAGCCAGGAAAACCCGAGAACACTGGGAACGGAAAGAACGTCTCCAGGAAGAAGAGGAAAAACGCAGGAAACTCGAAGAACAAAACCGACGGTAGGTTGCTTCAGCATTCAATGTGCGTCGACCTGATAGCTCTGATCCTCTGACATCTTGTTCGCTTGAATTTGATGGTCTGTTAGTAAGGGATGGAGGGAAAGAGAGAGAGGATAAGGTCGGAAGGAGGAATAGAGCCTCGTTCTTCATGCGCCGCCTATCATATTGTTGCACGGAGTTTATGACCGGTTCGCTGGCTGAACACACTGAAACTATAAGCTATAAAAAGAACCTCATGTGGTTGTTGCCGCTGCCGCGGCTGTCAATCAGTCCCTCCTCCAAGCCTCCCGGAATGTTGATTTTCTCAAGGATTTCCTCGACTCACGAGAAGGCGATCGCAGTAGGAATGTTCGGAATCATCCGACTTCGAGGTCTACGTTCCTCGAAGAAAACAAAGTTCAACTCTTGCATATTCTGAATTACAGAGAGCAGGAAGCTACCAAGTGGCTCGAGTCGAATTTGATGGAATTCGCCAATAACCTAACCGACGGTCCACAAAAACACGGCCAGTGCTTTCCAGGAGAGTTTCCTTGTAAAAACCGCGAACAGTGCGTCGCGGCTGAACGAGTTTGCGACCGTCGGATGGACTGCTCCGATGGATCTGATGAAGTCAATTGTGAGTACAGAGTCCGGTGATTCGGAGGATCGCCTCTCGAACACGTCTCCGACTTTAGAGAGCGGGCTTGCTGGCGAGTCGGTCGATTGGTCAGTAGTTTGGTTAGTCTGCTAGCTACTGCTACCTCTCAACCGATCGCAGCAGTGGCCATTCAACAAAGGTTGAATTATCGATCGGATTGCTTTCTCTTGGCTAGGCTGTGGGCCCAATGAGCACCGCTGTGGAGACGGGAAGTGTCTTCAGCGCGGTCGCTGCGACGGGAAATCCGACTGCGCCGACGGTTCAGACGAGCTGAATTGCCCCAATCGAAGTGAGTACACGAAGCCAATTTTTACTTCATCGACTCTGCAGCTGAATCTCATTCTGTCTTGACATCCACTGATGAACCCGACTCGATGAGGTCGAAACTCTACGAGAATTCCATCAATCTGTTTGTCATGAGAGCTCTCCAACAAACGCGGAAATGGGGGAATTCAAGCACGATAGGTTATCTATAGAGAAGGAGCCGAGTTGCTCGTTGGTTTTGCGGTTCAGAGGAGTGATCGAGTTTAACGGGAGAAAATATTATGCACGCTGCGCAGAGCTTTGTGGAGCTTCGAAGTTCCACTGTGGCGATGGCCAATGCATCAAAGACACATTGAGGTGCGACGGATTCTACGACTGTAACAACTTTGCGGATGAACAGGATTGTGGTGAGCGTGGATAGCGTAGCCAACGCAAATAGTGGTCCCGAAGAGGAAGCGACAGCGGGATTCGAATCGGAGCTCCCCTCTTTCCCTTACTCAAGCTTCCCACTCCTCCTCATCCTCCTCCTCCTCTCTCTCTCTCTCTCTCTGTCTGAGTGGAGAGAGAGAGAGAGTCTATCTCGAATACACCTGAAGGTTCCCTCTCTAACCGGAAGCTTTACGCACGCTGCATACGGATTAGAGTTCCACCACTGTGAGGCGTCGCAGTTCAAATGCCAGTCGGGACTGTGCATTGCCCGAGACGAGTTCTGCGATGGAGTTCCGCAGTGCCCAGACCGCTCAGACGAGCTCGAGTGCTGTAAGATGCATCAAATCTGTTAACGAAAGAGAAACGCTCAAAAGCGCCCGCAATCTGTATAAAATCCATGATCGTCTGAAAGAAACTCCAAAAGATTTGAGAGCAACGAAGGGGAGCGCTCACTCATATCATGCAGAAAGTAAAAATCACAGCGAGCGACTTCTCGAGAACAGTTGCCAAGCTCATCTGTATTTATGGACGAATAAAGTGCCGAAAATGTTTTTACCTATACTCTGAGATTGATCTGAAGCGGCGGAAACATAAGCCCAATTGTTTTCGGAAGGACCCAGAGTTTCCCGAATAGAGAGAATCGTACACCAAGTCCCCTTAGCTGATAGGTTGTCTGTGTTTTCTGTGTAGGGCGTTGTCATCCCTCACAATTCACATGTGCTAATGGACAATGCATTGAGCGAGCCCATCGCTGTGACGGCAAAATACACTGTGCTGATAACTCTGATGAGGCCGGATGTTCGGGTATGTAGCTGCGATCCGTCCGCACGCGCTTCGAGCTTTGCCCGGGTCAGAAAATTCACAGAATCTTCACTTGCCCTCCACAGTGAACGACATCGATGTCCGTGTCTACCCATCGGTCCTCAACGAGACCGCCGGCCACAACGCCATTTTGAGGTTCGTAATCTGTTGCATCTGGTCTCGTCGAAAAGTCCATTACGCCGCGCGATCTACAATTTGTGGATTTGAATCATCTGACTTGGTCGCAGCTGCCACTCGAATCACCATTTGAAAAGTCTTGGGAAACGCCGGATATCGATAGAACATCCATTAATTCCATCGGCGACACCTCTCGCCGAGCGATGCTAAAAAACTCGAGGTGCAGCAACTAGGTATCTGTTGCTCAAAATGTCGTTCTCCAATCTCTAGATGTCGTGAAGAAGGACCGCGACGTCTCAAGGTTCACTGGACCAGAGCCGATGGGCGCCCTCTGAAAGCAGGACACACCGATGTTCGCGGACGATTGACCCTGCCCAAGGTCGACGCTGAAGACGCAGGAGTGTATCTCTGTGTGCCGACATCAGCAGATGGCGAAGAGATTCGTGCCGGACAAAGGAGCGCTATTCTCGTCGTTCTACCCCGTGTGTATCCCCCTCAGCGGTTCATCCGCATTTAGACAGCCCGTGCATTATGTGATGGCCTCAAAAAAGGCCTTAGCTATTTTGCTGCTCTGTTTTGTCCCTCACGTATCGTTGGTGGTGTCTCACTTGCACGGATGGTGGAGGTATCTCTATCGCTCTATTTTATCTACTTCCTGAACCGGCGGATCAACTCAACGATCATTTCAATCGGTCGAGCGACCGAACTGTCTGTCTCTATCCATCATCCTCTTCTGTCCAAACGGTGGTGGGTTATCTTCAGATGGGAGGCTGTCCGCTGCCTCGACGAACATGAACTCGCCAGCCACTCTTCGCTCCGAGTGATATTGAGACAAAACACGCATACATGGTTTATCAGGCCGATGATTGGAATGACACTCGATTGATTCAACCAGCAAGCATCAACCCCCACACTATATTGTCGCCACTGCTGTTCGTCATCACGCACACCTGGAAAATATAAACACGGTTGTCTTCCGACTGATATGTACCGTTGTTGTCCTTTGAGTTTCGTGCCAGCGCTTCAGTGATGAATCGCTCGACCGATCGCATGAGTTTGAACACGGACCCCCGGCCCCGCCGTTCATGAGCTTCGCCTTCGTTCGTCTGTGCGTTTGCAGCAACACCTGTACAATGGCGTAGGACAGAAAGTGTAGTTTGTTTCTTTGGTCGGCTACGGAGTTGTCACTGTCGTTGCCTTTTGCTATGTAGTATGCTAATGATGAGGTGAGTTGCGCCGAGCTTCGGACCTACCTTGCAGCTTACAGTGTGACCGTTCGTTGCAAGCAGCTTCGGGAAAAATTCGTAAAATGCGCGCTAATGCCGGTAAGTCAAACGGTGCCAACTCAAGCGCCGAGCGCTTCCCGACGCGTCTTCGTCCGGACACGACCTTCCTCCCACCAGTCCCGATCCCGAAGATGTCTTCCCGAAAAGCTCGCGAGCACGCTCGACAAAACGCTATCCCGTGAGGCACAATATTAATTCCGGCTTCATTTGTATTTCCCTCTGTGGATATGCGCAGCCTCTGAGACTAGGCCGGTGATTGTGCGGAACCCCAAAGAAAAAGCTCAAAACAGCACGAGTGGATGCGAGCGAGACGAGGCGATGTGCCAAAACGGTCAATGTATATCCAGCAAGTACCTCTGCGACGGGGACTACGACTGTGAAGATGACTCCGACGAGAAGAACTGTGGTCAGTTGATGTCTTGGATGGAGTCTTCGCCCACCTCCCCATCCTCCCCCCAGTTGCCGAAAGGAGCCCGTCCCCTATTCCCATCGAAACGATGACATTCCCTTTGTGACCCTCGGCTGACTCGAAGCCGGCGTAACTGGCTGGGGAGCTTCTCCACCTTTCCTCTTCTCGAATGTTTCGTAACCTCCCTCGATCGGAACCTCGTGAGTTATACTTTTTCCAGCTCAGCAATCGGAGTGCGAACCGAATGAATTCCAATGCGCCAACAAGAAATGTTTTCTAAAAGCTTTCTGGTGTGATGGCGACGACGACTGCGGGGACAAGACAGACGAAATGGATTGTAGTAAGTGTTTTGCTCCGTCGTGTTCCCTATCGATCCAATGGATCGTATGTTCATTATGACTGTCCGAGAGAAATCGTATGACGTAGTTAATGCTCCCACTCTTCTCACAGAAACCGTCGTAGTGGGCTCAGCTTGTAGTCAGAGGGAATACCAGTGTCAATCACAGGACCAGTGCATACCCCGCTCGTTTCAGTGTGACGCTGAATTCGACTGCCAAGATAAATCCGACGAGATCGGCTGCGGACCACCAATAATAGTGACACCCCCGCCGAAGGTACTGTGAAAACTTGGACCGGTATGGGTTGACTAGAGGGATTTTCGTGCGTTGGTCTGGGAAGAACGCGGGGCGTTATACCCTGCCCGAAGCAAGAAAGAGCCCGAGTGGCAGGCTAGAACGTGCTATGGTTTCACGATTTGGCGATCTCTGGTCGGAAACAGCGTCGAGGATGCTCATTGAGCTCAAATATACCATGACAGCGCTCGCCTTCGGGCTCCAATTCACATTCAGAAAGCAAATCCGATGATAAATATGAACGTTGTCGCTAATATGGGACTCTGACGATGCAAGGTCTGAGTGCGGGGAAAAGGTCGCGCTCCCAGGCAGTGGCAGACGGAAATATCAAACGGACGATGAATTTCAGGTGGTGACAGCGTCCGAAGGGGACACTGTCAACATCAGTTGTGGAGCAATCGGGAACCCTGAACCGTTCATAAGCTGGCGGAAAAACTGGGGTCACATACCACCGCCTCCGAGAGTCACCAGTGGATCTGAAAAGGGTGTCGGTATTCTGACGATTCGAGACGTATCTCGCTCGGATCAAGGCGCCTGGACTTGCGAAGCCATGAATGCTCGTAAAAACGTCTTAGCCGTACCGGATACGATACTCGTCGTAAAGGCTAGAGGTGAGTGACGAAGTCGTTTGCCTTCTAGTCACTCACATCCTCGGAACACGTGTCCTGACACCAAATTCCCTGAACTCGACGAGAGCTGTGTGGGAAGAAAATCCACGGTCTCGAATCCGTTGGATCGAGGGAGGATTCCACTCACTGTGCGGCCGAGTTCGATTTGACAAGCGGATCTCGGTTTTCCAGGTTTATGCCCGACCTCTAAATTCAATGACAAAGCCGCCACGGCTGCCGAGTGCATCGAGTGCTTCTGTTTCGGTGTTTCAACGAACTGCAGATCAAGCAACATGTACAGAGTGAAGTTTAACACGAGCGTTTTGTCGATCCAAGCATTGGAGCGGAGCAATACTCAAGGATACAGAGAAGTATCATCCAAATACAGCCCTCTGCATGTGAGTAGGGGAGGGGGAGGGGGGGAGGAGGCGTTTTCGACCTCGATATCATGATCAACCGACGCAACAAAGCTAGACTTGTTGTCCTATCTTCGAGTCATTGCGCATTACTACAACGAGGGAAACGATCGTTACAGAAAGCGATATTGCATAGGGGCGTGGAGCACGTTATCGATGGAACACTTATCGAACGCTTAGACGATAACCACAAGCTGTACTGGAGCATCACTCAGGATTTGATCGGCAGCAGAGTGGCGTCTTACGGAGGATACATTCGCTATTCGTTCAAGTGAGTTCTCCTCTCAGTGTTCGACCGGAAAAGTTCCGGATCAGCCATTGCTCCAATCGGATTCGCCGCGAACATCAGAGGAAACCTATCATTCTCCAGCACGGGCGAATTCGGGGAGAACGAAATGACTCCCCATGCACGTATTTCAGGTTCAAAACAAACACAACCGAAGATAACGGATTCCCAGACGACTTTGCCGACATTGTTATGCGAGGAAACAGCATTGAAATTTTCTACCGGTCTGGAATTCAGCACTTGTCCGATCAGGAATACCAAGTCAACGTACAGCTCATCACTGTGAGTGACTCCGCTGAACTTCCTCCGATTCCGCCACACATTTTCGAAGCCGATCGTAGATAAGAGGTGGATTTGCAGCGCAACTTCACTCTACCCGATTCTTGCCAGGGTGCGTGGCATCGGAGATCCTCCCCGTCGTCATCGAGCCCCGCCAGTCGTGAAGATATCATGATGGTTCTAGCCGACCTGACCGCGTTCTATATCCGATGCAGCTATTCGAGCAATATTCTCCAAGCCAGGTTTGTTTCGACAAACGGATTTCGACTCTCGTTCGCTTCCTCTGCACCTAGTGAAGGCTTCCTAACAGAGTGTATCAACCCCCCAGCATTAAAAATGTCGAAATGGATTCAGCAAGCTATTCGAATCCTCAAGGCGTTGCAGCGCACCTTGTAGAGCAATGCACTTGTCCCCCGGGTCATGTTGGACACTCGTGTGAGGTACGGTTGCGCTTATTCGTCATTAACCCCCGCCCCGCACCTGACTAGAACTTTTTGTGTATCGTGATCGGGGAGAGGCATTCGAAGAAGAGCTCAATACTAGCTGAGCTCGGATAACAACTCCTCGAACTGATGGGCATACCTCCGCTCTCTCTTCAACAGCAATGTGCGGCCGGTTACGTCCGTAGACAGAGCGGCGCCTACCTGGGATCTTGCATCCAAGGTGTGATCCCTTGTCAATGCAACGGTCATTCAAACACTTGCGATCAAACAACGGGGAAATGTTTGGTGAGCACTTTCTTGCTTCTCGACGAGTCCCAGGGTTGACCGCTGATCGAGATATGATCCTGATGTTGACTTGAACCTCCTCTCCCTCAGAATTGCCAACACAACACGGATGGCGCTCACTGCGAGAAATGCAAAAGAGGTTTCTACGGCCAAGCTCACCGTGGAACTGCTTTTGACTGCAGACCGTGCCCTTGTCCGCCGATAACGGTCCCCCCGCAGTGAGTACTGAATACCATTCATTAGACGTGAGGAGCTCAAGGTCGATCGACAAGGGGCCAAGACTCGCGAGTTTGGCTTGTACAACGAACCTCTTGAGACTTTCTAAAGTGGCGAATCGAATTTAGTCTTTTCACTAGTCGCATCACCGGCTATCCTGCCGAATGGTTCGCTCCGTCCTGTCAGCTCGACAAGGACAATGAGGTGACATGCCTCGCATGCCCCATCGGCTATGAAGGCCGCAGATGCCAAAACTGTGCCCACGGCTACGAACGAAGCGATCTCGACAACACCTGCAGACTTTCCGGTGAGTTCGGTCGAGTTAACGAGCACTTTCGATGGGACAAGGGGTGGCGATTATCGGGACACTACAGAATCGATGCTCGGAGCGAGCTCTCAGCAACAGAGGTGCGCGAGACACAATCCGGGAGCTGTTCTTCTGTGTTATGGGTTTCGCGTGTCTTCAATCACATCGTGGCGGAGGTGGCGGACTGACGGAGACGGCTTGTCGCCTGACTCGCCAATGTTGCTTTTGTTGGCTTCGGGGACGGGAATTTTGACAGCTGAACGTTGACGGCGGAGATTGTTCCAGAATGCGAATTGGGTCAGTATCAATGTGGAGATGGCAGCTGCATTTCACGGAGGCAGCGCTGCGACGGCAAATACGACTGCGAAGACTTCTCAGATGAGCAGGGCTGCGGTTAGTTCCAACAGACTGAAATAGGCGGAGGTTCGGCTGGCAACAGCCGAGCATCTCCGAATCAAATTCGAAGTCTGACTGTGTTCATGATTTACAGCTTGTACGCTCAATCAATACAAATGTCGCGACGGTGTTTGCGTCGACGCCAGCGCGCGTTGCGATGGCCGCGCGGATTGCCTGGATATGTCTGACGAACAAAATTGTGGTGGGTATCCCTCCGTGCGGAGAAATTCGATACATCTCCGCGTCAGCGCTCGTTCAAGATCTCCCTTCAGCAGGTTTCTACCGACTGTTCGACTGGGGGGACAGTTTATTCAACGATGATAGGGCTCAGCTCACCTCCAATTTCAGGCGCCGTGCGGTGTGATGCGGCTGGATCGTTGAGTGCTGATCCCTCACCAATGACGGGACTCTGCCAATGCAAGCAGTTGGCAACCGGAATTTCGTGCGACACCTGTCGCTCGAACTCGTTCTATCTGCACAGTGAAGCTCCTCATGGTTGTGTCCGATGTTTCTGTATGGGGGTTACAACCGTGTGCAGTTCGTCCAACTTCCACAGAGAGCAGGTGAGGATAGCTGCGAGAAGGGGAACGAGAGTTGGTCTGATTTATCACTGAAAACGACGGATGCGTATTCGCCCGAATGCACTCCTTGTCCCGCGTAGCCGCTGACGTGTGTACTTCTTACTCCCGGAACCAGGAAGTTTTGCGATTCACTACATCTACCGAAGAAGTCCAAATCACCGATCAGCAGCGAGCAGGAAGCTCATATCTGAACCTCAAGGTTGAGAACGCTCGAAGGGAATTGGTCTATACCGAAAATTCGAGCTACGGGTACGACGTCGTCTACTGGCAGCTGCCGGACCGGTTTTTGGGGAAAAAAATTTCCGCATACGGCGGCGAACTGCGCGTCAAATTACGCTACGAAGGGAACGGTGTCTACCGAGATATCGAGCCTGATGTCATACTGGTCGGAATGCGACAAGTGATTCATCACCGATTCAAAGACCGCTTGCTTGGAATGTTTCCTCAACAACTATCTGTGAAGATGTACGAGACGTCGTTTGTCAAAGCCGATGGGCAGCCTGCTTCGCGGGAGGACCTCATGTTGGTCCTCGCCAGTCTCCAGGCTGTCTTAATTAAGGCCACGTACGTGGACGATATCGAATTGGCCGCGTAAGTAACTTTCCTCGAGGCTTTCCTCCGCTCATCGGAGTTTCTGAAGCTCCGGTTAGACTTCCCCGACCCGGGGCCGGCAACTTTGACGCTGAGGGCCTTCGTCGTTTTCCAGACTCATCGAGGTCACGATGGACGTGGCAGTTGCTCAAAATACAGGTCAAGCTCAAGCCTTGTCGGTGGAAAGATGTCGATGTCCCAGAGGTTACCGAGGTCTCTCCTGCGAGGAGTGCGACCGCGGCTACACGCGTTCCGCGTCTGGCCCTTATTTGGGCCTGTGTGAGCCTTGTTTCTGCAACGGACATTCGAGCGATTGCGACCCCGAGACAGGAATATGTCGCGATTGCCAGCATAACACTGCTGGAGATTTTTGTGACGAGTGTACGTCGGGATTCGTCGGCGATGCGACTGGTGGAACTCCGAGCGACTGCGTCGATATTTCAGGTAATGCAACCATGTCCCACTGATATCCAATCCTCAGTCGGAGACAAGGTCCGCGACGATTCGATTTCGTTTTGCTGCAGAACCTTCGTGCCAATGCAGCGAGGCTGGGAGCACGAGCCCGGATTGCGACATCAGTGAGCAATGCGCGTGCAAGGCCAGCGTCGAAGGCAAGAACTGTCAGAAGTGCAAAGACGGCTCATTCCATCTCGAGAAGGAAAACCCCGGAGGCTGCACGCCGTGTTTCTGTTTCGAAGTCACCTCGAAGTGTGTTTCGAGCACCTATTACCGATCCGAGATCGCGATGGCGCTGGCCGACCTGGACGATCCGTTCCAGCATAATTTCCAGCTGACGGACCGGCTCCAGATGCAGGTCATCACGGAAGGGATCGTGGTCAATCCGACTTCGAACTCGATATCGTTCGCTTCTTTCTCGAGCCAGGAAACTTTGTTCTGGTCTCTGCCGGACCAGTTCCTCGGCAACAAACTATCCTCATTCGGAGGCTATCTCAGATTCACGATACACTTCAGTGCGGAAACCGACGGAGAGGGTTTCGATGACGCGGACATCCAAATCACGGTCAGTCGTCGGTCTTCTTCTCGATCGTGCTCCGTGGACTCGGCGAGCTCATTAAATATCGTAATCGATTCATTTATCGCAGGGCAACGGCATCACTCTGTTCTACGTTCTACATCCAGCCCCGAATCCTTCGGAGAGTGTGATCTACAACGCGTCGTTGCGACACACGGACTGGAAACATTTTGATCCGGAGCGAGCCGTTTCTATCGGCGCCACTCGCCAAGATCTCCTCAAGGTCCTCGCCAACATTGAAGTGCTCTTGATACGAGCGACGTACAACAATCGCATGGTACACACTTCTCTCCAAGATATCTACATGTCCAATTCGGTCCCCTACGTCACAGAGGGAGGTCTTGCTCATGAAGTCGAACAATGTACCTGCCCGCCGGGCTACGTCGGACTGTCTTGTGAAGAGTGCGCGCCAGGATATCTCAGGGACTTGAGTTTGCCCCACGTAATACGCTGCTCGCGATGTCAGTGCAACGGGCACTCCGAGTCGTGCGACCCGAAAACTGGTCAATGCACGGTGAGGAAACAACGTCCGATCGAGTTTATGACCGAATCTCGCGGTTCATGAAAATACAGCGAAGATGGGCACCAGCGCCTCCCCAGCGAGAACGGGCTAACCGGCTCCGATCTTTTCGCAGAGGTGCAGGCATAACACCACGGGCACCAATTGCGATCGCTGCGAGGAAGGATATTACGGAGATGCAACGGTCGGAACTCCCGAAGACTGCAGACCCTGTCCGTGTCCGCATATGCAGAAATCAAACCAGTGAGTTTCTCGTCCAGGCCTTCCCGCCCTAGGGAGTTGGAATTTTATCCGAATATGTGTTAGAAGCCGAGAGGCGGAAATCGACACTTCCATGTTAAAGCTACGGTTTCCCTCAGATTTTCCAAAACTTGTTTTCTTGACACCGATGGTCAGGCCACATGCAACGACTGTCCAGCCGGCTATCTGGGACGACACTGCGAAACCTGCGGGCCCGGATTCTCGGGCAATCCTCTCCGACTAGGAGACAAATGTTCGCCCTCCGAACAACACAACAAGAGCCTCGGTGCTATCAGACTTCGGATTCATCATCCGAAAGTGCTCCGCCTCGTGCCCGGCGAATCGGCCGTTCTGCGCTGCAGCGTCGTCGACCGAACGACTGTGAGTTTATTCCTTTTTAGGCAAGTTCTCATCGAGAATCTATGCCAAATTCGGAAATCCCGCTCCTCAACGACGGGCACTGTCGCGAGTGTAAGTTATCGACGCGATCTGACGGGCGGTCTGCTATGGAATACAGGTTCCGTATTCAATGAGTTGGATTCGTGAGAAAGGACAACTTCCCGCTCGAGCAACCGACAAAGGCGGTGTTCTCACAATCGTGGACGTTCGTCTCGACGACAACGGCACTTATGTCTGCATGGCACACACTACAGAGGCGACGACGCCTCAGTTGCCGACGAGCCAGGAGAAAGCAGCCATCATAGTAGAAGGCCTGGAACTCAAATATGCACCCCGCGTCCGCATAGAGCCGCGGTATGTAACGGCTCCGCAGCTCCTCAATAGATGGCATCGATGACAGAGGGGGATTCATCCCGGTCGCTCACTCCGTGGCCGTTTTCCAGCTTCCTCGAGGTGAATGCAGGACAGCCCGTCGTGTTCCGGTGCATAGCAGACGGGTACCCCGTACCTGAATTGCGTTGGGAAAAATCCGGAGATGGTGTCGTTTCACCGGATTCAACGTTCGTAGAGGGCTCGTTCAGAATCGGTTCGGCGCGGGGGTCCGACGAAGCAGAGTACTTCTGTTCCGCGACAAACTCCGCTGGCTCACACAAAGCCAGAGCCGTCCTCTTCGTCCATGGAGGTGACTTGATAGTCGGAGCCATAACATGCACACTGGGAGGCCTTTGTTTCGATTTCTTTTTGCGAGGATAAGTGCTTCATCCTTTTTCTTCCCTACTCTCCTGAATAAGATGACATTGGAGCCACTCAAGCGCCCCAAGTTTCGGTGAGCCCCCATATCGTGGAACTCGTGAAGGGCGAGAACGTATGGATTCGATGCTCACCGCTCGGTCATCCGGCGCCGAACATAACTTGGAAATTCTCCAACGGTCTCCTGCCGCACAATACGCAACAGGTGAGATCAGAAGCGGTCCCAAAAACGTTATTTTTCACGACATGAAGCTCGTTTGCTGTGAATATTTCGATTCGGGCCCGTCTGCCCTCAGCTTGTTTCGATCGTCGCTCTCTCGTACAGGTTGGAGCTCAGTTGCTCATTTACAATGCGCAAGAGCACAACAAGGGTGGCTATTCCTGTCAAGCGAACAACAAATACGGAACAGGAACCGCAGAGGCAAAGGTCAACATCTTGAATAGTGAGTCGTTCGTTCTTCAATAACTCCCAAACGGAGGATAGATCCATCCCCCGGTATCGCGCGCGCCAAACAAACGCCTTGTATTCGATTCGGCGGACAACCGAATCGATTCATAGAGATCTCGTTGGGAGGAAATCTGGATCGATTGTTCCGTTTACAGATCGTAGTGCGCCGGTAGTGCATATCCAGCCGGAAAAACAAACAGTTCGGGAAGGAGAGGAAGTCCGCATAAAATGTTTGGCGAGAGCCAATCCCCCGGCGAGCATCACTTGGACCCGTATAGGAGCCAACTTGACCTTCCGACATGTGGTAAGGGCACCGAAGCAGCGGCGGAAATCCCCCGGAGATGGTGCGAAAATTCTTCTGATCGAATCGTCCCGCGATATTCAACAAAACGCCCCACTAACGTCCGCAATATTCAAGGTTCGGGACGATGAATTGGCCATCGAAGCCGTACAGGTGTCCGATAGAGGCATGTACGTGTGTACGGCTGAGAACCGTGAGGGATCTGCTCAGGCCACCGGCCTACTCGAAGTGGATCGCCGTGAGCCACCGCAGGTAAGCACGAACAGTCTCGCAGCCCGTTCTATGGTGACGCGGGCAGAAGGAGAGCGGGGAGAATATGCGAACCGATGTTGAATTTTTGCTGTAATTCCTAGAAGCATACGTAACGAATTGAGGGATTTTCAGATCGATATCTATCCCGAATGGATCGACCCCATCGAGCACGGCAGTGCGATTCTCGTGCAGTGCCGTGTCCTATCTGGCATACCGAGTCCCAGAGTCGAGTGGTCACGTAACGACGGGGTGCCGCTGTCAACAAGCATTGACATGTCGGTGCCTGGAATCCTCCGGTAATACGCTGAACGGAAGCTATCCCGAACGTAAACTGTCAGTCACGCACCGAACCGAGAAGCATCCAAGTCTCAACTCGCTCGATGTTTCCAGTTTCAACAGGTTCACCGAAGAGGACGCGGGAACGTATGTTTGCTCCGCGGAAAACATCCTCGGAGCCGTAACGGCGTCCGTGGTGTTACAGTTGAGAGGTGTTCCCGCGATCCGTATTCTTCAGCAGAATCCGTACGTAGCACAAACTGGAGATTACATCCGTCTGGATTGCGTCGCCAGGGACGCTACCGCGGCTAAAACCATCCAATGGCATAAGCTGCACCAGGCGATCACAACGTACTCCACTCAGAACGTGCACGGATCCGCTTTGTCTCTTACGATACGTCGCGTGGCTCCGAGCGATGCGGGTTTCTACGTTTGCAAGTCGAGTCAGGACGACCGAGAAGTTGAGGAACGAATTCACGTCATAGGTAGGACCAAGAGTGCGCTGAACAACCTAATGCGCGAGGCTCCGTCTTGCGCGAGCGGACGCGGTCCGTTCTGATGCATTTAGCGTTTGATGTTCTAGATAGACACTGATTGAAGGCAACCCAGTTTGTTTCGAACACAACAGACCCCACGCCACACTCACGCATTCCGGAACAAACGCCCCCGACGAAAACACACGCAGAACGGCGATGCAGTGGCCTGGTGCTGGCGACAAAGTGTCCTCGCATGCGCATGTATCTTCTAAACTGAGGAAACTAAAACTAAACGAGGTCCTCTCCGAGCGGAGCCCGATTTTGAAAGACTCTCTCTGACTCCACAGTCGAATCAGGCATCGATGGTGTTCCGTCGTTGCATCTGGATCGCGACGTGGTTTCGGCTCAGTTGGGAACCCGCGCCGAGCTCCGCTGCCGGCTCGAAGGCAACGACAAGGATATCCGGCTCGAATGGAACAAATTGGATGGACGACCCCTGATCGCTGACGGCGATCAGATCGTCGTCGAGTTCGGGTCCGTGCTGTTCAAGAGCGTGACAGAGGAAGACGCCGGTTTGTATGAATGCCGAGCTCTTCAGGAATCCAGATTGCTCTTTTCGAGGGTCACCAGACTGGCGGTTGTGGGTGAGTAGAGATGCGTTCCCAGGACTAGTTCCGCCCTATTCGCCGCAACGCCCCCGAGGCTCCGGGGAATCTCGAACCCTGTGTAGTTTAAATAATCTCTGAATAAATTCCACGCCTCCAATCAGGAGTGTTCGCCAGAGGTAAGCACTCCGAGCTCGCTCGTGATCATACGTTTTTGATTGAGCTTGAGACGGTTCAGGAGGTGAAATCAATTTCGTTGACTGCGGTAGTCTGTTTGTCTGTCTGACAGGCCAGGAATGATGGATAACCGTTTTCCGTTACACAGGTCCTCCCCGGATCACCGTGAACCCCTCCGAACAGAGTGTGCACCCGGGAGAGGATGCGGGGGTGACGTGTCAAGCTTGGGGAAATCCCCCTCTCAGTCTCCATTGGACTCGAGAAGATGCTCCGCTTCCTCCGAATGCGTATATTTCGGATGGTGGCCAACGACTAGAAGTGAAGGGCATCCAAAAACTGGACGCAGGACAATACAAATGCACGGCTGTGAACGCAGCCGGGCAAGCGACGGCCATGGCTAAGATTGTCGTCGGCGAGGCCAATACGAGGAAGGCCGGAGGACGCAGAGGCGAGGAAACTGTCCTTCTGGGAGCGAGCGTGGACCTCAAGTGTCCATCTAGCGGATCAGTCGAGAGACACGTCGAATGGGCTCTCGAGAAGCAGAATCTACCGGCGCACGCCAAAGTACATCGAGGGGCTCTCCGCATAACGAACGCCACTCTGAAAGACGCCGGAAAATACGTTTGCACCATAAAGACAAAAGAGGGCAGAGTTCTCGGTAAAGACTTCGTGATGCTCTACGTGCGAGGTGAGCGACTCGAGAGCAGTGGACGCCTCCACCTTCTTCGCTGATTCGATCGGCAGAGTTCTTGATCCGATGGAACCCCGTCCATCCAGCATTCGTGGCGTCAACGAGGATCTCGCAAAGCTCTCTCACATCTATTTCTACCTTCCTCCGCAGAAGCGAACTCCATCGAAGTCGCTGTCCGGTCATCGAAAGAAATAATCCTGGCTGGGGATACAGTGGACTTACTCTGCCACGTTACCGGGACATCCCAGAGACCGAAGGTTCTGTGGAGTCGCATGGGAGCTTCCTTCCTCCCGGACAACGTGCTGGTGGCTGGGAACATGCTAACGATCGCAGGCGTCCGAGCCGAGAACGGTGGTGTGTACCGCTGTCTCGTAGAAACGGCGGAAGGATCTTTCCACAGCGATTTCGTGTTCGTCATTCAAAGTGAGTCTGTCGAATGGGTCTTGGGAGTCGCATGAGGGATACCCGACCACTTTGAATCGTAATCGTCGGATCTCCGGCACAATAATCGGCTCTTGGTCTAACACGCAAACATCTCTTTCACACTAATACCGCTACTCGTGTTTGAACTTGACCCGGCACACATGCGCTGTCATGAACTTGTAAGTTTGACTAACTCGTAACCTCGATATCACCGCGACTCGGATCGGGCTCTATGCGCGTCAACAAAACTGTAACGTTTTCAGAAATGCCGTTCATCGATCCGGCTGAAGTTGACGTGAAGCACGTCGCCGTTGGAGGGGCGTTCGAGATCATCTGCAACTCCTCGATCGAGCAACCCGCTTCCTACACGTGGACCAAACTTCCCTCCGGAAAACTACCACCGAGTGAGTGGATCTCATGTTATTCCGAGTGAGAACCTCATATTTACCGACTCGGATAGAAAAAATCGCGTGCGGTTCCCGTCGTCCTCGGTTCATATGAGGCACCGACCAAAGCTTTCTACGAACCGAATTCCGAAGGAATCCCATGATTCACAAAAGGAGCTGTGAGTGCAGAAACGAGTCTGACCTCACTTTGTGCGATGAGAGGCTCGCATTGGATTGCCTCGCCGCAGGCGTGACGTGCAAGATCTTGGGTCGTTGGGGCACTTGGAGCTGCGTTCGTTTCATCCGCATAAACCACGTGTATCGGAATGGAGCTTTAGACGAATCGTCTCGAGGCTTGCGAGATACCTGTTCCTGTCCGGAATGGCTCTCAGACCAAAGCCCAACGGAAAAGGAAATCGACGTCTTCAGAGCCGTCCATCCGCCTGGCGGCGCGTTTGGAGTCCGCGTTTGAGAAGATTCTGTGTCATCACGTCTTAATGATCGATTACAATGTTCCAGAAGCGAGAGTGCGAGAAGAGCTCCTCGTTTTGGCCGATGCCACATCTGAGGACGCAGGAACTTACATATGTATCGCCAGGAACAAGCTTTATCGGCTGGAAGTTCCAACTCATGTCATCGTCACCGGGTCGATCCCGCGTTTTAATCAAGCCCCGTTGTCCTACCTTGAGCTCCCATCCATTCCGGATTCGTATAAGAAATTTGATATGCAGATTCGCTTCAAGCCGGACAAAGAAGAAGGGCTGTTACTCTACAACGGAAACGAAGGCCATGTGGAAACCGGTGAGGGTCAGCATTCCGCGGCTAAATTTTTCGAAAAATGGCAAAGTTCTCACGAATTATCTTTTCTCTGCAAAAAGGAGACTTTATTTCCTTGGGCCTGACCAACGGCTATTTGGAGTTCCGATTCGACATCGGATCCGGTCCGGGTCTTCTGAGAACTCCGCTGAAGGCGTCCCTGGATGAATGGCATGTTGCCCGATTCGGCCGTTACCTTCGTGAAGGATACCTCCAGCTCGATAAGGAGCCCGAGGTGCGGGGATCATCCAGGGGACCGATGACAGGACTAGACCTCAGGGCTCCGCTATACATCGGTGGAGTCCCTGACTTCAAGAAGATCTCCAAAGCCAATGGTTTCACTACCGGCTATATCGGTGAGATTATTTGAACTTTTAATATGCATCTATCCACCTACCTAATCTCGGATGGAGAACTTCTGAACCTATTCCTATTCAAAGGATGCATCAGCGAACTGCTGATTGGAAACCGGTCGGCTGCTCTCCAACATGCCAAACAAGAAGGCGTGGGTGATTGCGACACCTGCGCCTTGAATCCTTGCGCCAACAACGGAGTGTGTCAACCGTCTCCTTCGGCTTCTGGTTACATCTGCCTTTGCATACCTGGATTCACGGGTGACAATTGTCAGCACACCGGTAGGATTTTCGAACGTGACCATAACGAATACTTCTGAGCATATTTCGCTCTCAAAACTGTTTCTAGGAAAGCATTCGATCTGATTTTTGATCGCTACAGGTGAAGCGTGCTACCCCGGTGTCTGCGGCGAAGGTGTTTGCGTCAACAGACCGCGCGGTGGCTTCGACTGCTTCTGCCCCTTCGGTCGCTCAGGGCTTCGATGTGAAAAACAGGTCTCTATTTTGGAGCCTTCATTCGAGAGCGACGCATACATCGCATATCGACTGCCGCCCCGGAACAAAGACAAATTCAATGTTTCAATGAGGATCAAACCCCGTAAAATAGAAGATTCCCTTATCATGTATTCGGCGCAAAATGAACTCGGTCAAGGCGACTTCGTGATGTTGGGTATTCGGAACAAAACGCTCGAATTCCGCTTCAATACCGGCTCAGGTCAGTTTTCTCCGAATATGAACGGATTTGGGGATCCCTTGTAGCTCGTCACCCCGAAGTCTCGTGGAGGAGGGGACTTCTACATGAGACTCTTAGCGGGAGGAGGTTCTCTCTGAAGTGCTGCTTTCGGGCAACGGGGCGTTCCTCGCCAGCGAAACTCCTCGAGCTCTGGAGCCGATGAAATTTGATTCTCTTATTACGATCCATACAGGAATGGTGCTCATCAAAAGTCGTGACGTTCTGAAGCCTGACGAGTGGGTTCACATCGAGGCGTCAACCATTGCGAAGCTCGGCCAACTGGTCGTCAAGGTAAAATTTCCAACGCGATCTGATAGAATTTTTGTTCGAGCTCTCCTGACGAGGAGGAGAGGCAATCCCTCTGTGATCATAACGGCACGAGGTCCTTCACGGAGGAACGTCGTTCTTCACAGGGCGAGCGATACACCGGGACAAGCAAAGGAAAAACGAAAGGCTTGGATCTCGAATTACCTCTTTATGTGGGAGGCATTGTGAAGGAATCGGTCACGCTGCATTCTGATGTTGGTGTTCAGCAAGGTTTCAACGGATGCGTAGCGCACGTAAGCATTCGACAATCGGGGTCTCCGCGAAACCTCGCTCAATCAGAAGCTTCTCGGCACATTTTCGAACGCGATCAACCCATGAGTCGAAGAACTTATTGAGGCTTGCACTCGTACAGATCGAAGTGAATGGCAACGGTTTGGACTTGGCTACCTCGGTGATCAGCGCAGCCAATATCGATGACTGCGGCGGTCGTGCACCTTGTAACATCAATCCTTGTCTGAACGAAGGCATATGCAGAGCGAGAGGCGCCGGATCTCAGGTACGTGACCCCACACGCCCCCCGGGGCCTGTCGTTCACAAGAGCTCGCCTTTGATGTTCCAATGCCATCAGGTCATACCAACGTGGTGATTCTTGCTCCGACAGGACTATGAGTGCATCTGTCGCTTGGGTTACGACGGGCCCAACTGCGAGCGCGAGGACTCGGTTTGCCAAAGAGAAAAACCTTGCCACAATGGAGCCGTTTGCAGAGCGTTGAACGTCACTGCGTTCGCCTGCGCCTGCCCCAAAGGATTCGGGGGCCTGCGGTGCGCCGAGAGTTTGGAGTTCCATCAGAGCGCCCAATTCACCGGCAACGGCTGGCTTCAGTTAGACAGGGGATATCTTCCGCACAAAGACGAAGAAACGGTTAAGCTCAGTTTCAGCACAACAGAGAGAGACGGTATACTTGTATTTCATGGACAGAGGCCAGAAACCGAGGCAAAGCTGACAGATTATCTCGCTCTGGTGATATCCGAGGGCTTTCTTCTGTACACGTGAGTGATGCTCCCTCCTTCTGCCCCTATATGCTGAGACGCTCATCAATTAGAGCCTGATTCTACTCTGAACTCGATTTCCGTCTTGCGTTTGCCCAGATTCGATATGGGCAGTGGAGCAGCCCAGGTCCGATCCGACGTCAGAGTGGACGACGGTGAACTGCATACAGTCGAGATGTGGCGCAAAGAGAAGGAGGGCCGGCTCACACTCGATGGCGTGGAGTTCCGAGGCAGCTCCTCAGGCAATCTGGTCATGCTCAATACAGGTTCGTCAATACATCCACGGGTTTATATTCAGATGCGTTCCCCCTTCGACTGGGGCCTCCATCACCGCAGTTCCTCACGCTGAACTCCAGAGGCTTAGAGCTAAACATCCGACGTGAGCTCGTGGCTGAGGAGAGCTTTTTCTTCCGGTTCCAGAGGGTGACATCTACCTCGGTGGTTTGCCTGATCCTCAGAAAATGACCGCGGGTCGATTCGAGAATAATTTCCGCGGCTGCATTCACAACGTTCACGTTCAGAAATCCACGATGCTTGATCTTTTCGAGATAGCGGTCAACTCAGTCAACGTGGTTGAATGCGGCCAGGAGACTCTGACGAATAGCAGCCCGACCTCATCCCAAGGCTCCCCCGAACTCGAGTGAACTTTTCAAGGTTCCGGGCTGGAGAGCACATCCTGGCTCTCCCAATGCTGTGTGATGATGTGGGTTTGCTCTTGATGACATCACCGAGCACGATCAAGAGGCCCTTCCGTTGGAAACGAACGTTGCCATGTATCTTCTGTGTACATTGTTAGAAAACGGTTCAGAAATAAAATGCAACTATCAACTCATTGATTAGCTCGTGAGAAAGTCTTGATTTCATCCGCGGATTTGAGTTTATCGATGCATGATCACATGTACCTAGATGAGCTCACTATCGGCTCCAGCAAGTGAAAGCAGATTGGTTCGAGAATGCTAACGGTGATCTCGGATTAGATTTTCCCGCTGGGAACGGGTGAGCTCCTCAGACATGCAGAACGTAATCTTGGGGATCTCGTTAGTCGCTTTTTGACTGACAATTTTACGCGTCGTTATATGCGGATCGAGTCGTTGTGGCATGCGCTCTTTCTAAAACACGCATCGTGGGGCGTGCATGGTTTTCCGAACTGGCTCAACCGCGAGCCAAGGGAATATTCGAACTCGATGATCCATCCTACCGCGTTCCACCGAAAGCATGCGACCAATCGATTCTTGGAACTATTGCGCGGGTGGAAGGCGTGCGTTTACAGTATCGTTCAGCTTTCCGATACTTATTCTGCGCGGTTGGCAGCGGCGGTGAATATGCACGCTATAACGTCCCGGCATTTCACCCAACAGCTGCTCGGATGGGAACAAGGAAAGGGTGTGATTTCAACGGGGCATGGGAATATTCTCGGTCGACAAAGGAAAGCTTAATTCACTCTCCGTGCTCCGTCCGGGTAGGGTACATATTTGTTATACGAGTCATTCTGGAGGGATTCCAAGGGATTTTGGTTTACCATAAAGGTACGATCCGGTTGGGCTGGATCTCGAGAGAGATCTTCGTGGCAGAACTGCCCTCGGTGAGAGGTCCGAGTCATCACGCAGCTCACTGGGTTTGGCCCATGAGTCAGCCAGAGTTCAAACGCGCCAGTGGCCATGCGCGGAGCTCCGTCCGAGGCTCGCGAACAGGCTGAGTCAGTCAGTGGGCATCGGACCTCGCTGCCTGCTCTAAGGTCTCGAGTGATCGACTCGATTCCTCGCCTCGCATGTGGTGGTTCAACGCTGGAGCCGAAGAACTCGATTGGTGAGTAAACTTTTCTACGTCTTCGTCTTATGACGTCGGCAGGAATGCTCCACACCAGGTTTTAGTCCATTCAGGAACACTCCCAGAGAAGTCTCCCTCTCGGATCGCTGGTGATTTGAGATTTTAGCTGGGAAGTTTAGAGGAATTCGAATAATGGTCGTCAGGTGGAAAAAGCGGATCGGAAACCAATCGGGCGTTCTAGCTAAGAGCACGGACCCCGGAACCGACAAAGGAGCAGCAAGTTTTGCGGTCGGTAGTCGACGACTTCCACGAGGGTTGAAAAAAGGACCTAGTACTCCCGAAGTTCCTGATCATTCAGCACCGACTGCTGTCGACTGCGACGGCGACAATACTCCGCTTTTCTACGCAGCTGTTGTGTGAGTTCGTTCTGGATAGCTCCTGAACATTCTCTGGATTGGAAATCCCGGAGAGACTTCGCCAGGTCCCGAAATTTCCTTCTTGATGTGTTTCCCACAAGAACGTTGAAAACAGAAGCGACATTCCGTTACGGTTCTTCCGCAGACACGATTTCGAAGCAACGCAAGTTGACGAGATCCGGCTCACGAGAGGGCAATTGATTGCGGTTTTCGGGGAATCGAGTGATTCTTGGTGGTTTGGCGTCGAGTCAGGGAGGGAGGGCTGGTTCCCTTCGGACCGCGTTCACGCCATCCGTGAATCGCCAGGGACAACATCGACAAGTCGTTCAGGAGAATCAGACCCATCGGCGAGTGCCCGATTACCACTCACGACCCCCCACATCAGTCTCTTGGGTCCGACGGACTCTTCTGGTCCAAACCTCAGGAGCATGGAGAACTACGTTTCACTGTCGTCCGCCGTCAACTCGACCCACGAAGCCGTCTACGCATTGCACTCATACCAAGTACAGTATTTCACTGAGGAGTACGTCTCGAAGTTCTGAGGCTTCCCATGAATTCGAAAGGAACGATGTTGCGAGTTTAGCTGCGTAGCTTCCGTGGCAGGCTCGTGTGCTTCCAGGAGCTTCTGGTTCCGATCAAAGCCTTCCTGCTCAACCATGAATCGGCGTTTCAGGCTCAGACCCCCGAGGATCTGTCGTTCTCAAGGGGCGAGCGTCTGATACTCCTGCAGAAACCTCGCGACGATCCCAATTGGCTGTGGGCGAGAAACGTCAGGGGTCAGGATGGACTGATTCCTCGGAATTTCATCAGAACAGAAGCTTCCGAGAGCTCTCCTGAAGCTGGCGATTTCACGAAGCAGTCCTGGTATCATGGTCACATATCGAGGAGGTACGCTGAAGTGAGTTGACGCGAGAAACCCTCAAAACTATCCGAATATTGGGGACTCCCCGGCTCACTAAAATTCCTTTCATCAGGTTCTCCTGAACGCTTTTGGCTCAGTTGGCGACTTTTTGATTCGTGTATCAGAAAGCTCTTCAGGTGACTTGGCTCTGTCAGTGAGAGCTCCCGGTCAGAACCATCATTTTAAAATTCATGTCCAAGAGGACACGTTCCGCATCGGTAAGGAAGACCCAATGATGGACCCCTGCAGAAAAATGTAGGGCGGTGAACTGATTGAGCGACTTATCTTCCAAGGATTTCGCAAGTTCTACAGCGTGATGGACCTCGTAGCATACTTCAGACGGAATCCAATCCACACGAGTCCACAGGGCTACAAACTACGTCTCGGGAATGCTGCCAGGAAGCCTGGGACATGAGACGCCAACGGAGCGAGCCATGGGCCCATCTCAAACACGCTCTCACGTGTGCATTTAGAGGCCGCGCCAATGAAGTTCAAGCATTCGCTACAGCGCTGAGATCAATTCTACAACGCGGTCTGTTCCACGTCACGAGAGTGAGGCCAAAAAAATCCCAATCTTCATCGAGCTACCAAGAGATTCGGAGCACTTGTTACTGCAAGACGTGCACAGCAAGACGTGAGAGAGGAGGTCGAGAGAGAAATACACAAGCGAGACTCCAAAACGCTGAATGAAATTCTCTCCGCCCCGAGAAACGAGAGGGCCAGGATGTTCTGGCGGTTCGTAAACGGAAACAAACCGAGAACGAGCGGACCACAAAAGATCATCGATAACAGCGGGACAGTAGTACCAACCGAACTACTCCCGTCGCACCTAACCCAGATTGCCATCGACCTACTGGAGGCAACCCCTATCACACAGCCAACCACTACCTGCAAGATGATACCCAATCCCACAGGAATCACCACCAGCGCAGGAGAAATCTCGAAGATTCTCAGCAAACTGAAACCAACCTCAAGTTGTGGATTGGACGACATTCCGGCCAAAATACTAAAAGAGCTGGACGACCATGGCATAGCCTACATCGAACAGCTCTTCAACGACATATTTGCCGGAAAACACGAGGTTCCGAACGACTGGAGAACAAATAGAGTATCGATGATCGAAAAATCGAACTCAAAAAAAAGACAACTCCACACATATCGACCGATTACGATATCGCCGGTCCTATACCGAATCTTCGCGAGAATTCTAGCAAATAGAATCTCGCAATGGGCTGAAGACAATAGGCTGCTCGGAGAAATGCAAAATGGATTCCGAGTGAATCGCAGAGGCGATGACAACCTATTCGTCCTAACCACAGCCATCGAGGTGTCCAGGAAAACGAACACCGGACTAACCTGCGCCTTCTTGGACGCAACCAAAGCATTCGACCGAATCGACAGAAACCTACTATGGAACATTCTGTCCGAGATGGGAATGAACAATGACTGGATAAAGATGCTGCAAGATCTATACTCCTCGAATAAAACAATAATCATAGAAGGGGAACATACATCAGAATGGGTGGAAACCAGCTCCGGCCTAAAGCAGGGCTGCCCCCTCTCCAGCACCCTGTTTATCCTCTACATATCGGAACTCGAAACCAGGCTCACGCAAAGTGGAGCAGGCTTCGAAGTCCGAACAAAAAAATGGAGATGGGATCTGAGGGAAAAAGGTTCCTTCAACATCCCAGGTCTCCTATTTGCCGACGACATAGTCCTGATGGCAAAATCCGCGGGCGAACTGAGGAAGCTACTGTCGATAACGGGCGAATTCGGTACCGAAAGAAAGCTTACCTTCAACCCCGCAAAAAGCGCCATAGTTACATTCTCTAAATCGAACGATGGCGAACACAGCAACCTAGAAATACAAGGACAGCCCCTCCCAATCGTACACCAGTATAAGTACCTTGGGATCACACTATCTGATAGCAGAAGATACCTCGACAAACAAGAAGGTATCTGGCAACAACAAGCTACAACTGCCCTTCACAGAATGCACGCCACATCCATGTGGAGCTTCAACAGATTCGAAATCTCAAAAGCCCAATGGAAAGCGACCGCAGTCGCCAAACTCACATACAGTAACTCGGTGACAGTCACGTCGAAGAAACTACAGGACCTACTGGAAAAAACTCAACGTGATGCAGGCCGCTGGGCCCTTGGCATATCAGGCTACAAAGTGGCCAAGGAATTCATACTGGGAGAGCTTGGATGGTCCCTATTCGAAGCCAGGGAAGCACAAAGCAAACTCAGATACATGAAACGCATCCAACACATGCCAGATGAGAGATGGCCAAAATCTCTCCTTAACACAATGGAGATACTCGGAATACAGACTGAACTCTGCACCCGAACGCAGACACTAAGCCACCAATACGGCTGTGACCGGATCGAGCCACCAACATCGAGTCAAGGAACACCAGCCCTAAACGCATATAACTCACTGATAAAAAAGAGAGTTAAAGAAATGCAGGAGCACGGCTGGAGGCGAGACATGCTTCTAAAAAACAGCCTGAGCCTATACCGCAGGGGTAAAACCTCCCCCGGTACAAGGTCTTACCTCTACGGCAATCGAAGAGGAGATGCTCTACTAGCCCTAGCAAGAGCAGGAATGCTGCCAACTAGAGGACTTTCCGAACAACAGGGCAACAACACCTGCCCGAGATGCGGCACATACGAAGAGACTGTACAACACATAATCTTCGAATGCAATGACGCGTACTACACAGACGATGATTTCCTCAAAGCACTCGGCCTCCCAGAGGAAATGCAAGACCCATCGCTAGTGTACAAGACAAAGCTTGCCCTCGAAAAGTGGGAAAAGGAGACCAAACGATCTGCGGAAGCACCTGAAATGAAAGGCTGACTCAAACAGAATGTAAACCTGTACATATCTCGATCCGAGTCAAGATCAATAAACCCATACCCATACCCACACTTCTAATATGATCAACTCTCGAAAGTGAAGTTCTGCGGCATAGTTTCAAAAGCCCAACCAATGTTTTTGATCTAAGAAGGGCTTTCCTGTTTTATTTCTCAGTAGTCCAACAAGATATACAGGTTCAATAACACAATGAAGGTTTTCTTATATACAGGGCGTTAAAACATCATGATTATTCATTTAAACATGGTCTGAAATAGCATAAACGGAAAGTTACGATTATGGATGACAGATGAAGGTTCCCGAGAATAGACAGCAATTGTTCCAGCATGTGCGTTTCCATTTTCGCGGCATAATATCTTCGCTAGGAGCTTTCTACGCATCTCTGAGAGACATGGGTATCTCCTGTCATTGGGCGGCTCCGATATCATACGACAGAAGATTTCGACTGTATTCTATGTTCGAAGGATGCGAATACAAGTCCTGGCTCTGTGGATGGGCGTATCGCGGGAAAAAACGGCTCTGCTGGAACTGTTGTTGAGGAAACTGGTAACTGCTCTGCTGGTATTGCGGGAGTTGGTTGTAGTGAGATTGTGTGTTCCCGAATTGTGGTTGGAAATTCGCGGATCCGTACTGAATGTTCTGGAAGGCCGGCTGGTACTGCTGGCTCGAGTATTGGGGCTGAGCGATGAAATTCCTCGAAGGACTCACTCGTCCTGCTTCTTGATAGATGGAACTGGTCAGCTGCTCGTACAATGACTGCGGGCTGTTAACGTGTTGGACGTAGGGATTGTTCGTATGGGTTTGGATGTTGTTGTAACTGTTCAGGAAATGCGTCTGGTTGCTCACAGGACTTTGCAAAAACGTTGGTGGGAGAACATTGGCTGGCAATTGTCCTGTTTGACCTCGAGGCGCGGCAGGTGACGTCGGCGGAGACGAAGGCGCTTGCGGGTCGGGAGCTTGGAGTTGCTGGAGTTCCGGTGCGACTGTGGTTCTGAATTTCCTGCGAACTTTCCTCCTGCGCTTGGGCTGGGGCTGGGTCACCGGCTCCTCGAAAGATGCCGGGGTACTCGTCGGTATCGACGGAATTATTTGTCGTCTTGGAACGGTTGGACGCGCTGACGGACGAGGGAGCGGAGTGGTGGTTCGCACAACAACCTTCCTGCGGAAATTCCGTTGCCTGACGGGCGATTCGGTGGGCTGAAGGCTCCTACCGTCTGGGTTTAGCGGTCGCCGAGTTCTTCCGGGTCGAACGCGGGGTGCGCCCGTCGGTCGAAGGGAGCCCGTGCCGCTCACTCTGGATCCGAAATCCTCCTTCGCGATCTTCTCCTGAGGCGCGTCTTCCTCTTCGACGGCGCGTCTCTCTCGCCTCCTGGAATATCGAGTCCACAAAATGATGACTTCATTTGGAAAAGTTCTCTTCACAGAAGGCTTCGCACCATTCAGAATATGCGAACGACCACTCGAATCATCAGAGAATTAACCAGAGGAAAACCGTATTCTAAAATAATACTTCTTTTTGATGCGACGAACTCGGCGCTGTGGGGGTTCTTGGGGCTGCACTGTCTGGAGCGCCTGCTGGACAGGGGGCCGGTACTGCTGGACTGGAGCCTGTGCGGCTGGTTGTGGTTGAGCTACGCGAAGTTAACAATTCAGAATCATCAATTCACAGTTCATGAGATACGTGGAAACTATCCGTACTTACCCGCAACGCGTTGGGCTCGTTCTGCTCTTTGCTTCGCTTCGGATTCCGACAAAACTTTGTAACCTTCTTTGCCGGCCTCGTAATGTACGACAATCTGCTTGCCGTTCGAGTCGACGTAGCCGTAAGAACCTCTGACCGTTCCGTCGGGATCTCTGGTTTCTCTCCTGAACGACTCATCCCCGTTTGAAGCCTTGCCGGTGTCGTAGCCGAACTTGTAATCTCCTTCGAGTTTCTGACCAATGCTCACGTAGTGAACAGGTGCTGCAGGGTGAACCACCGAGGGTTTCTCGCTAACCTCGTTGCTGGATCGGCTTGACACGGCTGCAGCATTTTTCGCTGGGCGGTTAGGCTCTTCTTGCCGTGGTGGAGTTTGGTAGGTTTGTTGAACTGGAGGTTGGTAGGGTCTCGGTGTCGGCCGGTGAACCGGAGCCTCAACTTGGGGTGTAGGATACTGTCGAGGCTGCGGAGGTGGCTCATACTGCGCAAGTGCTGGTTGGGGTCGATATTGAGGAGCCTGTGGCGCGACGTACTGCGATGCAGGCGGGGAATACTGCGATGCAGGCGGGGAATACTGCGATGCAGTTGGCGGATACTGCGGAGCTGGTGTGGGCACTTGGTATCGCGGAGCGACATGTGGTTGATACGGCGGAGCCTGATAAGTTGGTGCCTGGATGGAGTTGGGCTGATATGTCACCGCGGTAGGCTCATAATAGCGTGGGCGCTCTGTCGTTTGTGTGTACGAGGAGCTCGGGATTCGAAAACCGTTCGCGCTGACGTCGGGCACTTGACGACCTTCATCGAAACTGTATCTATTTGCCTAGTTCAGAGAATGAAATGGGAACATGTCAATTTTCATCGAACTTGGAGCTCGATTCTGCTGTCTTCGAGTTTTCAAGGAGAGCGGAGATGTACCTGGAGTTCTTGTGAAGGGTCAGCTGACCTGCTGCTTATCGGGTTCCCGTTCAGACTCTCCCTAACGAAATTGAAGGATCTGCTTGAATCGTAGTTCCCATCGCTTCCAGTTGGCGAGGCGAAACTGTGGGAGAGAAAAGCTTCGCTTATGTCTGGGCCTTGGGCGCAACCTCGGTGCTCGATGGTCTCCCTAGAGGAATACTGGAACACCCCGAGGGTTGAGCTCTCGTCCAAGCAGGGAAACTTCGAGTTTCCTGACAAGACTGATGCAGGGCGACTCTTGGGTTTTCACAGCTCAGAGAACCTTCTTTGAGGATCTTTTACCAGCAACTCTCGCTGGAACGTTCTGGTCGCTGCAGTGGAAACAGCACCGACCTCGACTCACCTTTGTGACGAAGGTCGAAAACCCCCATTCGTGGTCCTTCCTCTGGTCTGCGCATACTGTTCGAAATTCGTGAATGGCTCGAAGCCCGCTGTATTGTCGAACGAGTACTGGCCGGTGCATACCACGACCAGGGCAGCAAGCACGCTTGCTTGAACCTACAAATTGGAAACTTTCATTGAAGTTGTGTTCGCCCTGTGTCTCTAAAGCCCATTCTGACGAGCAGCATCGACGTAAGCCTCAATTTTCGAATTCCAGTCATTTTCCGAGTCGGCCCCGCGTACGGGGGAGCCGGGCCGATCTGATTCGAAGAGCGATATGCTGAAACTACGATTCCTTAATCGAGCTCTTCGTTGGGACGGAATCCATCATGATCAATTGCGTGAGCCCCATTTTCAAGATAATTTCAATCCGTGTCCGCGGGATTGGATGCAAAACCAGCGGCGGGAAACGGGTGTATAGCAAACAAGGTTACATTCTGTAATTACGATATTGATCTTCGATAAATCGTCGGTGAATCAGCGACAAGAACCCTTGGCGGAACCTTCAATGCTGTGGCAGCGCTCGTCAGCATCGCGATTGTAAATCATTGGCTCAGGCTCCTCGGGCGCGTTCGCTGGCTCTCTCACCCTTCCGTCGACGGAGCGAGCAGCCATTCTTCTGTTGTTGCGGTGACGGCAGTGGTCAAGTCACTGCTGGTCGCTGGGCATTTGTCCTGCCGCTCACGCTCCTGTTATCAACAACGGTGTGGCATTGCATTTATGTTATGTAACCCCGGGTCAGCCTGGGGCGTCGCGTGAAGCCGGTGCGTTTGAGTATACGATGGTCAGCTTTGACCGACTTATCGCGATACTTCGACCGTTCTTGCCGCCAGAATTCATCAGAACACATACTGATCCACGAACTTTCTTTCTCGGCAGCATTCGTACGTTCACTATTGGGTAAATTTTGAGTCGACTGACAGGTCACATCGACACGGAAGCTGGACAACGATTCATCGGGTTCCATTCGTTGGAAGAAATCGACGCGAGAGCCATCACGGGCGTCAGTGCAACTCAGCTGCGGCGGGGTGATTTATTATTCGCCAATTGTGTCGCACAATGTTATGACGGGGCTTCAGGGTTGTCCGGAGTAGGAGACCGTACTCAGACTTTCATTCACCATTTTCCTGCGCCGTGCCTCGAGTTCAGTATACAGATGGTCGGAGCTTCTAATCAGGCTCATTTGATCGGACGGACTTGGGATGAGACGAACGATGTTTCGTCCGTGAAACCCCTGGTTCCCCCACGAATTCCTGATTCACGGAAATGGCATCCGTGTTTCGAATTTCCAGCCACCCTATCCATTCCGGGAAACCCCAGGAATTGGAATTTAGTCGCACTTCGGAACGTCTCTCGCTTCACAGTTCATGAGGTTTCCCGACATCCGCTGGAGAAGCATTCCCTACCTGTGACCCGGTTGAGAAACGCACGAGATGTTTCACAGTCCCGGAAGGTCCCTCAGGATTACTTTCAAGAGACTTTGTATAGAAAATATCAAACACTGTGGATCGCCGGAGAACTGCGAGCTGCAGCCCATACATGCAATCACGTGCAGTTGAATTAGGATCTGCTGAAGATGATGTTAGCCAATTCGGGAATGAAGACGTCCGACTAGTCGCCAACGATTCAACCCTAAACTGAACTCTCAGGGAAGTATGGTAATGAGAAAAAAAGAAGATGAAGAAATCACTGCGACACGGCATTCAACGAAGCAATCACGCGTTGCGGAAAAAATCATTTCGAGGAACAGACTTATGGAAACCCGTAAACCACAAGTATTTCGAATGTCATGTCCATGGAGGGGATTGGGGAGCTTTCCGAGAGAAGGATATACTCATCACTCCTGCTGATCCCCGTGATGACGTTAACCAAGTATCCCGCCAACGCCAAACGAATAAATAAATGTGTGTCAATCTGAGTTTACCGCGAATGACTGTGGGGAATATTCTCGTAAACTTCCCTGCACGAGGACACGGAGGCTCGTGGAACCTCGTTACTAGTGACTCATTCATTCGATGATCTACTCTGATCCATCTAAACTTCCGATACATCTTGGCGTTCGATCCGTTCCACGGTTCGATCGGACCGTTCCTCATTCAGAGCGGGCGGAAAATGTCGAATTCTTCCATGATTCAGCTTATCACGTAATACCCCAAGGCTGTGCCCTTCGAGACGCTTCTGACAGTTTTGTCAAAGTCGACAACATAAAATGTAGGCAGCTGCCTCAGCCAGAGCAAAATCAGCACGGTTCCGCCAGCGTCGTGTCAACGACGACGATGAAGTTCTCAAAAAATCACTAACGGAGACTCTGACGTAACCCGGCCGGCGCCGGCAGTGAGGCGATACATTTCTCCGCGCGCGGGACTAAAAATTTCCGACCCACATTGCCCCTCACGTGTTAATTGCTGCGCCAGATGGCCCCGGACAGCGTTCTGTTCAGCAACGTCAACGACTGCGACTGTGAAGACAGCGAATGTTGCTGCTTGTTGTCTCGGTGGTCGAGAGCACATTGTTTCCAACCAGAGCCAAGATACTGAAGCCGGGCCGCATTCTGTGTTTCGCTCAAATAGTCAGAGCTTTGGTCACCACCTGGGAGTCAGACTCTTGCCGGCAGAGCTTTTCTTAATGATGCTGTTTGCACAACCGGACGTTCTTCTAGTTGGATATCGCGCGCCAAAACCTCTCTAAGTCCTCGCTGCGATATCAAATTAAGATTTCAAAACGACTTCAGTGATAATGAGCCCCACTCAAATGCTTGTTCGGGTTCCGGTTGAGCAGAAGCGGCCCGAACCTGAAGTCGGTACAATATATTCAATGTTTTCAGGGTATTTCTGTACGAGACTGGAACACAAGTCAGCGGGAATGCGATTCTTACATGAATTACACGCGTTCCAGATCTGAGTAATGTCTGTTTTGATTTTCAGTAGGGCTTTCTGTCGACGCTAATGCGGAAAGTTACAGAGCCCCGCCTTGAAGGCTACTACCATTCATGTTCGGGTGGAAATCGATGGACATGGTTGCCGTTGCTCCGTTCCGAAAAACTTCGAAATCCGTCGACGCCTCGAAGCAAGCGTGAAAAAAAAACGCTGGAGTCACGTTGACACTCGTCGGGAACATGAACGCTGCGCCGCATCCAAGAGCAGTCATTGGACATTGTGCTTTCCAACTGATACGCGCTCAAGATCGTTGAATTGGCAACGTTCTCAATGGCGACTGGTCAAGATAGCCGTTGATAGATTACGCGAGTCGCCGTTTTCTCTCGATTCGCTCGATCCGACATCAAGTGCGCAGGATTCCGAGCGTTTGGAGAGATTTTCCGTTCCACGTTCCGTACCAGACATACATCGCGTCTGACCTGGGCATAACAATGACAGCTTGAACTTAACGGTCCTCCAAACTCACTTGCGATTCTAGAACAATGTGCGACGGATTTTCTGGCACCAATCGGTCAGTCGAGTGATCCACAATGACGCGAAGTCGGGACACTCCGAAGAAAAAATCGAGTGGGTTGAACAACGGATCTTCGAGATTGACCAGAAAATGAGCCGAAACGAAAATGAGAAGAGATGACTGGGCGCCAGAATGGCTCGCGGAAGACTCTGATAATAGCAATCCTCAAACCGAAATGCCAGGCATTCACAGCTGGGAACAGACTCGGGAAACTATTCTTGCTCGGGACGGGATTTTGTTTTGTACCGTGAAGCGCATTTTTTTGCGTCGAGAACCTTCTCTTCACTCCAGGACGGACGTCACTTAGTTATAAGTAAAGAACTCAGAATCGAACTTGACCCTTCTTTGAGAAGTAGAGAAAAGTCCCAGAATGTGCTTAACGCAGACGGACAGCTCTCCTCCAGCGGCGAAGGATTCGACTCGAGTGGAACACCGTTTTTAGGCCGTATAGTTTGAACAAGTTCCGAAGCAAGACCTTGGATGACTTTCAAGCAACGTTCGCGAAACTCCGCAAGACACACTCAGATTCGCTGTTACAGCCTTCGCCATCGTGGACCCCACGTTGAGGTGGCAGAATATGGAAACGTCCAGATTTAATACCAGCTCCCGATTCTCGCGGTACATTAGAGTCGCATCCGTCCCGTTACTGAGATAGCCGGGCTATTCGCAAAGCTCTAATCGGATGACTCTAGCATTGCCACGGAATCACGGATGTTCCCCAACTTCCGGCGGGTTGTCAACGCTGAAACCGATGGAGAAGACAAGCGTTTGCTCCGGGAGGTTCGAATGTTCGAGGAGTCACCCAGTTGTGCACTTGACTGTGAAAGTCGAGAGTTGGCTTGCACAATGAAGCATGGGCAGTCGTTATCAATTGACTCCACGACAAACAACAGCGAAAATCTGCGTTTGTCGACGATTCCTTGTCTGCGTGTCTGCCACCGAACGTATCTGATCGAACGCCTGATCTGCATCACTTTCCTTGCATTTTACGTCGTGGCGAAGATAACCAATAAATGAACACCAGTTGTCTGTCGTGGAAATCTTCATATTTTTGACAACGTTAATGATGTAAGCGATTGGAGTAGGTCGCATTTGATCAACGCGAACAGCCGATCACGAAATGTATCGTGATAGCGGTGGTCTCACTCTCGTGAATACCTTCCGGCGCCAAATGCGCGTTCCAACCCACGTCGATATCGGGAACCGAGAAAAGCCCCCGTTAAAAAGCGGGAAATCGAGGATCATGGAACTGATTACATGGCTCCTGAGATAACGTACCTAAATGGAGTTTGTTGGCGAACGATTTTCCGAGAGGCCTCCGGACATTCATCTCGGCTCCGAGTCTATCACTTTGCAGGCGAGCTCTTTTTGATTCTCTGAGTTTTACGGATTAACTGAGTTTCTCCTCCGAGCCACTGGAAACGCGACTCATTCGAGTTGTCGCGGATCTCCTCTCCACCTCCGATCGAATATTCTGGCAATCAGCAGATCCTCTAAAACATGTTCGGGGTACCGAGCTGGGGAGCTGTGAATACGTCTACGTTCGTGGACGAATAGCCATGCATCTCCGAGTTTCGAGTAGCATGAAAGGGCCCGTTTCCGCGCTCGTTGGCACAGACGAGTCAAGCTTCGCACTCCAGGGATGAAATTTGGAACAATTCTTTGTCCCACGAATAAAAAGTCCCAAATCGTGAACTTACCCAAGCCATTGCGCGAGAGCTCGTGACCGATCTTCAAGTGAGACAGACTACGGGCGAGCACCGGCGTCGCCTTCAGTTGGTGAGGGCTGCTGAGAGGGACGTTCCCAATCGACGTCGCGTTCAGGGTCGGTCTTGAGTTATATAACAGCTGGATAGAAACCAGCAAGGCTCGAGCACTGCGAAAATGATGGATCATTCTCCAGCACTACACGGAAGCGATTAGCACCATCGATGCATCCCACTTGCTCATCAGAATAAATGGCACCCAGATGCAGATTGCGCTCCACGCAGAGCGCACTGGGGAGCTGAAAAACAGGCAATCAAAGCGCCTGTGCTTCTCCTCACTCCTCCTGATCGCGGAGTACAGAGGCTCCCAGGAGATGAGTGTTCTGTGATTTTCTTACATTCGAATTAGAGCACAGTGAAGTCATTGCTCCGTGGCCCTCAATGGGGACGATGCACTACATGCGAGTCGCTGCCTCGACTTGACTATTGAGCAAACATCTCGGTCTAAGGTCTCCCCTTGTGCGGCAATAAACACACTTCCATCCCGAAGCTCACATGAAGAACTTCGATGATCTGATACCGAAGTTCGGGGACACTGATATCCGTCACGAATGAAATGGGCGAGGTGTTCATGATTGGAGACAGGCTCATATTGACTTCCGAGGCGCCTCGCTTGCTCTGCGCTAACTTGTCTGGGGAATTCTAGAGATGAAGATCATCCAACATAAAACGAGTTGATGATTGCTTCGTTAGGGGAAAAGGCCAGGTTTCCTCAACACGATTCAACGTGAATGTTCCAGCATCGTTCGACTCCCAACCGAAGGTGAGCTCAGCCCCTCCTATCGTTTGCTTAGACAGGAGCGGTGCGCACATTTCTCGACCAGTGAGGCAGCGGGTTATGGGCGTAAAGAGATGCTTCCCAAGGGTTGAATGCAACGAACCTTACCTCAAGCCGCTCTTCCAACACCACTAGTTGCTGATCCTCTTCCCGTCTCTCCGGTGGAGCCGTGGAGCTTCTTTTTTTTAGCACTTCCATCTCCGGATATTGCTTTGAGCTCAAACTTCATTGTAATGAGGAGCATTTCGAGGCCTCAGACTGAATTTGCCCAATGGAGTCAGTTTTTGATCAGAAACAGGGTATCGGGAATTTCTCGACTCGTCTCGTTCCATTGAGATGTCGACGATATTGGATTTTACGCTCTGGAAGGACCAAGCGCTTATACGAGCCCCGATGATAAAGCTTGAGAAGACTACGAATCTGAGAGAAGAATACTCCCTCAGATTTCTCGTGTTCTGTTTTCAGCGAGGGGGTAGGGGGTTGGACACGCGAACCGCCCTGAGCCGCGTTTTTTAGGGGCGGCATTCCGGTCGACAGCATGTATAAAAAACGCTCCATATCCTAGATAACAATAGAGAACGGTATAATCAATAGCCACATACTCATGTGAACCACATGTTATATGAATTCGGTGGCGAAGACCACTGTGATCCCGACAGTGATGCATTCCCATCACATGTACACCTCGTTACTGTTCTGCGAAAGCACTTAGGTGCGAACTGAGCAGGGGTAAGCCAAGGGGATCATTGACATTCTATACCAGTATAGAACTTGATAATCAGAGTGAGGGGAGGCAGCGGGAATTCCGTGACCCACCGCGGGCGACACGGTACTGGACTGGAATGGGTCGGACCGTTCCAGAGCATCAGTTCCTCGAAACTCGGAGCGATTCTGCAACGCGGAGCACCTTCTCCTATGGACATAGCATACTTGACTCTGGTGGAGAAAAAGGGTCTCGGCCATTAGTGGCCCCGTCGAACTTGTTCGACGAAGGCCTGCTCTCAAGGAGGTTTTTCTGTTGGCCGGTCAAACGTATATCTGTGGGAGGGAATTCAGATTTTCTTCCACAAAGTACCCCAGCGGATGGTCGCTGCCAAACTCAACCTATTTCGTTCTTCGACAAGCTGTGAGCAATACATATATCCCGAATGGCCGAGACTAGCAGTCCGGAGTGTCTAATTTCTCGTGGTCTTTCCTCAATTGTGATCGCAGCTGCGAGATATAACAGAGATGATTCTTGATTCCTGCCGAATTTTTCAGGAACCGGACAGTTTTGATCGAGCACCATGAAAATCCCTCTCGTCGGCGCACTTGTCCTCCTGCTCTCAGCAGGTAAGAGGTGTTTCGGGGAGGCGCGGATGCGGTCTCGCTCGATTCGGAAAATGAGAGATAATTGAAGCCGTCTAATTCCTCCAGAGCCTTCTAGTGACCCTCGTTTTGATATTGTTAGCTTCCACCACCGCCTTCGGTGGATCTCGGAAGCGGGCGGCCGCGAGAGCTGCTGCTCGTCATCGTCATTACTGATTTTGCCGCCCAGTGTCGAAAAGAGGATGAGGGATACTCATGAGAACTCTGTGAGTCACGTGGCAATAAAATCATTGCCAAGATGGATGAGCTGTCGCTCAAGCAAGTTTGAGCTGCAGCGAAACGCCGTTCTCTCAGGTCAAGGAAGCGGTAACTCGAGCGGGTGATCCACACGATGCAGGAAACCAAGGGCCGAGAAATTTTCTAAAGCGGACGACTTGAAATGGACACTGATAACTGGAAGAGTTATACCTGCGATGATTCAGACGTTACTCCTCTCCCGATGAAGCTGTCATAGACGCAGTGGGGCGGGAGTTCTAGCACCGACTGTTCCTTCCGAACTTATAGTTGTTCGCGCAATGTTCCCGATGACGTCGAATGCGAAAAGGTGTTCAAATCTCCAACGGGGACCAGAGTTCGTTAGAGCTGCCAGAAAGCGATACACGTCGACCTTTGTTGTCGATTCGGCCGCTATATTACGTGATTGACCCCTGAAGACTGAGTCGCCGCGCGCCGATCTCCAGTGAGCTGTATCAGACGCCGAGTCATCGACGCGGTCGATGATCGACGTCCGTCGAGAACCTAACCCCGGCTGCGACTCTCTTTTTCCCATACCGACAAAACTCAAGAGTGAGGTGTTCCTCCACCTCGCAGTTTCGGTCAGATGGAGTCTTCTGCCTCGTCATCACCCGGTGTTGATCGACTGGTGTAGTTAGGTAGCAGGACTCGGCGAAGTCCTCGAGTGATATCCTATATTGACATTCGAACACGCATCACTAACCGACTTACATGAATACCAGCAACAACCGTGCCCCATGATAGGCTTGCTCAGAGGAATCGGCGAAGGTGAGAGCACTCTTCGCTCTTCAGGGTGTCTCGTAGCCGTGAGCCAAACTGTACTCCTAGAAGCCCGTCAATGCGATCGCTTCTCTCTCCGTTCGAACAGACCCAGATGGCAGCGAGCCTCCAGCCCAACGGGAATGGGTCTCAGATGCGGGTTGCCTTTCGTCAAGGATTGACGGCCCAGAGCAAGGTATTCAGTGTTTTGTGTCATGAGAAACGAATCCCATTCAATGAAACTGCTTGCTCTCCAACGCTAGGCTGCCAACCTCGCTTTTCGGTCCATAAAATACCCACAATCAGATTTCCCCCTGTCACACGCTCGTTCCCATGGAGCTTGAGAGCCAGACCCGCTCGGGTCGGCTCTGTCGAAGTTATCGGACAGATCCGTATGAAAGGGGCGATTCTCCTCAACGAATAGGAACAATACGCTAGCTGACATGAGAAAAGATGAATATGATCGGTTCAGTTTCTTCGGAGCCATGGTTCGACGTGCCACGGATCTGTGGAGGGAATGAGGATTAACTCCATTAGGCAGAATATAAGTGGGAGCAGCCTGGGAAGGATTGCGCGAGGAGCATGTAGTTGTGTCGCGACAGCGGGCATCTTCATTTCCCTCGGAACATTCAAGGAAATCTTGTTAATTGGACCGTGCGATCGGATGGATTCTGGAATTTCAGACGGAATCATCGATTGAGCCAGCGGTGCTGAGTTAGCACCGCTGGCCGGCACTGCACAGTCCGACGAGATGGTACTCGACTCTCGTTATGATCGAACGTGTTTTCCGAATCATGCCTGCTCTGAAGAACGTATTGACTCGATCCAGTACACCCATAAGCATACACGGCACCGAGGCTTCAGAGAGGATCGCAGCAGTCCTCGAGCCTTGCAAACGGGCTATACTTTTATTGTGCCAGGAGGAGGCCTCGCTTCTCCACGCAGACGAAGTATTCGGCCTGCTACTCGGTGATCTCAGCGGCACAGAATCTGAGCTCGCCCGAATGCTCCGCAAGAATCTGATAGAAGAACCCAGGAAGCGAAGGTCTCTCTTTTCAGCCATCGTCGCTGTTCTGCACTGTCATAGCTACGATTTCAAGTTGGAGACAGATGTCGGCCACCGAGAAGCTCCCAAAGAAGAAATGCTCCAAGTCCTCGAAGAAATTCTCGCGGATGGAAGCGACACGATGCCGTCTGAATTCGACTCGTCGGACGGGCATTCGGCGGTGAGAAATTTTGTGGTGTGTGGGTGGTGGTAATTTCTCTCGAATGATATCGTTGATTATGTTTCCATTCTGAATATTTTCTTCCAGGTAAGATATACATTCTCCAAGAGAAGAGAGAGTTTATTCTGTTCGCGTTTCCAAGTCTTTCTCTGATCTCCGCGGCTCAAGCACCGGTATCCAAGTTTTCTTCGGCAGCTCGTCCGGGGCACTCTTGTCCCAGGGTGTGTGAGGTAAGAGATACATGGGACACAGTCTTCGCAACCACAACTGTTGCGGCCGATTCTGGTGAAAGAGGAGGCACGAGAGAAAATCTACGTAAAGAATTCGCGCTCTACAGAGCCGGCGGTGACCGCGGCCGGCTCCTGGAATTGTGTCGCCGAATTCTGCTTGCTATGCCGCCCATATCAGTTCAACCTGGAACTTTGATAGTCAATAAGCTCATCGTTATTTCGCCCATTGTTTCCGCAATGGAATCCCGTGAGGGTTCGTCACCGATCGCCTGTCTCATGTTTCCCACAGTCGATCGCAGTGCTGGGAGGGTAGGGGGCTGGTGACCGTCTCGTATCGTCACGGGTGGACAGATGGCATGTAAACCGTGCTTCGACTGGAATTGGACGCGTTGATCGAGAGCGTCGGCGGTAGTGATCGGAACCAACGCTTGCACTCTGACCTCCCGCTGATGAGAGCGTCAATATCGCAACGCGGTAAGGAGCTACGAGTTCATCAACTATTCGGCTGTAATTATCACATCGGTCCACACAAGCGCTAAAAATACCTCAAATAGAGCATTGCGGTTATTTGCGGTTTCCAACCGCGGGTGGCCGTTCGCGGTTCTCGATTCTGCGGTTATCTGCAATGTCTAGTGCTGACATTGCTCCCAGATTGAATTTTCAGCGATCGTTCTCGAACCCCACTCACGCTCTGGTACCACTTCCCGGCGATTGTCAGTAGTGTCCCAGATTTTCAAGAAACTATTAAGAACAACGTATGTTGCGAGCAAAAACCCTTCGAAGGAATGCTCCTCAGGTGCCTCCTGAGCTGATTTATTTGACCAATGACGTAGAGATGTAGAATAATGTGGGGCCCAAGTGCTCATTTCTCACGGCGGTACAGCTGTCTCACGAGAACCTTGAAGATCGTCGAATCGAGTCCGTGCTGTTCTTCCATTTGTTCAATGGAAGAGTTTATGGTCTCGAAGGCCCGACTTTCAAAATCTCGGAATTCATTCTCCATCTGAAGTTCTCGATAAACTGTCTTCACTATGCCCTCTTCGAGCTCTCCTGCGGGAAATTAATGTTTGCGCGATTCAAAACTTTGAATCTGAACCTGATTCCATGAAGCGAGTCGGAAACTCGAGTCCCAGTCACCTATTTTCCCTTTGCCGATGTTGCTCAAAATTCTGTCCTTCTGCTCAGGTGATGCTTTCAGCAAGGCTCTGACAAGCAGCCAGGAGCACTTGCGATCAATAATATCGGTCCCCATCTGCGGAAAATTCCGTGGGGTCAAATCCTTATCGTCCGCATCAGGTATTACAGTACAACCTCGATTACACTAACTGATTCCTGTGAAAAAAATCTTGAGGGAGTCGGAAGTTCATTCCACCGCGGATCTACACCCGAAATGTCAATATGATAGAAGGTGAGATCGCAAAAGTGGATATATTCCTAGTTTTACTGCACTCGAACCAGTCCAGATTCATGCAAGGTTAATAACCTTTCCTGATTTCGTCGGATCACCGTAACAATCCAGAAAATCATCCTGAACCTGGGAAAAAACAGTGTAGCATGGAAGTCGGTGTCGAAAACATTACACCGTCAGCCGGAGTGATTTCGGAACCTCTGGCTAAAGGCGACCGCCTTCTTCTCGGAATTGAAACGCTGGAAGACAACACAAAGTGGCCATCGGGCTCGCCTCAGTGTTACCGAATTCGCCCCGGCTGATGGTAGATGATTTGGGATCGACATAGAGTTCACCTGGAAGATGTTTCCGATTTGGAGAGCGATTTTCTCTGCAGATTTATGCTTCTCTGGATCCCAAACACCGGCCAAATACATGCCCAAGCGGATCGGGAGTGAAAAAGTGTAAAACGATGTCTGGAAAGTTCCGAATTCTTTTGAGTTATTGTTATTCCTCATGGAAGGGCGAAGACTAATCACATGCTTAGTCACATCATTTGGGACCGGGTATCTAACCTTGAGCTCGACTATACAATCATAACGTTCTTGGTCATGACAAGCTTCATTTTCACTGAGCATATCCAGGCATTGCCCCTGACAAGTCTGGTAATTCACCTGAAAGCTCTCGACGAGTAACATTAAGTCTAATCCATACGTTGACTCACGAGATCAAGTACAAGAGTTTCGTGTCACCTCGTTCAGGAGCTCCAATATTCCCAAATACGATGGGTGAAACCGAAAGACTTCTCGTACCACACTGAGGGAAGCAGTCTCGAGCAGTATAGCATCGTTTATTGCTCTCAAGCCCACCTGTCGAATAGGGAGGCCGGATAAAGCAGCCGCCAATGAGCGAACAGTCGATAGATTCCGAGAACCAGGATAAAGCTCGATGTTTCCGAGCTCAGTCTGTAATATTACTCCCAATAAAAACAGTGGATCCAGCTCACCTCGTCGAGGCGGTACCAGCATTTTCTGTTTCGTCTGGTCAAGCTCTTGTCCATGATGTCGTCCAGTATCAAATAATGGGCCTGAAAATCAGCGAAATTAGAACGAATCAAGGAAAGGAACTGCTCTCTGTTTTCCTAGCGAGTACCCAACGTCTCTTCTTTTAGTAGCTGATGAGTAGCAGCCCACCTGGAACATTTCTACCACCCATCCCAGTATCGCAGCATTCGTCAAGTCGCGCTCGGAAACTGGGCCCGAAGACATGCTTTCGAAGCTCTGTACAACCTAGAACTCTTGAAAGTCAGTCAGAACACGATCAGATTGGACGATATCGACAAGAAAACTCCATACCAGTTAGCAGATACCCACTTGAAGAAGCCGCCACAGCTTGCCATGAGGCACGTTATATAGCATAATCTTGTCAAGCCACTCCGTCAGGAGCTTCGTGCTCGAGCTCTGGGAGCATCCAACCGGACGTATAATGTCGCGAATCCTCTCGAAAGCTCTTCTGACTATTGGATGCTCGGCAGATGCCACCTGCAATGTCGGATTGAGAAATATAAGATTCAAAGCTTGCTGGGTGAAGAAGGAATGAAAAGAGTTCCCTGATCTTCTATGCGAGGAGGACGATTCTCGAAAGAATGAGAATTGCTACATTTGCTTCCCCTATCCGCGAGCCACATACGTATCTCGTAGGCTTCCGAATCAGGCCCCACGTTGACCTCACTCCGTTCCTGGCAGTTTTCTCACTCAAAAATAGTATCGCTGCTCAGTATGGGAGCTCATGCACTCCGGCTTTCATGTTGCACGTCCCGAAATCTCTGATAGAGTCCCACCGTTGTTTTCTGTTGAGACTGTGGAATGCAAGTGATGGGCGCCGCTCGTGTTTTCCTCCGGGGACACCATGGGCGCGCTATGAGGAAGCGATGGAGCGATCTGTTACATTCACGATTCCAAGGGACAGCAGTTCCCGCTACACCCGGACAAATGAAAGTTCCGCCACGGCGATTGACAAATAATGAATTCCTGTTTCAAAGTGAAGTTTCTTCCTCCAGATATTGTCACAGTGGTCCAGGCGTTCACTTATGCTCCCGCATTGCTGATCTCAGAGGGCTGAGGATTCCTTTCACATATCCTTCAGATTCCAGGATTTTCGTTCGTTCATTCGTGGGGAAAAATGAGGGAGGTCGGATACGTTCACCCCAAGTTGTAACGAAATTTCTCCTTGGCGAAATGGTTTCCGGGAAAGGCGCGGGAAATCGATTCCGAGGAACTCCTTTAACATATCTCCCACATTTCATCATCCTGACTGTCATTCGTGGAAGAAAATCAGGACTCCCGGGAGGTCTGATATGTTTGCCGAACATTGGAATGAATTTTCTAATTCTACAATCAGTCCAATCAGTCTACGGTGAAAAAGTGAGATATCGATTCCGTCATCATCCCGTATATGTAGTCATAGATTCACTGCATCTTGCACTCGACCCACTACCGGAGGCCTCGCCGTCGGATGGAAAATATTGGAGCTGTAAACGTTCTTCGGGCTCACCTGGAAAATTCGCTGGGCAACGTTGGAGAGTTCCATTCTCAGTTCTATCAGTCTCACTGTGTCCCCTCAGGTCCGTGGAGATGCGAACAATGATGCTCGGGAGATTCTGCTTCCTAGTGCTCAGTTTCCTCCCCAGAAGGAAGCTCCGACAGGCTCTCTCTCTATTCGACGAGCGGGGGAGTTTGTTCCTGCTCGCCCAACGATGAAAAGATCAGAGCTCACTTCTCTCTGTAAGTCGATCCGATTTCCACTGGCGAGAACAATCAGGAACGAATCATCCATGCTCGAGAGTCACTCTCACCACCGCGCCATTGACTTTCAAGTCGAGGACAAAACCTCCGTATTCGTCATTATGGGTCAGCGGAAATACGGTGAGCGGTAGGTTCATAAACGCACAGCATGAACGATCAGGCAAAGGTCTGATGCTCCAACTTGTTGATGCTGTTGCTATTTCGTGGGGACTGGGAACGGGCTGACGTTTTCGTGAGTTCGGGAGTAGGCCAGAATTCACAAATCGCCCTAGACAACCGCGATGGGCCAGCAGCGCACAATCAGGGACTTTCGCCTCCTTATCGGATCAATTACAGTCCGCTTCCCCTGGCGATGCCAAGCCACCAATCGTTCGAATTGACTGATGGTAATCTATTCTATTTCGTTCTGGACATAGCTGTTCGATTCTTCCCGACTCGTGTGTGTAGTTTCCCTGTCGAAGATCTGACAGGGCAGGCAGGGCACGTGGATCACAAGCGTTCGTCGCCTCGTTCTGCTTCAAACTGATTCCTCTTGAAAGTCCTTCTAAGCCCTGCAAGCTTTTGAGAAATTGACACCTCGAGACGGAGCTGATCAGAAGTTCCACGTCAAAATTCAATGCAGCGTGCGGTATCCGGAAACCTCCCGATAGAAGAAGACCAGGTCGGGAATGGTACGCGGAAGAACAGACCAAAGTCATGGGGTCTATCTTAGCGCCAAGGACGAAAACTTCGACATCGAACTTCTGCTTCCAGCCACGTTGAGTCAGGGAAAACGCTTATCGGCAGAGAAAGATTTCGCTGATACTTGGAAACAAAATGTTATGACCGCCGGATGTATCCTGCACTCGCCCCACGTGTCGACTTCATCAAGCGTATTAGTAGGTCTCGAAGCCCATGCTTTTGCCACCGTCCGTCCACGTCGGCGTCGCGAGAATGTGCCAACGCAAACGTTCTCGCGGAATTGATGATCCGAGCATTTGATTTGTCCTTCAGTCATGTATCGTTCCATGAGAATAGTAGGGAGCATCGTTGACGAAGCGACGGTGTGCGCTGCCAATCGTAGACAGAGTTCCGTCATCGAAAATGTTTGTTATTGTACCCTATATTGTAATCAATCTTCGTGAGAAGTCTCAAGACTCATATTTCTGGTATTTCAATGCTTCTTTGACTGTCACTCGCATCAACTCTGAGGATGCTATCAGATTCTCTAGTGCACGATTGTACGGGTCAGTAATTTCTGCACGATTCTCCTGTGCTTGATGAATTGATCGAATGGCGAGTACGAGAGAACCGCGATTGGGTGCACCGCGCCGAGAGATATCAGGTAATGAGAGGGCGTGACTTTCCGCGGGTTTCGGTGCCAGGTGAGCAATCGTGGAGGATGCCTGGCTGTGCTGAGCGCGGCGATCTCCTCGTTCGAAAGGAAACCTTGGTAACGGTAGTTTAACCTCAAATGACATCGATTGCTACAATGAGGCGAATTTCTATGACTGAGAGTTCAATGAAATCACCCTGTTCTTCTTTTGATGTCATGGAAACACCTCCATTTTTTATTCGGGTCTATTTCACTCTTTTCCGGAACCTGTTCCGCCATGTTTAAAGTATGTACATCTATATATATATTTATATATATATATTCATGTCATCGTAATCGAGCGTCGAGGTGCCGAAGCGAGAAAGCCGACACCTTCACAAAGTCCTTCACGAACCACCGTCAGCAAAGCCTCCAGCTAACTCGACTGTCCGAATGAGTCTTGAATGAATGACATTTTCCAGAGCAAGTCATTGTGTACAATTCTGCATGAGATTCGTTGGTCTTTTCCAGGTGGGTTCTGTCGACTCTCGGCCGAGAGAGTTTTTGGAGAGCAGCCAATGCTCGCATCTAGTTCGTGCATCTTCAACTGGACTGTGCGGAAGATCGAGTAACTCGCTTCTGAAAGAACGAGAGTCCCCCACTGGAGTTAGCTGCGAGAAATGTCGAACTCATCTCAACGAGGTCAGGAAACTCTCTCCGCATACAATATTCCGGAGGAGGTAGGGTGTAACTCACCTGTTGGCCATTGGATGTCTGCTCATGCTCCATACAGACTCGCTTTTTCGATACATCGCGGCTCTCTTCTTCTAATGTCCTCTTGACATTGCTCTGGTTATCCAAATCAAGCGCGATTTCGGTGGGCACAACAGCTCCGCTGTCATCTAATAACATGTGCTCCGCAGGGGGAGCTCGCGACGGCGCGGTAGTGTTTGCCGAGCTATTCAAGATGTTGGAGACCGCTTGTTGAACTTCAGCATCGTTCGCGTTGCTAACGTTGTGAACGGCCTGATGTCCGGATGTCAATTCTTTCTTTGAGCCTTGAGACACGGTTGAACCACGATTCGTGTTTTCTTGGATTTTGCGCGGCGGTGTGAAGCCGAGTTCGCACGGCAGGTAAAATTTGGAGTTCTGAGGCGTGCTCTTATCTGGCAACACAAACAGTTTTGCGGGCAAGCGAGCCTCTTGAGGAACTTCCCGCATGTTGAAATTCGATGTTTTAGCCATGATCAAAGCCAGAGTGAGGTCGCATATGGCGTACAGGCGATGGTTGGCTTCTTCGTTATTTGGGTCCTGGCGATCTTTCGACCGTTTGATGCCTTCCAAGAGTTTCTTGAAGTAGGAAAACGAATAGTTCTCGTTCTTCGTGCAGTGGGGCTCTAGTTGGAACCAGAGACATTCTTTGATGCGGCTCAGAGCGGAGACATCGGAGGGGTCTTCATAAAGAGGATCGTGCGCCATCAAATGAATCAAATAAACCACAACATAGTCGGGCAGGATCGTTAGAAGTTTGGCGGTGGTGATTGGATTCGCCTTTAGGTATTCTCTCCGCCGAGTGATGTTGTTCAGGAGGTAGTGCCTCATCTTGGCTTTGAGTTGCGCCCTCGGTTCGATACCACCGTACGACAGTAGAGCCAAAAACTGGAGGGGTAACTGGAGAGACATCAGACGCTTGTGAAGCTTCGCAGCGAACTTCTCTCGGACCTCGTCCACAGGATCAGTGATGATGGTTACGAGTCTTTGGAACTGAGACTGAGTGATGACGTCGGCGTACACGGTGCACGAACAAACTTTCAAGATACACGAAGCCGCCCACAGTCGCAGATATGATTTCTCACAGTCGCTCACGTGCTCTTTCTCCATGAGATCGCCCTGATTCTTAAGCATCCTAACCAGCAGTCGGAGAGTGCTGGCCGCGTTTCCAGTGATGGCCTGCAAGCTTTGTTCCATTTCGACTTCTTGTTCGGGCTGAGCGCTCTGTTGCTGCTGTTGGTGAAGATTCGATAAGCCCACGAGCCATCGGCCCATCATCTTCAATCCAGCCAACTTGCAGCGGGTTTCGTGTGGGAGGGCATCCTGGTCGCACCACTGCAGTTCGCTCATGCGAGGTTCTTCCTTGTCTGTCATCAGCAGTTCTTTGACGACGATCCTACTCACGATGCTTTTCATTTGCTGATAGAATGTCTCCGGCAGCAGAAGGGCTATGTGTCCCAAGGACACCAGAGCAGTTTCGAAGTTGGGCGATTCCAAAGTCAAATGATGCTTGAGGTGATCGATAACCACGCCGAGGACACGATCTTTGTTGAAAACCATGTTGTAGAGGCACTGCACCGCATATTTGGCCTGCTTCGGAGTTCCATTCTCCACAAAGTTTTGAACCACCGGTTGTATGCGCTGTGCTATGTTTGGGAAATTCACTTCAAGATCTTTACCCACGTTCGACAGCACCAAAAGTGTCTGAACCTGAGTTCTCGGGCAATCGAAACCGAGAAAGTGATAAATGATCTCGAAAATCTCTTCTGTCATGAACGCATTGGGGAACACGCCCGACAACGTGTGCAGCAACTCCAGACCACGATAGCCGGACTGTGAAACGTTGCACTGGACATCGATTTCTCCGTTGCCGCGAAGAGAATCCTGGACGTACTCGAAGATTTGCTTGATGCCCGACGAGTCGATAACGACTGGTGCGATTCTCTCGAGCATTTGTTTTATGGTCACAAAGAATGAGTTCGTCTGTACCGGGAGGCCCAGGGCCTTCAAAACTTCTTTCACGCTCTGTTCAGCGCTGGCACAAGATGCACTCCCATCCAGGATCAGAACCATGTGTTGATACGTAGACGGTGACGTCTTCAAGAGTTCTGCTAATTTGAACAAATATTCTTGAGCGCGAACAGGCTCAGGCAAATTCCTCGCCATGTGGATTATACGCGTTTGAAGCTCCTGCTGTCGGTCCGCGTCGTTTTCTTGACCCAAAAGCTGCACGACCTGCTTAATTTGTTGGCGTATGGCATGTTGGCATTTCAGAATCTCGATCAGAGCCTTCACGGCGTGCTCGTCGCAGGTTGCGAACAGCTGGTAAAGTTTGAATGTTCTCACCTGAAACGGAAGCGAAGTGCTCGCTCAGCTCTGTGAACAATTATTCTATACGATGAAGCAGCTGCAGCACGTCGCGACTCTGAAATGCCCGAGCTACGATACCACAAGTTACTCACATCATTTGGTAATTGATAAGGCACCAAGCAGCTATGGAGAATTCTCTCAACGATCAATCTGTCCTCCAGCTCACTCTGATAGTAGATGTGTAGAACCTGATTTTGAGAGCGGAAAAACTTGAAACACCGTCGGAATAGTTGTCGATTACGAAATCCCACGCGACTCAATGTTCCCTTTACCTTATTCTTGATCCAAGAGATGCATTCGATGATATTGGGATCTTCGGTCTGACTCGGTCCGCATGTGAGGTTTTTGTAGATGTGTGCCAATCCCAACAAAGCTTCACGTCGGACTTTGAACTGGCGTGGAAACAGAATCATGAACTCCACCGCCGATACCGAACAAAAGTCTGATCCATTCACAATATATTCGACAACTATCCGACCATCCGATTGAGAAAGCTCACATTTTTATCGAGTGTTCTCTCCTTGACAATGTTCAGAAGATCGATGCTGACCGACTCAAAATTTTTCTTTGCAGCTTCAACGATCGCCATCACGACTTCGAATCTGAAAATAGGAGTAACTGTTGTGAATGGGTTCCGGAAAAGCAACGACTCAGGCTTTGCCATACTCAACTGACACTCACCTAACACTCTCATTCGGATCGTGCTGTCGAGTTTTCAGGGTGTTCGTGATGTCTGCTCGAAGTGAAGGTTGATTCAGCAGAAAATGCATTGAATATTGGACACATCTCATGCGAACCTGGGGATGGCATCTTTATTCTTGAAATAATCGATGGGATGACTTCAGGGCAACACGAGACTCGACTGGACGATTGGTGGAGATCGCGCCTTCTGAACCGATCGAATATTTCCGCAGTCGATTCCACTTAATTTATTGCGAGGTCGAAATAAGGAAACGAGACCCAGGTATCTCACCTGGAGCTTGATGTCGTTAAATCGTCCGACCAGTGCGTTCCACAACGCAGGATACTGTCCGGCAAGATTGGAATTCTTCTCCGAAAACATTCGAGCCACAAGCTTGGTGACTTCAAGTCTTTCGTTGTTCTCTTTGCATTTTAGTTTCATCTCCAATTGTGGGAGCACTCCTGCCATTGTTTCCGGTAGGATGTGGTTCAACTCGTAGATGAGTTCATACATTTGTGGTATCAGTACCGAGCCTCCCGTCTTCCCGAGTACGAGATAGTTATTGAAGAAAGCTTGCAGGTGCGGTCTCAGAACATCTTTTGTGTTTTCGAGTATGCCTCGCGAAAGCTCCGCAGCCACCTGATATTGAAGGATCATGAGAAAGCTGGCACAGATGATTTCCGACTCGTCTCGGAGCGAGACCCCCGATTCCGGCCCTGGTTTGCAAATGAGCGCTCACCTTATGCATTCCTTTTTTCGGGGAAACTATGTAGGCCAACAGGGTGTCCATCAGTTTCTGAGATACGGTATCTGCTTCGTTGATCAAGGGACAAAGCATATTCACCATGAACGATCTAACGTTTGAGCTGTGGAAGTCACTGCAAGTCGATCGAATGAAGGAGTTGAACTCATTGTCATCGTCCGCGGTGAGCGATTGTCAAGCCCAAGTCAACGAACTCCGATGTCTAAACAGCGGGTTCGAGTGGGATTCGGCTCCGAACGAAGCCGAGTGAAAACTAGTCTCATAGCGTTTCCAGGAATCAGGACATCTTTGAATAACGACGGGTGAGACCTATCCTTCTGTCTGTTGAGTCACTCTAATAGGTTGGGCTCGTAAGGTGAATGTCCTCACGAAGCCACGCAGTACACTTACTTGACAATGGAAAGGATGAGAGTATACAGATTACAGATGATCACCTGATCACATTCGAGATCCAAACAGATGTTGAACGTTTTAACCGACGCGAGATTCTCAAGGAGATAGAAATAGCGTTTGAAGGTCGGGTTCTTCGGATCAGCGAGTCCTGTTGTTGGAAAAACACACCAAGTCAGTTTTAAGTCGGTGCAAGCAAGTGGGACGGTGGAGTGGATTGAAATGAAGGCAAGACCTTCTGACGGCTGTGCTCACCTTGAAGCTGCTGAATGAAGAATTCGAAGATGGCTTTCAGCTGTACTGGATCTTTGTAAGGCGCTTCAGGAGCGAACACTCTGCAATGAACGATCATTGAGTTGTCGCCCCAGGAATGCGAGTGACTCTGGGATTCTTTGATCGATCGAAATCGACAACGTTACGCAGTTGAATACGAGGCCTTTACCTGAAAACGTCTGCGATGCAGCAGGCTATAAGCAGTCGGACATCCTTTGAAGGATGGTCTAAGAAGAACTCTGACGCGAGATGCAGAGCCAGGTCGGAGTATCTGGAGTTATCGTCTTCCTGATTCATATTCTGGAAGGCCTGAGCACATTCTTTCAAACGACGAGCTAGATCATCTTCGGGGAGCTCGGCGAATATTTCTTTGACCCCCGGTGGGTAAACCACTTTCAGATGTGCCATATCTGCTCAGAGGACTCAAGCGCCGTCAAGTCCTTGGGGTGCGTTAACGATCATAGGACATCACCTTCGGACAGAAAATCCTGGCGTTAGGTAGTGCGTTTGGCCGTCCGCTCGGGAGAATATTGGCTGACAGAGCCGCGACTCGGGGAGAAAATCCTTCACTGGATCAAGCTGTTCTGAGAAAGAAGGCCTGGAGTGATGCTTCCATGTCGAGCCCGAACACATGATGATCCCGCTTGATCCCAAACTTGTATGACATAACTTGTGACGCTTTGCTGCGTCGACCCTCCAGAAGTCCGGTAGTGGTCAAGCATGCATCGGTGGAGAATTCTCCACGGATACGAGCACTACGCCGGCGGCTCATCGGCACGCTCGTCTGAAATCTTTCTGAATGCAAGCATCGCATCTCGGCACGCAAGCTTCGAAAACAAATGCCGCCTTCATCCGTATCAACTTTGACAGCTCTTCAGCCAAACTAACCAATCGAGAATGAACTAGATTTCCTGAGTTTCCCCGCTCATCTACGCTCTTCGGGGTATAGATCGTTATGTCTGTTTGGGCGAACACCAGCAGGGGTTGAACTCATTTGACACCTTCGTCTTGTCCAGTAACCCTCAGCCAGAAAAGTCACCAGATCTCTTATATTTCCAGGCAATCGATGTCACCTTCTCTGATACATAGCGACTTCGGGAACCATTTCTCTTACGCATGTTGAACGAGATTCACTAGACGTCAGTTGAAACATGATTGTGTCAACTGCGGAGACTGGCGTCCGGAGGAATAAAGACTGACAGACTGACTGACGGAGACTCGACGCGTGGCTCATACAGAGTGAAGGAACTTTCCCGTCGATAAGTTCGTCATTCGGAGAGAGCAGTAGATCCGGTCCGCTGCGGTCGCAGTATGGTCTCAACCGCAGAGAGAGCGACAACTGAGGCTCAAGCTATACGTGAGTTTGTTTACCTCTCACTGTGTCGTTCCGGAATTCACTTTAGGCTTAAGTTAGCGATCGTGCCCAGCTCTCGAACTTCTTCAAAGGTTCGGGCCAGTTCACTCGGAGCACCTCGGGCGCACATTCAGGAGGCAAATCCACGAAAAACACGTTTTTCGTCGCAGATTCGCAACGAATCGAACGTCTGCCGGGAGATCAGACTCTTCGTGGTGAAAAACTTCGCAAAATGTCGCCTAGATGGCGGACATGGCGCTCGCGTGGCGAGGGAAACTCGCGCGAGTTTTCGAAATATTGCATGGATTACGCACATTCTGATTGGTTCATTGAAGATTCATTCGGGTCTTCATGGAACCGGAGCTCATACCGTTTCGTCGGTGCTAGGGTTTGGTCTTAAGATCTGTTCAAGCGAGTGGGTGTTCCGAAAATCCCGTTTTAATTTAGGAATAGCTTTCACTGAAATTCGATAACTCGGTATGAGGGTTGATGTTGCGAAGGTCGACGTTCGGAAGTTAGTGCACTTCGAGCCAGCCGCGATACAGATATAGAATGTATCGTTATCCCCTATCTTGATTGTTCATGAGAGAAGATAAGGATGACCTGCATGAAACTCGGCGTCGCGACCGATGATTGGATCCAGGTCATACATGGAGTTGGGACACTGCCCCGGGAAAAAAAAAGTTCTGGAATCCGCCGCAGTTCCTGAGGGGAGTTCGAACAAATCAGAGAGCAGCGAAACTGAGGCGATGCTGTCGGGGGGATCTGGCATCCAGAACCCAACAGTCGGTGAGCCCCGGAACAAAATCGTGTTGGATCGGAATGGACGCACCGTTTTCATCCATTTATCAATCATTCATCTGATGATTAATCGATTCTTTGCTCAGTATACGGAAAGTTCCACGAAGACCACTCGTCTACGAGTGGGACCTGAATCATTCCTCGGACCTGAACCCCCGGATATTATGATGCAACTTGCGAAGGTTGGCCCGACTTTCACTGAAACCGCGATTCGACTCGTTCGACCTCGACTCATCCCACCTCTCCACTGCCGAAAACGGAACCTTCATCAGCGTTCGGTTAACCAACTCCGCAGCTTGTTGAGAATCACTGCTCTTGAAATGACGATTCGCGATTCTTGAGGAGCGTCAACCCCTGAATCGCTCTCATGGGGGATCTAAGTCAGCTCTTTGTTGGCCAAGCTCAGGACGATCTGGAGAGGGGTGTGATATGATTCTGATAATGTATTAGGGAGAGTTTCTGACACTCATCCAGGCCGTACTTCTTCTTCTTATTCTTTGAGGGTTCGGACATCTAGAGCGATGATGGGCTGACCAAGACCAGCCGATATCACTGCCAAGCGGGAACTGAGTTCCGCTGCAGGTGGCTCGGATTGTAGAAGGGGCCTGGAGTCGAGAAGAAAACCGAAAACGAAAATCATTTCGTTGCATCGCTCGGCTGACCGGCTCGTCGAAGATCGGCATTTTCAGCCTTATTTACGAATTGATCTGACTCGAAGTAGCGGTGGAGTCGAGGAATCCGTCGACAGGCGATCGGGGAATTTCGTGCGATCTTCGTTCGGCTTATCAGCCGCGCCAGAATACGACCGGACTGGCGACAGGAGCATAACGTAGCCACAAGGAGATGAACACGAGTGAAAATATGAACCATGCCCAAGAATAGTGATCAGATAAAACTCAGCACCCGATTCTGACTCAATTTTTCGGGGGAGTCAAATCTTAAGAAAGAACTAGCAATGACCGGGGGAAACCTGTGAGCCGGGAAGATCTCACAGTTACTCTGTCTCAGCGTTTCGTTTAACTCGTGTACAGCATAGAGATCGCCTTTCCCAGCGCGTTTTCGGAAAACCTCGCGTTCCAGCCTCCTACTGATTCTACATCAACGTTCGGAACTCCTTGAAAGAAAGTCGAGATACTCATATTGAATCAATCTGGCCTCCTTTGTTGCATCCGAGTCTAGGAGAAAATCGTGACGGGGATTGCCGCTCCAAATCCCATGATTAGCTAGATCTGTCTATTGGGCATTTCAGCGTCGGGCTCGTGGTTTCCAGCCCGATTGTTCCCGATTGGCTACTCCGACCGCCAGTAAGTTCCCCTGAGGTGATCTGTTGACGATCTTTTTCTCTACGGGGTCGTTGGGAATCGACAGATCCGTGTACCTAGAGCTCTTGTACACCCACTGACCTCGCCAGATGACGAAAAGAGCTGGCCTGTGGAATCGCCCCGAATATCCAACTTGCTCAACTCCCTCCTTTGCAGCAGCTCGTGCCGGTCGCTTCTGAAATCATGATCTCTGGAATCATTCCATTCGCGTTCTCTTGGTCAGAAGAAAATTATCCTCCTGCGTTCGGCATTCCAACGTGCGTTCTGAGTGAAGGAAGGGTCCATCCTCGGCGTCCAAAACTCCTCCCCGTTGCAGTGCTCTCAGTCATCTCTCCGAAACCTCTCCAGCGTTCTACATGGCCACCCTCCACGTCCAAAATATTGCTCCTAGTTGAGATTCAGTTCCATCCTTTTCAATGTTCACGGAAGTCCAGTCTTGTCAGAAAGATGATGAAGCTGCAGAGACTCCCCAGGTGATTTCATCGTCTCGAAGCCCTTGAGACAAGTGGAAACGATGTTGTTACGAAAGCATTGGAGTGTCTGCTTCGTAGACACCCGGAAGCGAGACATAAACTTTCACCCTGAGAAATCTGCTTCATGACGCAGAGAGGGTCGGGGGTTCTCCGGGGGCAGATCGGGGAGTGGTCTGCGAAATGCGGCGCGGAATGATCAAAATGTATGGTGTTTCCGAGCTGTGACGATCGTTCTCTGCTCTTCTACATCTTCTGGGATCATTCCTGACTGCCTACTTCCCGACTCCAGAACGGATGTTAACTATCCCTACGTCGAAAGGCGTACCCCTTTCCGATTCCGAATACCGAGTGGTTTTCCGAATCGAGGTGATCTTTTTCGGAGGGGCTCAGGTTCCTTTCCCGAGCACGCAAACGCTTCGAGATTGGCACAGTTCCTCAAGGAGCCATCGATGATTCATCCACTCGAACAGCACCAGCGCACTCGGATTCATTTCCCTGCTCAACTCAGACGTAATGTTCCTCAGAGGAGCAGTGCTCATCAAGATTAGCTGGGCTGAACAAAGTAGCAGAGCTGATCGAGCTCAGCCCAGCTTGAAATTTCGCGCGCAATCACCCTCGCCACGCGAGCGCCCTGTCCGCCATCTAGGCGACATTTTGTGAAGTTTTCCATCTGAAAGAGTCAGATCTCCCGGCAGACGTTCGATTCGTTGGGAATCGGCTTCGGAAAACGTGTTTTCCGTTAGAGTATCGTGCACTGAGGTTGATGTGGTGCTTCTGGCGGTCTGACCCGGCACCTGAGCGGAGCTAGTCAGGTCGGCAGCATCGCAAGCTTAAGCCTGAAGAAGTCTTTGGGACGACACATAGCCTGAGGTAAACAAACTCACAGACAGCTCGAATCCCTGTCGTGTCTTGATCCCCCGAGAGGTAAAATCGAGCATCGACCAACATTATCAGGATACGAGGATCTTCTGCTCTAGAATATGCAGCAAGCGAGCTTGGCCGCGACCACCCGTTCATTCAGTGTGTCCTACAGTTTTCGCTAACGATTGCTTCCAAGCTGATCTCTCGTTGTCAAACAATTCTTGCATATGATCTCTCGGAGTGAGATCGGTCTAGAAACATGACGGCTCGTCACGCATACTCGACAGGGATTTGTTCTTCGTCGCAATCTTCGTACTCCCACATGAATCAAGGCAATAAGGACGGTTGGGGGAATGTGAGGAGCCTCCGCGCCTGTCCTTTCGGACCAAGCGCTCTAGTTTCTGACGGGCGAATTCCTGGAATGTCTAGGGCTCCGATGGAGTGTCCGTTGTTCTCACAGATTTAGTGAGTGAGAGGCAGATCGACGGAAACTGAATTCTAAACAGATGCGAAGATCGAAGTGGTTATGTATAGGGGGATGCTTCCAGCCTAGTGCATCCAGGGGCAACGAATTCTTAGTAATCCGATCTGAGCAAAGGAAGCCATACACAGCGAATCACTTGTTAGTCGGAGCAATGATTGCTCGTGACCCCCATAGCCAGATTGAGGGTAGCTTGGAGTTAGGGTTCCCGAAGGCAGCATAGGGTCGACCTAATATACATTGTAGCGTCCAGAACGAGCGGATCCCGAACGGATGAGGAATGAACTCAAGCGATGGATGGACAACTAAGGGCCGGTATAGGTAGTCTCAATTACGGCCAACAGTACTGGTTGTCACGATTGATTTTTTTTTCAGGTGATGTCATGCCAGCGTGTCCATAACCCAGGGATTTGAACGACCGGCTAATCTCAGTGCGAAGATGGCGCACTTGAAGGTGGTTTACCCGCCAGGGGTGAAAGAGATTTTTGCGGAACTTCCTGAAGATGATTTAGCCCGCCGTTTGAAGGAATGCGCTCAGGCGTTCCAGAATATGAACCAGGAGGATGACAACTCGAGATATTCTGACCTCGCTCTGCATCTCGCGTCAGAGTTCTTTTTAGATCATCACTCGAAGGATGTTAGACTGCTTATCGCCTGTTGCATTGCTGATGTCTTCAGGTGAATAATGCTTCCGTCTTCGCTTTTCTGTCCTGGACATTCTAAGTGGTATTTGATGTTTTGTGTGATGTCACGTCGCTCAAACGGAATCTCTTCCAGGGTTTTCGCTCCAGAAGCGCCGTACAAAGATCCAGAACAATTGAAGGCTATTTTCGAATTTTTCATCCAACAACTCAGAGGTGAGCTCCGATGGATATGCCAGAAACCATTCATTAGTTGACCCGTATCTCGGATATGGCAAAGTTTTCGTAGCTTACACTGCTGTTCCTTGATTCTTACCCCGGATGACAGGTTTGGAAGATCCGAAGAACCCGACCTTCAAACGCTACTTCTATCTCCTGGAAAATCTGGCTTCGGTCAAAACCTTCAATATCTGCTTGGACATTGAGTGTGACCAGCTCATAATCTGCAACCTTTATGCTCTCATCCTCTCCATCGTCAAGTGAGTCCGCGAAGCTGCCTCCGTGTGGTTTGAAATTTATGTCTTTCTGAGACATCAAATTTTGAAGTCCAACACGCAAGAGACGTCTTTCTGCGAGAAGATAAAATCCGAACCTTGTGATAGCAGCTTTCTCTGGCATTCAGAAGATGCGAACCCGAACCAGCCTTGGTGTGTTCACCTTTCGACGGACTCGTGAAAATCATTCTTTCTTATTCATTTTCTTGCAGTGATTTTCACAGCTCGAACGTGAGATCGTTCATGGTAAACATGCTTTGTCCTCTGATCAATGAAGCCGATACCGTATCCCAAAAACTCATGGACACCTTGTTGGCCTACATCGTTTCACCCAAAAAAGGATTGCACAAGGTCAGTTCTTCTCCCCCAAGGGTAATGAAGGCGATCGAATCTAGCATCTTCATGAATGCTTCTCCTCAACGTTTTGAGAACTTCTCCAGGTCGCTGCAGAGTTATCGCGAGCTATACTTGAGAACACGAAGGACGCATTGAAGCCTCATCTGCAAGCCTTCTTCAATAATTACCTTGTGCTCGGGAAGACTGGCGGCTCGGTTCTGGTACCGCAAATGTATGAGCTCATTTACGAGCTGAATCACATCCTGCCTGAGACGATGGCAGGAGTATTGCCCCAGTTGGAGATGAAACTTAAGTGCAAGGAAAACAATGAAAGACTAGAGGTCACCAAACTCGTTGCTCGAATGTTCTCGGAAAAGAATTCGAATCTCGCTGGTCAGTATCCCGCATTGTGGAATGCTCTTGTTGGGCGCTTCAACGACATCAAACTGCAGGTAAAGCTCCGGATTTGAATCGAACCTGAGCAATATGTTCTCGCCCCGTCTTCCTCGAGTGAAACGAGAGAAGTGCTCATATGCTCATGTCGTGATTCCCAGAGCAGCACTGAAGAGAGATTTTTACTTTCCCGCTCATGCTTCTCGCAGGTTCGCATGAGATGTGTCCAATATTCGATGCATTTCCTGCTGAATCAACCCTCACTGAGAGCAGATATCACGAATACCTTGAAAACCCGACAGCACGATCCAAATGAGAGTGTCAGGTGAGAGTCATGTTCTTGAAGTCACATCAGCGTTTTGTTTATCCGGAGCTGATCAGGACCGCTTCCTTCGTGCCCAATCTCATCAAGTGCGACTCTCCTCTCAGGTTCGAAGTTGTAATGGCGATAGTTGAAGCCGCGAAGAAAAATTTCGAGTCGGTCAGCATCGATCTACTCAACATTGTGAAAGAAAGAACACTTGACAAAAACGTGAGTCACTTCCACCTCATTCCCCAATGAATACTTCACAATATCTTGGGGATCAGTCTCCTCTGGTACCCAGGAGGTACGGGATGTTCAGAAGTTCTCCCTCCATTCCAGTTCAAAGTTCGGCGGGAAGCTCTGTTGGGGTTGGCGCAAATTTACAAAAACCTCACTTGCGGACCTAGTGAGACCGAAGATCCCAATATCATCGAATGTATTTCCTGGATAAAAAACAAGGTGAGCTAAAGAAACTGTATCGATATTGGGAGCCTCTCCCGTCCACTGCGAACACGGGCGTGAACGGATTCTCTTCTCAAACAGGTTCTCCACATCTATTATCAAAGTGAACTCGAAGACAGATTGATCGTGGAGAGGATTCTCCATAGCTGTTTGGTGCCTTATCAGTTGCCGAATGAAGTGAGTATCAGCTGTGATGAAGACTCGATCATACATTCAAACCATAATCACGTCGCATTTCTGTCGTACCATTTAGATATCGATTTCGCGAGCTGAACCAGTATTCCGTTTCCTGTTCAGGTTAGAACGTTCAAACTATACCAGCTGTTTGCAACCTGTGACGAACACGCCGTGAAAGCTCTGATTGAAATTCTGAAGTGTCAGCATGCCATACGCCAACAAATCAAGCAAGTAGTGCAGCTCCTGGGCCAGGAGAACGACGCTGACCGACAGCAAGAGCTTCAAACACGCATCGTACACATGGCAAGGAACTTGCCGGAACCAGTTCGGGCTCAAGAATATTTATTCAAGCTGGCTGAACTACTGAAGACATCGCCAACCACGTATCAACACATGGTTCTGATTCTGGACGGGAGTGCTTCGTGCGCCAGTGCAGAACAGAGCGTGAAGGAGGTTTTGAAGGCTCTGGGTCTCCCTGTACAAACAAACTCGTTCTTTGTGACTATAAAACAAATGCTCGAGAGAATCGCACCAGTCGTCATTGACTCGTCGGGCATCAAGCAAATCTTTGAGTACGTCCAGGATTCTCTCCGCGGCAACGGAGAAATCGATGTCCAGTGCAACGTTTCTCAGTCTGGCTATCGCGGTCTGGAGTTGCTGCATACGTTGTCGGGTGTGTTCCCCAATGCGTTCATGACAGAAGAGATTTTCGAGATCATTTATCACTTTCTCGGTTTCGATTGCCCGAGAACTCAGGTTCAGACACTTTTGGTGCTGTCGAACGTGGGTAAAGATCTTGAAGTGAATTTCCCAAACATAGCACAGCGCATACAACCGGTGGTTCAAAACTTTGTGGAGAACGGAACTCCGAAGCAGGCCAAATATGCGGTGCAGTGCCTCTACAACATGGTTTTCAACAAAGATCGTGTCCTCGGCGTGGTTATCGATCACCTCAAGCATCATTTGACTTTGGAATCGCCCAACTTCGAAACTGCTCTGGTGTCCTTGGGACACATAGCTCTTCTGCTGCCGGAGACATTCTATCAGCAAATGAAAAGCATTGTGAGTAAAATCGTTGTCAAAGAACTGCTGATGACGGACAAAGAAGAACCTCGCATGAGCGAACTGCAGTGGTGCGATCAGGATGCCCTCCCACACGAAACCCGCTGCAAGTTGGCTGGATTGAAGATGATGGGCCGATGGCTCGTGGGCTTATCGAATCTTCACCAACAGCAGCAACAGAACGCTCAGCCCGAACAAGAAGTCGAAATGGAACAAAGCTTGCAGGCCATCACTGGAAACGCGGCCAGCACTCTCCGACTGCTGGTTAGGATGCTTAAGAATCAGGGCGACCTCATGGAAAAGGAGCACGTTAGCGACTGTGAGAAATCATATCTGCGACTGTGGGCGGCTTCGTGTATCTTGAAAGTTTGTTCGTGCACCGTGTACGCCGACGTCATCACTCAGTCTCAGTTCCAAAGACTCGTAACCATCATCACTGATCCTGTGGACGAGGTCCGAGAGAAGTTCGCTGCGAAGCTTCACAAGCGTCTGATGTCTCTCCAGCTACCCCTCCAGTTTTTGGCTCTACTCTCATACGGTGGTATTGAACCCAGGGCGCAACTCAAGGCCAAGATGAGGCACTACCTCCTGAACAACATCACTCGGCGGAGAGAATACCTGAAGGCGAACCCAATCACAACGGCCAAACTCCTGACTATCTTGCCTGATTATGTTGTGGTTTATTTAATCCATCTGATGGCTCACGATCCCTTGTACGAAGATCCCTCCGATGTCTCAGCTTTGAGCCGTATCAAAGACTGCCTGTGGTTTCAACTGGAGCCCCACTGCACGAAGAACGAGAATTATTCGTTTTCCTACTTCAAAAAACTCCTTGAAGGCATTAAGCGGTCGAAAGATCGCCAGGACCCAAATAACGAAGACGCCAATCATCGACTGTACGCGATATGCGACCTGACTCTGGCTTTGATAATGGCCAAAACGTCCAACTTCAACATGCGAGAAGTTCCTCAAGAAGCCCGCTTGCCCGCCAAATTGTTCGTTTTACCAGATAAGAGCACACCCCAAAACTCGAAGTTCTACTTGCCAAGTGAACTTGGCTTCACTCCACCACGGAAAATCCAAGAAAACACTAATCGAAGTTCCGCGATGTCTCAAGGCCCGAAGAAAGAACTGGCATCCGGGCATCACACCGTTCACCACACCAGCAACACGAACGACGCAGAGGTTCAGCAGGCGGTCTCGAATATTCTGAATAGTTCCACAGTCACATCAGCCACACAAGTGATCCCGTCAGAGCCCATGTTGTCGGACCATCCGGGAGTGGTTGTTCCAACTGAAATCGCGATTGAGCTGGACAGCCAAAAGAAAGCCAAGAGATCAATAGAAGACGGAGCCCGAGACAGCTCGAGGAAGCGGGTTTGCACAGAGCAGGATCAAACATCCAACGGACAACCGGTGAGCTTCATGGTTTCCCCAATCCGGGCTCCAAAAACTGGTTATAGTTAGAACTGAAAGAGTCCAGCCAGCATTCATGTGCACTTCAGTCCGTCTCAATGGATAGTTCCGAGCATGCATGCACTATGGCTGGAGCTCTCAGTAGTTTCTATTCTTTCGTTTGTTGTTGGCCCTGTGACGAGCTGTTCCTTATTGGATTGAAACATTCCTGTCTTTCCAGAAACGTGTCACTCGATCTTCAGCACAGACGAGCTGAATGTCGGCGAGCTCTGTAGGAGTTCAAACGTCTTCTCCTCGCATCAACGAGTTGATTCGAATCCGATCCAACCCACCCGACATGAAAAACCATTGAAAAAATAACTTGTATACAACCAAGGGTCGATTTATTGGATATTTAAGCGGTTAGTTACTGCTGTATCTTGAAGTCAGTGTGACTTTGACGCATCTACAAGCTGCTCCGAACTCCTCCCTGGATTTTATTCGTACGCAGGGAGTTCGAGTATATACATAAGTATATATTTGTAAATATATCAAGAAGTTGGAACTCATCGCGCCCCAAAAGACAGAATCAAATAAAGGATGATGGCATTTTCAGTATATGCCTGCATGGAGATTGGTTTGACTTTCTCTCTGGCTGTGTTCCCCCTTGGATACGAGTAGCCGCCTCACCCGACATGAGTCCCGTGGATACGTATCACGGGAGCTAGCTGGTGACGCTCTCGTTCGTGGCGCACAGCCCATATGAAGGTTTACGGGTGTCCGCTTTCCTACGTTCCCCAGGATAATCATTCGGAGGGCAACCGACCGCCTGGCCTTCCAGAGCTCGGATCCAGCTGGATCAGCTCGATAGGAATCGATCGCTTCTAGCAGGTTCCCACCCTTTGTTATCCGCGGTCCCCAGGAAAGCAGGGAGAAAGGAATTCGCATTTGAGATGGAACTGAGGGACCCAAAGTCGCGAATCTCCATCGTACCTCACAACTGAGACTATTTCTTCGACCGGATCCATGATGCTTCACGATGCCACCGTTTCCCCGGTCACATCAAAAATTCAAGGCGAACGTTGGGAGGACCGTGGAAATCTGAGAATGAGAACTCCCATCTCGCTGGGCTCCCTTCGATTATTTTTTTTCGAAATAGAGGCTCCTTGAAGAGAACTTTCCAGTCAAGTGCGTAAAACTGGGATAAAGGGGCGGTCCGTGACCAAGTACCGCCCAGGGCGGCGGGAAATATGGCCGCCCCTCATGTAAATTCGCTGAATCCTGCATACTGTAAAAATTGTTTTTTGTCGAAGAATTTAAGAACGTTGTCCGGAGCATCGAAGCTCCACATATCCCGTGTTGAACGTCGTCTGCACGTGGATATGGATATGGAGACGTGACGCCGAAAAGGTCACTAATGGTTCCCAAGTGGCCGCAGCTCAGCATATAAGGGTCAACGCACTTCATGCCGACTGGCCGAATTACCGATGTCAGTTCAACATGCGAGAGCTTTGAAAAAGTTGCGCCAGATATTCCCACCAAAGCAGACTTGGGAGGAGAGTTCGTTCGAGGGAAAACATCGGATCTCGTCCACATATTTCACTCCCGTAGTTCTTGCCCCCGATCCATCAGAACGCATTTCGTCAATTTAAGGCACCGGTACGGAGAGTTTTCAGCTGAGAAACTGGTAACGGTATCCCACATTTGAACACTTGCTGTATACGAATAGTCAGACAGGAAAACGCCAGTCGGGACGCGTTCCCGAAATATTTCCCGTAGAATCGGAAATGCGTACGATCTCCACCCAGGTTTGTGGAGCCCGCCACGGTTTCGAATGGCAAGACGACGAAGGAGGGACTCGTCCGCGTCCGCAGGTCCAGAGCCGACAAGCTATAATATTATTATTTTCACCCAGCGTTAAAAGTCTGACGATTGAGTTCCGAGCAATAAGGCGAGACAGGCGAACTCACTTGAAAACAGTTTGGTGGAGTGTTTCTATCGGTGTACGTGAAAGGCGAAGTTCAACCAAAAAATGTTTGCGCGGCGTTTATTCTCTCAGACAGCGCGGTTTTTGGCAACCGAAGCCAAACACAAACACATCGATCAGATGGTGAAGAAATCGAAAGTTGTCGTGTTCATGAAAGGAAACCCAGAAGGTAAATTCGAAACGCGCATTCGCACTTCAAGCGGCTCCTTCGAGCCTGCTTCTCCCTCCAAGCTAAATTCATGGTCCGAGTATAGGGTTGTTCGCTGATAAGTTGATCGCCATAGGCCGCAAGAGATATTCCCGAGTCTTTCGTCCTCGGCTGCGTCGGTTGTCGAGACGCCTCGTTTCTCCTGTATGTGTTCAACGCTGAGTTCACAGCTTGCACAGAGCTCACGGGTCGGCTGCGAGTGACTTTCATGTACAATTCTTGCTAATGCTCCTGCAGTGATCCTTGGTTTGGGGGCTCAGATTTCGCAGAGGTCATCACTAATGAACTCGAATTCGAGTGATCGTCGAATGCAAGGCGAGTTGCAAAGCGTTGCATTGCATCCCCCGGAGACCTCAAGATCTTGATCCGGAAAGGAGGCTTCAGATTGACTCGATCGACGCCAAGTTCGGGTAGAGCGGTGGATTGGAACCGAATGGCTGCATTTGATCTGGATGGTTCTCTTCCTGCTCTTCTGCTCCCAGAGCCGAGATTCTTCTGCGAGGACTCAGGAATCGTCGATCGGACAGCTCCATCCCCGGAGACTCGGCATGGCTTTGTCATCCGGGACCCTTCGATGGCTCACAGAAATCGGAACAAGCCTATTCCGAAACAATGAAGTTTTCTCCCTTTCAGAGCCTCGTTGTGGTTTCAGTAATGCTGTGGTTCAAATAATGCGAATGCACGGCGTGCCTTACGAATCATATGACGTTCTACAGGATGAGGAGCTCAGACAACAGATAAAAGAATTCACCAGCTGGCCCACGATCCCCCAGGTAGGTGGTGAAGTTATCTAGGAATATTCCATACAACCCAAGACAGTTGCATGGTGATTGTTCCCCGGTCGAGTTCGACATTCGAGCAGAGTTCTCTCCGAACCAGAATCCTCGCAAGGGGTTGAGACGGTTTTCGCGTATTCTACGTATATTCATGTGGAAAACTTTTATCCCAGCCCCCCAAACTTTCGGCCCTTCGGTGCAGACACTTGAGCTACCTCGTTCTGCCTGGGCCTTGTGTAGACATGTATTTCTGTATGACGGATTACGGAACTCCGCCATATCACCGCGTTACGGAAAATAAATCCCGTAATACGGATTCACGGAACTCCACCGTATCACCGCGTTACGGAGGAGAAATCCCGTAACACAGAATTACGGAAACTATTTTTCGTAATACGGAATCACGGGAAAGGAAACTCATACAGATGGATGATGTTTCGTGCACGAATGATTTCAAATAACTTCGCTGAGATATTCGGGCGTCCGGTCTCCGGTACACACGGCTGCGCAATGGGAAACACAATCAATATCGCTACATCAGGGACATCTGGGGAGCGAATCTGGGCGGGATAATTTCCCGCAATACGGAGTTACGGGATGGATTTTCCGTGACGCCGTAGTACGGAAATGTTTCTGCAGCCGTAATATGAAAATGTTTCTGGAGCCGTAATACGGAAATACATGTCTAGCTTTCGGTTTCGAAAACCAATCCGTGGAACTCTGTTTCCAGAGAGCTATTTCCTGCCTGTGACAGATGATGGTTGTGATTCGACTCCTTCCGTTTCTAGGTCTTCATCAATGGTGAGTTCGTTGGAGGCTGCGACATCATGTTGGAAATGCACAAGAATGGAGATCTCGTGGAAGAGCTGGAGAAAGTGGGAATCAGATCGGCGCTATTAGATGCACAGCCGCCGAACAAATAGGATTCCTTTTAAATGAGAAGAAAATTTATTGTGTAGAAATGTTCCTCTATCATCTTTGAGACACCAATAAAGCTTCGTTGGACTTCATATTCCCAGCCAAAGTGAACTTCCCCATAAGAAATCGATGCAGCGCTGAGCACTTGCTCAGTCTCCGAAGTGCAGTCAGTCATTGCGTGCACAAAACGGGAGAGCGATGTGGGAAGAATGCTTGGTGCGGGGTTAGGGGTACTCGACAATTCGGGTGAGTTTGGTATATTTTTTCTGCTCGCTCGTTTCAAGAGGGTCCTCTGCCTCTCCGGGTCCACGGCGTCGGTGTGGGCCTTTCGGGCGGTTTATCCGTCGTTGTCGTCATGTTGGTTCTTGTCAGAACCAAGTTGACTCTCAACCACTTCTTGGCATCGAAAGGCCGTCTGATAGCATCAATAGTCTCCGAGAGAGCTTTGACCAATTCGACCGGGATCGTAAGAGCTCGATAAGGGAGCATCAACACCTCCCGGAGCGCCTTCGCCTGACAACCAATCGAATGATTTTAGAATCACTCCCCGGTTCGGTAAGCGTATCGCCGATGGAACGGATCCAAATGTACTCCCTGCAGAACGGGTGAAGTGTCGGAAGTTCTCACTTTGTACTTTCCGAGGTAGGCGAGAGGGTAGGCGAAATGAGTCAAGATACTCGGCTTCATTCTCCCCGCAACTCCTTCTGATCCAAGCCTGCGGGACTCGTTCGAGGGTATGCCGAGCTCGCTGGCGGCAACCAAATCTTCGGTGAGCGTCCCCGTAACTTCATCTTGGACCTCGGATCCGTCGTGATTTGAAAACACGCTTTCATGGCGCTGCGAATCTTCGCTTATCGCGGGGCGAAACTATCAACGGAATGGAACCTTTAAGCTACTCAAGTTCTGACTACGCGCCATCTTTTGCAGCGAGATGGTTCTAAGTTAATTACCTGTAACGATAGGAGCCACAGCACGATGGGACAAGAGAGACCCTGCATTCCGAGGTTTGTTGTGACTTTCCCCGCCAGCTTTGTTTTGTCCAGGATGGGAGTGTGAGGCTTCGACGTCGGCACGGAAGACGTGCTCTGGCAAATATCTGCGGGTCGCGACGTGATTCGGAATGGAGCGTTTCGTACACGTTTTTTTTCGCCTCCGTTAACTTCGCTCAAAGGAACGGGGAAGAACGAGTCGGCTATCTCGAACGATTGGTTGGAGCTGTGATTACGCTCGAAACTGGCAAGGGGACGCGCATTCATGTGTTCCGACTTCCATTGAGTCGCTATCGCATCAGAAGAACGCTCCGAAAAGGACATCCCGAGCGAAGTTATCCTTTATTATTTACTTCATACTCCTCAGATCCTTAACTAGACATATAATATATTAACAGGATGGATGCAATGCGTTGGCTCCGATCGATGAGTCCATTCATTCCCTCGTTGCTTCGAGCTCAAGCACATCACATCGCTGGAAGGCCCGCCTTCTGCCGGCATTTTTGCATGAGAGCCCTCAACATGAACTGCTTCCTGGAGAGTTCCCGAACGTGCTAGAAGAAAAGGCCCTTTGAGATCGCCGCTCTGGGAATCATCGGGAACCATCTTGGGACGTCGGGATGCTAACGGCCGCAGCGTTATCCGGAGATACGTACCTTCAGGAATGTGTCCAAGTCGATGACTTCCTTTCTCAGACCTTCACCAATGTAGTATATGGCGTCTTCAACGGCACTTTCCTCAGCGTAAGCGTTGACCAGCTGACGGTACAGAGGTGCCGTGGTTGTGACCGCGTTATCGATATCAACGCCACCGTTCTCAGAATCGGACATTTGTTCAACGGCTTGTTTCAGTTGCTCGTTCTTCTCTCGGAGGATTGTGAGATTGCTGTCCAGCTCACGACAATCGTTCTCCATGTCAGTCATGAACTTTTTGAGCTTGTTTTTGCCTTGAATCAGCTCTTCATTCGTCTTTCGCAGAACCTCCTCCTCGGCTTTCGACTTCTGTTCAAACTCGAGGGCTCTGCAAAGGACGCGCGAAGGTCAACCTAAGGCCGAGGATCACTGAATCTGTCGAACGACAAGAAGGGGAGGATGGAAACCAGTTATCTTACCGATCCGTGATTCTGCTCTCCACAGCAGACAGGAGGCTGATACGAATATGTTCGTCGGTGACGCTGAGGGTGTTGTTATTCGACGAGCCGTAGGCAGGGTTCTGCGATGGACTCGGGTAGGAGACGGCCGCGGGAGACGGATAAGGCATCGGGTAACTAGATCCAGCGACCGGAGGGTACGGAGTCGCCGTTGGTTTCGGCATAGGAGAAACTGCTCCCGGGGGCTTGGAGAATACCGGCGGAGTCTCACTGAACACCATGATCATGACCTGTAACGATATTCGTAGATTCAACGTCATCCATCAGGGAATGATCCAGGAAAGCGGGTTTGCGATTCCTGGAGTCGGGAATTGAGCGCACGTACCTGAACAACTCCGTGAATGTCGCTGCCTTGATTGACGTTCCAATCGTGCAAGTACGGTAAATATACCCGACCGCTTTCGTCCACGTAACGGGACACTTTGATTTGCATCGTTTGGGTGGGGCACACGAAGCATAGTGGAGCATGATAGGGATGGGTGTCGAGAACCCAAATCCGCACAGGAAAATTGTAGGTGTTGCCTTTGTATCTTACTGGAATGGTGCCTGAACGAGAGGAGGAGGGAAATTTAGCCCGGTAAGGCTCATCCGACGGAACGTCGAGACACAAAGCTGGATTCAACCACTAAATGCTCATCACCATGCTGAGAGTGTTTCCATTCGAACCTGGTCAGGGAAAAAACTGCACTCACCGTCAAGGCAAACCAGTTCTTTTGAGCTGCCATCGTTGAAAATGAAGGTTTCTGCCTTCGGGAGGAGACCTTTGAAGTTATTGCACACCGCCCTTATATCGCTGCGAGCTCTCATGAAGTACTGATACTTCTGTAAGATGTAAGTCAAGTTTATTATGATGGTCGGGCTTCGATAACTCCGATGTGCTTCTTCATCATGTTGCCACCGTCCCTCACTCGGCCAGCGAGGAGGGAGAGCGGGGAGTGCGTTCGAATCCGTTCGAAATAGTCGTCGAAAATGTCGCTTCAAAAGCGTCAGAAGCTTGTCTCGCTGACCGATGCCTTGATCGATGCGTATTTTCCGTGCGATCATCTCCCTATAGGTCTTCTCCGTATGGGTACGAGTAAGCTTCATAACTGTCGTCTCACATATTCAGTCTCCGCGAACTCTTCGCTGAAGATTTGAAATGCTTGCAACCAGGCTCAGGGGTCAGCTTGTTAGTCAAGATCAACTCACCGAAGTCAGACACTTCTCTACGGCTGCTGGGAGCGTCGACATGCTTTCCGAGGCCGCGGTGGCTCGAAGTTTGGAAGAACGTATATACGGATAAAATGCTCAACGTCAGTCCAGATAGAAGCGAGAAGCAAGACGAGGAACTTAAAGCAACAACATCACATCTGACTGCTGTGAGTCACTCTCCTGGCTGGCACAAGACTCTACGGTCGACGGTGGCGGCAGCGGCGGTGACTGTGTGTACATACCCTCTTTCCCTCAATCCAAGCGCCGCCGTCGCCCGCTAGCAGAAACCCACTCACAAGTTCCCGTGTCCCTCCGCCTTCTTCGAAGAGGAGCCGAGTGGCGGTAATTTTAGAAAAACAGCGCGGCCTGCTTGGAAGAAGGCAGTAAAACCTCATTGTCCGATTGTGGGGGAAATATCAGGGGATCCCTCGCTCCAGCACCGAGAGCTGACGGAGGAGCAATATAGGGAACTGATGTTCTCTCTGAAATTCGGTGGCAACTGTTCCTGGGGAAGCCTCCCTTGGAATGCCGTAGAATATGCGGAACCATCGTCAATTGTCTCTGACGTGATATCTCCTCGTAGATGCTATCGTCTGGCGTCTACCTCTTCGACGTCTTGTGGACCAATCAGATAAAAAAAACAAGGTGCCCCTGGAAAGCAGTCGAAGGCATCATCTGCTCTCAGTGTTGATTCCGAGATGGCAAGCGAGCTAGAACAGTTGAAAAAGTGTTTCGACGCTATGGAACTTGACAGCAACGATACCGAGAGCCAGGATATTCTCAAGGTGAGATCTCAGCGGCCTCCTCTAGGACAGGAAGAGGGAGAGACCCGTGTGCCGAGATGTCAGGTGTTTCGAGCGGAACGTAAATTTGAGCTGAACATAAATTTGAGCGGAACGTACATCTGAGCGGGAGTGCTTCCAAAGTGAGGTCCGAGGCTCTCCTATTCTACGGGTATCCCGGGAAGATCAATCTGAGAATCGTTGGTGATGTCGTCGAGCTTAATCAATCGTATTTCCAGCCCATAGGAGGTTCATAAAGTTCCTGGACAAACAGTCATCAGCTCCTGGTCTTTGAAATTTGGGGGACCAGTGTATGTATGGGGATTTTAGATCGGAACTGCCCGCGGTTTTGGGAAGACCTCTGAAGATAGAGTGGTCCCTGTCTCAGAGTGACGAAACTCGCACGCCACTCACTTGTCAGATGTCCGTCTCTTTCGATTGTTCGCTCGGCTCAAATTCACGTTTCGCTCATAACTCGGTGCCGTCGTCTACCGGCGGCTTCATACCGGGAAGGGGCCGAAACCGATCGTCCCCGAGAGAAGGGGTGAGATCGGTCTCCGGAATCAGTTAACGATAACGACCCCCCTGCTTTCTGATGACGATGAAGTGGCTTCATCGTTCCTTCGAAACTTTATCGTTGTCGCGAAGTTGGTAACGGATCCCGCTTGGCGGATTCCTGAAACCAACGGAATCATCTCACCGACCGGTGATCTACGGTTCCCCTATTACCCAAACCAATCTACTCCCGGAGACGGTAAACTCTGATTCGCGGATAGTAACGAATCACTCCCCAGCAATGGCTGGATAAACACGACTCCGAGGTCGGCAGCAGGATAGCTGCTAAGTTGGATCGGGTTGAGTCTGAGAAGAAAGTTTCGCTCACTTGTTCGACGGGCGGCATCAAATATACTGCGAGGTGCGCGAACGAGAGCACTCTGAACGTGGCTTTGGGAACCGCCAAGGTAGCTCAGCTCGAGTGGAAAGCTCGAGATCCTGTCGATAAAATCAAAGCCCTGTACAAGTGAGTTGTTTAACGAAGTATTTTCACGCGTGTTGCAAGAGAACGAAATCCGTGCGGGTAGCATGCAGAATTGTGGGGAGTGGGATTCATGCACCGAATCGAACTATTCATTCAATGGTGGTTCTCCATTTTCAGAGTTGCTCACAGTTTCGAGAGGCACGCGAAACTATTCGCGACGGCTGACGCAACTTGCTATGCTCATAAACGCTTCGAGAAATGTCGTGGAGCGAGTGTCAAGTATGCAATCGAGTACCTGTACTCCGCGGCGAAAGGCAAGAATTTTCATGACTCCGAGACAAGTTTCGAGTCGGTCCTCGTGGTTCAGGTGGGTTCTTCATCCAAGCCTCTGTTCTCAAGGGCGAGAGGTATCCCTCGAGTTCTGACATAACATGTCACCGGTTCGAAGCTCTCTCTTGGAGGCCCTTACGGATTCAGGCGATTTCAGGATGAAATGTGCACCCCTGTTCACCTCCTCCCAGAATGGCGTTTCGCGGAGGCTCTAACGAGCGACTGTCCCCTGATCCTGGTGGTTGCAACGACCAGATGCCTACCAGCCCTGGTATTTTCAGAGATCTGCATGGCAGCGAAGTGGGTGATGCGGAATGAACTCACATGGATTTCACAGTTTCACTGTCAATTCTGTAGTCCTGCGGGTCTCAGGAGCTCAGAATATCTGAAATTCGACTGTGCAGCGACGACTCCGATCCGCATTGAGATGGGCTTTTTTTTTAAGCTTGCCGGATGGGCTCCTCAGCGTTCTCGTCATGGAACCGGAAAGCATTCAGAAGCTTCAGACTCCGCCCCCGGAGTCATACCTGCTGACGTTAGTTCCGAATGAACGTCATTTGTCAACGAGCATCATCGCCGAAGGAGCGGATCCGCACTCGGCTGTCAACGGGGCGTTCGAGTCGCTTGCTGATTGCTGGGGAATGGTAAGGAGAGCGAAGCGAGGACGCTGAAGCCACAGAGCGAGAAGCCACGGTGGAGTCCGCTCGATCGGGACTGACAGCTTTTGTCTGATCGAGCGGGATGCATCCGTTCCAGTTAGCTTCAACAGGGAATATTTTTTCTCCGGGACCACGTACCCTGATTCATTCGGCATCATGGTTGCTCGAAGGGTTTTCACTTAATCTATTGCGAGCGAGTTCTGAAGCGACTACACGTTCGCAGCCGAACTACTTCGGAGTGATGCTCTACGTGCAAGATTGCATCTGGAAGAGGGTTTGGAGCAGTCTGTCAGAGCAAGCGGAGAACGTGAAAATCAATCGACACAATTTCGCCAAAACAATCGATTTGGTGTCAGAGGACAGGGTGCGTGTGATGAAGGCGACTCAAGTGTCCACCGCAGAAGCAGCGAAGCAGCCCACGATTTTCGTTCAAGGCTTCAAGACGACGAAAGAAGTTAGCTCTTTGGTATCCACAGGTTAGCAAATCTGGGCACAATCGAATTGCCACTGACGCTTCGCCACGACTCTTTGCATACTTTCATCTCGTATCACTCCGAGATCCGTCTCTTTTCGTTGTTCTAGGGCCTCTTCACTCAGATTGCCTGTCGATCTGGACTGAGTACGTCAGTGTGGCTCTCGAGATCGCCGACCGGGTTTCGGGTTACCGCACTATATGGATCAACGGTCATGACTTCTTCGGGAACGACGTTGAGCCTCTGAAAGAAGTCCTCTGCCCGAGCGGGGGCTTCGACCCATCTGAGAGGAGAGGTCGGAATGCCAATGCGGCTGTCATTGACGCGTCTGAGAAGCACGAATCGTCCGGGTGGGTAAAGCACTTTGAATGGTCAACTTTTGAAATAAATGTGCCTTTCAAATCGGAGCACTCACCTTCTGTACGTTGGGCAGGGCCGTGGCTCAGACTTTCCTGCTCTACTATGGAGGAGCTCAGAAGCCAGCTGAGTCGAACACATTCTACCCCGTCTACAACAGATATCCTCCGTTCGATCAAGGGGATAAAGTTATCGCTTACGTTCCCGCCGGCGGTCCAAAAGATGTGCGGAACGCGGTCGAAGCGGCTGCCAAAGCTTTCCCCGGGTAGGCTTAACTCTCTAAAAACATTCATTCGCAAATTCTGAGCCGCCGCAAGTCCTCATTCCTTCCCCCAGCTTTCTCTAAAGTGGAATATCCCAACATTCCAGATGGAGCAACTTGTCGCCTCTCCAACGTTCCAAATACATGTACCAATTTGCCGAAGTTCTCAGTGAGCGCTCTCAGGGTTTACAGAACAAGTTGGCGTTGAACACAGGCCACTCGGACTGTGCCGAGGAACTCGACAACTGCGTCAAGACAGCCTTCAAATGGGCTGGTTCCTGTGGGACCGATGCCTGGGGCTCCGTAAGTTCCCTCTCTCAGTTCTTGGATACGAGCGGGTGAACATGAACTTGATCCGGCGGACTCGACGTTCCGTTTCCGAGCTGCTCTTGTGGACAGTTCAAGCAAGCGATGGCTCCCGAGAACTCTCACACAAATCTCAAAACTCGGAACCCTGTTCGGAAGATATCTTGTCGTGTCTTGCAGGGCGCAGCACCGAAAATGAGAATGCTCCAGTCGTATCGGCCACATGGCGTTGTTGGGATATTGTGCCCGTACACCCGAGTCATGGAAAGTTTGATTTCACTCCTCGTGGGCGCAATTTCTAACGGGAACACCGCTGTTCTGATCGTCCCCGAGGATTATCCTCTGGCCCCCTTGACTTTGACTCAGGTAATGACAAGACTATGGGCAATATTGCCAAAATCAGGGAGCAGGCATGAGCCGGCCAATCCAGGTTTCGCGGCCACGTGTTGAAAGCTATTTCCTTCTCAGGTCATTGAGCATTGTAAAATTCCGGCGGGAGTGATCAACCTCTTGACGGGACCCACAGAAGAACTCGTCATCCCGTTGGCGGGACATCATGAAGTTGCCTCGTTCTGGTGCTGGGCAGGTTTCAGGACGCCGGCGGTGGAAGAAGGTTAGCCAGAAGTCCAGTCCGGTAACACTCTTAGAAATCGCAGGCTGAGTATTCTTTGAACGGTATAAATCTCAGAGGAACATTCCTTCCAGCCTGCAACTCGAGTAGGAGGCGCTCCGTTTGGTGGTACAATCATTCAGAGAAATTGCCGAACGCTTGGGAAGAAAGCGAAATCGAGTTCCATCGCTCGTTCAAGAAGAATATTTGGGTTCCTTGTTCCAGTATCTTTGCCAATTGAGTTCCCCTCCGAGTGAGAGCGAACATTCCGGATATTGACTACTTCTCGTTTATTCCATACAACCAACCCAAAAGGTACAATTCCTCTCAATAGTAATAAACTCACTCTGTTTGAACGAACCGACCGTGAAGTATGCGCATGGATTTAAGAGGTTCCGCATTGATCGAAGTCACGTCTCTCCATTCGAAAAGCAATGAACTTGCCTGATTCTCTGTAGCTTTTAAAATACCACCGGTAACGTAGAAGCGTTTCCAAATGCCTTGAAATCCCTGAACTGACATGCAGCTCTTATCACAAAGTTTTGCGGTGTTCGGCGTTAGGAAATCGAAGGATCATCAATCATGCGTGGTCATTCACTCAGCGAATCGACACATTTACGCTCCTGATGATCATATTCGAGCTTCTCACCTCACCATATAAATCCGGATCATGGTTTTTCCTCCGCAAATCGTTCGTCAAATTCGGGATCCTAGAACATTTGAGGCTTTTCCTGCGGGGGTTCGTATCGGTTCCGCGAAGTCATAAGATTCTCGGTCCCGGTGCTGTAGCTAGCAAGTACGTGCATGATACAATATATTCCTTGCTGAATTTCGGGAACACCCAGATTCGTGATTTGATCTCGCTGTTGTAACGGTGTACAGCATTTGAACACAACTCACAGCCGACGGTCTACGCCGTGCTAGTAAAACACTCGGAGTTCCGTATGTACAGAGGGTAACTTATTTACAACAGATTGATGAACTCAAATGACAAGGGAAAGAGAACTTTCCTCTCGCTCCCACACGCGCGGATATGAATTCTAATGAACGCGGCTGCCTCGATGGTCTGGGACAGGGGCTAACGGGGAAATCATCTGAAAATGTGCGATCCGAGACTCCAAACTCAAATTCAGTCTCGTTTCTTGAAACTCATATGTCTCAGTTCCGTGTCAGTGGCTGATGTTGAAGAGAATGGAGGTTACTGATAACGTATGCAATATAGGCCTTGCTGACAATTAGAACACTTCGTCAGCGGCAGACGGCCATGCAGTAAATTTTCCGTGAGATCAAACCCGGAACCCAGAGGAAGTTGTCGAGTCTCCCAAGCCTGCGCCACCGAGAGCAGTGTCCACATTGATAAATTCTCCCACAAATAGTCGAGCCGAAATCGTAGAGTCGATCACGAAGTTCTCCTTGAGATTGATGAAATTGTCGGAGAATCGCTTTAGTTGACATACTGTTGTACCTGTCCGTCTTCCATCTGCGAAGGTGAGAGCACCCCTCCGTTTGCGGCAGCTGCCATGTCTGCGGCGGGGGCTTTTCTGCCCATGGCAATCATTCCGTACATCAAACCACAGCAGAAGATTAGTCCGGAACCCAGGATGGTCGTGATGCCCAAGCACATCAAGGCTGGGAGGATGCCCAATCTGCAATGAAAAACACCTGTCAGTGTTTGTGTCCGAACCGGGGGACACGTCGAGGAATGATTGATCGTGGAAATAGTTCGACTGATCAAAGGGAAACGCACACGCAGTATAGGACGGCTTTGAAGATGAGTGGCTTGCCGTCCATCACTTGTCCTGGTTTCTGAGCGAAAGCAAGAAACGCGCAGAGGCAGGGAGCCTCCAGTAGCGCCACGAGGAGACCGGCGCAGCACTGTATTATCGCCGCAAGAAGGCACATGAACGAGATGGTCAGGGCTGAGAGGAAAGCCAGTTGAACACCCATCCCGATCGCGACTGAAAAAATGCAGTATTGGAGTATGAGCTTATGGACAGGATAACTCGACGAGGGGGAAACCGGGCTGCCTCATTTCTCGCGGAAACAGCAGCACTGTGTTGATGAGTCGCGAAGTCTGATCAGGTTTTGCTTCATCTCACTTATGCCCCTCGTTATGATGACTTTCAGTGCAATGCCTCCGATCTCGATCGGCATTGCCTGTGGATCTCTCCGCAGACGAACTTTCTCGTGATTCGTCTCGGGTTACCAGCAAGCACAGCCATGCGGTCGGCGATTCTACCGCAGCACTAGTATTGATGTATCAGCATGGATGAGCGATACGGAGATGAACCACAGAAAGCCTCCATATATCCGTGGAAGTTGATTCTCGCGAATCGAAAGCTGACCTCACGGAAACATGTGGATATCCCATCATGAACATCAACGTCCTACTTTGATTGCAAGAGACTGCCCTCCCGAATGCGGCTCCGCACACATCAAGTTTCATCAGACTTCAATAGGCGGAAAACTGTATTGTTGAAACCCAAACCGATCTTGATTCGGATGTTGAGAAAAGGTCTCCTCTCTCTCCATTCAAACTCTCTGTTTTGTTCCGATGGGGGCGTTCTCTCAAGAAGGTTCCCGCCGTCAGGACGCATCCGGCCTGTTCACTGGATCTGTTCTCCGCAGATGAAGATTCAGGCGGACCGGCTTGTGAGCTAGACATATTCGTTGGCGTTCGGAGGGCCTGTTCGGATGCCAAAATACATATACGAAGAGACCTTTCCCGAGGGAACCTCTCGAATGTTGGCGAAGCTCCTTGTTGGAAGACGTGATCTCGGGTGGGCCCCTGATGTGGATTCTCAACGCTCCGAGAGCTTTCATTTGCTCCCATGAGCCTCGAGCAAATGAAGCGTTGGAATGGAATCCGCGGGGGGAGTTTCCATACAACGCCACTGGTTTCCCGCCAACGATGTATTTCTTCTGCCTCCATGTCCCGATCCCTCTGACGAAACGAAAACCCATTGATATGGAAACCCGCAAGAGCGATGCGGCAGAATGAGATTTCAGGACTCTAGGAGCCCATCGCACACAGCGTATCCACTCTCCGAAACGGAGGATGTCTCCCTGAGAGGGAGTATCACAAACTGATAAGGAAATCGTAGTAGGGATGTGATTGCTCGCCCATCTGCGGAGACAGAGTGTTTGGCTATTCCCTCCCCAGGGGCGAAGACTCGGTCAGGCCCTCGGAATTCATTTAGTGCCTCACCCAACCGCTAAAATTTTCTGTGAGCCCTGCGAGCCAACACCTAATCCGTTGGGTGAAGGAACTTGAGAACTTTGACCGCCGAAACAACTAACGGGCAGCCGGAAGCGCTTGGTGTTCAGGGATCTGGACCGCGAAAAGATACGGTGTACTCACAAAGAGAAGCGATGGTTCCAACAACTCGTGCTCCATATTTTAGGTACCAAGGGATGTTGTCGTTGGGATCCATGTCCTTTTCGGTGGGCATCGCTCCCGCCGGCACCTTGTTCATATTCATCAGAAGACTAGCCATTTCGGACGGGCTTGCTCAAGCACGGAACACTAAAACTGACTTGCACAAGCTGTCGAACGTGCGACGATGTTCGAGGCGAAGAGAGCACCTTGGATCTGTGGAGCTCGCGAAGAATGATGATAGCAACTGAGGGCGCTGATCTTGTCTGCGGGGCTGTCGAGGGTCTCCACGATATGAGGGAGGCGGCTCCGGTCAGAAGCTATCTTGTCCGTGGGCCCCGAGACTGCTATCCGCAGTCGGAATAATGTAAGCTCTGGATAGCTCGAACTCGGAGGTCACACGCACTGCTCTTTGTGATAATTCTACTGAGTGAAACACTGTGTTGCAGCGAGTTCTCTCCGCCGGACTTGATCTATCAGAGTGGCGCGCTCGTTCCGCAACCCTCCGTGTCGAGGAAAGGGTCACGGGCGGCCATCTTGAAGAGCTGCCACTCTGTGTCTGTGTTTGACTGTGTGGATTTGTTGGTGGGTAGGTTCGCTGCTTGTTGGCTGTCCCGTTCATCGCCGTTTGCATTTTGTGTGTTTGAATGACTGCGAAGTCGATCACGGGCCAGCGGTGGCGTGCTTAATGAATCCAGCCTAGAGCTCCCAAACCGTAGAGGGTAGAGGTCAGTCAGGAGTGAGGATGGCGCCTTATGGCGACGATGTTCAACGTTACGGGAATCGCATCTCATCTTCGAGGAAACACCACCGAAGGGACAAAAGCGAAATCAGCTGTTGCCTGAAGTACCTCATTTTCGGTTTCAATGTAATTTTTTGGGTGAGTTCCCTGTTTCCGATCAAGTTTGTCTGACCGCTGTACCGAGCAAGATGAGAGTTTCGTTGGAGCGACGCGATTCCAATCTTCTGTGGTTAACGACTCCCGTCGACGGTCATCGACTCGGTGTCGACCCTAGTGACATAGTTCTCTGGAATCGGTGGTCAGTGCAGCGGAAATGCTCTCAACTTGGTATCTTGTAGTGCCGACTGCGCTAGTTTTTTCGCGTCATTCTCTGTGAGCAATCAGCTCATACGAGACACGATAACATTTTTCCCATCATGGGACAGAATTCTGAATCAGAGTGTAGAATAGAGAAGTCTCTGTGCTCGGAGCGAGGGACAACTACTCGACCCACTGCCAAAAAGAACTTGGCCAACGGTCAAAGACGAAACTTTCTAGAAATTGAGAACTGTTATGACGCAGAAGTTACACCTCAGCTGAGCACATGTAGCTGTAGTGTTTTGGAAATGGTTTTGTAATTCGAACAGCTCTGCGGGACTTTGACGTGCATTTCTCTCCTTCCAGTTACTGGGGTTGTCGATTATGATCATCGGGGTTTGGGCATGGACCGAGAAAGATATTTTCAATAATCTTTCGAAGCTGACCAACATTGCCCTCGATCCTGCGTTTGTTCTAATTGTAATAGGTCAGTCATTCGGTTTGTTTTATTTGTCGCTGGTGAAGCCCTCTAGAATTCGAATCCTTCTGACATTCCGAAGCTTATGCGCTCTGAATAGCTTGTCGGTAGGTTTGTAAGACACATTCGATCTCTGCAGGTGGTATAACATTCATCATAGGATTCACCGGATGTGTTGGAGCTCTGCGAGAGAACACATGCTTACTAGCAGCGGTAAGAAGCCTCAGTGAAGTGATTCTTATCTCTCTGAATTCCATTCTCGTCAATTGGATACGGTATCCCTTTGGCGGTCGAACGGGGAGCTCAGGAGTTTGGGTTATGGTCCAAGATCCAGACAGACGGACACTGTGCGTTTTTCTCAATCTGACCTGTGCCCGCCCAGCACGCATTGCCCAGATTCCACTGTGAGCTCGGCCATTCTCTCGGGTGGATATCGGTGATGTAGAAGGACCGGTTGATTGAGTTGTAATTGGAACAGTAGTCACCCCTCGCGTCAGAATCCGAACGAGTAGCGGTGCTCTACTGCTAACAACACAGCTCACCACCACGTTGACTGCTAGCGGTTTCCGCTGTCGTCGGTCGACGCTCTGAGTGACGAACAACAATGGCACATATTCATCACGAGGCTAGTTATGCGAATATGCACGCAAAACGAAAAAGCCATTCAGACCATTGTCACAATAGCGGACAGCGTTTCGTCAATGGTCAAGACATGTAGGATCTCAATGCACTTCGTGAAGTCCGCTAGTGCATCCAATATACTCGTCCTGGGCGAATGGGTGCCGGCTCGCCGGGTACACAAATGGAGCTTGAATTTAGGATGAGAATCACAGATAGCTCGCTGGCTCCGAGGTGAGAATTCAGAACTGGTAACTTCTTTTGAAACTTTCATCACCTCTCCATTTCAGTACGCAATATTCCTCGCAATTTTACTTCTTCTGGAGATGACTGCCGGAATCCTTGGTTTCATTTTCAAGGACTGGGTGAGTACGACGTCGATGAGGGCGATGACGACGCGGGAATGACCCGCGACCGGCCGCGGTGACTCATCACGTCACCGTTGCTGAGAAACACCTTTCGAAGTTTATGGAAGTTCCTGGTCGTGGGAGACTTTCTGAATTTTTTTCTTTTCCCAACAGATCAAAGCGCAAGCTACAAACGGCTTCCAAGCTTTTATTGTGTTTTATCGAGACGACCCAGATCGTCAGAACCTGATAGATTGGATCCAAGAGCAATGGCTGGGCTGCTGTGGAATCGAAGGTATACGTGCTATTGAGGGACCACGTTTCTTCATACATTTTACAATATTCGGCTCCGTATCATCGAGATTCGTCGTTTCCCTGGTGTCGCCGCATATTTCTACTCAACATCATGTATTGTGCAAGGCGTCGATCTTGGGCAGGCCTGATGCCGGAACTCTCCTCGGAGTTCGGAAGCAATCAATCATGTCCCGAAATTTTAGTAGTGGCGAAACGGCATTTATTATCATTCGATTCGTTCCTTAGCCGTTCCGATACGTGTACTCATAATAGTTCATAGGCGAACGAGTTCGTGGGCATAGTTTTCTCCCTTGCTTTTTGTGGTCTCTAATCTAGAGACGAATGAGCATCTGGTATTCTTGAGAAAATCGACTATTCCTTCTGATCCTCAGAATTGTGGATTGTCGAGCAACATTCAACAAGAACGTCTGTGTTTCTTTCCCAGGCCCCAAGGATTGGGATATGAACATTTACTTCAATTGCTCTTCTGTAGAGGTTGGCAGCAGGGAAGCTTGTGGAGTTCCCTTCTCTTGCTGCAAAAGACAGCCAAATGAGCTTATCAAAAACAAGCAATGCGGATACGATGTCAGGAAGCCTGATTACGTGAGTATACTTCTCTCGAAAGCTGACCCGCTTCCTGGGGGATAACTCACCTTCACTAATCCCGTTAAACTATGCATTATGCCTCGGGTGGAATATCTGAATATTCGACGCGCTTCGATTCGAATTGTGGGTCCGCCATTGATGACTGTCCATCTAATCAGGTTATGACTGGGTTGTAAGCTGGACGGGAACCGTTCAATGTTTGTGTGTGCGAGGAAACTATGCGTGTATGTCGGTGATGGTGCAAGTCTAATCTAACACTTGGTGACGGTGCTTTTTTGTCCGGTGATTTCTCCAGCAACGCGACAAAAGTCAGGTGATATATGAGAAAGGATGTCTGCGTGCGGGAGAAGAGTGGATTGAAGCCAACCTAGTGCCTGTGGCTGGAGTTGCCGTAGGTCTCGCAGTTCTGCAGGTACGTCGGAGTGGTTAGGTGCAGCAGATACCAAACATTCAACTTTGCTTTCTAGGACAAGCACGTCAGATCTAGACTGATCTACGAGAGAGGCTGCCTCCATTTATTGGAAGAATGGGTCGAACTGAACCTTGTGTCCCTTTCGGGGGTCACGCTCATCATAGCCTTCATTCAGGTAGAAAAACGAACCCCTCATACTTGATCGCTCCTCCGGATCGGTGATCGAACTACATTTCAAAAGTCGCATCCAGCCGGCATACGGACAAACGTTCGTTGCAAACACACGCGCGCTCACATCCATGAACGACGAGGATCTCCTTGTGATGATCGAAGATCCAACGATTGATAACGGAACTTCCGCTGAGCCGTTCAGGGAATTGATACAATTCGGATCCGAGCTTCAAGCTTTGCAACTTACGAAACGAACGCTTTTTTCCAGATCCTCGGAATTTGTTTTGCACAGAATCTACGCGCGGACATTTTCGCGCAGAAAGCCAAGTGGCACTGACATGCGGCCGACCCGAGCGGGGTTCCACTGATCCAAACGTCCATTCAACAACAACCTCTGCTTCCAACACACGCGAGGTATCAGAACGGGCGCGTGCCTCAAGTCCAACTACCGACGAGGCGATAAGCTCCATTTGGTACTTCGATCGTTATGTTGTTTGACGGTCGTTTGTCTACGAAGGACGCAGACGATTACAAAGGTTTCTCAGACTTGCAATAGGGAGTCAGATGCCTTAACACCGCTCGTGGTCGACTGAACCTGAAACCTACCCACCACGGAACAATTATACACCAAGTGCGACCTGTAAATCTGTAACAAATGTAAAAAAAATCCGGAGCAGCAAATTCCTCACGTGTAGCGGCATGCCCTGATAGTGTGTGACGACATCAATATAACAGACCTCATCATCGCCACAATGGTTATAACCGATAGAACTCCCGAGTCAAATAGAGACGTCAGGGGGAATTTCAAAAAATATCCATCAAGTTTCATTCTCCAGGTTTGCAATGTACATATAACTGACCTTTGAATGGAATGGTGGCGAGACCCAGTTGGCGCTGTGGGTCGTAGTAATATTCGAATCGAGAAGAGTATGGAAAGGAGTGCGTTTTTTTATGGAGGAAAGTTGGTGGTGACTGACCACCAACAACGTGCACTTGCCAAAACAACCTCACAAATTCGGGAGGCATGAACATTTGGTTTTGTTCATTTGTGTAGGAGCAGAATCTCCCTTGACATGAACAGGATCTCGAAGAGTCTGAGACTGAAATTGGCTCAGGTCCTCGAGTGAACTTTCGACGGGATAGTCCCTTGTATCTTTTTCTTGTGTAATTCCCGGAGAGGAAGAAAGTGGTATTGCTTTCAAGATTCTATAAAATCGTGGAAACCCCAATAAAAACTTCCTGGTTTCAATGATATTCTGAAAATATGTATTTTGATTGCTAGGGTGGAATCGAAAGATGAGTCGCGCCTCCGCTTTCCAAAGTGTGAGCAGAACCGTCATATATTCCAAACAACGATCTCAACATGGTTCAGGAAGTTGAGAGCTGGGTTTGATCACTATCGACTATCGCCGGAAAAGCTATAGCGTTTCTCTCCCTTTTTCCTATCGTCTATATCGGTTACGATAGAACTAGGCTTCGCAGCGGTTATTTAGCCGCGGTCAATAACCGCCATAACCGCAAATGATCTGCAGTTAGAACTGCATTTAATCGCGATTGTCAACCGGACTCAAAAGTGAGGGTGTTCCTTGTCTGACAAGCATATGATTTTTCGCGAGAGCGTATTAGCTGATGAGCATCCTCAGGAGGACTGAGATCTGGAATTCGCCGCTGAGAATTGAACAGAAAGAACTGACAGACGTGAAAGTTGCTCTCTCGGGGGAGAACCGTGCGAGGATGAAACAGAGCACCCTCGATGATAGATTCTTCTTGCGAAAAGCATTCCGGACCGGAATCTTGTGGAGCGAGAAATTGTGCCACAGAGATCTAGTCTCCCCAGCATATGCCGCAGGCGTAGTGTACATACATTGTCCAGTGACTCTTGTGAGCTCATGCTCGCTTACCGTAAATCATGAAATTCCCCGGGGACTTCATCTATGCCGAAGATATGGGGCGAGGCTTCAAGAAGCTGAATTGTCGGTTCTATGTCCATAGAATCATCTGTTTTCCGACGTTATCGCTATGAAACCCATGCAAAATATCCCAGTCATTCTCAGGATTACTCTCCGAACGACCTGCGGTCGCTTGTTACCGCGGATTTGAGGTTGCGGTTATCGGTTGACCGTCACCGCGGTCATTCGGAAATGCGGTTCCTCGAAAAGCCTTGATAGAACCGATTTTGCAATCAAGAGTTCTCACCCATGGGCAATGCCTGCATCCGACAAGAGCGTATGCAGACACACGATAGGTTGTTTCGTACGTACAAGAAGTAGGAACCCGAGGGCTATTCATATTTTTGCTGAGGTTGGGGGCGTCCAGTGAAAATCTGTCAATGCAGGCATCAAGCTTCGGGAACGCAACTTTCTGCATAAACGTTCTTCGGCGTGTCTCATATTCCGCAACCCAGAGGTATGGACGAGACACACGCCGGAAGGTCTGTAATGATTGCGATAGCGCCGAAACCGGCCGCTGCAGGAAAGGGAAAGAGCTCCGCTTACGGGCGGCTACCCGGTTAAACACAGATTCTCTTGACAGCTGCAGGTTTTACTGACTTCAAGAAAGTTCGGCAGTCTTTGAACAACACCTCCTGGGGAATATCAACCGCAGCAAGCGTGAGTCCTTTTTTCACGACAATTCCTTTCAGCCCTTCAGTCTATAATGTCAGTTGGATATACGTGGAAGCTGTGAGGAATAGAAACTTTTAAAGCTGCCAAATCAAGCTGGACTGGACTTCAATGTTGTTCTTGGGGTGTCAAGTTTGGCGGAGAAAAAACTCTTTGACAACGGGGATAATTGTTTACGAATGTTACCTCCCTCATCGGCGATCTCTGATCTCGAGTCTGTTATTCGTGCTGTGCTCCAGGAACGAAGAACTTCACACAGACGCTCGTGATCGCAGGAACTTGCGCAAGGTTGCTTCTGATTGATCGCCACGATTGTTTATGCCCTAACTTGTTGTGAAACTTGCTTTGAAGGCTCAACGCAGTTCCCCGATATGCGAGCGTTTTCTAGTTGAGCGTTTTGTGCGTTGTTTTCATTCCTGCGCCCAGAAAACAGCTGGTGGGAGATTTTTCGAGTCACCGAGAAGGATTGCCGCCGTTCCAATCGCCAACTGGACGCCGATTTGTCCACCGAGCCACAACGCAATGTCGAGGACATGGGGAATTCTCCACAGGTGCGGCTCGAGGGGCCGCCGAGACGATACAACTCCGATGAAGCTTCACTCAAAAAAGAGCGCCCCTTTCAGATGGCGGCGGACAGATTGAGAACCATAGTTGGGCATCTGAAAGGAGGGAACATGAGCACAGCGCTGCAAGTTCTCGAGGATCCGGCATTGTTTCAAACCTATGGAAACCCCGAGCCGGCTCTCAAATTCACCGTCGACGCGGCGAACTCTATCCTCACGAAAGAGCAACGCGAATTCTACGAAGAGAACGGCTATATCGTGATTAAAAACCTCGTCGACAATCATGAAATCGACAAGTACTCCAGGAGGTGAGGAATCTGACTGCGCTGCTCACTTGATAGTTCCATAAGGACAGCGGTGCTCCATCTAATCCGTATCTACCAGATAAGACCTTTTGCCGGTATCTCACGTGTCCCACATCTCATCCTTCCGAAATGACCCCACCCGACTCGTTTCCTGGCTCAATTCCATGAGAATTCCGATTCTCGAGATGCGGAGTCGCAAACCTCCGCCGGGCTGATGCTACAGCTTCCTCCTTGATTGTAGATTCGAAGACATCGCGCATCGTCGAGTCAAAGTTCCCGGTTTAGTGGTAATGAAGGACGTGGCTGTGAAAGATAAAGAATCTAGCCAATTTGTTGTCAACAAACTTCAGGCAAGCTGTCAAAGCGTACCCGTGTCCTTCATTGAGGTGTTCTACCGAGGTCTTTCTTGTGTATTCGTGAGGTTGCTCCGGATCGTGGGTATCGGGTTAACCGAGAAACTGTTAAGACCTGTGTTGTGTGGCTCAAGAACACTGCTTGGACCGCGGCGAAAATTATCCTCTCGATGCAGGGCGAGCTCAGCTTGCTTTCATCTCGCTTTTTTTTTCGTGTAGACCATCGTCCCACCGTAATCTCCGCATGGCTATTAACAGAGGATTCTCCCGCGGGTGCGCGCTGAGCTGACTCAGAGGGGAGTTCGGATGAGAGCGACGTTGGAATGCGTCTATCCTCTGATTTTTCCAGGACCTCTTCCTCGACGAGCAGCTTTTCGCATACTGCCGCATCCCAAAAGTTCTGGACTTCGTTAGCAGTTTCATTGGTCCGAATATTATGGCAGTGCATACGATGCTCATCAATAAACCACCCGATTCTGGTAAGATCACAACGGACGTTCCAAGCGCAATCGGCCATCTCGCCGGCCATCGTCGATGTCGCTTGCTCGCGAACAAGGGGCGAAAAATACTGGAAAAAATATTTATAGGAAGAAGCGCGTGCAGCTGTTTCAAAATCGATATCGTGCTACGTCTTTCTTTCACTCTTCCCGCATCGCAGGTAGTATGACTTCAAGGCATCCGCTGCATCAGGATCTTCATTATTTTCCGTTCAGACCAGCGGACCGAATTGTTTGTTCATGGACGGCTATGGAGCGCGTAACGAGGGAGAACGGCTGCCTCGTCGCTATTCCCGGCTCTCATAAAGGAGCGCTTCTAGAGCACGACTACCCCGAGTGGGAAGGTGGCGTCAATAAAGGCTATCATGGCATCAAGGGTGAGAAATTCTCATGGCAACGTTCCGGGTAAATTACGCTGCCGTTTGGCTCGGTACCCTGCACTCAGGCAATGAGAAGTGAGAAGGAGGCGTCGACCTGAGACGGCTGAACAATTCCAACTCTACCGAAAGTATTATAAAAAAAAAATATCGAGCTCCGATTTCCAGATGCGTCCGGGGTGGTGGATCGCAGAGTTTTCCTGGAAATGGAGAAAGGTGACACGGTGTTCTTCCATCCCATCCTGATCCACGGCTCTGGAGCGAACCGGTCTCAGGGCTTCCGGAAGGCTATCTCTTGTCATTACGCTGCCTCCGAATGTGAATACATCGATGTCACCGGAACTTCACAAGTACGTGTGTTAGAGATAATGTCCATCAGATCCATGGTTGGGTCGAGGGCCGAGAGTTCCGATCGAGAATTCTCGAGCCGTTCAGGTATTCATGATTCGATTCAGGTTCATGCAAGGCTTTCTCGTAAACTAGTCCTGATCCTGTCGTTGTTGAATTGGTTTCTAGGAGAATATCGCCGCTGAGGTGTTAGAGATGGCCCATCGGAGGGGCTTCCCCATAAACGACTTCAGAGATGCCTGGAGATTCAGAGCTCAACTCGTCCGTGGGGAGAAAGTGAATCTTTGAAACACTGCGTGCTCTAAAGGACGCTGATGGCGATTCGAGCTCACAAGGCAGCGCGTTGCATTCAGGAACTTGCACGTACGAGCGCTTTTCGAAACTGCTCGTGAGCAGTCGCACGATGAGCGATTCTTCAATCAGCTTTCCAATCACGAGGAATAAGAGGATTCATGAAGCTGGGACGAATGGCTGGAGAGTCTGTGGTGTGATCTGGTAGAAGCTTTGGGTGTTTCCAGGGAATATTTATCGCATACGTCCGAATCAGGAATCCGAGTAAGGCAGCTGAGAGCTTCAAAATCAAAAAAAAAACTTTCAATAAAACACTTGGGACACGAGACGCTCCATACAAGCGGAAAGTGTTCATTTCGTCATCATGCGTCAGTTCATCAATCTATGAGTAACTCTAAACCTCCGATCAGCCTCTTGTCCGGGTTGCGTTAGAAAGGTCCTCTATCCCAGTTAGCTCTCCAAGCTGCGCTCAATTCCTCCAGCCCATGGACACGTCCGAGTCGATTGAAACTTTTGATCGTTGCTGATCTCCATGAGTATCGTGCCCCGCCCGGAGGAGCTGCAGGACTTTTTCCCTGAAGAAGGAAAGCGTGATTTCTTTCGAGCCCACTATCGTCTCCATGAGTTTTTTCGAAAGTTTCGCGTTGAAACCGTCATCGTCAACAAGTGAGGCCCGAAGAATATCCACGGTCAGATTCCCAAGGCGAACACAGCGCCACTTTGTTTGGGGAGCGATCGGTGTCTGAGCCGTTGCACTTTTAGATTCGAGCTCGAGGGCTTTCAGCGCTTCGACGAAACGCCCCACGAGCTCTGCTTGAACTTTCTTCGCGAATTCTGAGTTCCGACACAGCTCTATGAGGGCGTCCGGATACGGGAGCTGAAATCGGAGAAGAGAGGCAAAAGAGAGTGCCTGAAAGAGTCTCTGCGAACCCTAGGAATTAGATAAGCAATGAGCCAGTCAGGGCCACCGTCGACGCCAGCGACCAAGCAGGCTGCCGACCGACAAACCGAGCGACCTTGAATCACCTACGTTAATGAGTTGATCAAAATACTTTTGCATCACGTCTGCAATGCGGGGCGTACTCAGCAGTGGGTAAAGGCGTGTCATGAAGGCATCAAGCAACGCATCAGCTTCCGGAGCCACTCTACTTCGGCAGAACCACGGCAGGACGCCTTTCCAAACGTTTTCGAAGACCTGGGTATCCCTCTCGTCGTCGGGCGTTAAGTCCTTCAAAACCTGAACGGCAACCTTCAGCAGGTTGAGCTTCAAAAATTAACGCGGGACTTAGTTCCCGACGTTTGTGCACAGATGTTTCCAGGCTGAGAGAGGAGACATGAGGTGCTCGATGTCATTCCTCTCAGGAATACTCTGGATCAACTATTCACAGTCGTGCCTGTCTTGAGAGAAAGTACGTGTTTGCGCTTGAATTCTATTAGACTTGCCTCGGTGCGTTCTCTGTTGAAGATCAAAGGCAGCTGAGATGTCTCCTCTGTGGACTCTGCCCGCAACTGTTCTTCCAGAATGTCTCCTTCATTTTCGCAACACTGTTTCACTCCGTTCAGCCTGTGAATGCCGGCAATGGATGACAACCAGCTCGAAAGTCCTGCGTACTGGGACTTCTCGACAGAGCTCGATCGCAGTGACAGGCCTCTCACGACCTCCAGAATGTGGATCTCGACCTCGTTTCCATTATAATCTTCTTCCCGGAGGAAACAATAAAAATAACACTGACCATTTTTGCAGTTCGTCTCTTTCTCGTTCCAGCTCCGAAGACGGATCTCCTCTCGAGTCTCCGATCGCCGAATCACTGCAGGGAATCGGATTGGACAAGGAAATTGATTGAGACCGTCGGGGCTCTGAATTCGATCCGACGAAGGTCTCGTTAATTCGGGACTCACTTGTTCTCGTTCGATTCCGTTGGAGCTCCCTCTTGCGAAGGCTCGAGAAAATCCTGAAACACTCAGATGGCTTCTTATATCTGGTCACGTCATCTCGTGCATTCCATGACTTCAAAGCTCTTTCCCAGCAAGGTTCTCGGACTCACTCACTAAATATTCACAAAACTCACAACAGAGTCTTCCATTCCGACGCTGCACCAGATCACGCAACGCTTGGGAGAGTCGATTCGACCCCCTCAGCGTGCGAGACGCACGTTTCGAATCAAGCGGGAAACTTTCAATCTCGGCTGAGCGTGCTCATCCCCTCTAGAAACTTCCTGATGCTATCAACCTTCATCCACGGACCCGTGGAGCTAGTTGATATCCATTTGCGCTCCGTCGACCGGAACATCTGCGTGAATATAAATATTACCGTGCCGGATATGAACGGGAACTGAGGAGTGCAATCAGGAAACGCTCCCTCGCAGCATCTTGAGGAGCGGTTCGTTTTTTTCGAGCTCTCAACAACCCGAATGCTCGCGAGCCAGCTCGTCCTCGACCCGACATCGCGGCCCCCACTCTGTCGGATGCGTGTTGTGTCGGCGAGCAACAATTTAATATGGTGATTACACCACGCGGATGATGGCGGTTTCTGTTGTTCTCCAACGCCAGCGGACAAGCAGAGCTTGGTGGTGCCGCCGACCGACTCGAATCAACCGTATGAGCAAAGAGGATTCTCCGCAATTTCACTGAGTGCTCGTGATGATCTGCAGGCTGTCATTCTTTTTGGTCGTTCTTCCTGATCGACGAAAGGCCGACCGCGTTGATTTAGACAAGTTAGCGGGACTGTTATCCGATTCGAGATATGCTCCGGAAACCGATCGGGAACGAGACTATTGATTGATGGATGGATCGATTCTCTCAATTTTCTCCCCCAAATCCATCTCAGGAAGGGAACAGCCAACTGGGAGAATCGGGAACTCGGCCCGCTACTCGACGAAAGTCCCGGCGGCCGTACTTTCGTCCCGGAACGCTCGAAGAAGCAAGCGAAACGATGGGAAAGATATCGAAGCTACCATTCCGGTATTTACGAATAAATCCGTTTTTCCGGAATAGCTGTGGGCCTCGAAGACAATAATTCATTCAGTAGCGGTCTCAGTAACCTCATCGGCCTCATATATGTACTCGACCGCCGGCAGAAAATCCGTAACGAAATATTGACCGCATTCGTTCGCTCGCCCGTCCCAGCCCTGAATGGAAATGAGTAGCGTGCTGATGACGTCTTCCTTCACATGTTCCTCCAGGAAATTATCCAGACCTTGACATCTCTTGCGAATAACAAGTGTTGGCGTTATTCGAACGTAACCGGCGCCGCGTCGAACCGTCTGTTCGGTGTTCGACGCACGTTCCGGGCGGAGTGCTCCCCAGAGAACGAGCTCGCCTGGCCGGTGAGGCACGGCTGCCCCGTACTAGCGTGGCTCAACGAAGTTCAGCTGAACTCTGTTCGGCCCAGCTCGGACAACCGCCGCGGCACCGAACTGTCCACGGTGCGCAGCGTTGCTGGCTCTCCCAGCTGGCTCCCTGAGCTCAGCCAGATAGCGAGCCAGCAGAGCATACCGAGTTCAAGCGAGGGACAGACGGACCGTGAGTGCGTGTGGTCGACAGTAAGCTTGCCGGTTCCGCGGAACCGCTGGTTGTCAATGTGTTAGCATGTGTTTTGCCGTTTCGCTCCATTAGAAGCTCGTTCCTCATCGTGATCACCGATCACCCCATCGAAGGATTAAGTGAATGACTGGATAATATCACTCGAACTCCGGAAACGTTCCTAATTCGCCTCGTCTCATGTGCGAACTCCTCAGCCGATTTTTGTTTCCTTGCAAAGCGTCTTGCTGATTCAGTCACGGCATCCGCTAAACCTACTCTATGCTCTTCCCGCGGATGAGAAGAGTGAGCTTGGAGTACGCTCCGGTGCATGGCCTCTTCGAAATCCGACTCGACTGCTGAATATTTATGGAGGCGACTCGGAGTACAGTCTTGAGCTCAGTGTCTGGCTTTCGCAACATCATAAAAATGCGTTATCCATGTTGTTCGCATGAAATCACCCAACTGAGACATGTTCACGCACGTTCCTCCACTGTCGAAGTTCCATCGACGCTGTGAGCGCTCGAGCCTGCGTCGACCCCTTCTTTGTCATCAATATTCAATCGCCCGCCCTTCGGCATCTGTGTCTTTCTGTTCGATGCCGGTTTGATTAGAGCGTGTCTCATGAAACTTGCACGAGTTTTCTCTGCTCTGTAGGCGTTGATCATACAAATATTTCGTGTCGCTTCCAGGTACTCTCACGGTAACGACGCCCAATCGACGTATCCGAAAACGGACCTAATACCCTTCCTAGAAACGTCCCCGCATCTGAATAGATCGATACGTGAGAAGCAATCCGCCCGATCTCTAGAAAGCCACTCCCTCGACAAACCCCGAGAAATAGCCCCAAAGGAGGATGGAAAAGTTATTCTCCGCTCTGTTGAAACCTGACTCGGCTCGATCGCAATGATTCACTCTTCCTTCAAATATTCCCGCCGTGCTGTGTGTTACTCCAGTGGTGTTAAATGAGATTTTCACCGAGCCCGACGACCACATAGGCGAAAATCCAATCGCGTATCTCTCCTCGACGTCGGTACATAGTTTCTCCGAAAGCTGCGAGCCCGAACCTCAGAGGGTACTCGACAGCGAATCTAAAACCATCACCATCCACCAAGGAGCCATCCATAGATCCATCAACCTCCTCATCAGAGCACTTTCATCTGAGCCCACTGGAACGGGAATCATATCGGGAGGAATCGCCTCCGTCCCACTTACTCCCCCCACTCCACCGATATTCGCCCGTTTCCTTCCTGATCCTCCCGATCTACCAATACAATAACACCTTCTCCATACCGTTCGGAGATAGGACTGTATTTCGTAATTTTCACACGGAGCGCATGGTTGCCCAAGGTGCTCATCGACTCAAAACGAGGTCACAACGGGAGATTGACCGGCTGGCTGGTCCGCGACTTTGACGGTCAAACCTCTCATCGGAAACTTGGCGGAAGACGCGAGAGCCCTGAATAACAGTCGAGTCGACAAGCTTCCGAAGATTGAGAAATCAAGGAAGTTGCGCACGTAATGTGATCATTGTTGTCATCGACACCGGGCAGCACGTGATCGGAATCGCTAACAGCGGGAAATAAGTCCGACTTAGAGTGGCCATCCGTCACCCGCGGCCCGCCGCATCGCCCCAGAGATCCCAACTCACACCGAAACCGGGACTCGTGCGAGTGAAACTTCATACGAGTGTCCGACGACCGAAGAGCTCGTGATCCAAACCAGGACCAGCCATCCTGTGTCGACCCGGAAAGCTGGTCTACCATCGTGAGTGGTCTACGAGGGAATAACCGACACCAAGAGTGAATCCCTTACCCTCAACGAGTTGCGAAAACGAATTGACCTCCCAGCCGACAGGCTCAAGAGTTTGTGCCAGGAGGACTCGTTCCTTCATTCCGAGCCACCCTGCGGCGGCTGTGCCCTCGCTCACCCACTTCCTCGCTCGTATACTTCTCGAGGACTCTACGAAGCGAGAAATCGATTTGTCCACAAGTTTTCCTACATCATCACATTGTTCTCCCGAAAAGTCCCTCACCGCCCAACCTTACTGGAAGACTAGTGGAATACTCACGTTCCCAATTGTTATCCAGAATTTCGAGACATAAAAAACCTAAACAGTGCAAGTGGCCGACGGAATTCCGGATGCTGACCTCGGACCGTGTCTGAAAGTGGATCCATTCTCTGCGCCCGGGAACTGCGACCGTCTCTCGAATCGAATTCCCTCCAAAGTTCTACTCATGCCCCTTGAAGGCATGCTCGGAATTCAGTCGAGTTGAGGACACCGAAACAACAATCAGCTCACCGGGGGAACCAAGCCGTGCTCCAGCAACCAAGAATAAATCTCGGGAAATCCGATTGGCCGGCGAACACATTGAAATTCATCTCTTCATTTGGCCCTGCATAGATCTCGTGTGTCCGGAGCATAAGCGATATTCTCACCACGCGCCGCCGCCGCCGACGTCGTCGAGCGTTACGGTTGAGACCATACATTTTAGAAGCAACTCACGACCTGGCTCGTCCTTCCCCACTATTCTGAGGCCCAAAGCCGCCCTCGGGGTCGCCCTGAACGAGGTCGAGAGTCGAACCGCAGTAAGACACCGATTCGGAAGTGCGGGAAACGAAGTCGGCCAGGAGCGAAACGATAACGAGTGAAAAATGACGCAGTAGCATCTGAATCCGCCAAAGTTCCTCGGATATACGCAGCTCGGGCACGCAAAATTCATGAGGCGTGGTGGGTGAGGCATTCGTTCATTCATTCGCGTGGTGAAATATTTAGTTCCGGTCATGGATGATCTGTTCAGCCAACAAGAAGGACGCTCGTCGTCGGGTAGTTCCACCGGCCAGGCCACTCACAGCGAACCCTGGCCGCTGGCCGACGAGGACGCCATCACAGACCCGATCCGGCTGCTGCAGCAACTGGAAACGCAGGTGGCGCGTCAACATCACCACAGGCACCTACGGAGCAGCCGCGATCATGTCATTGTGTCGTTCGAAGACGAGTTGACCCGACCGAGAGCTCCTCTGCAACGAGATGTGAACAACCCAGTGTCCTCAGCTTACGCGATGAATCAGACCAGTGAACGAGATTCCCCCAGCGACGCTAGCAGTAGTATGTCTCCGACCGATGACCGAGCCCCTCTGCTCAGCGGCAATAATGGCAAGTCATCCTCTAAAAAGGCGAACGGACTAGCATCCAAGAAGAGCGGCGTTTCACCTTCGAGAAAAGATGCGGTCAGGAGCAAGGATAAGAGAGGACCAGCAAACGGTAGTAAGAAAGGCCCGAAGAAGATGAAAAAAGATGGAATCAGACAGAGGAAGAACAGCTTAGGTGACACCGCTGAGCTGATGCCGAGCGTTCCCGAGGAGGAGGGCCACGACGGACCAACTGAAGTCATCGTTGAACCTCGTCATTTAGTCGATCCACCCCATCATAATCCACTTCAGACCTCACTGTCGTCACAAATGGCTGGATCAAAACTACCCCCACCATTCCCACCGTCAGGAGTAGCGGCATTCTCTCAGGCCAAGGATTCCACTGTAAAGAAGACTGGATCTTCTTCTCACCAAGCCACAATCATCAGCGCCAACGCCAAGCAGATCTCTGGAAACGCGTTGGTGCCTCCTAGCACTACAGGTGGCGTATTCCCTACGTCGTCTCAGCCCGGTTCCTCAAGCTATCCAGCAGATAACTCTGTTTTACAGGTAAGCGTTCATCAAAATCGCGGCCAACAGTTATTAACTAGACCTTCGAGAACGTACCTGGTGCCTGGGAATTGGCGCAGGTTGGCTCAGAGCCGAGCCCCTGGATGAGCTTAATCGGATCCGGGAGCTTTCTCCCGGGGGAATTTCAATTCGTTCTCGCATTCTCAAAACGCCTACATCCTCGTCCGATATTTGGTGCGGCGAGGCTGACCGAGCAATCCAGAGCCGCCGGAGGAGTTCTCGACAGGGGAGCAGGAAAGCTCAGACAGTTTCGGAGAAGTCAGACTTCCGTGGCAGCGAGCGTGGGAATTTTAGATTTCTCGGTCATCCTGACTCGTTTTCATTCGTCCTGGGATTCTTGCTCTGCCACCGTAGACTCAAAATATTCCTGGTCCGTGCCGCAGGAAAATATCGGTTTTTGAGACATAGAAAATCCAGGAACAAACGCGATTACTTGGAGGAACTTCATTGCCCTTCGAAATCCGCGTGTTCCTTTAATCTCATCGTTCGAGATGGGGTTATGGGTACTGAGAAGCCGGAACCAAGTCAGGCTGAGAGGCATTGAGTCTTCCCGAAGAGCGTGACGGAAACGGGAAGGAAGGTCTGGGGAACTGGCACGACGGGGGAAAACACCATCAGGAGGTACGCTTTCTTTCCCTTAGACGTCTGCCCCAAGGGGCGGGGAGCATTCGGAGCAGACTGAAACACGGTCGATCGGACGAACGAAGCTAGATCACAACTAGCGAGAGGAAAAAGACCTGGAAATTACTCGAATGGGCGAAGCGTATAGAGAAACGCCGCGATCGGGATATTTCAGCATCTTTGACATTGTGCCTGATTATCCGATCTCTTCACCTCACGTGGAAACTCCCATTTCTCCCAATCGATTGGGGCCATCTGTGGCCGGGAGCCTTGTGACGAATTATCCGTTGCTCAGCTACGAGTTTCCGAGTCGAGAAGAAACTTTACGGCCAAGTGTGTGGCGTGACGCTCTGACAAACTGTGGCTACTGGCTATACACCGGTGGCGGTCTGCTGAATATATCGGGGACCACGTCCTTTCCCGGCGAGTATCTATGGGCGGCACACCTCATCCATGACGGAATTTTCAATCCGCGACGAGATCAGGGCACGCTTCCAGCTCGGCCGATGGTCGACGAGATTTGTACGATCCATATTTCCGAATTTCCCAGCGATAACAGACGCAGATACACGAATGTCTCGTGGTGTTGAGGTTCGGTCAGCAACGGCCTTCGTCGTCTGAGCTATTAATTCCATCGTGACCATTTAAACGCCTACCGCAGACGTCAGAGCCCAGCGCGTACTGGTCGAGGAGAGACACGAAAATACGCTGCCGTGTAAAACAAGGTTTCGGGAGGATGGGCTGTGCGTCCGTGTGTAGCACATCCACAACAAAGTATACGTAGGCCTTGTCCAGATGAGGCACCGCGCTGTATTTTGTTGAGACGTGACGGCGGACGCTATTGTCGAAGATCACCGTCGCTCCGACTATTTCATGCATTGACGATCAGCTCCGTCGGCCCATACAACATCCGCTGACCCAGGGTGACTTCTCTGTCTGAGCCGTTAAAGTCAAGCGTGGCCTCCGCGAACAATGCTCGTGCTCTCCAAAAAATCGTTCCCGCACTTATCGGCCTCGCGACCGCGCCTCTATCCTCGAGAGAATCGTGGCACGGCCACCCGGGTTTCATTGGAGCGCCGCGGACGCTCGGAATCGTTCTGGCTGGGTAATGAAAGAATCGCTCGGAAAGACCTAGTTTTTGAAACTTCCACCGCACGGGAAATCTTCGAGACTCACGGGGAAACGAATCGGGAAAATAAAGCTGCCAACTTCAAGCCCGTCTGGTTTAAGCTCGCAGAACCTCGGCTTCACGCAGAACTGCCAGCAGGAACTGTTCGCAGTGCAGCTTCTGCGAGAATTAGTTTCGGAGCGGAGCGGATTCCGCGTCTCCGGTTGGGTAGTAAAATACTGGCACGCAATCTGCTATGACCGAAGGCGCGGGCGTGCAGTCTTCATTCCGCGGTGAAGTGTGCGCATTTGCTGATTAGACCCCCGCGATTATGGACGACACTAGACAAAATCCTCTGCGATTTGTACTCGAGGGAGTTTCGAATTTGGCGATGGAAGCCCATTTGGACGCTTGACATTCTGCCGTGACTGAAGTCGCAACCGAGTGCGTCGCTTATGCGTCGCATGGGGGAATCACGGTTGCCGTAATTCGAGAATGATGAGAGTTTGCCGGCATCTCGCGGGGAGAATCTATTACGAAGCGTTTAGCGAGCCGAAGTTCTAGTAACTTTCCACGGCCAACCGATCTACGAAACTGCAGGACTTCACAGGTTACCGAATTTCTACTATTCGACAAGGCACGTGCTCAAGCCTGGTCCTTGCAAGCGTGGTTTTCGGAGAGTGAGACGGGAGGACGGTGACCGAATCCACAGAGAAATCTGCCTGGAACGGCTAACTCCGAACTCGTTCAAATCAACGATGAGCCTCGTCAAGTATTCAAAATGGAGCGGCCGATTCGTCGAACATCGTAGACAAATAGCGTAGTCGGAAAGTTAATCCATCCCTCCGAGGTCACGTCGAGCGCCACACTGTTTGGTATTGTACTAAACGATATTGGTTGAACGGTTCGTTCGTTCACTCGGGGGTGGTCGGCTCGTCGACTGGCTGCATGGTGGCGTCAGATAGCGTTCTGGAGGCGAATCTCGCCGCACATCGCGAGCTTGTATTTGGCGTGCCGGTTTAGCCACAAAAAAGGACGAGGGTCGAGGGCCATGTGATGGTTTCACGGTACCTGAGCTCCAATGGCCGAGTAGCCAGTAGAGCATGGAAGGAGCTGGGTGTTAGCGAACTCAATCCCAGAGCTTACTTTCATCGCTGCCCAGGCTCGCAGACAGATTGGTCGGGTTGCCGACTGCGAGGCTGCCAACTTGTCACGCAGTTCAACCTAGCGTCGGTACGAAGACGTTTGAGCGTGCACAGAGTTTGTTTCCGATTCCTATGAAACGACTGGCAAGTGGGTCAGCGATTCTACCATGTCTCCTTCTCCAACGAACGAGCGTCCAGTGATAAAAATGGACTTCATCAACGAGGTTTGTGGATCGCTTCACGTGATTGGTATCATTTGACCATCGATTCGAAACGCGACCCCGAGTGTCAAGCATGTCAGGAACACGTGGAAACAAGACGTGTCCGTGGCCTATATTCCGAAGTCGATAGCAGGACGTCCCCGAGGTCGAAGCCGAGGACCCTTAGGGACCTAGCTTCCAATCTTCACGTACAGCGCTTCAACGTGAATTTACGCCGTGCCGTGACGGAACCATGATTTATGGAATCCGCGCCGTGGTTAGGAAATTTGTGGGTGATGCTTGAGAACTTCAGCGTTTTCTCTCCCAACAGATTGTTAGCGAGATAGTGGAGAACCACGAGTACCAGATGGCACGAGCAGAAAAGGAGAAAAAGGAAGAGGAAGAAGACGAAGACGAAACTGATTCGTCCGAAGAAGAAACCGATGACGAAAATGTTGAAGGTTAGTGCCGCGAGAACCTCTGATTGAATGGACGTGCAGATTGAGAGGTGGATAAACGGTGAGGGCCGTGATTGCGAGCCGCGCTGGCCAGCGATTCTCGACACATGCACCGGGAGCCCCGAGAAAAAGTGGGACATGATATGATGTCTCCCTCTCGTTCCGCTGCCAACAGGTTTTGTGCCGCTTTCAGGAGAAGAAGGAGCGGAAGGAGGAGGAGAGAGGAAAAAACGTCGCAAAAAGTGGAAAAAGGAAGAGGAAATCAACGACGAGCCCGAAGAAGACCCGTACGCCAACCTATCACCCGAAGAGAGGGAAAAATTGGAAAAAGAAAGAGCTAAAATGTCCCAAAAAGGTGAGTTGCTCGTTCATTCTGAGCTTCTCCGGAACGTAGTTCGACTTTCGTATTATGAACGCGGCTTCTATGTTGACTCCGCTCCAAACGCGTGCAGTTCACCTGCCTGCTGAGTCACCGAAAGCATCGACTCGTGCGGTTCGCGGAATCTGATCTCTTGGCGAGTTCCGTTCCAATTCTTCTTGGAGCCGAGTCTATCTCACCCGCACGGAGCTGCAAGCAGTTCCCGCGGGCATCAAGCGAGCCCGGGCAATGCAGATCTTGGTCGGAGGGAACTCTGCGACCCAGAGTCTGCGTCCGATGACATCGACGCGGGATGGCTCAGTAAGCTGGACGCGGAATCTGACGTAGGGAGCGTTTTACGTGAGAATCGGATCCGAAATTTCGTTTGAGCGCCAGCTCCGGTTTGTAGGCTCCGAGGCCGAGGATGTTCAGCGCTTTTCCGACGATCTATTTAAGTTTGACAACTTCGGCCCCGAGTTTCTCGGATGAAGACATATGATGCTCTCTAGCCACGGGGCATCTTCCGAACCAGATTCTTCACCGACCGACCAGGCGGTCATCCTTCATCAACTTCTCTGGTGGAGGGGAAATATCGAAACGCGAAGCGATCGCCTCCTTATTACAGTCCGGGCGAACATCCGCGTGCTTTTCTCCGAACGCTCGGGAACAAACTTCCGCTTTGTGAATGCGTTGGTGATATTCAGCACTTAGCGAAGCTTTTCTGAAAACGACGACTGGTCTGCATTCGGTGTGGCGAAGTTCGATCGACAGGTTGTCGTTGCTCTCTGGATTTCACATTTCGGGATTGCACCACACACACACACATGACGTCAGATCTCATTTTGTGGAAGGAACCTCTAATCATGTATTTCCTCTCTGCAGGAGCAACATGGGCCGGTCAAAGCGACCACGCTGAGCTATGCGTGAAGATAATGAACATGTCTCGACGAGGGGATTGGCTGGGTGTAGACGCCCTATTGAAGCATTGCGAAAAAAACATGTTGCCACACGACTTAGCCGATGAGGTGAGTTCTCGGAGAGCCCTTTCCTGCTAGGTTCCCCAACGACTCCAAAAACGGACGTCCACGAACGTCTGCCTCCACGCGAGTCAACCTTTCCCTCTGTGTCAAGACGAGCCACAGTTCTCAGTGAACTGCTCGGCCCAGTTCCGGGAATGTTCATCGGACGTCAGTGCCAATGGAGTTTCCGGCGAGTTTCCCGAGCAGTAGTCGAGCCTTGGAAAATTCAAGCCACGTCCGTTCGTATACTCGTGATTCTCCTGCATGCTATCGACTACGCTGCGAGCATTTGGGAGCAGATCCCGAGTCCCGCGCGATCCAATTTCCCAGGATGATTCGATGGTTGCACCTTAATAAACGAATTACCCGGAGGATGCTATTCCTGGCATCAACCGTGCATCTGAGCCGGTTGCGTCTTGCAATGCCGTTTCTGGTAGTTACGAGTGGAGGTCGGAGGTTCGGGCATTGTCTATCCATCAAAACTCCTCCATTGATGCATTCACGGACGGATGCAAACATCGAAGATCGATGCCTGCCAACCGATGACCACTGAGGAATTCCGGGTTTCTCCATCGATCGATCCAGGTGGATAGACGGATCGTGATTGGGATCCGGTGCCTGAACTTCTGAGCTCCAGTTATGGCCGAGGAGCTGCCGATGCCGACTTCAGTGTGGTCCTCCGGACACCTGCGGGCCACGCTCCAAGCCGGTCCTCGGAAGAGGACCGGCTTTCAGAGTAGCAAGCGCGCACGGAATCGTTCAAGCGTTTACTGGCAACTCGTCGTGCGCGGAAGCTCACCGTTGGATGAAGCACGCCAAGCGACCGAAACATCACTCGAGGTTCCGCTCAGCGAGATTGTGGCCATCAGACCCTCGGATACCGATCAGCATCTTTTCGTTTTTTGATGCGCTCCGATATCTACGGCATTCTGCTCCGAGCACCGGATAGAGCGGCTCGCCACCAGCTGAAAGCAATGTTCGTGATGACATTTTCACGATAAGGGACATGGTCAGCCATCGATAGGCGGGCTTCGACGTGACGGACAAAGCGTCAGATCCCGTTGAGCTGAGAAAGCAACGCATGATTCCAGGGGATGGATCGGAGCGTTTCGCTACGTAGAAACACAGACGCGGAGCACAATCCCGTCCTCGAGCGATAAATTTCCGGACGAAATCCGCTCGTTCCATCTTGCTCATCCATCTTTCCCCGTTCCTCTGGCAGCTCGCGATTTCCCTCGCTCTATTCTCAATATTGCGCGGTGCGTCTGGGGAGATCCGGCGTAAAAACTGCTGGTGTTTACAACTACACGCGGTTCCGGAGCGGCGCGCAGGTTCTCCGCTCCCGTCCTGTTCCATGGGATGTTTATCTTTGTTTCCCGGAGCAACATCCTCAACAGCTCAGGAGATTTGAGAAGCCCTGAATCCATATGCGAGTTCTGGCCAGCCAGAAGCGTGAATGCTCCACCCCGAACCATGGTCCAGCTGCAACTGGACCCAGCTGGGCGGCCATCAGGCTCGGGAGCGATGGAGCGGCCAGTTGGTCAGTCAGTCGAGATGTTCGCATCATTAGATCGCATGAGAGGCGAGGCGAACGGTTCCCAACTTCATCAGCGTCACCGTCGAAGGTCGTCGAAATCGCGCAGGTTGTGCCCGAACTCGACTGACTGGAAAACGTGGAAACGGTTCTCTCTTCACCGAGTCTGTCATCTCAATTAGCTTGTGGCGTGATCCATCCTCACGATGACCCGTGCGGCCAAATCGTCGCATTGGTGCGGAACAGTCTCGGCAACTCCCTTCGAGAGGTCGGCAACGCAATGGTTCACAACCCGCGAGCTCACTGGCATCTGAGAAATTCGCGGATCCCGAACGGACGACTCCCGAATGTAATCGGAGCAGCTCGCGGACGCGACGTATACCTTGCGGTCGAGCTCAATCGAGCCTATCCGTTGAGAGCGGCCATTCCGCTGCTCGGAGCGGACCGTTCTGAATTGCCAGGCCAATTTGAGCGAGCGCGTTTGTCGAGCTATTCCCATCGCGATCGTCATCGCTCACAAGGGACCCTTCGGCTTCGAGCCGTTATGGGCAACCAGCACTCGAGTTTTCGGCAATAGCAACCAGAATGCCGGACCATTCTCCTCTATCTTGCCGTTCGGGTAAAACTCGCTGAAGCTTGTCTGGGAAAAGATCAGATGGTTCGCTCAGCAGAGCTTCGACGCAATCGCGTTGGTGCCGAGAAAATAGAGGGCGAGGAGGGAAAGCGCGACTCGATGCAGCTCCGATCGTTTATCGCAACCGCCGAAACCTCGATCCTAGCATTCGCTTGATCCTTTTTCCATCGCGGTTCTCTCAATTGCGTCCAGCGAGCGTATTACTTTGTGGGTATATACCCTCGAATAGCAACGTCGAGCTGACCTCAGAGGAATCAATATATTTTCCTCCTTCTTGGGCTCCAACTCCGGGTCGATGGACCGTCGAAGGCTTGCAAGCCCGAGAGGGAGAACGCTCGATGAAGAGTTGCCTCTCAGACCACGAAACCCAACACGCGGTCCATTAGATCATGGCAGAGCATACTTTAGCTCTTCATCCCACTTGAAACTCGAACGTCCTCACCCCGTCTCGACTTCGCTTCTCGGCACGTCTCAGCATCCTGACTCCAACAACGTTCCCAGCATTTGATATTGAGTATATGTACAGTCTCGCTGTCTTCACTCTCCCTCGAACGACGAAGGAAAACGACACTTGAAACACAGTGAGACTCCGTCGTGACGGTGATCCTACGCCGATGCAACGTCAGTGAGCCCGAGGTCTTCCTCAAACTGGGCTGCCGCCGGTCGAAGCGGAGTCACCGTCCTCCGCTGTGATCAAAACGGCGGATGGCAAACGTGTCCTTGACAACTCGAGCCGATTGCCAATCATCCTAGTTGATTTGCCCTCTCCGTGCAAAGCTCGACACGACCTTGAAATGCCTGACGGGAATTATCCGGGCTTCGGCCTCGAAGTGGAATTTTGAAGAGCTGGAACTTTGGTGGGTGGCGCCGAATGGGCTTCTGGGAATTCGAACACGTTGCCATTACCTCGTCAGTCACAGACCGATCGTATTGACAGAGGATGTCGGGGACACTGTTGCCGCTCGCCCTGTCGACGAACGCATTGGCTGGCGAGAGCCTTTCGCGGAGCACATTCGTGGCATATACTGAGCAACGTTTTCTGAAGGGTCTCCTCTCGCCGGCTAACGTTGCGAAGAGCCCTCAAGTCCAATGAATGGCTGAGGACACTTGAGTACGGGTAGCACAAAGGAACGGGAGTGGTTGGGCCTTCGTCATCGTGCCGGCTGCATCCTACTGATCGGCATAGACTGAGTCTTCTCGCACAATTCCGAAAAACATCCGTATCTTCCGCAGCGAGAAAGCGCTACACGAAGCAAATCATTCAGATCGAGCTGCGTTTTGTGTCACAATCCCTCCCTCGGGTGGTAGGAAGACGTTCAGGCTTATTCAACACCATGTGAGAACGCTTCTGGGCCTTGAGGAATATATCGACATTGGATTCAGAACTCGATCGGGAGACGAAGAGAGCGTGGGAGATGAACCACCGTACCGAGAGGTACAGCCTGAAACTCCAGCAAGCAGGCTGATATGTTGCGAGTTCGGAAGGTTTCGTCGCGTCAAGACTCATTTTGATCTCGGAATCATCGATCTTTGTACGTGCCGGCTTTGGGGGCACGCATACATTGAGCCATTAGAGTTCGAACCGAGCCTCTCAGAACATCTATAATTTGAACTCGAAAACCCGTTCCCGCAAACCATCGACCGCTGCTGCTCCTGGAACGTATGAAAATGTTGCTATTGTCTCCCCAGGAGGGAGAAGAGACGCGAGGAGCTCCACATCAGACTGTTTGAATTTCTCGCCAGTAGGCGCCGTCATTGAGCGTCGCGACCTTCTTTCGCTCCTGCACCCTCCTCGGTGTTTGTTTAAATTATTCAGCGCATCAAACCCAAGCGCACATAGAACCGTTGGCGAGCACGTCTGACCCGTTTCGGGGCCTGTACTCATACGCTCCTAGGGCAATCTCCATGGGACCAGTGGGTCATAGCCTGCCCATCAACAGCAAACCGGAGGATGGTGGGCATCCCCTTTTCTCACGTCGATCGTTCCGGAACACAATTACAAACTTTCCCCTGTCGTAACGATCACAGAGAGCAACATAATTTGAGGGCCCATGGCCACATCTCGAAAGTTCTGTTGCTCTATCGGAGCTTCCATGCCGTTCACCTCCCGGAAATACGCTGGAGACTCGAGTCTGGTGAATGAATCTCTCGCATCCCAGTTCCGCGGAGTTCGATTGTGAGGTTTTCTCCGTTGGAACTGACTCGAACGAACCCAGCGGGCGAACTCGAAACAGATCCGGAGCATCCAAGCTGGTAGGACCAGGGCAATAGCAGGAGCACCAAATGACCCTCGACGCAAGCAGAGTCATTCTAAGACGAGTTTCCGAGAGAACTGGAGCCCTTGTTGCAGAAGGAGCAAGAGGAGCGGCTCTCGGCACAGCTGAGAGAATTCCCTTCACTGTGGCGGAAAACTTTCCAAGTCGTCCTTCTGTGGTTTGTCCGCACGTACTGGTCACCGTCAACGACCAGAGGAAAGGCGGACATGCAAGCATGAGAGCGATTCAAAGAGAAAAGCAGAAATCATATCCGGAACAGCGGCAGCGGTCGCGACGAGGGAAACACTGACCGGGAAGCCTTCAAGCGCATGGGGAATTCCTTCAGCTGAGGAAGCTCTGCTATGCCGAGCTTAGTTGAAAAGTTTCGGAATGCTATCCATCCAGATGATAACCGCAACTTCTCTCTCCAGACAACTGGTTTCACACCTCTCATGTACGCCGTGAAGGACAGCAGAGTAGGGATAGCTGACAAATTCCTCGATATCGGACAGAACGTCAACGCCCGAGCGAAGGTGAGCGATGTTTGATTCTCGTTTCAGAGGCAAGAAATCATGGCATCGATTTGGGTTCTGACACTCAGGTAGTGGATTCAAAGACTCGTACAGTCAAGCCTCACAGCCATCCGTCCCTCCGTCTTTCGTTCGCCACGCAGCGAGGCATCGAGCAAAAGGTTATGGCGACCAATACTCCCGGTTCGATGCCCCTTCACTTAAGTCTTACCAGGCTTCCGCGATAGCGTGAGCAAGTCACGAGTCCCGCCAAGTACTCCTCCCTGGAATGATCGTAGGATGCGGATCCGCGAAGGAGAGCTGTTGTTCGTTCTAAGCCCGATGTTTTTCCGTTATTCTCTTTGTTCGCGAGAACGTTCCCCTCTGTGAGGGATATTCTCGCTCGGTGATTAGCTTTTCAACAACGAGAAAACTCCAGGACTCCTCTGCACACGCGAATATGCTCATGCAAAACCTCACGGACCATACCCGCGTGCTGAAGGCGAGCGATGAGCAGAGTTGGAGAAGACAGCGGGAAAAGCAATGAAAGCAGGAAATGGATACGGTACGATTCTCGATGCAGACAACGTCGTTCAAGGAATCTGCTTATCGCATTTGATGACTCGGAAGCGCCCATAAAACTGAAGACAGTACCGATTCGAGTTGATTGCAACTAGGAATAGTGATTTCGTTTATTGTTTTGATTCTCCGATACCGAACTCGTCAGACTTTACATAACACTTTACAAAATATAGTGTGTGAGTGTGTGTTCTGCGAGGTCGTACTCCGCAGTCGGAGGATTGGAAAGCGGTGGAAATTATCCATCGCTCCGATGCCCATTCGAACACGGCTCAGTGTCTTTTTCTTCTTGCTCTTGTTCCTGGATTTTTCCTGACCCTGAGGCAAGGGCAGAAGGTGGGGGGGGAACAGCCGCAACGGGATTCCGGATCGAATGCCCAGCTCAGTGGTTGCATAGTCTGTAGCTCGAATGATCGACAGTTCGGCTGTTTAGTTCTCCTTTTTGGCCAATGTGGCAGTTTTCCCCATTATTGCACCTTGATTCCTCTCGCGAAAATTCGGAACGAGAAGTCAGTTGTACTATGAGATCACATATTTATCTCCTGTAGAGCCCTCGAAGATCAAAACATCATCGGCATGCTAGCCGAGTACCCGAGACGCATGCAGGACCTGCTCCAAGATCATGAGAACTCCCGCAGCTTGTGTGTTGTGTAACCATTTTTCCATGTATCCAGCAACACCCACATTCCATTCAGCTCATCATAATCAGTTTCAAAGTTCATATACACGTCGGGGAGCTGGTCGTCGTCTTGGGTGATCGACACCCCGCAATCGAACTCTTCGCTCCAATCAGGACTTCGCTTCGGTAGGAATTCGGAATCGTTCGGTCACAACCGACAGGGCGTTGGTTCGAAGCCAGACTGAGTCTCCCCCCGGGCTATGATTTATGGTGACATCGTCTCTCGGAAAAAAAGGCAGGAATCCCGGAGGACGACGCACAGGGTTCGGAGAACGGAACAGAGACTTTTGTATCTTGGTCTAGAAGCGCGAAACGCAGATCATGCTGAAGGACGCGAAACTAGGGGACTAGGATAAACTTTCTCTTCAACGGAGTTCGTTCACCACTCGATCCCGTTGAATGTCTGTGTTCATCGCCTCGGTCCCGACCTCATGAGTCGGAGAGTGGAGGGAAATCAGTTGTCCTTGCGAAGTTCAAACAGAAACTTTTCCACCTGCGAGCTTTCGCAGGGCGGACTCTCGCTCTGGCGCTTTCGTTGCGGCTGCACGCTGCACGGCTGCTGAGCACAAGGAAACTGAGTTTCAAATCTGTTTTGAAGCTCGCTTCTGCTCATAGGCGGGTTCCTAGTAGAAAGGCGTTGGCTGTTGGTTCTCCTCAAACTCCATCCGGTAATTCTGGTGGTTGTTGTTGTCCCAGTATTCCTTGCCGTCGACTTTGTAGCACACACAAAACTGTACAGAGCGCGGCGAGCTCTTGAGGCACAAATTCACTGAGAATCGGTCGGTCGTTGCGTTTGTCAGGTCCTTACACTCGGGCATGTAGTCTGCTTCCAAGTCGGTGAACGTCCCCCAGTTATTGAGAGTGTAGCGCAGCAGCACGCGTTTGTGGAACGCAACGTTCACCACCCGGATCACTATGTGCACTGAAGAATTGTAGCTTGCAATGACCGATTCCAGGCATACCTTCTGGGCTCGGACACGCGTCCAAAAGTTCGGCGTGGCTCCTGGAATTAGGAGAGTTGCTCTGATTCCATGCAGCAGTCAGAAATCCGACCCCACCCCCAACCACCAGGATCTGGATGTCGCCTGTGTGGAAGCCAAACTCAAATTGACATGCATCCCACGCACCTGGTTGCTCGAATTTCGCTTGATACCGTCCAGTAGATTGGCAAATTTCTAGCTTGACATTGCGTGCCGGAGGGTACTCTTTCGAGTGTACTATGGCGGGCTTCACGGGTTCTTTTGTGACACACGGTGCTGTAGAGCTTGTGGAAGTTGTAGAAATGGCGGAAGCGGATTCTTCAGGACTTTGCGAGGGCGGCGTTGCAACCATAACCTGCACGCAAAGAGAACTCGAGTTGCAATCAAAGATTGTTCAAGAGCCAATACATACTACACGAGTCGACTTCCGGAGGCTGACACGACCAGGGATTCTCGAAAAGTCGTAAATTACGGGAAACACTGACCTTGACGGCCGTGAGATCAAGTCCCATGTCGTCGGCGAACTTGACGATCTTCTTGGGTTGACCGCTCTTGGTGGGCGTTTGCGGAGCGCTCTTGAGGCACCTTCGGGGTTGGGGTGTTGTGCTGTTGTCATTTGTAGGGGAAAGCGGCGCCCTAAGACTCTCCGGCTTGCGGCCTGAAAGGCGTAAGGTATGCAACTTCAGGACAAGTTGCTGCTTTAGATGTTGCATCACCGTGGAGTCGGCATCCTGGACGAACACTCCACCGGAATTCGGTTGGAGGAAAACCTTATCCGCCAACCGCCGCGCGATCGGCGGTCGGGGCCGGACTGAGCCGTGAACCGTTCTCACTGTCGCTTATGCAGCAGTACATGGAGCAGAGGCACGAAACGAACTCCTTTCTCCGTTTCCTTCCCTCTATTCCTCAGCCCTCTCCGAAATTCCCTCTTCTCCGACTGCCGTGGCCGCCGTCGCAGCAGCCGCGACCCACCCGAAGCGCATTGCACAGTCGACTCAAGGCGTTGTTCGCATCTTTGCTCCACTCAGGGCTCTGCCAAGGGATGGCCTTCCGTCAACTCCCGTTTCCCCATTCCTCGCAAGCCTGCAGACCTTCTTTCACTGCCAAGCGGGACCAGTGACCGTCAAGCAACGACGTCTCCCGCGCCCCCGTTCGGGGGACGGAAAGTGGAACAAGGGTGGAATGGGGGAGGGGCAAGAATGGTGTCAGCCCAACGACGACAAGACTCGGACATCTAATCTTCCCTCGCTTTCCCCTCGAGGAGCGAAGAATGAAGGAGTCAGCTGGAATTACGCTCAGCTGTTCCGTGGGACATCCGCAGTTTGCTCCATGCGTTTGAGTGGCACGCATGCCCAGCACACAGAGGGACAAATCAAAGAATCAAGAGAGGTTCTGATTTCTCTACGGGGTTCTACTTCTACGTGACTTCGAGTGTTCAGGATGCTATTCATTCCTTCCTCTACCTGTGAGTTGCAGGTCCACGCTGGAGACTCCGGTCCGATAATCCGTCCACACGAGAGAGGTCCCCAAGAACGGCGCGTGTCGACAGGCGGTCATCTCGACCTATAATTTCGGAGAAATTCCAATCCAAGCAACTTTTTTCGCGATTTGTTCCGAGCCGACTGTGAGAACAAACCCTCAGGCATTCGATTCGACAGGGGATTGTTTTCGCCTCTTGAGAGCGACATCGGGGGACGGACACAGACACTTCAGGGATCTTGATTCCAACTGTGTCTCCCGAAAAGCTCGGGGATAGATGGGATAGGTTTTAGAGAGGTATCTAAGGAGACAGAGATGTTGGAGAGCGGCTGAAAGCCCTCTTGGACTCGCCCTGCTTCTCGTTGGGAACAGCTGATGCTGGCTTTCTAAAGAGACGATTTTGGCAGATCCAGCTAAATTTTCGTTAGAGGCGAGCCAGTTCTCTGGGAACAGGAGGATCAGAGATGCCTCAGGTTCTTCTGCGGATGAATCGAAAATTACACCAAGTCAAACACGTACGGGCTCGAACCTACATACCTCGTCGAGCTTCTTATCGGGGTTCCAACTAGTCACAACCAGTTCGGATGAACTGGACTGCGACGACACTTTGGGGTTCCAAATTTTGTCAGCAGGACGTAACTGACACCATGGAGGTCGATTCGCAGCGCCCCCACTCGGTTTACCCGCACGTAGACAGCATTTTTAGGCTCCCCGAGAGCGTCTGCTTTGTTTGGCACCGGTGATACTCTTCGCTGAACCCCATGCTCGTAGGAGCGAAAGGTCGCCGCCCGATACACGTGCTTCTGCCAAAGGATCCGCCCAACGACCTTGGGGAAGATTTTTTCCGACCGCTGGAGAGAACAGGCCTCTCATATTGATGACGCGGGAGGTGGAACACGGTGTTGCAAAACCGTGCGGAGATAGGACCATGACGAATGCCATCTTCAAGGGGCTGAGATTTCCTGTTTGATGAGCCAACAGCTTCATTCTGACGATGTGTCGGGAACCGATGGTTGTTCAGCAATCGGAAACTCACTCCGATTCCGACAGCCGGAGGATGAAAATGAGATAGCTCCACCTCTCGCTACGACTGAGACTCTTGCGGATACCGCAAGGAGCAGGCATAGTTTCCTGTGAGAATAGGAGGTTCGGGAGATGTTTCAGGAAGTCGAAGATATACCTGCTCGCTATGTAATGAAGTAATTCGTATCGGTCAGTTAGAGGGATGTCCAAAATCCGGGCGGCAAGACAGATCCGCCCGTTCCGGTGCACGGATTGCGTATTTTGGGCGAATTTGGTGAATCAATCCTTCCAACTCGGAGGATCGAGATTCCCGTCGCTCCAGGTCTGAAACGGGGTCGAAGAGGTTTGATCGATCCCCCAAGTTCCAGCGCTCCTCGTTGGACCTGAATGTGGGATTCCCAATTTCCACGTTCGGAAACACTGAGTCACGAAATAGATTTCCCGAGACACTTTTTGCTCAAGAGGCAGGAGAGAGTATCTCCCGATTAGAGGACTCTTGAAAGGAGCCTCCCACGGGAGAGGAGGGTGACCCTTTATGGGACCTCGGGACTCTATACATTCAGTTTCAACGGCGGCGAATTTTCTTATAATTCCAGGATGGACAAACTGCGCTCCACCTCGCCGCTTATCATGTCAGGGAGGACATGGTTCGACTGCTCCTGAATCGAAAGGCGGACCCAGCGATAACCGAAAATGTTCGTAAGACAACATGAAACCTCGCAAATCCGAATTACCGTAACTCCGCCAGAATCCATCTCTAACAGGAGGTTTCTCCGCAGACGAAAGGGCACCTGCCCTTACACGTACTCAGCTCCCGAGCGACTGGTGCCGCGATCGTTCCCTTGCAGCTACTACTAAGAGCCGGAGACAAAAACGTGCGGCTCATGCCGGACAAGGTACTCGGAGTTCAGCTTTTGATCAAGCCCAAGAGTTGCATGCTTCCGGAAATTGTCTCCATCAGTGGCCAAGTACAAGGCGATACAAGCTGAGGAAAGAGGGGGAACAACAGCCCCGTAAATGTATTCCTGGTGAAAATTTATCGATACGAGAACAATACGATCGCTGGTAACCGAAACCGGTAGCGATCTGGGTTCCTTGGGAGATGAAGCCGTCTTTATCAGATCAGAAATAACCGGAAACGCTTGCGGCGAAACAGTGACGTTAATCACACGATCAACTTCGCTGATGGCGCTCGCTAGAACTATCGCCATGGATGACTTCATCGGGATAAGGCCTCGCATGTCCCCTTCTGTTCCATACCTTGTGTTTATGTCAGTAGGCCGGCGACGGTATTAGCTTCGCAGACGTTGTACAACGAGCCGCCGGCGTCGCACTATACTTCCGCTGTACGACGCGAAAGACCGACTACGATCGCCTCGTGCGTCTCGCTCAGAACGACGTTTTCGATCCAAGGAAACTCTCGTCATCTCAACGCCGCTGGCAGGGCGAATATTCCTCTTATTATCCATGATCGAGCTGCACCTCAAATCTCATTGCCTCCCATTCGTCTTCATCCGCCGTCGTTATCCTGTCTGCGGGAGCAGCCACGCTGGGCGTTTCTGTTGAAACGTGTCTGATTCGAGGAAAGTTTGATAGAGCTTCGATGTGCGTCGCCAAGACAACAGCTTCGTGTGGTTTGCGGAATTCGCTCTCCGTTCGTCGCTGTAGAGCTTGAGGGCGGAATCTGCCTCCTCGGGAGGACCGTTGCGCGAGCTCAACGTGGAACGTTATCGATCTGGTCAGCTCGACGACGGATAGAACGCTCCGCTCAGTTCCTTGGCGCCATCAGTGGAGCTATGGAAACCACGGCTCCAGGCGAAGGGCTCGTTGCGGAGTCCAAATTCGGGGAGGTTCCCCGAGCAGGGTTCGGCCCTCTTCGCCGCCGTCAAGTTTCATTTCTCCTCTCATCTGCAGGAGGGCAACTTACCACTCTTCCTAGCCGTGGAAGTGGGCAATCATGGCGTCTGTCGAGACCTGCTCGGTGTCAGCACGAAGGAACAAGTGACATACGTGCACCCGACGACGGGGAACACCGCTCTGCATTTGGCGACTCGACGGAAAGATCTAGATATTATGAGGTTCCTTGTGGAATGTAACAGCCCGATAAATCATCAGAACGTGAGTGCAGTTCGGGAGCCTTCGAAAATTCTTGAACTACGGTGCACGGCACGGGACTCTCACGCTTCTCGACTTACAGCACGAAGGACAAACACCTCTTCATCTAGCGGCGGTCGCAGGTGATGAACACGCCGTTAAACTTTTTTACAACTACAACGCCGATCCAAATCTCATCGATAAGTGAGTCTGAGGATTCGAGCAGCTGTCTCAAATCTTCACAGGGTCCAATATTTTATCCCAGTGCACAAATTGCGTCCTCAGTATCTCCTGTGGGACACGAAAGGCATTCTTCGCACCCCGGGACAGCGCAATCGATGATTATCGCTTCGAGTGAATAGTTCCGATAATTACCTGGTGCTGTTTTGCAGCGAGGATCGCACAGCCCTCCACATAGCCACTCAGCAAGGGAACGTCGCCGTGGTGGAACTTTTGATTGACAAGTACAAAGCCTCTCTTCACCATCGAACGAAGGTGAGTTGGCTTCGATGCGTGTTACGAGCGACTGAATGCGTTCGACGAAACGAGGATTTCCGCCGCGTGGTACTACTTCCGAGCTAGTAGTGAAAAGATTACGAATTAGTGTATTCTTACGGTCAGAGCGTGTGGAAGCAGCTCTGCGCTGCACAAATTGGCATCGATTCGCGGCGATTGTAGACACTTCTCGGTAGCCCTAGCAAGGGATAGACGTTATCCGGAACGGCGCAAAAAACATGATCCACCTCCGCCCGTCTCAGATCCATATGGATTCCTCGCAAAGAGAGCTATCTGTGGAGCCATCTCGCTCTCCTGCAAAGACTGGCTTGCGTCTTGCGATGTCAGTTCTAATTGGCCGGTTTATCGAGACGTTGGAGCCGGGAAAAGCATTCGCTTCGCTCCTACATGGGTATCCTTCTGGACAGTAACGAGTCTCCTCTCCATGCTGAGCGAAGCTTTCATGGAGTATGAACCGATAATTCCCGCGTACTGTTCAGCTATTTTACTATCAATTCCGCATATATTTTGGTGTGAATATTTCGCGAGGCGATGTTCTCCACTTCCAATCGCGATTCGAGCCCTAACGCCAGACTATCCGATTTGAAACTTGCCTTGTTCGTGCTGTTCTAGAGTAACGAATCATTCCCCATCGGGAGCGAATGGTTCCAGAGGCAAGTTATTCGTTTTTTATCTGCCATACTTGATGTACTCCCATGGGTCATTGCACGTCCGGGCGAAGGACGTGATATGTTTCCGAAGAGGTTATGACAGCTTCATGGGAATCTGGGCCATGGTGAGAAAACACCACCGTGCTAGTCCAAACAAGTCACACACTCAATCAAACGAACGCAGCTGCGACTCCCCCAAGATTCATTCCGGAAGCATTAGGCCTAATGCACAGCAATAATTTGACTGTGTCGCTCGGCCGGCAGAAGAGCCTCCAGCATAGAGAGTGCTTTGTTCCTTGTCACGATGGTCTGCAATTGTGATTTGCCATCCGGCCGTCGGAAAATTTTTTTTTCTCTTCGGAGCAGAGCAGTTCCGAGCGGCTCTCAGGACTCGGATTCTCTGAAGTTTTCTTATTGGTCTCCCGTTGCTTGTATCAAGGCTTTGTTTGTTCGTGATGAGACAGCTGGGCGAGGTGAGCGAACGCACTCGGAGCTCAAAACGCCTGATGCGCTTCCTTTCGGGTTTCCTTCTTCAACTTCGGAGTGAGTTTATTCTCTTTTTGGGAAGGAACACACGCAGGATGCCTCTTCTCAAAGACGAAACTCGCAGGGTTGCCTTATACGTTGAGCAGAACCTACTCTGCAAAGTTCATTTTCGTTCTGCAGGATGGATCAACATTGATGCACATCGCAGCCGAAGCTGGTCGGCCAGAGGCCGCTCTGGTTTTCATGAAGAAAGGAGTTCCTCTTCATATGTCGAACAAGGTAATCTCTAAAAACGAGTTTTCCTTTTGGCTGACGTTTTGACATTCGATTTGACAGCTTTCGATTTCGTGAGGAGGAACGATTCATTGATTCTTCCCCTCATGATCAGGCTGGCGCTAAAACCATTCACGTAGCGGCTCAGAAAGGATTCGTAGAAGTAGTGAGGACCCTACTTCAACGGGGGGAGCATGTTGATGTGAAAACAAACGTGAGTGCTGGAGTTATTCCGAGTCTTCCTCCGGTCTCACTGAATCTATATCTTATTCTCGCATCCTTGAATGCACCGAGTCACGTCGTCGCCTCGGTCAGTCCGAGAATCCGGCAAGAAAGCAAGTGCTCAATCAAAAAAAAAACGATTCTGGACTCCATAACTGTTTGCTCCGCTTGCAGGATGGGCACACTGCTCTTCACATAGCAGTTACCCACGGACAGGCTCTTGTAGTTGAGACTCTTTTGGGCTTCGGAGCAGCTGTTCAGCTAAAAGCTGGAGCGGTAAGACTCCGTTTTCAAAATTGTAATAACATGTCAAGTTGGCTCCGAAACAGAATGTGAATTCTTCCACACCAGGATTCTCGCGCATATTTGAGATTCGCGAGCAGCTCTGTTGCATAAACTTCCTTCTCTTTCTCCCCCGTTCCCGATTCCTATTGGAACAAACCAAATACAACAAACCATTCAGAACGAAGAAACGCCTCTTCACATTGCGTCTAGAACGAAAGGAGGTGATCAGAGTGCCGAGCTTCTAATAAAAAGCGGGGCCGCCGTGAATGCGAAGGACACGGTTTGTGGAGTTATCCTTTTGTATACTTCTCCTCCAATTTGCATCAGATGGAAACTGCTCGACGAGAGATGAGTTCGAACTTGAAATTCCAGACTGGCGAAATTCCGCTACATTTCGCCGCCCGAGAAGGACATCTGAGGACTGTAAAACTGCTCCTCGCCGACAAGGCCATACCCGACTTGCTCAACAAAGTGAGTTATTCGAACATCGGGAGAACGCCGTGAGATATTTTTTTCTCGAGAATTTGCATTTGAACGCAGCACATCGGAATGAGGCAGAATTCATTTTCGGGTAGTTTCTCATCAAGCTCGATTGATGCCAGTTTGCAGCGATGACTTCATCGCATAAGTGAAGTTCTGAACTCACTTGAATGCCTGACGCTTGCAAAGAAGGTGGCGTCGTCTCCGGGGACGACGGCTGAAAGCGGTTCCTTCGTGCGCTTGAATGGCGAACGTCACCTCCAGCATTTCGTTCGGCTGAAGAGGCGGGGTCAAAGGCTCTCTCTTTTGTGATTCTGCTTCGCGTTCTGTTTTGCTCCCCATAGAACGGAACTCCAACTAGATGCCGGAGTCTGGGGAACAAGCTCATGTCCGAGCGGAATGTGGAGTTATGGCATCCCGAAGAGTTTTTTCCGTTGATTCGAGTATCTTGTCAGTGGTATCCATGCGGCCTCTCGAAATTCCAGCGAGGCGAAAGTCCACTGCATGTAGCTGTGGCGAACTGTCATTTCGAGGTGGCCCAAGCACTGCTTGACCACTGGGATCGAATGTGCGGTCCAGAGGCTGAAGAAGAAGAAAAATCCAAGCTGGCCAATCAACGAAACAACGTGAGTTTTGCCTAGTTTCTCGCCGAGAAACGAGATCATAATGCAATTCATCGCCCACGGAGCAACGGGGAAACGCGGTTCCTCTTTTTTTCCAGAATGGCGAAAATTCTCTTCATTATGCCGCAACGATTACCGAGAAACAGAAGCATTACCCGACCGAAGACCGCGATCTCATGCGACTCTTACTGGCGCACGGAGGAGATGTCGGTGCCGAAACGAAAACCGTCAGTAGCTATTCAATTACTTGTTCCCCCATGAATGTCATATTCGTTGCAAGCTCTCTCCGGCACCTGCCCCCAGGTGCGACGGATCATCGTTGGGAGGGGAGTTTCCGCGCTCGAGGCAGCGGCAAAACTTTCCAGGCTCAAAAGGGAAATGTGTTTTGCAGGAAATGGAAACACCGATTCACCACTGCGCTCGCACGGGAAACGTCGTCGTGTTGCAGGAAATACTCAACCGACTGACTCCTGCTGCGATTCAACTCTGCTGCAATCAGCAATCTCGGGTTTGTTTGCCGTCATTCTCTCACCGTTCTCTGAATTTTCATTGGGTCCGCTTGCTTTTCGCTGCGGAGCGTGCAGTTGCATTCCACGCGCTCAGAGTCTTCGCTCCGAAGCATACTACGGGGACGCGATGAACTTCGTGAATGTCGAAGGGAGCGCTCCCATTCAGCACGGGGCGATTTCGACCCCCATGCTCCTGTAAAAAACAGGAGATCAGGTCATTCCATCAACGCTTGCAGAACGGATGGGCTCCGCTACTGTATGCCTGCGACGCCGGTCATCCCGAGCTGGCTCGCTTGTTGATCCAGAACGGAGCCCGAGTGGATATGTTCGATGAGAAAGGCCATGCAGCACTCCATCTCGCTTGCGAAAAAGGTCATGAAGATATTGTGGACATCCTGCTCGAGGCCAAGGCGTTTGTCAACGCCCGATCCCAAAGAGGCGTGACGCCAATGCATATGGCCAGCGAATATGGCTACGCGAACATCGTTCGAAAACTACACTCATCGGGCTCGCTCATCGACGCCCTGAGTCTGGTGAGTAGCTTGCCACGGTCACGAGATCGGTCCGAAATCACCCGAGGCTCACGATGAAGCATCTCCCCTGCAGAGCAAGAAGACTCCATTGCATTTGGCGGCGAGTAAAGGCCAGTTAGACGTTACGGCGTTGCTTGTCGACCTGGGATCCGATATGTACGCGTTGGATAGCCAAGGACAGACGCCGATGATGATGGCAATCGAAAACGATCACTCGGAGATCGTGAAGCTCTTCCTGAGAAAAAGACCCGACTTGGCCACTATGTCAAATGCGAAAGGATTCACTTGTGCTCACATCGCAGCAATGAAGGGCTCTACGTCCGTCATAAAAGAGCTCATGAAGTTCAACAAATCCATCGGCAAGTGGAGGGTTCCGACGGGACGCGTCAGCCCGTCCTCGAACGACATTCTCCCCTTTCGAATCAGTTCTCGATCTGATGCTCACGACGGGTTCGACTCGAGCTTGACGCGACCTCTTTTGACTCCGCAGTGACAAGTGCCAAGAACAAGACAACAGACTCTACACCCCTTCATCTCGCGGCAGCTGGTGGTTACACCAAGGTGGTGAAGATGTGTCTGGAGGCAGGAGCGAGTCCCACCGAGGAAAACTCTGACGGAGACACCCCACTTCATCTGGCAGCTAAAAATGGTCACGTCAGTGTGGCGCGCGTGTTGGCCCGAGAGGTGCCCTGGACAACGACATCCAAGAAAACCGGATTGACGGCCCTCCACGTTGCGGCCAACAATGGACAGATGGACTTCGTCAGAGAAATGTTGACCGAGGTAAGGGCTCGACCCGCACTTTGCTCGTCCCCGAAATTCTTTCCGGGACCCGCCGGCTATGAGTTCCGACAAGCGCGAGAGATGTAGCCCAACCCGAATGGTGGTAAAATGATGTGCTCCCGAATCTTCAGGTTCAAGCTGCGATCGCCTCCCAGCCGCTTCCGGACGGAGGAGGCGATTACGGCATGACGGCGCTACATTTGGCTGCGGCGGCGGGCCACGAAGGTGTGGTCCGCATGCTGCTCAACAGTACCGGAATCAACGTCGACGCCGCCACCGTCAACGAAGGCATGTACCCTCTGCACTTCGCTGCCCAGGGAGGACATCTGGCGGTCGCTTCGTTAATCCTAAGTCGCGCAGAACAGCAGTTGTCGTGTGTTGATAAAATGGGAAGAACTCCGCTTCATGTCGCGGCCGCAGCCGGCAAACGAGAGATGGTGGGCCTCTTGCATTCCCAAGGTGCGAATCTTTCAAATTGCAGGAATATTCCCGCCCTCGTGGCGTGAGCCTAACCGGATAAGTTCTCAGGGGAGCACGGAGCGCAAATCCACCAAATGTTCGCTCTCAAGAGACCGACTTAATTCCCGCAGGCGCTGAAATAAACGCAGCAGACAATATGGGATGGACAGCTCTACACTATTCCTCCAAAGAAGGGTTCCTGCCTGTTGTCAAAATCCTGGTCGAAAATGGAGCCACTGCCAAAGTTCCAACAAAAGACGGAAAAGTTCCGCTCTGTCTGGCGGCTGCTGAAGGTCATTACGATATAATCTCGTACTTGTTGAAGAAGGATCACGACACATCCGATCTCATGGAGGATAAGCATGTAGGAGTTCTTTGTTTTCTTCATCACTCACAGAAGCATTACAGGAATTTGCCAACACAGGCAGAGGCTCCATGTCGAATTCCCGACTGGGGGCAACGATCTCAATTGAACTAATTAACTCGTTCTGCTCCTCCTCGCAGTTCCTCATCGATCTTATGGTCTCAGCGAAGGTTCATCAGAACAAACCGGTGATCGACTTCATTCTAGCATCCCCGGCGCCCATAGACACTGCGGTGAAGATAGCCCGATCGTACGAGCTGCTGTCTCTCAAAGAAAAAGAGCGCGCGATGGAATTAGAAGAGATGTCGAAGTTCTGCGATAATCTTGCAAACGAACTTCTGTCCATTGCCGCTTCGAACAACAATACAGCGGCGCTACTCAGAGCCATCGACAACCGCAACCAACCATTCCTTGATGTGCTAATCGAGTTACAGGTAGGCCACATTTCTGAAACGCATTCCGCTGCCTGATCAGTATATATCAATAGAATCAACAGACTCCGCCCAGACCCAGATAGTGCAACTTTCGGATGTTTCCTTCTGTTTCAGCGAAAATCTGTGGTGGCACATCCGGCCGTGCAGAAATACTTGACCGAGTTGTGGATGGGATCCCACCAATGGTCGAGCTCCAAGGTGCTCACGCTGTTTCTGGGTTTCTTGCTGTGTCCGCCTTTCTGGCTTGGGACGTCCCTTTTCTGTGGGCGGAAAATCGCCAATGTTCCCATTATAAAATTTACGTCCTATCTCGTATCCCACATTTTCTTCGTTATGGTTCTTTCTATAACAATCATAAATCCTTGGAATCCCCTTTACAATTCCACCGATCTAATACCTCATTGGAACGAATGGTTACTGCTCATCTGGCTGTTGGGCATGTTCATTGCTGAACTCACGAATCCTTCCGATCGTGAGGGCTTGGGTTACATAAAGACAGTCGTATTATTCGTGTCAGCGTTCGCCATCATGGTACACCTTGGAGCTTTCTTATTCAAAGAGATAAACCCTCGATTGATATGCCTCTATGTGAGGAACCAACTCTTTGCTGTAGCGTTGCTACTCGGTTTCTTGGAATTCCTGAACTTCTTAACATTCCATCACCTGTTCGGGCCATGGGCCGTTATCATCCGAGATCTCATCAAGGATCTCATGCGTTTCCTCGCCATCCTGCTCATCTTCTTGGTGGGCTTCTCTCTGAACATGTGCGCCGTATATCAACCGGTCTTCAAGCCGGACACCGGCGCAGGAAACGTCACTTTGCCCATGCTCGGGGCAGAGTTTCAGTCGCCTTTGAACACATTTGAGATGCTGTTCTTCTCGTTGTTCGGTCTCGTGGAGCCCGACTACATGCCACCACTGCATTTGTCTCCTGCATTCTCCAAAATCATAGTCAAGATCGTATTCGGAGTCTACATGATGGTGACAGTCGTCGTCCTCATCAATCTCCTGATTGCTATGATGTCTGATACCTACCAACGTATCCAAGCGCAATCGGACACCGAATGGAAATTCGGCAGAGCAAAACTCATACGAAACATGAAGAAGGCCTCGTCATCGCCTTCGCCAGCGAATGTGATTACATTCCTGCCCGAGCTCATCATGGAACGATGCAGTGGAAACAAAAAGAGTAAAGGCGGGTTACTTGGAATGGGCAGTTTCGCCCACATGAACAAGGACATGGGATCTGGTATGAGTGCCGGCAGTAGAGCGAGCTCTGGCCGCCAGGTTCGACGAGTTGTGCCACTGGGTAAGTAGGAGGATTTCCTGCAGTTTTCAATTGTTCTACGCTCAATATGGGTTTCCATGGTCTTCCCCACTCTTATGGAGCAGAATCTCGCTCTCGTCCGTTCTCATTTCGTCTCTTTTTCTTCTCCAGAGGAAATGGTATACGGAATGAATAAGCTGAGCAATGTGGTTGATTGGCCAGCCATTTCCTCGAAATACCTCGACGTCCGACGAGCATCGTTGTCCGTCGTGGAATCATTACAACACTCGATGCCACAAAGGGAATGAATGGGAAGCCTTCAGCTCGGGGATCTACGTTGTCATAGCCACTATGCGAGCAGTGTGAAAATGACTTTCTGGAGGAGTTTCAAACGACGCTCATTCGACAGCGACATAGTGATCGACTATGAAGACAACAGAACAAAGTCTTCGAATCCGAAAAAATGGAGCCGACGGAGTTAACCTGAGTGGGACAATGTTAGAGAAACAAACTTGAAGCTGTGACCCAGTTTTCAAAGTCATCTGAACTGGCTCACATCCCAGGATCAAACTCCTCCACCCAACAAGCAACCAAAACGTTACTCACCGAAAGCCAACATTTCGAAACAAATTGAGAAACATCCTGACATGCCAATCGAATGATATCATCAACGATTCCACTAAGTTCCGTGATTCTGTAAACATTCCCTCAAATATAAACATTAGATTCAGAGACAATCCGTATCTAGATTTCGAGGCCAGTGCCATACGTTGAAATGGAGAGTTCACCTACTGAACAAGGTTGTTCTCTAACAGTGTAACCAATCTCACACAGTGAGTACTCCGTCCATTGGAAAGAGGTACTTGACAACAATGACGAGAGCTGAGCTAGTTTCCCCCGCCCCGAGTCAAGCTTAGGCGATCCTTGCATACAGGTATATGTATGCGAAAGGTCCATATCAGATAGGAAGCCGTGAGGATATTTCCAAAACTCACGGTCATTCTTGCATGCCAACGTTTCGCTAAGGATTCAGCAGGAACGGCAGAGGCCGAATCCTCATGAGTCGATCCGAAAATCGATGCTCACGTTCTGGACTGACTTAGGGACATAATCCGTACTACGCTTCTGATTCTTTCGGCTAAATACTTGGTCGACATTGCGGAATTCTCCACTGAAGTAGAATCCGGTACCTCTCTTCAACATCTAAACAATGTTAGTGAAAGGTACCGGAAATCGGAACCCAGAGATTAGACCCTCTCACCCATAGGTTTCTGTCCTCATGTCCAAACGACGAACCACCACCCGTGACCAATTAGGTAGCGTTAGAGACGAGAAGACGGTAGGTAAACGACGAAGAGAAGGCGCGTAAGTTGTTCATAGAAACTTACAATAATGAGAAATGCAGTCCTGGCCCCCAAAGAAAATCTCGATTCGAGATCCGATTGTCAACATTCATGTAGAGGAATAGTCGTGAGCAGCCCGTTCGGGAGGAGCATTTCAATTATCTCCCCGAGCGGTGTCCTGAGCCGCAAGTTGAGCTGGCGGCGTAAACGAGCTCGAGGAAAGAAACGTTTCCTCATTCGATTCCGAAATACCCGCTTGTAGATCTAAAAATGTCTAAAAGCTGTACATTGAGAAGTAAGTTCCTTACTGCTGTAAAACTTTATGTTTGCTCCTGTTACCTGTTGAGGGCCTATTATGATGGAGTTTATCAACTTGTTGACAAGGCGTAGAGTACTTGATTCCATCAATCGGTTATCATAGGGATCGGTCTAAAGGTTAAGAGTCGCCTTTCGATCGTATATTGTATTGGAGAAGCACTGTCCATGGATTGAACTATCCGCTGAAAACCAGTCTACTTTTCTAGCTATTCCTATCGGCTCTACGGAGACCCAGTTCCCTTAGACACTTGAGAACCTCCCTCACTAGGGCACCGGATTTAGGGTTTATCGAAGATATCCATTCCCTTCCGGAATATTCTCACTTCAAATGACGGCGGTTGAAGCCCGTGCTGCAATAACAAGTTCTTTATGGAGTAGTGAATTGTAGTTAATGTGATCCACAATACTCAGGTGATCTAGTCACGATCCGCGATTCACTGTATCAAAAACACAGATGCTCGATCGCTGTTACTACAGAACTAGCCGGTGTCTTACGTAAAGAACACTGTACATTTGGTGCTGACCAAACGCTCTCGGTATTCGATCAGGGAGTCAACAACTGATTCAAGCTCCCCGAGACAGCCACGAACGAGTCTAGAGTAGTCCACAAGTCTTAGTCACCGGAGAAACCGGAGATCTGCCCAATTCATCCGCAAGTTGTACAACTCAGAAGTCTTGAAAAGTCTTTCATCACTCTTGAAGTTTGAACGGTAGTCGCCGAAAATGCTGCTTAGAACAACAAACTAACAATCCGATTCCTGCAATGGGCTTCGCTTTTTTAGCGGTTTTATGATCAATAAACTTTTTCCAAACTCCATTCTTCGCTGAATTGGTCGAGCTCATAGTCTCCTTTCTCATCTTCCTGCCTATTCTTCATCCCACCAGAGGTCCCTCTCTTCAAAGTGACAAAGTAGCGCAAAACGGCGGACATCCCTACAGACGGGTTCTATTCGGGATATATATTCACTGTGCTGCCGGAATCGTTCAGCGTATTCCTCGACGCAGCCGCTTCCAAAGCAGCCATTCTCAGAGCTGCAGCGGCTTCCGAGTGGCGCCAAAAAGCCTCGTGAAGGGCGTTACGGGCCCGTGATAAGCCTTGTCATGAATGCTGCGAGTGGCGTACCATGCAACCGATCGGACCTGATAACAGTAGAAAAGGAGTCGATTTAAAGGTGATCATTCTCCGTGAAGCCCAGATCGAGATCCATCGAGTAGCGGATGACATGAGGTCATGCGATGAGATGTTCCCGGAACCGAGGGTCCAAGCCGTCATACCTTCCAGAGGAGTGGAGTTCGTTTCCTTGCCGTCGTCGAGAAGGCAGTACGGAACTCCACTTCTCGCGGCGCGTGTCTCTGGTCGACTGGGCGACGCAAACTCATCTGACGGGGTTTTTCTCTTTTCCGAGCAGTTTCAATGATACTTGCTCGTGTGCATCCCTCTCAATTGATCTCATTTTGTCCAGTCTCCTTGTTGAGTTTGTGGCACTCCTTGCCTAAAATGAACCGGCAGTGATGTTACAGCTACACGGGCGGTCAATATAATTGAGCCACCCCAGAGCTCGGAGCTCTTTTCGAAATGTCCATGGCTCTCCCAGGAATGTCCCGAATGCCGGTAATGAAAAACAAAGGATCTTGTGGGGCAAGAAAAAAGCTTCCTGATTCGGATGGCATTCGCGGGAAAAATTCCTTCATAGCCGAAGAAATAGACTCCGACGTTTGCCAATTTTCTGACTTCGTCACGTCGAAACTCCATGCCTCCAACATGCGAACCCGATGTAGATCATAGGGAATGATGTCTCTTTTTTAGATTCGCGCTCCGGGAATATCGGTGTTGATACTCCCGGGCCACTCGTCAAACGCTTCCACGTGTTTGCACGATACACATCGGCTCGAGTGTTGAAGGCCGACCAGACGTGTGCCCTCGGATGGTTCCTCACATGAGCGTGGGGTGGCTATATTTTTTCGAACGATGACCGAACTAGGTAGAAACAACCGTAGCTAGCTGTCCGATTCCAATTTTCCAATATGGAAAACCATGGAAGGCTCTGATCTTGTGCTGCCATATGATATTTGAGATCATGCGCGCAGCCACCGTCGTTCCCATGTGCCGGACTTTGGAAAGGACACGACAAAATGACTATGAGGGGACTCTCTCTCTCCCTGTCTCATGGAAGCCGTCCGCATCGGGGAGCTCAGTCCTCTCTCCACGAGATACTTCTTCCATCGTCTACATTCGGGACCGTTTCAGAAGAGCTATGGATAGTTGAAAAGAAGACCAGATATCTGAGGGTGGCTCTATTGAATTGAACGCCACTGTATGTAATCAAAGAAGCGTCCCGAGAGGTGAACCTATCCCAGGGATTGTTTCTTGATATCGATTGCAGAGGACATCGCACTTGACAAAGCTTCAATTCGGCTGGCACTGTTTTCCTTCCCGAGGAGACAAATCGGATACAACTGCTTTGAAACGGCTTCCCGACTGACCATGATGGAGGTTTGCTCGTCAGTGAACTATTTGAGAGTCTCACTTTTCACTGCCCGCCCATTTCAGTCCGGGTTCAATTCGCATAGACTTTCTGTTAGCGTGGTCTGACCAGGGTTTGAGATCCAACGCGGTAGGTTCTCACTATCACAGCAGTCAGATTCTCATCGAATCCGTAGAGTACTCCGTGAGGCCCTCAGAGGGAAACGCGGATCGTGTCACGCACCCACGAGCGGTGCATTTATTTAACGTGAGTACAAATAGGTGCTTTAGTGAGGTTGATTTTTGTTCCAAAGATACGTCTTTCCCGTCCATTACAACAGCCTATGGATATTCCGAGCGAGCCTCTCCATGAGAAGGGTTCTTGAATCTTGTAACCATCCCACCAACTTTTTCATATTCTCCTCGTCCAAGAAACTGAAATAAAATCCGATAATCAAGATGGAGCCGATTCAGCACAATATTTCCGATCGCCAATGAACGGATATAGAGGAGAAACATTCCCATAGTCTCCCTCTGCTCTGATTATGACGTGACTTATTTGGCGAGGCAATCGAAGAGGTATGCATCGTTCAACACATTTTGTTTGAAACCAGGAAGTTCTCAACCCCACCTCTGCCCACTTCGCTTCCTTGGTTTTTTTTCTTTCAGAGCGGATCTGACGGCTCGTTTGTGGAGTGCGCACTTTTCGGCAGCTTGAACTAGCTGAGCGATATGCTCGATGAATTCGGGAAGCCTGCAAGAACGATATACGGCATGAATCAAGAGAAGAACGCCTTTCCGAAATGGACGCATCGTTCCAGGGGAAAGGGTCCTACGAAATCAGTAGACCTAGTCGATGACCATGAAGTAGCGGAGAGCGCTCTCACCAGTCTGAGTGGTCGGGAGTGACTGGTTTTGTTGCTACGAGAGCCAGTTGGAGACAGGTACATCTAGAGACGTTCTCCGATAGCAAAGGCACGTATTCCACGAGACGTTTCAACGATGAACAAACAAGGACAAACCACTGAACGTTGCGGTCGTTCCGCTTCCGTTTGGTGGAGAATGCGGTCAAACTTAAGGAATCTTCATGTGCGCCCGGCGACTTGATGCGCCTACGTTTGGATGTGTTCAGGGTGCTCGACTCCCGTGTATCAACGCTCTCGTTGAGCCTCGCTTGAGTTGCCCGACCGTGCCGACAAGAGTCGGAATCAAATGTTTCTACAACGGGTTCTCGAAGGCCGAGATTTGCATCGGTAGACTCCAAAGTCGTAAGCGAACCCAAGATAAAGTTGTCTGAAAAAAAAAAACGATTCTCGTGCTCGTATTATTCACGTTGCCGACTCTTCTCCTTCAATCCAGAATCACTGTGGCTGTGAACGGCGGAGAGGGAAGTATTCGGGTGACGCTCTACCTGATATCTCTTCTCTGATAGCGCTTCGAATCCCTGTTGACTTCGTCACCGGCGCAGAATCGTTCTGCACGGCTCTGGTCGTTTTGGGATGGTCAGCGGTTCCCAAAGCATTTATTCTGCTGGAAGGCGCAGGCCGGACAGGTGTCGACGATTGTTGCGAGGCGACTGCAAAGCATCAAGAAATATCGAAATCGCCAGTTGGGGCCAACGGCGCGAGGGCAGGGGAGGAAAGTCATTGATTGGAGCTTTTACCACAACTCGAGAACACTCACGTGCGTTCCGTGTCAACGTTCTCTGCACGAGTCTCGCCCGCTCAGCCAGAATGTTCCCAATACTTTTCCTCTGGGCATCGCGAGCTTCCCGTGCAGCCGCTCCAGGATCACCAGCCGGTGATTGTAACACGCCGACAGTCCCGGGACTGTTGTACAGGCGACGTCTTCGCAAATTCGCCGATTTATTCGTGGAGTCGAACAATGATGAAACTTCTGAGTCGAGAGAATCGAATGTCTGTGAAAGAGTACGACGTGAGAGTTGAACCGAAACTATCAATTTCCAATGCCCAGCAGGAGTTGTTCCAGCTCGACGTTTCATTGGGATGCACCTTCGATTCCAATAGCTTCATGAGATGTTTGAGAATTCTTACCGGACTTGGAGAACACAGAGAATCCAACTTGTTCAGCATTGTCTTCTGGAACTCCGACACCTGCGAGTCACTGCGGTTGTGTTTCGATTGCCGTATCATCTTCCTACGAGCTGAAGAGGGATTCCGAGATCAACGCGAGCTCGGGGAAAGATAATATCGACCATGTCCACGAGCCGCTTACGGCCCCGTCTCATTCGAAGTTTTGGAACAGGCAGATCTGCCGCGAAAGCCCATTTCAGAAGGCTGAATCTCTCCGAAGTTCTGAAGTTCGAATGAAATTGAGAAGGAGATGACATGAAGAATGAGGTGGGAATCAGAACGAATCTGGGACCTACCGCACCGACTGAGACATTCTCACAGGCGGCGAAATCTCATAGAGTAACGAAGGATTCGGTCTCTCTCTTCGACGTCAAACGAAAATAGCTTGCAATTGCTCCTCTCCAGGACTACCGAAGGTTTAGAACAGAAGACTTTGCTGCGCAAACGGGAAAATATACCGCGGAGAAGACGAGGGAATCTAAATGTTCAGATTCTTCTGTCATTCGAATTCGGTCGTTTACATCGCAGTTCACTCCGACAGTCAATGGTTCTCAGCTTACCGGGGTTACACCACACACTTTCTGAGACTCGGAGCTCTCTCACAGCATCATGAACGGCGCGGTACAATCCGGAAATATGAATCCTCAAAATTTCGAGACGAATCCCGTTTCTAGCTCAAAACTCGTTGTTTTGGAGCGGTGCACGGGACGATGGGTTGTACGTTGTTTACTCTAACAGCGCGCGCGCCTTCGCTTCGAATTCGAACAACGCTTCCTGTTTTCGGCGCGAAGGTTCAAACGGGACTCGGAGTTACGGTGCATACGACTGTCATCAGAATACCTGCTGCTGTTTATAGCTGCACCACAGGAGCGAGGAATCTGACGTCTTGTGCAATGTGTTGGCGGGAAGAACGTACACGATTGGTCCATGATGAATTTGAGAGAATATAGATTTTGATGAAGGAATCATGTGTCGGGTCGCAGTGCTGATCTGACGGGGAACTCTTCCACTGGAGATGAAAGCAAACGCAATAGAGCATCCAAGAAAACAAGCAAGGTGATGAATCGAGAGGTGGGTATGGAGAGCAACGGATCCGCCGACCAGAATACTTTCTCCCGCTCTCCACCACGATCAGGGCTCAAGACCGTCGACGGAAGACCTCACACCTATGTTCTCGAGAACCAGTCGTGCATCCAACATGGGTGCAATCCCCGAGACTCTCAGCCGTGTGCATGATGAGTTCAGCATTGCGGAATGATTCGTTCACTCACACCAAGGCTCAATTCATGCGGCATCGTTCGTGCACAGGCTACTATGATGACCTTGTGCGTTCACCTCGAACGCGACACGGAATGAGAGCTTCATAAGAATGACAAAGACCTGTTCACGGGGATAAGCCAGAGTTCCCCGCAAGCGGTTCTGACTCGGCTTTGTGAAAGACTATAAATGGAAGAAGCCGCAATTTTTCTTGCGGGTGAAAATTCACGGTCATCATCTCGGCGAGGATTCCCTGCAATGAGTCAGCGCTTCTCTCACCGTCTCAATCGAGAATCGAGTCTGATCCCCGCGGAGCTCACACACTTGACCGCGGTTTGGAACAGAATTTTCTCGCGGTTGACCTCGCGGTCGTAGTTTGGTACTGCTCCGAAGGCTGGGAACCTAATCCCTCATCTATCTGTATAGCCAAGAACAGTAGCAACTGTGGTTACCATGGACAGTAGCAATAACGGAGAGCATAGGGCCGCAGCGTGCAGTTGGTAGCCAATTCATGATCATTTAACAGGTTGCTCACAAAGTTACGATGCACAGGTGGCTTCCTCATCAATTCTCCAAACACTCGTCGAAATTCTTGCAGCTGCGCTTCAGTGCCCCATGCGTATGAGGGCATCAAACTCATCTTCATGAGCGAGCTGGGGCGATTCGGACAGTCGCGGAGGATCAGTTATGAATGAGTTTCCAGCTATTTTCGTCTTCCATGATCGAAACATTTTCGGATCTCACCGATGCGCTCCAGATGTTTCGAAATTGGTTTCCGCTTTGAGCCGCCTTCATGGATTTAGGGCTCCACCGTTGGCATCAGATCAATAATGTTTGCACTTTCATCTATCGGGCAACATCCCGTCACAGTCTGTGACTCACGGAACTCCACGCCGTTTGGAACTCCGTCCAAAATCACGGAACTCACGGATGGAGCTGATTTGAGGGCGAATGGGACAGTTTCGCTGCTCCAGCGAGTAAACAGCCGTGACTCCCGCTTCGAAGATACATGAACCGATTGTAGGCGAAACGTTGTTTTTTAGACAAAAACTGTGACCGTTGTTTGACATACTGTTCAGCCCGAACATGGGAAGGTCTCCCGCGATTGAGGTGCCTGTATCCCCAGCAGCCGATTCCCGGCAACGTACTCTCCCTCTCATCTCGGTATTTTCAAGCATGCCATCCCCGGGGCCGTTTCTTTCACGCAGAATTCTTTCGCTCTTGTAAAGTAACAACAGCTCTGATGGACTGCTCGCGGATGGACAGAATGACGCAAACTATCTCATATTGCCCTGCCCCATGTTCATTGATCGATCTCATTGTCAATGATTATGCGAACCCTCTGCGGTGTCATGCAGGAACCCGCTAAAGGGACAAGGTACACAGTTGATGCGAGGACGCACATCGGAACGTTCTTGGTGTGTTTCTTTCCTGCCTCGCAGCTGAGCTCGCTGATCTCTGTCCTCCTTGCAGCGGGTCCATGGGTGATTCGCTTTGTTGCTCGATACATCTGTCATTTTTCCTAGGTCCAACAGCGAATACATACACAACGGAAGAGTTCCATTGTATGTGAACGACAAACGACAGATTTTGATTGGTTTATATTCTCAGGATCCTGCGGGCTCGGTATAGTGGACTCACGCAGAATGGCCTTCGCTTTCCAAACGTTCATCCGAGAACCCGATGCCCTAAGAACCTAATGGCGATTTGATTCAGTTTCCTCCGCTGTTCAACCCGGTTCACTCAACTGGGCTTCCATCCTCATTTTATGTCCGCACATAGGAGTCAGCTTCGAGGGACTTCCCGGATTCTTCGTCAATCGGATCCAAGAGCCATGACGGCTCAATTGCATCCTTGATAACCATCCAGGCCGGTCGTCCTAATCATGATATGGCTAGACCATCAAGAGATCTGACACTTTTGAATTCTAGATGTTTGCCGAGGACACGGTATTCGTGTCGATTCAATGAACGGAATAGAGGTTCATTCCCGAGGTGTCTACAAGTAAATGCAGAGCATCTGTGTACAAGCAGAACGTAAGTGCCAGTCCACCGCAAATGACTCAGCTCAACATGACTCCGGCGAGTCCTACGGCAACGGAAACATGGCGGTTCTCCTGCGACACATCTTCAACCCGAGCAACGGATCGTCCCGCCCGAAACCAAACGCCCCGGATGACTCCCATACTGTGGTCTCCTGCCGTTATGAATTTGAATCCTTCGATACAGATCATACTCTCTATGACCAGCAGTGGAATCTGTTTCGAGACAGTCACCCAGCGCCTGGATGGTTCGTTGCCCTGCGAGGCGTGCAAATTGTCATCCACAAGACAGATCTGGCGCTTTCTCATGGAAATCACCAAACAAGACTGTTCTGGACACATGAAGCCGACAGCATTCAATGATATAAAATCGAATCTCATCCATAATCGATAGCCTGTCATCTCGCGAGTATCTCACCAAAGATCGCAAAATACGACTGCGGGAAATATAGGTACCGCCTAATTTTTGGAAGCGACGCTCGAGCATCCTGGTTCCACTATGCACGCGGAATGTTTCGGTTACGGAAGTCTCCATTCCATCATTCAGTCTTATACCTATCTTCCCCTTCCAAAACGACCTGACGCCGTGTCTTCCCTAAATTTTCGACCTAGGTCCATAGAGGTTCTTTCGCCTCCAAAGTCTCCGTGATTGGATCAGGACTCGTTCATATACTGACTGGAGGCTCTTGGAGCTCATTCGAGATATTGTCCTGCCAGTGCCCAATCACCATGTTATTTCCCCATCAAAGGAGCAAACCATGTCCATGATAATTTTGGTTTTTTGGTATTCCGTGAGCTTCATCTACAGCACCCTATGGTAACTCAATCCCCTATTCAACTTTGGTTTCCTTCCTTTGCTCGCTCGAAACGGTGAAGTTTTTTGGTCTCGAATAAAGCAAGATCCGACAGATTCATGGGCGCAACCGAACAGGCCCACTGCTAATGTTTCAGGTTCTGCACGATCGAGTGTGGAGTCTCGTAGATGTTCGTCGCGATGAGAGCTTCCGTAAAGAGAACATCCTTCGTCCTCATGTTCCCAGAGAACCTACCTAATACCTCTAGTTCCGAGAAGCCTCTCGACCAGAAGATCCGTATCGAACGTGCAGTTGCATCTCACCCGCGCATATCTCGCGACCCTTGATTCAAAACAAAGATTCCTAACGCAGGCAATGGGGATGCTCGCGTATTCGTCAGTGATCCTGACAGACTGTCCTCTTGAGCCCCGATGAGCGATGCAGCCTCGTGACTCTGACTGCAACGTAATTCATCGGAAAAGGCATCATAACGAGCCCGTCTCTCAACTGGAGCGTATACCTAATCGATGCTAGGGAAGAGACAATCGACCCCATCCTTCAAGTTCCTCTCTCGGATTTGGTGCATCTGAGTACTGAGAACTGACTGTTCGCGAAAGGCCTTGCTGCGAAGAATGCGTATCCATCCACCGACGACAGACACTTGATAATCGGGCGGCTTGGAAAGGATTGTTTACACTCGTTTCAATCGAGCAAACGAGATTCATTGATATGTCCCTGTGACCAGGCCGCGTCATCTAAGATTTCGCGAGATAGAGTTTGCAACCATTTTCGGGGAGGATTCGCGATTTGCCGCCATCCGTTGACGAAACGAGAGGCGAGCCGAACGCGAATCGTGTACGACCACCATTCAATGTTTCATGGGGAAAACTGAGCGGCTATGCTCGCAAAAATTTCGAGGATACGTGTTCTCCACGAGCTGTGCTGTCGCTCCCAGAAACTTTTACATCACGCCAAAGTTTGCATACTCCCTGTGGTTCTTCCTGCTTGTTCGTGTGCTTCAGCTGCGAACGTCCCTGTCCGCGCTCGCCCTAACACCTGGAGGAGGAACCCCGAGAAGATTTTTTGTTGGAACCTGACACACGAGATTCATTCGCTCATATGTTTCCGCGTAAGCCAACATCATCTCCAGACCTTGAGCTCAGAGGGAGGGTGATTCGACGATCATTATTAGGCTTTTCGTTTCCATGACTCTTGGTGAGCCCTATCAGTGAATATCAACCAGGAATAACGATAACGAAACTCGCGAGTGTAGCGAATAACGGAACACCAGTCGCAGCTCAAGGAAATCGGAGAATGTGACACCGCGATCGCGACGTCGAACGATTAGAACAGGGGGTCGAGCTCTGTTTCCACTCCTTGGCTTTGTGACTCGGTCGACAACAACGACATCAGCAGCCGAATCGCCGACAGCGCCGACGACTTTATGACGAGGGATGCAGTAAAGATGTTAATAGCCCTGTTATTAGATCAGCCGATCTGACGACATATGTTCTTCATCTCCCTTTCCCTGATTCTCGAGGGGATCGCTCGGCACTTAATTCAATTCGGGCTTCTACTTACAACGCGCTGACACACTCTCACGAACACAGAGGAGAACACTTACAGAGACCTTTGCTTCTTTCCAAACGAAGTCGAGCGGTCTGTTCAGCTGCCTTTAGTCGACTCCGCTTAGAAACAATTTGGACTTTCTTGATGCTGATGAAAATCCTCTACACTTCGCTCAGGAAGCACTTATTGTTAGTTGCCGGGAATCGTTCCTCTGGATTTTCTCCTCTCTGACCGGGAGATGCTCCTTGACGATTCAAGAGGAATCGAGGATTGTTTCGAGCGGCGGCGAATCATAACAGGAATGCAAGGGTTGTCAGGAGGAGCAGGTGCTCGTTTCTTCTCCAATTCTAGGGTCTCAATTTGTCATGACGACCATAGCGAAAAGTTGGACTCAATATACTCACAATTGTATTCGCTGTTTCTCTGAATGATTGGATTGGACCAATGCGGATCTCTTGATTCCCTGCCCCTATTCAGCAACGCGATCATTTCCTCGGAGGAGCGAATCATTTGGGGTAACGTTTAATTCCTCTTCTCTCGTCGTCCTTGCTCTCGTGTTAAACGATTCTCCCCAGATAGCTTCCGACTCTCCTCCTTCGTCTGCCTCCACCCACCGGGTACCCACCACCGCCACCACGATCTACCCTGAAAAGACCCCCACCAATTCACTCTATGGCTTCTTGTTCGTTCGCTCGCGGCACTTAAACTTCTCGACGGGCTCGTCGACAGCTTCCCCCTTCTCATTCTACTCCTCATTCGCGAAGCTAATCAGGATGGAAGCGAGCAAAATCATCACGGCCGAGTTAAAGAGATTTCGATCGTCCATCTGATTAAACTCTGTTTGGCTCGTCAGAGAACCTCAGGAAGATGAAAAAAAAATTCTCAACGACGTTTTCTTGAGTCTGCACTGCAGCAAACTTTGAATTCCTGAGATGCTTCGGGGAGTGCATCCAAGTAGTTGCTGGGAGGCCGCCGTCACCCCAATTTCGCAACCTGTTTATTTTGTCCATTACCAATGCGCCTCATTTTATGATCCGAGTTCAGTGAGACTGCGGACCTCATAAATCTGCTTCTCATCTAAAATTCATTGGAAGCGGTCCACTCTTCGAGCGCGACGTGGAACGTGAGACGAGGGCTTTCAGTAGGACACAGAACCAGAGTTGGCGATTGATATCGTGCCAAATGTCGGCGTAGTGTGTCGACTGAACTTCTTGAGTTTATAGCGAGAGCTGCTGCCGGTGGTGTCTGTCCTACTTTGAGCGAGCGGAGGACTCGCGCGCTGCGGCAGACGAATAGGACGGGGAAATTGAGGAATAGGCAATTTCTTCGTCCTTTTCCCCGGCGCATATTCCTCGCTGCTCGAGCTCCTTGGGTGGTTCGTCGGTCGGTCGACCGGTCGGTTGGTTCTCGTCCTAATCCTCTCTCCATATGCGGCCCGAGGTTTCAATTGCATTTTCCATATCAGGCTCTTTCCGCTGACTCTCGTCGCTCGGTCCCAAGGCTCTCTATGGCACACTGTACTTGAGAAGCTCCCGCTGTTGTCGATCCAGTCCATATTGATTTTCCTTTTCCTTCCTTTCTCCAAGGGCTTCAGATGTCGATTCTAATAATCGAGGTGGCTCTTTGGGTAGAGGCCAAGAACAGGCTCACTCGCAGAAAACTCGCAGCAGATTGGAGAAAAAACGAGAGGAGCGTTGGGGGGAGAAGCGCCCGACAGAAATAACGCCGAGGAAAGTCCCGATTTCCGGTGCCTTTGCTTTCGACTGAGTATTTGTGTGTGTGCGAGTTCAAGCGTGGTTGAGCGTATCTGTGAAGATATTGAAAACGTTTCCCTCGCTCCCGGTGGCTTCTATTTCTCATCTGCGAAGTTTCGATGGATTTTGCTTCATTCATTCTTTCGAAGCCGAGAACCGACATAATGCGCAAATCTACTGAAAATTCCTTTCTCATCCCGTGATAAGTACCTGCAGTTCCGAACAGCAATCATTTCGAACAACGAATTTCACGATGTAGAACCAGACACATTTGCATTCTGATGGATCCATGTCAAGCGATAAATGAACGACGCCTGAAGTTCCAGATTGCTCCAGTCATGATACCAGCTCTCGATGATCTGGTCTCGACGCCGCGATTATGATCTGCCAAGGAGAAACGAATAATATGTTCATCATGGATGATTATCTCATCACTTCCGTTCGGGAAAACAGCACTAGCTTCTTCGGATACTCTCCCACGACATGGCTCCCCTGGGACGGAATCGCGTCTTGGATCTATCTGATAACAGATATGTTTCCGTTACTTTGCAACGAACCGCCGGTGGGTGGACTTGGAACGCCGCTTTTACCATGAGCGGATTCCGAGGACGGTACCTCTTCAGGGGTTCACTGGGGAGAACATGAACTGATCGAAATCTGCAGGCGGTCAGCATTAACTGTATTTGGTCTCGAAATTGACGGTACTTATTTTGGATATGGGATCTCCCATTTAACGAGGGTCAGCGGTGACGTCGAAACTCCTCCACCTCTTATCATACACGATGAGGAGTTTGTTGCCGTTGTCAAGGTGATGAGGTTTTTCGGCCTCTTTTCGACGTCGGAATTCCGTGATCGTGCAGATCTCCCTGTAGCTGAACGTAACGAGCTCAGCGCCCCCCCCCCCCCCCCATGTCAAGCCACGTCAGCGCTGCCATCGTTCAAGCTAAGGGCCTTTGACGTAGTCAAACGCATCGCTGTCACCGCTTCTCTGTCAAAACCATGATTACAAAATACCACTTGGCATCGACCGTGGCTATAGTCAACCGAGGCCCTCGATCATAAAATTCACATCGATCGAAGTCGTTGGGTATTTAATAATAATCTGGGTATGTCGCAGTTCGGCAGATGACTCTAACGTGTGAGGACGCTCTCTACGTCGTCCTACTTTCGGCCCCCAACTCACCCTGGACAAGTGGCGCTTCTGTGTTAGAGAATGGTTGAACATGGCTGATCCAGCGTTCGTCCGAAGAACGGACACCGGTACCATTGTCGAGAAGAGAGCTTCAGTAATAGGGATTGGTCTAACCCAGTGGTTCTCAAACTCCACTGACCCATAGACCCCCTAGGCGACTTCGTTGAAGTTTATGGACTGCCGAACCCCAAGGGGTCGACCGTCGACCCCTGATCCACCTACGTGGACGCCAAGAAGTATGGTCAAATCCACCCCGGCATCACCTCTGTAAACCGGAGATCGGCCATCGACCCCCAGGGGTCGATATCGACCATTTTGAGAACCACTGGTCTAACCCCTTTCGCTCGAGCCAGCGTCCAAATAGCTGAAAATTCACATTAGCAGAGCGAAATGCGTCCGAAAACTTAGCAATCTCGACGGTATTCGATTGCCGCGGTCCCTGACCACGGATCGCCAATGCAGAGTACCCAAACTCAGGTATAAAACGTTCGGTAGATTCCGTGGGGAGATCTCTCCGAAAGAATACCGAATGGGGAGATCCTCCAGCGCAAGGAATAACTGAATACGGCCTGAGAAGTTCAAACGAATAAATATATTCAGTAGTCTTTGCTGCGAATACTTCATTCCCCACATTGATGAAGGTTGCGGTTTGGCCGGATTCATCATAATGTGGTCAGTCTACGTTGTAGTGCGCTCGAGGATTATGGCGATGGGATCCCTTTGGTCCGTTCCTTTCGCTTGTCCTGAAGCTCTGCGAGTTCTTCTATCTGTCGCTCGGTGAGCAAGTCATTATTTGCGTCTGTGAGTAGCGAGCGGGTAAACGATTGCAGTGAGCCAGGCGGGCGAGCGGGCGGGCCGGCCGGAAGGCAAGCAAGCGCTGGTAAACGAGCGGGTAAGCAAGGAAACCATAGCGAAACGGGCAAGCAAGTGAGCGGGCGAGCAGGGTATGGCAACGAGCAGCATCGTTTTGCGTTGCCTCGTGCGCAAGACAAGAACTCCGAGCCGGTGGCTTGAGTGGGAAGCGAGAACGGGCGAGTGGGCGCCCGCTTCAAGTCGGGTGGGTCGGAAAGCACAGAACTCCTGAAGCTCGGAACTCCTCCCTCCCCCCGACCCGGGAGCACGCGCGAGAGCCAATGGGAGACGAGGGCCCGCCCACGACAGCGGCAAATCATTTTTAGATAACATGAGAGCTTTTTTCTGTAGTCGCTGCTGCATCCGACTGAGAGTTGTGCTCCGTTGTGCTGGCTGGCTGACTGGCTGGCTGACTGCCGCCACCACTACCGCCACCTCCTCTTCCTCCTCCTTCTTCCTCTTCTTCTTCGTCTTCTTCGTCTCCTGTTCCGTTTAGAGGGAGATTATTTTCCAGCGAGCACGAAGCCAATTGCCATTGAACGAACAACCGACCGAGCGACCAACCAACGCGAGTCGAGCGATCGAGCGAGTCAGGCGACCGACCAGCAGAGCTCCTCCAACATCGGGAGTAGCAGCAGCCGCGGCAGGAATCTTAGAAAATATACCTCCGCCGTCGGCGGTCACTTCTCGACTGTTGGTCGTAGTGCGGTGACTGAGCTCGCGGTCGTCCTCGATATCGTTGACAACGTCGTCGGCATCCTATGCTTGGGACCGAAGTGAACCGCGTTCAGACTATGGCTGCAGCAGCACCCACCGGAGTTGTGACCAGCTGCTGCTTCTCCACTTGAGGAGAAAGTGTCTAACACGCGGAACATCGTTTTGCGAGGTGCGAGACTTCGACGTCATCTAATTTGTGTTGTGCCTCCAGCCGTCTATCTCTCACTTCGTCGGTGTGCCTCGACCGGAGCTAGTGCTTGTGTGTCTCTTTTGTGTGCCGCTGTTGATAGAGTGTCATCGTGGTGATCGCCTCGATCCTGGGAGTTTTTCGTGGGTCCTCCGTCGAGTCCGGATTGTCTAATCAGAAACTTCAGCCAAAATGCATTCGAGCCTCGACATGCTGCATAATCCAGATCAATCGGTGACCTCGGAGGACTCGAACCACAGTGAGACGAGTCAACATCCGACACCGCAATTGCACATGAACCCCTTCAACAGCCAACAGTTCCTCACGTTCGGGAATCCCTTCGATCCGTCGGCTGCGAATCTCTTCAAGATGCAGCAACAGTGTCAGCAATCGCAACTGCAACATTCCCACCAGCAGCAGCACAACAACCAACAGCAACTGCAAGACAACCAAGACCCCAGCGAGCTGAGTCTGGACAAGAAGCCCATGTTCCCCGACGAGAAGATGAGCATGAGTTTCTTCAAACAGATGACTCAGGGCGGGGAGTTCCGCTCGGACGACGAGACGGCACATCTCGATCTCGTCGCGAAGACGAAAAAGGATACCACGAACAACAGTGCCAAGGATATCTTCCACGAACGAATTTCGGCGTTCAAACACAAAGCAGAGCTGACAAGCGAGAAGACGTTTGAGAATAACTCGCAAACGAGTCTCAATTCGGGTACATCGCACAGAATAGATGACATTCTTTCGAAACCCTCGGTGTCACCGTGCAGTGCGGCAATGCAAGCGGCTGCGTGTGGACTGCTTGTCCCCCCATCGAACACTCCCGCTTGGAACAATCCTGCCGCTGCTTTGTTCCGAGGCGCGGCTCTCGCCGCCGCGGCTGCGGCCGCTGCTCATCACAATACGCAAGGTGAGTCGGAAATATGTATACCAACATCGCTCCGTAGCTGATGGTTCTCCCACCCTTCCCGCGGTGCCTGCTATCGCCTCGGCCGGAAGTGACGGTTCCGAATCGCGGTCGACCCAACTGGGCTGGCTGGGCGACAATTATGGAAAACCAATCCGCATACGGACTCGTATTATGAGTTTCCCGGCGCGAAGAGCGGCCGTCGATTCCCCTCGCCGCTCTTTCTGCTTGAGCGACACGCCACGGATGAGGGTTTTCGACTACGAGCTCACACGAAGTCATCGTCGTTTGGAGCTGTGAGCTTGAATATGCCGATATCCCCAGTGTGGCAACCCCGAGGATTCGTGGCGTATAACTCGAGCCAGGACGTATCTCTGTGTGCTTCAGTGGCGTGTATTTGAATCTCGAATGGGGGGGGGGGGCGGAAAGCCAGAGCGCATGGTCATCCCTTCTCGGGAGCGCAAATACGCCCCTTCCACACCGATTGAATCTCGAAACGGTGACCGAAAAACCGTGCTGTCCGGATGAATGAGAGCGCTACGTTTGAAGTGGAATCTCGGATCCCTCTGCAATTGAGCTGAATCATATTAGCGCCCGGCACAGTATCGTGAGCTGAGGGGGGGGCGATGGCCCTCCCTTATTTTTCACGCTACCGCTGTGCTCCAGGGAAGTTTCCGACCGATGAGACTCTGGAGAAAATGCGAAATTCCGCGCGTTCTGACGACATCTGATCCGAAGCCAGCTGCGAAAACAACGGACTCGAACGGCTGCTGTGGAGGAGCTGCAAACTCGAGCGAGCTGTACCCTTCATGTACACTTGCGTCGACGGCCAGATGAAGCTGTCCACGATTTCGGAGAGCGATGGTTCAAACTCCTATAGCATGATTCCTACCTCACCTGGCACTTCGGTCATGGACGGATCCTCTCTTGACGGTACATTGGAGGCCTCATCCGGGGTTGCGCATGGTTGCTTCTCCCACTTCAAGGATGGTCTCCCTCAGAATGGCTCACGCTCACATAATCACAATAATGTTCAATGATTTTGGGTCGAACTCGGATTTTTTTCGAGGTAATACTTCCTCTCTACAATATGAATTCCAGAAGACCTGCTTTCGATTGTCGCGGGCAGTGGCTGAAGCTTCCACATGAGCGATTTGATATAACAATGCATAATAAGAGCTCTCCACTGATGCTGAACCCCTCGAGAATTGGCCGAATCTGCGTCAGAAGAGCCCGCACAAAGACATCGAAGTTTGTCCGGAATCTCAAAACTATCAGTTCAAGTAATTGGACCTCGGTGCCTTGAAGCTCAAGAGATTCGTCTCGATTCATCGAGAGCACAAGCCGAGGAAAATATTGTAGGAACCAATTCGAACGTAGAAAATCGCCGTTCTCACTCGCTACAACGAATTATGGCGAGATGGTCAAGGAGGAAGTCGAGAGAACAATGAATTCGAGGCTGGACAGAATGATGTCCAAAAATCGGGGGTCGCACGCAAGCTATATTTGTGTAAATCAATGTCCGTCCATCTCGAAGAGACACCTGAACTAATGCGTGGATGGGCATGGGAATCGCGGGATGTCATGGATCGGGTCGAGGAATAGGCCACCAATCAACTCCCCCACATTGACGGACTTCGATGACGCAGGAGCCCTTTTTGAGTTGCTTCGTCGCCCGCAACGAAGCTTCCAGAAGCACGGGCTGATTCGGAGTCGAGGCCGTAGGAAAGTGTCCGAGCAAGAGAAATCCTTCAGTGAAACACCAGTTGATGTTCTTTAATCAGAGGGTCAACCCGTTACCTCAACAGCTCAGCCCTTGGGCCGAGGAGTCGACAGCTGTGGCCGAGCGTAGCCTCCCCTTTCCTTGGAAGCTCCCCGGCTCACTCCTCATAGAAAGCTACGTTCACTGATCTCTCGCCACACAGCAGAAATAGCTACAGGAGTCTGAGCGTTAATGCCTGTCGCTATGGATTCTCAATTCCCTCCGATCACGTTGTCGACCTGATATACTTTCCCCGATTAGCTCCGTCGAGGTGATCTTCGATTCGCCGCAGTATGATCAGGCGGGTTTCGTGCATGTCCGAGAATAATTGGGACGCATGTATCTTACAGAGAACGGGGGCTTATGGAGTTTACTTTGAGAGTGGAAGCTTCACGACGACGGAAGCGAAAATCGAGCGGATTGAGAGACGATCAGCAGTGGATCTTTAAATGCTTCAACCGATGATTTCTATTGCGGATCGAAACGTGCTCGTCAACATCGTCGACGAAGATCCTCATAAAGGCGAACCGAAAAGCTCCAGTCTTCAGTACATTGACGGTTCCTCGTTTTTTGCATTCGATAGAGGCCTCAATTCGACGAGTTCCGTGGGGCGCTATTGAGACTAGACTGAAGAGATTCGGAGGAGCCTGCTTCGCACCACTTCGGATGCAACCGCAGTTCTCTATCGGAACTCCCTGAACGCGGACTTCGGGACGATCTCTCAGCGTCCGGAAATCCATCGAGAATCTGTCGGTAGGGTCGTCGTTGACTAGACGGGCTCTCGTGGAGTGTCTGACCTCTGACCCTTGGGCGGGATAAGAAACGCCGCGATACCCGAGCGTTCAAAAAGCGCATTCGCTCTCGAATAATCGGCGGTCGCCAGAAATGGTTGTAAGAGATGCACTGTGCAGAATTCCCAGAGCGGTGACACTATATCTCCTGGCTCACCGAGAGTTGACCTGGACGACAGACGGAATGACGGGAATCTGGGGAGAGGAACGGGGAGGGAGGGGACTGCGCACAGCTTGTCCTGGAATTACTTGAGTAAAGCGAATCATCTGTCCGTCCATCGAGCTGTAGCTGTATGTATACATAAGCCCTGGGGGTGAGCCCCACCGGTTTGCGGGGGGCAGCAGTTGGTTGGTTGTTCTCACTACATTCATTGCTGTGTCACTGTTTCTCTCCATTCACCCGAACAGAACCGGAAGAGGGAGGACCACCAGATAGGAAAGAAGAAGAGGAGGGTCGGCGATATATGAACAGTAATGTTCTGCAGGGGCAGCTGCATCAGCAACGGTAGCAGTGCAGTGAGAAGGGGGCCAAACTATTATTTGGCTTCATTGCCGCCCCCTCACCCCATCCCTGGACCCGGCCCAGAGCCCCACCGTCCCGACGGTCCGTTACTTCGTTCCGTCCCCGTGTTCTCGAAGCTGGCCCTGTTCCCATCTTATGGAGAGGGTGGGGCTTGACAACAGGCTCCGCCTTACCCTCCTTCGTTCCGTTATCCTCAAAACTCAAGTGGGGCAAGCCCTGATTGCAGCAGCAGCGGCACCGTGCGCAGAGCCAGCATCCAGGCTTGTTGGGGGAGAACGAGAAGATGGAATCTTTTTGCGTTTCGTCGCTGTCCCGATAGGCGTGCCGACAGACTGATCCGGTGCTCACGCTTGCCTGTTTCGTTGCCTCTTCTCATGGGGGCTGATTCTCGCCTGGACTGATTCTTCGGCCGTCACCAAGGCCCGTTGCAGGGCCGTACCACGATGAGCAGTTCCGAGCAAGTCGAAGACTTTGAGTCGTGACACATTGGCGGAACGAGTCTCCAACAAGCCTCAGAGATCGAGGTTCTGGAAGTCAGAGGGCCAGAGGGAGTAGCTCGTTACACAGAGATACATCTGAATCGCCGATCGCTCTGAACTGAAAAACGGCTCGACTCGCTCATGAGACGCTCCTCTCCGAGCTTTGGCCCTGGAGCAGATCGACAGATAAACTCCTGTCTGAGGTCCAACGACTTTCGGTGAGGCTGTCCCCTCCTCGAAGAGAAGGATCGAATTACGTGATGGGATTTCATTCGTGATGTTGTTGATGGGGGCGAGGCGAGTACTGTTTGCGCCCTCAGTCTCCGTGCTCGACAAGGGTTCCCAAGTGCGACGACACAAGAGGGTGCGGGAGAGCTCGGGAAAAGTGTGATGGGAAGACAGGACGGGAAAGAGGCCAGGTTATTATGAATTCAACAGATGTGTCTTTCGGTTCTCCTTGCTCGGATTTTTTCGTTCCCGTTCGTCGTCGTCTTCTTCGTCATGATCGTCGAGGCCTGGAGCGGGTTTTGCATTCAACGTCATTATTCAAATTTCAACTTTTCCATAACGCCAGCCTGCTGCTGGCTGTTGGATCATTCGCTGCTTCACTTCTTCCGTTTTCATGAGTACCCGAGAGCCTCTCCATTTTCGGAGGAGCCTTCCCGAAGCCGTCTATCTCGTCTTTGTTCTTCCCAAAGCTTGTCGAGTTTCGGCTGAACCGCAATGGCTTAGATCTCGCCATGGAATATTCTCCCGTTCGAGCGGCACGCTAAGAGTTTGATCCGCCGATTTTCTCGGTTAGCATCGAGTTTCGAAGGAATTCTCTGCGCATCGGTGCGACCATGTCGGAGCGCGTGAGATCATGGAAGCGCATCCTCATGTGAAGGGTGCTTCCTTTTATCCAAACGAGCCCCTGGTAGAATTAACTCAGCGTGTGGACGTCGCTGCCAGCCGGGTCGGAAAGCGTGCAACGCACTTCAGTGAGCTTGGAAGTCTGGTCGTTCACAGGAAACGGTCGAGGACTCTCCTGTTCAAGCTGGTCCCCGAAACTGTCGTGCAGGAGTGAAACGTCGGAAGAAGCGGTTCCGAATCCAGACAAATCACTAATGTAACACCATCGTCGTCGTCGTCATCATCATCATCTACATACATATGAGTGGATCCAACCGGCGCAGGTAGACTCATAATACCTCTGTCATTGTCACTTGCAGCTGGCGTTGGTAAAACATCAAGCGAGAGTGCAACTGGCCTCCCACATCCATGTATGACTCTCTTCGAGGAGCCGAGCGAACGACCGACCAGCTTGCCCGCTAGCCAGCCGAACCGTAGAGTAATAACATGTACAAACTGTTCCCAAAAACAATTTTGTGGTCACAGCACTCGGTCATACCACCACGGCAAACTCGAATCGATCGTCATTCGACCACAATGAAAGAGCTATTCGGGAAATTCGCCATGGGGAATCAGGGCTCGAATGATTCCTGCGGCAGAGACTGGCTGCGATCATACGCCTCCCTGCTTTTCTGAGTTTGCGGGATTATTTTCGCCGTCGATATTTGAGAAGTATGATCTTACTCGGGGTTCCTACTCTGAGGACACGCTGCTCTCCGGAAGAATTCTCTGGTTTTCGGATCTGGGTTCCACACGCGGAGCTCAGGTCAGGTGAATCGCAACTTGCCGAATGGGGAAGCGGGGGTGGGATTCCTTTCAAGCACAATTGAATTGTTCATTCAAAAGGAAAATATATTTGGATTCAAACACATTACGGCTTCGAGGAGTCGTCTTGCACGTACTGAGAATAGTGCACACCAACAGACTCAGACGGAAGCGACATAAGACAGCGTTTCGTCGTCAAGAGAGAGTTGGGCAAAGTTGCCTCGAATGTCTCTTTCGATGGAACGATAAAACAGATAAACGAGGCCATCTGTTGCATTGGCAGCGAGCACACTTATTCATAAAGCAAATACAAGCTGTCACTGTGCCTGCTTACCGCCCTGGCTTCGCGCCTTTATGGCCTCATTAAAACGAGTGAACGAACGAACCGACGCAGGACAGACAGACAGACGGAGAGACCAAAAGTCAGACGAGGAGTCAGAGCTCTTTGAGCCGACCATCTGATGGATAGCGGTGTTCACAGAGAGCTCAAAATTGAGCGAGTGACTCGGAGAGGGATATTTCCTCTCCAGCGTTCACTTTGAAGCTGCTTCAAGTATTTTCGATTCCTGAGGGTTCGCCAACGAGAATGCGAGCTCTTGATCCGAAACTCAGAAGGCCGGCGATTGCGAAGCTGCATCAGACGCGGATTCCTTCCGCGAGCTTCGTCTCTGGACTGGGTCGGGATGATTTTTCGGCGACAATAACGAGATGGGCTCTCCGGCATTTTGTCATCTCCCAACGAGCAGGAGGGCACGGACGCGATGACTTCAGAATTCACACCCATTGCACCCTTCTTCGAGCTTGCGGGCTCCTACTGAGGCGATCTCCATCTCGTTATCACTTGAGAATCGGTATCACACAGTACATTACATATGATTCTCGCATATACTGCACAGTGTTAAACCATGCTCTTTTCGTAGAGATTCAGCTGGATTCATGTACCGTTTCCTTGAGTCCGTTTCTTGGTGATTCCTGGCTCCTACAAGAATTGGGAGGGAATCCTAGCGTCTCACAGGCGCGACGTCAGAAATAGGCCCAATGTCCATCGACTCGCAGCGGGAATCTTTCACGTGCATGTGGTGGGAACCCCTTCGAGGAAGAGGCGTGAAGTTCACGCCTTTTCCCTGAAGACATATGCACTCAGAATGACCTTCGACGGAATGCGAACACCAGCCGGCTCCAACAGAATGTCCTCGACCCGCTTGAAGCGTTCTTTACCGAAATCGGAAATGAGAGATTTCGAATAACGATCCGGAAACTCCGAGTTGACTGACTCTACGATTGTGATTCTCGTCAACCTTCATAACTCCATGCTCCAGGAAACATCCAACGACCGAGTTGTTTTGAGAGCGCCGAAGTTCAGAACTCGATGGAGAGTTGAAACGATGGACAAAACAGCACGCTGCTTCTAATGAGTCAAAAACTTGTGAATAATTCTGAGATACGTCCATGTGGCTATGAAGAGGGAAGTTTCCGTTCGAGCACTATAGGTTACTGTCGGTTTTCTCTGTTTATTACACGTAGGCTTCTTACCTTCCGAATCCCCCAATGGGCTCGATAGCTCGAGACGGATGCTCTCGAACCTAAGACGTGACGGTTGGTGGTTCAAGATTTCATCCGAATATATTCCCATCTCGTCAATGCAATTCCAGCGAGAGCCCGGACTCACACCTGGATTAGCTGAGATTCGACAAGAGAAAAATCGCCACGTATCGGAAGCGGCGCGCCAAAGAAAAGCGAGCTGCGGTCGATTTGGTCCGCGAGTTGTGTCAATTATTCCCATTCGTGTGAATTTTCCCCTGCATCCCTGCTTCGTAGAGATGCTACATGTGAGAACTTTGTCCAGTACAGGTAGAGTCACGCATGAGATCGAAAGAGGATCTCGGAATCAACTTGAGTTGTACATGATTCCCTCGAACAAATGTTTCTCGAGCACCCTTCGGATATCAATTGCTTGGGTTTGCTCTTTTCTCCGGGTTTCCCTTTCAGCGGTACAAGGCGACAAAACCCAATGACCGACTCAGGTGTTTCCTGGGGGGGTCGGCTCTCATAAATGTCACTGTAGGCACTTTGTTCTACCTACTAAAGAGGCGGTGGTGGTAGCGGCAGCTAGGCGACAGCAACGACAATCCACATGCTTCTTCTTTACGAGTGTCCAAGCTGGCGCCAGATTCGTTGTCCCCATTCGTTCGTTTGTCGCTGACTTCGTTCGTTCCACCCAGCGACTGTTGAAACGACGACGACGACAGCTTCATAGCTGGGAAGTCTGTTTGTCGCGTGTGCTCAGTATGACTCCCATGGAAAACGCATCGACGACATACTAAAGCGTGGTACACACAGCAGCTGGTCTTTGATCTCGTTGTTGTTGTGCTGTTGTCCATGTTCCTGTCGTGGGAGCTGTTTCTCGGCTGGAACACGATATTGTGATGGGAGTAACTTCCAAAACATCCTCTCGGAGTCGATGGGACTCGGCAGTGATTCTCGAATCTGAGCTGGAAACTCGCGAGCGCGTGAAGGAATTCATGGAACGCGGATTCGGAAACCTGGCGCAAATAATTCAGTAAATAGCCATAACTTACTTTCTTCGTCAGAAAAGCTGCCCGAGAAAGCCTGAACGTCGCGTGAAACTACGCTTGGCTTTCCATTCGGTCGATAATTGGAAACCCTCGGATATCGTGAAATTTTAAGCTCGGTTCTATTCTTGCAGTTTCATCGCCTTTGGGTGGTCATGGAGGATCGCCGTCGCCAACTCGGATGCCAACGTTAGGTGGCGGGCCAGGGATGGGAGGACCTCCTTCGAAAAAACACACGCGACCAACCTTCTCCGGCCACCAGATCTACGTCCTTGAGAAAACTTTCGAGCAGACAAAGTACCTCGCAGGACCAGAGAGGGCTAAATTGGCTTATGCACTTGGAATGAGTGAAAGCCAGGTTAAGGTGAGTTGGTCCGGAGAGAGACGGCGAATCCTGAGTTTCCAGCTAGATATTCCAAAATGAATCCTTTCAAAAAACAGTCTCACTCAGAAACTCGAAAAGTCAGGTGCTCCGATACCCTGTCGCCTGGATTGTTATTTCGGCGCGAAAATAGAGGGCGACGAATGTAGCAGGTTTTTAATTTAGACCCAAGTTCGGGGACGCTGCTGTTTTTGCTCCCCCCGCATTCGATGTTGATTCGGCTTTTTCTTTCGGGATATTTATGCTGTGTGGTCGATATTTCTCGTCGGGCTTGATGAGGCGGATAAACTACGAGACCGAACGGGCGATGCGAGAACATTTCTTTCGAGCTGTATGTTACGAGGCATCCAAATACAGCCCTACAAGTTTCCATGGGGGGAAGAACATTTAATACCCGGTTCGTTCCTGAGTCTTGCTCCCGCTATTACTTCCGGGCCAACCTGAGTCAATGTTCAGATCACTTTCACCGAACTCTGAGAGCCGACCGCGAAGTCTGATTGTCTTCTGCTCAAGCGCATCACGTCAAGTGAATCGTCATCTTTCCTATTCTGCCCTTGTCCGAGGACTCTCTGCCGCTGTGTCTCTGCTTTGATCTCTCTGCTTTCTTCAGTGGTTTTCCCGACGGAAGATGTACGTGCCAATCTTCTTCGATGGTTCATGCCGACTCGATGACTGACAGTTGCATCTCTACGCTTGTTCCGTTCGGGAACATGAGTTGTGAGATAGGTTTCAAGTCTCCAAGGGCCCTCTTCCATGTTTCACTACGTGTGTTGTGACGTTGGAGAAGTTGTTGTTGTTCTCTTTGGTACTGTATCGCTCTCGCGGTGCAGTTTTTCATCGTGAGCGAGTCGTCTGCGAAGTCGGCAGCCAGTTGGTTTCCTTGTTGGAGCCCTCGAAACAATTTCATATCCAGCTCCTCGTCGCTCCGGTCCGTCGGTTGGTCTGCTCTTCAGGCAGGCAGCAAGTCAGTCGGCCGGCCAGGAACCTAGGCGAGCGAGCCATTCACCCATCAAAGCAGCCCGGGAGCGAGTGAACGAGCGAGGATGGAGGAGGGTGAATGTATTTATCACCTCCTAATAAGATCATACCATACATCAAGTGGGGAGACGCGCGGGGCAGGGAAACACTAAAGTTGTTCACACTCAATTTAGCTTCTCCAGCGCTCTGCTGCGGCGCTCCGTTCTGGGCTGTCGTCGGCGGCCTCGTCGTCGCAATCGTCGGCAAGTTACACTGTTGTCGCCAGCATCGGTGACGGCTACTGCCGTCAATCATGATGACAATGATTGAGCCCAGATCCCCGATGAGCATAAGTCATCATATGGCTGTGAGAGGCTAGTGGATCGAATTCAATTAAACGAGAGTAATTAACCTTTGCGAAACAGATGGACAGACGCCGCGGTCGGAACCCGGAGCCGCTGGGCAACCGAGCCTTTTAGCGGGTATCAATTCTTTGGAATCGGATGCTCGAGTCAAACGATCAACTCTGTTGTCAAGATCTGTCAACCGTTGGAGATTCCATGCGGTTTGACAACGAGGAGATATTTCCGAGTTCCCGAACCGAGCCCGAGATTCCCGCTCGCAGATTCGAGGGCGCTTTCCGAGTTTTTACTGTTGAATGTTGAACGGGGCAATTCCCTCGTTGCTCGTCATCATTCGCCGACGGACGATAACTCGAATGTGATATTTCTACGTCGAGTTCGTCTGCTTGACGCACCACCGGCTGGAGAATCCGGCAGGCGGAGGGTATAATGACCCGCAGCTCAATCTCCTCCTGGGCCGGTCCCCGCTCCCAAACTGACTTTGCTTAGCTCGAGCTGCGGCCCGCCCGGCCTCTCCTGTCGGCCCAGTTTGTTTCGTCCATCGGAACGGCCACCACCTAATGGCTGCTACCCTGCCCTGTCCTGTGTCACCCGCCGTCGTGTGTTGGCCCCCGCCTTTATTTCCCCAGTTTCTCCCGGCTTATTCCCGAATTGTCCGCCCTTGGCTACCCCGTTCGAACAAGCGGTGTAACAATCAACGTAAATTGAGCTGCCCCTCCTCGTTCTCGTCGAGGGACCTGATATCCTGGTAATGCCGCCGCTGGCGCCACCGCCAGGGCTGCTGCTGCTCGAGTTGACTCCTCCTTCGTGTGTGTCTGTCCCTCACTCTTGGTTCCCTTCCTCTTCATCGTTGCTCCCCATCTTGATTCACGGAGCTCCCCGTTCTGTTGTCCTACGGTGGATGTTTCGGCCTGCATAAAGGTGAACGCGACGGAAATGGAGGCTGACTTTTTGACAGCCCAGGAGATTAGGGCAAGTTCTAACCTAAAGGGAATGCGATAACCACGCCATTCCTCCATAACGAAAAATGGATATCGGGTGGCGTTCGGTCCAGTTTGATAGCCGGTCGGCGACCTTTCTGTGCAACGAATCGGCTCCGGAGTGTTGTCCCGTTCATACCTCTGGGTGGAGCAATGGCAAAATTGAAGCTCCTCTGTTTTCACGACGGAACTCACTCTTCTGTTAACGTTCGCACAGTCACGCTCGTGGATAGCGACGACATTCCCGAATACTTCCATGAAGCGATTTTCCTCCGGCCCCGGAAATTAGCCCGTTGGAATCCAGCGTTCCAAACCAGAAGAGATGCGAATGCTGTTGAAGTTCCGGATAAACTCAGGTCGAATCTAGTCATCCTATTGCATCCCGACCGATCACCCATTCTCCGTGGGACGTCCCTCCAGACGGATCGTTCTGCTACTTTCGGAGCGGCTTCTGCTTGAGCGAAATAGTGCTTCTTGAGTTCGGAAGTCTCTGTCATTGGGTCTCGCTTTTGATGCTGCGATTCAGAAATCACCGAGGAGCGATTCACAGGAACCGGATCAGCGGTGCTGTGTACAGTAGGGCGCTCACGCGGCCGCACCTGTACGTCGGAGGCGAGCATCGTTCAGGCGCACTAACTGTCGCGAGTTGAGATCTCTTCCATGGCGATTTTGGAAACATCGCGATAACTCTCATTAGGTTCCCATTTGACTCTAGAGTGAGAGCACCAGCTCCGATTCACACATATGCCTGCTTCAAAAGCTTCGCTCCTGGGTCGGAATTCCGGGACTCTTCTGCGCTGTTCTTGCTGTTCTTAATGTCGTTACCGTAAGTCGGGAATTTTCTTACCCTTTCTGCTTACGCTCATCACCCGGGGGGAAGGATAATCGGATTCTGGATTGCACAGGATGACTCGTGGATTTCTTCTTTGTCCGCGACGATCGGTCGAGAACTGCATTCGCTAGGGTAGTTGTGCTACTTGTGTTTTCACAAAGCTGACCGAGAAACTCCCCAGGTCTACTGATTCACTTCGTATTGGTATCATCGGATGTGGGGAAGAAATCCATGAGCTCGTTATCAGGAGTTCCAGATTTTCGTCCGGGAAGGAGAAACTGAATTAGCTCGACATCCGGGCCGATTGAATGGGCCGGATCTATCCAGCAACTTCCACGTCGGAAAGTCTGGACCAATCTAAGAACTTTTTGCCATTGGAAAATTTTCCGAACTCGGCTCCCCTGAGGAGATACGGGGAGAATGCATCGAGGACGAGATTTAATGAAGAAATCAGCGATTTGAGTCAGGCTGATGTGATCGGTCGCCAATGTCGAGCTCTGAGCCGATCCCCGGCATTTCTCACGGCGAGTTCATCGAATCCCTGACCGCATCCGATGGAACCAGTACTAGCTGTATCCACTGAATCCAGATGCTTCTCGCTCAGTTTTGTGGAAGAAGTAGCAGAATATGTATCTCGAGCCGCTCCGTAGAATGCTATTCTTCTTTCAGCGAATAATGATCCGGAGAAGATAGGGTGAGAAAATCCTCGACCCATGACGACCGCCCCCTAGTTCACGTAGAATCTCTTGGAAGCTCTGAAATTTGGCAGGAACGTCGCGATCGGGCCGATCTCTGAAGCGGAACCGCCTATCAGGCACTCGCATGATCTCCAAAAGAACGATAATTTGCCTGGAACTTGAGTTGAGTAGACATTCGAACCAGAGATTCCGATGAAGCCCCCTCACGGAGGTATTCAGTCGGCACGGGCTCATTTTGAAGAAAAATTCCTCCCACTCTATGTGCTGACGGTATCGGAATCTAATAAGGATCAAGAGCCTACTCGATTCAGACATCGGCTACTGTTACAATTTGGGTGGGAAGCTCTCGCTTGCTGCTGGAATTCTCACTGTTTTTGGACCAACAATGATGAATTCCACGTTCCGTGTACATGTCATTCCTAATTCTGACATGATTGAAGCCAGCTTATCTCCTGACCCGTGGCCTGTTATCCGGTGAGCTGATCTCTCCGTATCTGCCGCATTTACTGCGGCCAACAAAGCAATTAGTGACTCGACCAACTTGGCCGTGAGCATCGTGCAGGATTGTCTACGGTCGTTTAGTGCCTCTTGTTTTCTACGATAGATTTCTGCTCCCTTGGTATCGAAGAGGCGACACTGATCTGATTTCTCGTCGTTTCCCGCTACCTTCTCCGTTTTCCGACCGAACCTCTCAGCCAGCCCTCAGAAGTGTTCCGGGATCACCTTTCGGTGTGGCTTCAGTAACACTCCCTAACGCCCCCGCTGCCTTGGAGTTCCCGAAACTAACAGGGGACAGTCTTTTCCCGTCGATTCAACTTTCTTTGTGGAAGGGTCCCAGTTCTCAACGAAAACGATCGTGAACAGAGAACGCAACAACTTGACTACCGGGCAAATGTATGAGAGTCACACTCCGTGACACTTCTTGCACGCTCTCCCCTCGGCTCTTTGTGACAACCTGAAGCCACATTGTGAATGAGCTTAGGCGAAAAAGGAAGCAGGTGGTAGAGACTCACGTGTCGCCCAATCTCGTCCTCCCTCTCTCGGCGATCCCGCCGCTCACGCCTCCCGACATACGATTCCGAGGCGAGGAAAGCTGAAGAAGAGCCTAAAAAGGCACTCGGAGAGGTATCTCGATCGGCCGACCGACAGATACAGCGGGAGTGTGAGCAGGAGAGTCAGTCAGCCGCGAACGAGGACACGTGTCCCACTAAATAGCGAGTGAGCAAGCAACCGATCCCCGCACCCATCGACTTCAGGCCGCCCACCATTGCCCACCAGATAGAGGTCTGGATAGAGCCAATCACAGCCATGCTAATAGCTCGGCTTAGCCGGAACGAGGAAGAAGCACGGGGAAGATGAAACACCTTCATGAAAAGGTGACATATTAAAGCTGAACACGAGCGGTATCATTGTTGCGCCACGTTGAGCTTTTCGCTGAGCATGAGCCTTAGCTAGTCAGTCAGTGGGACGGTTCTCAGATAGCTTCTCCACTCTGCGGGATCCATCGCAGTTTGTAACACTCTGTAGCCGCGGGGAGGAAAGATTCAGGAGGGTCGTTTCGCTCCACCGAGACATGTCTTGAGAGACGGGCTGACATCAACAGATAGATACATGGCTGGATGGATGATTCATACGCTCACAGATACACATGGAGAGTCAAAGATAATCACGTTACTGCGTTCATCGATTCGATTACAACTAATAGCGATGGCACTAGCGGCTGACAAACTTGAAGAGAATTCGATGCCGATCGCGTTGGTCGTGCCTCTAGCACGCGGCCGCCCTCAGAGTAACCTAGAGAGAAAGACAGAGTCAAACCGCCCCACTCCGCTCAGCATTAATCTCTGACCGAAATGAATGCGGGCGAGAGCGCTCCCCACCGGGAATGGAATCAGTTCTTCCATATAATCATTTCAGTTTGGGTATCATAGAGGACCAACTGCAGTTTGGTTTGTTCTTTCTGGTGCTGGTCCGTGTCCGCTGGGATCCTCCTTGCGTCTGGGAACTGGTGGTTGAAGTGGATCCGAGACGTGTCTCCGGAAAAGGGGACCGAACGGCCGATTATTATCAACAATAGTCTTGTGGCCCAGACTTGATGGCGGCTCGCAGCTCAGAGTCGGCCGAAATGCAAGATGTTCGATAAGTATCGGATGATGTCTGCACGTCGCCGTCGTTTGTGCGCCGATACCGCCTATGCAGCATGTACATGTTTGCTACGATTATCACTCGAGGATCGTCAATCGGGTCAGAGCCTGGGAATGGAACGGTATCTCCTCCCTCGAGAACTCTGAGATGTGCGTAAAGAGCTTCTTTTCCCTAGCGTATAAGGGCGAGAATGGAGACGAATAAAACCTTGTTTTGGCCTCAGAAATTTTCTCCCTCAATACAGCACTCGGATTCTACCGTCGGATGAATTTTCTGAGAAAGTTGCTCAAATCCGCTGCCTCCGAATCGCTCAAACAGGAAGAGATTAAAATGCTAAAATATCAGGAGGTTGGGCAATCAGACTGAGGTTCTGTCTTTCAGGTGTGGTTTCAAAACCGTCGTACAAAGTGGAGGAAGAAACATGCTGCCGAGATGGCCACAGTCAAACAGCATTCCAGACCAACTCCAGGTTCAGCCGCTTCTGGGACCGGAGCGTCGAATGCACACGGATTTCTGCAGTTTGTAGGCGATCAAGATTCCTCGTGAAATTCTCCAGTTGTTCACTCCCGGGGCACCGTACTGCCCTGCTCCGAAATTCTTGGAAAGTCGGTTCTGGATCAGTCAAAACTGGCTCGAACTTGCCGGACTTCCCCCACGGATTTATACGTCTAGATGAGGAGACATGGATGTATGTGTGTATATTGAACTGGGATTTTATCATCAACTGCTGAAACTATTATCACGACTAGTGTACAATAACAAGAATCAAGATAATTTATAGATCTAGTCAAACATGATACCGTGAAGCGAGGAAACTTCAAGACTGGAATCAGTGCTATGCCTCCTCTTCGTCTCTCAGTCGAAGGAGGAGCGAATGGCTCCGACAAAGCGAGAAAAGCAATAGAGACCGTCGAAAAACTAAGTTGTCAGACCAACGTCCACTTCTCTCCTCTTGTATAGCCCAAATGTACAAAATTGCGTAACCATTGAGACAGAAAAACGATGCGAGACCTATTCGGCATCCTCGACGACGAATTTCTAGGATGACGATTGGAGAGTGTCTCCGATCCTTCAATGTAATCTCGGAGAAATGAACGACGAGTGAATATCAAAACATTTTTTTCCCGGCTAGGCATGATGGTTAGCACGACTTTTCTAGTCTAACAAAGAATTATACGAATTCCCCCAGGTTGAATCGGGAAAGAGACAGCTTCTGAGGAGTCTATTGACAGGTATGTGAGGAATGCACCGCGATCTTCAACAATTGTCACCGCTCTCCACAAGCGGTTATCTTCCCGGTCGGCCGGTAGTGTTCCCATTGTTCATGATCCGATAAGGATTCACGTTCGGCCGTGAATTCATGTCGGAAACTCATCTGATTTCCCAGGAGCCGGAGCGGTCATTCCGTGAAGGCTCCGTCTCACAACCGGAAAATTCATTAGTTTTCCCTTGATTTATCGATGAGCGTGCAATAAACATGAATATTCCTACAGTGCGAAACTGTATCCAAATAACGTGTGTATTGTAAATAAATGTTTGCGTACTAAAATCAAAACTCCGGGAACATTCTCATTTTGCACGCGAAACTTTTCTCATTCTCCACGAACGGGTCCATGTGATTCGCAACGACAATGAAGGGACCGGTTTCCTTCCGAAACGCTTTCGTGCATGTGGATCCCGTTGGCTGCTCAAGAAAATCTCTCGGTTGTTGCGGTGATTGGGTGGGACATTGTGCTGGATTTAGATGGCAAAAGAACACTAAAACGTGACTTCCATGAGATTCCGAAGCAACGAGCGAGAGAGCCTGGATCATTTTACAGCGGAAAATTTCGAGCGTTCTGGGAGGCTCAGAAGATGATTTTCAATCTGTCGTTACACCTAATGCGTTCAGTCAGCAAGAGTTACAGCATGCCAACCAATATCAAGATTGGATCGGATCGCTCATCACAATGAGACAGGACGGGTTCATGGGATGAACGCTGGGCCTTACCCGAACGGGGTTCTCGAGAAAAACTATTTTTGGCTAAGCGCTATTCATAAATCTGAAGCCGCGGTTAGAAACCGCCTGCAACCTCGATCGGTCCGATGAGGAGTTTTGGGCTTCATGGTTCCAGTGGAAACATGACTTCTATGACCAGGAACTGAATTCCCAGAGCCTAAGCTATATCAGATGATCGGAAGAGAAATATAGGCGAAAAAATGGTCATCGCTTCAGGACATATGGAGGAACCGTGGAAAACGTGACTCATAACTGCAAGGACGCCCATAGTACTCCATGGACGAGGATGTTCTCATTGACTGGGCCTGCGGGAGAGAATGAAACACTCTCCGATCTTGCAACGGACGAAACGAATCCTGGAAAACTTGGGAAGGTGTCCAATGATTTGTTCCCAGGCTGCTGATTTGGAAATAAGATTGATGTAGGATTCAACGTGAACACCTCGATGGATCCGGATCACTGAATACTATAGCATACCGACTCGGGTTCATTCATACCGCGTGATTGCTGTTCCAGACTCGCATGATCTTCGTTCGCAAAAAGGTCGGCCCGGAATATTGATTCGAAGTTCACGACTTTGAAGCATCTCGTACCTCCAAGCGGGAAGCGATTTTTCCTGAAGGCACATAGAACCGGCTCCTTGAGCTCGTCCTTGAAAGCGGCGAACTGACCCGGCAATCACAACTGGATCAGCGACTCTGTTGCCAGAGTCTTCCAGCGCTTCGATGTCGGATTTTTAAGACGCCGCTAGAGGAAATGGCATCGGTTCAAAACAGGGAGGGGTTGGATGGCTCTGATGTTTTCTCGTAATTCCCAAATTGTGATGAGGAAGCGGACCCACTCTTCAACGAGCGACAAACCGAGATCGATCGGAAGAACGCGGATCTGAGCGTTAATATTCTCTGAGTTCTTCACGGTGGCGAAAGACGATCTTTGAATGGACACTTTAAGGAAGGAGTTCCGGTTGCACATGGAATGTCCCACGAGGCCTACCCCAGCAAGACCTCAGGGTGGGCAGCTCAAGGGGTGGAATCCATCGCTTACAACTGCAATGTTTACTGCATGGAACACGAATGGTGATTAGCTCGTTTAAAGCTCATTTGAAGGCTGTAAGTATCTAGCCTGCACTTGCGTTCACCCGGATGCTGAGGGCGATAACTGGTTCCCTTCACGCGACGATTACGGTGGGTTGAAAGTCTGAATCGTAGGATTGTACGCATCTAAATTCACGCTTGTTCCCCGAAATCCTTTCTACGGGAATGATGCGATTGCTCTCAATCTGCAAGGCTTGACGAACTGACCGCATTCAAGTAAGAGAATCGTCTGCACTGAATTCCATAGGGACGGAAGTTACCCGTGAGCCGAGACCAAACTCTACTATCAGATACTCGAAGCACTCTTTTTTTGAACTCGATGAGTCAATACGGAATTCCCGTTCGCCTCTGTATGAGCAATGAAGAAAGTTTTCAGATATTGAATGATGTCGGCGCAACGGATCGAATGAGAGCAACGTATGCCTAAGAGATTTTCTCCTCCTGATCAAGCGTGGTCCGATGCGCTCAGACCGGCAGGACATCAGTTCGATGGAGCTTCTACTCGAGGTCACACTGAGCAGACGAACACTTGCGGAAAGCGCATGTTGTCCTGGCTACATCAAGAAGCGATGCTTGTCACACATCCAATCCGAGCGTCAGACTTTGAATCAGGCTCGCTTACGATTGGAAGAAGCACCTCCGGGAAGGCTTTCGAGAAGCGGATCTCAGAACGTATTTTCACCACTCGAAGCAATGCTGCACGGGGAGCTCAACGACCTGAGTAAACCCCTCGAGGTTCCAAAGACCATCGGCGAAGATGACATTCGTTTAATTGCCTGTTATCATCATTGCACTCGAGCGTCGCTCCAGACGGAGGAATTCCAGGCGATCAGCTCATTTCCGAGGGGAAAGTTGTCTCCCCTTATCTTCACGCTACGAAGTTTGTCTGGCGGTCCCCCTCCTCCTCTAATCGCCGCTTGCTATAAAAATCGTGAACAAGCTCTTGTGACCAGAAGTTTACGATCGCAGCTAAACCGGCACAACCGTACTCAGGATGCGTCCTTTCCACAGAATTCATGAGGGATGTCGAGTTCCTCCTGGAGTGCTCGAGAAACCGTTCAAAGAAGCCATTGCGTATCAACCAAGAGAGGATGACATCTTCATCGTGACTTTCCAGAAGTCGGGAACGCACTGGGCGTCTACGATCGTGAACCACATCCTCCAAGGCGCGAACGCCAAGGTTCCTCCGAATTACCTGGAAATGTACGGACCTGCCGCTGTGGACGAATGTCATCGAGGAGTCGGGCTCCGCAACGTCATACAGTCACATCTGCCGGTTGCTCTGCTCCCTTGGAACTCTAAGGCGCGATACGTCATGGTCGTCAGGGACCCAAAAGATGTTCTGGTATCGCTGTTCCATCACACGAAAAATATCGACCTATACGATTACAAAGATGGAACGATCGAGCACTTCTTCAAAGAATTCATCGCTGGCCGAATCGAGTACGGTTGCTACTTCAGAGGTCTTCTGGACTACTATTGGTTGAGTATACGATCTCCGCAGAATACACTCCTGCTAACATACGAGGGAATCCATGAAGACAAGGCCGCAGCCGTCAAGAAAATCGCCAAATTCCTTGACGTCCCGCTCACGGATCAGAGAGGTACATTCCCGACGAGTTTCTCATGTCATTTCATCTTTTGAGACCTCTACGCGGTGGCGAACGATTCTGGAGTTCCAGAGTTTAGATGAACTTTTGTATCTGTTTCAGTTCTGGAAATCATCGACGAAAGCGACATCAAAAAGGTTCGAGCCAATTGCACCACCAAATACGACTCGGTGTCGGCCACCAGCACAGCCAACAAGCGAATGATTGAAGCCTACACAAAGGACGGAAAGTTCATTCCCCCTCCACCGGTTGCATTCGCGAGGAAGGGCGAAGTCGGTGACTGGAAAAACCACTTGACACGACGCATGGTCGAGGAGCTCGATGCTAGAATGGAGATGATGCCTGAAGGCGTCCAAGCGCTTTGGAAACGGCAATCTCACGAAAGAGACCTAATCGTCAATGAGCAGTGATCTGTAGATTACGAAATGGAACGGCACAATTACGTATGAAGGTATAATTTTCGAGAGCACTCTCGATCGATACACTCGAGGGAATGAATAAAACTGTAATTTCACGCACGGAAGTGATCGTTATCAATTCACCCTGGAGCCCCGCGGGGCCGGACCCCTCCGTTACCCTCCATAGTGAACAACCACTTCCTTTGGAAGCAATCGAGGATTCTGCGGGTTGGGCTTTGTTTGCAACTCGCACGTGGAATCTTGCGAACCTCTTGTCGTGAATTTCCATTACGGTGGAGTTTCGTTCGCGTACACGTATCGCGGAGCCTCGACTTCCGTTGTTTTCTTCTGCCAGCTGCTGTTTGGATTCCGAGATACACATGTTGCTCCCTGCTGGCAAAAGCCGATGCATGAGCAGAGTCCGGGCTGTTTTTTGCCTCGAAAACCAGACCAGGCTTCAGGAGACGGCTGCGGAGAAAGAATGAGGCAGCCTTCTTGGATCGGGGAGAAGGTTCCTGAATATGGTCGCATAATAGTCGATGCTGATTCTCGGGTCATCTGGAGCAGCGATTAGCTCGCCCCCTCGCAGAGCAACAGCAGTAATATCTGCTCAAGGCCTACCCGTTCGCAGCGGAAAAAATGTTGCTTTTTATGAATAGGCCCGCTGGCTCGTTACTTCGCTCGCTCATATCATCGGAATACAGCTATCGACTCTTATTGGCCCCCGGCTGCTGCAGACGCTATTGCCTCCACTTGCTCAGTGCAAGGCTGAATCATGATTGCTCGTCTACGACGACAAGCCTCTATTAAGGAATGAGTCGGGCTCCCATGGCTCGCTGAGCACACTCGGAGAGCCAACACATACACTCTACATGCATGCATACATACATCCACCGAACGACCAGGCAAAATTTATCGTTAAGCCCCACGATGCATATCGAGTCCCGGGCACAGCTGACGGCTTCGAGATAGAGTTCCAGAAGTTGCTGTTCTCCTCGCCGGCGTTATTCCCTGTGGAAACGCAATCGTCGGATTCGAATCTCCCTGTTCAGACGCAGATTCTGTAGCACGAGGTAACGACTTCCATGTGGAATTTATGACCGCGGTAGCTTGCGTGGAACAGACGTCGTAGAAAGAAATCGTATCTCACCGCAGAGACGATTATTGCGCAGGCTGCCTCGAGGGAAGAGAAAGAGAGAGAACCGCTGTTCCGGAGTGAAAAACGTGTCCAAGTCAACCGACTCCGTCACATGCTGCCATCTGGAGGCACGCCAGTTGCACTCATGTGATAGATAACCATTGTCTGGTCGGTCGAGATAGGCTGCGAAGGAAACACGATGTATCCGTGGCATCAACTCGAAGGAAGGAAGTCCAAACCCTGTGCAATGTGGAGACCATGTCGCCCGATGAGCTAGTTCAGATCGAAGGAGCCGCGCCTGCCCCTGGAGTCGCGAGTCGATAACGACGCGGTCAGACTGATACCTCTTCGTCGGTTTGAGTACACTGCCGTCGTGGAATCGAGGAGCCTCGCAGTTGCGGAGAGTGTTTGGCAAACAATGAGGAGCGACGCGATTGCTGGCAATCGGGAGTCTACGGAGGTGACTGTTTGCTGAAGTAGGAAGAGTTTGCGCCGAGGGTTGCTCGGTGGGACGGGAGGCCAGGAGAAGGCGATCGGGGACGGAGGGGGCAATCCGGGAAGAGGGGACGAACGAAAAAGGGATCAGGGACGGATAGCTAAACGAGTTTTTCCTGGTGGGGAGTCTGGCACGCCGCTAGGGTGGCTGGCCTGTCCTTCTCCCTCATCATATCGTCGGAGCAGTTGTGGAAGCGCCTGGCTCCACGGCACCACTACCGCCCGGTCAGGGTGGAACCGAAGGCAGCGCTTGCGACTGGATTGCTCGCCGGATCGCCGACTGACTGACTGGCTGGATTGTTGGCTGGCTTCGGCGCTAATCTCCGACCAGCTGTGTCCGCGCTTAAAAGCTCGTTTGGCAATTCAAAGTACACGTCTCTCCCCGAGAAGGGTGCGCAGCTTGCTGAGGGGCGGCACGAGCCGTCGGTGACGCTTCCGAGGCCCAGGAACGAACAAGAGATCGAAAAGACTTTTCCATCTTTTTTTCTCCGGGTCATTATGGTGACAACAACCACCACGACGATGATGTTGCTCCTTTCTCGTTAGGGATAAGCTTCTCCGACGTCTACTGGACGCGTGGGTGAGCGAGCGAGCGACCGATCGACCGTCTGCAATCAAGTGCATCGGTTGCCTTCGCCTCGATATCTGCTCCTAACTGATGGGATTTATCGCGCGGTGACATCATCCAGCGTGCAACACTCATGATGTGAACAGACGCCGACTAATGGACCGTGCCAGAAGTTCCGAGATTTTATTCCAGGTTTCGAGCTGCACATCCATACATCCTGCGCAGGATTCACAGATCCGAAAACTACTCTCGGGAAGTTTTACGCCACGCTGGTAAGGAGGTCTTGACACACGTCGTGGTCAATTCCATGGAATGAAACACTTCCCCGTATCTACGGCTGGCCACTCCCTTCATGACAGGTTATTGCCACTGCCATTCGGCCCCGTAATCTCAACATGATATCGAACAAGTACTCGACCCGTTTTGTTCGTTATGAAAACGCTTGCGGAAACTTCAGCAAGGGTTCCCGGAACTCCTCTCGAAACTTGTTCTTTAGCGGCAGAGGAAGTTTCAAGAAGCAGTTCTCGGAGATTTATCCAGGATGATCACGTCAGGTGCCTCCTCCCGAATGTCGATTTCAAGACAAACAGCGCATCGTCGCGCTTCCGCTCACACAGACTCAGCGGATGAGAGAAATCGAAAACTGAGAACAATGTGGGAAGCTTGCTATTGTCACAGGCAATCGTGCGCCCTGGATTCCGGGCAACCTGGGACGTCGGCTGGATGATCTGGAAAGAGCTGAATGAACGGCTCCCGTATACTCCATTGGGGCGCGTCCCCGATTATTCTCCGAGAAGATTCGTTCATCGAAAAAAACCGAGTAACCTCATCTGTTTTCGAACCATTCTGAGGGAATCACAATTACGAATCGAGGGAAACGACTACATCGAAAGGATTCTCCGGCTGGTAACGGGGTTCAGCGCCGGGGTAGACGGTTAAATGTATGGTTGGAGGGTCGATGATCGGATCAATTGTGATGGCCACAACGGCGTCGCTCAACTTTAATCAAGTGCCGCACTCCATGACAGACTTGCAGGCTCTCTTCGTTCCGTTCTTCTATTTGAATGCTTGCTCGGGGGTAGTAATCATCGCTGAACGAGCTCAAGAAAAGGGCGACGTCACCAAGGCACTCTGGTGAGCACACCAGTCAGTCCACCGGGGGAATGTTCAACCCAGACCCGGCCTCAACGAAATGAAATCAGCTTGAGTGTTTCTCTTGGTCTTGTCTTTCGCCTCCGTTCTTGCGCTCTTTGATCCCTTATGAGCGTCGTTCCCGTCTACATTCTCCTGCTGACTCTCCTCTTCGTTCTCCTCCTCGTCCTGATTGTCCACGTGGTCGAAGCGACGGTCATTTTATCCCCGTCGGACATTGTGGTTGGTTCGCTTGTGCGCAGGAGGGGCGACAAAGGAACTGATTGCTCATACTGAGATTCGAGGGGAGTGCCCAATAGCTCTCGTGTTCACTGGCCTGGTTTCTTGCTTACTATGGCATCATAGTAGCCTGTCCAGCAATTCACTTGTTTTACACTCGATGCCTCGCGGTAGATTTACTCGAGTTGCGGTCAGTCCCCTGATTTGATTGTTCCAAGGCATAGCATTCTTAGCAGCACTTCCGATGGAATCGAAAAATATCCGAGGCTTCAGCTCGTGTCAGAGCGATATCTCCAGGAGTATTGTTGTGACATGGGGATAAGACATTACTCTGAAAGGATGCTGTCGACCGGCGGATAGGTTGAATGAATTCTCCCAGTGATCCTTGGTGTGAGTGAAGCACTCAGAAAGCAGCCAAGTGAGAGGGCCGCAGGATGAGCGAGAACGCTGACTCTACGGCCGCCGACAACGAGATATGGCAGCAAAGGAGTAAAAGGGAAAAAATGCATTTATTCCCACTTTAACCTCTACCCCTACCCAGCCTCTACCCCAGCTGTGCAATCGAAACGCTATTGCCCTTCTGGGTTTAGTTCTTCGCGGCACTCGCAAGCACACATCGGTCGTTCCCAACCTTGAATTTGCCGGGGTCGAAGAGCTCGGAGTGGAAGAACTAAATGTTCGCGAATCGGGAGAATACCAAGACGCACTCTGCAACGAACGAGCTTCGAGGATGTTTTATGATGAATGCCTTCCTCTCTTAATGGCGCTCCGTCTACTCCCCCACCTCTTCTTCTGAAAAAGCATACCGACCCCGAAACGTTCTTTTCTTTTTCGTTCTCCACTTCCCTCCTTCCACGAGTCATGAACGCTGTTTGAGTGCTCAAGAAGTTCGCCACCATTTGAACCGAACCTTGTGCCCAACCACCACGAGAATTATACGACTTTGAGCCGCAGCTCAGTCTTTATGGCTCGTTTCACAGCTTTAGAAAGTTCCGAACCTCACCGTCTCACAGGATACGCACATGCTTGAATGTACTCGATGAAACGTCGGGACTAGCTAGCTCAGTGAAATTTCCTCTTCACCTTGCCTACCAGGTCTATGCATATGGAAGCGGAACTTTTTCCCTGAGGAAAAACGCCCTCTCGAGGATTTTCCGGTATCATAAGCATAGACCAGGTATAACACATGTTCCCTATCTTTTCATCATGAGCTTCTCTGAGTGTGGGGCGTCTCATTTAGAAATGGAATTAGGGATCAGATGTTTTTTTATTCGCCGTTCGCGGGAGTTCTTGGTGCTTCATTAACGGGGAATAGATGGAGCGGGGCCGCTTTGTTCTTTTTTGGGAATCCAAGGGTGTCTTTCTGACAATCAAGTCGCGTGCAAGTCTCGGGTCGTAATCGAAGACCTGTTGTGTTTTACTTGGGAAAACTTTATAACCGAACAAAGCCATAACTATGATAGAGGATATGGAAATTCCTAAGCGACCCGCGTGAAGAGTAAAACCTGTCCAAGCGTTCCAGGCTTAGTGGACTGGTTGCTCAAAGACGGAATTAAATAAATAGGCTCTGCTGTCAGTTGCAGAAGAGGTTCTCATCGAGCAATCTTCTCCGCTTCACGGATTCGATAAGCCATTCAACTTTCAACGTGCCCTTTGACGTGCCAATCCGATGCGTGATTCCACTGACGCTGAGCACTCCACCGTAGGCGACGAAATATCTGCGTAGATTCTCGTACTTTCGGCGATCACCCGGGAGATCCTCTATGACGACTCCGCTGAAAACGTTCGGTAGATCACATGGGGGGAGCCTTTGCTGTCTTATTGCCTCCAGAGAACCGGATTGTTGGTCAACAGCGGATTCTTCCTCTTTGACTTCGGTTGGGGATCTTTCAGTTCTGTTTTTCTTTCGGGAGGAGGATATTAGATCGGAGATATCCGACCAATCCGAGTCTGAATCGTTTAAATGTCCACTAGGAACCAGTTTCCGTTTTGTTGACTTTCGCGAGACCACAGGCTTCCGCTCTTCATTCTTGACTTTTTCATTTTTGTCAAAATCACTCAAGCGGCTAGCTCCCGCATCATCTCCTGAGTCGTCAATTTCATCATGGTCACCGACTTCTTCATCGAGAACTAAAACTTGCTCTTTTGAGGTTTTGAAGAGATTCTCGAGCTCAGCGAGCGTAGTAGCATCTTTGGGGAGTTTGTCATCTCGGATTCTCGTAACTCGAGGGAATCTGAAATGAAATCAGGCTCATTGAAAGGGAAGTGAACATCCTGAGGCGACGGGTTGAAGACCGAACGATGGCGAATTCCGGGATCGAGCTGCACATACCGAATGGAAATGCCGTTCGCGGTGTGAGCATCAGCCTTGCTGAATTCGGCTCCAGTGATTTCCCAGACCTGACTCTCGAGCGGCTCGACAGCGACGAAGTCCGGCGTCAGCTGAGGTTTCACATCAAGCCAATCAGGCACGAGCTCCCAACTTTTCGCGATTTTTTTCATTTTCAGCTCTTTCTGAAGCCTTTCCAGAGTCTTGTCGTCGTGCCCAGTATGTACTTTGGTTACCGTCACCCATCTGAAAAAATTCACGCCGAGCACTCTCCGATGAGAATTTCGCGTGAAAAAGTTGACAGTATGCATAGATCTCAGCTTCCAAACAACCCTTCTGTGGGGTCTAACCTTCGAGTTCTTTCGTTGTAGCATCCCATCAGGAAAACGGACATCTTTCCACCTTTGATCCCCGTGCCGAAATATGCACCCAGAACAACGAGATCAGCTGAGTCAGCCATAGCACCACCCTGCAGATAGTCTTTCTTCACTTTCATCCAGTGACGTTTACCTGAAATTTCAGGAATAAATAGAAGAGACGGAAGTGAAAACACATCAACCTCGTGTTCGTGGCAGTTGACACAGCACAATAGTTGATTACCTGGTTCGTATTTGCTCTGGGGGTCCTTGAGAACGAGGCCTTCTAGGCCTTTATTTATAGCTTCCTCAATTTTAGCCTTAAGTCTGCTCGGGTTTTTGACTATTTCCATTTCGGAAAACATAACGTGATGCTTCATCTCTTTCATGTTGCATCGCAGTATCTGGGAAGGTTTCGGTAGGATATTCAGATGCATAAATAAGAGGCATTCCACCTGGTTGACATCACTAAGTTCAAGGAATAAATACTAAGCTTAGACTGAAAACTCATACGTCACGTCTTTCAACCAGAGGCACGTCCAAGAGGCTCTTCCCGTTGTACAGAAGACAATCGAAGACGAAAAGGCACACCGATGCTTCTTCGAACTGTGCTTTCTTGTGTTTCCCCAGAGTCCCTTGAAGACGATATAATTAGGAGATCAACGAACAAGCAGAAAGTTCCGAACAGCGTCAACCGGATGATCTTGAGGGAGACGATTCTCTCGCCTCAGTTGCGAGGAGCCGACTCACCGAATGGCAGAATTTCGTCGGTTTTCGTGTTCACAAGGAGTATCTCCCCATCGATGATCAAGCTGTCCCCATTTGGAAACGCTTTCGGAATGTAATCCTCGAAGTGCTTAACCTGTGACATGGAATTTCAATGATTCGTGGCGTGTTCTCTCTGATCCTGAGTTGCAGCAGAATGCCGATTCTGGGGAATCGCTCAAAAGAGAAGTATGGAGCATAACCTTGTGATGGACGACAGGTTTCAGACTTCGTGAGAAGTATAGGAATCGGTTCCCTTGCTTATGCAGCTGCACTCTTTCTCCGTCGTATTTGACTTCGGTGAACACGCCCTAAAACAAATTTTGAAACACGATCAGCCGCCCCCTTCCTCAGTGGAAACTCCGACTCTTCCTCCGTTTTACACGGCGGAAGGAACAATATTCGAAGTTGCTCACCTTCGGGCACCTCTTGAACGCGAAATCCACGGATCGACACGGTTCTGCCAGCATGGGTTTCACTGGCGTGCAAACCCTGATTCCCACATTGAGAACCCCGGTTTCGAACCCTGGAAGGAGTTGCCATTCACGTTATCGAATTCGACCATCGCTTCCATCAAGTCCGTAGGAATCTCAGCTTACCTTCCGCGAGGCTTTTTCTAACGACTTCTCGAAGATCCAACGATGCGTGGAACGCGTCGTAGGCGGCCGGATTGAGAGCTTCCAGGATGTGCTTGGGGCCAGCATTGATCCTTATATCGTGTTTGATGAGCCTTCAAAGTAGAAATGTTCCCCAATACATCGTGGGCCCGACATGGGACCTGCTCGGTGTCAGTGATAATTTGTCGAGCTTTGGCCGAAAAATACCAATCGAAACCGTCCACTCACCTGATAATCATTTTCAAATCGTTCGCAGTGCAACTCCTGGCGATTCTCTCGAGAATTTCGATTTGGTCGTCTTCACGCGTAACTTGAGATAACTCCTCCAAGAACCTGTAAATGTCATGCTTTCAATTAGAGGATCAGCACGCGTGTGACCAGGGGTCTCGAACCAAGTTCGTGGCTCCCGAGCGTGAAACACCGATTCCCTCATCGATCTCATGGTGGAACCAAATCTGAGTCGATTGGAAAGTTGGCGGCGCTCCGAATGATTACTCTGACATGGCTCCTTGTCGAGCCAAACTGAGATGGGAATCTCTCCTTAGAGTCGAGAGAGTTTTCGACGCCACCGCTCGCATAATCTAGAATCACGGTGCCAGATAGCGGGTCGAAACTGGCCGCATCAGTACCGACCTGTCAACCTGATGCAGGCTAAGAGCTGCCTTTTTCGAAGGGGGGCATTTCTTGGAACTCTCGTGGAATTCGGCGATTGTCTCTGCAACATCTCCAGCTTCAAGATGGCTGATCATGGCGTCAAGAATATTCCCTCCGAAAACCCTGTAGAATTGATTTTCTCATGTAAAGCGCTGTTGACAACAGGAGTATTCACTCTGGCTTCTGAGGTGAAGCAGAGGAAGCGTCAGATCATCCTCGACTGTTCTATTGAGCGAAGATAATAAATAGTGGATAAGTTTCATACCGAGCGAAAAGTTTGCATAGTTGTTTGCTCTGCAGGTTGTAGATGCGCTTGTTGACCATGGGGAGGAGGAATTTGACCCAAAGGAAAGTGTCTCCTTCGAACTTCGTCCCAGATTTTCCAGTTTTGAGGAACTCCTTCACGATTGCCGTTTTCTCGTTGTATGAAGGCTCATCATGAATCTGCGGGGATGAAAACCACTCATCTCACTCCGCATGAATTCGCCGTGCCACGGACACGGTGTGATTGAGGCGGTGGCGATGAGCGCGGTCCCCGATCGGCACGCGAGAGACAGAATTGGGAGCTCGTCAGATGAGAAAGCAAGCTCTCGACTAGGGAGCGCATAATAGGATAACAGGCTCTGATCATCCGAAGGCAGATTTCTGAACAAGTCCGACTCACTCTCGCGCAAAGACGCCTGAACTCTTTGAAAGCGTTGTCCTTGTTCCTCTCGAATTCTTCATCAGGCTCACTCGGTTTGTGACTCCCGGGCTCATCTTCCTTCACCTGTGGATGTTATATCAAGAATAATCTCGAGTGTCTGTTTGGATTCCGGGGTGCCCAGGAGCGAGTGAGAGTTAGAAGCTCTCAGTTGTAAGTCTTCTCATGGATTCTCCGTCATCTAACTCACAACGGTGGGCGCTTTCTTCGACGAAGTTTGCGGACTTGGAGTCTGCTGGGCACCTGCTTTCTTTGGTTTCACTTTGGCTTTTCGGGACTGGAGAAGTTCCTGCAGTTCATCGATCTTCAGCAGTATAAGCTTCCGGTCCTCTATCTTCAGCTCTGAGAAGCCGTCAATATCTTCCGCTTCTTCGACAACCTTGGTTGTAGCCCGCGCACGACTGAAGACTTCGAAAATGCATGCTACATGGAACCTGAGAAGAGCTCTCAATCAGAAATTGTTGCTGGACGCTTGAACTGCAACTCCATTCGGTCAACCTCATCGAATTTCCGGATCCTCACCATTCCTTCATCTCTCCCCCGGAATCTGAGAACGGATTGGGCACAATCCGTCCCAAACGTAGAAGTCCCTTCTCGATCTTCGTCTTACATTTCTTGCAACCAGCTGTCCCGCGTGCGGCGTATTCGACACAGAACTTTTTGCCACTCTCGGTGGACATCTGTGGGAGGAAATCGTCTCTTTGTTTTTCGAAACAGAGACCAAACTTCGCGGACGAAGTTTATATATCCTCATCGCTGAAATTGCGTACTCAATCACCAGTCTATCTAATGTCAACCGTGTCGAGCAGCCAGACGGGGGAACCGTGGAGCGGATTTCATTGAAATCCTACTTGCTCGCTGACTTGACTCGCAAGCGCAACACGCATGGGTCCGTCTCGCACAGAGCTGAGCAGTGGACAGAGCCCAACAGGTTCGGAAAGTGACTCATTGCACCGGGCGTAGAACCTCGAATGCCAGCGCTCTCTGAGAGCGATGAAAGCTACACCTTTACCCATGAAGATACACGACCAGGATGGATCATAGAGAATGAAGATCCACTGATCGACCGTTAACTGTGGATCGATTTGCTGTCACCAAATCGGAAGCTCCAGGGCACCATGCTGCGCTGGGCGTCCGGCAAGAAGACTCATGACGAGTTTGAGACGAAATATGAAGCTCCAATGTGAGCTGTCAGAAGACTCACCGTAAGGAGAAATCGGGTAGCCTCAACTGTTATAGTTCCTGACTCCTCTTGATTGGAACTATTGGGCTTCGTCCGCGTCAGCTGTTTCACCCGGCACACGTTCGGAAAGGGTCGAGCGCCCTCCCCGCTGCAGCCGCCAGAACTGTAGGGCGGCGCTGCTGCGCGAGAATCACTCTCGAGGAAAGTTCGGGTACGAACAAAAACTTCAACTAGCTATGCCCCGGCTGCGCCCCAGCAGCAATCGAGGGGACCTGTTTCGATCGCTCGAACTACCTTCTGCAACTGGTTCCACGTGAGACTTCGAGTGTGCGCGCTCACAGAAAAAAAGGAAGTTTTCGCTCCAGGTGCTCATCGCGGGTATGTCGTCCCGCGCGGTTCTGAATCTCATTCAGTTTTTCCTGCTGGGCGAGGCACGATCGCTGATTTCGATCAGTGAGAAGCTCCCAGTCTCTGGGTTTTCATGCTCCTCCAGTCTATGGAGGCGTGGTGGAATCCTGAGCCAGATGGAACGTCATCCGCTGCTCGTTCCATCTCGATCGGAACGTGTATCGATGCTCGAGATGTTCCTGCGTGGTGCTCGTCATACTTAGGGCGAGAACCTTCTCTGATTATTCCGTGAAAGGAAGAAACGCGGCAGGCCTCAGTCGAGGCAGGAAACTCCAAAGCAGATGGTGAGTGAAATCTTGCTGCTGACATTCTGACAGCTCGCGAATACCTAACTAGATGCTCGTCCATCGCATTCTAGCAACTTGACACTGAATTCACCAAAGCGGAGAACCAAGAGAGGGCATTGAATTCTCCCTCGCCTTGCGTGGCGGCGAGAGGCTCGTGTGTCTCAGACGCCCGCGCTGATTGAGTCTGACAAACAAAGATCATTCGACATCAACAGCGCATCATCATCTGATGCTTTGGCTATAGTGTTTTCTGTTAGACATCGCTGTGTTGTGAAAATTAGCGTTTAGAGATCGATGTTTAGTTTTATCGCACGAAGGCCTCTATCGGAGCCTCGGTAAATGACCCTACCGGTCTTGGACTAATATGAGCCGAGCGTTCTCGGTGGAGGTTTTGAAGGTTGTGGTCGGCCACATTTGTCAGAACATTGGTTGGCACAATGTGAGCCAAACGTCGCTCGGCATTCTGGTTGATGTCCTTCAGAAGTACATGATTGAACTGTCTAAATGTACTACCAGCTACGCCAATGCCGCAGGCCGCACCGAGTCAAACACCGAGGACGTGTTTCTCGCCTTCCGAGACTTCGGTCTCACGGAGCGGGAACTTCTTGACTATATGCTCAATGTTGATTCTCTTCCATTCCCAAAAAAGTAAGTTGCCCGAAATCAATCCCAGCAGATATCAGAACGGGTACCGATGTCGCGAAGATCTGTTACGTCGGTGGTTTCCTATTCCCGAAAGAGCGCCACCTCGGTCCGCTGTCAGTGACCCTTCAGACGTTTCCTCGGACGAGAACTCAATACCGACCATGATTTCCTCCAGACTTCCGTTATATCCGATCGAGCAGCCCCCACTATTGTGCTTCCCGAAAACTCAAGACCCACAGAAGCCTGAATGGATCGACTCACATTTACCAAGCATTCGACCGGAACACGAGATAGAAGCGTTCGATTCTTCGCAAGTCGCACCCGCGTCTCCCCAAGTGAGTGCCTTGATTGGGCGCGAATCCTAAGAAATTCAGAGAGCTTCAACTCGAGCCAGTTGGCTCGCTAACATACAACCCAAATCATCTCTCCAGATTGAGACCACTATAAGACGCACCGAGGAAGGGCCCTCGATAAAGCTCACGATCAACAAAAGGGCCAAGGTTTGTTTGATGGACTCGGAGACGATACTCCTCGGAGATCGAACGTTGTTAGACGAATCCTTTAGCATGCTTCATTCGAATGCTCGATTCGAACCTTCGTTTTTCAGGGCCATGAATCTCTCGTCAACATTGGAGACCCTGTGAGTTGTGGCACGAGGCTGACATGCGTTTTCTCCAGCAGTTTTCATGTCCTGTTCAAATCGAACAGGAACTAACTTGAGCGCATTCTATCCGCCAGGTCCCAGCCGAAGAGGGAACTCCGATGCGGGAAGTGGGCGCAGTTTTGATGACTCCCTCAGGATTTTTGTCCGCGATTCGTGATGGTAAACTTCCGGATCCTTGCCAACCTTCCAAGCTCCTGCTTGATCCGCACTCCGACGAGGACAGCTCTGAAGAGGGACAACTCAGCAAGACTGCGAAGAAGAAGAGGAAAGGTAATAAACGTCTCCGTTTCTCCCATGCATGGAGTTGATCGAGCAGAGCCTCCGCGGGTCGCTAGTCAGATCGGCGCTCAGACTCCCCTATTCATCCTTTCAGCAAAAACAGCAGAGTCGAAAGCCGACAAATTCTTCGACGAGAAGGTTAATGGTGCCCCCCTAGTTACATCCATCAAAATCGAGAAACCCGTCAAGGAGAAGAAAACTAAAGAGCCGAAGAGAGGCAGGAAGCGCAAAAGTCCTGGAGGGCGATCGCCAAAGGTGTGTTGCGCATCCATGACGATGCAACGAACCCCAAGATACGTCGTCGAGAAATATAGCGAAGTCATCGGTCATCGGGCTCGGGGAAATTGACTTCGGCTTTTTCCACAGGCTGCCAAAGCTCCGCGTTTGGCGCCAGCCGAAGAAAAGAATAGCAGTCCGAAGACAGTACCGAAAGTGAAATTAGAAAGCATGGTCGAAGCCTCGCATCCAGAGCCAGCGCTGATATCCGACAACGAGAGTCAGGGTTCGGTTAAACTTCGAGTGGATGAAAATTGCGTCAGTGAGGAACCCAGCATGAGCAAAGATGCAAAGCTTCTCCGTGGCATCGATGACGCCATCACATCCGTCATAGAAAACGCGCGGAAGAGCATAGCTGAAGACGCGCATGAAGATCGAGCGAGGAAGAAGCTCCAGGTTGATGACTTTTACGATTACCTCAGCGATAGTGATGCTCGTTCAGATGCGGATGCAAAATCTAACGGTAAGATGTTGTGCGAGCTCCGACTATGTTTTCTGTGGTCGCGGGACCAACGTTGATATCGGGGTCCATGTGACTAAGGATTTCTGCTTCTCGGGATTCAGCCGACTTCTCGGATCGACCGAAAACCCCCACGGACGAAGAAGAGGTTCACGAGAAGAAAATTCCGACCAGCGGGGCGCGAAAGGAGAACGTAGTGAAGGCGAGTCCGCTAGTGGAGTTGGTTCGTCAGATGCCGGATCAGCCCACCAACGAAGACTCGAGTTCGTTCCTCACGCCCTCAGTGACTATAACGCCCATTCCACCAAAGCCGCCAACTCCCACCCCGCCTCCACCGCCACCGATCACGAGCACTCTCACTGTAAAAACTCTCGCCGAGCGTAAGGGTATGTCACGCTGTGATTCCGGCCATTCGGGAATCCGTAAAGAGGTATCAATCAACTGATTATCCCTTCTCTCTTTGCCAGGAATGCCTCCTATCGAGGTGGAAGATAAGTCCAAGAAGAAAGATAAGAAAAAAGAGCGGAAAGAGAAAAAGGACAAATCGAAGAAGAAGGAAGTTCCCAAGCTCACTCTCAAGCTGAGTTCGGCATCTTCACTCACAGAGCAGCTTTTCGCGCCAACACCACTGATCAGTACCACTATTACGCCCAAAGAAAAAGAGAAAGAGAAGGAGAAGGTCAGTCTGAGCAACTATAAGCAATTGGGCAAGGCTGTGCTGATTCTGCTCCACAGTCTTTCTACGGGGACCCAGTTCCTCATTGATTCTCTCGCTCGTATGAAACCGGCTAATTCCTATTTCCTCTCTGCAGAAGAACTCAATCCTGAAGGCGATGGCAAACGAAGTTGACTCCGACAGTGATGATCTGTCTCCTGTCAAGATGAGTTCTCCTCCAACTTCCAAAGCACTGCGCATCAAGGAGCCCAAGAAGCCAACAAGCAATAAGAAGGAGAAAAACACCCCCTCATCGAAAGTGAATCCGAAGGTTTGTACGCCAACGCACCGAGAAGAAACGCTCCTGCTATCCAACACTGCGGAGCACTCCTGACCTAATTCAACTCTCTCGTCTCTCTCAGGTGTTGACGCCGTTACCGGTCACACCAGTTCGCCCGGAAATTACAATAACACCCATACCGGCTCCGCCATCGAAGAAGGATAAGAAGAAACCCAACAAGGCAATTAAAAAAGAGGAGAAGGAGAAGAAATCCAAGGAGAAAAAGGACTCGAAAGGAGCTCAAGTCGAGGTTGTTACCGTCGGAACGACCATAGACGAAGACGGTAACAAAATCTGGATTTGTCCAGCTTGTGCAAAACCCGACGACGGAAGTCCTATGATTGGGTGAGTTGTGCTTTCGTCAGCGGTTTCGCATCGGTTCTCTCGAGTATCGTTCCTCGGCTGTGGCGGCAAAATTTTTCACTGAAAACCTGTGATCTGAGGATCGAGTTCGAGTGATGCATTGGAGCAATTCGCCAGACTGAATCGATTCCATCCGTTCCGCGCGAAAGGGATTCCTCACATTGACTTTATTTCAGATGCGATCAATGTGACGATTGGTACCACTGGGAATGCGTTGGTATCGATGAGCCACCGTCCGAGGATGTCCAATGGTTCTGCACGCGCTGTACAAAGAACAAAAAGCCTCAGAGGAAACACCAGAAAGTAAAAAAATAACTCGGCGGGATTAATCTGTTCATAATTAAGCGAGGGTGGAAGAGAGCGCTTTTGTTTGTTCCGATCGAGATCACGATGTTGTAGCGTGGATACTTTTCATCTTCTACCTCTGTGAATATTTCTTTGTTTGGTTCTGTATTTAAACAGGTAGCGATCCGGAAGGATCGTCAATTTGAGAGGAAGCGGAATGCAAGATGAGACTGTCGGCGGAACGTATGGGGATAAATACTTAATCGGATCTGTAAAATCCATCAAGGCCAAGCTGATTATTTTCTGTAAATAAACCATGTGCATAGATCATTCCTGGTAACTGACCGACATTGAGTTGAGTTCTAGGCGGAGAAATCCGAACCAACGATCCATCGCAAGAATGGAATAATAAATTGAAAATAAAATTTATTCACTTCTGAACTTTCATCCTCTGCTTTACACTCGTCCCTCGTAGTTTGCAGATTGAAAACTATCACAAGATGTTGATCGCGCGCGGTTCTTCCCGATTCAGGAGCTGCAGTGAACCCCAACCAAGATAAAGAACTGATAACCTATTTGCATACTCACGCTCACTCAGGCGAGCCGTGGGATTTTCGAGCGTGAGTGCCGAAATTGCTCGTGGATCCTATGTTTGCCCAGAGAGCGCTCCCGCATAAACTCGGAAACGTACATCGACATTCTTGTTAAACGTCGTGATCAGTGACTAGAACCTCCTTCAGCTTGATGCTAGGAGCGCTCGATTTGTAAGCCTGCTCTCGCGTATGGTTGTAAAGCAACACGCCAAGAAAGACAATCAGGGTTCCAACCCCGCTGAGGAAGGTGACGGGATTACCGAAAACTAGAGTAGACAGCCAGATCATTAAAGCACGTTTGACTGTGTTGGCAACACTGTGCGTCACGGGTGAGATTCGAGTCAGGAGAGCGTATTCTACCAGACTCTGAAGATGGAAGGAGACCGCCGCCAAGATGAGAACCATCATCGGAGGGTATGCGTCGTCCTGGGCCGAACTTGGTGTGTAAATTAGGAATAGAGGCAGCGACAGCAGAACGGAGAAAAACGATGAAGTTGCCTGTAACTCCATCGGCGACATCCGTTTGCTGTCGTCGGACAGCATGTGTTTAGAGTGAACGTTCTGGAAACTGAAAGACCCAAATCAATAATGGTACGGTGTGGTCCAATAACGGGGCCATCTATACCGACTCGAACAAATAGCAACGGCTTGCGATATACCTCAATCAACTCATACTCACCACTCAACGACATTAGTGAGCATAGCTGCTATAAATCCTGAGCGATTGAAACTGAGCTCATTCGCTGAGCATAAGGCAAGACCGAGCATGATAGGCATCAGAGAGAATGCTACCAAACATGGGGTGCGTTCCCCAATCACTAGATGAGCGATGAGCACCGTAAAAACCGGCGCCGAACTTTTCACGGTTTCCGCAAAGGAGACGGGCACATACCACAGGGTGACTAGACCTGAAAATCAGGTTATATTCAATGGAAGTCGGCTTCGCGGCTTCAAAACAATATCAGCACAAAACAACTTCTATGAATACAAGCAGTACAACGGTAGCTGCAACTCACCGAAAAGAACAGTGCAGAACCGGAGCGTACCCAGTACAGCTGCGCTTGAAAGTTTCTCTTTTTTGGGGTAAGCTGACCCCGGTTTCTTCACACATTGTAACTGCATCCCTCCCACGAGGCAACATGCCAGCATCTGACACACTGCTAATACTATGGGATCTCCATTTTGTGACGACAAGAAGTACTTATTCAATATGAGCGTAGTGAAGCTGAAGAAATACCTGCGGGGAATTCGGAGTTATTTGATGAGTTCTACGGTCGTCCGTCGTGAAATCTTCATTGGTAAGCAAGCAGGAAGCCGTTTCGAATCAATACGATTCTCAGGAAGAGTAATCCTGCGACTCACTCACCATACGGCCAGGAGTAAAAATGCTCTGCCGCCATACAGTCCTGTGCGGTGCTCGTGAGCCGCCACCGGAACTTTCTTCAGGGCGACCTGTTTTGGAGTCGCCGTTTTCATGATGGCCGCAGAATGTCCCCCCTTCAAGGTCGCTCTCTGCCAGGGAAGAGTCTCTGTTGTGTCCATGGAGCTTTAAGCCTCTGCATCATACCTGTGAACACCATGGCGTTGAATAATACACCGCCTCGAAGATGACGGGCACTCCGGCATCTCTCAGGATGACCGAAGGAAGTCTGAGAAGGGCGAGAAAACGATCAGGCTGCAAGACCCAATGAAAACAAAATGAATCGAGCTCATCGGCCATCACGAAGAGTCGCTCTTGACCTTCCTGATGCCTACATTCTCAGTTTATTCCGCACGACGCACTGAACCAGCTGCAGCTTAACACCGACGGAAACAATGTACAAAATCGCACCTCGAAATTCACTTCGCAAGAAGAAGGTTCTTGAAGTAAAGAGTGTGGATGATTTCTTTTACGTCAACTGGTGTCCCTTCGACGGGGATATCCTTCACTCGAACGAATGTTGGATAGTTGGAAACAAGGAATTCGATGACATTCGCTTCAAATGGAGTGATTTCAATTTTATAGGGCTCATCGCGCTCCCTGTAGACACTAGTGTTGTCGACGATATGATAGGCGAACACAGATTCCTCCTCCGACGCAACGCGCACACAGTTCTTCGAAATCAGACAAACCTCAGTTTCCGGATGCACGTGGTCGAACTTCGAATTCCCACTGAGAGTTTTACGGTCCCATTTCGACCGGTTGCTAGCCGTTAGTTCTCTCTCGGAGGAACTCAAAATTGGTGGCAGGGAATCGTGCATGTAGCTAACAGACATCTGGTCCGCCGCCGGATCCAGCGGAGCATTTGCTATAAGTTTTTGAAACAATTTCGAGGCGATGTCGGTGAAAATTTGGCGCGCTTTGTTCTGCAGGTCCGAGTGCATAACGCCCATATTTCGTAGATAATTGCGAGGAAGGGTCTTTCGAAACTCAACGTCAGACTCCGTCGCTAGTTCCAGAGCGGCGGGAAGCAAGATTTTGAAGTAATCCGACCAAGTATTCTTTTGATTGGCCGATATTGTGATGTGCAGTGAATGATCATCCTCGCAACTTGAGGCTTCATGAATGAAGCCTCGAGGCATGTACAACAAGTCGCCGGTTTCGAGAGTGGTTTCGATAATTGGCGGCTCAACGAGTTCTTCTCTGTCAAGATTCCCTGAAGACAAGAGCGGGAGCTCTTCTTCCTCGTTCCGAGGTTTGTATACTTTCCACTGCTTTCTGCCCTCGAGCTGCAGCACGAACGCATCGATGTCGTCCCAGTGCGGAGCGAAACCCTGCGTTCCAGCCGGTGTCAAGTACACGTTAGCCCCGACGAACGACGAGAAATGCTCGGCCAAAGTGTAGCAAAGACTATGCACGGCCTCCACGTAAGATTGAGGGTTCAGGAGACGCACTGAACACCCCTCCCCGTAGTACTGCCAAACAAGCGCCGGTAAAGCCCTGCCTTCTAGCATGACCGTTTCTCTTTTGCCGTCTACGTAGGAAGTCAGATCAATATTTTTCTCGAAATGAACATCGCGTTCTCGCAACACCGTATCCAACTTCGCAGTGCTGAGCAGGTGTTCATAATAGGAGGGATCTTTATGTCGGACAACGAATGGTTTCTTCTCGAAGTACTTCTTGTAGAAATCTTGGGTTGTTACTGGCGCTATGAGCCAAGCGAAAGCCGCTTCCGCTCTTTCAGTGCTCGACGGCTTCTCCATGTAGTCCTTAGAAATATTCGAGGGGACCTCTATGATGTAGTCGCTCTCAGATACAGACTGCTCTGACGCTGGACCTCCGTTGGCCTTTTGCGCGGACTTTTTCTCCTGCTTCTTTGCCTCATCACGCACTACTTTCACGAGCGACGGTTTCTTCTTTGGAATTTTTCTCTTCAGCTTTTTCTTCAAGTTCTTGGAATCCATCCTGCGCGAATAATATTGATTCAGTCTCCTGCTACCAGCCCCAATCAAAAATCAGGTGCCGAGTTGGATGGGTTTATCCAGCAGAGGTATCGTTAGAATGTATGAGCTCAGAGCTCCGGCTATGTGGGTACACAGGCAGTTGCTGTGGCTGGTCTTTCCGGTGTTGATGGCGGGCTTCTCCGCCAAGCTTAGCCTCGAGACGTAGATAACGTTCACTTCACTTTTGTTGGCTACCATTCGAAGAAACTTGTGGTCGATGCCCCTCTCGCTTTCTTACTGTAAGTTTCAAAAGTCACAGGAGCATAAACCGATCGCTGATCTTTCCGATATCCCGGAGTCGGTGCTCGCGGCCAGAACCTCGAAGCATGCAACACGTGGAGAACGCTCAGTCTCGCACAGAACTCGCAGTGACACCGGCTGTAGCAGACAATAGTTTATCGAGTGATTCTGGTTTCATAACAAAGTGTGTGGACTGAAGTACCCGAGTTTGTTTGGGAGAACAAGTCATCGTCAGCAGCTGACAGAGGAGCCCAACAATCTCCATCCGCGGAGACTTCAATGGCCCGTCCGAAAATAATGTGAATTCCGACTCAGAGTACGAAACGAAAACGAGAGAACTCACATGAAAATCTTCTGACAGACGATGTTCGACTAAAAGAGCCAGGACAGAATGTGCCGAACTCAAACAAACGTGGCGACTGCTGTTTAAATGATCTTTGCTTTCTTGGCGGGTTGTGTGAGGCGGTCGCAATCCACCGAGACGCGACTCACAAAATGTCCACGGTATGATCCAGGAACCTCTCCATATAAGCAGAGACTGCGAACGGGATGGTCTGGCAGCTCGTCCCAGTCGCTGCGACTGGACGTCGTGCTCCGCATCAGAGCTGGAACTTGTGATTATCAAACTCTCTCCTCGAGCTCGGCTTCACACAGTTCGCGATGCTCGTGTGGAATACGTCGTTCTGATCATACTTGGGGGTTGCGAATCAAGTTTTTCTCGGGGGCGTTGTGATACCAGTCTATCGTTGAAGCGGATCCGTTTCCGAGAGGCGTCGAGCTCCCGCCTACTTGCTTGCAAGGTGCCGTCAGATGACGTTCTTCGCAGAGCGATATCAGTCGAGAGCGATTCGAGGGGGCGCGGTCATAAAGCAGCCAAATAAGTAGACTGAAATCCGGAGATGCTCACAGCTTTTGTGGACAGGAATGAAGACCAACACACCAGTTGTGTGCATACAATAGCATGGTGACTCGACACAACGGCAGCGGCGCATCATATAGATGTCAGCCGGAAAGCATCTTCACGCCAGAACACGGTGTAGCCCAACTCAGCGAAAAAGGAGGACAGAACAGGTCCGGGAAACTCGATTTCAAAGCGAGACAGGAACAACCGATTGAGGAAGAGCACGAGACTCGGACGAACCTAATCACGGCTTGACCTCGCTCCTCCGCCGCGTCGATGAAGCCACCTCAGATCGGAAACGATCCACCAATGCACGTGCTTCGCGCTGCAGAACATCAATAGATGGGGAGGGAGGGTTATTCTGGCGTTTAGACGAGCAGGAACCCTCAACGCCAAGATCCGTCAACATGAACGCGCGTTCCATCCCCGTGAGCTGTCACGGATTAGGGACACCTGAAACAGACGAATCCTGCATTCGAGCTTTATTTTGACATGACAACCTGGAGCTTCTTTTTCTCCCCCAACGAGAATAACTTCACGATGTCCTCCACCACGAGAATCACCTTGTCAACTTGACTACACCTCGGCTCGACACCGAGGGGTTTGAAATAACCGAGGGCATTCTACGCTGGAAGAATCGAGAGAAAACGTCGTTGAACTCAACGCACCTCAATCCCGGCGGAGAAAGATCAAATGCGCATTGAAAACATAGGAATAGATTCAAACTCACTGAAAACGGACGGACCGAGCGAGGGAGCCCGATTCGCTGAGTTCGACCAGCTCGAGCTCATATCGCGTTATGGCACGGGGAATCGGAATCCCTCTAAGCGGCCAACTGTATGAGTGTCTTCCGCGCTAACTCGCGCATCAGAACCTTGATGTTCAGGCCATGCCATATTTGATGGTAGCCGTGACCCGATGTCCTCGGAGACCTCCCGTATTCGCGCGAGTTCTTCGACTCCTGATATTTTCCGTCCAGGGTATTCATTTTTCGAATAGCATAACTAGAAAGAGTGAGTGACGTGGCTCAGCGAAGCTCGTAGCAGACCCAAGCGGACACCTGAGTATTCCCCGCACCAACGAACGTTTCTTGGGGTGCGCATGTGCATGCGTGTACCTTAGCAAGAGCCACTATGAGGACTGGATTCCAAATCTCCATTTGTGCTGAGTCGAGTAGAAGAACTACTGAGAACCTGCCATGCTCTTCGTTGTGGTGATGAACACTGCTAAGGTTGCTAGACAACTCTCGCCGCAGGTTCACTGAGCAGAACATAGATATAGGGCTTGGATCGGCTTTTGAGCTCTGTCTTCCTTTTCAAGAATCAGTCAAGGAATTTCGGTTCTCTCTCTACTTCCGGTGCTAAGACTTTCAAAACAGATTCCTCCCCCAGGTGACAGATTTTCAGTTTTTTTTTTCCTGACGTTGCACAGATGGGAGGCTGGAACTTGGAAAATATTCACCGACATTGAACGGTCCTGAGAACGAGCGCTTCGGAGCTGATCGAGTGTCAACATGGTCAATGGAGCGGATCGAGCGGTGATTGTGTTCCCAGAGTCGGGGGCTGCGTCTGCCCTCTCAGCGGGGCGTCGTCAGATAATAAGACGATTCAGCAGATTGCATAAGACCGAGCGCCACAGCTTTATTTTCTCTACCCACGCATTTTTGCATTTATTTTGCAAACGAACACGAACGCAATTCAAAAAGATGAGTGCTGCACGCCCCTTAGGAGCGGTGCAGATGTGACAGTTTGCCCCGAAGGAACGCTCGAAATATTCGTATGAGTTCGAGTGAGCGAGTTCCTTGAGATCGATTTCGTTTCTATCACTCGTCGAATGTCCCTGAGAACGCGAGCCTTGCATGTGAACGCTACAAAAATGAAAACGCCCTGGACAAATCCGAGCAAGAAGAACGCGTACGTGTAGATTTCAGAGCCTCCGCTATCTACCAGAAACATGAGCACCCCAAAGAACCACGTGAGACCTACGATGACGGCGAGTCGGAGGTAGAGTCTCATCCGTAGCACCTCCGATTTGAAATTCGATTGTTGTATGGAGCTGCGAGCTTCTTTCTGAATTGATCGGACTTTGACAGCAGTGATCAGAAACAGCGTGAAGTTTGCGACAATGATCAGCAAAACAGGAACAGCGAAAAACATCATGAAGCCTCCCCGATTCCCGAACCAGCAAACCTCTTCGCCGTACATCGGAGCGAAGCCACTGGAAGGCACCAGAGTGTCAATTGCAAGCGCGGCAGCTACGACACTAAGTGTACCTAGAAAGGCGAAAACAGTATATCTAAGCATTACGTGGCTTTCCGTCCCGGAGAACACATTGAAGGCCAAGCATCGGCACGAATCTATGGCCATGACCAGCATCCAAAAGAACGATCCTATGTAGAAAAAATGCGCGAGGACCGCCACTGTTTTGCAGGCGGCGTTCCCCGGTTCGGTGTCATCTTTCACCAGAAACATGATGTGACCCAGGAGGATACTCAGGCTCAACAGAATAACTATCTTCCCCGCTCGCGTTGTTCGCATGGCGGGCAGAACGATGTATGTGACAATTTGTAAGCTCAGACAGACACAGGAGCTAATCAGGCACACTTCGGAAATCCGTTCCATGGTCGGGGTAATAGCCGTTGTAATCGGTGTGTAAGTGCACACTTTCACATTGGTGACCACACCCGCTCTATCCGTGATATTTGTATAGGGGCTAAAATATTTATGGTTCCACAACAATATGCTGCTATCTACGAAGCGGACCCACTGCACGTCGAGCGTGAGATAAAAGCATCCAGCCTGGCCGTTCTCTGTGACGCACTGGATGCCGTTCCATTCGAAACCTAACTGGCACAGAACCGGCTTGCAAAAACCCATGACGTGAACCGTGCCTAGCGGACATTCGATTTCTTTGACAGGAATGAAATCACCGATGATGTGGGTTGTGTCTTCGCGTGGTGGTATCGGTAGACCAACGGTGAGACTTTCCAAACGGACGCCACTGCACACCGCGCAATGCGCGTTCCTGTACACGGTGGTGATTCCTTTGAGAACTGTGGAGTGAACTCGTTAGAAGAAGAACGAAAGCAGCGATTTCGGACCTGGGGTTAGGGACCGAATGCTCGATTGCTCTCACCTCCATGCACGTATGCTGTGTATTTGGAGCAGAGATCAGCGTCTGCCGACGTGGAGTTCTCACAAGAGTTGACGGTTGGAAAAGGCGGGCATAAGCTCGTACTGAAGACGTCGGTGAAGTTTGCCCAATCGAACTCCTCGATGTAGAGCGACATCGTGTAATCGCGCTAGAATGAGTAACTCTCGTGGATCCTGAATGAGCGAGTGGATGGTCCGCAGCGAAAAACGGCGAGCTAATGCGAAAAGAACCTACTTGATCAAAGAACAAATGATACTCCCTCGAAGTCACGTTGTAGAACCAACTCCTGCTCGTGAAGATCTTTCTCAGCTCGTCCCCATAATGAGGAACAGATGGTTTCCAGGCCAGTTTTTCCCGCCATTTGTATTTGTGTTGCTTGATGTATTCCTCGCTCCGTAAACATCGTGCGCAATAAATATTCTTGTAGAGGGTTCCGTTGAGGTGAACAGGTTCATGCATTAGTGACGACGGTTTGTCCTCGGCTGTTCTGCACCCCCTCGCTACAGTAGCGTTCCTGCAGCTGGACCAGGTGTAGTAGAACTTGAAACTGTTGCCAAGACGTTCGCAGCTGAAGTTCTCATTCCTGAGAGGCACCGAATCTTGGTAGTCAACGCAGCAATCACCAAACTTCAAACAAAGGCTATCACAGTAACACACATCGCCTGCCAGAGCCGTTAGACTTGGCTCGCGTTTGGTGTCTCCACGACACAAATGCTTGTCCGATTTGTAGAAGCGGAGTTGTTCCACCTGATCGCGAAGTCGGGAACGATCCGCGAGAACTCCTCCGAGAACGAGACAGACGACGATGGATAACTCCGCCGACCCCAAACTGGATTCTCTCATCGCAGTTCTTCCGTAACATTCAGACACCTCGGAAACTTGGGGTCAGCTCCGGGGGACGACACCTCCATAGATCTTCTCCATCCTGGTCATATTTTCGTTCAGGTCACGTCTGAGGTGCGGAAGCGCCTGGATGTTTATCCCGCAGCCTCATTTCTGCAAGTCGAAGCTCATCGAGAAATTGCAACAGCGAGAAGTCTTCGTTCCAAACGTCCCCTCTTGTTGGCTCAAGAGACGGAAATGGGAGAACTTCACACACTGGGGTGGACAACAGTGAGCATCATGCCTCTTCACTCACCCCTTCACCTGGTCGAAATCTCTCGAGTGAGAACAATGCTCGTTTCGTTCATTTCTCTAGCCCTACCAGTATCCTGTAGGGCCGTAAATCGCGGCAGCGCCCTCTACGTCAATCATAAAGGTGAGCACTGTGGCTTTTAGCGGCAGAGGCTGTTCACAGCTTCGTTACCGCACATCGTATGCTGTTGCGCCGAGCTGAACACTCCGTCGACCTGAAAACGATTGTACTCGGCATGTTCTCCCAGAGAATTTCGTAGAACCATAATCCGAGCAAGTCGATTCGCATGTTTGTGACGGCTGCATTTGAAAAAACATTAGGTGACGAGTGAAAAACTCCGCCTTGGCCGGTGAGCTCTCGAGCCGCTCAGACGATGTGAACCACGCCCGGTCTATTGGTGCAATATAAGTAAACAGAAAAAAGGACATCGCACACCTCGACCAAAACAAACACTGGGCTCACTCGACGGGAAATTGGCGGAAATTCGCCAGATTCGCCATGCGATCACAGCTATGGTGATTACGAGAATGCAGCAACGAATTTCCAGAGCATAAATCATTCAGCCCGCTCACGCGAAAAGGAGCAGATCAGCAGCTCACAATCAATATTTCAGCCTCCTCTCTATGAAGCTATCGTGTTCTTGAAACCGTTGTGTTTATTCGAGACGATTCTCCCGGCTGCTCACGCGGTGGAAAAAGAATCAGACGACTCCCTGAACCCAAATCCATATGCGCCATCGTTCTTGGGAGTATATTAGGGGGATCTCTAATCGGAAAATGGGACTACGTTCCAGCGGCCAACCGAGTGTTGGCGATGGTGAGAAGTGGCAAGGGTATTGGCCTCTGCAACTGCAGCAGGACCACGACAGAATCCCTGCCCCCAGAGAATGTAATATTTCGAGCTAAATTCTCGCTCAACTTTCCAGCCGATATGTTTCTCCGAGCCGCGGCGAGGAGTTTTGTAGCGGGCCTTCTCGTGGTATTTCATCCATTCCGAACACCTGTGCTATCAGAACTTCTCCGCGACATACTTTTGCCGACAGTGGTTATTTTGAAGGTGGAGGAGAGGCATGTGAATCAAAACTCCCAGGTGACTCGAACCGATTCAGAGAAGGCTTTGAAGAGCGAGATTGGAACTTTGTTACGTGCCTTCCAGCATAACTCCTGTATTCCATGTGTCCGAGCAGTCACCCCACCGGATCAATGATCCCTCGAAACTCTCGAAGCGTTATCCTCGACTGCGAAATACTTTTCTCAGAACAGGCCTGAGGTCTTCCTCGAAACCTAACTCCTTTGGCAGTATGAGGCAGATCGGCTACCGCATTCCTCAACCAGCGTGGATCCCGTGGATCTATGACCGCGCGGCATCGATAATTCCGAGATCTGACACGATATTAGCAAACAAATTACCATCTCCCGGCTTCTCATGGCTGAGTTTGCCTCGCTGGTTAGGCTGTTAGCTGTTGCCCACCAGTCTGCCTGCTCCAACGCGCCCGTTCTCACGCGCCAAAACGACCACGCGAGGGCGTGCCGCCATGGGATTCGAACAGCAAAACGAGGACGGTTTCGCGTCTCAAGCACGGCTCTGTCGACGCGGCAGCTCGTGCGAGGAGATGATGAGTTCGCAACGATTTCTTGGAAAGAGCGCAAGACTGCCAGGAAGACGGAGACCTCGTTCGAGTCTCTGAACGGTCTCCATGATAATGAAAAAGAACCTCTTCCATTTGGAGAGAAAGACTGCAGGAAGTATCCGGGCCCTTCCCCGCGGTCTGCACCACGCATGTGGATCCGCGTATAATCCCGCAGCAGCACTGGCGCTATCTCAAGCGGAAGGTCAGGGCGTAACCGTGATTTCTGCCGCTGACGTTTCAACCTACCACACCCGTCCCTACTTCGAGTATGATTCACTCGAGTCCCATTCCTCTTGCGCAAATGCCAGAGCTGATTTCCGAGGCGATTGCTCGCCAACCTCAAGTAATCAACGTCCACACTGAGGAACCGGGGGATTGAGTTTGAGGATCCCCGGCAGAACCCGTTGTTGGTTTCTGCCTGGTGCCACAAGCATAAGCGTATACGAAACACAGTTCTGGATTCGGATGTCAAACGCGAGAAGGAAACTTCACGAGCCTCTTGGAGGGTCGGGAACCTCGGCAGCTGTTCTCGAAACCGGTCACGCGACGCTCTTACTTTTCGCTCGAAGCAACGTTGACCTACGAATCACCGATGGTCGAGGTGGTAGCGCCCGTTCGGGAACGGCGATCTCGATCTTTCACACAGAAATACACTTTTCGATGCCGGGAATTGGATAACGCAAGAGGCACTGGATTGATGGCAATCATCGATCAGGCACTAGGAAGCCAAGAAAGCGAAAACCATGGAACTCCCAGTCTCCTTTGGTTCCAAGTTTCCGCGCCTCGGAACTGCTTCCAAATCGGAATGCGATTCAATTAGAATCGAAACAGCCAGCACTATAATGATATACATCCCCGGAGGGAGTGGCACAAGCGCTTGCAGTTTCTGCGGTTTCCGAGAGAGACGTTCTCCACAGCCGCCACTGATGCCGCCAGCACCGCTGCAACGGTTTGCGTCCGTCGCTGCACTGGACTATGCCGTACCTTTCGGACTCTCTCCCAGCCCCAGGAGCGCACTGGAGCTCAATTATTGATCATAACGGACACCTCACAAGCCATTGGATGAAGCTCAAGCACCGAATTCTATCAAACATGATTTCTCGTAGAATAACCGTTCAGAATAATGCGGGATGACGGCTGTAAGAAATCTGATCCGATTCTCATAATCGTTTTATGGATCCTTTGGGAGTCCGAAGCGGAGCCGCTCGTTCAAGAAACTTCGGCAATCAGGAGAGCTCCAGGATTCCTCGGTGGCGCGAGCTACTCGATTTCCGCGAGACCATCCATCTATCTGATCCCGCTTTAGCTCTCACGGACTCGCTCCCCAGGCTCCGGGCTGCGGACTGAACGTTCTTGCATTTGAAGCATTCACAGCGGCTCTCTAGGAATCGGCAGGATTCGTCACTCTCGATGAAGATGCAACAGCAATGATGAAAGATGAGGCACTCACTCCTAGAATCATTCCGTTCGACACAGCATTCGAGATTGGGTCCGCAACCATTGAGGATTAGTCACACCGAATTTTCATAACCCCCTTGTTGGTGAATATCTAGACTTTCGAGCGCTTGGCTCACTAGCCGATGCTCGACACATTTACATAAACGAATCGCGACGCATCTGTCAAGAAGCTGCGAATCCAGTGCATGTGTATCTTCCAACTCACTGAGCAACGCTGCACGAGGCCGACTCGGCGGCGATATACGCTAGCATTAGGAACAGATGAGCATCATCTCGTCTCGGTCGAGACATTCGGATATCTGGATTCCCAGCTTCGTTTACGTAGAATCCACACTACGCACCAGAGCCCTATCTCACGAAAACATCCAAGAAAACAACCCTTCTCCGCGCTCCGACCACCAGAAAACCCAGTGTCCCATAACCAGTCAGTGTCCCATGAGTGGCACGCTCATCCTCCCACAAATCTTGTCCAACACACTCCAACACCATCGTGAGATACGTTCCTCTTCGAATTCACTGTTTACAAGGAGAATCCAGCTGATTGAATCGCGCCTCAACCTCGCATAACGCTTGCAAACGAAACAAAATGACCTGCTGGATCGTTGAATGGTATTCAAAATCCAGGGAAACGCAGCGAGGGAAATCGACCCATCAATGGTCTCCATGTATATTCAGATACGCACATGATCCAAATACGGTGTCTGACTGATAATTTCCGGAAACATCATAACATTCGAATGCTTTCCGTGAATCTTCACAAAGAATGGGCCGAATAACAAGGATTCGGAGAGAGTGTCAGATTTCGTAGCCCACATAGGCTGCCCGGCTCCGATATGATAACGACCGTTGAGCAAGCAGCTGTTTTCCAATCGGATCGTTTCGAATCTATTTTCCCATCGACTCCCGTGTTTTCGCTCGGGGGAAACGTCGCTTGGAAATTCACACCCGCCCTCGACCTTGGGCCGATCGTGGTGTGGTTTACATTTGATGGAATCAGGGGAAAGAAACATTCTGAACGAGCTGATTTCGAGCTCGGGTGCAAAAAATCCATTCAAACGTGTCAGATCGGTTCGCAGGGTCCGGGAACTCAGGAACCACTTTTTCCACATGGTTCATTATCCAAATCTGGATTCTGCAGACTGTGTCACGCAGCTTGAGTTCTGTTGAAACGTTTGTATTCCTCGAATAGGCCCTTCAAAGCAACGGAATCTCCCTTGCGTCATCCCATCGGTTTCGCCAAAGCTCTCGCACATGGGCTCGGAGAGTTTCGAGGAAGACTTGCGCCGAGAAACCCAGGAGACTCTACCGAGCGGAACCATGCGCAGAGAGTAACAATCTGCCATTGGCCGGATCTGAATCACTAATCTGACTCGTAATGCTGTGCTCAAGAGAATCGGCGTGGGGGAGAACAATGACTGTTTCTGAGTCGTATCATCGCGCGACAGAAAAGCTCAGGGCTTCTGCACCGAATGCTCCGCGGAGCATCAAAGTCGACAGAGCTCGTTGCGGCTTGTCTTCAACTTGCACCGGGTGATTCGCCTGAAGAAGGGCGACTCCTTCGGAATGTCTAACCGGAAAATGATGCCCGATCGTTTCGCGTCGATGGGCCCAGGAGCTTCGACGGAGCTTTGTGAGTCGTCTCATAAAGAATGGAAGTCAGATTGCGGCTCTCTTGTCGAGTTCACAGATCTTTCGGAGTCGATCGATGTCAAGTCCGTTCGTCTCGGCGTTCACAGCACGGAAAAGCGGGAGACGAAGGGAAGCCGCTGTTTCGATCAGTACTGATCGAATATTCCAGCTCCTGAAGAAGCGGTAGCGAGCTGACCGCAGAGCTGTCACATAATAATACAAATAGCGGAAGCAGTCACCGGTTCGTTTGACATTGACAGAACAATGACTCCAAGTTTTTCGGCCTTGTCTAGGTTCAAGGCTCCCAGGAATCTCCCTAGACGGGAATAATGCACATTACAATCTGTTGATCGGACGAATCAGAGTACTTTTGACAATATTGACTGGTGGGCTCGTGGCCTAGAACCTCCTCGCACTTTCTGCTCAACCAGCTTGTGACTTGACGCGAAATACTATAGGCTTATCGAGACGGTCCCGCGAAATATAGCAGTTCGCTTTCTGGGAGGCATCGGTGAGTACACTGATTCTGATGCTTCCTCGCCGATACCTGGCCATGCAGTGCTCCCACTTTTTTCGCGCAACGATGCTGCACTGAGTGTTCCTCCCAAAGGTTTGAATCGAAAACTTCGAATATCATCCGCGTTAATTACGTGCGCTGCGAGATTTCCGCTGCTCCGGAACTGTGGCTCAAAGGTCGTCGCAAGTCTACGGAAGCGACCACGTAGGCGAAGGTAAACGCGAAAACAAAATATTTGCGTCAAAGCTCTTTGGACGGAGCCCGTGAGGAATACGATGCTCGTACCACCAGCACGGCGGTGGCTTTGACTGTGGTCGCAGTGGTTGCGGTGCCGCATCCGCCAAAGTCGTCGTATGTACCGTCGCGACTTCCGCTGTCATCGCCCTTGCCTCCCGAATGTTCCGTTATTTGGAATTTTCTCAATCTTAATTTCGGGCTGCTGGGGCTGAGAATTTCTCACGCGTGCGTCAGTCATGAGGGATCGAAGCGCAAGTCTTGAAGGAAGTGGCATCAGGCATTGGGTTTGGTTGCTCCCTAGCGGCGCAAAAAAACCGCAGCGGTCGAAGATTACGCCTAGAAGATAATTTCTTATCGGATATTGACACTCATTCAGTCTACGAGATCGACCTCGGAAACGAAATAACTCAGTTGATGCGTATCCGAGAGACTCAAGTACCCTTGTTCCGTCACCACCAGAATGAGTACGTAGCGCGTGGACTTCGCTTGGTATTCCTTCATCCCTTCATTTCCCCAAAAGTTGTCTCGTCTGGTGTTTCCGGACTCCGGCGGTCAACAAAACCTCGGGGGCATCATCCAGACGGATAACTTTTCAATTAATACGTCTTCAGTCCATGCGGGCCTCGATCCGGCCCAGTGATCGGCGCGTATTAGAAAATGGTTTAGCACCACGCCAATTATTGGCAGCGTCAGCGGTGGATTCCCTTCCCCAACACGCGTCAGCCAGTTAGGAAGTTTTATAGGAATTTCGCTTCCTCGGATTTCCGGTATCGGGACCATGAAAACCTCGTCGGAGAACATACATTGCAGAGAAACCGCTGAATTTCGAGCAGGGGTCAACTGAGCTCAGTTCGGGCTGATGATTGTTACTTAGAACGAAACCTTGGCTTTGCGACGAAGAAGCCGAGCCGGTGAGAACGGTAATTCTCCAAGACCACCCTGGAACAATCCGCTGTTTCTCGGCTTGCTGCCGAATCGTCCCGCTAATCGTTTGTCGTAAAATTACAGACTACGTTCCCCATTGCAAATGAGGAGAACAGGCGGCACGCGACCACCAATGGACACAAACGAAACCGCGAAGTTTGTGGTCCCGAGTATTTTCCGAGATCTTCCAGGGAGAGTCTCACCGCGGCGAGCACGGATTTCTATGTTATAGTCTGCGCTCAAGTCTGCCGACTCCGGTCGGCTTTGAAAGGCCTGTGAAGCACCCTACTCATCGAACCGAATTCTTTCGCTGACGGTGCGAGGAGGGATTAGAATTACGCAACTTCCCGCCATCACGGACGAGCGTACGAGCGGAATCCCGGCAGCAGTTTTTGACCACCTATCTTCTTCATCTTTTTCCCTATCGGTTATGTGGTCGGGGACGCGGTTTCAGCTTTTGCCGTCATCCAATAGTTGACGCGTATTTTTCGACAACACTTTGCGCGAAGTTTGATTCGCGTGAAGTTGCTCCTCTAGCTCAGCTGGCGGTTCCAGTTGGATGGGAGCAGTTCATCACTTCAGTAGTTGTTTGATATTTTTCGGGAAGGTTGTTTGAATCACAAAAAAATGCGCGCGGCAATCTTCAGCGGAGCAAGCAGCGAACCAGACAGTCGTTCAACCAGCAACGCCCGCCTGCTTGCCGGCTGACGCGGATGCCCCTTCCGCGGTTTCCGTCGTCGATCGGCAGAAGTTTGAAACGCAGCCGAAGTTGCGTAAGGGTTTTTCTTCAACGGCCCACTGAGCCGCGCGGCATACAGTCGGCTCAACACGAACGTAAGAGTGATTTCCTACAGAAAGTAGGAAGTATATGGAAAAAAGTAGCAATCTGATGCTTGAAATACCGACTTCTAGAAAGGGAAAAAACGGACAAATGTTGGGGCTTTTACGACAGTGATTCAACAAGGGAAGCAGACGCGCGCACGCACGCAACGTGATGCATTACTTGTTCATCTTCCTTTCTCCTCAATTCCGCGCGAGGCTTAACTTCACCAGTTCGAAGATAAGCTTCGAGACGAAGCTGATAGAAGACCGCTAGAACGGGAAGGCTTCGATGAGGCTGGAGATGGCGTTCGCACGTTGGGAGGCGTAGTTAAAAATTCACGATGGAAGAGCAGTATAGCCCAGTGCGAACCCATGATACTCCCGATAAGCTCTCGTGTCCTAACGTTTCCCACTTTTTCTTTCGCTGTCGTCGTGGCGACGGTCGCAAGGTGGGCCGTGCGCCGCCGGTCAATCTGCATTTCATAGCGCGCTCATAACGGGACGAGTTTCGCGTGGGATGCTTACGAAATATCCTGCCCTTTATCGCTTATCTATATGAATATGTGGTACTCGCGTCCTTCTCACCCTTTTTCCAAGTTGTCGTCAGAATGTCGTCGAAGACCGCGCATCCAGCCGTCGCCCAACCTGACATGAGATCCGGCAGTCGGATGTTTCGTAACTGCGAAAAAAAAAATAGAAAATAATGTCTGGGGGCCATGGTGGCATGTACTGATGTGATATCCCAATTATTTGAATGGTTGTCGGCTCGCGCTAGCGTTCATTCGAGGGTTCCCTCTTCACTGCTGGTATTGTTATCGGCACTGTCGTCGTACAAGGTACTGAAGAGACAGCAAGCGCACGAGATGTTGCCGGACACGGAGCTTGTGCGAGACAAGAGAAAGGAAGTTGATATGGACTTCTGAATTAATTAGAATCTTGAGCAGATCTAACTTGAGCTGCTCCACATTTCGCGCGTCAGGATATATATATATATATATATATATTGGCAAACAATTGAGCGATGACGTCGTAGCAGGGTGTAACCCCCGGGTTCAAGCGAGCCGTGTGCTCGCACGTACTCCTCTGTCCAGAAGGCGCCCTGGAAATGGAGCAAAGAACAGAAAGTTGACTGGGGCCAGAGGTTGATAGTCCAAAGGCTGGATTTCCATGAAGAGCAGGCGTTGCTCAAGATTTGTTCATGCGCCCCTGGGCACACCTGAATTATACTTCAGGCCGATCCCAGGGCGCGACAAAAACTGACCCGCACTGCGTGAAGACGTGAGATCGGTGTGTTTTCAGAACGGTTGGGGACAGTTTATCGCGTCGTCGTCAGATATGGACTCTACCGAGAGGGAAACTCCTCTCCGTTGGCAACAGTTCAGAAAAGCATACTTTTCCGTTGTTGTAGGTGGACGTGATCACTGGTTGAAGGCTTCTTGTCGACGTATTGTTGGATGATCGAACTTTCGACGACGGCTCCTGACCAATACATCGTTTAAACAACGCAACCGATCTAATGGCAGCTGTATTCATGATTTTTCAAAGATGTTTTGACAGTTAACGCCGGCGCAGGACAGTTGGGATCCATCCCGGCAGGTTCGAGACTTTGCATAACCGAAGTGTCGTGTGAGCGTTGGTCCAAAGGCGCCGGAGATCGAAACTTTCCAAACGTTGTACCATGCAGGGTATTGGTAACGCTTCTCACATGTCCAGACCCATTCGCTTGTATCGTCGACGATGACTCCTCAGTTAATTGATGCGGCAGCCGCAGATGTGAAGCGTGGACTGATGATCGGTATCAGTTTTGTTTCAAATCGGCTTGTTTTAATTCGATGATGATCATAATTTCGTCGCGATATGTTAGACGACTAGACGGCGTGTGTGAGCCGAAGTCTATCTATCTATCTGTCGGTCGGTCGCTGAATCGGTCTGTGCGTCTTCCCAAACGTCTGACGGTCTGTGCGTCCGATCGCTTTCCCTTTCGGCGGACCCGCTCGCTCGTGGTGCTCGCAGACACACAGAACGCTTCAGCGGCAGGAGCAGCAGCAGCCGCAAGGAGAAGCGGCTCCAGCATTGGTTTGATTCGTCTGTTTTCACCGGTGCTTCGGCTTCAGTGGTGGGGCGCAGCTCGTCGGGCAGCAGCAGGCAGCGACGAGAGGAAAATCTGTGCTTTCGATTTCTCTCTGTGCTTCTTATTTCTACGTTGTCCGTTGTCGAGCTTGCTAAGCTACGAGAGGCTCCCTCGATCAACGCAGCCTTCGTAAGCCAGCATCGTGCCCCGTTGCTCTTCTTGGGCATCTTCACCACCGCTGCTCTTTTTGTTGTTGACGTCGTCGATGTTTTTGTGCCCCCGAGCTCCCTCTGATCGCTCTTACCTTGCCTTGCTTCGAACCGGATCGGCTGAATTCTTCGTCCGTCTGTCGTCGGTTGCGTGCCAAGGAAGCCGTTGTGACTCACGCTTATTCCGGTGAACCGTGCTATCTTGACAGTCGTCAACCTCCCTACCTCCTCCCTGCATATTGAACCTCCCGTCGCCACTGATAGCTCAGTGCATTTGCATCTCTAGCTCCAAGCAACACTAGAAAACTGTGAAATTGGTTGACTCATCGTGAACCCTCCGTACGGATCATAATCAGGATCGTTTCTCTGTGATCGGGGCTCCAGTGTTCCTCTGCTCGGAATTATCGAAATGACGCAGAGGTTATCCGTCGTTGACATCTATCGCTCAATGTGAAGCTTCTGTACAGGTAAGGCGCGTGAGCACAAGCTGGATATGGCGATTTTAAGTTCTTCGATGATCAAAAATTCGGAACTCGGACAGCTGTCAAAGTGGCGAGGAATATCGGAAGTCTCTTTCGAAGCAAGGACCCGATCGCGATCCCGTCGCAGTGCTAGTCCTGGGCATTGGTTCGGATTATTTCTGCAGAGCACACGTTTAGGAAAAACGACGATTGGTCGTCAGCAGCGTATGAAGAGACCCCAGCCCCCGGGGACAGTTTCGGGCGAAATTTGAGCAAGACAAAACCTCCTTCTGGCGCCGAAAAGGATCCAACCGGCAGCATTACCGTTTTCATTCGCGGCAATCCCGAAGATGTTTTCCTGGGAAGAATGGATCCGCTAGCCGTTTGTGTGCAGCTGAGGCAACTTTCGCTGATCCATCCGTTCTTCAACGTGCGCGGACTAACGGTTACTTTCTGCAACGCTGCCGTTTCTGCTTCTACCGCCGCCGCCGCCGCCGCCACCACTGCTGCGCCGGACGACCAAGACGATAATGATTAAAAAACGAGTGGTTGGTTGCTCGGTTGCCTGCCCGACGGACGGACTGACTGACTGGCTAGCAGCTAGCAAGCCAGCGGTTCTGCTCTTCGACGCCAAGAGAACGCTCTTCTATATAGTCAATGGGCCGAAGTCTATGGAATCCTGCTTTTCTGACCAATTTGTTGCTTTGTTCAGAAGAGCACAAAGAGTCGACGCGACAACAGCGGAGCCGGGCATGTTAATTGCCCGGTCGCTTGAGAACTCGGCTAAATCCTGATGCTCCTCGCGAAATCGCCGATCCCCAGAGCGTCACCCTTACGCTCGTACGGAACTCTGTTCTTCAAGAACAATTAGAAAGTATAGGGAAGGCCTTCCGGAACGACGTCGCGTGTTTCGCTTGTCACTCGGTCCCGTGATATGGGAAAACCGACGACTGGCGTTGACGAGGCGGCATTTGCACTGACAATCCACATTGTTGAATCATCCGCTGTGGTTCGGAAGCGAAGGAGAGGAAGAAAGCGAAAGTGCAAACTATGCAAATCGTCGAGTGGTTGTCATTGAAGCACTGTTAGCTCACAAAACTTCCTTGCGGTGACATCATATCACGGGGAAATCCACAGGGGCGGCCCCAGGGCTCGGACCTTGGCCGCAAATCGTTGAGGTACTTTCCAGAGTGTTACTTTGACCGCTGAACATTGTTACCTCTCCGAAAGTTTTCTCCGTCTTCCTCGCAGCCGAATCATAAATTTGGATCGGTACAATCTGGTCGGTTTTGTTTGACGGAGCAACTCCTGTGGTTGAAAGCCCGGACTCCGGTTGCTTGTCGACACCAGCAGCGGGCTCCTCTGTTCTTCTCATGTTTCACTAATGCCTCGAGTCGTCCGTCTGCTCCCGACGTTATCAGAGCGCACTTCCTTCGTGTTTATCGTTTTGTGACTAATTCGTGCTGGCAAACGAATCGCGTTCGATTGAACCCAACCGGCCCTACGGCAGCACACGGACCGTCGTTGTCTTCAGGTTATCTTATTCGCCACCGTGACTTCAGCGCTCCTGATACGAGGTTAGGAATACGGCGGTGTAGGAATAGGTGGGAGTACGCATCGTTCATTATCAGCTACAGGGAAACACTCCGAAAACAGGAGTGGAGGCAGAATGCCGACGAAAGCTCCATTTGTGATACCAATAAACGGTTCTGGAACGGCTCCAGTGTTGCCAGGAACCGGAAAGAGCCCGTGTGGGGTAATTCGACGAAAATGCCGGTGCAAGCGTCAGGAGCGAAGGCGAAGACAATACGCTCATTACGAACACGACGGGAACAGATGAGAAATGGATCGTTTGATTGCTTCGGATGCTCCCAGGTGTTCTGTAGATCTGTTTTCGAAAGGGCCACGGATAGGCCACGACCTCTGACATTGCCATATGCTCCTTTGGAGTCGCTGGTCGCATTCGACGCAGCCGCACCGCCGCCGCTGTAACCGTTGTGCTCGTTGGCAACGTCGCCGATTCTTCAGGAAGTGGAAGGCTCTCACGAAGGCACTGGGGCGATCAAGCGGCGGCGTCGGCGTAAAAACTGCCAACCCCCGATGGTATTTCGCTGGTTCTTCTGAGCTCTGTTATAAAAGGCAAATGTCAATGCAAGATGCCCATCCCGCCTTTTGATGCGTCTTCAGCCGCTGTCCGCACCCAGCGACGGCGACAGAAGCCCCGGTAGGAGGAATCACTGCGAAGCCGGCAACATGAGCGATGCATTGTTCGTTCTTGACACAACGACTCCGGACTCGCCTCCCTCGGCAACGATAACTCCACACCCTTTTGAGCCGCAGTCGGCAGTGTCTGGTGGTTTGGGACTTGGTCGGACAGAACTCGGCCGATCGGAAGCCACAGCGGAAGTTGTGCGCTTCGAGGAGCGTGCCGGGCCGGTTCTTCTACTGGAACTTAGCCCGGCTCGGCTTTCGGAACGCTGGCTGCGCGCAGAAGTTACGCACAGAAGACGACAGATGCAGAAACCTACTCGGCTAAGGAAGCAGCAGCAGAAGATCGTAAGCAGGATGCCCACGTCGGCGGAGCCGTTTCTTCAAGGAAGAGGCGCGGGTGCTGAGACGCTTGGCTGAAACCTTTTGCTCGGGAGCAACCCAGCGTATCGCAGCAGAAGCGGCAGTGGCGGCACCGACTCCGTCTTGACAATGACTAGCAGAAGTTATGAACAGAAGGGTTGTAGCTGCAAGGGGGCATGCCGGCATCCGGAGCAGATATTTATTGGCTCGGCTTGGAAAAACACAGCTTGAATCATCCAGTGCGACGAGGTTCAACTGAACTCTCCCGAATGGGATCAGCTCACCTCAGCTGACGTCGAAACTTCTTCCGATCACCTACTTGTTGATGTACACTTCACGGAAGCTATCGCCCGAGAGCATGGCTCCGACCTGATCGCGACTCCGGATACTTCATCTCAAACTCTCTGATGTGGGAGTGAGGGGCGACGACGACCCAGCATTGGATTCAACAAGCACTGCGATGGCCAACTGTCTCTTCGGAACAAGAGCTATCGTTTGGGGAGCTCAGATATTGTTTGTTGATCGGAAATACGCGCAGAGCGGAGCTGGCTGTTCCGGAATTCCCACCCCGGCCGATCGTTCCAGCTGATCACAATGGGCTGTTGTTCTGCTAGCTTCCAAGATTACAAAACTCCAGCAACATGAAGTCCCAGGCTGGTCAGCACAGCTGTACACGACGTCGCCGCTGAGGGGAATATTCGCGGAACGCAAACAGAGATCCCAGACGTATTTTCGTCAATGTTCAACTTCGAGACCAATAAGTTAGCTTATCTGGGATGTTCACGAGAGACATGGATCCGGAGGTCCGTTCCATTTCGCTCGTCACGTCTTCATCGTGATATAAATCTGATGCTGGAATCCAACGAAACTCTTTGAATTTCCAGGGAATCTTCTTGTTTTGTGAAATGACAAAACTCTGCTCCAACGCAGTCAGCTTATGGCGTAAAGTCTTCGGTGGGCCGTTGAGTTGGCGAAATGACGGTCCGAACCTGGCATGGAGTGCTTTCGCGGTCGCCTTCGTTTTTGTCTCTGTTTCACCTCGTTGTAACGCTCAGTACTACGAGGACAGTATCTTTCCCAATGCTCAAAGTCGTTTGGGCCCGCCTTGGTCTTCGGATCTGGTTGTGCCTCACCAGGATTATTTAAACATTCGGAGACATCTCACAGGTACGAAAGCATCGGGAATAGATATCCGACAAACTTGCTGTTTTATCATTTTTTTCTCGATAAGAGACTCATACTATTGTTCCTTCCTATGAGTCGCAGCTTCGCTCGCAGGGAGAGAGTCTCGGAACTTGAAGGGCCATAAACAAGTTTACGGAGGAAGTCTCACGTTTCCATGTTTCGATTGCAGCCCCTAGTCCGGACTTTCAATGGAAATCAGCGTCCGACGGTGCATTCGTTCTTCCACGGAACACCTCTGTGAATCCGCATCAGGCCGTAGATCTTCAGACACTAACGAACATCATAAATGTAGCCCGGTACATTCTCTGTGAGTTGCCTCCTTGAGCCAATGCTTCCGCGGAAGGAATAGTCCAGCCGAATCAGGCAGCTAAGATGAAGTAGTATTTCCGATTGACTCCCGCCATGGCTCTGGAGAATCACGGGTGTCTCACAACTGGCGCCTCGCATTGTGCGCAGAAAAATGAGGAGCCGGCAAGCAACGGCGGGAGCCCGAGCTGTTTAAGTTCATTGCGCCGTCTGATGAGAGTTTCCGAATCTTCCTGTTCTGTGTTGAATCAGCGTCGTCGACTGTAGGAGCAGATGCCGAGCGTTCCCCGGAAGCTCGTGGATCATATCTGGAATTAAACGCCCCCGCCGGGCGTTTTCAAGACGGCGTTCAAAGTAACTCAACTGTGCGGCTTGGCTGCGTAAACTCTTGGAGCTAAATTATTTTCCCTCTAAAAGGGAAGTTATCGATACGAGCGATGAACCGTTATCTGGAAGACGATCGAGGGTTAAAGTGGAGGAGTCTTCCGAACCATGGTACCGAGACTTTCTTCTCCTCACGATGATTGTTGCCTAGACGGGCTTAATTCCGCTTCAGATCGAGCGCTGATGCTTTCCGATGTGGGTCTCTAATCTTCCCAAAGGGGCCCAAATGGCTTCTGATGCTCCACTCGATTAGACATCTTCCAACGGGCTCAGTGAAGCGTATCAGCCGCAGGCAGCTAACTGAGCAAAAAAAATGGCAACAATCGCTCCGATAAAATTTGGCTCCATAGAAAGGATCCACTAAATGAGCGATCGACGCAGTACTGTCCGCCGCCACTACCGCTTCGACAGTAGCTTGCGTGAACGAGCGGATAGACTCGCGACTCCGCATTGAAAATGACTTCACGCGGATGTCAGAATGGATGAAAACTTCCGTTGCTCGCTGGATTCCTGACTGGACGCTCGCTTTGCTAGCGGGCTGGCTCACGGTCTGTTTGTCTGTCGGTGAGTCTGTCGCTCGCCCGACCGCCCGCCCGACCACCTGTCTTAGATGGCAGACCTACGCCATCTCTGTTCCATCTCCTCCGGGACCCGATGTTGCGTAATCGTGGCGTGGGACCTCCGGAAATGTCGTCGCCGACCGCGACCGTTCCGAATTGTTATTATTAGATGTTTATCCAACATGGTCCGCTGTTTTGCTCGCTATCAACTTCAAAATGGCTTTTGTCATCTTCCTGAGTCCCCGTCCAGCGGTGTAAAATCCCTTTCTTCGGAAATGAGTGTTATGCAGATTTTTTTATGTGATGTCGCTTCTTCCCTTCCGTCTATCAGCCGGTTCGGAAGTCTCGCGACTCGAAGAATCGCAACGGAACTTGCTCTATTCACTCATCTGAGTCAAAAGTCTGTTCCGTTCCTCCGTTTCCAAAAAGTATCGAAGTCCGCTGGTTCCTTCCTCGGGTTCATTCATGGAGCGGCGTCCGAATATCCATTGTCGGGTAATTATCGGGTCGCATATGCGACAGTGTACATGATACCATCCTGGAGATTCGAAGGCGATAGCCAGAAGCGAAAGTTCTTTCTGTGTCAGATGCTTCCGACTGGACGGAATTTCTGCAACGTCAGTACAGAAATATTGACATTCGCCCGTGAGCCAAACGTCCGAGCCCCGGGCAATTTTTCTGGTCGCAGGTCCTCATCAACGCATCTTCCGCGGCGATGTGAGGCAGCCTTCGCTTGTCTAGATTTTCTTGTCGGACATAGTCGATGATCGCGAGACTGAACATCGGGGAGACGCTGGTCGGCTGGCCTTTACAGATAAAGGTTAACGAGGCACTTTGTTTTTCGTTTCCATCCGGATCCGATGCCTGCCTACGGAACGAGAACCGGAATCGCGAGCTGTGATCGTTCAGGGAAGCCGATTCCCACCCCTGGGGATCATGTTCGCGAACTTAAGTCTGGGGTTAACTGCGAACCGGAAATCTCCCCAGCTCCAAAGCCTCGTGATCCCTTTGTTTCCCTTTTCTCGCCCGCCGACTTATTAAGATAATAAGTTCAAGAATTTTATTTTGAATTGCTTTCACTTCTGGTTCACACGCACTCTCACTGGTGAGAAGATGGGCGATAAAGACCAAACGGCTCAACGAATGAACAGTTGCGAAATGTTCGCTGAAGATATTCTTAAGCGTTGACGCGGCATGTGGGAGCTGCTGGGATAACGCATCCAATGGATCTCAAGCACTTCAGAGACAACTCCTAAAAACAAACGTTTGCTGAACTGTGGATCGCTTTTGAATCCTAGAAGACGAAATATGCTATTGGAAATGATCCGTTCCCGCTGTTACTGGGATCGGCTGAGCAAGTCCTTGATCCGCTGAGAAGTTCCCGAGCCAGCCTCGAAAACTAGAGCGGCTCCTTCTCCGTTGAACAGTTGTCGTTCTCACCGTCATCAGAGCTCCCGGAATCTTGTGTTGCGACGGCCGGAATACAGGGAGCACAATGTGCAAATCATGTTCTTCTCCTTATTGTCTTTCCCTTCTGGATCGGGGAATTGAAGAACACGAGTTTGCCTGAATCAGACGACATTGGGCGGCTGAAGTGAGAAAAGAAGCTTGGTGCTCCGGTTTCGCAGCCACGTCCCCACAGTCTCCCTACAGCCAAGGCTCTCTTGAAGCGCCGCCTCCGTATCGGAGTTCCGAGTCGCTCGCTCTGTTCCAGGCCGAAATGGGCTTCTTAAGCCCAGATATCGAGCCCCAAGGTTTTTCTTACGATGCCGTGTCAGATGCCCCGTCTCGGACCCCACTCGGCAGATGTGTAGTCTCCTGAGGTGGGGACAGCCGCTTCTTCGAAGAGTCCACCACCATCTCAAAGGGACAGGATAGCATCTAGACTTACGTGATGAGTTCAATGGTCTCCGTTGTAACAATATGCTCTTCCCCAGCTTTCCCGCAAAAGTGCTTCTTTCGCGGGAACTCTTACGGCTGCGGGTTCGGAGTTTCCTGTTGGATGCAAGGGAAACGACCCGTGGATCTGTGCAACGGTGGCGTCGTGTGGTCATGCTGTGTTCCTCGCAACGCTGAGCCGTCCAAGCAAGCGATGGTCAAAGAAGCAGGTGAGTTTTTCCACTGGTAAGCTGATGTTGGCTCCGGAATTCCTGTCGCCCGAAAGTCATGCAGGATGGTGATGTAGGAGATATGCTTTTGGTGTCCAAGCTTGAAATTAACGTTCATGCGGGTGAAATTGCCCGCGAGTTCCTGCCTCCATTGGTCTCCGGAACCCTTGGTAAAGAAATGGTACAAAATACAATTCCTCATTTTTTCTCGCTTCGAGGAACTGCTCCGTTCCGTGAATCGGTAACGTGGATCCACAGCGTGGAAAGCCCTCCCTCAGAGTCCCAGGATTTTTCTTGAGCCACTTGTTCGCGTCTCCAGCCATTTTTCGTGGAAATAAATCATTGGAAAAACGAGACTTGACAAGAAGTGAGACCGGCTCCTGGGCTTGCCTCATGGAGCAGCCCGCTGCGAGTGTCGACTTCGCCCCGCCGTATCATATCAACCTCAAGTTCAAAGCTCTTCGAACGATGAAGTTCATGCTATCTTCCCATCATTCGCTTGAGAGCGAGAATTCTTAAATTTTCGAAAATGGCTGGATCCGATTTTTCACCTCTCAACGTTGTGGTTAACCCGAGGATGATGAGGGGAGCCCACTGCCAATTTCCGCTGAAATAGGAAGACGCACACACACGACATCACTTCTTTCCTCGGGCTCGTATCACTTCTTCTCGGCTCCCTGTCAAAGAGAACTTTGGTCGCGGGGTTCTCCTCCGGCGTTGTCGTTTTGAACTGTGTCACGGCGTTAATAGCTGCAGGCGGTGGAAATCAGAGAAAGTTTTCGTTCAGTACGTCCTAGTAGCTCTCCGTAGCTGAACTTTCGAACCTCCATTCATCCAGCCATAATCATTACGGTTTGAATTGGGTTCTCATTGTTGCCTTGGAGCTAGTTTCTGCTCCGTCACGCGTGCGCTCGACTATTTCGCATCGATTCTCTCCGATCAGCGAATTCAGTTCACTGCCAAACAGCCCGTGTCTGCTGACTTTGAAGAAGCCTGCAATCTCATCATAAACTTTGGAATGAGAACGTAAAACCCAATCTCTCCCCGAGCACAGGTCTCGTGTTCTCTGATGGAAAACTCTCGGTTTTTCCTAAGAGTCTTCACTCTCCTTCTCATTAGCCGACTTCTGCGCGTCTCCAACGAATCGTACCCTGCAGGCTTATTCCACTGAAAATATGATGTGAACCAGGGAGGTAACACAGGCAGCGGGGAGGATTGAGCCAATGTTGGCAGTCTGGAGTCAGCGATAATCCGCGAACGGTTCTATAGAGAAGGAAATTCTCTTCGTGAAAGTCAACTGTCTGTCGCGATGCGCTGCGGACTGTGGATCACGTGAGGCGAAAAATATGTTGACTAGAGCTGCCTGAGGGACTAGCTGCTTGGAAGAGAGAATAACGTTGAATATCGTCTATCTGTTCGTCCGTCCGTTTTTTTTTGTTGTTGCAGCTCGTACTGGGCGACCGAGTGTTTCCCGTGCGAGCTGTAATCCGTAGTTCTTACTTCACGTTCGGGCGACACGACGCTGAGCGACATGACAATAGCCGAAGATGAAGATGGATCGAACATTTGGAGTCAATCCCTGAGAACGAGAGGGGAAAGAAATATGTTAAGAAAGAAAAGGAGATTTAGATCTAAGGTGCGGTACTTTCGCGGTACCGAAGCAAGTGCTCCCGCCGCCGTTTTCGGTGCCACCACTTTCACCAGCCCTGCTAGCAGCGTCGAAAATGAAGCAAAACGAACGCCTCCCGTTAAAGCCGGCTCTCGAGCCGACGTTTACGGTTAGTTGACGCTAGCTCGATGCCGGTTCTCGCATTGCCTTCATCTTTTTCTCTTTTCTCGGCTTCCGTGAAAACATTCATCGAGCCGAAATAGATCGAGGAGCCCGTATGGCTCCCAAAGACCTCTTTCAATACATCTATCCGATCACCGGATACCGTTCTCCTACAAATAATCCGTGGAGATGAGTCGATTGCTGCGTCAGCGACTCGACGTACGCGGACTGTTGCATCGACCCCGCTATCGTTTCCATGATCGCCCGCCAGGCTCAGTCATCGATCAAATGTTTCACTTAAATGCCCTAAACGGCTCGATCAGCACACTTTTAGAAATCGGCGGGCGATGATCAGTGTCAGTGTTTATTTCCTTCAGGTGATAGCCCTTGATCAAGACGAGCCATGAGAACCATTCGATTGTTTGTTTCAGTTTGCGGTCGAACGTACATGCGGGATGCGAAAGTCGTCGGTGGAGTTGCTGCCAAATTCGGCCAACAGCCGTGGCAGGTCAGTTTCGGATCGATTCAATTATGAAGAAAAAAATTCCCCGGCGGATCAGATATTCTCTCTTTTCCAGAGACGAAGGATCCGTAAAACGGAAAATGTTGAAACTACGCGATGAACTAAACAGTTTGCTTCCTTTTCTTTTAATTCCCAGGCGGCTATTGTGAAGCGAAGCTTCTTATCACAGAAAATATCTTGCGGAGGCGCTCTCATCAACGAAAAATGGGTTCTGACAGCCGCTCACTGCGTGGATAGGTGGGATCTTCCTCCTTTTCGACTCATTTCCAGGGCTCGGAGCACCATCAGATTGTGTCTTGAACGTTGACCGTCGCCGAGGACCTTGTCTGAGTCCCCGTTTTTTTTGATTCCAGGACCCCGGCCTCGAACCTGAGAGTGAGACTCGGCGAGCACAACATCAGGGACACCACGGAACGTTATCCCCACGAGGAGTATACTGTACGGAGGAAAATCGTCAACGAAGGTTTCGACCGTAGGAACTTCGTTAACGACATCGCGCTCCTCGAGTTGGCGCAGCCCGTTATATACAGAGAGCACATAATCCCGATCTGTCTTCCTGAAAAAGGCGCCAACTTCACTGGCGAACTCGCCACCGTCGCCGGATGGGGCCGCGTGAAACACGGCCAATCGTATATGCCGTCTTCGCTGCAGAAAGTCGATGTCCAGGTCATCGAGAACGACGACTGCCGTTCTTGGTTCAAAGAGAAAGGACGACGCGAACAAATTTTCAACAGCATGCTGTGTGCGGGTTACAAAGAAGGTGGAAGAGATTCGTGTCAAGGCGACTCTGGAGGGCCCCTGGTTCTGAAGAAGAACGGTCGTTCTCAGCTCATCGGCCTCGTTTCCTGGGGAGTTCAGTGTGCGTTACCGAACCTCCCGGGAGTCTATACGAGAGTTTCCGAATACGTCGATTGGGTCGACATCTACGTTAACAGGAACACCAGAGATTCGATTTCGGTTGGAACGGCGGTCACCAAGGACGAGCCCAAAGACGGCAAAGATGCCCCCGCAGTTTCCAGGCATTTGAGGTGAACGACGATGGAGGGGAGGAGTCGAGCTTAGGTAAACGCTGTAAATATGTGAAGAAAATGTTAGAGTTCATAGGAGAAGTCTCCGATTGGAAGTTTGGCCGGGGTAACGTTGAGCCCCGGTGAGAAGTCTCGTAGGCGTTAATGAAGTGAGGGACTCTCAGAGATTTCGTTGTAGAGCGGGCGTCCCGGACGATCTAGCTCCTCGCTCGACTCGGTAGTTTTACGTTCTGCAATCGTGGAAAACCTTTTGGGAAGCTCGTTTTCTCACGGCTGGCGGTCGCAAACAACAAGTCTCGTTTGAACAGGTGACATAGGAGAGCGAGCGAGATTCCCCGGAAATCTTTAACTGCACTGCACGGAACCTCTTCTGGTCTTGGGAAACATGAACCGATCAACCAATAATGGGGATGAATTTCGTATTATCATCTTGTTCCGTCAGTAGCGAACAGTTGCCATTTGGTATCCCAACAAAAACGCTTCACGGCTTGGTCCGTTTCCGATTCGGAGTCGTGACTCAGCACGTTTCCCTTTCATCCGAACAGCTTTTGTTTTCCAAAGAGTGTTTAACGAGAAATTTGCTTCGCTTCGATAAGCTGGATTGATCTGAGTTTCGACGATTGTATCTATACCCAGGACGCTGAGGCGCTTTCATTGTATATAGAGGCTCCCGGAGAGCCTTGAGTCAGTTGAGTGATATGTAGTTATACTGAAGAGCAACCGGCTTCAGAAATCGGAAGTGGTGTGTTATGGGCAGGAACTCCGACGCGAGTGAAATTAGGAGAGGCTTTGGAGCTGTTTCTGCAAGTTTTGAAAATGAAGTTGTTTCCGGAGCACTAATTTATGAACGCACTCGTTTGCCTGTAGATCGCGACCATGACTGCCCTTTAAGAACGGAGAGTGCCTTTGAAACTACTTCCGCTACCTCGGCCGACCTGTCTGACAGCTCGATTCGATCCTTGTCGGGAGAAAGTATCGCTCCATATTGACTTTTGCTAGAATGCGAATGGAATCTTGTTGACGGCGAATGAACTCGACTTAAAATAAAGTGGAGATTTAGCTTGCGAAGACCATGCTGGTTTTTTAGCCCCCAATCATGATCCACTTCCTGGAACCGGATGCCGCTTGAGGAGCAGAGTCAAAATCTCTTTTCAATAGGGATGTAGTTTTATTCGATTTATGACGCGCTCAAAGGTCCCAGTCGTAGTCCCCGCAATAACCATTGAGAATGGGTGCTGCTGGAATCCCCCTACGAACCATCCTACATCTGAGCTCGTCCAACCGGAATTTCGCCGATTCCGTGTCCTTCACCAGAGCGTTCGACCACAATCTCTCTGCGACCGCACTCGCACGCGGCCTGTAAAATGATATGATGGTCTGGAATCATGAGCCGCGGGGAGCGAATTTCGTCTCGGCGATTAGACTTCATGACGAAATTCGGTTGACATGGCCGCTAGAGTAATTCATGAATCGAATAACGGAAAACCTACATAAAAACTGAGAGCCATCACCAGAGCTCAGAGCTTACCACAGACGTGAGATCAGCGTCGTTCCATCGACGTATTCTCCCCACATGCAAGCTTCACCACCGATGATTAAGTCTTTCTCCGATTCTGAAGCTTGGAAGTCACGGGGGTCTATATCGTAGTATTTTTTCCAGTCTTCGCCGTAGCTGATGTAGTTCAGGTACCAAGGAGCTGACAGGACGATCTGATAGCCATGTTTCACGATCTTTGACATGTATTCCTGCCAAGGCAGCAGCTTCGAATCCAGATAAATGTCCTTCCAGACACCGACAAGAGTATCGGACGCGGCCTTCACTCCGTTGTCGATCGGATCCTGCCAGATCATGTACTTCGCGCCGAGATTCTTCACATTCTCGAGCGTCCGGCGCACGTAATACTGCTCGACCTCAGCAACTTTCTCCATCTTGTTCGCAGTCATAAAGTGTTTGATTTCCGGACTAGATTCCCTGAACGATCGAAATAAAAGCGTTCATCATGATGCGATCCGAACAGCGGTATGTATTGTAGTAGGCGTATGAACTAGGAGGAGGGTTGCTCCAGCCGGTTCTTCGAGATGAGAGCGCTGAGTGTTCTACTCACCAACACTTATAGTAAACTTCATCCATTCCGAGATGGACATACTCGTCCGGGAACGTTCTTTTGGTTTCGTTGAAGATCTCTCTCATGACATCGTACGTGTAGTTCTGCATCGGATTCAACATCTCGTAACCAGCGAAGTCCGGATGTCGAGGGGTGCCCTTGCCCCCCTCGCCATAACACGGTGTCAGGAGCTCTGAAATCGGAACAATTGAGATCACGAACGAAGCGTTCGGAGGAGTTGGAGTCACGCGTTGGACGAGTTGTACGTATACCACGATGGATTCCGTAGTGAAGTTCTCCAGCAGCTCCACAAACTGTATGAAATTGAGACTCAGACAAATGATTGGCTCCGCATACTGGGGAAAATCTTCCCGATTGCCTGGGTGTGGCCAGGCGTATCGATCTCGGGTATGACACGAATCCCTCTCAGGCGGGCATATTCGATTATCTCCTTGACGTCCTGTTGTGTGTAGACTTGCTTCGGATGATAAGCAGCTTGGGTGAGATTGGGGAACACCTTCATCTCATAAGGCCACGATTGATCGTCAACGAGGTGCCAGTGGAATACATTGAACTTCGAGTACGACATGGCATCCTTGAGAAGGGATATTTGAGATTAAGTGAGTGTGCCGGATCAGAACGCAGGATCTTCGGATGTATGGGATTGTTGGTGACTTCTGAGACTGTAATTTTTCGAGACGGAACGTACCAAGTTTTGCTTCAAAACCTTCATCGGTTGAAAATGGCGTGCGGTGTCCAAGAGAATTCCTCGGAAACTGAAGCGAGGCCAATCTTCGATGTGCGTCGCGTTGATGAGGTACTGATTGAGAAGAAGGATCGAGAATCAACATCAAGCTGAGTCGCTGTAGGATAACTGGAAGCATAGCCCAGGATCTGTCGAGCTCGGATACCGGGGCGAGAAAGGAACCATGATAACTCACCCGCTTTGCTCTGTCATCGAGGAAAACAAGTTGGGAGAAAGTTTCGAGTCCTCGGAGAGCACCCCAGACAGTCTTGGATTTCAGAGTCGCTGAGCCGTCGCCCGTGATGCTCAATGAATCTGAAAGACATCATGCCTCAAAATCGCAAGGCCTACGATGTCCTCGAGCCCAGCCTCGAACTGATTTTTCCAGCTTCGTACACTTGACCGTTCGACTCACATTTCTCATCACTCTTGTGTTGGGGATATCCACAATGCTCTGTTTTGTTCTCGAACTCTTCAACCTCGACATTGAGGGATTTCAACTTTTGTGCTGAGCCGGCCGTAGTTCCGTTGACGGGAAACAGCAGCTTCTTGTATCTGTGACGAGACGACAGTCATTGGGAGTTGCCATGACTTGGAAGTGACCACGCAGTAGTTAAACTCTCCTCGGCAACCCGTATCGGAACATCACCTGTTTATGGCTTTATCTATTATATCGCAACAAACAGCGTCAGATCGGATATCAAACGTGTTGGAATCGACCTCCAGGAGTGTGTCAGATGGCTCGTATATTTGAGGCAATGGCCATGGGGATCCCGGCGGTGATCGAGTTCCCTGGAACGAAGGTTGTCGGTCGGAATAATTCAAAACCGTCTCCGAACGGAACTCCCCCCCCCCCCATTGGGGTTCAAAACAATCCGAATCGTATACTGCGTGGTTCATCTGAGTTTCCTTCAAGAATGAAAATTGGAAGCGATTCTCACCTCTAACGGCAGACGAACTTCGATGTATGTTATATGACTGTACACCACAGCTGCGAGAAGCGCGAAAAAGCCCCACAATGTCCACATCGTGCGTTGGCAACAGGAGGCACTGACCGAAGTGATCAGATCCGACGGTATCGGGAGGCTCCGCGTTTGCAACGGGTAAGGGCTGGAATTCCTTTCCGTTAATGGGTACCGGATTTCCAAACAACTGAGGAGCAGTAAAAACCGACGCTGTAAGCGCTTTCAGATTATACAACGCGTGGAAGGGCATCCGCCTGCCATTAAGCGGACAATGCCCGTGATATTCTGTTCAAGTATCCTCGCTCGTTGTCTTCGGATTCAACTTTCTGCGGAGAATCGGTGTTCTCGGCCCGCCGTTGATGAGAATGAGATGCTGCGTGGATCCGAAACCTCTCGGGGCAAGAGAGATGTCGGCACAGGCAGCTCATGCAAGGTACATGGTGCCTGTGAGAGAGACCAGTTCCGATACCTCGCATGGAACCGGCCTGGAACTGGCTCCCCGAGCGAAACCATCGAGATAGAAAGAGACCGATGAGGCGTGAAAACATTGTTCCGTGAGCCCATAACGTTTTTGATCGAGAGGCTTTCAAAACTGGACGGTCTTCAGAGCTTTACAGGAAACACCCGGAAAAACGCTCGAGCAAGCGAACAGCTGCGGAATCATTGCGATAATGATTGAAGGGGGAATTTCGAGCGTGGGGTCGTCGTCCATCTGGAATACGCTCACTCTCATCGACCGGAAGCAGTGATTCTCAGGAAGTTCAAGGCAAATGTTCCTACAGGAAGGCCACATCCCTGTCAATTCGCCACAGTTAGCCCTGGAGGGGAGTTTTATACGTCCACGTCTTGAGCCTTGCCGTGATGCTTCTTATGGATTTTTTTTGACGCGGGCTTCCCCTTCCTGCGGAGCAGTTCTCCGAGAACTCACCGTTTCCACCCGCGGACCTCATTTGCACACTTAGAGTCCAGTCACAGCTTGAGCCTCGGGGGACTTCGAAAACTCCACGAGGAGGGATTCTGACCTCGCATCCGCAGGTGATTACGTGCGACATAGAAGCTCGATGAGAGAGCGAGCTTCGTCAGCTTCACTGCTGGAGTTTATAATGTAAGTTGTTGTGCGCTTCGTCAACGTGGCTAAGAGAAACGCTGACGAAAAGCTCGCTAAGCTGCACGAACTTCCTCAGTATTGTTCCAGTCTCGGAGAAACCATACTGCACCTTGGTTCACGACCATCCTCATTGACTTCCTCCTCTGACTTCTCAAGTCCCCGATAAACTTGCGTGAGTTCATTTTCACTCTGCTGCAGACGCTCTCGGACGGAATCCTCACAGCTTCGTCGAATTTGAGAGCCCTGTCATCCCATCTCCGCCCGTTTTCAATCCACAGTCAACGACGGATTCCCGAATGGCCTCCTCTCATCTTCTGTTGACCTTTGACGACGCGCTGCTCAGGTTGGAAGCTTATCTAGATGCACTCACAACTCGAACTCTCGAGCCATCTCACAGTGCTACCCACATTTGCGTGCGGCGGTTCAGTGGTGTTCTCCTCGATTACCTGAACCTGATTGAAGCTTCCGTTCTGATGCACCCTGATCTACGACATCAAGTGGGAGCAATGAAGCTCCGGCTAGTGAGTTTCCACACACAGAATGGCATCATTGGTCTCTCATATCTTCAAGCAGCTTTAAGAGCCATTTTCGTTGATCATCTCAGTGCAGATTCCTGATTCCCGGCGGCCTTTAGCCGAGCGTCGGACTCGACTTGCTCAATTTTTTGCGGTATCGCGATGATAATAAAATTCTATAAGCGGCATCAACTCAATCCCGGATAAACTCAATCCTGTGAACGTTACTCTCCAGCTCCGGCTGATACAAGTGAAACGCGGAACCTCATCGGAGCCGTCACCCCTTCCTTTTCAGGGGAGGAGGTTGATCTTTTCTCTCATCCTTGTCGCCAGATCGCTCCTCTACCAACGGAGTCGAGTCCCCACCCAGTGGAGGAAAGCACAAAAAGCAACATAATAGCCATCGAAGGGGAGTCAGACATGCAAACGCACACATCTCGCGCACACGCGAACAGAGGAAACGTTTCTGTGGGTTCCGAAAAAGCGAGGAGCGGGGAGTTGAATAAAATAAAGATTATCATTACCGCCATTACGCGTCATTTACAAAACTCAATAGAGATCCCCGTCGCACGACAGACTAGCGGTGGGGAACGGGTGCCGATTTGTCCCCGCGCGAAACGATGCTCTGCGGGAAAAAAACTGAGAACCAACTCGCGCAGTTTCCTCTCCCTCGCCAATGGCGACGTTACTGCTAGTCTGCTCAATCGGTCGTCGAGTCGTTTGTTTGTTCATCTTCATGAATTCGCGAGGTGAGGGGAAAATCTGACGGAGAAATCTGAACTTTCGATATCTCTGAATCAGATTCGAGTGAGAAAGTTTTTCCCCGGACCAGAACCCATTGAAGGCCGAAAACGTCACCGGAAAGAAAAATTTGCGCACTGATCGCAATTCCGATGTGACACACAGTTCGTTCGGGCAGGAGATCTCATGCTCCATGTGGAGCGAGGACAGCGATGATATCCAACGTCAAGAAATGAGTGAAACAGGAAGTGAATTCATCTATGCAGCGGCTGCGCGGAGGAAGTGACGCAAAAGGCGCACCTGTGCGTCAGGTTCGCACTTCGGGAAGGGTTCGCGAACAGCGAAGACGGAACCCAGTTTTTTTAAGGCCACCAACAGTCTTCTCTGGTGCTGGCCGCACGAAACCTCGGTTTCGAAATCTACGATTCGGATTCCGTCCGCACGTTAATGGCGTCCTGAATCATCGTGTCGCTGGTGACTGGCAATCCCTGCGGCCGTTGGAACAGTGCAGACTGACTAATTTCGTGATTGGCGATCAGAGCGGACGCGCGTCGCCGTTCCGTTCTTCAATCCACAACCAAGGCACGGCTTTCATGAGATACGTTCGATACCGACTATCCGGCCTCTCAGCGGTCAGTCCTATCCTACGCCTAGTCCCGCGAGCTGTACTAGTCAACGGAAGTGATACTCGTGAACACGGCCTCGCGAATCTGTTCTTATTCGATCGTGCGAGCAGTGCAGTTTCACGCCCGATCTGCTGAGCTCTCACACTCGCCTCATCAGGCTTCAGTCGTGTCATCCGAGAAGTCATTCTTCCTCGTCGAATTCAGAAGGAAACAAGGTATCCGAACTGCAGCTCGGTGTCGATTCCCTCGGCGAACTATGACGTGTATTCGGGTCTCAGTTAACTCGTGTGATTTGGGACGCGTAGAATTCCAAGAGCTACTTCGCAGTGCGCACTCACTTCAATTCAGTGAATAATTGACAACGGTGTGCGCTGGGCACTTCACAAGGCGGCGACTAGGCTACCAGGCGGACGGGTAGAAGAAAGGCGGGAATTTCGTGCAGCCGACGAGCGAGCGGACAGGAGGGTGAGCGAACTGGCCGACGTGTTCTGCACCAACGGCGACTGAATGATCGGAAGTCTCCGTGAGATCGTTCCTTCCTTCCAAACTCGATTTCGAATTTCGTTCCAATTTCGCGATGACTTTCTATTCGATTTCGTTAAAACTTCTCACTAGAGCAAGCGACATACATATTTCCTGCGCCGCTCGCGGGAACCCTTGTCTCAAAGCTCAGTACGTCAAAAGGAAGGCGAAGTTTGAGACGGGCGCGACTTCTGCTTCCCGGCTCGAAGTTCAAGGTTTTACGACACGCATGTTTCGGGTCCGAGATTCTCGTTTCAGTCGAAGTTGCCGATCTCCGATCGATGCTGAGCCCTCGGAGGTACCGGTCTTAGCGACGGTCATCTGACATGGTTTACACACTGGTCCGATTTTTCACTTTCGGATAATTATCAGACAGGAGAGTTATTTTTCTCAGATGCCTGGTGCTTTGACATCGGAGTATTTTTCCGCCGCACTCGATACGAGGCTTTGAAATGCGGTAAATCCGAGCTTCGTTCAATGACTGCGCTCACTTGAGATGTAGAGCAATCCCCCACCTATGATGCTTTACCTGAGCCGCATATTAGAGAGGCCTTATTCAATGGCCATGAAGATGAAAATATCAATGCGTCATGATGGGAGTGAGTTTTCTCTCTATCAACTACAATGAGATCCGATCGACGACCCTCTTTTATGACAAGAAAAGATGACTCTCATAAAAAAAAGTCCCATTCCGGTGACGCTATGCGTGGCTGTGCCATCGCCGCAGCTCTGGCCGTCGCTCGCTATCCAGCTGTTAATTCAGATGGCCGTTACAGTAAGCGGTCCTGGTTACTACTAGAACATTTATCCATTTATTCACTCCCATCATCATCGAAGCGAGGCAACTCGGTCCGCGAGAACACGATGTCGACAGCTTCGCATTGAAATATCGTATACTCGAGGAGCATACTCAACAACCTCGTGCGATCACTCTCACAATGTCCACAGGATCTAGGATCACATGCTAACAGCTCGAATTATAGCAACGACACAGAATATATTGTATCGATCGGAAGCATTTTCACCGGTCGCTTCGCTGGAGATCATGGTGTCGGAGAACTCCCGAGTCCCGTTCGAGAGCAGACCATCGAATGTCGAGCCTTTCATGATTTGAAATGAGGAGCGGTTCGTCACGGCTCGTGGCGCGGTCCGAAGCCAAGTTAACGGCCTGTTGACTACAGTTGAAGTGAGTGGAGTGACCTGGGCGGACCAGGTTACGATACGCGTTCTCCTCTTTCAACCGGTTGATTGACACAGACTCAACAAGTAGAGTTGTCCGTTCCAGAAACAATTGGGTCATGTCATGGAATGTTGTCATTTTTTCATTCACGTTTGGCGCAGTGACGCTTCCAACTGTTGTTGACAGAACCAGCAGCTTCGGAAGCTATTTATACGAGCTTTTCCAGCCTAGAGAGGAAAGGAGAAACGATCGAGGGAGTACCAAGCGAAGTTGAAGACCCACTCGTAAAGAAGTGGATCTCCAGTCGAGGTTCATGAGATCAGTGGAGTCGCCAGGCTTGTCGTCGAGAGTTCGACAGTGTATTATCCGAACCATTGAGTTGTTTTAGGCTCCGCACAAAAAGTGAGGACAGCCACAAAACTGACAAAAAGGAAGTCGCATATGCGGTGTGAAAGCGAATCTGCGGGTGATGAAGTGTTCGCTGGCACCGCCGGCGAGCAAAATCGATTTGTGTGGCTCCGACGAGGACTGCTGCGGCTGCTGCATCCGCTGCTACTGGTTCCATTCGCGACCAGGCCGGAGCCTCCGCTGTTCGAGTTGATTACTACCTGAACTAGCAGTGGATCGGCAGACCGATGTTCGGGAGAACGCTTGTAGATGAAAGATAGAATTTGGGGTGAGGAGGGAAGTCGCTGTAGCGTTGGTTTTTTTTTTGACGCGCTCGACAAATTCTGTGAATACGGCCTCCTTTTCGTGCCAGCCATTCCCTGAGTAACGCATGGCGAAGATCGCTCCGATGAGACCGAATCGATATCTTATCTGTTTAGTATCAGGGGAGGAGGCCGACGCTTAGCTAGCTAGCGAGCGAGCGATCGAGGCACACGCGGATTTGAAAGGCGAAATGGTGAAGATTACCATTGGCTGCTCTACCATTGGTTTTTGAGACGAGGGAATTCCACCGTTCCGCGAACTTCAGCAAAAAGACGGCATCACTGATCGGTTCGCTCGGCTTTTGTTCCGCCAGGCACTCTATTCAGTCTGACGTGCGCTTGTGAAATGCGAATGGTTAAACGCTGAACCCTCCGTGATCTGTTTCAATGCCCGCTGGAGAGCAGAGAACATTCCTCCCAGCAGAGAGTGACAATGCGAAATAAGAAAAAAACTGAGCGGCATCGATTCCTGACGATGGAAGCTCGGGAGCCACACATCGCTGCAATCATAGAACTGCAGCTCCGACACTCGGAAAAGTCGCCAGCTGAAGCGATAGGTGAAGAGGGAAAAATCGTGACGGGTTCCCATCATTTTCAAGAATCTGGCGTGGCGCTGCTCCCTGCGAGCCGCTTTTCGGAAATTGGAAATTCTCCATTTGACAACTCTGATATGCAACCCGATGGGGTTGCCTAACCAAAACAGACGACCTGATACCGTTGGCTGGCTTTGACATCGGATCACCATGAGAAGTCGGAACGGAGTTTGTCAACCAGGTAGGACCCTACCTCCCACGAAATGCCTCCAGACCATACTCGCGTTCCACCTGGCGGTGGGGAGGGTAGCGCTTGCGATGTGTATCCATGCCCCGCACGGTTATGATCGATCGGGCATTGAATGAAGATCTCCCGGATCCCCAACTGTGTGGAATGATCGGACTCCGCTCTCGTGTTCCGGATTGAGAGCTGCTTTCGCTGCTCCCGAAAACCGGAGGGTTCACGCCAGTGAGAATCGAGTTTAAAGAAACCAAGCAAGCCTGTCCATCGCGCCGGCCTTATCATGGGGACGATATCCAACAGGCATGGAAATCGCTCGGTCACAGTTATCGATGACTTCAGCGTCGACAAGATGGGCATCAATTAGATAAGAGTAAACTCTCGTCTGTGTTTGTGTCTTTGCGGTGGCTGAATGATGCATCTGTCTCAGCTGCGTCGGCTGCTGCTGGGAAGCCAGATATGAATGAGTGGAGCATGGCAGAGCACGCGCGTGCGTCTGCCAACCCGCCCGGCCGCCCGTTAGTCAGTCGCGGACTGATAGCCTTGGCCAAGTCACTTCATGGTGATAGCGATTGTATCCTCCACAAACGAAAAGCCACCCCGATCGGTCCTTGTTCTCACCGACCGACGACGAAAGTGTGAAGTCGGCTCGAAGAGACGAACGAGATGAAATTCGCCACCGGCTGAAATTTGCTCATGGGGAACTTGCATGCTGAAATCCCGATGAGAAAGTTTCCCCCTCCAGTAGTTGATGGAATAATCTTCTAGATCGATGGTCCGTGTCCATTGGTTACGAATGTTAAGGGCGGTCGACGAGCTCCATTGAAAGAATTAATGGCTGAGCGAGTGGATGAACTTCTAACCAGACAAACAGATGAACGAATCGTACTGTCGTTTGTACTTAGGAGTTGGCCGACGAGGAAGCATTGATGAACACAATATGTAGCGGCAGAATCGAGCGATATCCATCACGTGCCGCCATTGTCGGCAGGGGTGGAAGAGGGGGACCGGGCTTCGACTGGCTGCTCGATGGCTCGGGAATCTGCTGGCTTGCCTTCCGCCGAGCGGCAAGGTTGCTCCTCGCTGGATTGCAGGCGGGCGGGCTGGTTCGCTTTCTTTCCCGTTGTGTCCATTGCTCATCGCGGCTAATGAGGCGTACGCAGACTTTGCTGCCCCTACAGCCGCCACGGCAGCCGCGGTCATGTGTCTTTCGTAGCTTGATGCCGGTGGTTTTTCGTTAATGCCTTATTTTACCCTGACCGCGCTTACTGAATGCTGCTATTGAACCGAGCGAGCGGTAAGCGTTCGCCCTGCTTCGCTTGATGATACCTCCAGCGACTGGCATGATCTGGCTGCTTGGTTCTTTCACGCATTCCCGTGTGACGCACAGTCCTAAAATGTGAAAGATCATTTTTCTGGCAGAGATCTCCGGACGGTGCGTTCGGATCTCAGAAAGCCTCGTTCCATCACCTCGGCCTCAAAATCCATCGATCTGATTGATATAGAAACAGAGGGAAGGGGTAATCGGGGGTCGGGCACATTCTCAGGGAACGTCTCGAAATAATACGATGTTCATGAGCGTGCTCCCCTTCGTCAGCTCCAAGCGAACTGTCATGGCTTCTCCTCGCCTCGATTCCGTCGAGTGCTTCCCAGATCTCAGTCATTGACGGCAGCCGAAGACACAACCTGAATGTGGCTCAAACTTTTGAGTGATTTTGGACATTTTTGTGTATGTCGGTCTGCACGTATGTCAGCCACGCCTGAGCGTGTCTTAGCAAGTTTAAGGAGAGGGCACGGAGAATGAGGAGACTCTTCGAGATTGGGCAACATGGGACGGAAAAGTGAGTGGGCGGGTGAGGGCGACCGGCTCCAGCCGCCACGACCGAACTAGAATCGGTCGCGCTCGTTCGCATCCGCCCCCAATACACCCGTCCGCGCTCATGGTGAGACTGTCGACCACTTTGAGGGCAGAGACGGCTGCTGCTTGACTGACTGCCTTGCTTGATTTTCAATTCCTGCGCCTTCTCTACAACTGACATCGTCTTCAACACCGCCGTCTCCGCCGTTCTCGAAGCCCTGCCGTAGCTGGCTCGATGTGAGGATGGCGAGCTCCGCTCCGATGTCAAGTTGACACTTGAAAGAGCGAGCGGAGGAGAGAGTGGGGGCAGCCGATCGCTTGAGCCATCGAAAATTCGAGTTATTAAACTCTAGGGCGGAGTTCACAGGAAACTGTCAGCATTTCGACGAGCCAGCCAGCCATGGCGAACTACATAGGCGACGCGTCGGCCGTTCTCGGGCCTCTTGCCTTGTCGGTCGAGACTCGCTTTTCGCTCGCTCGTCCGTCCGTCCGTCACTCAGTCTTACTTCGTCGACGATTGGGCCAGAACACCTCGTCTTGGCGAGTCAACGAACGCCGCTCAGGAGTCCCAGCGATCTCGTGAGTGCGCCTCTCAGCGCCGCGGAAACGACCACGCGTTGTCGAGGCTCGGGGAGCAACAGTGTTCAGTGAAGCCTCCTGAACAGCCCAACATAGAATAACGACAGCCGGGAACGGACCTTCCCTGATCGGGTATCCTCGCAATATTCCCGACGATGAGTGAAATATGTACTGCATCTCGCACCTATCGTAGAGACGCACTCATCCAACAATGAGCAATCGGTGCGGAGAAGCTCGGCAGCCCGATACAAGCCGTCCGGGCTCAGCGACGGAGTAAGTTGTTGACGGCTGCCTTCAACCCTTCATGTCATCGTTGAGAAGAAAGGAGACTGCGGGTCGATAAGCGCGTTTTGCTCGTTCGCCTTCCTGAACTCTGCAGTCGGCTCGCCCGGCGGCTGTCTGTACGCCCGCCTCGCTCCGCGGCCGGCCCCCTCAACCTCAACCCCTGTGATTTTGTCCTCCTTCCTTCTGGTTGAATAATCAATTAGCACAGGAATGCAGGAAAAAGCCGGTCGGACGAATACGAGATGACTCAGATATTATCACAGGAGAACGGGTGACCCCAGGATGGAATCGCGGAGCCCGCTCCTCGTTCTTGGTTCGCTCTCCTTTACCTTCTGCCGCAGCCCAGCGCGAAGCTTGCATCCCTTGTCCGACCAGCATTCGAAGACATCGTCGCAAGCCTACCATCATCCACCTGGCCGTCTATCTTGCTGCTGGTGCCACTATGAAATTCGACACTCCCGTCCGATCCTCCATCGGGGAAAGGCGGAAGGAGTGGATCTCCTTTTTTTCCTTCTTCATATTCGTTGTTGCCGTCGCCGCTGCAGCTTTCCTCGTATCGTTCTCTCCTCGGAAGCTCTTGAGGGCTCCGAGGATCGGGTCGGAGCTTGAGGCTGCTCGGCAGCATGATCTTTTAAATTCCTTAAATTCGCCCAAACGGGTGGGAGAGAAGATGAAAGAATGAAGTTGGAGATGGCCGGCTGAACGAGGAATATTTTGCATTTCGGGTCTCCGCGGTTTCTTGGATCTGAATCCTTGAATGACTGGGATTTGAGAACAACGATCAAAGCCAGCGTCTCCTTTCAAATTCGCATTCGTTCCCCGAAGTTTTTCTTTTTTATCTCCCGCTGATCGTCCCACAGCTCTCCGCTCGCCGGACATTCTGTTGTGAACAATCGCAACCTGAGATCGCTGGATTTGGCGCAGAACTCTGGAATCGTTCCGTTCCAGGGCCCGCTCATAGGTCTCTGACGTGGTCGGGCCGAGTGTCTTCATTTTGATATGTTTGAAAAGTGCCGGGTTCAGCAAATCATCGAGGCGTTGAAACGATCCGATGCTGGTTTACAACAGGTTCGAGATAGTAAGAGAAAACGCGGTGGGAAAATAATTCCTCCTGCGGCTTGCGGGATCCACGGTGAAACAAATTTCTCCCGACTAGCTTCCCTCGTGAGACAGCCGTGTGATATCGTGAGTAGCGAATATCGAGGTGCATCTGCTCATCCACGCTCCACCTGATGGGATCCTGGGACAACGACTGGAGCGACTCCTCTGGAGCGAGCCTGCTTGATATTTCTACAGTCCCGCAGAGCTTGAGAATACCGGTCGAAGCGAGTACAATAATTTGAATCAGTGATGCTGTCAGATGACGGCGGCATGATGACTGAACGGGGTGAGGAAGCGTCGTTGCTGCTCTTTCTCCTTGGTCTCCATTATCATCATCATGGTCGGAGCCATCGTAGCGAAGTCCGAGAGGAAGTTCGCGTGAGTCTGGCAATCAAGCGTTTCCGGTGTGTCAAGACTCCGAAGCCTTCGATGGATGTGCGGACCGAGGTTTATGGAGATTTTCATTACCAGTAGCAGACGGCGGCGCAGTTGCTCCCCCCCCCTGCTCACCAGTGTTGGCGAGGTTAGCATAAGTAGCCGCGCGAAAACGATCGTGGTGGAGAAGGGAAGCTGTGAGTGGGGAAGAAACGCAAAGTTTGGAAAACCGAGAGGAATGCGTCCTTATGTGAGAGTGAAAGACCGGAGTTTGAACCCGTAGTTGTTCATCTGCCTCGACTTACTCGGATTTCCGTTGCTACACCTCAGTTTGGTTCCTTAGTAACGACCGTACACTCCTCGACGCGCGACCTATCATGGTATGGTATGGTATGGTACCTATCATTCTCAACTCCCTGCCGACGAGAGAAGGTTAGAGCGAAGTCGAGATCTACCCTGGCTCTTCTGCGCTGTTGGTTGGTTGCCGTGATGAGTGTTATCTGGCGGATCATTCTCGCGCTGGAACACCGTCCGACCGCCAGGTCTGCAGAAACTGTGCTTGGATTTGTAACAGCGGTTGAACTCCCTGGTTGAGCAGAAGCAAAAGTTATCCGTGCCTGATGAATCGTCGTGCTCTACATTCGGACCGGTGTCTGATTAAACATCTCCCGGTTGGGTTCGGCGCGCGTGTCAGGACAGCGCCATGTTCCAATAGTTCACTCAGCCCCTCGAGTCGATACTACTTGGGGTCGCATGTTCCCCTCGGACCGGGGGGAGTATGCTTCGAGGGATCGACAACCACAAGTTGGGTACCTCGAGGAGCTCGAGAAGAAACGACCTAGTTCAGGATTTCCGCGGAGCAACTATTGTTGAAGCTCGATGACATCGTTCAGGACTTCATGTTCCGAGTCCCACAATTTTGAGGCTTGGGCGATGTATTGGACTTCGGTATTATCTATGGCAGGCAACGCAGGAAGATCCGGTGAGAATATCATCGGTAGGGCATCGCAACCGGACAGCATCTATGATTTGAGGAATCCCTCTCTGTGTAGGAATCTCACCTCGTTTCATATCAACAACCGATTCTGCCGAAAATTCCAGGTTGGGTAATCCTCGCCTCCGAATATGGGTACTAGCTGCTTACTCGAAGCCCCGAATCTGAAGATTGCTCCAACATGCTCACCTCATTGTATCATTCCACCCGACAAATAAAGCAAATCAGGTATGGACTCACGAACTCATTTTCGCATCGATTGTCTGCCAAATGTCACTGAGTTTGGGAGTGAATAGTGCTACCTGGGATAAATCAGATCTCAAGCCGAGAATCGTGGGACTTCTTGAACACACAATTAAAACAACGGGCGAAGGTGTATTCATCGAATCGTGGCCTACCGGATATCTGATGACTCGCTCTTCCGGGGACCCGCTCTCCCGAAATTGACATGAAAGTAGTACTGTATGGTGGAATCTGGGCGTGCATCGAGTGAGGAGCATAACCGTAGAGGTGAGTTATCTTGAAAGTTCCAAGGATTTCAGTGGAGTACCGACTCTTCCTCGAGCACACTTTCTCGTTTGTCTTCACGGTCTCTCCCGGAATTCCCGGTTTTTCGGAGGAGATTCCAATCGCAGCCACAATATTAACCTCGAGCCTTAATCACAGCCGACACTGGTGAGCAAGGGCATGTTCCGACATGGCCTCGACGGTCCCTCGGTTATTTCCGCGCCTGGGCTGGAGTTCTCTGCTCTCTGTGTCACTCGAATCAACCGGACCAGAAACGTGACCAACTCGACTAGACGCTCCGAACATGAGGCTCTGATAGGTGTTGATCAGCGATACTTCTACAGGAACAATTGTTTCCCCCTCTCCTGTGCATTTGAGACCGAAAGATCCTATCTCAGAACGGTTACCCAGGAGCTGGATACTGTAATGCTATCTGCAAGAGACGGAGTTGTTTGTCGATTCTTAATTCCATCATGGTGATCGACGTCGGCTGAGAATAGTGTCAGAGGAGTGCAAAAAGCTTTTCCAATGGTTGGGCGGGGGAGACAAAAACAAACCCGAGATTCAACAAAAGCTTCGTCGGTCCCGACATGCGTTGGACTCGCAACAACTGCCCAACCCATTGAACAGTCTGCCAACCGTCAGATCTGCACGCGGAGTTGAAGGAGCGCGTTGGTGAGGGAGCTGGTCGCAATATCTGCCCAATGAAAATTTCTTCGGGGATTTCGCCGTCAGTAGCTTGTTATCGAATCGTTCGATAGGTTTTCAAAACTCCCCGATGCTTGTTGGACATGGTGCGGCTAGCGGATGCTCTCCGGGGGTATGGAAGGTCTCGTCAGGTGTGAGCAGAAGAATTTTCTCCGCTTCTGTAAGTCAGTTGTCTCACCAGTTGATACTTCTCCCAACAGTACGTTCCGAGAGCCGTGTAGCCAGTTCGACGGAAGTGGTCGCCTGCCGCACCTTCAGCAGGGGCGAATCGGCCAACTTCCGAAATGCCGACTGTTAATAATTTTTCACATTGACACGTCGCTGGTTTGGAAGCTTTGCAGAATAGGCACGTAGCCTCCAACAAACCGTTCTTGTGACCCTGGTTCAGGAATCGCAGCCCAGGCAGATGAAAATACCGCTCCTGAAAAGGGCCGCCCGTGGCGGAGCGCCTTGAGGCATTTCACGGTTTCACCGTCGTTGTGCTCGAACAGTCTCATCGAGGACCGTTCGGAGAGGGAAGTATGTTTGTTCTCCGGAGCGATTCTAGCACAGCTCGACTCCGGAGAGAACGACGCGCGGAGCGAGTTGCAAACGATTGATTTGCGGGGCCGAATAACAGGATCGGACAGAGTCCCGTCGAACTCGGGGACCAAATTTTTTCGGGCTACACGGGAAGATTGATGTGCAAGGGGAAGACAGAATGAGGTCTGCCGCGATTACCAGTTCCGTGATCGGTTTCGTTGTGAGATACCCAGTAGCTCATCCCGCTGACGCGAGCGATAGATACACTTTCGGAACGATAACCAAGGCTGCTCTTGATTGAGCCATTCTTGTCAACGCGTGGTGGTCGATGCGACAATATCGCACATAGAAATCGCCGACGTCGAACGATTGAGGACCCACCGTAGATCAGTATCCGGTTTCCGCTCACGTGTGTCCATGAATATTCTAACACGTGCTGCACTGGACAACAGTGGCAATCGATGCTGCGGCTCCGTGGGAGACGGAAGAAAAAAGTCTCGGACCGAATGCTATCAATGCAGTTCGACTCATGCCAGGATACTTCTAGCTTCTGGAACCGATAACCCCCCCGTGTCGCATTGGAACAATCTCACTCTGGAACAGTTTAGAGAGAAGAAGAACCGATGCCGAGCAACTGATGTGGAACTCTTTCATAACAAACAGCGGCTGATCCAATCGTGCCCAATCCGGCAGCGCTCGCACACCGAGAAGGGGAAGATCCACGATCGCGACTGCCCTGCTCTGAGAAAACCCTTGAACAGCCGTCGAAGAACACATCAGTCCTCGCTGGGAAACAAACGATCACTGTGAGAAAAGAATTACTGGTCGTTCTGACCGACCATCCCCGGCTGACTGGTGGGCTGCACATGCGATACGGAGATGATTGATTCATGGACATGCTGTCCGAAAAGGGAGAGTTCCATTCGGCAGGTTTTCGGAACACGACCGTCGGTGCTCCAGTGTTCCGAAAGGAAATGGTACAAAGATTGCAAAGTTAGTTCCACTCGAACGCGTAGCTCGCGGATCGATAACAATAAGGTCGCACTTCCCCGCTGACGTCTTGCCCCAAGTCGATTCAAGTTTGAAACACTCCTCCATGAGGGCGAGAGTAGCGGAGAGAAGCATCGACCGAGAAAGTCGCGAAACGAGCTAGTTCGCCTCGTGACCTTCTGGACGAGTCTAAATGACCTCAGCGCCGAGAACTACGAGCACCAAGGTCGGCACTAGCGAACGTTACAGCATGGTGAAACATTGATTCGCAGAAACAACGCGCGAACGACGGCAGTCAACGGCTTCCTTTCTATTGAAGATCTTCCCATCCAGTCCGAGCCGCTCAGACGGAGCTACGCCCGAAGCTTCAGGTATGCCGGAGGTGACCATCGCACCATTCAAGTGACCCTTCGGCCCTGAATCAAATGTTCTAGATGTGAGCTACCCTCCTCTCCTCTCAGTGAATTTCGCCAACTTCGACTGTTGCAAACCATGGTAGCCAATGCTGATACAGGACACGATGCTCTGCGCATGGGAGGGGGGATGAAGTGCAGGAAGCTTTTGCACAATGGGTTATCTCGGTTGGGACCTTGGGGAAGAAGTTCTGGCGGCAATCTTCATCATAAATGTCCTCCCTCGTGGATGGAGTGTTTTTCCTCGTTTGCCACTCCTTTCTCGTCCTATTTACTCCCACATCGTCTGTCGCTGCACACGGAGTTCTACGGCACCAGCGATATTCCAATGAAACCAAACTTTTCGGGTGAACCTGCATGCTCCGAGAGTCCGTGTTGGCGGGAAAGCGACTAACTCGTTGGCGGTCGGGAGACTCGTTGACTTTCTTCGCCGTTTCGTAACAACAGTAATAATTTACGTATCGTAGTTACCGCATTCCGCGCAGTTCCACACCGTCTCCCTTATCCGGGCTCCTTGCTTCTCGGCTGCCCCGTTCGCAACCGCTCCCACCCCAGTCCCCGCAAGCTACAAACCGGTCTCCCGAAAGTCCCAGTTGTTCAAGAAGTCATTGTCACACAAAAGAGACATGGACAAGGAGAAAAATTAAGAGTGAAAAAGATTACAGACTCGGAGTAGATTCAAGGAGGGAAGAGCTGCGTGCCTGGGAGAGGATTTTTATTCAACGCTTTTAGGTTAACGGTGCGAGTTCGTTCGTCCAGGGAAAAGGGAAGAGCCGCGAAGGAGCAAAAAGCCCAAATAACTGAGTGGATGAACGACTCGCCTTGATTTTTAAGCGAACTTTTTTTCCCCAGCCGAGCGGGAGTCTTGCGTGGCCTGCTCCGCGTTTCCCCTGTGCGTTCCGTGTTTCCTTGCCTCGTTCAACTCCTCAGCTCTCACAACAATTGTTTCAGCGGGGGTTTGGAGAACTTGAACAAACAGAGACGAGGATCGCGCTCCTCGGCTCTCTCTTCTCCACTCGAACCGTGTAATAAGCCAGGGGAAAGATCCGGGGCTTTCGTTCGGCTACCGATATTGGCCCATATGAAATGTGCTCACAAAATTGCTCTACCATGGACTTGCGCGCACGTAGTTTGGCGCGGGTGAAATGAAAACCTTCGACATTTCACTCCAAGTCGCCGGAAAACGCGATCTGACGCGCCGAACAACAGAACGTCCTGACTCATGAGCCAAACGATATGGGAGCGAATTTCTCAAAATATGCAGATCTAAGAAAAACGAACCTGACTGTCGCTCAGTATGAGACGGTGCTCGCAAAGTGGGGGACCAATCATTGTCGACTCTGATCGCTCATTCCGTTGCACAGTGACTGACTGCTTTTAATAACCACGAGAAGCCTCTGTACAGAAGCTAAAGCAGAGGAAAGTCTCGGTTCGTTGTGCAGTTGATTATTTCGTTCCCGCTGCGAGATTTTATCATCGCGTTGTAGCAGCCTAATGTTTCGCCGCCAGCTCTCCCTTCGTCGACGCCAACAGATCTCACGTCTGTTCAGTGCGGCAAAACTTTTGCAGAAGATCAGGTGGTTGATTGACGCCAACTTTCCGCTTCCCATGAATTCGAAATGGATCGTTCGGATACTTCATTCTCCTTCATCCAGTTGCCGCTCTGAGCCAATGTATAAGGGGAAACAGCGCAGCGACGGCTGAGTGAGCCGAAGAGTAGGACGGAAAACCCCGAAGACGAAGCGAAGAAGGGGCAAGCTGCGTGCGAAATAACAGCAGTGCCGGCAACGGCAGAAGGGTTAGTCCATTAAGACGGGGGCTTAATTTTTCTTGATTAGTCGCACGACCAAGCGAAAGAAATGGACGACGACGACGAGGACGAAGGAGCTGGGAAGAAAAAGGAGTTTATAGTCACTCGCTCCCCACTTCCCCGGTGTTCCGAGTGCCCGTCAGACTGGTTCAGCAGGGTTCGCCTTGACTGACTGGATGCCTCGCCACGGAAAGGTTGCGAAACCTCTTTGGGTAACTGATAGCGGCGACGATGGTGCTCACGAGCTCCAACCATCACGCCGAGTCCGCACTTCCCAGTTTTCAACGTCTGTCCCCTCACCTGGGCCATTCTCACGAAAATATTCCATGACGAGACGCCCCCGACACTCAAACCGCCTGAGATTGATTGCGGCCTGACCAACTGCATGCCTCAAGTCTTGCTTAGGTTGAGGATGACAAGATTCAGCTGCCTGAAACTCTATATTTATTTTTATCATCGAAGGACTTGGAGTGTGCTCCGATGGAGCGGCGCTTTGGTTCATAGTCTTTCATCTCCACAATTAGTCTCGCAGTTCCAAACCACGCGTCTTGACAAACCGTTTCCGACTGCCTTCTAAATTACAAATCTTCGAGACAATACGATTGGTGGGCACAGCTCCAAGAAGCTCCTCCAACAGTCCACCAATTAGGATGTATTGAATACCTATCTTTGGCGAGGAACAAATTTACAAATTCAGTTGCTCAGTGATTCCGAAAACTCTGACAGCTTTGAGATAGAATAATTGAAATCGGAATTTCAGTTTTTTCTCCGCTCGTGGCTCTCTCCACTCGCAGTTTTTTGAGACGTTTGGTTGTATGATTCCGGCATTTTCCTTCTCCTCCTCAGATGCCACGGCTTAGTCACATCGATATCTCTTTGAATTCTGTTCACTTCCCGACTGTAACATTTTTCGGTTCATTCATCATCTAATATTCTCCAACTTCGAACTGTTCTCCGGTCTCGTACGTCGCTCATGCACTTCATTTAAATCGTCTTCGTTGTGATCTCAACAATGGCATCGGTTCGTAAGGGTGGATCTTTAGCCATATCACAAGCGTATCACAGGGATAGCAAACTATATCGGGGAAAGAGATTTCGAGAGTGAGGATTGCATTTGGATTAGAGTTTATGTACATACATCGGGGGACAAGGTGAGGAAGCTGGAGACTTTTTCGTCGACCTCGCGTACCTCCGAACGTTTCTCAAAAACACCCCGGACCGCGTTGTTCGAGTTCCTCGCCCGAACACAGCTGCTTATCGGGGAGTTTCCCAGAGTCAGTATTGAACTCTTGGAATAGGTATTCTCCTTCCAATCGCAGCTTTCTTCTTGGTCAGAAAATCGAATCTTAGTTTTTTCGTTTGAAAACCGTTCCGGCTACAGATACACGTTTCGGGGTTTGGGTAGTGGGACTGTACATGACTTAGAAAGCAACTGAAGCTTCCGGCGCTCTAGGTTGCGTCCGAAGATGGACGTCTGATGAAGCAACAGCACCAGAAACTCTCGACTCCAGACCATTCGCTTTCAATCATCCGAGCAGATGATTGCATGCTTTGTATAGGGTTGAGCCAATGATTTCTAATAGTTTCGACACACTGGAGCCAGTGATTATACTCTGAACTTTCCACCAGAACACTCCTCACGCATTTACCGCGACTTTTTCCGTCGGATGACACATGACAACGGGAGCGCCGCGATTGTAACGCACGTCAAACGAGCTGAGCTCTCGGCCACTAGACATATTTTCCGCCTTCCTGGTACGGGAAGACCGAGGAGAGGAGGTTTTCAATCAACTTGATCGAATCGGACCATATGCAACAGCGTGGGACGACTCGGACCAAATGCATGAAGTTGAAGGGGTGATGAGATTTGATCTTTGAGTTATATGAGACACTGCCGCTCGCGATTTACACGGAGCGTGATACAACAGCCACGTAAAGAAGAACGATTGTCAAAGCGACGCAGTGAACCGGTCGCGACCCGGAGGAATGCGGACTACTCACAAAGTTGTAGTAGGCGGCCGCGAGGAATCCAAGGATGCGATTCTCGTGGTTCTGAAGGGGGAGAGCCGAATCTGAAGCTGAAGACAGCAGATGTCCTCGCTTCATCAGCACTCGAGTTGGGACATCCATGAATTCTAAGATTTCTGTCGTTACGCAGCGGATTTTGATGTCTTGGCCCTTGCTGAAGCCCTGGAGCAGTGGATCGTCTGAGTTGAGTGGAAATTTGAGCTCATAGAAGTTTTGAGTGACGTTGTTCTCTTGTCGCTGTATGGCTTTGATCATTCTCGGCGATTTCACTTCCTTGTCGTTGATCAGCCACATCGTCTTGGAAGGGGTTCGATTCGGATCGCCGTGCTGGGAGGGTTTGCAGGTTAGTTTCACCTGCGCGTTCGCGCGACTGTATTCTTTTTGCCAGCCCGTGACTTGAGGTCCGTCCATGCGGCCGGATACTTCGACTTGTTGGCCTTTGTTCATGATCTTGATCTCCTCGCTGCTCACATTGAATTCAACCCTTATCAAAGACCTGCATTCGAGCTTCAGAGCTTCTTTCCAGAAGTGGCTTTCGGTTACAGTGAAGCTCAAGACTTTGGTCACCATGGACCGCCCTTCGGCATCGAAGGAGTTCGATACCAGGGTGTGTTCGGCTTGATTCGGCATCTGAAAGGTGGGTAGCCCCGATAAGTTCATATATCGAGGAAGACGTTTCCAAGCCGAGATCGCAAGTTCGCTCGTTCATTTACCTTCATGTCGTTGATATACAGCTCGAGGTCGGCGATGGGTTTACTGGGTCCGTAGCTGCAGGTTACGTTCACGAAGTCTCCTACTTCGTAGCTACGATGCTCCGACACTCCTGACACGACAAGTCCATTGGGAGGAATCACTACATCGGGACAAAAAAAAAACTGAGTGAAAGAGAGGCTCGTATCATTTGCTTCCATACACATAACGAACACACGGAACGCGCGTTCAGGGTCCTCGAGCTGTTTCGTCGCGATTTCGGTGGGATCGATTCTCGAATACTATGAAATACCACTCTCTCGCCAGCGCCCCTCTTCAACCTAATCCAGGAACGATGAGGTTGCGCAACAATCGAGAAGAGCCGTCCCCGGCGGCACGGGGAGAACAACCAGTCTGATGACAACTCGCAGACGGGACAGGATGACCACCGCTGCCACGTCAGCCGAAGACACTACAGGTGAATTTGACCACGGGAAAAGTCACTTACGGAAGTGAACGCCCACGAAAAATAGCTCCTGAGGGAGCTGGCGCGATCATTAAAGAGAGGACCAAGCGAACGAGTGAGCGAGCGAGCACACAGAGCAAAATAGCAATTCATTACGATGGACGCGCTTATAATGAAGAGGTAGACTAATAGGATATGCTGCTGCCTGTAACGTTGTGGGTAGGCGGATTGCAGGCAGAATGTGGAGCCACCCCGCTCGGAAAGCTGCCCTTCAGCTGCTCCCCGGCTGATTTGGATATAACCGCAAGATGAATGAAAACTGTTACCATACACGTTTGGAATCGGAGCATCTGAACTTGAGAGCCGGAAACAAATAAACGAGCGACGCGGGAGACGCCATTAAAAACGAACATTTCTGGAATTGGGTTTCGAATGTGACCTCACGTGAAGATACTCAAGATCGCGAGGCAGAGGGAATTTCCAACTGTTTGTGAACAATTTACGCGAGCAGTGAACTCGAAAGTACTCTATGGTCGTCGCGCGAGGCGAGGAGGTTCAATGCATATAAAAGTGTTTGCCTGTAGACTTTCTTGTTTGTGCTGGCCCTGCAACCACCGTGTTGAACGAGTGTGTCGTAAGTTTGTTGTTGTAGGAAGCTCCCCGAGTCGTTGTAATTACGTTTTGATTTTTTTTCTGGCGTCGTTGTTCTCTGAGCTTTTCGCGCGAGGATCATGTCTATGCATGAATCCGGGGGAGGCCGAAGAGGGAGTCATCGACCGCAGCAGTCTCTCGCGGAGTGGGAAAGCATTTTCGGGTGACATCATTCTCAGAAGCGAGAAGCGTTTGCTTTTCAAAAGCGAAGTCTAAGCTTGGCGCCACCAGTGGTTGGCTAAGGTCTATGAATATTCGACAGGGATGGCACGACGGGTCGAGTCGACGCTGACGAACGAACCAACGAGCATAGTTAGTTCCGTAGCCAGAGCTACGGGACACGTGCTGGCGCGGCATATACCGAACCGCCGACCGCCATGATGTGAACTGAGCGACCAGTGGAGCCAGGAAATTCGAGAAAGTTCTCCAAACTTTGCCTTCGGCCTTTGAGGAGCGGGAGTGTTGGTAGGATCGCGGGGGTAGAATATGGGCTCTAAAATACTTTCGCTGATATTCATACTAGCTGCTCCACGGTAACATGATCTTTTCTCTCAAAGGGCTGTGTGCTTCTTAAGCTCGAACATAACGCGATTCTCCTCCTACTCGTCGTCGGCGTCAATGGTGCTCGCTAGTCTTCGAGTCGAAAATCCGCGCCGTGATTGAGCTCCTGATACAGCGGAGATGACTTCGCCCGGAGCGAGTTTATCGAAGCAGGGCCACTTCTCGTGAGAGAGTAGAAGATTTAGTCGAGGAGTCCGAAGCCTCGGAAGGAGAAAATAGCTTTGAGTACTTACCGACTACAGTCATGTCTTTGTGTGCGCGAGCTGTGCGAAATTTAGGTCCGTCTCCGCATATTTCGCACCTGTAGCGACCCTCAGAGAACCTGTCCGTATGGCTGAGAAATATGTTCGCGGGATTGGCCCTCGTTTGCTCCAGCTAGAAAAACAGAGTCGCTTAGAGTGAACACGAACTTTCCACAGGCTTTCTATCACGACGTGCTTGAGAACAACGGTTGCGGGCGACGTCCAAGAGCTCGTCGGAGGCGGGCATTCACGATAATCCAACGCGAATGAGAGGCCGGAGCCGTCGGGGTTATCACTGCGCTTCGATGTGCAAGGATTCAAATTTTACATTGTGAGCCGAGCAAAAAAGAAACAATGGAACTCTGCAGTTTCACTCCGGCTTGGGACGCGTATTGAGTTTGGTTCTCCATTCTTTTTCGCTACTTTCCCCCCAAGTCAGTAAGATGAGCTTCGGAGGGCGGCGCGGGGAACGCAGAGCGGGCCGGAGCGGATGGCGAGCGGGGACGCGAGCGCGAGAGATTCATCCCGCTGACACCCTCTGGGCTACTCTATATACTGACACCTTCCTGGATCCGCAGAACGAAGGAACCGCGGAAAGAGAGGAGGATACGCTTGACTCGTATCGAGGAAGATTTGGAGCCCCAGCTAAGCCCACGGATCAAAGAAAATACAACAACGCCTTCTGCCCAGCTAGACCAGTATGATCCAGTGCAACGACCGCCCCAGACGTCGCTGCCGTCCTCGAGTTTGGAGCTGTTTCGTCCCGCTTCGCTCGACAGACCGCCTCGCTGTGGGAAATCCCTGAGAGGCTATTGTCACCTAGAGGAAAGTGGGCAACAAGTTCCGTTCGGTTGACACTGGTGACGCCCCGCAGTTGCGTTGGAAATCTCCGTCCCTGACGCAGTGACTAGGTCTCGCTATCCGATCTTGAGGGCTTCTTCCTGGGAGGGAAGTATCCGCCAAAAGTATCGCTCGGCGAATTCAAACGCGTCGGCCAGCAATTCCACGGAACGAAGTCTTCTGACATGAGCGGAAATCGACGCGAAGGTGGATATACTCGGCGTTGATGCATGGCGTCGTTATCAGCACTCAGCCGACAAAACTTCACCGGAGTGCAATGGACATCGTTTTCGAACGGAGGAATAACCGCTCGGATCAGGAACTTGCTCCAGCCCCGGGGCTTTCAAGCGATTCGGGAGATTCGATGAGCTGCGATCACGGAAGAATAGGGACCGATAGATCATACGTGAGAACAACCAGTGAGTGTTGAGTTGAGCGATTATCTATTGCGGGTGTCCCTCGGCGGCCCAACGGCCGAACCAGAGACGAGACGATTGCGTTGGCGGCAGTTAGTTGCGCGAACTGCTGCGTCGGGAACGGACAGCCACTTATAATAGGATCTCGCGATCTGCCCGGCGGGCCGAACGCCCGCTCGGCGCTACCCCGCCAGCAAGCCAATCCCGCCCTGGTCAGCCCTGCCATAGGCCTAATAGCGTTGCTTATCAGTCTAATTAATGTCTGCGGGATTACCCCGAGAGCTTCTGCCGCTGCTACTGCTGCTGCAACGTAAGTGAAAGTGCAGCTCTACTTGAGCGACTAATTCCTCTGCTAGTTCTCTCGAGTGGGCCTCCACTCGTGTCACTCAATAGAAAGTGTTTTTCGTGTTCTTGCCATTCTTTTAGAGAGAGGCAACACAACAAGCGGTGTCCGCGGGTGGCCGAGGAGCATGACGAGCACGCTCGGATGTTGGCCCGCACGGCGTTTCGACCATTATTCCCCTCTGCACGACGGATTGGGGCTCCTTCTAACTTATTCGTCTCCAGGGTTCGGAACGATTGCGCATATATGATTCTCTCATCAACGGACTCAGGGTCATCGCTCTCTCTCGGCAACTTAGGGCTTCCCCCATGGTTGCTGCGGCTTCGATTGAATCCCGTGTATCTCCGAAATCTCGCCGATCGCACTACCATCGCGACTCCGACTCGCGCCACTAAACAGAAATGGGATCTCAAGGGACACTTACGTCGATGTAAACTCCGGTCAAGTTGAAGATCTTGACCCTCAAGGCTGCAGGTTCCATGGGCATGTAGCCGAGAATTTCAACGTTATCTTTGTACCACTTCAACGAGTAAAGGTCGTCTTCGCCTTGGTCGTAGCTGCAGTTCAGCCAGGCGCTCTCTCCGGCGAACACCACCGACGGAACGGATAGATGGGTGAGACGCAGTCCTGCAAATGAGAGAGAAATCGGTATTTTCCTCGGTTTGGTCGTCGTGACTTCCGAGCTAAAGCTCCGTAACTTCGAGTTCAAGAGAGCCAAGAGTGAGGGTGTGTTCGTGTATCCCAAAACCGAAGAACACTTCGGCGTTCGGGGCATCAGCCGTGATCCGAGCGAAAAATGGGCCGAAGAGGACCCTCGAATCCTTCGGGCAGAGGGAGATCTAAAACAGCGTTTCTCATCCGTCTGATTACATCCGATGGAGTCAGAGTTCCAACTCGAGAAGAGTCGAGTCCACGATGGTGTGTCTTTTGAATGAAATTCTCCGTTTGGGGTCGAAGAACCGTCTCTCTCCGTTTCCTCGTCGCTATTCTCCGAAGGAGAGGACAATTCGTTGACCCTTCCGACATCTTTTGCGAGAGGATCGCTTCCGATGCCGCTCTCGAAACTCTGATCCACCGTCGTCATCGTCCGCCTCCACCGTCTCCACATGCTCCGTTGGCCAACTCATCCCGGTACACCCCACCCCACCCGTTGCACCGCGATCGCACTCCGCGATATGAGCAACGGAGACGGAGTAGATGGACGTGAAGACCAACCGACAGACAGATTGGTGGAAGGGTAGATGGATAGAACATAAAAAAGCTTTAAGGCCCGCACTCTTTCCAGGACCCCGACTCGATGAGCTGGTCGCGTCGTCAGCTCGCCAATTTCCGCTAACTTGGCTTAGCAGCTCCAGTGAGAGCGGGAGCTATGTTGGTGCCGGCAGCAGATACACCGCTACCCTGCCGTCATGGTGAGGACGAATACGATGGCGATGCGATGGCAATAGCGATGCTCTGCTTGTGCCGAACTTGGTGCACAGCAACGCAACGTCAACCGAGGGACTTTATGAAGCATATTAAGTAAGTCGACGAAGGCTACTTCCGGTAGAGAGTCGGCTGGCTCGGTAGCAGTTGGTTTTTTATGAACAGATAGATAGTGCAGGTCCACGAGAGGATGGGTGACCAAAAAATAGCTGAGCTGATGCAGTAGCTATGGAACTCGGCAGACCCTAGCCGAGCTGAATACGTTCAACAAAGCCTCTCCTTTTCCTGTTGGCTACAATTGACTCGCGTGTGTATTTGTGTCCATAAGACTGTCTTGGTCGAGTGTTCATGATCGCCCCTGACTTCTTATGGCGCGCACCGGAGGCTCGGGATGAGATGCCGATCGAGACGACTCCTGCGGCGGTAGCGGACTCTTTCCTTGAAAACGTTCGGTTTTTATCCGCTCATCGGCTCTTCGGCCTGGCGGACGATTTGTCCATCAAGCGACGGACAGGTGCTGCGGATGCCAACAGTGTCGGTTCCCATTATCTGATTTGTAGATGTCTCGGCTCTTCGCCACAAATATTTGTCCATGGTTACCCATTCGAGCTCGTATGGAAATTCGTTTCAGAGAGGTCATGCGTAGAGAATTGCTCCTCCACGCAAAGCTCGGCCGATGATCTGATTATCGCGTCGGTAGGCCGGCCGGCCAACCGGCGCCCCTCCTCCCTTCTCTCTCCCATAACGAATAAATCTCTTCATCGAAAGACGAAAATCGAAGCTTCCCCATTGCAAAACTCCCTGTTCTCATTTCATTAGTGTTGACATCGTCATCGCCGCCGCCGCCGCCATCATCATCAGAAGCGTCATCGTTCTGCTACTCCCCACTGAGTTATTTCCGCTCAGCGAGTGGATACAGGCTCGCCGGATCTGAAGCGAGGCGGTAGTTCTCCCAACTCCAAGTCGACTCTGTGCCGGCTTCCTATCCGAGTGTGAACTTCAGGCAAGCATCTGTAGTTTGTCGTGGTCCGAAAGAGACGAGGGGTTTCGATAGCACTGAGAAGAGGGTCGGCGGATCCGAAATCGAGGGATCGAGCGATGGGGGGTGTTTGTCCAATTCATCAAGTCTCGCCCAAACTAAATTCACGTTCAAATTTGACATCCCTGACTTCCCCCGATCCAGATGTAATGACAGCTCCGACTGCTGCGTTGCTCCTCGTGTTCGACTCATCCAAGGTACATTGGTCTGGATGGAATGCGAGATTCCGTGGGAGATTTGCCCATCTATGTCTCGGAGAAGTCTTGGGAAGTTCCCCGTCGTGCAATCGAGACCCGAGATCCACAGCATTTGGCCAAGGTCGACTCAGCGCTCAGAAGCTTCGGTTTCCTTTCTAACCTTGAGATCCAGCCCGAGAACAAAGATCCGAAACCGGGCATTCGAAACTCGAAGGGAGTGCTGGTTTTTCGAAATCTGAAGTCAAGTCCATGAGGAGGACAGCTCTGTGCAGTTTCGGGATGGAGGAGAACGAGCGGAGAATGGAAGCTGCTACTCGTAAGGCTGAGCGGGGATTTGAGTGCGTAGAGAGAACGGTTTCAATCAAACGAAAACCCCGATCCTGTCAAATTATCAAGATGACCCGTGAATGATCGCTGCTCTCTTACTTGAGCGTTCACCCCAGGCCGTTACCGGTGCCGAGCTTCAGCGGTTCCTGGGAAAGTCAAGTTTACATGGAGATATCTGCTGGAGCGGTCATTGCGCTCCCACGAAAAAGCCGAACCTCACACTCAGAATTCCGTGAGGATGTATCTTTTTGTTGCGAAATCTCTGGCCGGAGTTCGTGACATTGGCGGCGGCAACAGGTGTCTCATCCGCGTGGTCCTCGCTTTGATGCTTCCCTCTGAGTTCTTGTGCCGTTCAAGAGCTCGACTGAGCCGGTTATCGTTGCACGTTAAATGTACGACGCCTGTCATGGCTGCGCGATCAGGTGAATTCCGAATCGGGTTTACAGGCGGGAAGGTGCGGCAAGGGAACGAACGAGCACAGGACGAGGGTGTTGGCTGCTCGCCTCTCTCGCCGCAGAACCGTACCATTCTTTTGCTCCTTAACTTTGCACACTTTTCATTGTCGCTTTACTACGCGTTTCGTCTGCGAATTTTTTCTCCTTCCGCCGTTTCTCTTCTCCCACGGAGCCTCGCCGCCGCACCGCCGAAAACCGGCATCGGGTGCGGCAGCTGCGTTAGGTGGAGTCAGACATTCATTTCGTTCTGTTGGAAACTCAGAGAGATAGCACCACCACCAGCAGATAGTGCAGCACACAGGCGGACGAGAGGACGCGCAGACTCACCACAGGATAGATGGGTCGGCCCATCCGTCCATGGGTCGGCGTGCGTTGTGGGGGACTGCCGCTGCTACATATGACAGCTATTCAAAATTCCCCTCCCCCCCTCATCTCTTTTTTCGGTTTCCCTTCAACTCCCACTCATTGCCCGCCCCGCCCTGTACGCCAGCCAGCCAGCGTCGAGTATAAAACCAACTCCATATAAAACAATTACCCTGTCCAAGTCGTTCGAGCTTTCCACTCAGACCGAGCCTCGCTCGAGCTCCCCTCATTCCCACTGAGCGCGATCGGCCGGCCGGCCGCACGAACGGCCAAACGAGCGAGCAAACGAAGGAGGGGACGGAGCGCCATCCGAGCAGCCCACCCCGCAGAGCGTGGTTTGACAGCTCGAAGCGAGCCGGAGATGGTAGAGAGAAGCTTCGGCGTGCTCTGTCCGTCTCTCCGTATCATATGAGATCGACGAAGATCGGCAATTGTCACTTTCTTCGTCTGTTTTATCATGCTCGGTGAGATAGAAGGGTCAGGCTTAGCTATTTCAGCCAGCCTTGTGAGGGAGGGCTCATGAGGCAACTCTGACGAGAAATATCCGGCGGGTTAAAGCGTTGACGGATCAGAACGATACTTGGAAACTTTATTGAAAGTTGCCAAGTTCGGGGGAGAGTGTTTGCGTGCGCCAATCTGCCCGCTTGGTAGGTGCGTGTGAACTACGGAACGCGTCCGAAAAGAGAGGCTTAGCGATCTATTAATCAGTATTACTCAAGGCGCTCACTCGCTGCTTCCTCGTGTACACGCAGACAGACTCGTAACACATGCAGAGCACGCGTTCACATCTTCACAACGGCACCATGAAACTCCGTAGTCGGGAGGCTCGAACGAAGAGGGGACGAAGAAAAACCTCCCCGTTTTCATTTTGCTGAGACATTACCCTCCCCGCGAAGCTCTTTCCACTGCATGACATAGATCTTAATTTGAAGTGAATGCCGCCCGCCCGACCGCTCGTTCGCCCACTTGCCCGCCGACTCCCCGCCTGCTCGCCCTCCTGGAAGGCAGTCAACCAACCAGCCCGCGGGACGACTACAAAGACGCCCATGAATGGAGAAGGAAATATGTATGGCCCCGAGTACTATAGAAATGATCCCGCAGTGCAAAATCACCACGAGCAAAAAACCCCTCCTGTCGTAGACCCCTCTCCTCTGATTCGATTTCTCTCCATCATTATATCCTTCTCCTCGAAGTCGCGTTTCCCGGGGCCCGTGGCTCATCGTCAGTCGAAGTATCGTCAAACAGCGGCGGTCACAGTTTTCTGAGACACGAGTTGTACTCCTCGGGAGGTACTCTCCTCAGTGATTCATCGTGCCGAAAGTTCCGCGGACTCGCTCAGCTCGAATCGTGCAGGGAATCCACAGGTTGTTCGCATAAAACAGTTCGGGATTTCGTTCTGGGAATCGGACATCAGCGGTGAAACGTTGCTGCCACCAGGATCAGGACATCAGTCCGATTCGAGAAAGAAAGCAGCTTCGAGTGCTGGCTCGTGCTGTCGTGCTGTATGAGCAGCAACCTGTACGGCGATCCATCAGAGCAAGAGAGAAATGAAAGCTGAGCTCGTCAAATTAAAAAATTGTTCCCGGTGCCGGGGCTGCTTGCGCACTGGCATCACGTATTCCAACCATGCATCCGGAGTTTTTTTCGCCTTCGCGTTCCGCTTGATTCTCTTGTAAGCGGAGCCTTCAACGAGCCTCAAAACTTCATAAATATTATTAACTTTCTGGAGCAGCTGGTGCGGCCGTCGACTGTGGCTTGTAAACACGGGAAGGCGGATTCGTCTGAAAAATTGGGGATAAAAAATTAAGGCATAAGAGAGTGGGTCGGCTGCGGCGCTGTTGCTGGGGTTCCCGTTGTTGTTGTCGTTTAATTTGCGACGGGGTGGAACCCGTTCCATCATCATCCTCATAATTGTTTCGCTTCATTCATCCATTTGATGATGGAAAGTTTTAATTTGACTCTCAGCGTTCGAGCCTGGATCAACTGCTGAATTTGAGCCACTTTCGGAGCTCATCGGCGCCCTCTTCTCCTCCGAGCAGGTAGCGCAAACAAGTGGCCCTTCCGGTCGATGCGCTAGTTCAATTTAAAGTTGAACTGTGCGATCATCCCATCGGTCGGAACGAGTCCACAGTTGTCCATCGATCCTCCATTGATTTAGGAGGCGCTAGACGAACCTTCCGCGAGTTGTTGAACTCAGCGGCTAGTTGGCAAGCCGTGGGCGGCGGTCGTGGCTGCTCCTCGTCCGACCGACGGAGTACGATTATTATGATTACTACTGACGGGAATCATTAATAACCGATTCATTATAATCAACAACTCTCGCCGCTTTCCCCGTCAGTGGCTAGTCCCATCGAATTTCCAGTTAGCCGGCCCTTCGGCCCAATCTCCACTCCGGTGGTTTCCCTCCGTCTGCGTCTCGCAACCCTGGGTTGCCTGTCGGGCAGCCCCCTCAAATTTCGCCGCCCGAACGGCGGCTCCGACGACAGCAACGAAGCCAAAGCCTAAATTCAAACTCGTCCGTCTGGTTGTGTTTGTGTCCTCTCGGAGATAAAAACGCCTCGCGACCCCAACCCTTCACCCTCGCTCAAGTATCTCTCAGCTCGCTTCGAAGGCAGCCTGGCAACGCTTCGGAGGCAAACGGAAGGCCAAGCGGCGGAAAGGCAGCAGCGTTAATTGCACGCCATACAGCACAGCATAGATAGAGAGTAGCGACTAGCAGTGCTAATGGGCCGGAATGCTCACACACATTTCTAACAGCCAGCCAACCAAGGCGCTGCTCGACCGGACAGGGGGACCAACGGTGGGAGCAAGGGAAAGCCCAAAGCTAACGCTGTGCCATTCTCCGCGCGATCGGGCGGCCAACGCGAGGGGGTCGGACCAGCGCGCGGTGGACACAGGGGAGCGCATATAAAACACGAGAGTCGCGGTGGAGGGAATGGGAAACGCCGGAAAATCGAGAGAAGCGGAAGCCCGGCGAAAAAACCCTGAGCGACTGACCCACCCGTCCGCCTCCACCTCATCTAACCTCGTTCGAGTTATGTATGTCCAACGAGCAACCCGGCGTAACAAGGCTCGTATCCCCAACCTATAACGATGCGATCCGTCCAACGTATCGCGCTGCGCTTTACGTTTTACGTAAACGGCATTGGCAACCCCCCTCTCAGTCCGACTTCAGCTGCTCTCCAACCTTGAACGCTAAGATTCCCTCCGAGTGAGTCCGCTCAGCCGAACTCAGGTCACCAGAGCGAGTTCGTGGAACTCGAAAAATAATTTTCCGAGCTCTTTGACGCCATGTTATCGAACTCGTAGTTCTGTTTTGGTTGGAGCTTGACGTCGACGCCGGACTTCGGGGGTTTCCAAAACGGGACGAGAATTCGGAATGAGGAACAAATCCTCGGAGTCCGTGAGGAAAAAACGGGGCTCGTGACGGCTGGTCGCCATAGATGAATTTCAGGTGTGGACCGGTGGGTGCCAACTGTGCCCGGGACGAAACGCACTTTGTTCGAAGGCGCGCAGCCGTAAATCGGTGTCGGGCGTTCTCCTTTCGGACGGGGTTCTCGAGCAGGTCCATGACCGGCGAACGAGCTTCCGGAGTTCCAAACGATGGAGCGACGATAACGTGGCAACTATCACGAGGTCGAGGCTCATGGTGTTGATGAAATCTCTGTCTTTGGCGCCGTTGTCTCGTTTTCGTAGTCATGAACAATGAATGCTCGACGACGTGAACAGAGTTTTATTTGAGTGTGTCGTCGCCCGGGTCACACTGTCGGGAGGACGCACGAACGAGCTTTCGGGGTAGTGAATCTGAATCTGAAGGAACAAAGAAGATTACACACAATAGTTCGTCGGTCGGTCGGTCGCCCGACTGACTGACTGACTGACTGACGGTCTAACCGGCTCGTTGGTTGGAGGCTGTCTGCCTAACTGGCTGGAGGGCGTCCTCTATCCGACGCTGCAATATATTCCGTCGTAGGCTTGCTTCAAGTGACTCAGTTAGTTAGACACTGAAAGAGTGCGAATGGAGGAGCGAGCGCGTGCATCTGTCGGTGGCGCGCGCTCTTGTCTCCATTCTCTCCCATTCGTGGTGTTCATCGTGAGACTTCTGTGCCCTCGTGCATCTTAACAATCTCCCCCAGCACCTTAGTCGACCGACCAGCCGTCTACATTAAACTGGGTAAACTTTGCCGGAGTCCCAACTGCCTCGCCCGGCCCTTCTGTCTCCCGCTCAGTCGACGACAAGGAGCCGGGCAGGCAACGTACGCCGTCACCGCCCGAGGGACCTGCGGCAGTCGGAATTGCCGGGCGGACTCACAAAGACTTTCGCGGGACGGATATGGAGAAGGCAAAGAGAGAGAGAGAGAGAAAGATACGAGTTAGTTCCTCCAGTGGCCCCGTTCTCACAATGACACGATCCCATCGGGACCTTTAGACCTCTCCAACCACAGGCACGGCTCCGAGTCCAAGATTAGAGAGCTCGTATGAATCGTGTGAGGGAACTTGTCGAACCGAGTGAAAAACTATCCTGCGTTTCACCTCCTATTCGTATGCAAACGCTCCTCGCGCTTTGTAGCGGCTCGTCCCATGCTGACACAAGCGATTATCATCATCCAAAGTTCTCAAGCCGTCTGTTCCTGGTTTCGCCGACTCTGTCGTTTTCCGCTGGAGAACAGGGGCAAACTCTCAGGGACTCGAGTAAGTGGAGGCCAGTTCCTCCAAAAGCTCAGCCAACGGATCTTGGTCACGTGCGCTGCTTCGGAAAAACATCACGGCACGGCATCACTCCGACAACGTTTTCCAAAGCGTCAGGAGACCAACGTCAACTCGCGATGAGCTTCAAGAGGCCCGAGTTCCAGAGTTGTGACCTCGGGACATCAAAATCGCCGGGCCGCGTGCCGTGTGTCCCGCCAGTAATCGCGCTCAGCGGCTGCCGGGAAACACATTTGCCGCATGGGTCGTACGCTCACCCACTCTTCGCTACGGCCCCAACGTCCCCCACCCCCTTCCGATGGCGGCTCTCGCCGTTTACGCCGTCGCCGATGTCCGTACCGTTGTCCTGGCTCTCGTCGGGGTCGCCGCCGCTATCGCCCGCTTTCACTAGCCCCGCGGCAAGCCCGCCGACTGCGAGACACGCATCGTGTCCCCCAACACCTCTCAGAGCTGATGGGCCACTCTCACGGAAAGTGACCACCTCATTGATCACCGTGTTTGAAGCTCATTCAATGTATTGTTGCCGGTCTCGACGACGACAGCGACGACGTGTTACTCTACGATCGTTCTGGTCCTCGTTTCTAGTTTCGATGCTTATGTCATGCAGTCCGCCCCGGGTCACATTCAACTCCCCAACGTAACGGAGAGATTGACTCCGCGAGAGTTTGCTCAACATGGCTGCAGGCAACTGGAGACGAGAGCCGAATCGAACGGAGCCCCAAACGCGTCTCGGCTCCGGAGAACTGTAGTTATGAGTGTTCTCCAGCCGAACACCTTCTACCGACCGACCTGGCGACCGACCTGCCGTACCACCGACCAACCGTTCGACCGCGAGGGACGGGCGGTAAAAATCGTTCCGATTTCGACTCTGCGGCCGATAAAAACTACAGCGACCTTGTCGCGTATCGACTCCGGGTCCCCCAGAACGTGGCCGCTGCCGTCGTGTTCGATTTTCGCGCGCCCACCTCTCGACTGGCTCCACGGGTCCGTCGTAATACATGTGACGCTCAATCATCGTCCCATTCAGCTTGCGGTTACGTCAAGGGAGTTTATTTGAATGCCGTTCAGTTGTCTATACAAATCCTCTGGTGTCGCAGCGTTTGCTCTTCTCCTTTCGCCGCGAACGACGACACCGGCGGGGATGTTGACGTTTCATCCACTTTTTACACAAACACAGTGGACCCATGTTTCAGCTCGGCGTGGCCCGGGATCGTCCTTCCGTGGGAGCGCAACTCGTTCGGCCTGTTGAAACGTTCCACCTGCCACTGGCGACGCTGTGGAACGGAATCAAGAACTGACCGAGTGGTCTTCGAAAACCAAAGGATCTCTGATCAAACCGGATGTTCCCAGATCGAAGTGGACACATTGCTGCTTTGTCCGCGTCTCACGGCTCGCTGTCACACGAACCCTGTCTGACTTGTTTGACAAATGCGTGCAGCTCCTTCTAACGAGTTGATCCGATGGCCGGATAGAGAAAAAGACAGTAAGAGTGATTCGAACGGCGTAACGTGAAGGTATCGACTTGGCGGAGGATTGATTTGCGTCGGGCGCACATGACTGTCGCCAGAAACGTTTCATGCTTGATGAGTGTCGTAATTCAAAGGAGACGAAATAGTTTGTGTCACTCGCCAACGAAACATAACTTGGTAGAGAGGCATTGTGATGGCCAGTTCCCGATCGCCCCAAGTTCATCCTCATGTTCTCGTCTGTCGAGAGAAGCGAAGACACGAGCGTACACGGATTCGGTCATCAAGTCGTCGGGCCGATCGGAAAGTCGGAAGTGCGCTCGTTCATCCTTCCCACGAGAGCCGCCGCGAGATAGAGTGAGCAGTGGCTGAGATTGGGAACAAGTTAGTTGTATGCGGCCCATCCCCCCGGATCGCTAATCGTTGCTCCATTAGTTTGTATTTGATTGTACTCGTTTCCCCATTTGCTACTTCACTTCGCTCTCAGGATGATGTTTACCAGTTCATTGACTGACCCCGCTCCGCGTCCCCCACCGCTCTCCGGATGTCTCTCCGCCTCCTTATCCATATTCCCCTCCTCGATGACCAATGTTTCACTCGCAGGCCGTACTCGGTCTCGAAAACTTCTCTCCGCACAGCGACAGCATTTCGCTATCAATTTCAGCGGTGCTCGCTGTCGGCCACTTTTTTGGGCGACGAGAGAAGCTCAGGGAGAGAGAATCCGGAGGGAACGAGGGGAGACTGGCAAATAGAGTCGGGTGGGGCGATGAGGTCTTCGTGACGCGTCCTGCCACGCATCCCAGTGGCCAGACTAGATGAGCCGTAGCGGATTCGTTGAGAATATTTCACTGATTTGCAATTCGATTATGTCGCTTCCCCCTATGCCGACGACCGACGCTGCAACGGTCATCACGCAGTGGTTCGGAGATGCGACACGGGGGCGAGCAAGAGAAACACCACAAGCAGATGATGAATAACATATCCAGTATCCTGTTCTGCCTCTGGTCAGTCGAAAGACGAGATTTGTGCGTTCGCAGTCCCGCCTTTTCGTTCTCTTCGCGCTCCTGGTGGTTCGAGGAGCCACTGTGTTCTCCATCCGACAAGCGATTGTGTGCGCGCAGATTACGGCCAGAGCTTCCCTCCGAGGGGAAAAACCTGAGAGATGATGTGCGGTTCTGTTTCTCGCAAGAATAGAGTCGTACCTGTGCGAGACTCGGAAACGGGCGAGCGAGTGCAGAAACCGAAAAACCGCCGCATTTGAAGTCAGAACCACAGCCCAACAGTACGTCGCACGGCGCGGATGATGCATTGAAGGATAAGCTCGAAGTGAAAACAGCGAGACGAAATGAAAATATGCAGCCTCGACCTGCGCCGTCGCCTGGCTAGCTGTCGCGGCGGCAGCAACAGCAACGGCTCTACGCATCAATTTCTATCTGACAGCAGTAGTAGAGGAAAACGACATTTTTTGCATCTTGGTTCGCTCCCGCTGCTCCGTCAACTCCCGGTGGAGGAAGAGAAGTCGGAAAAGTCTCCCCCCAGCCGCTCACCGGGGCTTTCGAGGGTTCCCGACAGAGGCAAGCTCTTGTGAGCGGAAAAACAGGACCCAGCGACCGATGGACGCACACGGCGACCGATCGGCGGACTGACTGATAGACCGAGAGAGCGGATGCTGCTCGAAGGCCGTCTCCAGTTTTCTCGGAGATTTGAGCCTTCGGTTCCATCCGAATCCCTCAGCATAGACTCCGCGCGCCGCCGACTAGATGGCTGACTGACTGACTGGCACAGTCTCCCGCCGGCGAGCTCACCGACGCAGCCGACATGAGCAGACACACAGAAATCTTGCATACTCGTCTTTCTTTCCGTCCCGGCAAGATACATTCACGGACGGGTAGGCAGGGAAGCGGACAGGCGGGGGAAGAGAGCTTTCTTTCCGATCATTCTTACGCAAAACAAGCAAACAAAACTGACTATGTCCTTTAGAGACACCTGTTCGGCTGCCGTTTTTGCGCTCCCGGACATGATGGCCTGATGTCGGGACGCCTCCGTTCGATGTTCCCTCCTGATGGGAGTTCTTTCGACCGATACGAGCAAGCTTCCAGATATCTAATAGAAGGAATGGTTCACAGCTCCGGGAATACAGCTCCGGGCGTTTTTTCGCATTTGTTCATGACCTCCATAATGGCGTGACGGGATTGCTTAACACACCAGAATCATCGGCTCGAACTAAATCCTATCGCACGTGAATAGGATATGAGATCGAGTCCGCTTTGAAATGCACAATCGAAGGCGATGACTCCACCGAGTAGCGATTGGAGAATGAGCGAGGTTCTATATCGCAGCCCGGCTCGATCAAAGCCACCGGCCCCGGATGGAAATTCGAGAGGAGATATGTGGAAGTTCTCTGAGAAATCAAACTGGGATTCCGAAATGGTTCGATAGAGCTCTCGGAGAGCGACGGGGAAGACCTCGTTCACGGAGAACCGGGCTGAAGTCTGCCGTTGTTGTGCTCTTTTCCCCGAGTTGCTGTTATCGATGTCGTTGTTGTCGTTTGGCAGCTTGTTCACATGGGCTGGTTGCCGTGTGTTCCTTACAAGGAATGCTACTTAGCCTTCGGGAGATAGCGAGAGAATTTTTCTCAGGATGAGACCAGGAGAAAAACTGCCGCTTCCCCTGAAGGATGTCCGCTGAGCTGAGGAATCCTTTCAGCCGCCGAGCAAGACGAGAAGAGCTCAGGAGATGCGCCTCATCGGGTTTTAGTTGACCATGTCGTAGTCGTCGCGCAGTCGTTTCGCAGACTGGACGGTCAAACGGGCATGCCAGCTCTCGCCGCTGTTTCGGGACGACCACGAGAACTCTTAAGCAAGAGCTCGACGGCGGCAGCAGCAAGACAGATATCTCCTACACCGTCGCAACCGCTGACTGTAGAGGGAGAGAGTCGGCTATTGGACGCGAACAAGAAGGAAGAGAGGAGTGCACGAGACAGGAATTGAAGGGGGAAGAAGTACCACCACTGCCTCGGCTTCCAGGGTACCCGGAGCGGCGCCACTCCCCGCTAATTTAGCGGCGGAGCAGGAAGTCGATTTACGAGAGGAAGTTCCTGTTAAGTGAACTATGGCAGCACAGAAAGCAGCCAGCCAGACACACGCAGACAGGCATTGAGAGCGTGGATTGTGAGGGAGTTCGAGTCGGGAAAGTTGAACTTCGTGATTCACAGTTTGCTCATCTATCCATCCGCTCCCCCACTCTCGGCCCAATCCCACCATCCGTTCGTTGCCTTTCCGTTCAAAAGCGAACCCTGCACGAGACTTTCTTTTTTTTTCGAAGTCGAGAGTCGAGATGCCTGCCGAGGTCGCTCCGAATGAGTCTGCTGTCTTCGTTAGGAATGTTGTTCAAGCATTCAACTCAGCCATAGAGCATGAAGTTGGTGCGAGCCCCCGAACACAAACAGGAAATATGAAATAACAAGCGTGTAACGCTCGTCTTGATTACTTGTACGCGATTCTGAGCTTCTCTCCTCAGGCCATCTTCATATTACACTCGTGATTTCGCTGTGGTCGTCTTCGCTCTCTGTCGCTCTGTACTTTCATGGAGCGAAGAATGGGATGTGATATGTGATCCGGAGATTCACCAAGGTTCACGAGTGTCCCGTATAGTAGGTCGAGCACTGTACGAAATAACGATGAGCTCGGACCCCTTGTCAGTGTCGGTCGGCCTTCCCGCCAAACGACGATGTTGTCCAGTGCTCTCGACGGTAACACGACAGAGCCCTACGGCAACATAGTTCGGATTTCCCTGCCTGCTGTACTTTTTTTCATGCCCACTTTCGTTAGTTTTCTTCCTCTCCCGTTCCCTGTTTCGAGTGTCTGCCGGGCTGCAAGTGTCGCGATTGTCCCATTGCTTTCCGTTCGGAAGAAAAGTCTCAATGAGAGAGGTCACTGGATTTGAGGAATTCGATGAACGTTTTGCGAGATAGTTGCGACCGGGAGCTCCAGACCCAGTTTAGATTGAGGAAAACGGAAGTTTTCTGCCTGTCCGAGTCGCCGATCTGTCTTTGCTGAGCATTTTTGTCGTCCACTGCCGCAATCTGTTGTCTGGTGGCGCTGCTCTTGGATTTGTTCAAAACTTCGAACACGTGTCGAGGCTGGAGGTCGACCGATACGAAGACAGCAGAAATGTTCCGAGAGTGGGGACGACAACGGCGGGGCCAGGACGGGGTTCTCTACAATGCCATAGAGGGAAATTATTATCGCAGCGGCGGCGGTCCCTTTTGAGGTACGACGGGAATATCTGGCCTCTGGAGGACACCGAGCAGTCAAGGACAAGTAGTCAATGAGGCACCGAGCTGTGAATGCCGCATCTATGAATGATCATCCGGAATCGGGGCTCAAAAACAAAACCTCCTTAGAGACCAGGAGGACAACCGCGAGGGAGGGACTGCTACACTTCTTGCGAGCCCCCGAGAGACGCGGGAGAGCATGACGATAATGAACGGCAGAGACTGCAGTTGAACATCGAGCAACTCTTCTGTGGGCGGAAATCTAATAGAAACTCCCTCGGAATCGTATCTCATTCAAGCACTTTCTCACTCGAAATCTAGCGAAACTGAAATACCATTTTTGAAAAACTCCAGAACCGACTCCGGAGTCGATGGAGGAAATCTGGGACGGGCTCGGGAAATATCGAGAACGCAAAGCCGGTCATGAGAGGAGTTCTGAAACGAGCGGGAGTGTCGGGAAAATATACGGAAGGGAAGAGGTGCTGCTTAGCGACCCGCAGTGGGAGGCGGCACACCGGTGAGCGATGATAGAGAATAGCGAGGATGAGAGGGAGCCAAGTGGCAACGCTGGACAAGAACTGCGGAAGCTCAACCGGATGAGATGTTTATCTCCGGCGCGAACCGCCGATCGGAGATTGGCGACAACCACAAGGCAAGTCGGCGAGCCGACGAACCAGGGGTCCAAGTGAGCAGAGAAGTGCTTTACTCACACCCTGAGATTCCCATCGGCATTGAGCCACGCGGCCAGCCCGTCAACCAGGCCCGCAGCTCCTCCAGCTTGCTGGAAGGCTGGCTGGCGGACGAGCGGCGGGCAGGCACCGGTAATCCTTTTGATGGTATGTTTTATTTATGGACACTTCTACTCACTCCCTACACACCACAAGACGCAAGTGGGAGATCCCGTTGCTCTCACTCGTCCCAGTATCGCTTGCTCCCTATCCTCGCCCTGGTCTCTCCCTCGGTCGCTGGTTCGCCCTCTTCGCGGCTGGTGACTGGTTGAGGTGAAAATCTTCGAGCTGCCGTCGCGTTGGATAGAAAAATAAGCAGAGATCATCATCATCAACACAGCGGGTGACGGGCACACATTGAACATTGGCATCCGTTTTTTCTCTCTGTCTGCAAAGCTTCCCCAGGCCTTCCTGCTTCGTGAAACGAAAAATCTTTTTTCCGCGCATCCGAAATCAGGATGAAGGCAGTGGCGGTTTCCTCCAGAATTCCTTCATTCTTGCCCCGCTTTCCTTTGTCTTCTCCCCGATCATGGCATAAGAAACCGACCTCCCTTGAGCTCTTGTTTCGGTGCTCGGTACGAGTATGCCCGTGCGGCTTCTTCTTTGGAGGATGAAATCCCCAAAGATTTTCGTTTCTACCGAAAGCTCCAAAGACGAGGACTAAGGAGGTCGAGCAAAACTTCCGGTGAGGCACCGATCCCGTCCAGCCTCGTTCCTTCCGTTGGAGTCATTGTAGCCGACAGCAGCGGTTCTTGAGATCGCGGTTCCCGGTAAGGGTTCTGCACCTTATTCTCGCGAGTTCGGGTTGGACGTCGAGCCGCGTAACCCCAGAGCAGATATATGGTCGGAGAGCGACATTAATTGAACCTAATAGAGGCCTCCCATGAGCAGCAGCAGCGTTCACGGACAGACACGTCGTTCAAAAAATATAGAGGAGATCTAGACGACGCGGCACGCGATCTGTTCGAACTGACTGAGATCGTTGAGGCAGCTTCTCGCTCAGTCTCCATAATTTAGATCGCTCGCCGACTAGACTCGGTCGTTTGCTCGAAGCTTGGCTAGATGCTCGCTATGTTTCAAAGCGAACGCCAACTCCAGCGCGTCGTGAGCGGAGCCCCATTTTATGTTCATTGCCTTATTCTCGCGCACATTACGAGTTTATCATTCATCGGATGCCGTAGCCGTGTCGACGCTGGCGCTCCCGAGTTCCTTTGTGGGAAGCGTGGAGCAGACCATCCGGCGGGAACCCCGCGGGCAGCACTCGACAAATCGGTGGCCGCTAGTTCGTCCGGGTGCTCTCTCATTGGAACTCCCAATCCTTCTCACGACGCGCACCCGCTCACTCAATCCATCAAAAGCTAACTGCCTGGATAGCTCGCTCAGAAAAGCAGGGAAAAAATCGAGCGGGAAGCGCGCAGATGTTTATTTTCCACATTCGGTTTTTCGTTCCGGAGGCCGGAAGGCTGGATGTCGGTTTTCCAAGGTTTCCTTAAAGCATCCAGCGCTTTGGCGCCTCTCGTCGCCCCGTTCGAGAGAAGTTGCGGAAAGAGGAAGAAAATTGTGAATCCGTTGCAGAATTTTTAGACAAGCTGGAAGAGTTCAGGTTGGTCCAGATTGTGATCGATGGAGCAATCGGAAAGCTTCCTCCAGATCACGTCATCGATGGATTGCAGTGGCAATCCTATCGATAGACATTGGACACCATCCCCATCATGTGGAGCCAGCGGGCAAGCCCTCTCCCCTCGCCAGAGGAGTGTTCCGAACATGAAAATTCACACGAGGATGGGGGTGCGGCGCTCATCGAACACGGAGCGAACGAGGAGGAATCATCTGACGACAGCTTGATGCTGCATTCGTTGCTAAGCTCTGAGCTCGATGGCTTTCAGAGTCAAGCGCTCGCCCCCCCTCTCCCGATTCCGGAGACAAATGGCCCACAATTAGGACCCGGTTCTCAGAGAGAAGGAGCCCTCCGTCGAACGGAGGAGCCCGAGTTGCGGGAAATCAGAGAAACACAATATTATGTAAGACGACAAAGTCTCTCTCCCCACTCATGATCATCCTAGTTTCGCTCTATCATACACGCACTGCACGCCGGACCTCTATTGTTCATCTGCCGCCGACTCGAGGATCTCGAGGGTTCTCGAGAGCGACAATGTCCTTCTACCGAAGAACAGATGGATGAATCTCCGTGACTTACGCGGCAGGACGATGAGTGGAATTTCCCAGCTCGTAGGGCAGAAAACCGTTCCGCTATCCCTCATGAGCTGTCCTCTGATCTCGTTCAATGAGAAGTCCGAGGGACACCCCCGTTCCGCCACTTCTTAGAGTTTGAAGAGGGTCCGATGCCCTGGGCCGTCTTGATCTCCATGCCATCTCGGGTTCAACGATGGACCTGACCTGCATCCTGTAGAGCCCCTTCCACGGCTTCTCCGTTTTTCTTTCCGTTGCCAACAGAGCCATGTCCTCCACCCCACCCGGTTTGTGCGTCCACCCGCCTGCCGCCTGTTTCTTCGCCAGGCGTCCAGCCATACTTTCAGCCGCGAAAGTCATTCAGCCATCAAGCTGACCGGCCATCGCTGCGGGATGTCACAAAGGCCCTGCGTGTAACCCCTACGCGGCGGGTCTCACTATCCCTCTATATGTCGCTCTCTCCGACAGTCAAATGGTGCTATAGCAAAGCGGGTGGCCGGCCAGCCGGCCTAGCCAACTGGCCCTTCCCCTCGTCGCGAGTCCCTACCCCTGACAGCGGCAAGGGGCGTGGCTTTGTTGACACGCAACCCATGTTTGTGATCGAGGAGGGTGGCTTACCACCCTGCGGCGGCCGCAGAGAAACACTGCGTTGTCGACGGATGGTCTTTCCGTCGTCTGCCTGTCCATCCGTGCGTCTGTCTGTTCGAGCCGAGAACCCTCGCCGCTGCTTGTAGTGCTGCTAATATATTGCCAGGAGATGAGTCACGGGGAGACGATCCCGGTGGGCAGACGGGCGGACGGGCGGGTGGTCGACTAGACGCACATCAGACGGCCTCGAACAGTAGCTTATCTTTTCTTTTTTTTTCCGTCCGGCGCGATTGCTCATCTTTCTGGCACGATCACGTGAACACACTCGCAAACAGACGACACACTCATTGCCAGGCCCATGAGCATGAGCGAATTAGTTCGGCCGTCGTTGGCGGCGACGGTGACGGTGATGACCGCGCAGAAGCAAACTGTTCCCCCTCGCAATCTGACCGACACTCCTCCCCCCCCCCCCTCCTCCTCCGTCCCAAGTGACATCTTGTCCTCAGAACACTTCGCGGATCGGATAGGCTAGCACCCGCGACAGAATGGACTCACGGATCGATCTTCGGCACGCATGCTCCTCGAGCACAACTGAACATAAGAAGCGCCGTGGTAGGATCCTGATTCCTGGATCTAATTGCCACTGGTCTTTATTTTTGTGTGGTCGCCGTTCTTGGGGGGGGGTGCAACCTCGGCTGCGAGCCCGACGGCGAGCAGTTGATGAAGATGGTGCTGTGACCAACGGCCAGTGATCAGCGGCGACCAGAAGGACGTCGACAACAGAGGCCATCATCGAGAATTAAATCCATCAGCGACGAGCACCATCGAAAAGACCAGCCGACACAGAGGGCGACTGACTGACGAAGCGTCCGAACGAACTCGAGAACGAGCTCATCGAGTGGCGTTTGGTTTCCATTTTCGCTCCTGTGGCTGATCTCTAGAGATTGTCCGTGGCGACTTGGAGACGAATCCATCCGCCGTTCTCACCACGACAAGCACTCTACTAAAACTTCCCCTACATTTGGGCTGCGGCTGAAGAAGCAGAGGCCGCAACTTGAAGCGCGAGCGTCGACCACAGCCCTGACTCCCAGTGAACTTCCTAGCCAAAGCGTTCCATGATCAAAGGACTTATCTGAGCGTCGGCGGCGCTGGTGAGTCCATTTTGCTCTCTGGAGGGGGTCGGTCAACATTAAGAAGAAAAGTCTTACGCTTCTCCTACGCCGGCCATTTGGTAAGTTTTTACCATCGTCACCGCTCTGCCGCTGTGGTGGTCAGCGTGTGCCAACTACCGACCACTCAGTAACTAGCAGGAGAGCAAAGCAGATGACCGCAGGGGGGCAAAGGGAGGGACGAGGAAAATAGAGCAGCAAAAGTAGCCGACTGTGGAAAACGGATGGACAGCATGCTGCCCACTCCTCCGCTCCGAGATGGCAAGCATGCTCCTGATGGAAGATAGCGTAGAAAACCTGAAGAAAAGCAGAGCAAAAAGGCCACGAAGAGAGGCTCGATGGGTATTTGCTCTTTTCCTCCCCACCCCTTTGGCTGGGCGGCAGCGGCGGGTAAATGTAGCAAGCGGGTACTACAACCACTGCACACAGACACGCCGAGTGGGGACGTGCAGGCCGACGAACTCCCAGAGAGAAGGAGGAGGAACAGGGAGACGGCGACGAGGGGAGTGGGAGGAGGAAGATGACTAACAAGAGGGAGCAAACCAACCAGCCAACTGGAGGGGCCGAAACCCTTTGAGATGCTTGCCAGTTGCAAGCACTACCGCTTCGAAAACCGATTCAATTCGAGCAAGTCGTCGCCAGACGAGTCGGCAGACAAGGAAGAGATTCTGCCTCCTCGAAAGGGTTAGCGATCCAGGCTCGCTTGCCCGTTCGGCCGCTCACTTGACTGGCTGTCGGCAAACAGGCATGCATGCGTGCACTGCCAAGTTGAAACCTCGAGCTGCCTTCTGCCTGCCTTGTGTATGTCCTAAATGCAATTACCTGCCGCAATCATTATACAGGTGACAGCGGAACTGCAGCCAGCGCAACGGAGCTCAGACCGGGTCTACGCCCGGGCGATGTCTCTTCTTGAAGCCGAAAAGATCCAACCCAGAGCGTGTCGTACACTTTGACTCTAATCATTTGCAAATCCCTCTCGCCCGCGACGTGAGCGAGCCGGAGTTAGAGTTCCCCGGAGGAGCAAATTCTCTACGGCCAGGAGAAGGTCAGGAGAAGGAGTAGCGCGGCGCGCTGAGAATGAGCTTTGTCACCTGCGTTGAGCTTTCACAGTTTTGTGGGCTGCTCGACGACAATTCAGGTATACGCGCGTTTATCGTGAGTTCGTCTTCGAGTTCACGGGACGCGGGTCGAGCAAATATCCGTCGGTTGATATAAGTGGCCCGTTTGCTCAATGACCGGTCACTTCTCGCCTTGCCCGCTTGTTTTCTTGCCGGTCGACAGCCCTCGGTGATTACTTCGGTAAACTCTGAGCGAGGAAGCGAGCAACCACACGCTCCGGGCTCACCGCGTCGTTGAGCTTCTCTCCTGCTTCCCGTTCGTCTTGAATCCGCAGACCAACCTCAACGTACACAACCATCCACGATAGCTAGAGGAGGAGCGTTCGCTGAGGCCGTCGTGGCTGTAGCGCCCTTGAGCGGTCAATGGTACTTGAACTTTTCGCTACACCCGATCGGAACCGCGATAGATGAGCAACATGCAAAGCCATGCCGGTTCCCACGTTTTTGCCAATCGCTCGATTTCTATCTCGTTCCTGTGGAGCCACGAATGACCAGGCTTTGAACAGGCGCTAAGTTCGTTATTGCGTGCTGGCCTCCATTCCATCACACGATCTCAACGATCTCGTCTCTCTGTATGTGAGTTTTTGCTGCGCGCGGAGGAGAGAATGTTTGTGGGTACACGAGTTCCCAGTCCCCCGCCCCTCCCAGCCCGACCATCGCCTCTGCTAAACGATGTTTACCGAGAGATATCAATGCATCCTCGGAAAAGATCGAGGGGGGAGCGGAGGCTTCGAGGCCAGGGAAGAGAAGTCACGCGCCTTCGTTTCTGAAACGATGAGCGATCAAGTGACATCTGAACGAGGGCCCGAATCATTGAATGCTGCGCTCGTGCTCATCCCCGACATCGAGTTATCAGAGGGCGCCACAGGACATCGAAGCCGTCTGTTGTCACTAATGATGATAACTGGTTTGTCGCGATCAAAATATTTTGTGCTTCCTCGTGCGTCATCTCGTCCTCCTGACGAATTGGATCAGGTGACGCGAACCAGCAGGAGAAGTGATCGAGTGAGCTGGTTGTTGCTTCCGCAGCCGCGGATATTTCCCTCTTTTTCGGTAATCTGAAACTCGAAAGGTGAACTCCCTTTTCTCCCCCCCCCCCCCCCCCCCTCCGCCCCCGACTTCGGGAGCCGCGGGCTGGCTCCATGGATGACGAGCGAAAATAATGTAGCCGATTACGAAACAACGTAACTCAGAGACAGAACGCCAAACCACAAAGGAACTGGATCGCTTGCTCGCTACCAAACGCAAGCAACAAACTCGGGTTCGAGAGAGAAATCCTCTCGGTCTGAGAGTGCGGGCGCGAGCAGCACCGTTCCGTCGGCAACACTCCGCGGCTGATAAGCGAAGATCCATTACAAATGTTTGAGCTCTCGGCTAGCTCCGGTCGTCTCGCTCACTTACGTTATGAAATCAATCGATCGATCCGTCCGCGGAAAAGACGACTACAGCGACATTGGCGACAACTTATTCCATCCCGTCGAACTAAACAGGGAGATCGCTCCCTGCCAAAATGTTCCCATGCGAACACTTTGCAATCGCTATCAGAAAGTTTGCTTCGTCGCAGAAGTGGGGACCATTTGCGACGCAGCTCCGCCGATCCTTTCCGGAATCTCATCCTCCGTCCGTCAGTCGCCGTCTCCTTCCATCCGCGTCGATTCTCCGATCGATTCGCTGGAACTGGTTTCCGAGAAACGGAGTAAATCCGGAAGATTCCATAAATTGATTCCGTCTCATCGAATTTCGCGTTTGCCTAGCGCGAACACCGATATCCTCCGAGTCATCCTCCGCTGATTCGATCAAGAAATTATGAAATCCCCCCGGCCGCATTGTCGTGCGATTTCATTCGTCGTTGCTCCCTCGATTTCTGGCTTGTGCCTGCAGATCCGGTGGATTGCGATCATCTGCTTGACGAGAACCCAAGCTCCATTAGAGCAGCATGATGAGCTCGACGAGCGGGTGTGAATTCGCGGATTCGACACCGGTCACATTTGTACAACTTTAGACACGCTCAAGTGATGGGCACAAATCGAGAAAGAATCACCGCGACGGCAACCGTTATTCGAGGCGCTGTACAGGATGAGTGGGAGCGTCTGTTGCTGTTTCGGTGTAGCTTCCCTGAAGGCCGTCGGCCGCCTAGGGTCCGTTGGAGGCGCGACGCGCGATCGTAAACCACACTAAACTGAGCCGAGCGCGGCGAACGAAACAGCCAGCCAAACTGGACGTGTCACGCTGAGCTCCGGAGCAAGCTGATCAAATAACAGCACGCTTTTCTGTTACGCTTTTCTCGCCGAAACGAACATTAAACTTTGTTTGCGAGGAAGATTCAACTTGGCTCAACCTGGTCGCATCTTTCCGAGCCGCCGCACGAGCGCTACGCTGATCGGATCCGTCGAATAAACGGGCCGCGTGGCCGGGTAAGTATGGACGCGATTCACAATCAGATCCAGCCCACGGTTCCCGACAATCCGCCACGGCTCTGAAAGTTCGCTCTGAGACTTCTCGATTCCTCTGCTTATCGTTCCCTCATTCCCCGCTCCGTTCCGGGACGAAATTGGCACGGCGGAGGAGACAGAAGATTGCAGTGGCATCAGACTCGATGCCTTGTCGTGACTCTAATGACATTTTGAAGGCGCTCGTTGCCTGCGCTCCGCGAGCGACGACCTGCCAATCATACCGCTCGAAAATTCGTTTAATTGGGTGTTTGCCTAGGCCAAAACGAGGCAGCACGGATTTCCTTGGCCGACTCACTAATGTAAACTATAGCTGTTGTACGGTTGGCTCGATCCAGGATACGAGCTCCACGGATCCTTTCCCGGTCCATAGCGTTCCCGATCCGCCAACAGCGAACAAGAAGTAGTGGAACCCGTAGTGGAATAGCTAGAGAGTGAGACCAGAGAAATGTTCGTACTGTAACTTAGTTCACGGAATTTGGCCCGTTTGAGCGAGTTGGATCATTCTGAGACGGTATGCGGACGGGACAGAAACCGGTCGTCGGGCATGACGAAACTCTGCTCTTCGCTGCGAGTAGGTTCGCCTGGAAAATACTGACGCGTTTCCTCATCATCGCTTCGCAGTATAGTAACATTGCATAGCCCATATGGACGGATTCCATCCACAGAGTCCAGACCGTCGATCGTTAGGACCGAGAAAGAGCGAAGCCGTGCTTTGGGATCACTTTGGGGTTCAGTGTGAGAAGTGCGTGTCCGCGGTGGCTTGAGAGAGCATGACCCGCTGTTCAGCTCAGTGTGTGAAGTAAGCGAATCGTGGATCACGAAACGTCTTCGTACAGTTTTAATTGTCCTTGGCTCACTAAAAAATCCGCGATATTCCCCAGCTTTTGCATTGTTCTTAGAATGCCTCGATGCATTGTTCTGTCAGTATTTTGAGTTTCTCAACGGGTCGGAAACAGCTTCAACGACGTGAATTTGAGATTTTGGGAATTCGTTTCGATTGAAGAATGGGCCCATCGTTGACGGAACAGCGGGGAAGTCTGCCGGTCTTTGAAACATCGGAACGGAATGAAGTCGACGGCTGACGGCGTACAGGCACGGAGGTCGCCGAGCGAAAGAGGATCTATCGGCAGAAAATATTTCAAGCTGAGCATGACGACGAAGACGACGCTGTTGACGAGGGGAGCAAGACAATGACACATGAAGAGATCTCTAATGGGCATCACTTGTCACTTGCCGTCCGCAGGACGCCCGCTCAAGTGCGCCCGTTATCAACGCGTTCTGTCGTCTGCCGCTCTGATCGAGCGACGCACAAAAAATAATAGAAAACCCCGACGGTGCATCCACAAAAATTCAGGGAGCCGTCGCGGTCCTCAATCCATCTGGACAGATTGATGACTCGATGGACGGATTGATGACTCGATGGCTCGGCGTATGAACTCATCGAGCGTCAATAGAACATTTTTTGTCAGCGCCACGAAGCACCCAACCAGGAGGGGGCACGTTTAGTGGGCAGCCAGCTTCCTGAACTTCAATGGTTCGACCTTCGGTCTCAGTTCTTCGCCGCCATACTTCGACGGGCTGTTTCGTCGTCTCCTTCTTTTGTTACGTATACCCTCGTCTTCGCGTAGGTATCTTCCTGTTAGTCAGTCCGTCTGTCCGTTTGTCTATCTATCCATCCATCTATCAGATGGGCGATCTTCGCTGGGTGGCCCCTGGAGCAGTCAGAGAGAGCGCTGGCAGAGCACCCAAGTCACTCGAAGCGAAGTCACCCCAGAGTGAAAAGCCACCCAGATCGGCGCCGTGAGAAATCTTAGGGGAGGTCCCAAGCAGTGAGAAGTTTTCTTCTCTTCCTCCTTCCCGTCGTCGTTGCTGCCGCCGTCATCGTCATTCGCTGCGGCTGATGTTGTTGTCCGCCTCAAAATGATTGTTTCTGGGAAGAGTTGTAAAGGTATGCGGCTAATGGCAACGCAAACCTCTACGACGCCGACGAGCGCATCTTCCACGGCTGAATGGATTCAGGAGCGCGAGTTCACCTCGCCTAGCTGTCTCGAGCGAGTTTGTTCCAAATGCTTGCTCGAGACGGAATCCCTCCTCTGCATTCAGTCCTCTCGCAAACGAGGAATACTTGAGGGAGCCAGAGCGAGCCGGGAGATCGCCGTCGAACATTGACGAAGTGATTCCGCCGAGCTTGGTGTCATCAAAGGCAGTTTCTGTTCTGAGGAGAACCCGTGTTGGAAGAACCCGGCAGGAAAAGTTCGAAATGAGTCCCGAAATGTTTTCCAGCAACAGAGTGTCGCGCTCAAATCAAATCACAGGCGCGCAGGTAGGCATGGTATCGGCTATCATGGGCACGACGGGATGAAAACCTCGAGGTTGCCGCCGTTTCCACCCGCTCCACTCACCCCGCCTCGTCTTTTAGTTGTCTAATGGAAGCTATTAGATTTTCTCTCAAACTTGAATTCATCTGCTTTGGTGTTGATCCGACTCTCTCCTGTTCTTCTAGCACAGCCTTCATCATTTGGCAGACCGTTCGCTCTGCAGCCTGGCTGGCCTCATCGACGACTCTTAGTACTCCGATATCCCATTACAGAGATGAGAATGTATTCAGCGAGCGAGCGGGCGGGTGGGCAGGCAGGCAGACGGGCGGCCAGCCACATATCGTGAGGCTACGGATACAGGACATTAGAGTTGATGCTGATGCTCTCTGCTGCCGCTTTGAGAAGGCGGCTCGAGCGAATTGGCTTAAGTCTCCACAGTCGTTCGCCCAGCGCCAATCATCATTGGAGAAGAGAAGGGGAAACCATATGCGAACAGGACCCACACGAGAACTTACTGACTGCAGGACCAGCGACCGAGCTAACGGACGAAACGAATGATTGAGCAAATGAGCAGATGAATGGACGGCGGATTGATGTCCCTCCACCTGAGTCATCGGGAGGTAGAGCATTCGGTCGTCGTGGTTTCAATTGGTGGTTGTTCGTCACGGACAGACATCTATGCACCTCCGGACGGACAGACCGAGGCACCGACCGGCACAGACTCTCGCGCACACTCACTCACTAGTTGTTCTTGTGCCTTCTCGTCAATCCCACTCCACCTCTACTCCATCTCTTCGTCTACAATCAAATTGTCGTCCTCAGTTCGTTCCACCACTCCACCTAGTTCCCTAACGGCCGACAGTGCAGGGCTGCTCGTTCTCGGACCGGATCACAAAAGAAACTTACAAACACTCACATACAACGAGACAACTAAGTCTGAGTAGATCATTTGCCCCGTTGTCAGAATAAGCCCTGGCTGCAAGTTCTTCTCCTCGCTCCTCGAGGGGGGGGGGATAGGTGTACCCGCCAGGTTCCAGGGGTCGGAAGGCTTCGGAGGAAAACCTCTCTCTGCTCATCTCATTTAGTCAACCCGTGATAACACAAACCCGAGTCGCGCAGGAGAGGCGCGGCGTTGAGTATCAGTCCGGGTGAATTTCCCACTCCCTCGCTCACCCTGGGCTCCCGTGCCCCATCAGGCCGAAACTTCACTGGAAGAACGGTCAGAGGGCGATCAAACGGTTAATCGCCGAGGGTGGCCCCCCCTACCCGCGCCGAGTCTCAGATGAAAATATAGGACGGAAAGAGCAGTCGTCATGGCAGCCGCCTTGGCCATCGCTGAGCCAGACCGAACACCGACAGCGTCAGAAGCCTCAGGTAGGCGATTCAATATTAATCGGGAGGGACGTCGTCATCGTCAGCGGCAGCAACACCACCACCTCCACCATCGACAACAACGAAGACGACGATCGTGTTCCTGATACAGACGCTCCTCGAACTCCCTATTGCGCTTGTTCATAATTCATGTTCATCTTCTCTGCCATCATCCATTGCGGGGACGGACTTCAAAACCTAGAGCCCGACACTCATTCGCTCGCTCTCGCCAGGTTGCTCCGTCAGACGGGAGTAAGTGAGAGAGAAGCGAGGAGAGACAAAGGAGCGATTGCAAGATCGACAACAGAGAAACTGGAACCGCAAGAGGAAATTTCGGAGATCATAAGTGGATCAAGGCATCATCACTCACAGCAGCGGAAGCTCAAGGGGAACTGAAGAAGACGACGAAGACGACGGCTCAAACCCAATACTCGAAGCAGCGAAATTCCAGCTCGGAGCGGGAACAACGCGAAGGGTCATAGCGAAAGGTCATCAGCGAATCGTCATAAGCAGGGAATTCTACGTCGAAAAACCAAGAATAATCCCAAACGTTCAGCGTGTTTCAGGAAATCGCCGACCCATCTTCATGAACCCGGACGAAAGCTGACGGACTCGCATTCTGGCGGGAAAAAAACACGAACACAAGGTTGTTATTGGTGCTCGTGTTGTCGTAGTCGTCGCCGCTGCTACGCCATAAATATTTGAATATTTCTCCAGCACTCGTTCCCCTGTCCTCGCATGGCCTGTCCGTAGTTTGATCTGGTGGCCATGGCTCACATGCGTGCGTGCAACTGCATTCGGGCTAACGACGCCAGTTGAAAAATGCACGATGGAATGCACAGACAGATCGGGAGAGTCGGCTTGCCTCTGCAAAGGCAGGCGGGAAAGCAGGCCAGCTACAGAGAGAACACTTGCCTACACATACATTACATACATAGGAATACACGTCGTACATAATGGGCTAGCATCGGTGTCGCGCAATCTGGGAGAGTCCCGTTCAAGCGTGGAGGACCCGACGGTTCAGTAGCCTGGCAGGCAGGCGCGCGGGCAGGAAGGTAGTGTGCCAGGTAGCGGGATGAGACTCGGCATCGTCCTCCACTCATCGGGAAGATCCAGGGAGCAAGGGGAGCGAAATATCCAGGACAGAAACGCTAACATTTGGGACGAGTATCATCCCGACAGCGAACAGGATAAGTAACGTCGGCAGGAAAGACAAGTCTGACGCATCCACCATCTAATACGGATCATTGGCACGCATCAATGTTGCTTCCCCGGCCTTCACCGAAAGCGTCTCTTCCCCTCCCCCATTCTCCTCTGCTATCTATCCGAGGGAATCATACGTGACTCGATGTGTTGAGGATGGCGAGTCTGAGAAAAACGTACAAGCGCCGCGCAAGATGAGGGACCTGAGGAAATTAGACCGTTGCAACCAGACCGGACAACTAAGAAAAATCGGTGAGAGACGCTCTTACCAAGGCTCCCGCACTGTATATGTCGGAACTTGGGAGTGCCCCCTCGTCTAGGAGCTCCACGTCGAAGGAACTCAGATTACGTTCGAGGCAGTGCTCGTTGACCGGTTGCTCGAACAGGTGTGCGGCAGTCCGTAAGTAGTTCAGAATATAAACTACGATTGCGAAGGACAGCTCCTCCGACTTGCGTCGAATCAGGGATGCCTCCTCAACGGCATCGGACTCAAATTTCAAGAATCACATGGGAATTTAATGGCTTGATGGCTTCCGTGTCCTGCCGCACTCGCGGGAACTATGTCAAGTATGGAAACTCCGCACACGTGCGGAGACGTGGTTCGCGAAGGGAGTGGGATGGCCAAATCAAATAAAGCCCGCTGTGGTACGAAGGTGCTCATCAAACACAAAAATGCCCGGTGTCGGTTACGAGTCGGAGGGGCTCAGCTGAGCCGCCGTGATGGCTAACCGAGCTTTGATGTAATATGTCGTGGGGATTCGGTAGACGGTATGAGGGCCGTCGGAATGGGTGTTCGGTTCTGGCGCTGGTATTGGTGCCGCCACCAAAGCGAGAGTCCGCCGATGCGCTAGCCAGAGACCCATCTGAACGAACGGATGAGCAGGCAGGCGACTGGACGTACCGGCGAGGAAGCGTGCATTCAGTTTTATGGTTATCGACTTAATTGCTAGAAAATAGCTCGCGGACTCACCATTAGTTGATGCGAGGGCTTCGTGAGTTGCCATCAGGAGCCCTAAGAAGGAAAGTATCTGGGACCTGACCGTGCATTGTTTTTTGCCGGCCATCCTGGTCAGCTTTCCTCGTGCGTGCGTTACGCTCGCTCTCTCGTCTGAGATGTTTCCGAAAAGCTTCGGGCGTTCCGGGGCGGTGCGCGCGAAAACGTACCGACTGCCTGATCCAGCGGAAATCTATACCGAGGGTCTTTTCGGAGTCAGGGCATGAGGCTGAATGAAGTTGTTGCCACTGTCGCACTCTAGTGTCACACACGACAACTGAACTCGAAGAGTCTTTAATCCTTGACAGATCGGTGTCAAATCGTTGAGCAAAACCTCTGAGGCACTAGTTGGATCTAGTAATAATACTCTCTCCCTTCGATGGGTTGGACGACGGTCGCTCAGTTCTCAGTGAGGATTCGATCCTCCACCCGGCTGTCTTGGGTGCTGCGCCGATATTTTTGATTGCCGCGGGTACACCGTGAGAGAGATCGCATCCGAATGTCTCGGATGTTCCATCTCCCAACGCTGAAACCTCGTGGGCCTCTCGCCACAGCAGAGAGGGAACACCCCATCGGGTAACGCCTGTATGAGAGAGGGGCTCGGTTTACCAGCCTCAGAGACAGCGAGGTAGTACGCTGGCTCGAGAACCAGCCGGGCCATGCTTACCTACCGGCTCCGGCCTCCCCGAGCAGGAATCGAGCCGCGATTTCCGCTCGTTCGAGTTGATCCGAAACGCGTTCGCTCTGAGTTCCGATGCGCTTCCCGGGAAACGAAACTCATTCCATGATCAAATGCCGATGCCTGCGGTTAGTATTGAGTGCTCAGACGCTAGAAGGCGCAACTCTCCTGCTGTGGCTCGATTCGACTGTAGCAACCTGAAGGCACCCGATCACTTCTCGATCGCGGTCAACGAAATCGTCAAATTTGTTGTCATGCGATCATCGCTCGGGCCAGCGATAGTTTACCAGAGTCAGATGGAGTCAACGCCCGCAGAATAAAGATAAGCTGTCGGAGACTTCAGCTCATGGAGAGGTCTCCCGAAGTTTTCAAGAAGTGGAACCGCGGCATGGATGTATTTCCGCCACGAGCATGCTCAGTCGAGGTCGGCGAGCTCCAAGGTAGCCCTGGGCGGCATCATCCAAGAGGGGAAGAAGTGCCATTGACGCAAAGAATAGGCCATGAAACGTTTTGAATTCAAAAACATATGTATCAGCCAAACTTGACTGCGCGAGATTCGAACGTTTTATTTCACCTTGAAAATCCATCACGAATTGGTTCCGGATGACAATGACGACTAAAAGGCGATGTTATTCGACTTGTCAGCGATTTCGCAGGTTCGACTTGAAGCATCCGCGGAAATTACAGTCGTAAAAAAATATAAGTAGTCGTCGATTCATGGTTACATGAGCTCACATTCTAATCTCGAGCTCTGAAAAAACAGTCAAGTCTCTGATCCGGTGATGAGCTGGGACTGCGAAGTACCTGTTTCCAGAAAAACGTTCCAGGGACGGCTGCTGCTGATTTTCCTCGAGGGAACGGATTCAAGTGCTCCGCCGGAGTTTCGGCTCCCAGACATTCGGCTCGGCTTCCGAAGTCGCATGATCATCGGTCGCCTTTCCGAGGCTCATGTACTGATCGGGTTTCAAGAAGCACTTCTGTGGGATTTATTCAAGAACTCACAGCGCGGAGCGATGAGAAGAGTCATCAAGAACATTAGGCAGTACGCATCAGATGAGGAGGAGACTGACGTTAAAGAAACCTCCTCTCCGTGGGTCGTATTATAGCAACGGTGAATTCTTGCCGGTGTTCTCCGCCGATTGCGGTACTAGGCGTAGCTCGCGTCGCGGATATCAATCCAGTAAAGTGGCCCGAGCCTCGGCGCGAGCTCCGACTCTCATGATGTATCTTACTTGTTCTCTCTGTGTCCGTTCTCTCTCGGTATCATCGTCGTGCTTTAATAAAGGCGTAGTGTTTAGCTTGACTTGACATATTAGTTCCGTGCATCAACGATGTTGTACTCTTCTTTTCCTCCCTCATGGAGTGTTCATGGATCTCTCGATGTAACGTATGCCGGCGGCCTGCTTCCCGACTAGCCGGCCGGCCGGCCGTCCAGCCAGCCAGCCTGACTGCCGACCCTGCCGCCCGGTCTGACTCTATGGCTTATTATGCATCACAGCATGAGTAATGAATGGCGAAGAAGGCTTGCTCGACCAATGGATGTTTTTGCCATGGGGAAAATGCGATCCAGGCCAATCCTCGCGTGTCGCTCGCTGGGACACAACGCTGAACGCCGGAACAACTCTGTCATTCACAGCTCCGTCCATCTGTCGATTCCTCCGTATCCGGCGAAGAGCTGAGCATCCATGACGACTCTTCCAACTCGGGACAGTGTTCCAGAAACTCGTTTGAGCTACAGAACCAAGGTGAACCGCGCCGTTCGAAAGAAAAGCTCGACGTTTTTCTCTGAGTCGACTATGCAGTAACGAGGCGAGAAAGCAGAGACGTCGGCTCAACAATACTACCGTGAGTTCAGCTAGGGGAGAAGCGATCCGAAAATGAGATTGGGCTTTTGTGCTCAATGTCATCGAATGGGACTGTTGACCCTGTTTCTTGAAGAATAATGCGCAGGATCATATCTCTCCAGCGTGAGCCGCTAACCCTATCGAGAAATCTCGCACCGATAGCAGCAGCTTCAGGCTTCCCACGATAGACATCTTCTCCGACACTCGTGGTGACTATGGGAGTCGTTTGCCATCTCGTTGAGTCCTGCGTCTTCCGTGACTTCATCGATTCCATGATTCCAGGGGAGAAGCACCTCCCTGATGACTAGTTCGCTCGGCTTCCAAACAAGGCCGTCGTCGGGTGCGTCGTCGACGAGGACCACCGTCAGGCTGGGAGCCTCATCAAAAATTCTGATTGTTCTTAGCCGATTCCGAGACTATCCATGCTCTCTCCGAGATTGTGATGTACAGTACACCTCTGGCAGGAAGTCCCTCGGGTCCGAAACCTTTGATGTCAGGGCAGGCCCACGCAGGAGCCCGGATGTCGTGATTTCTATTACGAGAATCCTCGGCGTAGCGAAGAGGGTGAGGGCTATTCATGGGCTAATCTCTTCACACTCGAGAAGTTTCCTCTCAAAAGAAACTTGAGAATCGGCAAGTCACTTCCATCCCGACTGGCACGAGCAATGGCGAAGATACCACGATAATTCCTCGGACTAATGGAATAGAGAAAAAAGACCACATGACCATTGCGGACCGAATGAAAGGCGCGGACTCCGAGCAGAATTAACCGTGACTTGGGTGTTCTATACAAAGAAGTTCATGGGATTCAAGCGCCTGGAGCGAGTGGGGCGCACGGGGGCTGTCTGAGCAAGGATGAAGTTCGCTTTTTCACTTGGACCCCTGAGGAACTCGGCTATCGACGAAAATGAACATCTCGATCAAACGACATCTCGGTATGGAAATCTGCTCGCGCCGGCGGATGTAGCCCGGAGTCGGATCCGATTTTTCTATCTTGTCCAAAATCTCGTTCTTCCAGAGTTCCAGAGTTCAATTTAAAACAGCATTCTGTTTCGTACCAGACTTTAATAATTGGGTGGGGACGTGGAGTTAGCGTCTCCGGAAAAATCCGACGGGAGGGTGGGATGTTTCTTCAGTAGAATCTGAGGTTTGTTATCGATCGCACACAGTCACCCCGTGAGTAGGCTCCATATCATTGCCATACATCACGTTGACTGCCACTCATGATGGAATGAGGGCATATTTTGGACATCAAACTATCCATACGGTGAATCCGACAGAGTATTGTTTCAACTCTCCCAGAAGACTGCCGCGTATACGCTCAGTTTTCCCTCCTTCCGGGTTTCGTTTTTCTGTTATGGTTTGGAGAAGTTTGAGCCAGGATTCTGAGAACAACGAGAGCAACATCTTCGCGACATATCTCTCCGAAAACTTTGACCAGCTCGCCTTCCCTTCGCCTTGCTATCCTGTCCGCTTGCCTGCCTGCCTGCCCACCCGTCTCCTCGCCTGCCGCGGTACTTGCCGTTGGTTGTCTTGTGTTGGGTGTCAAAATTGAATAAGTTTGAGTGACGCCCCCTCCTTTCACAAAGAGCGCGCGCACGCACGCACGGAGCAGCAACATGGCGACAGCTTGCGAAAGAGACGACAGAGTCATCCTGCTGGAAAGCTGGCTGCGATCTGAGCGGCCGGACGGCCAGGGAGCGAGCGAGCGAGCCAGCCATCCTGTGAACTACCTACCGATGGATTGGAGCGTCGGCAGACAAGCACCTTATTCTTCTGAGTTCTACGATGGTGTGGGGAAGGCGCGCGACATGTTGCTTCCCAGTCGATGTTATCGGCGGCGATTATTAATAGCGCCTCCATCATCTCCGCCATCGATGGACGAGGGCGAACGTCGTCTTTGCATCGTCATCGTGATGAGCTCAACCACAGTGAACGTCTAGAAGAGGTGAGACAAGGAAGAACGATTTCACTCGCTGGCTCACCAGAACCCATGGCCTCCAGGGAGTCGCGGCCAGTCCACCAGACAAGTGTTTCCGTATTACGGATTACGGGTTTTCGCTGTATTACCTAGTCATGGAGAATGAGACCCTTGATACGGAACAACGGAAAATATTTTTCGCCATACGGAATCACGGGGAAGAATCGCATGAAGCATAGATCATGAATTTCATGAACCAATCATCCCGAATAACTCCGCTGAGATAGTCGGGCGTCCGGTATCCCGTACTCAGGGCTCGCCATGGGAAACACTATCAATATCGTTACATCGAGGACAGCTGAGGTGTGAATCTTGGCGGGATCATTTTCCGTAATACGGAACTACGGGATTCATTTCCCGTGACGCCGTAATACGGAAATGTTTCCGTAAGCCGTAATACGGATATACATGTCTACACTCCACACAGAGGCGGCGAGACTCCGTGACTGATTGGAGACCCGACGCTCATCGGGAGAGAAACAATCGCTTTTGGTTGGCAACACCGGTACCGATTGCAACCTCGAAGCGGTTCGATTGTCAGCTTGATTCTTGAAGGAACAATCAATCCGCTCCTTGAACGGCAGGCTGGAGGCCTCTCGCGGCTCGAGCAGCGGGAGCGGACGGACGCGACCTCCTTCGGTTGGGTGTCGGAACAACATACGGCGCTACACTGTGTCTGAGCTCGAAGAAACGAGCCAAGGACAAGTTGTATTGAACACGAGCGCGGAATAGAACAAGTCTACATGCTCATGTCATGTCGAGCGCACAACATCGATATTGGCTCCGCTACTGTCAGTACTGCTGTCGCTGCCGTCGACGGCCGTTACTTCTACTTGTGCTGTTCCAACTCGAGCTTTCACTGTTGTCATCAAGAACTGTTCGTGCCCCTACTCTCTCGAATGGACTCGTGCTCCTCGCGTAGGTTCGCTTTCAAAGCAAACGGGATTTCTGACATTGATCCCATTAGAACGGAGGAGAAGTACAGAGGGAGTCGTCGTCCTTCTTAAGCTTTGCTCCTCTTCTTCGTCGTCAGGCGAGCTAGCTCCTCGCTGCTTACCGGATGGATAGATGGATGGACGAGCGAGCGGGCGAGCGCGGGCGTGCAGACTGACGGATGGATAGAGACGGTGGTGAGTGAGTGAAGTCCGACGCAGGAGACACATTGTGATAAAATGGCTTAAGCAGCACTAAAAGCAAACGAGTGGAGTGCCTGCGCCGTTTGATGAGATTTCCCAAAAGCTCAGCGAGAGCAGACTCAGTCAGTCAGTCGGTCGCTCGGTTCGTTCTTTCCTTGCTTCGTTCGTTTGGTCGTTTCAGAGCTACGCGCCCCCAGCAGCCGCAGCTTCTCCCATCCACAATTGCTCTTTAACCCGCGCCGCCACCGACCTCGCTGCAACAGCAGCAGCTGCCACCACCTGTGGCAGAAACGGAATTCTTTTCCACTTGTCCCGGCGAATGCCTCGAGCTGGCTGCTCGAAAGGTTCCCAGCTCGCTGGATGAGCTTCTGAGCGGTGCGCCGGAACGCTTGATATTGGACAGTCACGCTATGCAGTGTAAAAGCAACTGGGAGTAATAAGCCAGGGGGAGACGAAGAAATTTCCAACGATCGCATCTTGAAAAACCAAAGTCGGATGATAAAATTATGAGTTCAGGCAAAGCTGCCAGACTGGCTTCCTCCTAATAGGAATCATCAGCTGCTCGAGTGAGGTCTCGCCATGATACGGCGACTTCCCCGCGGAAGAAAATCGAGGGCTATATTTCCAACACACTGTTTGTGTCGCCCTCTCAATGAGAATCTCGTTTCTCGAATAACGGGAACATGCGGCCGAAAGTCGGTTCCGAACCTCACGGGCTCGCAAACTCTGATCATTCGATTCTCCACTGATCATGATAATTTTCCAATCATGATACACATAGTTCTGTCGATGTGGGAATCCGCAGAACGGCGTCCTGCTCACCCATACTGTGCGACTTCTATCACTAAACTTTCGGTTCTCAGTGACTCTTGTTCTCCCCACAATCAACGAAGTACCACACAAGAGCGTCTCTTGTGTCTGGAGAGGTGTTACAACGTCAAAGATTGTTTCTTACGTGGCCACATGTGCGATCGTCTGGGGCATTCACATCAAGGGCATTTACTTGATGATCTGTCGCTCAGTCCGGAAGGATGTCCACTTCCTGGGGGACACAAACCGGTGATTGCCGGATTCCCTCGTCCTGATGATCGGCAAATGAGGACGCGTCGGATCGCAAACAAGGAAGTATGTACTTCGAAGATCTAAAAATGTCGATCTTTGGGGGAAACCGCGGAGATCTCCTAAACCGAAGGTCAGAGTTTTCGAGAGAAATCGGCGTGCGCGGACGCTCTCGAGGCTGTTCTCCTTCCCGACCCTGGTCTCGGGTTCCCCTCCTGAACTCTTCCTCGAACCTCATCTCAGAGAACGGCTTCACTATGACAGCAACGAAAGCAGTGTCAACGCTGCCAGGAAGGAAGACAAGAACCATCACGATAACGGCGACAATAATGAGGGATGATAACAATAATTTCGTAGCATCTGTCAGTCGAGTGTGTCTGTTTGCGGAAGAGTGTTGAGAGGCTTGTTGGAAGACGGAAGGAACAGGAGGAGACGAGCGAAAGCTGCAGGGATCGCGATAGAGAACGCTAGCGATGAGAAATAAGGAGAGCGACGCACTGTTTACTTTGAAATTGGTCGGTCCACCGCGAAACAGGATGCCGAACAGACGCGTGACCCTGATACTAAACAAGGATACGACGTGATGTCCTGGGGGCTCGAACTAAGAGAGAATCTCGCTTCTCTGACTGTCGCTTGCTTCTTTCCGGGCTTTCTTGCCACGCTCAACCTCACAGACTGGTGGCTGACTCGCTGCTGGATGCTTCAAATCCGAGTGACATCGGGTTTTTATCACTGGTGCAAGGAGTGTCAAAGGTGTTGACCAAACTCCTCAGCAACCATTGCAGGGGTAGCACTTTGTTGTCAACTTGTGAAAATCCAAACCTCCGATCAACTACGTCAAGGAGATCTGAGCAAAATGATCGACATTATTCCCAGCGCTATCCTGAAACCCCATTCCCATGCGAGGAGGTATCGCGAGGTGGGAGTTATGACCTATAGCTCGTTGGATCCCATCTACGCGCGCATTGGAATCATCCCCAGACCGAAATTCGTCACCTATCCGCCGATTGCAGTCCGATAGAGGAACACCCGTACAGTTTCTAACTCGAGACGGCGTGGGGAAGTGGGGGCTTCTGTTCGCTGCTTTGTGATCATCGAGAGCGAATCGAAGGAATCCAGCGACCAAAACGGCAGAGGACGCGATATTCTCCTCGCTCAAGAAGCAGCCCCCTACTCCGGAGTATCTTTCGGTCGGCTCGAGTCGCAATATCATTTTATATGCACGATGAGTAACAAATATTGCAGCTTGTTGAGACCTAGTGGCGCGCACTTGAATATGGATGTTGGATACAGACATATGGAGATAGAGAGGACTCTCGCTCGCTCGTTCACTTCAAGACGAATCCAAAGTTCCGACCTCGTAACCGTCGTCGTTGTGTTCGTTGCCGTCGTCGCTGCAAGGTAGGCGACTGGAGGAGGAGCGGGCCTCAGATGTCACGCTGGAGCATAGGCCGCTCGACTGGTGGGCTGATTGCCTATTCCTTGCCCGACCGTCTCGCTTGGTCGTGTCACCCTCCAACCTCCCCAAAGGTGGGAGCAAATATTCAAGGAGTGACTTGAGGAAATATATATCCTCAGGTGTCCTGAAAAGGAGTTTTATGAAGTCTGGACACGAACGCGCACTCTGATACCAAGGTTGTCATGTCGAGAACCACTCAGACGACATGGCACTCCTCGCCCGTTGCCCTCCTCAGTTCCTGGTCCGTTGCCTCCTCATCTCAGGTGGGGGCTCTGTGGCTATCATCGAATCTCGTGCATAAATTTGTGAAATGCAAATCAGACATCATTACTCATAACAGCGATAGTGATTCCAATCATGTTCGCAAAGGAAAGGCGATCTCTGATAACGTCTATTCTCCAGCGCTCTCTACACTGATGTAATTGAAATGACTTGCGGTCGGCACTCAACAGAAAGATGGGACTAGCAATCGGCTGCGTCGTGCACTTGGCTCCCTTCGTCGGCTGATACTTCTGGATGCCCGATCGAAATCATGTCCGAATGAACATCAATGTGTCAGGGTTGACGGAGCATTCGTGTGCACATACGAACTCAGTGGATTTGAGACTTCAGTGGTCTGGGAAACACAAAGTGAGCTAGGCTCGGAAGGAGAGGGCATATCCTCGGTCCCGAGTTCCGCGATCCAGCGATTCATGCTGTGAAACGTGCGTTTATTATTCGGAAAAACCAGAATGACGAAAAGGGAGATTCATCTCCTCGAAACCTCGGAAAAAAAATCCTATCGTCGACGGCAGCCGAGGCCTTTGTGTTCGAATTCATGCGTGTGTACGCGTGCTCGAGGAAGAGGAAGGATTCCGAAGTGAGTCGTCTCGCTTATACTTTTTGACGAGATCCGGGATACTTCAAGAGCAAGTCGCTCTAATCGTTCTTTCGGAAAAACTTCGTTCAGGAGTGCCGCGAAGTTTTTCCAGAAGTACGATTAGGACAGCTCGCTCCCAATCTTCGAGGCACCCCCGAACGAAGTTTTCCGAATCATATTCTTCGGAGCGTTCGGGTACGTTAAGTACGAGTACGTTTCTGGATCTCGTTTCTGGGATCAGATCATGGATATTGAGATGCTGAATGACGTTTTTAGAGCCCATTCTCCCGGACGCATTCCTGCCAAGAGAGGAAATTCCAGCTTGAGATCGATAAAAGCGCACTCGATGATTGGAGTGGAGTCCGGCGATGTCACACTCAACCCGAACCTTCTCTAAACCCCGAATGAAACCCAAGTCCATTGTCCCCTGCGTCGAGGAATCACCCGCTCAAAACTCTGAGGCATCTCGAGCGTGAGCCGTACGCCAGAGCGGAAGCGTTGCCGACGACACAGTCGAAATTCGGTTGTTTTTTGAAAATATTTGCGGTGCCCCGCTCCTCCCCGTCCTTCTTAGCTGGTTTAAGGACGGACGAGGTCTACGGAAACGACATCCGGTGAATTCTCGCGAGTGAAGAAAGTTGAACAGTTTGAGAAAAAGAGCGAGCGCAAGACTTCCTCTCGTGAGTTCGACCAACGGGTTCGAATTGGCCACTCGGGAAAGTAGAGAACAAAACGGGGAATAGATGCATCGGAAATCGAATGAATTCCTCCTCGGAGTTTATGGGGAGTTTGCTGTAGAGTTGAAACGACCCACGAAGCAACCAACCGAGAGACCAGGAAGGCAGGCAGGCGAACGTCCAACCGACCGATCCGACGAACAAACGGCGAACCCAGACGGACTCACAAAGGCGGACACAGGGTGAGCAGGATTTCCCCACTCAGCCATTCTGTTCGACACCCTTCGCGACCGCCGCGTCCAACAGAACCTGCTTCGATCGTTAAGCGCGAATACGCAGGTTCGGTCTGTCCACGAATAATCCATGACGTCTCCGGACTTTAGTTTTCCAGCCCCCGATGTATTCGATCCAAATATTCGTCACTGGTTTGATTCTTGACGAAACAGGGGTAAGGTACAGTGTGGGATCTTGGCGGGAACGAGATAGTTGAGGGTTGCCGAACAAACTCATTCCATATCTTTCGCTTCGTTTCATCGGGTTTTCCGTCTTTTCTGGCCACACGACCCATGTACACAACAGCTCATCCGGCATTCACGGTCATCGTATTTCATCGTGTGGAAGATCACAATACCAAGAGATCAGAAGAAGGAGGGTCTCCTGCTCTTTCTTTCTCTCTGCGAATCTGTCAGCCCGTCCAACCGTCGCTCCCCGAGTCCGCTCGGCTCTCGGGGAGTAAAAGAGGAGCAAAAATGTTTCCCAAAAACAGCAGGGTGCGATGAAATGACCCGTGAGTGAGTACGGAGGAGCCCTTGGGAAGAAGGGCCGTCGCCATCGGCAGCGGCGGCAGTGTGCCAGCGATGGCATCGAATGGTCTTTGTTCCCTCCTCTGGCTCTTTGACAACACTAGAGACACCGAGCGATGGAACTTGAAATACAAACATGGCAAATATGAACACGCGAGAACCGGACAAACTGTTGAGAGAGTGGATAGGGAAGAAGAAAATTGGAAAACCGGATTAATCTCCACTTGGTTTAATGCGTATATTCTGAGGAATTTCCGAGAACGAAACACTCGTTGAGGCGCTCTCCTGCAGCTCGGAACTTATTCGAATCCTCGCCGCGTCCCCGTATTGCGACCACGTCTCCGCTCGCTCCCTTTTTCCCTCATAGGGGAGGAGAAGACGAGGGGGAGAGTGCTTTCGGATAGGCGCGTGTCCCCATGCTCCTAATCGAGTGGGATTTCGATGCGGTTAGATATCATATGTCACCTCAGGAGCTGTTCTCATTCGACGCCGTGCTTCCAGTGCGCTTACACCCCGAGAGCTCGATGATCTGAGCTACAAGGATGAATTCCACGGTGCTAATTTGAAACATGTTCGAAAATCTCTGAGAGAGCATGGATCAACCCCCTGCACGACACAAAGCAGAGCCGAGGAATTGAAGACGATGGAAATCATTTAAAGCGGGAGAGGTTTCCGGGCGGGGCGATAGGCTCAGTTTGGGATTTCAGAGTGTGCCAACGACTTTCAAATCTGCGTCAAGAACAGATCAAGTTCGCCGATAAGGAGAGACGTGGTGACTTGGGTTTTTCCAAGAAACGAGTGCTTGAGGAGCTGGAGCGTCAAACACCCAGGACATAGGAATGATTGAGAAATTCTGAAACAGACGCAAAAGGAATCGGTCTTCGTTCTAGGGTCGTTGTCGTTGTTGCCACTGACGCTTCTCTTCTCGGGTTGTTGTTGCTTCTCCTGTTCCGGGGGCAACTGCAACTTGAAGATCCATCACGAACCCTGTTGAAGTGTTCAGTTGAAGGGCCGGAGGCTTCCCTCTTATTTGACTGGATGGCAGGTCGGCGACGCGGCAGTTTTGCTCCTGCTGTCATCGTGATCGAGCCGCTGCATATGTCAATAGCAAAGGTAGCTTTGCTGTTGAGCCATACTTTTATCCCCACTTTTCTCTGCCGAGAGTCAGTAGCAGGTGGTCCCTGAGGTCGCTCCTCGCAACTTCAAGCAGATAGACATCTCATTGCAACTATACAGAGAAAAGTACAACACGTTAACGCCGTGAGGAGGCTAAACACTCAGCGGCTCCGGAACGAGGGGATGCATTCGTTTACAAGCCCCATCCAGTAGAACGTAGGCTCAGCCTCCCCCAAGGCCGATATGTGGACACCCTCGGAAAGCTCGGAGATCAGCATGAATAACCGTTTTTTTCGGGTGCCGAAAGACGCAATGGGATCAATGTTGCAGGGAAAGGGGCGCCCATATGAGCTGCTCTCGAGCATTCCTTCCCCACGTTATTCAATCCATAGTTTGTAACAGGAAAAGGGGCTGAATTCCGGTATTCGATAGGATAAATTGGATACGATCGGCGTGTCAGACGCTGTGCTGTGAATTTCTACCAAGTCTCAAGGTCTTCGGACATGAATTCATATGGGACAAAATGGAAGCAAATTCATGAGTGGGAAAAAATGAAATCTCGAGGCGATTCGAATCACAAAGCTTTGCTGCCTGCGCATAACATCGGTGATCAAACAACGAGAGTTCTACTCGAACAGTGGGGAGCCATTGATCTCCTGCTAGAGATCTCAGAGTTTCGGTTGGAAATTTCGCATTCTCTGCCCACACACATTAGAATGGCGCGCCCGAGAACCTTAAGTGGTGCTCAGGCAGCGCGGGGAGCTGAATGCTTAGGGTCACTGAGAGACCCGACGAAGATTTCAATGGATTGATCCTGACATCGCCCCCTCGGGATCAAAAGAAGAATCATGACCGGTTTCCAACTCACCTCATTGAGGACCACACAGCTGATACTCCACGCTTTCGCGCAGAAAAAGTTGTAGTATGTGAAACTACCATTCCACGTTTTTTCTTTCCATAAACTCAAAACAGGAGTTCTCTCTCAGTTTGCACGACTAGACGTCAACTCGAGTGAAGCCCTCCGCTCGAAACTTAGGATGGTTGCTATCGAGGAAATCTCCACCGTATCAGAGGCGACTGCAGTATGTTCGGCACGAGGAAGACCACCGTTCCGATGCTCTCTTCGTGCCGTGTGCCTTTTGGGTCGAAGCGACGACGTAATAAGCTGGATTAAACTTCAACGGAGCTCGAGGTCGCAATGTGCGCTGTTCGAAGGTCCGCATTCGCGTTGATTGCTCGGAGCGTTGTCCAAAGTTCATCAAATGGGCCGCTCGAGTATACCCCTGAGTGACATCGATACAAACAAGAGTTCGGACGGAGATCTCGAAGATGGTGGAGTGGATAATAATCTATGGAATTGTCAAGTAGAGTTGGATCGGAATGAATACTCAGCGAACGGAGCAAATTTCTCTTCTCAATTCGTCGATGCAGATTTCCGGCACTTCTAGCTCCTCTCACCCAGCCTTCAGATCACGCTCAATTTTTTTTCGGCACACCAACGAAATTACCTAGAACGCAATAAGTATTCACTAGTCCATACGCTGACCTCTTTCTCCCGCCCTCGACATCGCCTGTCTTTCCTATGGGAACGGAGCCGAAGCGAGAGCTAAATCTGTTCAAGGCTCGTTGTCGTTGTGGCTGACCGCAGATCAAAGTGGACTACACGAAACCTTAGACTCTGCAGTCACAGACATCCAAGCCGTTCAAAAACAGTTCAGGGCCAGATTAGCTGGCTGGGATCCGACGCCAACGAAAGCTGGATGTCAACGTAGACCATCAATGGTATCCAAGAACATAACACAGAAACCGATCGAGCCCTTGATATTCGGGAGAGGGACTATCGCAGCCGCGTGAACTGTTGACAATCCTGAATTTCGCTGAGCTCCGAGCGGGCTTGCGAAAGGCATTTTTCAGCGAAGCAAAGCGACTTCGAGGTCGAACGATCCGACAAAGGGAGTTGCTCCCATCGTTTTTCCGCACACCCTCTCAGGGTTCTCGATCGACGTTCATAAATAGAATAACTATGAGTGGTTCATATATTAGGCGTTAGAGGAGGCCGAATGTCGAACATACATTATCAAGGGAGAAGTCCGTCGCACGAGTTACAGGAAGAGAGGAAAATTCTGGAATCGATCCGAAGTCAGCGTCAACTCGAGGAAAATCGTTGGAGATAAGGTAGGAGTGGTGAATCAAGGGAAGTAAAGTCTCATTTTGTGCTGTTGTGGAATGCCTGCGTCACCTAATCCCCTTGGTGAAGGAGGAGTGATGGGAGGAGAAGGGAACAGGAGGAGAACAAGGTATACGATGGCAGGGCCCGCGCAAAACGAAGCGTGAGATCTGCTGGTTAATAGCAAGGCGAGCCGGATTAAAGCAAGCGGGATTAGCTGCTTTTGCCAGTGTCGCCGCTCACTGTTGTTTGGTTGTTCGTCGATCAGCTCTCCGACCCGGCATCGCGAGAGACTCGCCGACTCCCTGTGTTGCTCACTCTCCGACTCATTCTCCAATAGGCTTACCCAGCTTCGTTGCAAGCACGGCAACGGCGATCGTCGCTGAGGGCGCTGTTTCTCCTACTCCAACTACCGTTGGCCGTCGTGGTAGTCGTTTTCGCTGCCGCCGAACTCGGAAGATCTAAGGAGCGCAGGGAGCTTTCCTCAGAGGCGTTCGCTTTGCGCAATTTATTGGCATCGATGTCATTAATTAGCGGAGCGGTTCGTGGTGCCGGTTGTTCGTTGCTGCGTCTCGGAGCGCTCCGCCGAGCGGTGTCGCCCGATTCGCACCTTCCACGATCTATCTGCTCGCTCATCTGTGTGTTGTGAGTCGAAGGAACCGTCTGATTCCTACGCGCGATCGCTCCTAGATTGCTTCGTTCCCCAGTCAAAAGACAGCGGAACGAAAAAAAAACACAACCTTCTCGGTTCGGATTCCGGTGTCAGCAGATAACTTTTATTGTCAGCGCTGTCGCTGTTATCTTGTTCGCACTCGTAGCTCGCGTTCGCTTCCATCACGTTCCTGGCCCTCCACAGGGCTGCGCTCAAATTTCGCAATTAATACGCATCACACGGCTCCTTTGGGAAGCGTACCAAATTGGTTTGGTGTTTTCGTTCGCTGGAAGCTTTATTCTTTCTGGGGGAAAGAGGGGGGGGGGGGGGGGGGACTGTGGATGCAATCGAGGCAATTATTCCCCATGACTTCTGAAGTTCTGGAGTCTCTCATGAAGCCCTTGGAACGGAAGGTTCGAGGAGAGGACCGACCATTTGAACCTGTCCTAGCTTCTGACTGGAACATCGTGGGAAGAAAATGCTGTTGAGTTGGTCTCCGCCAACATGATTTGATGATCTCTGCGAAGATATATCAGGCTCCCCTCAGAGAGCCCGCGGGAAGTTTTGATCTCGGGGAAATCTGACTCAGAACAGCGCAACGACCTTGGGAATTGGAATCTAAAAGATTAAGTTTCTGAAAAATGCCTACGAGAGCCAGAGCCCAGAGCGTTCCCGAAAGCTCGCGAATTGTCTCTCTGTTCACCTGGCTGTCGCTCGGCCAGCCTATCATTTGCTGGCACCATCAGCGCAGCGGCATCAGCAGCAGTCGCTATCACCGCGAGAAGTGTGCGTAAGTGTGCGAAATGCGGCGCTGTCTGCGAAATGAACAAAGCGAACGTGCCTTATCACAAACAGGACGTAGGAAAATGGAGGGAAACGCACGCAGCACATAAAGGATTTGATTATTCTACTCTCTACTCCTCGACGTTGGACTTCTCCTTTCCAATTAACGAAAGCCGTCCCACTCACCGGAGAACACACACTCAGGCACGCAGCCCACTAGGTGAGAGCCCGGGTTGACAATCGCCAAATTTAGGGTTTTTGAAACTGTCAGCGCAGGAGACGTCCCGACGTTTCCGTCATCGCGTCTTCCGTCTCGGGTTCGAGGCTGATTTCCAGGACTTTTCTGCAGGGTGATCCGAATTCGAGGATCCAGTAGGCGTTGCTACATGACGGTGTTAGCCTCATCAATTTGGGATGCGGAAGGGAGCGAAAAACAGCGGCGCTTGTTGACGACGCCGAGAGGAAACCCGTAGCCGTCTGCGAGTCCTAACGAAGATTTAAATCCTCGAGCCGAACCTCTGTAATTGTAATTAACAGGAGAAGCTTGTGGGTGGTGTTGCGGTCGACGTCAACCCCTTGAAGTTCTTCTTATTTAATTGAGGTCCTGTCGCTTTCTTTACCCTTTCTCCTTTCCTCGTCGTTACTTTTCAGGATTAATTAGTCCGACGGTGGCAACGACCATCCGTTTGTAAGTCGCGTGTATCTCTGGGTCAGTTCCCTTCCTTTCACTGTTCTCCTCCAAAGGCCGATGTCTCGGACCGGGTAAACATGGTCAAGGTGACTTTGACTCTACGAGTGCGTGGGGCGTGAGAGAACCCATCGGTTCCACTTATTGGCTCAAGGAATTTATATTATCTGAAAATCCGAGAAGTTCACGAAGTTCTACTCGGCGATGAGCTCTGAAAGCCGATCAAAGCTTCAAATTCATAACCTGTTACTCAACGCGTTCCGGGATTCGATTTGAAGCCGATAGCAGAGTGATCTCTCTCTTTCGAAATTTGCTTTCAGCTGCTTCATAAGCTGTTTCCCCGGGCAGGCTTCGCCATTTTGTGCCGCGAAATTGTTGATATGGCACCGATTTCGTATTCGCGATCTGACTCGGCAGTTCACCGTTTTGATCCTCTCATTGCAGAGCCCACCAAGCTTCGGGAGGCACCTACACTGTCGAGCCTCCTCTCGACCAAGTATCGAGTGTGTCGATGCGCACATGATGGAGCGAGGCGCCCCGTCAGAGAGGTCAGTTTGCGAATCTTAGAATGCTCGAAAGATTATGCGGAAGTGCTTTCGAATAACTGTCCTTAACTTTTCTTCGGATTCTGGGAGAGCCGCGCTCAATATCTGGATAACTAGCCTCAGTAGTGATCGAGGAGACGTGCGCCCCTCGCCTGAAAACCTTCCGGCAGATAGGGTGTAAGCCGAGTTTCTCACAATACCTGGGTTTATTTCCGCGGGCGACCTGGTTCCGGTGGCGAAGGAGCTCACGGATCCGGACGCTCTCCTGGGAGACATCGAATTCGGAGGCGATGGCTTCATCTGATTCAACCTTTCAAAGTGCGGGATTATGCAGTCCTAACAAGCGGCTAACGAGCCACATTCGCATCGAAACCTCGTAGTAAAATATGACCACCACTTTCCGGGGTGATTCCGAGGTCGTTCTGATCATATTTCTTGGGGTCCATGGGAGTGACTACAACATCGACATGACCATACTTCTGGGGGTCCATAGAGGTGTATACCGGTAGATCGTCCTCGGAATAACCTCCGTGGGCCCCAGAAAGAATATGAATAGTAAAATACCAAAAGTAGATGGGAACCGAGCCGTCTTCCGACAATGTCTACTCGATTCGCCTCCAACTTTTCCTTCAGTCCAATACGCCGCCGAGTGATCTGAGAGGGACGGAGGGTATCCTGAGACTCTGGGAGAACGAAAACCAAAAATGATCTGTGAATATGAAACAATTCGCCCCTGGGATGCGAGGCAAGATATGCGTATCGAAATTAATCCAATCCGGGAGTCGGAGAACAGGATCAGCGCAAGGTCACAGCGAGGCATCTTACCCTCATTGACCGAATCTCTCGGAGCTGTCGCAGGGTGGTTCGAGATTGAGAACTCGAGACCGTGTTCCGGGTCGGTCGATCCAGCAGCGTAGCGAGGGGGGGGGGGGGGAGGCGGGAGGATGCCTCTCCATGCCTGTCACATTAGGGAACTTGAGCTCTTCCAAGTGGATTTCTTGTCCGGTATCCTCAGAATAAAGGCAAAGTTCGATCGTTGCATCTGATTTTTGACCCTCTTGACGAACCATCATCTATGTTTTCGCCTAAGAAAAAAACAGAGGGCGGGGGGCATCGAATCCGCCCCGGGCATCACGGAGGCTCGCTAGGCCACTGGGTTGATCACAGCGACGAGAGCGCTAACAGGTCGAGGGTGTTCGTCAACGAAATTTACTCGCTCCATATCCACCAATATATATATATATGGTCAGCGCGTTAACCGCCGAAGAAATGAGCTGTACATGTTGAAAACCGCCGCAGTAGTGTTACCAAGGGACAGGAATCTGGTGTGACAATGGCCATCATGCTTGACCGTTGCCCGCCTCCCCAAAGAGGACCTAAAATGCTGTTCTCCTCATTCCCGTGCAACGAAAAAATCGAAGTACGCCCCTGTGCTACGGAAGCACAGAAAGAACCTGGTCTATAACGCATCAGACTCGAGAACCATAGCTGCTTCCGACAGGCGATGAGCTGCAGGGCCGTTGAGGAAAATACCACACGAAACACCCAACCAGACATTGTTCAAGATCTAGACAGACGAATGATTTGATCCACCATGCCAGCTCGGCTGATGATGTCATGCTCACACTCATACGGGGGAAAACCCAATGCGGGTACATGACAATGGAACGAAGGAGCTGTCCTTGAGATACTCGTGTACTACGAGGCAAGCCCGACTATTTCACAACCCAGACCCGACCCAGTGCCCGGCCCGATGAGTAGCTGGGCTGGCATGGGTATCCTTGTCCTCTTTGTGATCGATGAAGGGACTAAGGCGGAGTTCAAAGCGTGCCGGAATTCGACACTGAGGTTTCACGTTCGTTGCTGAGCGGCAAGCGCGAAGAAGAGGCATTCGGGTGCTCCGAGGAAAAACACTTAAAAGAACATCAATGTCGCTTTTCCGTTGAGGTTAATGGCTTCAGGCCGTGGTTCCGTTTGTGCGCGTATTCCTATTGCCTCGCAGAATCTCGAACCCCATCAGCTCGGGGTTGACAGCGAGCTCCCGAGACGAACGAGTTTCAGACCTCTGCGCTCGCCAATATGCACCGGTGACTGTGGTACTTCGACGCAATGCATGCAGAGGATTCAAGCACACCACTCGAAACAAGGTGAGAGCGTATAACTCGAAGCAGCGGAGAACGGATAGCAACGCCCTCATGGAGTCGAAATGTGATATTTTCACAATAATACGAAGTGCAAACGGAGGGCGGAACAAGTTCGAGTCTCGAATGATATCGAGGCCTTCAGAGACCCGAATCAGCGATGCCATTACGCCGATTAGGCTCCGGGCGCTCCAACATTACAGTCAGAAAAGCAAGAGAGAAGCATTGGAGCGTCGAGGTTCAACATAATACGTTTCAGAACGTTCATACTCCGCGAAAGAAGTTTCTACGAATCTCAAGAGATTGACTCTTGGCAACTTCGTCGGCTTTTGTGGGCGGCGTTGGGATCAGCCGAGTCGAGAAGGAAGAAGCCAGTATTGGGTTCTTTTCAGGCCTCGATTTGCTTCCGTGACGGTTGAAATGGAGGTAGCGATTCGACGGCAACCGTCCGCAATGGGCCCCCAGAGGACCTTAACTCCGAGATGCGATACTTAGAGCTCAGACGTAAGTATCAAGCTCCACTACACTGTCGACACAGGGACATTGACTCATCAGACGACCTACGTCCACGCCAGTTGCTGAGGAAGTCCCGGAATTCAACGAGGGGGCAATCGATCATGAGTCGGGCTGCGGCCTCATCGCGGATACTCCTCGAATATCGGGGAAAGAAATTCCAATGGTGAGGTATATGTGGACTCGGAAACGTCCTGCGAGGGAGAATCGCATTCCCAATGAGTCATCCCACGATGAGCTGCCGGGGACAAATTCATGGAATAACCTTCGTAATTTCTCGTTAAAAAACCTCGCTGGTTCCCTGAAAATCGATCCTGATCGTCCATGTCACTGCTGAGATCACATGTCATTGAGACTTGGACCCTGAAGGTGCCCAAGTGAGCTGGATGACAATCTTTCTCGCAAGAGCGGCGGACGTTCTGGAGATTTTGTCTCATCCTTTAGCTTCAATGGTACTTGGAAGCGGTGAGCTTCCGTGAGACTCACCATTAAAGAAACTCGCAGCCAGGACCATGAATAGGAGCTCTTCATAAATCATTTATTAAACACTCCGTCGTAATGCGACTATGACTACCGGCAAGGAACCGCAATACCGCCAAAAAAAACGGGGGGAACTGAAAGATTCGTCCGTCTCGCCTCCCCGCTCCCACCAGCTCTCTGTCGCGGCTCACCGCGGGGGGAAGCAGGGCAGGTGAGGTAGTGAACAGAGTCGCTCGAAACCGCGCACAGCACGAGCTGCACTTCATGAAATATGGATTTCGAATCCTTCACGTGGGCTCAGGCCCGAGAACGGCTAGGAGAGAGGAAAAAAAAAAAAACGTTTTTCCATCCCCATAAACAACCTCTTCTTCCGACGGAATTCTCGAAACGATCGCTCTGAGTGTGGGGAACAGTCCTCTGGAATTCGTTACGGTGGATACGTTTTGATAAATTACATCGCAGCGGGTCGTAGGCGTATCGTGGACAGAGGTATCGGATGAGACAAAGATCGGAGCGAGCATGATCAGGGGTTTTGCTGCCGGACAAGAGTCCAAAAGCTTCTCGTCCGGCTCGTAGAGAACAAATGAAAATTAGCTCCGGAACTACCAGCCGGCTTTGAGCTTGAGTTCTTCTTTCGAGTCGCTGCAGTTCTCCGAGGAAGAATCCTAATCGAAATAGGAGGCTCATGAATCAAAACCTCTAACTGCGATTGGAATAAAGCCTGGCTATCGGCGTCGGCGGAGAGAAATTCTATTACTCGCCCCGTCTTGACGAGATTTCCCATTCCTCGAGCTTTGCTTCGACAAAATGAATGAAGGCCACCTCCTGTGTTCGAATTGATGCGAACTACAACATCAGAACCATCATCAGCGGCGTCTCGTTCGGTTCTTGCACAATGGTTTTTCCATCCTATTCTTTCTGCTGCTGCTCCTCCTCCTCAGTCCCCTCCCCCCCTGTCCGCCACGCAATGACTACATCTAGCCGTAATAGTCGTAGTCGGAGCCGGGACGTTGACGACGACGTGGACGGAGCAGCGACGTCTACCGGTCCAAGGGCGACGAAGAGAGCTCTTGCGCCGGAGGAGGGTGGCCGGACGGACGGACGGTCGGCCGGCCGGCCAGCCAGCCGGCGGGCGGGAACTGGGGATTGTGGAAGCTACGCCAGGTGCGAGTTTCCCGCTTCGAATCTCGGATTGGAAATCGAATTTGACTTGAAGCTGACGGCCGGAGGCCCCGATGGAGAAACAGAGGGACTCCGGAGCTCGCCCGCCCGCCGGTTCGAAGCGCGCCCACCCGTTTGCCAGCTCGACGACCCTACGGGAAGACATACAGACACACAGCTTGTGGAGGAATTTATTGGAGCACGCAGCCGCCGTCGCCACCCCACGAGCAGGACAAGCTCGCTTGCCCGTTCGTGCTGCGTCTATCCGCAGCCAGTCGAGCAGCCAGAAAGCCCGACAGTCAGTTAGTCTCCTTGGACGGACGTAGTCGTGTAATTAAATAGAGCTACTACTTCTCCTCTGGTACTTTCTTCGCTCGCCCGCTTGCTCGGTGACAGACTCACTTGCTGCTAGCTTGCAGAGTTTGTCTACTTTGAGCAATCAAAACGACTTCAAGAAAGAGAGACAGAATGTCGACGACTACGAGCCCACTACCCAGCTACAGCTTCGGGCCCGGTCCAAGGCATAATGAAGCCAAACAGAGAGGCAAACGCGTTGAGTAAACTGTCTCCCGTGATGCGAATCTCGCGCTCTCGATCTTCGGCAGCCTTCGCGTCCTCCAGCGAGAACGTTCGACGATTCTAGCGAGATACAACATGTCAAGATGCCACTTTTCCTCACTACCCCCTCCCCCACCATCGACTACCTGGAGACCACCGGGGAGGAGGGATTTGCTTGACATCGGTCGCCGGAGAGCGATTCGAAGGACACAAACTCGTGTGTGTTCTGGAACGAAAGCTCTCGAAAGGGTGTTGGCTATACTTGGACGGGGAATTTCTTTTCTGAAAACGAGGACACCTTCCGCGTCTGCTGTGGGACGGATCGATAGTGATCTGTCATTGGATCAACGCAGGCGCGACGAGCTGAGTGTCAAGTTACTAGGTCTTGGTGGTTTTGCCGTCGCCGCTGCCCGAGGCGGTACGGCCACGAATGCCTCCGCTACCTCTGTTTCAATGCCCCACCCAGCTGGCTGTATAGTTTAGTTGCCAATACACTAATGCAACTTCCTCCGACAGTTCGTCTTACAGAGCTGCAGGCCTGCTTCTCTGCGGGTCGTGCGGAGCCTGCTCGCCCACCGGCTGCGGTTGGGAACGCGGAGGTGATGGTTGTCGCCGTCCTCGCTGTCGTCGTCGTCATCATCGAAGCCAATCCTTGCGCCACCTCATACCTGGCTGCCTGCACGTGGGTGTCACACGTCCAGCCCAGTATATTTACCTACACTCTCTTCGAGGGGTGATTTCCGCTCGCTAAAAGAGGCAAAGTAGAGATATGTTCGAGCGATATGAAAATATGCGATGCGATCTCTGATTCCGTCCCGCCCGTTCGGGTTGCAATCTAAGTCTGAAGCGAAAAAACTGAGATGAGATCCTCCAACCATGATCTCGCAGACTGCTCTCGGAGGAAAACGAAACTTCTCCGGAGAAGCTGCCCGCCGGATGAAGTGGACTTCAACTTCGCGAGGGGCAGGGAGCGGGAGACAGAGCAATGTCTGATGGTTCGCTCATCGGGTACTTGGTTGGCTTGTTCATGAGGAATCAGAAGGCCGCATTTGGCACCCTCGCTCGCCTCAAGATCCACATTAGCTCCAACGAAGACTAGAGCTCGGAGAGGCCGGAAAGAACGGAGGGGACACACGCTGTATCATCTGTCCACTGTAAGGAAAAGGACTCCGTCACTAAGTGCAAACTGATGTCTTCGTTCAGATTAGGTTGTTCCAAAACATTCGCCAACTCGCTAGGCAGCCAGCCATCCAGCATGCTCGATGTCATATCGAACGCACTGCGACGACCTAACTTTGTAGGAGGAAATATTATGTTTACAAGCATCACTGTCTCTCGGAGCTTTCTCTGGATGGGAACTCTTCTAGAAAAGATTCTCCTCGTCTCTCGATCGGAGTCGAAGTGACTCTAGGGGATCAACTCGATCCATGTGAGGAGTTCCTCGCGTCCCAGATCGTTGAGACTCCCCATACCCCCCATATCTTGTTTTTAGCGCATCGCGAAAGCCCGCTCATTTCAGAGTGGAATTTTTTCGGATCTGCGGATACCAAACCGGGGACGGCTTAGCTCCTTTGATTGGGTGTTTGGTTATTTGTGAGGAAAACCCATGTCATTTCCCGGAAGCAGGAAATTGTCGAGAGCTTCCAGACTATTATGTGCTCGGAACTTTGATCCTGAATCCAATTTTTCGACCGACTGTCACACATTGTTGTAGCTTCGAATTTTTCGTCACGAGTTCGTCACGGATGCTGCGAAAAGCGGCTTACTGACCGCGCCGTGTACAAAAATCAGATGATGATTGGTAAAACTCCGTCGTTCTCCTCCCGGCGGGGTTGTTTAAGTTGACGGAAGTTGACATTAGAGCTTCGGACACTTCCGCCGATTCCGCGGGGGCGCTTCCACTCGGTGAGCTACACCGATGCTCAGTGGTCTGACCGGAAGAGCGAGCGGACGTCCATCCTACCATCCATCCCACCAACCAGGCGACCAACCACCTAACTGCTCGTCCGCCCACCCGGAGGACATCCACACAGCTAATTACTGAAACCTGCCGGTCTGTTCACTTGTATTTCGTTAGCCACATCGCCCACTGACCCAAAAGGGAGGCAAGTGAGTCATCTGTACTCTTCTTCAAGTTCCTCGACCTAACGACTTCATGATTCATTGACCACTGTTTTTGATTGGAGGTGAAGCAGTTTGCAGCTTTGTTGCAATCGGAGAACTACCTCACGAAGACTCTCCTTCCAACGAAACTTGGAGTCGGGTTCGAGCGGTCGATCAGTCTCGGAACTCTATGGCAGGTTTAGAATAATGTGTATGGCTCGTGTCTCCGGGAAATGAGAGCCTCTCCCGCAGCGAACGAAGCGACTTCACGAACTCGCAGTTACAGGTGATTGCCACCGCATTATCTTTTACGCAGGCTGACAGTCCCAAGACTTTATCTCTGCCTTTGCCGGTCCTCTCCCTTCTCTTCATACGCTGCTTTCGTCGAAAGCCACCGGAAATAGAAGCGGAAATTTCGAATTGTCTCTGCTGAAAGAAAATCGACGCGGAACGGAGGAGCAAACGCGCCCTTAGAACGGAAAATAAGACCAAAAAAAAGAAGAAGGAGCGGAGGGTGACGGAAGCAGGCATACCGAATTGTCCTCGCGGTTGCCTCTGGTTACAGCTTTCCTTCGAACAAAAACTCTTCTGAGGAATATTTCGACGCAGTTCGCACCAGTCAGGGCTGAAGATTCCGTCAGTGGGAACCAATTGATTATTGGTTACGACAGGGTCTTGCCGGGCCATTTTGCAGTCGGAGAAGGAACGAGGAGAAGTGTATGACTCTCCTGTGGCCATACATAAGCGGCGTGGCATACAGTGTACAGCTGAGGCAGGCGGCTCCATGTGTCTGCGCTCGCGTGGGTTAGCTGCGAGAACTGTGTGAGCGAACGCCCATCTTGGATGAAGCTATACATTGACTACTTCGAAGAAAATGTCTATTACCCTCCACGGCAGCTGCAGCGGCCACCAATCTCGAAGGCGGATAAAGAGAAAAAATGCCAATTTGCTTCTCGTAAGTGACAAGGTTGAAAGGGGTAACGGACTAGTGCCGCTGGAGCTCTTTTCCCCTGATCTCTGCTCTTTCATGCGCTCATGGATCTTAATAACGTTTCCTCCTGAGACAAGGGCTTAAACTCAATGACGAGGACGACGGAGGAGCAAACGACAGAGAATAGGACGATGATCTCAACTTTTGAAGGAGAAGCCCGGGACTTAGACTGAGTCTATCGGTTGACCATCCTAGCCTTCTGATATCGTCGCCACTCGAATACCAATTTGATCAAGCTCGCTTTGATGTCGACTCATCACATTTGCACGTCGGATTTTTTTCACTCCGCGGACTTCGCACGGATTCTCCGATTGGGTGTTGGGCTTCCATACGAACTTTCACGCCTCGAGTTTCCGGGCAGATCCAACACTGAAAAGCGAAATCGGAACGTATTCTAGCGACGGAGGACACAAGGCGTCAGTATTCGGGAAATTGCCAATAAGCAACGCGAGCGAGAAGTCGACTGCCGACTGCATGTCATAGGAAACTCCCGCAATGAGAACGAAAATGGGGCTGCGTGATCTAGGCCACGAGAGCAAGAAAAGTCGCTAGGTATCCGCAGCTTTGCTCATCCGAAATTCGGAAAGAAAAAATGATGGCCCGTGTTCGAGAGAATGGTGCAACGGGGTCTTCGTAAGATTGGTGTAGCGAACAGCAACTATTTAATTTCCGTTGCAGCAACGGTGCAGGAGACCGCTAATTAACCCTAAAGCTCATTGCTGTTGCGCTCTTCCAGCCTGAAACACGTGGGGAGCGTCTTCCGCCTCGCGACGGCAGCAGTCGGGGAGAAAGCCCACCGACTGTCAAGGCTCACGTGTGTGCCTAAATCTTTGTGTGTATGTTAGTCCACACGTCTTCATGTGTGCGACTGTGAGTGTGCGTGTGTATACACATACAAGCAGGGCTGATCCTGACAGCAGGAGACTCGACAGCAGTCAGCCCTCCTTGACGGAGAGCTCCTCCCTGGCGAGTTGGTGAGCCAGCTAGCGAGATATTTGATTTTCATTTCGTCCCGACGCTGGTGCATCGAACAATGTCGGCGGTCGAGCGAGCAGAGCGAAGCGTCCTTGTTTACGTCCGCTTTTTTGTTGCGATCTGAGATTCGAGTCGCCAAGCCAAGCTCACCCTCGAATGTCGCTGCCATCAAATGATCAGGACTGAGGGAATCCCCGACCATCCATGAGCTCAGGGAGCTCCGCATAAATGGATCAAGACTCTCACCACATCGCTACTTTCCAATCGAATCTAGAATCAGACGTATCTACCTAGACGTCTCATGGTCGAGGAACATGCAGAGGAACGTTATTAACGAGCTGGCTGCTTGTTGGCACAGAGCAAAGTTGCCGATTCTGGGGTGAAATGCACGTGGAACAAGGAGGTGCTTTCTATATCCGGGAATCACATCATCTTTTCTCTATTTTCTAGTGTAGCGTGCAATGACCGCACTTAATGAAGAGAACTTCTTTGCACTCGGACTTTTGTCCTCGGAAATCTCGTCACAGCGGAAGGTACGAACATGCACATAATGTGCGATGAAACTCCGCATGATCCACGATCATGAGACGATCTCTTCTCCAACCCCTGATGACTTGCTTGAAAAAAAGAATCGGTATCCCAATAATCACAATGGAGAATCCACTTCCGGTCTACTTCCGAATGATTTGCTCCGGATGGGTTCCAAGAATTGTGGCGACTCGCCAGTCGGAACGAAGTTAATACAAATATGTGGGGTCTCGATTAACTTTTTTAAATTGTTTAGCACGTTCTCGCTGAGGTACCTACTCTGGGTGCCATGTGATGGAACGATGTGTTTTTCTATGATGACGCACCGCAACACCCGTTTGCTGTAGCGCTACACAGAGTACTACTCGAGAGTTTTGAAATATGACTGTGTCCGTTCCCTTGAGCGCTCTCACTTCGCCTTGCATTCGAGTCGACCTCCGGCAACGCTCATTTGAAGCCCGAGCAAGCGGAACGTCACTCTCGCAGATCGGTCAGTCATGACAAGAGAAGTTTGCGCGAGCTCCCGTGGTTTTCATTGGAGGTGCATTGGCGGTGTTTGACTCAGATTTCATAGGAAAAAATTGCCTGGCCACCTACGGAAGCGCCTGGACAGATGGTCGTTCCGTCACAGCAGAGGTTGACATCTTGAACTGAATCAAAATATGTTCGGAACTCCTTCAGGTGTCGGCTCGCCTGCATGACGAATGCTTCCAAGGGTTCTCCTCAGAGTACTCTATGACCATCCGGGGAATTCCAAAAGCTAGAAGGATGGTGGTTTCCTCTCGATATTCAGACTTCAGACAAAAATTGAGCCGGGCGAGAGTGGTTGGGCAGATTCCCAGCTTCCACGGAGGCAACGGCAGCGCATTGGATTGCGAACGAGTGCACGCGTTGAATCACGTGCAGCGCCATGATATTCAATGAAAGTTGCTTCATTTGGGCTGCCCCACACAAGGCCCAGCGGTGACAGCAACTGCGACTTGTCGTAAACTCAATGGCGAGAATTCGGAGGGAGGGACTTCGGGTGGGTGAGTGAATGGGTGGGTGTTCGGTAGGTTGACTGTTCGACTAGCGACTCGCTCGCTCGCTGGCTGGCTGGTTGACTGGCTGGCTTGCGTTTGCTGTGTTTGGATGTGAGGGTAAAAAGAGAATAGAATGTAAGGGATGCATGCCGACCATTAGCGACCTTACGCGTCATTACCAGAGCTCAATGGAAGCAGGTTGTGGTAGTGATGCACGCTGCGGTATCTGACTTGCCGACTCCAGCGAACAGACTCGCGGCAAGGTTGCTTGCATGCCTGCAGTGAAAAACACACGCGCAACTTGGCCGCACAGTGAAACCCGATCAAATGATGACAGCTCTCATTCGGAGGCGGTTTTAACGTCGACCCAGCCGCTTGTGCCATTTTCGCCATTTGTAAGGTCTCATGCATGGGATAACCTGGAGCTTCTCCGGGAGAGCTCATAGAAGTCTCAGAAATGTCACTTGAAAACGTGTGATCGTTGTTCGCGCTGCGAGAAGTGGCCCTGGAATCGGGAGATGTCGAAGAAATCATTTCTTCCTCTTTCCCAGCGTCGGTTCTCGTAGACTCGACAATTGAGAACGTGACATATTGCGAGGAAGCCAGCGAGTCTCTCTGCCGAAGCAATCGAACTCATCGTTCTAGAGGAAAGACATGCCGATCACTCGATCCAGAGATTCCAGAGAAATTCCAGCTCATTCCATCAATGAGACCGTTCGAATTGCGAGGAAAAGAATCATCAAGAAATCAGATCTTTCGGGCCCGATATCTCCGCTCTGCAGCAACCGAATTGCCATTTTTTTCGAAAACTGCTCGATTTTCGACGAACTTAATGATTCTGTACATCTTCCTATTTTCAACCATTTCGGTAAAAACGTCGTTGTTGGCAGGCCGTTTGTTGGATCAACGGGACCTCAGCCAGGTGTGGAAGCTGACTGAAATCCGCCCATTCTGATCTTATGATTTCTATGTGCTCCTTGGAAGTGCAGTTGTGAGCTCCATAGGTTTGAAGGCAATATGTTGAGAAATACGCCGAAACGGGCAATTCAATGCGTTCGTGTTCTTGATAGAGCATCCCATCTCTAATCAGAGCTATCCAAATGTGATAAAATTGTGCCTAGATCCTGAGCGGGCGTGTACTCGAACCACCCGGGGCACTCAGTGAAAGTTCCTCCTTAATACTTACGAAATGTATCCGCTGTTGGTTAGCTTGGTCGACATCTTCTTGCATTGACGATATATTCAGACCCAGCCCTCCATGAAACTGAAATTAACAGCGTAAATTCAGCCCCCTTCCAGCTTACTGTAGCGACGTGCTCTTCTTGCGATATTCTGCGCGTGGCGTTCCCCGGATGACCGGCGCGGACTCATGAATCATATCTCTCCATCAAACACACCTTATCAAACATCATACGAGCGCACTCTTCCTGAATAGATGCATCGAGGCAATGGTCTCTGGGCTCCAGAGGGAATCGATCTTTTCTGGGCTCCGAACACGGTTTGTCGAGTTGTGATCCACAGGTAGCACTGATGAAGAACTCGAAGGGAGCAACTTATCCCCAGTTCGGAGTAGCCGCCCGATTCGGAGTCTCAGTGAACCCGGATCGCAGTTAGATTGCCCGTTTGGCGGTCGATTGCTTACTATGTTGAGATACCACTTCTCGATCGGAGATAGTGAGAGAAAATATTGTTCTTCGAGCAAAGCATGTAGCCTGGGCTCTGCAGTCATATTTATTGTCTCAAATTTAATTAAGAAGACCTTAGCATATAAATACAACAGATAATATTGAGAAGATTCCCATTTCAGCTCGGCCTGGGGAAATTTTACTCTAAATCCCATTCAGGCGCCTGTCAGATTCCTTCCGCTGCCCATACCCGGTCACGGTGTTTGTTCTGTATCCATTCAACTCTGATAAAGTTTGTAATAAGCAAAAAGCTGCACGCTCACAATGATCATTTGTGTTTTTGAAGAATCGGAGGGGCTCCCCAAATTGCGTGCTCATTCTCTCGCAGGACTCGAGCTGTCAACTCGATCTGCTTCATGTTAAAGTGGAACACGTCGTTTTTCAACTTTACTGAGGCATCTGGGGATCATCAACCTCTGGCATCACATAGGAAATATCGTCCCATGGATGTCGGTACAGACCCTGTTTAAGCCTCTTCTGATCCAAATAGTGTCCGATAAAACCGATTGTCCTTCCGAGAACGAAAAGCCCATTCAGAGCTCCCATATCGATGTACTCTTGTGCTTCCTCCCTGGTAAATGCTCCCGACGACCGGAGGAGGTCCACGACCGCGACACCGATCAATCCATCAACGTTCAAAATAAGATTGGGTTTCTTGCTTGTCGTGATCTTCTCAACTTCTAGAGCGAAATCGAGAACTGGAGTCTGTGAGAAATGTTGTTTCACGAAATCCTTGAGTATTTTCACCCTCATGTCAGGATTGTTGATCGATTTGACACGATGGCCGATACCCATGATGAGCTCGCCTTTTTTCCTCATCTGATTGACGAAGTCCATCGGAATCAGACCCGAATCGTAGGCACCTGAGAACTGCCTTGCGGCGGCATCCAGAGCGCCACCGAAACGATCTCCGATTGTGAGAAGACCTGACGTCAGCGACGAAATGAGATCTTTCCCAGCTCGAGCGCAAACGATGGTGTTGTGAGCACCCGACACAGCAGGTCCGTGATCCGCAGTGACCATCAGGACCATCTCGAGGAATTTGCAGGCGTAGCTAGGCAAACGCCTCTGGAACCACAAAAGACTGAGGACTCCACCCAACCCCAGATCCTCCTCCATCACCTTCGTTATAGGAATGCCAGCGTATACGAGTTCTTGTCCCCGTTCATCACAGATTGAAGTCATGAAGGATGCGGGTTTTCGGATGAGACCCAGCTCTCTGGCCCAGTTGTAATCCATGGGAACCGTCGGCGGAGGCACCTCGGGTTTGACGACGACAATACCCTCGGCAACTAGTTGATTGAACACACTCTTGATTGCATCGCCGAGCTCGTCGAATGTTTTCGGCACGAACGCTCCTGCTTCCTTGAGCGCCAGGTTTTTCACAACAGCTGTCTCACGCTGCGAGTTAGCACAAGCTCCAGCGTGACCAAACTGAACTTCAGATGAGAACATTCCAGCACAAGTACCGATGCACCTGAAACGGAGCGCATTTTAGTAGGGGTTCTCCCTTTATTATGTTCGAATTTCAATTTCGAAGAGCCCGCACTAACTCTCTCCAGGAGATTTGATCTATCACTGTCACTCACCATGCCACAAGAGGTTTGGTGATTCTTCTGTCTTTGATGGCTTGGCAGACATCGTATTCTTCGATACCGCCCACCTCACCGAGAAGCACAATCATCTTGACTTCGGGGTCGCTCTCGTACCTCATGATGTGATCCATGAAGGTGGTTCCTGAGCGCAACCAGAGCCAGAGTTACTTCACGCAGCGATGGGTAATCGGCCCCTCATATGCTATTTGTACCATATTCTGCACAACTGCGATCTTCTGCTATTGAGTCGAATTTAAAGCAGAGCCCAAATGATTGGACCGGATTGCTTGGTTTCGGAGTTGGCCGATTGAGCGGATCCCATTCGCGCAGGGTTTAATGCGTCTCGTACCTGGATATCTGTCTCCTCCGATTGCTACACCCTCGTAAACGCCGTCGGTGTTTCTTGACACAATGTTGTTCAATTCATTCGACATGCCACCGGACCGAGACACGTACGCCACGCTTCCCGGCCTGTACAGCTTCGACGCCAATATGTTATCCATCATGCCCCCGGTGTTCCCAATCTTGAAACACCCGGGTTTTATCCCACCGACCGTGGCCGGTCCAATGATGTTGACGCCTGGGAAAATCGAGAACTTCAGGGTCGATGTTGACATGTACCACCGAGATTTTTTCCGATCGCTCAGAGCTGTGCGTATCGATTCCTATGTAATTCTTGGAGATTCGCGGGAGAGTGACGGGAGGACAACTATTGCGAACCTGTCTCCTTGGCTGCCTTGTTGATTTTCCTGGTGACATTCTCAGGGATACCCTCCGCGATGATGGCAATTGTCCTTATTTGAGGACAGTTAATCGCCTCGTCCGTTGACTCCTTGGCGGATCGCAAAGAAGCGAAATTGATGAGGCAATCAACGTCAGTATGCTTCTTGATGGCATCCGAGATACTCTTGTAGACGGGGATGAGGACTTCCTTGTGGCCCCAGTAGAACTTCAGCCGATGATAACCAACGAACGGGTACACCTGGAGAACAGGAGGAACTCCTGAGCGTCAACTGTCACAAACCCCGCGACCTCAGAAAAGCTCAGCCCGAGTCCGCCTCTACTCAGTTTCGAAATCCGAGCTCACCATGGCCACAACAGACGGTTCCTTGCGAGAGCAAACGAAATCAAAGTCCAGCATTCCCTGGACGGCTTTTGTTTGCATTCCCCAGATGATCGCTTTGCTCCTATTTGTGAACCAGGGCATCGCGGGTCCGCTGGGAGGTTGTGACTCCACCGGCGATGAAACAACCGAAGGTACTGTCGACCCCTGATTCTGAAAGAGTTGTGAAAATAAGGATTCAGGGTCCATCGCAGAGCACACATTCGGAAGAAAACCATTCCTTGTTAGTTCGTTACGCCTTGGTCCTGCATGACCGACGATCTCATGCGATGGCTTCATGATCTTCTCGGAATTCATGCCGCGCACCCTGCGGTGCGGCGCGAACTGAGAATGCTGATAAGTCAGATGTCGATAATTGCTTTTCTCCGGAACTCATTGTCCGAATTTCCCTACATTAATCACTGTGGTTCCTAACGCAAACCTCTACTCCCATGCGCCGCCTTGAAAGAGTTGTTAGAAAAAAATCTATGAGAGCGAAAGAGAATTTGCAAACGGAGCATTCGATTATTTTCAACAGCAGCGGTCATTATTCGAGCTGTACCAATTTGAGTTTTTGAAGAACTACGTATTCCTCCCGCAACGGGTCCATCATCTGTAATTGGTTTCACGGTTCGTACCTTTCCTACATGGGCCCAGGAACTTCGCTTCGGGCTTTCGTGTTCGTCTAAGTAATATTCATACAAGGAATCTCTGAGAGCTATTCAGGAGTTTATGCAGTTCCCTCGTCTCCAGTTTCATCGAGGTACTCCTCCGAGGACAACTAGTTTATGGTGGGGAATCTACAATCGACTGTCGGGGGGGACTTCGTCCAATATTCACCTTCGAGACCCCCGACGCAAGCAAAAAGTTTGCAGTGGTTTGTGAGTTTTCCACGGGAGCTGTTATGTCTCTTTTGCCCATAGCCATAGCGACGATGGCAGTCATATGGGTCTCGGGACCGAAGACGTGCACAGGTATCCCGAGTGTTTGTCCGGTTTCCTTCATGACTCGCAGTCCTTCTTGATAATTGGGTCCTGCCCTCCTCACAAAAATCGAGACCCCGTGTTCCACCAAACGTTCTCGGAACTCCTGTAGAGCCTTCACAATGCCTGAAGAGGATACAATGCATTTTCAGCGGAGTCCGGCGATGATCCAAGTCTCCCGGGGTCAATAAACGTGCATGGATGAAGCATGTGAATTAACGATATCCGTGACGAAATTGAAACGAACCTTTGAAGGTTGCTGCGACGTTGGTGAAATTCGCGATTCCTCCACCAATGATCAGAACTTTCCCTTTCGGGTGGTGATGAGCACACAAAAGTCCGAGGATGGTTTTAGCATACTCGTAGGTTTGGTTTTCGTTTGGAGCTCCTGAATATTCGCCGTAGTTGGCCAGCTCTTCAGCACCACCAAGTTCGCAAACGGTGTCAGAATAGATGACCGAAGCACCGCCGCCGGCCGCCATGGTCCAGATACGACCTGCAGAATAGAGCTGGTAAATCCGAGCTCGTTCACCTGGACACTCGCGAAGCTGGGCAAAGTGCCGCCCGGAGCGTGACTCCCATCCGCATCATGATACGTATCGTGGGGGAGTCTATAGGAGCTCAAAAACGATTCAGGCGTTTCCACAATCGACAAGCATCATGTATCCGCTTTGTGGAGGCTTTTTTTCTGACGATTCCGATGAAAATGACGGCCCCGGGGCACCTTCCTCCCCTCTAGCTACACCCCTGCCTCTGGAGCACTCAAGTCGGGATCCCGAAGTCTCCTACTGTTATACATCGGGACGCCCACCTTTCGGATTGAGTACTGTGAGTTTGAGCGAGGCACCACTCTTTGAATCGAGTTCATGTATGTAGGCCTCCTCCGCAGTTGCATCTCTGCCGAAAGGTGGTGGGAAATCCACGTCGCCCCATCGAGCTTTGCACAGATATTCCGCAGTTGCGTCTAATTTCGCAGCGAGATCCAGTATGTGGACTTTGCCTTGAGTGATAACTGGAAACAAATGAGATGTTTTTTAATGCCGAACAACCGATCCGGTAGAGCGGCTTGGAGTTTCGGCTCGTTTCCGCTTCGATGAGGCGCGCCAAAAGTGGTCATCAGGCATTCGTGAGGTCAAAACTCACCCAGAGGGTTGATTTCGAGATAAGTGAAGTAAAGTCTGACGTAGAGCGAGTAGAGCTTCTGAATGAATTCCAGGAGTAATTTCTGTTTATCTCCGGTGAGATCGAAAAGAAGATGTTTCAGAATGTTTTCTCTCACGTCCGGTGCTTCTTCCTCCAGGAAGACTGGGATTTCCAGCTTATGTGCTTTTGCGTCGACATCTCCGACATCGACTCCACCTTGAAAAGTGAGGAAATTGAGTTTCTGGAGTTCTCAATTCCGATGAAATGCTTCTAGGTATCCATCTGAAGACTCAAAAGTCCGAAGATTACCGCAAGTAGCTACACACTAAATCGGAAGTTTCCGAAGAAATTTATTGTACAACGTGATCGCTTCCTTGGCGCCACCAAATTACCCTGCCAGATCGGAAAAGTCCCGAAACCTCACTTCGTCCACCTTTCGTCGAACGTCTCCTCCACGGAGGATGAAGCGCGCCGCCGGAGATCTTACCTTGCTTATGGAATAGAATGACGTCACAATCTCTGGTTGAGTAAATGCACACGTAAGCTTCTTCGTCGTCTTGGTGAGGCAGGAATGGTTCGACGAGGAAATTCTTGAGTTTTCCCTCAGCCCGCTCGATTCTGATCGGTTTGTCGATTCTTTCAGCGATCCAACTTCTGACCGAGTCAGAATTTCCCTTGACGTGGATGAGACCCAGTTTACCTCTCCGCTTGATCAACTGATCGGGCTTCACTACCAGCGGCTGCGAACCCAAAAAAACAACTCAAAATCGGATTTGCCTCTGTCTCTTTGGAGGGAGCCGCAACGATTTCTTGCGAGATCCTACTATGTCGATTCCATGAATCCAGTGGACCGGGAAGAATATAGTGAATCTATGACGCTCGAGGATGAATTTTCAGCTGTTTCGATTATCCGCGCTCGTTTATTCAACAACAAGAGCGCTGGACATGAGTCTACTCTTCCGATTCGAGAAGCAGCACATGTTTGTGGCTTTTATGAAAGATTCTCTCAATTCGGAAAATTTGAAGTTGATTACCTGATTCTGAATCCATGAGTTGTTCGATTGGATCTCATTCCATTTGCTCAGATCGCTGACAGTCGCGAACTTGCAAGGCGCAGCAACCGAGCAGTCCAAGTGTTGATTTAACAGTCGCTTGCCTGTTGCCTCGCTGATTGGTTTTGCAGACATCCTGCGGAACGCAATGACTCAGAATCTGCCCAAGCTACCGAGACCGAGTGCAAATTTATTTTTAAGCAAGTGACGAGGTTGCCGTCGATGATCCGGAGCCGAGGAGCAGCTTCGACGGAAGACAACATCGCTGATCGTGCGGTCATTCAACTTGGCTAAGACATTGCCATCCGGCTCGCAGAAGAGACGCTGACGCTCTTCTGCAGAATCCACTTCCAAGACATAATTATTGGACGGCCGACCCAATTCCGCTCCGGATTTCTTGGAGTGACTTTCCCAGTCGATGCGGCCGCGTTTGTCTGTTTTGCCGTCAGTGGTCAGCACACTTCGTAGAGCCTCTACCGCTGACAGGCTGACAGTAGACACTGCTTGTCGACCAGACCCCGAACGCGTCAACTGTGGTGAGCGTCTCACGGACTATCAGGTCATGTATATTACGATTAAAGTATAATCTCATCGAGATAGCAGCAACAAGGACAGGCAGAGTGAAGAGAGAGGGTCATCTCTAAAAATTCGTTGGCCTTGACCTGACTCATCGACAGGTTCTCGGACGATATGGCACCATAATTATGGAGCATTGGACTGCGATAGGAGAACAAGGCATCCGCGGTGAACCCCCGCCATGCCTACGTGCAAGCTTTGGGCTCTGGCGGAAAGACTCCGAGCCCTCGAATGGAAAATGGAAGCCGCACAACGCGCTTGTGTTCTCCAGAAGAATAGAATATGCTGTAGAGTCGGATGATGGTGACGCATAAGGAAAAGTTTATTTGAGCGGATATTATTATTTCACTCAACGACCTTTTCGGATCATTTTCCCCATCGTCTCTGCATGGGCACGAAGCCAACTGAAAGCGATTCAGCCGGTCGATCGATCGGTCGATTCATTTATGCAATCAATCCGCTGCTCGAGAGCGTTTGGACAGGAAAACCTGTCGATTTCTGTAAACCAAACGGAAGCGTTCTCTGACGACCATGACGGATTCGGCGACGACTCTAATACGCCCGATGAAGATTGAGCTGCAAAGCGCATCCCTCTGACTTTTTTCGCCTCAAGGATGTTCGGCAACGCTTCTTCTTCGTCACGAGTAGGAAGTTGACAGGATATATCCGAGACGAGATCCGGATTTCATGCTGAATAAGTTGAGCAGCGCTGGGAGGACCATTTCCTGATTCTCCACAGCGGGACCGGGAGCGAATACCCGATACACTTCACGAAATAATATTGTTTTCCGACGAGGGATCCGACCGAAGGTTCCATTGAGGTTTCCGCAGCATTGGAATATCACGCCAAACTTGAGAGTAGATTCGAAACTTATAGGAAAGGCGAAACAGAAATGTTTCTCAGTCGACAGAGCCTCGAACCGCACTTTGCTCCGTGGAATCCATCAAGGTCAGGTCTCTCAGTTTGATCGAATTTTTTATATGATCTGGCTCCGCGACGTCTAATGAATCTGTGTCAGACCGTCGCCGTCATCACAAAGTATCAAAAGAGACACTAAAGAACAATGCAGTAAGTCAACTGTGGCGTTGGATGTTTAAACGAGGCTGATCAGTTTTTGCATTTTGACTGAGTATGTCGCTCCACGTCATTCAAAAAATAAATTTCTGAATGTAGGCAGAAGTTCTCATTGAATTCGCAACGATGACCGCAGTAATTATAAGAATGACACCAGCCATGAACTGAACGATGCATTCTCGTTGACATTTCAGTACGAATGAAGCTTGGGTCGCCACGGTGTCCGCATTGACGGCCAGTCGATCAAACACAAAATATCATACACAAGAGAGAAGGACCCTCGGCTGAACCTTGAGATATGACCTAAGGACCCATGAATGTTGCGGCGCGCACGGCACCACGCAGCCGAGAACACTCCGAATATGCTCTCAGTAGAACTCACCTGGGGCGATGGGATGACGCAGAGTGTGATGAGGAAAAGCGCTTGTCGGATTGACGGCACTTGTGTCCAAGACTCTAGAGCTCCCTCAGGCGGCTCACGAACACCACCGCAGCACAGGTACAACCAGACAGCAGCAATTTGCCGACAACAGAAAACATACACGCACACTCACTCGCTCATCCGCTCACCACAACAGTGAGAGAGTGGAAACAGCACCAATGGGGAAAGGAAAGCATTCATAAAAAGTGAGGGCCCTCCGCGCGGCAAAGTTTGAATTCGGTGAAAATGGGATGAACGTACCGAACGGATCTCGGGAAGCGAACGAGCAGGCACACCGAGGAACGCAGATCATGCACCTGTCTGACTGGCGCCGAAGCTCCGTGAACCACATTGTTTGGTGCCGAATCCCGATAAGTGCAGTGAGAATATGGGCTGGAATGTAGGCTCGTGGGGAATGGTTCTGGAAGATTTCAGTGGAGGAGCCCAGCATCAGGGCCGGATTTACGAATTTGTCGACCCCAGGCTGAGAGAAATTGTCGCCCCCGAGCTGGAAGGAACTGCTACACCAAGGCTGGGAGGATTGGTGGCTCCAAAACTGGAAGAAGCTGCCGCCCCGAATCAGAAATATATTGCCACCATGTTCTCAAGAGAAGTGAGGCAACGAATCGTTCGATTCAATGATGAAGATTGTGAATCCCGATCTTCAGCGGGATGGGCAAAATGCAAGATCTTGGCTCATGCGTCGCATTCCTAAGCCCTCCGTCCGAATCCATCATAACAGAACATTTTGATCACATATTTGTCCAGAGTTGCATTGGTGATCTCTGATTCGATGGTTGCAATCGTTGAATATTTGAGCCGTATTTCGGCGATGCTCGGACGCACGAAATGTTTCATGCGACCGAGGCAGGGAGAAGAACGCTCCGATGTGCACTTTCTTACCAGCATCGTCTTGTAGATTTTTTATGCGATATCGGAGAGAACGATGGGATTGGATCAGTCAAATGCTAACTCGGGGATCATAGGGGACCTGATATCCTCAAAATCCACTGCAACAATACCCAGTCCATGTGACTCTGGTTCGAAGGAACTCTTCTCACCATTCCCGTACGGGAAAATCACTTGCGGGAGACCGGGGAAATCACCGTCTGTAGTTGAAGAATTCGGAAGAATGTACTCGCAGTTTTCTGATTATTGGATCGGAGACCTTAGCGGTCCCGGGAAATTCGTCGACGCTGGCAAATTCGAGGTTTTCGTGAAAAAGCCTTCCGGGATAACATCGGCCCAAAGAAGAAAATCGATTTTTGGAAACTTGAAATCTTCATATCTCGAGAACCAGTAGAGCTACAGCGCCGAAACAAAAACGTTGTGAAGCTCTTCCCAGGGGCTATCGACCGCCGTAGGCCGCGGGTTTCGGAAACCTCTTTTCCAGTCGAGGAAAATTGAAAACTCGTTGATTCAGCCGGAAGGAGAAGGCTGACCACTTTCTCAGATATCGCTAAAAGTACTCCTCTTCATCGTCTACTCTCAAGGCAAGTTTCATCCCGATGCGAGTTTGCGGGGCTCAGATAACAACAGTTGAACATCGTCGGTGGAGCGGGTTTTCCCCTCCCAGACTCGTAAAAGTATGCTCAGATTCTGACCACACTCCTCCAAGTCTGGAAGAGTGATTCCGGGACCAAACTGAGCACACTTTCCCATGTCTGGAAGGGTGATCCTGGGACCAATCTGAGCATACTTCAACGCGTCTGGGAGGGTGGTTCCGGGATCGATCCGACCATGATTCCCAGATAGATCACTCCTATCCATTTCCTGGGTTTCAAGCGAGTTCTGGGGAAAACCCGCTTCATCGCCCATGTTCAACTGTTGATATCTCGGCCCCTCAAACTCGCATCGGGATGAAACTTGCCTTGCGAGTAGACGATGAAGAGTTGTACTTTCAGCGATACCTGGGAAAGTGGTCAGCCTCCCCCTTCCGGGTGAACCAACGAGTTTTCGATTATCCTCAACCGAAGAAGAGGTTTCCGGCACCCGCTGGCTACGGCGTCCGATAGCCCTTGAGGAGAGCTTCACGACGTTTTTTTTCTCATCGGCGCTGTAGCTCCACTGGTGCTCGAGATATGAGCACTTCAAGTTTTCAAAAATCGATTCCTTCTGGTGGGGCGCTTATCCCGGCAGGCCCTTCACCTCGCCGAAAAAAAATCGCCGCCCTCGAGAAATTCGCCGCCCCTAAGAACTTTCTCGCGCCAGGCTTCAACTCAGGCTGGCCGTATGGTGAATCCGGCCCTGGCCAGCATCAATATTGTGCTCAAACATAGCACACCCCGAATCCAGCGATTCGAATATCTGGAACGCTCAGTGCTTATGTGCTCCCGCGTTGCGTTGTTGTTAACTGCCATTAGAGAACTGAGCTGCTTCAACCACCACTTATTAAGTAGTGTTGAGTTCCTGCCTCGCAGGGCCTCAATTCTAAGCTGAGGGGTTTGCCGCTCGGAAGTGGGTATCAGTTTCTGAACGAACCGGAGACGGACGGGACGCAACCCTGATTCGAATGAATCTACTCTCCTCGGCCTTCAAACCACGCTTATTGATTACCTGTAGTCTACTGATGCGGACAACCATGCCGTGAGGACTCCATCCTCAGAGGATGCGCAACCAGTTTGCCATGCGGAAACCGCTCCCATATGAATTGAGGATTACCTGGTCCCGTGGAGCAGCAATATTCACTCAGGGATCAGCCCCCCGGAATCAGGTCGAGGTAAGGTGACACCCTTGCGTCGCCCCCGGTGATTCGCCTCAGATATGAGCTATTTCGGTCCAGCAAGCGACTCTTGCCATTGCCATCTCTATCGTTTGATGCAGGAGAGTATCTCATAAAAAATGTTGTGAGATATTAGGTTATTTCAGCGGAAGCAGGCCTCAAGGAAGAGCTTTGCGGAACGGAAGTTTGAGATACGGCTGCGGTTTTGATGCTAGAGGGCACTCTCCAATTTCCGCGGCTAAGTACCGGCGAGTCAGAAAGATAATATCGAATCATAAGATTCTCATTGAGGAGACTTCACCAGCTCCGCTTGGAGTTGTCGTTTCAAACACAAGGTCTCATCAAGAGGCTCGCCGAGAGATTAGGACAGGTTCTGCTTCTCCAGGTGTCGACGGGTGCCCGAATCATGGGTCTTCCTGGAGACGAGAAGTTAAGTTTCGTGCAAGCATGTCTAACGAAGATGCATTGCTGTTTACGAAATACTAGTCTGGAAGTAGACGGTGCCGCCGAGCTCGATCCACGGTGGAGCTCGGTTGTGAACGTTCTCAAACTTTATAAATTGTCGCTGTTATATGCAGTGAAGAAATCTACACTTCCCAAACGTTCGCCTTCCTGCCGTTAACAAGGGGCGGGAATCTGTGCTCCTCGGTCAATTCTTCACAGTCTTCAAGGTGCTGTATGTCTGGGAATTCCGACATTCAGCTCCAAGATCCAGGAAAGTCGCTGGTCACGCGTGTGACCAAGAGAAACTCAGGCTTCCGCGGAACTGGAGCGAAATGCCGCAAGCCTTGATTCGTTGTCCAATGTATGTCCCCGATAGAAGTCGATTTTAGTTCCGATGCCCATCAGCTGGTTTGAGGATGAGCGACGCTCGCTGCAGGTCTGCAAACCTCCGATTCATGATAGCGACCGCGTCATGTGGTGTTCTGCAGGGATGCTCATTCACGAAAGCTGTCCTTGGGCATCGATTCGAAGCGCGAGGGCGAAACTCGAGATGTAATCCAAAAGGTCGCGAATCCCCTCTTCCCGTGAAGTGTGAGAGGGGAGTCCGTGAATTCCAGCCGACTTAGTAGATATTCTGCAACACTCCCTTGCTGGACGGTGTCTTTCTCTGCGGCTCCCGAGTTGATACACTCCTTCCGGACGACCTATGCGCTGTGAGAATTAATACTCTGCGACACATCTCAGATTTCACGTGTCCGAATCTCGGTTAGAGACACAACGCCATCAGCCGATGTTGCATGCTCGAGGAGAATGCCTCCCGTCGTTGTTTCTCTGGTCTAATCGCGCTCTTTCGTTGTGCGAGTTCTGATGAAGATAGCCAGCCTGTCGTGCTTAGTGCTCCATGTGTCACCAGAAAACGGAGCCGGCGTCCTGAGCAATGGGAGAGGAAGAAAGACAGGCGATTCGAAGTGATGGTTCACGTCCGCTGTTCGTATGTGCTTACACTGGTGACCATTGGTGCAGGATCCGATCTCTACTGCGGGATGATCTCGACAGACATCATAAAATATTGTTCTCTAGAGGAACCACGCTCATTCAGGACGAAGCACTTCATCGATATATTGGCGGTTCGTAGACATGGAGGAAAAGCAGTTGTAAAAGAGCGACAACATTGCGTAACCTTCTACCTAACGGCCATTAGGGGAGCAAAGGACGCGTTTGTTTCCAGAGCTGGTTCTCCTGCATCATAGCTCCGCGGGCCATGCGACGCACATGCCTCCCGCTCAAGAAAACGCAGCCTAGTCATGCCCTCCTATCTGCTGCAGTTTTGGTTGTCGGTTCGTGTTCGGTTCATTACACGACCTGAGGTCAGGACCTCCGCGCACTGAATTCTTCAGTTTCTTTGAAGATGACCGATGAAAACCTTCACCGATGCCACGGAAAAGCGCTGAAAGTGACAGAGCCTCAGCTCCACAAACACGAAGCGCAAAAACTCCACCGAATAGAGAATGAAGAATGCGATGAGAGCACTGCCATGTTTGCCGTCGACATGATGCAGAGCCAACCTTTACCCGGATAACCTATCAGATGGCAATAAATGCTTGGTATCGTTCGTCATCGTGGGGAACACTCTCCGCAACTGGTCCACGATTGCTGAACACATGGTCGGAACACCGATGAGATTTCCGAGCTAATGGTCAATTTCTTCCGCCAATCATGTGATGACAACTGACACATAGTTGAATTGAGTGCATTCTCAGACTCATGTGCGACGGAAGCTAGAAACTATTCGCTGCTAGCCATTTCGTTTGCACCGGCCCGAGAACCCACGGTTACATTCGAACTTGACTGTCCGATTCCCGGTCACAGTTTTCTGCATGCAGTCAGACTGTTCGGTCGTCTTGGAAATATCCCGCGGAAATAGGACACTCTGTTGACTGCGGAGTCCGGACGTACAAGCCGCTCCCGGAAGGATAACGAATGTGCGGGTCCGACAGTGAGACTGGCTCATTCATTGTTCAAAGCAGACCACAACGCCTTTGCACAGATCATATCCATTATGGAGCTCATGGGAGTTGAAGCCGGCAGAGAGATCGGTTATTCTGGACAGTACGGGGGCTCCCTCGGATCGAGAAATATTCTTCGATCAGGGCGAAAAAAAGTTTCAACTTTTTTCCGAATCCAATATTTTCATTGCCATGTCCCATCAAAGCGGAGAAAGTCTGAGAGGTGATGAATTTTTTGGACCAAGCTTGCATCGGAAAAGATCATCCCTGGTGGTCTTTCTACCGCAGCGTAGAACGGCATCACAGAGCCGCAGATCGCACTCCAGAACAGTTACTCCGGAGGTTATAACTATAACAATCGTCATCTCCAATGACTCATTACGATTCATTTGGGTTCCACGTCTTCCTCATGGAATCTCCGATCAAGTTCTTTCGGGGGATGAGATTCCAGTGAATCATAATGCCGACCGTGACGTCGAGCTTTAAGCTCAGGTTTGGGGAAGTCACCGTTCTCCACGAATCAGCGATATAACTTGAGCAACAGCCGAAGGTGTTCTATTTTCAAGTTGCGAGATTGGAATGAAATTGTCCCGAATACACGGGACCAAAACGCCGCAACTCTACCTAGTAATTGCTCGGTTCACGACGTCCCCCCCTGAATTCCTGCCGCGAACTTCTCGCAGAGAGAGGCTTCCTCGGAAAACAATGATGATGAATTCTCGGCTCTTCAATCTAAGTCCTCTAGCGTTCTTTTCGGCCGAAAGGCCCTAACTATCACATTGGCTTTCGGGAAGCGAAGCTGGGACACCAACTAGTGGTTCCGAAAATCTGGGAAACTACATCGGTCTTTTTTCGAAGGAACAACAATGATCGGCATGGGGCACGTCTTCTAGGGGCAAAACACACGGGGCACCTGATTTTGGTCAGTGCGAAATGAGCTCAATACGTTTCGAAAAGGAACGCGGAGGTCACAGGGAGCTGACCCAGAGCAAATCGGGGGTGGATCTCTGTAGATATCCATGCCTTCGAGGGGTGTCCGATGGAAATTTGATTCGTCTCGGGAACTGAAACTCGCTTTGGAGATGCTAGGGACGTAATGCAGAGACGGAAGGAATTCGGAATCGGAGCTCGTTGGATTTCTTCGACTACAGCAGAAATTCCATCGGCATGAGGAACAGTTAATCTATCTCAACCCGATAGAAGCTTGACCCGTTACCTTGACCATGCACAAGATATTTGCGGTTAGAGCAGAAAACTAGAACAAAGAAACCGAATATCAGAACCATTTTCAGGGATCCTTTCTCGTCACTGCACGTCGGCTCTTCGCGGAAGATCGCCTCGGGGATTTGGTTTCCCGATTCCAACTCTCTTCTGGCGTGTATCAGATCTTATCCGAGTTGACTGCTGCCTTGCCACTCTCGTCCCAGGTCTTCCTCATTGTCAAACGGAATTTTCGTTCGACGGTTTTGAAACCAGGAATACGAATGATAGAAGAGCATCGCTGCATCAGTTCCATGAGCTCGTAGCGCCGCGCTTCATCGGCGGAGTCCTCAAATACATGGACCGAGATCAGGAGAGAGTTCGAGTCCTAAAGGGGATCAAGGGGGGGGGGGGTGTTCTCCTCTCGATCGTTCGGCGTCTCGAACTACCGATGCACCACGGTCCTGTTGAGACCAGCATACATGACCGACTCCGGTCTTCGAACTGGATTCGGCGTCGTCAACTGACCCGGACTCCACGAGATTATGACCTAAGATCGACACGAAACCACGGAGGGTTCTGTCACTGTCTATGGTGATTTTGAGGGCGCCGATCTATCGGCTCTATGATGAGAACATCTTCGTTGAGGTCTCTTGAGTGACGATACTCGGATGATTACATAACTCCAAGCTTAAATGGGGAGATCGGAAAGGACGGCAACTAGTGTTCACGGCTGAGGAAGCCGGACTTTGATGCTCACACGAATACTTGAAGTTCGGACGGTGCCCTTGGGTTTTTTATTTGAGCACACTCATACCCGTCCCGGGTAGTTTTCTCGAAACCATCCTCACTGCAACCTTTCTGCGTCGGAGAACGGGGTGGCAACGAGAATCTTCGAAAAGGGTCGCGATGGAGCTTCCATCGACAAAGAAATAGGCAGCGGTGTCTGATGCAGATGGATGTCCCAAATACGCAGTCTTGCTCCCTTAAGACATACAGCCGGGTCTTCTCGCAAGACTCGTATGCAGCCCATCCTCCGATCGGTTTCCTGCTCTACGTGAGAGGGATTTTTGCTCAGCAAACGACTTCTCTTCTGCGATCCCGGCGCTCAAGATTAGGGCCAGCGGAACTTCACCCGAGGTTCTCGTCTGTTCAGGGAGCCGGGGCGTTCGATCGAACTGCACGACGTGGCTTTGAAAAAAATCCTCCTTTTTCAGGATGTTGGAATCCTTACGCAAAGGGGAGGTGAAACTGTTCAATCATTCCCGTCCAATCAAGGTCTCAAGGTCATTGTCTCATGAGTAAGCGGGCGAAGGGACCGAATATCAAGGAAGGAATGGCTTCTGATCATACAGCGGCAGAGAGTTTCAAACATTCCGTCGTTCCCGAGAACAGGACAACGGAGTTCTGTCAGAGCGCGACGAATGAAGAAGAACCTATAGTCTAGGTCGAATCTCTCTGGGCTACAGGCTTTCAAGACCGTCAACAGCGCGATGCTCAGATTTATCGTCGATAATAAGTCCTCGGCCCGACCTCACGTGATCGGGGACAAAGAATGTCGTGCTCCCGTCGAGACTCCATCGACTCATCGAGTATAATCGATCGTGATGAATAAATCGGAGACTCTGGATCGGGATCTCAGGAAGTTTCCTCCGAGACGGAAAATCTAAGATGCAAAATCCGCCCGCTGGGCAATTCGGATAGAGGCGGTGGCATGAGATGCTCCATCTTCTTGACATTGTTACAAATGGCGACAGTGGCGACGACGAATCGGTGCCTCCGATACCGGTCACACAATCAAAGTTTCGAAGTCGGCCTCGCGATCCGACGGCGAATGAACATTATCACAGAAACCAGTGGAGTTCCCATCCGACGAAGACCCTGGGCCGATCGTCGGTTTCTTGCCGTGAGGGATTTCGCGAAAATTGGGTTCCTGCGTCGACTTCGATGCCGTGATGATTGACTTTGCAGCTGGTTCCGTCGATTCACTCTTGCTCGGGTCGACAAATTAGGCCTGGCCAACAAAAGGCCCTCTCGAGTGCGTCCACCGATGGCCTGCTCTCCGTGGCGCCGAAATATTGCGGCAATTCAAGCAACCCAAGAATCATCCAGTGGGGGATCGATTCACCGTTCCCATGGAGTACAGAAATGTTGTCAAGATTCTTCATACACTCGGCTACCACTGCAGTTTCATTATTGATGCTTCCCGCTGCATCCCTCGCGAGAGACGTTTGAGATAGGTGAACTTCTGACTGAAACTCAGGTCCCATCGGTCGCGAAATGACCTCGAAATCGTTCCACCACCTTCTGACTGTAGTGGCGTCGCCGCTGGGTTTCAGCATATTGAGGCTGGGCAGAACTTGTTGAGTCATGTGCTCGATTGCGTTTTTTTTTAATTCGTTGGAGGAACTCAAGCTCTCCTCCTCGATTGGCTGTCATCGCCGTTCCCGTAGAGATTCCCATCGAGAACCCCGGGAATCGAGCTGTTCGTTTTGTTCCCCATCTTCTTTCAAACTTCCTAAAGCGCACTCATCGATTGCCGCGAGCAGTTCATCGGATGTTGTCGTTCAAGCAGCCCAGATGCAACGCATCAGTCCCTCTAGGGTGTCTCCGTCCACGCACCGAATTTCGACCCGCGACAACTTTACCCCTCTGAAGTCAGGCTTGAACAAGGCCTCGAAAACAGGTGGGCGAGCGTCGAGGACGGCCCTGTGAGCATGAGGCTCATCGCCTTCAGCTACTAGCAGAACACCGCGTAGTATTTGAGTTTCGAACAGGTAGATACAACTTCCGAGACGGCACATTCGCGCATTTTGGAAAAAACTGGGAAGTCCTGATTTGGAATTGCTCGTGGTTCTACCACGAACGATCCTCGTGGTATGCAGGGGGCTTATCGTAGGAAAGTTTATCCAGGCGAGCGAGTATATCGTTTCGTTTGAAGGCTCCGTGGGGAGCCCATTTTGTCGCTTGTTTGGAGCTGTAACTACGAATTCATATCGCACGAGTTTCTCCCATTTTGTAGTTCAACAGGAGGATATACCACTCAGCTCGGATGTGGTTTTCACCCCAAGGTTCTGGGTTGAGGAAGAGGAAATTCCGATTCGATCAATCTCCTTCATTGGTTCAGGTTCACGTTTCAGCAGAGTATTCGACCACATGGTGGATTTCTCGGGGAGGACACATGGCTGCACTTGACAACCTCAGTTCGAGTCCCAGACCTAGTGTTGAAGGCTAGATTGGTCCCCGCTCCGACATTCCGTGTCCCCATCAGCAATTCCAGCGTGCATGAACAAATCAAGCAGCGATAGGGAGTGCGCTCTCCGCGACGGAACCGAGCGAGTTTGGGATCTGAACTCAACCTTCAGAAACTGGATGATCCCTCCTTAGCTCCCCGATTCTCCTGGGTGAGATCGGTCGGTCAGTCGAGTCATCGCTTCTGCACTCGAAGCTGTTCTATTGGCAGCGAGAGCGCAGGCGTGACTGCGCTTGAGGCAACAGACTTCTGTGGAAACAAAGTGATCTAGACAGCCCTAAATCTGCTATCGAGAATGCATTCATCGTCTCCGCAGGTCTGGGGGTCCCGGGCGAGGTTTCTTTCCTAGAATTCGCACTGGTAGCCCAGATTCTCCGTCACAAAACCCTGACGCCCGTAAGATAAAGATGGAGACACCCGACTCAGAACGCTAGCGGCTCGCACCAGGACAAACAGTCCGCCCTGAACATCAGGGTCTTGGGCCCGGGGTAGCGTATCGCCCAGGCCGGGCATCGCGACGTCCTTCTGGAATCCGGCGCCGGCGATCGCCAAATTCTAATCTCGCGTCCCGAAACTTCCATAGGCCTTGAAGGTAGCGGGATTCCCTCCAGCGGACCTGGTGTCGAATCCTTCGCCATGAAGGGCATCGGATTGAGAAAATTTTCGCCATGACAGGCATCAGATTTAGGTTCTGCCCCAGGTATCACCGAGGGTCGCTACGCTACCGGGTCCCCGGATGGCTTAGCGCCCGATTCCGGTGGGTTAGCTGCGTCCGACCGGACCGTCTCCCCATGCCGATCTCGGGATCTTCTCGCTCTGCAGCTTATTCTGTACAAAACTTTCCCAAAGGGATTCGGAGACACTGTGCGGTTCCAGCTGCATGTGGCTACAGGAGTCTTGAGCGCGGGAGAGGAGAATACAGGGATCGCACTCTCCGCTCCTCCCTCCAGGACAAACCAGAAGCGAAGCGTGAGCTGGGGGCGTGGGAGAAGCTCTTCGACAGAATAATTTTTCATCAACCGAGATCGTTTTCTTCACGCAAAGCTAGCCCATTGAAATTGAGGAGCTTTCACGAGGCCCGGCTTCTGGAAAAGGATTTCGTTGAACTAGATCACGTGTAGATGTGATATTCGTCGAATGCATGGGATGCGACATCGTGGCTGACCGGAGTCGAGTCGTCAGACAGCGTTGGGATGCGCAAAAATCTACAGGTGGTCATCAGACAAGTGTTCTACAGTGTACAGTTCACCCTCACACAGAGGAAAGAGGGGGTAGTCGGGTTCATAGGTCGCGGAGAACCCCCATCACTCCTTTGTCTCCACGGAATCGGGTTCTTTTCCGAAGGAATCGCTTTGGTGACTGCAGAGCGATATACAAGTGCGCTGAGTTCGGAGAGCAGTCAGGCTGTTGTCCTGGAATGCTCCATATGGAAAAGTTCAACGAAACTTCTCGGTTTGGGGACAAGGATGGATAAACTGACATCGCATGCATCAACGACATCAATGACGCAAGGGAGTTTGATGGCATCTCTGGGAACGTTACATCGACGGGTTAACCCCTCACTCAACAGATTTGAATAGCGAGGCGAGATCTTTGACGTAACGCGGTCGGCATATCCCAGGTTAGTTAGTGATTCCCAAAACCTCTCGTGAGTAGGTTTATCACGCATGAACCCTCATGATCGATTCGGAGACACTGCCGCTGGACTTGGCAATGGGAGCTCCTTAAGAGCGGAATGTCAAGTCAAGCGTCGGAACACACTGTTCTCATCCCAGGAAGAGGACGAAGCGATATCTTCCAAACCGGAAATCGGGAAATGTGTTCCCTCTGAAGGAATGTATCACATGGAGAACCTCGATTGTATAGAACTCCCGTTCCATGGGCAGGCTCCTTAAAATGGAAATTCCTTCACACGTGTTGGCCTCCGTTGTGACTATCTTTCATGAGGGACAGCCTCCTTTGGTGCGAGGTTTTCACACAACTCCATCGTTTCGAGCCATTTTCTTCGGTATCGATCTCAACAACCGATCCGACACGTTCCCGTCACGAACTCCCCGAGGAGCTTCGAGTTCCGCGAGCAGATAACGAGGGGAGAAGAGGAAGGCTCGGTTCCCAGGCTCTAGAGGACGATGCTTTCGCTGCTAGGTGCGTCAAAACTCTATCCCCGGCCCGATTGTTTTCCTCTGCATGAGAGGAACTTCTGCACACCAAGCGAGTTCTGTTTATCGCATTCCGTCGTGCGGAAGAAGCTTTGATTGGAAATAATATGAAATGAGGAGGGCTGGCCACCAAACCGGTAACCGTGGCGGCAAACCCAACAGAGCGTCCTCTCACGGAGTGGTCAACCAACAGAGAAACCAACCGACCACGCACATCGAGAAAAAGTCTGTCAACTGAACTCACATCGCTCCTTAGTTTTGCCACTCACGTTTACAGATAGCTCAGCTGAAAACAAGGGAGTTCGTTGTTCGCAATCTCTCATTTGGGCCGTCCAAAGAGTTGAGCCTCGAGAGTTTCACGTTTATCTGAGTTTAGCAACGAATCGGGCAGGAAGGTCACCTCTCGACGGTCTTCCCTCTTGTCGCTCATTCCGTTCTTGCACTTGGTCACAGCTGGAGGGAGGCCGCTGTTCGAGATGAGCTTCAGTGGAGACGACGCTGAGGTCGAGTGGAAGGTGGTCAGAACGAACTTGGGGAAAACCCCTCGACCTCGTGAGTCTTGATGATGTTGGCAGATTTGCCAAGCAAGCCCTGTTCGGAAGTTTCGCGATTAATTTGGCTCCTATCGGCTCGTTCTGCGGCTGGGAAAAGCTCGACACATTCGGACCCTCGAGAGCGTCTCGTTGAAGGGCATTCATTCGGTCATCAGAACACGAATGTGGTCGACCCTGGCGTTCCCCTTCTCGCGAGCTCAGTGCCAATTCCCATACTGAGTGTCGAGAGGGCGTTTGGAGTGGAGTAGCCGTTGGGACATCAAGAGAACTTCCGATGAAGTCACCAGAGAGCATACGTTGATTGACACGCGTCGCTCGGAGAACTAGTTCATTGGTTGTAGAGCCTGAGAGAGAACGATGCGCTATCCTCTGCACGGAATAAGAACGGGAACGGTGGAGCTCAGTGCCTCCCTCTCAGATTCTATCTCATCTATCTATCCGAGGGTGTTCTAATCTCGGCTGACATTAGGACATCCACTTATCTCGGAACACTTGCATCTTATAGACCCATCGAGCAGCAACATCGACTGTGGAGCTGGCAACAACAACAACAACAACGACACCAATGACGTTGACGATTTCAGGAGCAGCGACAGTTGTAACGACGGCGTCGATAAAACGGCCATGGCAAATGAACCGCGCACCAGCGACTTGCCAAGTCCCGAGATGCAAGTTCCCGAGTCCACCGAGGACGTCGGGCCATCTCACGCTATGCTGTCTATTAGTACGAATCGGGATCCTGCCATTTGTACCGCGGATTCGGAGTCGTTGCCCAACCAGCGGCCGTGAGGTTGTTCCATTCGAGCTGCAGCTTCGGAGCCCGGGAGCATGTTTCTCTGATTTACACTGAGATCAGCAAAACGGACTGACGTTCTGTGGGCGGATTTTCATCACGAATATCTGAGTTCTCCTCGTCGTCTCGAGAGTGCCACAAAGACGGCGCGACAGAGCTACAGACCCCAGCGTTGGTGGTCGACACACTGAAATGGAGACTCAGCACAATGAAGGTGTACGAGTCCTTCCCTCCTATTGCGGGCCAGAGCCAATCAGAATTCGGCCCTGGCTTTGTTGCGCGCCTTTCTTCGTTGCCGAAAAGATCAATCGGTGCGAAAACTTATGAGCCGAAGTTTTAGCCACAGTTGCCGTGGATTGCTAATACTGAGCCGGTTTCCGAGGAAGCAATCGAATGGATCACGCGTGGTTGCTGAGAACCCACCTGACTGGGACGTGGGCGCCCTTTGCAAAAGCCCGACAGACTTTCTTATTTCTACAAAGAAGGCCCTGGGACCGACTCAATATCTACTGCAAAGCCATTCGGACTCAAAGGAGTCGCCGTCAACTCGACATCGAGATCATCATATGGTGTTGACGAACATGACCGCAAACACGATAGGGTCATTCTCTGTCCACGCATAACATACACTTGGGTCACAAGCTACCACAGGAAAATAATCAGCATGATGCGGAACGCTGCCAATATCTGCCGCGCGTGAAAGATTCGAAATCAACGATTGGTTTCCGAAACGATCCAACATCACGATGTTAGATAGAGCGTTTCCCGCTGAGCAACGTGTTCAGCTCGGGATATTTCGAGACTCCCCCATAGCTTTTGACTCTGGTGTTTACACGCCGGAACGTGCCGAATCGATCAGAACATGTTCGGCCAGCGGCGATTTTGAGTCCTCAGGGAGATTTCGAGGCAGTTCTTCTATTCTAGAGACGTTCGAATTTATTATTAGTATTTCTGGAGAGGAGACATTCGAATTCAAAACCGTTCCTGGGCTTGTCACTCGACTATGGAAACAAATGCAGCCTCCTCGTATGCACCCCGCCTCGTCGTCTCACATGCTGTCATCGAAACCGCTTCTCTTCGATACTGGAGAGGAATAGTGGTAGGGCAGGGATAATGAAGAGGTATGAGTAGCATTACTGACTGGACTACGAAACTGGCTGCTCGACTTGAAGATTTGTCGGTTTCGTGGGCCTCCTGCAACAACAAATCGGAGTTCTTCTGAGAAGTTCATACGAGATATGTTTTTAGACAGGATACCCGTTATTCCCACTTTTTCGCGTGCGTGTCTCCCATTAGGCACCACTCCTGTGCTCGCGGTTGCAGACGATAAGTGGCTGTCCATGATATATGATAGGGCTGTCGTATTCAAATCCGAGTCTAAAACAGTCCCAATCCTAGAAGAGATGTCGGGAGATCCAACGTAATTTGTGGGAGTTTTCAACGAGCTCTGAGAGGACTTTGTCTACGAAGATACTCCTTGCATCTCTTTTCGAGCCCATATTCCAGGGAGGTTTGGAGGAGTTTTGACGACAATGAGGATTTTGCCTCATTCCCGTAGGAGAAACTATGTTCAGCGATTGTCGCTTGCTGAAAACGACTTTGCTGCCTCTTCCTTGGATCCATCAGCTCCTCGATTAGAGTGGTCGATGAATCTGTCGCACGTGCCGAGCCCACAGTCGTAGGCAGGGAGGGTTGAACTTGGGACCAGCGTTTAGATGGCAAGCAGGATGTGCAGACCGACAGATCAACGGAGGAGCAGGCAGACGCCTGAACGGTCGGGCTCGCTAGCTGCTGGCCGCTCGGAGCTTCGTTATCTGATCGGGGGAAGAGACAGCGGGCGAATCGATGGGTACTTTTTATCCTTTCCGGAAATTATCCTCGCTCGTCTTTATTGGAGTTCTGCAAAGGGGTTACCATCAGGATCTTACCTGGACTCGTTAACACTGACCAGACGGACAGCGAGGAAGCCATGTGACCGATGAGACTGCTCTCAGCTCTGAGGTTAGGTTCTGTTCGGGAACCAGATTTACATCTCGAGGAGACTCACGATGGAGCTCCTGTGTGCACTGATATTGGGATGATCCAGACCTGTGAGGAATCAGTCGACACGGATCGATCCTCGCTTTTCGTAATGTAATGGTTTCGAACGAGAGAAGTAGCGTCGCGAGGCCTCAAGGTCTCGGCAAACCGAGTTTCCGAAGGGGGAGATCAACGATTTGTGGATCAGTGAATGAGTGTCGAGCGACCAGTGGCCTGAGGCGGTCCTCCATCATCAGTCTTCGCCGCCTCGGGGACTCGTGAGGCATTCAATAAGGCCTCGTCGCTCACAATAGGTTGCCGGTTTCGAGGTCGAAGTGACCGGCGAGCATGAGGGACGGCGATCGGAGTAGCTGATACTGTCCAATAACGAAAACACGTCGATCGTCGAGCAACAGCTGTTCTCAGAGGAAGAGTTCAATTTTATGTTGATTCAAAGTCGACAATTCTCCCTTCCGAGCCATTGGCTGAGATCCGGTGTACTATGATCCCCATCATCTCGACTCGGAGAAAGGTCTTCGGTTCGTCAACTTTTCTAGTAGAGGTGAAACTTGAAGAATACATGAGACAGTATTCTGGTATGGCCCGTTGTCCGTTTCTCCTGCCGCCTTGTCAGACCTTTGTGTCGGCTTACATTGAGACCCGATCCCAACTTATAGACAGGAGAAGGTTCAATGACATGTAATTTGGAGTAAAAAAAGTTCTAACGATGCAGATGAGGGCATTTTACGCGAGTTTTCTATCTCTCTGGTATCAATTCACAAGCTGATACAAGCGCCAAAGTCCCTTGTTCGTTTTTGCAACGTTCCCGTGTCGGGAATGAATTCAGCGGCGCTAGCTCGTTAGGGAAACTGTTAGACATTTGCATAGCGGCGAATAGAAGAAGGATGCGCTGTTCATCGATCGCTTCGGCTGACTTCTGCGGAGCCCGAGAAAAGATGGAGCCCGCGCTCGCAAAACTTGCCGAGCTAGCTCATGCTGGTGGGAGGTGAGGAGAGAAGCTGGAAACACAGGTTTGAGTAAACGAACTTTGCCCCGAGTCCATCCATTCCGCTCGTCCTCCGGTTGCCAAAAAGGCTCGCTGCGTTGGAAAGAATCGAACGATGCTCGAGTTCGACTTAGGGGTCTGAGAACGTCTTGGCGGCGGCGGCATCATTGACCTATCAGAAAGTACTTGCTGCGGAACAGGGGGAATCGGATCGAGCTCATCGACTGTGGGTACTTGGGTTTCATAAGTGCCAGCATCAATCTCAACCCAAATTGTCTGAGGCAGTTGTGCTCTGGGCTTCTGTCGCTCGCAGGGCAACTCGGAATATGCGGGATCACACTCATCTCCCCGGTATGAGACAGAAAATGTTGCGCAAGCAACCCCGAGCTGAGTCCTCACTTCGTTCAAAGTTCAATTCACATTTCTCGCTCTGGGACGAGGTTAAAATTCGGATGGAAACTTCTCGCCTTTCCATTATTGTTTGTGTCCTCGATCAGAACTCGTGTTCATCGGGAGGCAGCCCGAATAATTCGATTTGGGAGCTGCATTTTATTTGACACTTTTTATCTCTCTCTCCCCTCTCAATGCAGACGGTAATCGCATTGCGAGGCGCAGCTTCGATCAAAAAGGCTCGTCTGAGTTAAAGAACACTTTCCGCGACACAGTGATGACAAGCAGAAGCGGAATTTCCGATGTCTCCAGCGCTACAGCGAGACTTCAGGAGCGAAGAGCGTTGCATTAGGCCGAATCATGGCGCTTCTACTCGGACGAGTCAGAGTTGTTGCAATTTTCTTCATCTTACCTTCCATGGCGAGCTTTTCGATTTTGTTCGGCCATCCGGACGCGGGCCCTGAAGAGGACAAACACCGTGTTTGCTTGCCCACACTTGGATTGCACACAATAATACAGTGTTTGGATGCACTCCCCTATGCTAGTTGAGTTGATTTTCTCAAACTTGCGCGTCTTTCGCTGGAACGGCGCTCGGCAGGTCCTTAGTTCATTGTTGTCCTTGTCAACAGTAAATCCTCCGTTGCTGCTGCTGTCCCCACTGCCGAAGCCATGGCTGCTGCATATGGAAATTCTCTCTCTGCCGGCTGGTTCCCGGCTCGCGCTCTCTTGTCGTGCCCGACGACGTTCGACGCGGAGCCTTTTCGGCACAGAAACATCGTCACCCCTCTGACACGGAAGACGAATTCATCGGCTGTGCACGAATCACGGAAACTCCGCAAGATCAGAGCGCGCGATGTTCACAAAGTGCTCTCGGCATGAGTCCACACAACGGGAATCTTTTGCTGTGCACCCCGATCGAGCAGGCCACAAAACGTTCCCAGAAACTTTGGCTAACGGGCGGAATCGACGGAAGCACAAAAGCAAACAGCAGGCCAAAGTCCCAATGCGCAGGTGTTGGTAAGACCCTCGCCAGAGGGGGAGTTGATTATTGATAAAATAATTTGTCAACCGCATTCCCTCAATATTGGACTTGTGTGCGAAATTACCCGCCCGTCGCTCTCGACTGTTCGCCTTCGGCTTTCCACTCCGACTTTTCCACGGAGAAGATTTTCCGAGACAACAGACTCTGGGGATGTGTATCCTCACCTGAGAGGGCTGAGCTATCTACACGTTATTGTCGCAAATCCTCGAGCTAGCTGACACGGAAAACGATGGAAGAGACGTTGAGCTGAATTTGTTAATAATTGACAGCATTTATTCGATTTCACGACTTCTGGCGGTAGCTTCCGTTCAGCTCTCGGTCTCTCCATTCGCCGCTCTCATCTATGCGGGAACTGGAGTTGCGGGAATCTGGGACAGGTTGAAAACTACCGGAGTGAAATTGTCTTGCCAGCCGGGTGGTTTATAGTGCCCGTATCCCAGCCAGTAGATGATATTCAGGAGGAAGAAACTCACAGGGAACAGAACTCTCGACACCTGCGAAGAGCGATGGTGAACTCAGTTCATAGCTCTCCCCGCCTCCGCTTCTCGCGGGGAGTTCGGGTCGACCAACGGGAACGGATGGAAGAACAAAGCTGGGCTCGATGGCGACACTCACCTTGTCGATTTGAGATACACTGTTAACGAATTGTCCCCTGGGTGCGCTGCGACGCAGTTCGTCTCGGTACTGCTCGTGACTTATCATACACATGATGAATTCCAAAAAACAGGGCAAACGTCTCGGCTGCGGTGGTGGGGGCGCCGGAACATAAGGCAGATAGCGGCTATTCAACGTCGGCATGGATGCTGAGACCCGACCATCGATATTGTTCGGTAGTCCATCATCGTACAAAGTTCGTTGTCTCAGAGCGCTGTCCAGAAGGCTGTGAGCTCTCATGATTTCGCAATCCTTCGGACAGAGAAATCAAAACCATGTCAGAGAAAGACTCGTCCTGCAAATCATAGCTCGAGATGGTCGGTAGTCGTAACTCCTGCTCCTTCCGTTTGTTCTTTCGTGACTTCTAGACCTCTCGGCGAAGGCAAAGCCTCTTGTCATCCCCGCTCCGCTCGCCCGACTTTCCCTTAGCCCATGCTCGCTCCGCGTCCGAATCTCCAATAAACATCGAGTGACAACCGCGAGTTCTTGCGAAATCCTCGCCGACTGGTGCACCAAGCCGAGAACCTTTTGGCCGGATGAAATTCGAGAATGGGAGCCGTGAGGGCGAAACTCCAAGAACAAACTCCATTCCACGTTCGGCTCGTGCTGCCGTCCTCTGTTGGGACGATTTCTCTTAGAAACCTCAACAGGAATCGGAGCCACACAGAATGAAAAGCACTGAAGAGGGTATCAGCGCAAATTGTTATTGAACCCCGCGATCTCCGGGTCTGAGAGTATCCGAGAGCAAAGCGCTTCCTCCATCGGGTATCGTCTTCATGCTTCCGAGAGGTACAAAAACGATTATTGGGCAGGAGCAAATGTCGAATTTTCCCTCGATCGAATATTTCGTCCTTCCTTCTGGCCATGACTCGCAATCAATCAATGACTTTCAGTGATAGTCTGATACACTCTTGTTCGGCTGTTCGAAGCGAGGCTCGTCCTCGGTATGAGTTCGTGGGTGTTGGAGCCTGAAGCGATTATCGCCGATTGCGATTCGGAAACGAAGGGACGGTCTGAGCTGGAAACGAGCGTAGCGGACACGCGCTTCCCCCCCAGGCTTTTGCCCGGAGAGAGTCCTCCTCTGCCTCCGAGACCCAGCCAACTATCTTACTAAAAGTGGCTTAGCCTTCGCAGGTTCCGATATGCCACGACCGGCGAGATTGCTCCCGGCAGAAGATAAAGCTTTCCTTGGAACGGAAGGGTGAAGGAACCCAGCCATGACCGCACTTCGCAGTTCACCTGTTCTCTTGGAGCAGCACTGCTCGCTTTTTAAGTGCGGGCTGGCTTTTAATAAAACTGGGTAAAATATTGCGCTTCAGGGGAGAGCTATGCTGTCGCGATCCAGAGCACGGCACGCCTCATCGAGCGGGATCATCGCGATCGCGTTCAGTTTTTCCTTAGGTTACAGTCAGCTGTGTATTTCTTCATGATGCCAGATTGGACGAGGGATATAATCGGAAGATCTTCGTCTCGGGAGCCGCCGCTGAAGGAGCTCGGGGTTCATAGAACTAAGTTTTCGTTGTCCATCTCTTGGGACATGTCGTTTCGCATAGAGCAGACTTCTTGAATGCGAACGAGTCGGCGGACCGTGTTCTCTGTCACGAAGAGTAAGTCGGACGATTCAGCAACGTTAATTGACATTCGACAGTCGAACGCCAAGAAGCGGTCTGGCCGCAAACTCCGCTGTCTCTCGGCGGACTTCGTGTAGCGCCATTCAAGGTTATCAGGTGGATTCTGCGCGAAGGACTCCTCTTCTCCCATTCTCGAACAAAACTTCAGAATTCATCGAAAAATCTCATTTTCTCTAGCTTGCTAACAGGCTCAGAGTATGCGCAAAAAGGCTGATTCGTTCTTTATATAGTTCTCCGGAATGACAGAAAATTTCTCCTATTCACAGGCCGAGGACCAAATCGAGCTGACGGTTCGTCGCTGAGCAAACTGAATTGTGTCGTCTCTGAAGGTTCTGCATGCATGCCGACGCGAGATTTGTCGGCTAACAGGATCGGAAAACTTTCAGTTGCGAAAGATTGAGTCTGTCAGGACCCGTGTTGTCTCCTAACACAAGGGCTGCCCTTTCCTCGACCGTCGAGGAATCCAACCTGATTGTCGCAGAAGAGCTCGTCGAGGTCTCACGAAACGTCCTCGGCAGTTCATGGGGAATACGCTGCATGTCGGCGGTCGATGCGGATCCCATCGAGAATGCGGCTTCTGAGAACGTTCTCGTTCGTGTTCCGATCCTCCGCAATTAAAACGGTTCTGACATCTCGCGACAAACGCAGCAGAACTCCTCTGATTCGATTGGACTCATTTCCCTCAGCGACAATTTTTTCAATCATCTCTCTCTCTCTCTTTCAAGCGTGTGGGTACCGACTCACCTTACAGCCGGAAGCATACTTATTGAAACTATAGCTTGTGGTTTCGGGGAAGAAATCGGAATTGGCGAATTCGTCTGCGGATATTTGGAAACAGTTAAAAACGGAAGTAGGAATATCGCGGATCATTGCATTCTGTTATGCGGGACATCTCTGAGCCTTAGTTGAGAAGTCAGTCGATTATTTCCCGTCATCCGCGGGAATGTCCTCCAACTTGACGGGCCACAATTCCGATAATACACAGCCCCTCACCGAGAGGAGGTGTTTCTTCGTCGGCGTCCTCGTCTTCTTCCTCTTCATATTCTTCTCGCTCGGCTTCGAGCTCCCGATAAGTTTTGATTGTGTCATCTCGTTCATCGTAGGTGTGGACGCCGGGAAAATATTCTCCGCTCCCAACCTAGAAGTCGGACTCCATTTTCATTACATTGCGTGCGATAACTTCGATGCTCAACAGCCTTCCCAGGAGCCAACCGACGAGTATCGGTTTCACCCGCATTTCGTCTGTCATACCTTGGTAAAGTAATGAACTCCGGCGAACTCTAGCAGTGAAAAGATGACGTAGGTGAAACACATGATGACGAACCAGTCCAAAGCAGTGGGATATGGAACCTTCGGCAGATCTGTGCGAGTGTCCAGTCCAAAAGTGGATAGGGTCAAGACGGTTGTCATACCTGCGAAGGCAAGGAGATCCCGCTTAGCCCAGAGTGTCCGGCTCGTTGGCCGTGTGGCATAAACCAACGCCTTGGGTGCCACGCTAAGCTAGCAATCGCGGGTTCGATCCCCGGCCGGGACAACAAATTTCTTATGTGGTAAAAAGAGGATTTAATTTATATCAGAATTAAATCTGAACCATCTTAAGACCCAAGCCCACCGCCCGCAATGGGATTTGCGAGGCGATAGGGAGTGTTACTGAAGCAATACCGAAAGGTGAATCCGGGACACTCCTGAGGGCTGGCTGAGAGGTTCAGCCGAAAACAGAGCCCAGAGTGTCTGGTATTTGTTGTCAGCGCGACTCAGGTCTGTATATGCAGTGCTGCCTTCCACCAAGTCGATGAGGTTCGTTTCCGTGGAGAGAGAACATCAGGACGCACAGGCCGAAATATGGAAATGAGATTGTTGGCGACGAAATCCGAAACCACATCCACGCGACCGAGGTCGAATAGGCAACTGATCGGAGACAAACGGAGGGAAAACGCAGAAAACTTAAGAGCGAACGTGCGAGCGCCGGGGACGAGACTGGGTTTCGCTTTCGAAGTGAGGGCATCTTACGGCTGGAGGACATTTTTTCGGTTCGCATCCTCGTCGGTCGATGCAGCCGGCAGCGTTTCTGAAGCGCCGGTCCAATCTAAGCCTCTTTGGGCGATAGCTTTGCAAAGCTTCCTACGGAACGAATCTAGCGAGTCACGTGGAAAAGACGCAAACTGGAAGCAAAAGTTGCGATTCCTTTCGTTTTCCACCCGTTTCCGTGTGGGTCGTCCACCTCAGGGCCCGGAATCTTCACCAGTCGAACCCGATTCTGCTCCTGCGAGTGGGAGATTCACGGCGTTCTTTGATGGCTTCTCTTTTGAAACGGGAATCAATCAGGTGGGAGCTAAATGCGGGTCGGACTGCGTGAATCAGTTTAGGCAGTCACCTTCGACGCCACGCTGCACACGGGGAGTCCGGGAAGTAGGCATCAGTTTGGAATGGGAAAAGAGAGAGTCAAGAGTGAGGGATCAGTTCTCGCACTTCAGGGCGACGACCCCCGACGGCGACGACCCCCGATCTGTAGGTTGCTGGGAAACGGAGAAGTTCGTCGCGAAATTTATTCTGCGTGTTTCCTCCGAGATTAGACGAGAAACGCTTCGAGGAAGAAGTGGGAAGCGCAAAGAGAAATAAAGCGCGGCAATCGCAGGCTCCGAGTCGAGGACTGAATGTTCTATCAGCCTCTTCTCCTTGGATGATTCAAAAGCTGGGTTTGGAATCCGAGGAGGAACGATACCAGGTGAGGAGTGATACCATCGCCCGGCGTGATCGAATGAATCCACTCAGTGCCGTGTAGCGACCGTTGCTAACCGGGGCCGAGTTTGCTGACAAACAAAGCCCGGCGGAAAACGTTGGAGAACGAGATACATCAGGAGGTACTTCTCGCCTCCATCAGGATCGATATCGGCCCGATACTGTGAGTTCAACGACAGCCGATTGTTACTGGATAGCGGTGAAACGTTCATAGGCGAAGCTTTCTCATCCGATAACGTCATTTGAGCTCTGGAGTATTCCCTCAGACTCGGTCTGATTAGCCGAATGGCCACGAAAAGCTCTCGTTCTTCGAGAAGGGAGACTGCTTCGCGGATTGGGAAAACAGGTCGTACTCACCGAGGCCGACGCGATCGGCTGTGGCTTCCCGGTTGATCCAAAACGACACCCAAGAGAGAACCACGAGGAGGCCACAGGGAACATAGACTTGGATCAGAAAATAGCCCATGTGACGATGTAGATTGAAATTAACTCGGAGAACGGAGTAGGTTCCTGGGAAGAGGAAACAAACAAGGAATCAACCATCCGAATTGCGTATGTCCTTGATTCTGACAATATGTTCTCATTACGTCATAGTTGGGTCGGTTTCGCGCCCATGACTTGGAGGAAGTCGATAGCCGTGAACGCAGCTCTGGTTTCCACCGATTGACCTAATCCAACAAACGACAGGTCCCGAGGTCTCGGAACATCGCTCGCCCATTTCGAGATACAATTTTCGTTAACGTGCTCGAAAAATTCGTCGGGGGGGACCGTCTTACGAGGAATATCCATGACGCGCCATCAGCAATCTGGCCTTTCTTGACTCGACAGCGTATGGTCGTCGGAGCTCCGATGGAGCGGTGCAATTTTTAGCCGTTTAAGTACCGCGCTTCGTGGAAGTTTGAGCCCTGAGGCAAGACCGACAATCTGTGGGAGTCTTGCAGGTGGTATAAAATGGAAGCGATGATTCCTTTAACCAGACATCCTCGTCCCTAAGTGGCCTTCTACAGCTTTTCAACGTCGATTTAGTAGGGACGTTTCACACGTGTTCACCTCAAGGCTGAACTTTCATCCAGGGGGATGCGACGAGACCAAACGGCCTCTGACAGAGCTGGAGACATTCGTCACCGTGTGTGTCTGAGGAAGTGAGCTAGACAATCTCCTTTGAGAATTTTCATGGTGGGGGTTGAGGTATTGAGCTCTGAGAGACAAAGGAAGCACTCCATGGGCTACTCGAGAATTTCGATATTTACCCGGCGGACCGCCGTCGGATTCCGGAAAATGCCTCGATCTCACCAATACGGACAACAGAAGTGCTCTGCTTTTGGTGATGGAAGACTCATAGCAACAATCAAGAGCTTCTTTTTTCACTGCTGCTCCGAACTCTCGATCGGCTCGACCACAGACAGCTACAGGTGAACGTGAACCGCAAATCGTAACGCTGCAAATCTAGAGGTCAACCAACCGTTTCTCATGACGAGTGTTTCGTTGACGTATGGGTTGTTTATGAGGTCGAACTGCGACAGTTGGAGCCCTTCAACCAGACCCACGGCTTTTGAAGCTTCTTTCCAGGAATAAACCATTTCTTCTCTGGTGTAGGCGTCTGGAATCGGGAAGGAATGGAATTTCGGGAAAGGAAACTGTCGATTCCAACATAGTCACAGGTGATGAACGCCCGCTGAGGCTGGTTTGAAATGGTTTGCATCAGGAGACCAATAGAAGTCGACTCCGACACTAGCACTCAAAAGCAACTCACAGCTTCCGAATACGAGGGGGCACGACTGTCGATCCATCGGGAAGTTCTGGAGCTCCATAGGACACTTCGCTTTGATGGTCAAACGCATGGAGTACAAAACCGCTCCGTCATTCGAGAGCCTGTCAATTTATCTCTGATAAATTATTTGACAACGCTGAATTCTCACAGCGTATCATCTCCCTCGTGAGACATGGTCCTCCCGAGGATTCGTCCCTAATACCAGGAGCTACATGCACATCGTTCGTTTGGCTCGGGGAGGTTCAAAACCTCAATTCACTAACTGACAGGAAGTGAAACCGGAGCTATTAGAGCCAATAATCTGGCGCCTGCACTCGAACCAGGCTCGGGTACGCACGACCGAATGGATTATCACAAAGAGTTTCTTCAATTTGAACGGTTCAAATGAATAAAATGGCACCGAAGATCTCCAAGTTCTCGACATGGATCGTGGAACCCATAGAGAATGTTCCGAGGAACTCGAAAGAGAGAATCGGATTCATAACACCAAGAAGAAAATATTTCCGGCTGGAATGAATCGCTCACCTCAAAAGTTTGTTCGGTTGTGTGATCGTGTGTAAATAAGAGCCCCTTCCATTGTGAAAATACGTATCTGGCTTCCAAATGCGCTCGAGAGTCTTAATGTGGAGAGAAATGGGTGATATAGGCCCGGTGAACTTCAAGCGGTTGTCATTCCATGCCTGACGGAAGTAGCAGTCCATAGAGTATTCCTGCGGAGTAATCTCAGATTTGCAGTGGATTTCGTTCCCAGCTCTTCAATCCGCTCCGCCGATCTGTGTGAGTCGACCACGCTGTAAGCCACATTCGCGGACTCCGAGCGCCAGGAGCTCGAACAAAACTCAGTCATCGAGAGGGAAAAACTTCGAAGAATGCACTGAATGGCGTCGAGTCATATGTTAACCCTAACGACCGCGCTACACGATGAGAAGTGGGCGAGAAATCGTCCACCGATGGCTCCCCAGTGTCCCAGTCTCGCTGATTGCCCCGTTTCCCCAGATCTCTGAGCCCAGGTTCGGTGGTCGCTCGCTCGCTGGTGTGTTCCGTTGTGATTTTCCCCACAGCGAACCGAGCATCACAATAAAAAAAAGCAAATAACGAACTCCTCTCGCGAACGATGATGCAGTCACGCTAGCGCAGTGGCAAGCTCCTCGTACAGATTGACCCAAGAGGACAGAGAGCATCGCTAGATAATGAGACGACAGGGGGCCACGAACTGGCACAATGCGGATTCGGCTTCTCCTTACCATATCCAGCTCGGAGACAGGACCCATACTTCTTATGAGCATACTCGCGACGACTCGGGTTGGCCGAACTGGAAGAAGAAGAGAATCTCAGTCCCGGATCTCGAGAGCGAGGAAGCGAGTCCGAGCGAGACATGGGCGGGATCGGAGGTGCGGAAATGCGCGTGATCGCAGGGGAAGCCCAGAGTTCAAGCGATTGAGTCGAATTTTCGTGACGGGGTCACTCAATCACGCATACGAAGAGGGAGCCATCCCTGTTTTTTTCCTTCTCTCACTGCATGCTCAATCACGTGACAGAAAAAGGAAGAGCTTCAAACATCAAACTTTCGGAGTTGTAGTTGAGTGAGATGACGTTGTTGTCGGCCGTGAGCTATAATCTAGACCTCATCTTCTGACAGTACAAGGCCGACAAGAACACGAGACACGGGTGAATGAGCGGAGCCCGCAACAGCTCCATTGCTCTCCGGCTTCGAGCGGAGCTCTATCTCCACGATCACACTGCTCTCTTCATTAATAAATTAATAGCACGGAGCTTTTGAGATCAGCCGACATCGAATCGAGGGTGATCCGTCTCAATGTGTCGCGTTGGATGAGTTGAGAAGGATGATTCGCCGCAATTCCTTCTCGGCAACAAGAGGAGGCTCTTCTCTGCGTAATGGGATTTATTGCGTAACGGAGCGCTTTCGCGCTTCTAGAGGGATGGCCCAGGTGAGCATTACGTTCAGCGGAAATGCGCGAGGGGTGCTCCGACCAGAGCGCTGCTTCGAAGTCTTCGTTGTGGGCTCGGAGGGTTTTGTCGCTACTCACCACCTTGGTAAGGCCTCTGATTGTTGTCGTAGTTGCGTAGTAACTGCTCCAGTAAGATGCTTATGTTTCTCGACAGAGCCATCTGAGCTCGAAACTCGGGTGTCGTGATGCGGCCCCGCTCCCAGTTTTTCCGACGGGAAACTTTCCCTTGACCTGGGGTTCGGCTTGACTTGACTTGAGCGGCTTCACTGCAAACAAGGAAGCTCTTCTAGAAAATCGCAGTCTCACGCACGTTCTCACCGGATGTCCTCTGGTGAATATGACCAGGGGAACGGAAGCACTCTGGGCTGATGTACCGCTTGTCAGATGGATGATGTTCTTCATTGTAACGAATCGACACGAGTTCCGAGTTGTAGCGCCCATTTGATCGTTCTCGGGGTGCGATGGACGCACAGAGCTCATCGGAGCACGGTGGGAAACAAGTGACAGCGAACAAGAAAAACTTTGTCCAATCGACCGGTCCATCATCGCAGGCTCCCGCTCGGCTAACAGTTTCTCGAGCTATAACTTCGGAATATTCCCGAATCTCCCACCAGGCCCCTCGATTCTGAGTCCCACATGAAAGAAAGATTCGCTCTCCTGGAAAAGTTTGGTCCCAGTTTCGAAAGAAGACAGTCGTCGGAATTATCGTTCGGGACTCATCTTGACCACATTTCCCCGGCAACCGCGAAAGTTGGCGAGACACGACGAGTTTTGGGAACTCGTATTCAAGCCAACCAGTCGGAAGTCCACATAGCACGATCGGAACGATGGACACGCGAAATCACTCCGAAAGCCCGCTTCTCAAACTCTGGCCGAGTCGACGAAGCTTTTTAGAGCAAACTCGGTTCCATCAACATGAAATGCTAGGATTCGTCGCGAACAGGAGTCGGCTCTTGAGTAGCATCACGAGATGAGGGTTTCGCTCATCTAGGGGAACTTCCGAAGATATTCAGCGCCGAATAAAGAAGTTCGAGGGGGCTCTTGAGTTCCACGGTTCATATTTCCAGCTAGCCGTCATGCCTATCTCTGAAACATGGGGTTTGGCAGAGACGTTGCCCAACGAGTTGGGTTTCGACGCTGCGGATCACGCCTCCTCCCCAAGCCGCGACAACCGCTACCCCTCGCATAGGCGAGACTGTAACGCGAATCCTCCGAAAACTTTGTTGAGCGCACGACTGATTCCTCGAGGTGCTCGCTGTTTCCCTGTCTCCAACTTCGTGAGGACCGACCGCGTCGGACGATCAGTGGTGCGTGAGGGAGAATTGCCTTCAACTTCGAATATCGTTTTTAAGCAACGACGAGGTCCCACCTGCGAGTAAACGCGGGTCCGGGCCGCTGAAATCCGACTTTTCGCTCACTACCGCTGTGTTGCGACACGCCGCAAACTCGGTGGCAACACGTTGGATCCGCTCGACGGGACGGGGACAAATCAGTGGAGCCGCGAAAAGTAAGCTTGAGCGACCACTACAGGATGAGAGAAACTCTGAACATCAGAGACACGCTGCTGATGACGGTGTTCACATTGAAGGACAAAAATTCCACTTCGTCCCTTTGCTTGAGTGGACAAAATTAAGAAGCTGTCCCTGATTCGTCGTTAGCGAAGTGTCCAACTGTACCGACGGCAGCGAGGGCAGCGATGGGTAGGACGCGGAATCTCTCGCTCAGGAAGTGAAGTTTCTCCTCCCGTATTCCGCCTCCCAACTTTCTCTCTTTCGCTTATGCTCCGGCGAGAAAATGGGTCAGCTCGCGCGGTGCCATGGGGGTCGTTCGTTCGGTCGTACCGACATTTGTACATGATTTGCCGCTCGCTTCCTCTCTCTGACGTATCGGTAAATGTTCGTTCCCCCCTGTTAATGGTTATGCATATGATCAACTTCATTAGTGCTCCAGTCAAAACGGTCGAGTGACCACATCCACGACACTGAGACCTTCGATTTCAAACGTAGGAGGACGTGCACGGTCGGAGGTTCGACATCCGAGGAAGACGAGAACGCGGAAGGGAGTTTGAGTTTTCGAATCGGTGCTACGACCCTTCCGTATTTTCCACGGATGTGGTCAAAAATTACGTTGTGGACACTATGAACATTGTTCCAGATGGGATCGGGAGAACAGTGGCTAATGAAGCAGGTGGAGGGAACCTCCTCCTGGCTTAAAGGTTGCAGCTCAGGTTGCGGTGGTTGGCAGGTGTTCGGGTGTCGAGTAATACGATCTACATTGATTGGCTGGCGTCGCCGGACATTCTCAACTGGCGAAAAGCGGCCGACGATGATCGAGTCAGTGCAGCGCGTCGTGCGGATAAGATGGACTTCCTCGGCTTCTTGCTCGCTCCTCCTATCAGAACCAGGATCACAGAGTAGGAAAACTGCTTACATTACCAACGTCGGTGCTCATGGCTCGATGTACAACGGGTTGCCTCCCCATTGAGTCGCTGCTCCAATGCTCCACCGCGGGTCCTGAGTCAATCTCGGATCGCTCCACCGCCCGAGCTCTGAAAATCTTGCTCTACGAAATATAGTTCACATCCTCGGAGCATCTGCCCTCGTCCGGTGGACCGAAAGCCTGTGGAACGTCGTGGGCTTGCAGCAACTCCTCGGACGATTTCCGAATCATTCGGAATCAATCGACACAAACATCGGGTCCGTGAAGTGACGCAACAAGGAAGTGACGTCGCGTATGGTTGTTGTCCCGCTAGACGCAAATTTAATATAAGTTCATCTGCCTCAGGGCATGTTGTGGTGACTGCGGCAGCCGGTGGTTGTAATGGCGGCGCTGTTGGACTCAATCTCCGACTGGCACGAGTTGAGGCTCTGCGTTTTTCACACGTCTCTCGGTCGGCAAACGGATGGATTTTGACCTCGCCGTCTCCTGCTGGAGCTTCTTCTCGTTGGGACTTTGTCGGCGGCGGCAACAGAGGGTTCTTCGAACAATCGGTCGCTTGACGAAGCTCTTCTCGATTCGAGGGAAATATAGAACAGCTATTTCGAATCGGGAAGTCGTGCTGTTTCCGAGAGGAACTCTCTCTCGGTGAGCGGGAGCATTCTGCTGTTGGGTAAATGACGGCGGGCGTCGAAGGCTGTCAAGCGACCGCAACCAGTCTATATTCACGTAACCGCCAGGCGGCTGAATGGAGAGATCAGTCCGTACCACGCCAGCAGAACTTGCTCGGCCGCATCGATGGGATCTCGAGCAGGAGGTCAAGCCTGACGGAAGGCACGAGCCTGAGTACCTGTCGAGTTCTCTCAGTACCTAGCTAACTTCTGCGGCTTGGGTTGCGCGAAACCACCCAGGGAGCCTTCATGGAGCTGGCCCGATAGAATCTAAATAGGACTAGTTTCAGCGGAGGGACGCGCTGTTTGCCTCCGAAGGAAAATGTCCACGCATCCGCTGCAGTAGCAGAAATATGCGCGATAGACCCAAAACCAGGAGAACGGAACGAAGCGGTCAGAGCCTTCGCGCGAGTTTGAAGAAGCCCCAATATTTTCTTCCCGCTGAGCATGTCACAACGGAGGAATCGAACGGAAATCAGCGATTGGGACGGATGTCTGCTAGTCGTGTTCGTCGGGCACTGGTCTTTCATCCAACAATCGACAACCGCTTCTGATGTGATTGATTAACAAGTTTAACAAATCATTTTCATTGTTGCCGTTCGTCTTCCACATCCTCCCTTTTGGAGACTCTCTTGCCTAGCCACTCACTATCCAACCAGTCCGACTTTCTTCCTTGCATTCAGTATGCTCGGCCGCCCGTCTGTCAGTGAGCTCAGGGGCGGACATTTATTCACTCAGTCAGTCAGTGAGCAGACCCAAAACAGAGATGAATCCGTTCGTGATTTGCTCGAAGTGACTTGCACCGAAGTCCATTGTGAGGAGTGGGACGAGCTACGTCAAGGGAAACAGCGCTACTTCGGGATAACGGCGCGATTTCGAAGAGAGCGGGCGCTATCGGTTTTCTCTCGTCGTTCTCTCACGTCTGTCCCATTCCTCTCCAGAATCAATTCGCAGGTTTTGCGCTTCAGAGACCTTTTCCCACTTCTCCCTCTTCCATCGAGGAGAACGAACGGGAAGTGTTGATGCCGAATGACTGAGCGCACCGAGCGAGCCTCGCGGGAATTTTTAAGCGCTTATGCGGGGAAAATCTCGAGTGACGTGAGAGATCGACAGAAAGGGAGAAAATAAGCACGCGACGAAGGTATACAACAGGAAATCTCGTGACCACATGGAGCGAATTGAACCAGCCTCGAAGGAAATGTTCGGCTGGACACGAAGCCTAAAGTGAAGGTGTCACAATATTTTTGTGTGGGCTCCAGCAGAAATGAGATCGAAGTCCTGGGAGATGCTGAAGTCGTTTCACACGAGAAAATGCTGCCTCGTGAATCTTGCAAACAAGCTGAGGCCATGCATCAGGTCCAGGAACCCATAGACGTAACTCTGTGTTTGATTCTCCGCTTTAGGATTCCCGACAAGCTTCATCAGCAGCAGGGAGACGGAAGACATCTCTCGTGATTCGCGGTCGTGAATGGAGCACAGAATATGCTCTTTGGGGTCCCCTACGAGTATGCGACGTCATCTAAGCGGGATTATCCCCCGTATTGTATTTCATCCTCCCGTCTCAACCTCATCCACCTGCGTTTGCTGCTGCCGTCCTCCACTCCAATGGTCTTCTGTCGAGATTTTTGCAGCGAGTGGGCGAAGCTTATCCTCCCCTCCCCCGCTCAGATAAGCGATTGTTTTTACGTTGACTAGGGAGAAAAAACATGAGGGCCACCAGGGCCTTTTGTTCGGACTCTGCGGCGGTGGTACCGAAGATGACTTGACCTGAATCTTATTAGTTCGCGCCCACCTGTGGCCCGAGGTGAGCCTGCGGAACGAATCTCGCACGATACACCACACGCGAATGAGAGTGACGCACGAACGAACTTCTGTTGAGGATTCGTACTTGACTCCGTGAGTACACAGATTTTCCGAAGGCGGATTTGATTCTCGGCCTCTTGGCGAACATCAGAATTAGCCGTTTTCGAGAGCGCAGCAGCAAATTCCGAAGCAGCCGAAACTCGGAATACCATCAACGGGTGATCCTAGACACATGAGCGAATCGGCATGGTGGGTACGCTCCGAATATTTTTCCGGACAGGATTCGTAACGTCGCTTCTGAGTGCGGATACGTGGATACATCGGACGACCCGGTCTCAATTCTCACGAGCATTAGCCAACGATCGAGTTAATGAGGCCAGAGCGACGGGATGGGACGCTAGATCAAAGGTATGAATAGTTTTCTTTGCTAGGGCGGAACACCTGTTCATGCCCCACATGAGACCTTCCTCATATCCTACCATGTTGTCCGGAGGAATGACCGATCTGAATCCGGACCCATCGCCGAGGCAACGCAAGTTCGTTGCGCTTATCCAGTTGCTCAGTTCCCCAGTGTTCCGGAGCTATCGCTTTTAAACGCTACCCGAGTTCCAGAGTGGAAAAGTTTCTACCGACACAGCTCACTATCATCGCACGTGCTTCGACGGAATCGCTTCCCCACGGTCGCAGCGAGGATGCCTCAGCTGTGCCCAATAACAGATCGCACATAACGCCAGGAGTAACTGCGCGTCACCAATCATCGAAGCCGAATGCTCCTCAGAGTGAAAAGAAGCGTCGGGGAGCGACCCTTAAACCCCTGGCAGAGGCCAATTTGGCAGCACTCAACCCGGCTGAGCATTCAAGCGGAACTATCCCGGTGACGAAACTTTTGTTCTCTGCAGTTTTCAATAGGTAGACAACGCCAAGAGCACCGATAGTGGCGGCTATAGCGTCAGACGAGGTCGTCGGTCAAGGTGATTCCGTGGTCCAGATGATGACAGCGATAGCCACTGAGATTGCGCTGGTGGCAACTGCAATTTCCTTCCATCTAAATCAGACAGTGTGGACAGCACGCACGCGCTCCCACAACGGCTCTTCCTGGGTGGACAAACACTGGGATCTCTCTGCCCAGAGCCAAACCGTAACCCTTGGCCTGATCAAATTATAGAAACTGTTGTTCTGTCGCAGCAAGAAATGCAGGCTTCGCAAGCGAGTGTAAGGGATAATTTAGCCATGTTTTTTCTAGGCGGACCCATCAGTAGCGTGATTACGTTAAATGGGGTTGTCGTCTTCGTTCAATGGCTGCCGGGCTCAGTGACTGCGTTCAGGCGAGCCGCTCGGTCGGCCTTCTTCGTACATGGTCCTAGGATGCGGCGCCAGCGTAAACAAGAGAGCCGCTCTCAACAGTTTTCGAGGATAAGGACCTATCGTTACCCTGCGACGAGAATGACCTTCCAAGGGACGAGAATCCACACGATCTCGTCCAGTTCATCAGACCCTCTCACCGCAGCAGTTTCACGCAGGAGTTATCAGGGTCTGGCTCTGAAGTACAGATCAGCCAATCACTTGATGAACTCGACCAGTATTCCCCAAACTGGAACCGAAGGAACTCGACGGTTCCACGTCCCCATTCCCAGGGCGTCGACATGTCGCATGTGGCGCAAGGATCCATGATCTAATCCCGGACCCATTGGTTTACCTAGATGAGTTCTTCCAAGCCTCTCCGATCGTCTTTTGGGCTATAGCAGCTGTCAACTTTCTCGCATTCGTCGATGACGCCTTGCGTACACTCGTGCCCTCCGTGAGGACTAATCTTGGGCGACGCCCTCGATCCATACCTCCCATTACATTAGAATAGAGGGATCGGTTCGACAGAACTCGATATGAGACCTTGGCCGTTCAGGGGAGAATGGAATTCGCTGGAATATCGAGTCGTATTCGGCGCCATACTTCTCACCGGATTCCGATACCCGAAAATAAATTCAAGATGAAGACAGGACTCGTTATTGTTTTCCTGAAGTATGATCACTCTGAATAATCAACTCGCCCAGAACTTTTTTCTCTCTTCTGTTGATGGCGGATCCAATAGCGATCGTATCATGGCACCAAGGAGCTCGGGAAACGCTGAGCCAGGGAATACGGTACCAAATCCGAAATAACGAGGGAGAACGGGTTTCCTAGACCAACGTATCAAGTTCTCGGAAGCGGTGATCACGACAAAGAGGCCCGCTCTACCAGAGATCTGCCGGACGTCGTCAATAAGAATGTCGTTAGACAATTTCCGTGCGCGCTCCGACTGATGTGAGCGACTGTCCCACAGTGGCTGATCATAGCGCGCATCGTGTCCTCCTATTCGAAGCCGTATTCACATTCGGGTCGAAAATCTTCCGAGCGTAATGTTGGAGGTTTATTTATCCGACGAAGCCCGAGTCGTGAACCCTCGAAGAGAAGCATGTCTCCGTGGTGTTTGCCATTCACGGAAGCTGACGCGGAGTCGATGCACGCTCAGAAGCTTTCGCGCAAGAGTGAGTGATCTGCGAGAAGTGCCAGCGCTGCTTGCAGGATGGAGACTGCGCAGCTCGTCTCGAACGCGTGACTTACTCGATCTCCAAATCGCGCTTCGCCACAGCTGCTCTGAATGACATCCAGCTCAGCTTAGTTACCGATTATCTCACACATTCACTCAGTTCAATATCGGGTTATCGTCAAAGCGTTGCTGCAGTTGACAGCTCGGCAGCTCAGCGGACAATATCGGACTTGCTCCAACAGTTGATATGCCCAGTCCGTTTCGGCATAGCCGTATGTCAGAGAAAGATGTCGTTTTCGTTCCCGGGAACATTCCCTGCTCTCAGGTCGTCGCTCGCTGCGCTCATCGGATGAGCACCTCTCGTTATCAGTCATGCGATCGTTCCGAATGAATAGTCTTGGAATCAGCTGCGGAGGCCACGTCGAAATCCAGCCCAGTCCCCATTGGAGGGAACGGAGCGCCGGGAATTATCCGGAGAAGGAGAGGGGTGATCCCAAGTTGACCACTGGTTTCACTTTCACCGAGTACAACGAACAGCAATTCGACGCTGACCTCGACCGCGTCAACATCCCGAGGCGAAGCGATCTTGTTGATTTACGTTGGCTGATTGAGCGGATGGTGTTAAACTAGTCAGCAGCTCTGGCGTGATCTCATAAAACAATAGGTCCGTTATCATCGCACTTTTTGGAGCTGAATCGCATGGCTTCTGGTTGAGAAAAATGCGGATCGCTCTCCCTTTTCGATCCTTTACTCGAGCAGAACTTGGTTGCACTAAAAACGCCCATCAAAGTTTTGATGCGTTTTTTTGAACCCTGACCGACGGATCACTTGTCGAATCCTTCTCTGGAACCTGTGGCGTCGAACGATATCGCAATCGTTCCAAGACGGAAGTGTACTTCATCATCGTGAATATTCTGACACTTGTTGACTGAACTCAGAGACGCCGTCTTCGGACTCGTCTCTAAGACTGAGTCTCAACCCGTCCGCGGCTGTCCTCCGTGGAGAAGTCACGCGAATCGTCTCGAAATGATTGCTAAAACAGATTTCAACACGGGTTCAATGTCAGACCACTAAGTTTGTGATGCTCGAGGTCTAAGATGAAAGGAAGGGATGGACGAGGAAGCAATAACCATTCGTTCTCCATACGAGCAGACCTCCGGCAGTGAGCGAGAATTTCATGGATCCACAGTGAGAATGTCTGAATTTTCGACCACGATTTGCGGACCGGCCTCGAACGTCTGCCCTGTGAACCGAAGTTCGCGATTTCCTCATGATCTGAATTCCCGGCGATGAACTCGAGCGCGAGCGATCAAGTCTCATCCGGCGCCAACAAATGAACAACGTGGCCTCATACGGGGTTAGCGTGCGCTGGAACAAGGGCTGCACGGAGGGACTCATTCGCAGTTACAGAGTACTTTGATGCTGTTCAAAAGTTTCGGCGGTCGCCACCAAACTCGATTAAGCAAACAGCCAGCCGCTCAGCACACGGTGCCACCCGTTGGTCAGAAAACGGCTGAAACTATAGCGACTGAACCCCGATTGAACGACATTTGCAATGCAGATAGATGCCCATGCTGTAAAGGCTAAGTGTTTCTTCGGTCTGAAGCTCTTTCGGGAGCGCCCCCCGGATACCCCATTAGGCGAGAGAGCAGTCCGACCGCAGAAGCTGCATGTTGTCATCTGTCCACACTTCTGATGGTTACTTCCCTCCAATAAAGCTGCAGTCAACAATGCTTTCAATATGTTTTGCCAGCTCCACTGAATATTTCATGAATCACGAGGGCCCTTGAATCAAGGATCTTGAACTTCGCTCGTTAGGCGGAGCAGGAAGAACCCGAGAGCTGCAGATGAATCGGGCCGATTCATATCCACGTGGCAGGACATACTGAGTCCCGGCCAACGTATGTATGCTGCTGGCGATATCGGTTGGGGATCTCCGATTTTCCCTGCAGGGATAGGTTGGCCATATGGCCGGGAGAACACGTTGGAAAATCTGAATCCGTTCCAGCACAAAAGCTGACTAGATTTTCGCATAGGCCTTGAAAGCCCGACAAATCGAGTTCTGTGGCTGTTGGCCTCGATAAGTCCCCAGCTTTTGCTTGGAATTTTCGTCACATTAATGGCTGAAATTGAATCGACGAGTTTATGGATTTTGTGACCCTCTTTTCCGAAGGAGCAACCCTCGCTCCTCCGATCCATCCCCTCGCCGTCTCGAACGAGCACGATGGGTACTCCTATCGATTCTTGGCAAGCGGTGCCTCCTGACGAGGTTCCGGGAATAACATTCAAGTGGCAAAATCGGAGGAATTCAGTGGCTTTTGGGAGTGAACATTGTTTTTAGCCCGTAGCTCTAGAGCAGGCTCCTCGAGCTCCGAGATCTGGTCCTCTATGAAATTCCATTCCAAAACTGGAGTGATTGTGAGCTGAAAGAGGGCAAAGCTCTGTCATCAGGTAGTCAACAGCGAAACAGCTCCCAAAGCAGCTCGGATCTGCAATAAGCTTGCGGTCAAATGGCAACTCTAGTCAGACTCGGGGATAGTTTTCTTCCACACCAGAGTGATCATCGTTAGCTCAGCTCCGTGAGTTTCGTCCTATATGTCCTCAGGGTCATCATTTCGCAGATGTGCGGAGAGGAGGGATTACCCTCCAAGGTTTATGATTCAACTTTCAGCGTGAAATCCCTGGGGTGGCCAGCTATGGCCCGCTGGTTCTGTCGAAGGAGTCACGGCTTCGAACGTCATTCTCAATAAGCTTGCTACATCCATCATGACTTGCGCGTTCCGCCGTCTCGGCTTCCTCCTTTTACTTACCAGAAATGAGCAGCCAGTAAGCTCAGTGTGATTTTCCAGTAGAGTAACATGGGTCACACTCTCACCGAAACCTTGCAGACACGATGGGGAGCTTCCAGGACGCGGTCAATCAACAACAAGTATGCGAAGGCATGGGATCAAACGAGCAATCCACTTGTAGCAGAGATCATCGTTGTCCTGTTGAAAGATATACTGACAACGGATGAACACCAACAAAAAATTGCGAGCAGCTCTACAAGAACTTAGCGTCGCTGTGTCATTGACTTGATTGAAAAGTTTGCGAAGAATCAGATCGGGCTAGCTTTGGCGGCCGTGCTCCCACGCAATCTCTGAGGGAGTTCAGGAGTTTCTTTCCTCAGATCGGAAAAGTGGCGGCGCTGTAATCGTCATGTGCTCGGCCTCGTGGTCCCTTGTTTTGGCTCCGCCCGGGGAGAGGGTCCAGCCATGGTCCTAGACCCAGCTTATATTCCTTCCATATTCGAGCTAAAAAAGCAGTATCACGCGAAGACAGCGGTGGACATAGATCATCCGGTACAGGGCATTTCATGGAGAGGAGAGTTAAGAGGGCTCTGATCTTTTTCAAGTCGGGAGGAAACGAAAATCTTCAGACTAGCGAGCAGAGTTTTCGCGTGCGCTTCCCCCGACGCATTTCAGATTTTGAGGACCTGTCCGCGGAGCTCAATATTCGTCGAAAGGGAAGTCCAGATCGCTTGGCCAGACTCCCTTCGAACTTTCGAATGCTATTGCTACACGGGCTTCACGGGACGTCGGTGTTTTCTAAGGTTTCCGACGACCTGCAGCACTCCTATAGTACGGCGGAAGGACATTCAGCTTCCAAAATGAAGTAGAAGGCTTCGTCGAGTCGAACTGGCCCTGGTTTTCGATTATGCAACTAAGAGTGTGGCGCGGACGGTGTGGGGGAGTATGGATGAAGAGAGTGTCCCTCCGTATACCTTCATGCCGATATCGAATATCAGAAAGCCGACTCCGCGATCCGCGGGAGCCAGAAGAATGATATGTGATACCGACCGTTCAGTTTCCTGTTCGTTCCTCACCCACGACAGCGAATTTCCCATTCCGTGGCCGCGGAAATCGTTCTTCGTTGGAACAGCTGCGAATGGCTATGAAGCTCCGGTCAAACTTTTCAATTTTTCCCCTGGACTCACGTAACCTCTTGATGTCTAACCTGAGAGTCATGAGAGGCCCGATGATCGGCGGCGCCAGGCACCGTCCGTACCATCGTTCTCGCCCCACGTAACAGGAGGTCGTTCCCGGTCGGCGACGCCTACCGCTCTAACGAGATTGGAATATGTCTTTAATAGTGCAGCCGGAATGTGTCCTGGAGCACCCTGAGCCGATGACGTGCGAAAGGTTTCGAAAGAGCTCCGGAACTCAGACATGGACCCCGAGCAAACGTCTCATTGCTGCGAATCAGATCAGCGGTCGAGCTAATCGCCCAGCTTTCGGCGCCATCTGAAATCGGAATTTCCGACAAGCTGTCTCACTTTCCAACGCCCGAGCTGGACAAGGAGAGCGATGAAAACTCGTCACAATCCGGATGTCTGACAATATAGGACAGCTAACTTCCTTTACCCAGCTTACAGAGGTCCAACTAACGGAGCACGGGATTTGTCGTGCACGACCTAGGAGAGCATGCTCCGCATGCAGGATACTGGAAATATCCGTATGCCAATGTTTTCGGGGAGTGGGGACAGGCTGAGCTGTTTCACATTTAGACGAGAAAAAATATGGCTCCTCGTCTACTGTTCGCTTCCGACGAAGTTGGCCATTCCCACGGGCCCTTCGGCACAACACGTCGAATTTCCTCGGTACGAAACTCCACATCAATTTCGGTACAAGGCTCTGGATATGTATCTTCGCGAGGCTCTCGGCGAAAGTGGAGTTCTTCCCGCGATGAGGGAGGAGAGGTCTTCGAACCTGATTCCGTTCGGGACAGCACCGCAGAAATCAATACCGTTGGCTCTCCTCGCAGACTGCTCGTCGGGTCGATCGTGGACCATCAATGATTTTGTCCAATTGTTCCGAAAGTTGTTCCGCCGCGGGGCTGGTCCGCTGACTGGTCCGTCCGGCTGATTTTGTTTCCCTTGCTCCCACCCTGGCCCTGACTCCCCATGAATCGTCTAGTTTCAGATCGCTTTGGATCCTCATACGTCGGCGATATGATCTGCTTTGTTTCTTTGACTCGGCCTTTCCCTCTTCATTCACTAGCGGAACGAATTTCGGTTTCCAGAGTGAAGTTCGATGAGGCTCCTTGGTGACAAGCTGCAAGTTGGGATTTGAGCGGGGAACTTTTCCGACGTGGCGGGTCGGTCGCAGCTACACAGTCTCAACGACTCGGTGCCATATCCAACCATGAGAGCATCGTAATTACGAAAGCTCCCCATCGCTCAGCCACCTAGTGAACGCCCATAATCACTATGCACAGGCTTTGCCGACTTCAGCAGATAAATGAGAGTTAGTTACTGTTTTAGCCGTTTGCGGAGACGATCTAGAATCGATCATGATTAAGATACAATGAATACTCTTGGAACCAATCCTCGTTCCGATTTTGATCGATCATCGCGATCATGTTCACTTTCTACTCTTTTCTGTTCTCATCAGCCGAAGAAAGTGACTGATGGAGGGCTGGTCGCGAACGAGCGCCCCACCGAACAGCGTGCTTTAGATTCTTGTTGGAAAAGGAATGAGAAAACTCCAACAGGGATAGGGAACCCGGGCACCACATCTGGTGGACGGCTTACTCATCATATGGAGAGGTAGAAAACTGAAGAATGCGGAGTTGAGACCGTGAAGAAAAGAAATCCTCTTCCCCAACATGTTCATTCCACAAGCTACCCACAGCGATGGCCCTTTTAGCGCAGAGCCCTCAACCGCCGCCCGGATACTCTGAAAGTTTTCAGGCCGCACGCGGAGAACTGGAGCTGACCGCGATTTCGTGGTGTGGTTACAGCTCGGGCTTGAGAACCGAATAGCGAAAACAAGCGGCGCGAGCTTGCATGCACAAATGAAAGGAATACAACTCTATCAGAGAAAGATACAATGGTTCGGAGGACCGCCCCTGCCTTATTGCCGGCTGGCTCATCGATCGAAACTCACACTCGTACTCAATCAGAGAGTCGGACGGTAGATCGGCAGGCTGGCTGCAGAACCAGTCGGCACACATCACTGCGGGGTGCTTCGTGAGCACGTCCCACCGCACAAGCCCACAGAGAATTTTGAAAGGTCGCCCGCTAAAATCATGAGCTCCAGAAGGTCGCTGATCATTTGTAGCGACTTCAAGCGCCCAGAATCAGCCTAAGTTTCACGGCGACCTTGGGGTATCACATCTTCGAAAAAAAGCGCGCGTAGAATTCTTCGATCCGTGTTTACTCGCGTTCACTTCCGGGGTTTACAAAACATTGGCGCGGCTCAAAGTCGTCCCATCACGTCGAGCATCCTCATGTAACCAGTAGGGGCTTCCTTTCAGTCGGCTGGATGGACAGCTGCATCATATCGGTGAGAATTAATTTCGCTCACCAAAATCGATGCCGAGACTGGGACCGGAAGAAAGCTATGCTTGAAGTAGTATCATGGAGGAAATTTTAATCCAGACCCTCCGCTCTTCGGTAGCAAAGGTCACCAAATTAGTGGATTCAGGAAGAGCTTCGATTGTACAACACTGTAATGGAGCGCTGTACGCTTTGTCGAAAAGTCTTATTCGTTTATTCAAATCATGTGTGGATCTCCTCCGTGGGTGCTGCAAGCGCCGAACCATTCCCTCAAACTGATTTGGGAGGTATTTCCCTGTTCTATACATTGGAACCGGGAAACGGTTTTTGCGACTTCGAGCCTTAGCAGAGGAATCTCGGAGAGCCCTCAGAAACGCGAGCTGATCGACGAAATCCCAAAGGAGAACCCGAGTCTCTGGACCACCGTGAACCCAGCAGAAAATAGCGCAGTGGTGGCTCGGAATCACCGTTATCGAATCACCCAATAGCATGGCGCGCGTGAAAGGAGCAGATCAGGGCAAAGTCACAAATATCGATCGCTTTCTTGCGTTGACCTCGCGTCCAGTTGTGCAACGACTGAGTAATTCTTCTGGGCGTTGGGTATATTCTGTTAAAACCTTTATTCCTCCCCAAGGGGCAGTTCAGGTGTCGAGGTCTCGCTCCGACTTAGCCGTGGCGGCCAAGGTGGACCGAGCTTTTCGATACGGCTGTCAGTTCGCGTATGTGGCCGCATAAATTGGTCTACGGACTAATGACGAGTAACAGTTCTCTCAGGTTCCAGATGCGACCGCTCATTCTCTGTTCAGTGTACGCTGCTTCAAATCACGTGAGCGAAAACCAAGCCCGCATGCGGTCGCGCCATCAGTTTCAGCTACGGCGCGCGCGTACGTCTGGATCCGACTGGGGGCTCGCATGCGTGTGTGTCTAGGCTTCGAACATCCGCATAACACTTTGTCGCGAAAAAGCATCTATCGTGTGTCGTCGACGGCGGCGACGATAGCGACAACATCAACGACGTCGAACGCGGCATTGGCGACGACAACGGCGACTACGTCGTCCATACGGCTCAACACAAAGAGAGGGTGCCAGCTAGCCGCCGTTGCTGGGCCTGGCGAGGGGTTTCAGCCGCGGTTCAGCAGGAAAGGTGCGGATTTGCTCCGGCTCAGCGCTTGTCCGAAAAACCGGCAGTATAGTCCCAGTAGCAGTGGAAGTATATGATCCATGAAAATGGTGAGTGGATTTTTCTCCGTATGTACGCTAATTTGCTCTTGGAAGTAACCTATGACGCAGACACTCTCGAGACTAGATAGTACCCGCCGTTCCTCGACTGCTCCCCTAGTTCTATATGGCGCCCGCAACTGCGGAAATGAAATCATCCACTCTTAAGTTCTCAATGAGTTTCGCACTCAAGTCCAACCGGGGAGATTCCATCGCTTCGGGCGTTATCGAACAGTCGACGCACAAGGAGGGAACTCTGGCGAGCCTGGTATAAGGTTTTGGAGCAAGAGCACGAAGCGCGAATAAGTCCGCTGCTGAAGAGCTCCTCAGATGCTTTCCTCGCTTACCCCCTTGTCAGACGGTGGGCCAGACAGACATCTGGTCGACGATAACGCGCGTGTCACTTCTATATAAGTTGGTGCCGCTCGTGACGCAAGCGAAGTTTCGTAACTAGGTATAAACGTGTGAATAGTGCATCCGGGACTTGCTCCAGCTCCGATCCGTTGTTTCGACCGTTCAATTAAAGAAATCCGTCCACAATATCGGCGTCGATCCCGGGGTCGATTGCCTCGCCGCAAATCTGATCCAGACTCGCATTGAGCTTCTGCGGAATCGTCGTTAACGAGAGAAATCGGAAGCGATCGGTGTTCGATCAAGATTTATGAAGGTACGCGAGGATTTGGATTAGACAGTTTCCGTCGTTTGCTTGTTGAACTCCGGTAGATCTAAGTGACATGGTGTATGATCTTTTCACGAACGGAGTTCTGCTGACACTCGGTCAGATTTCACGATCACAGTGCAGTCACAGATCCGTCTTCGACAGATTGGATAACCTGCGGCCACAGATGAAACAGAAAATTCCGATCACTTTCGATAGTGAGGCTGTTGTCTCGGCGGCGGCTGACTGGATCCCAAGCAGGGATTCAGCGTCACTAAACAGAAGTGGCAAAATGTTGCGCAACGGTCATCGAAGTTTTCTTCAATGGAGTACTACCGAAGGTCAGTGGCTGTCAATCATTCTGCGGCAGAAACATTACGACTGACTGACTGGTAGGCCGTTCGAGAGGCTGCGTGGATGCCCGACAATGTCGAATCCATTTACCTTGACAACAAAAAGTCATCACTAGTCATATTGGTTTACGCCGTCCATATCTCATGTGATTCACCAGAATTTCTCAAAGCCTCCCCGTTTTTGGATTTTTTGCTGCTCTTCCGTGCTCGGGGGGAACGCAAACACGTAGGACAGCTCATTCGGAACAGGAGACTTACGAACTGCCTCGAACGAATCTATTTGGATTTTCGCCTCCATTTGTTTTCCTTTGCTAGCTCTCAATTATCGTCTTGGGAGGGATACTAATCGATTCCCAAGGAGCAAGAGGAGAGGAACAAACAGAAATTCGCGTAATAGATCGCTCACTTCGGAAGCCATCCTCGACCACTTTTCTTGTTGCATTTCGTGTGTTCTCTTTCGGACCAGCTTCTATGGTCTTGCTGTGTGCTCAGCCACCAACCGCTCGACCCCCGAATTCCAGAGGTCGAAATGCCCGACATGAATTCCTACGCAGTAATTGGGATCTCGTTATGAGAGGGGCTGGATTTGTTGACTCGCCGCGGCTGCTGATTCGAGGTGCACGTCGAACCTCTGGCATGTCTGGAGCTGCCTGAAGGTTTCGCTTGCTCGGCATCGCGGTCAGTTCTGCCTGGAACGGTGGCTTTGGCGTACAACTGTGCTCGCTCCCGACTGTTTGTACTCGCTCTGGTTGAGATACCACGTTCTCATTGGTATTTGTTAAGTCTCCAAAGGACGATCGAAGTTGGAAAGTAAGTTTTCGTGTGTTATTCATGAAGTGGTTGTGGAATGGTTCACCTCGGGCGAGGTCCCCTGGGCTTGGAGAACTCTGCTCAGGTGTACGAGTCAGATGCAATAGCTCCAAGCCAGTGCGTTATCTTGTTCGGCTTCTATATATAACGTCGAATGATTTCAAGGCAGATATCGCGTTCCTAAATTACCCAAATCAATGATAAAACATTGTGACCTGCGATATTAGCTTCGTTGCGCTGCACGCTTGAGCCCACTTGGAATGGGGAAGGGTGTGACAGGGTAGGGCATTTGAGAGTCGAGTATCCGGAAGTCGCGAGTCCTGGGCAGTACCTGCTGGGATGCTCTGGGTTAGCGATTTCTTCGAGACCAATCGCGAAAAACAGATGCCCGCGGAGTGCCGCAGACCGTGGGGCGCGATCCTTGAATGTGACTCGAATTCCCTTAAACTTGCCAAGAAGTGAACAGCGCGATATTCCCGTCCTCCGGAATCTGGAGGAAAGTACGGTTCGCTTTCGAATAGGAATATATAGTAATAGTAAAAAGTGATTTTGTTCGCTCCCATTACAGAGCATCGTGTTTGGCAGGGCGTTTCAAATGAAGCCAATCATCTTGCTATCGTTCCTGCTGCACTATTCGGCTTACTTTGATTCCGCCGAAGGGAGTCAAAGAAATTTCAAAGAGGATGTCAGTGTTCTCTTGAATCCGGCACAGAAGCTTCTCCTACCGATAGGTGAGTGCTCACGAATACCTGTTCCGTGCTTCCCCCCTCTACTCGCTTCTCTTGTGTTCCCAACTTTTAACGGCCACGAGGAAATCGTTATACCGGAACGATATTCGAGAGATTCTTCCAACGAGTCGCCGCATAGTTCTGCGGCATCGAGTCTCGAAAATTTTGAAATCTCAAGAGATCACCATGAGCTGGAGTCGCGGGAATCCGTGTACAAGTTAAGGTCGCAGCAAACGAGCAGTTCGCTCTCTTTTTTTTCAGGAGAAGCTTTGATGTTCAATGAAGAACTCTCGGAGGAGTGCACTACAGCTCTCTTGAGAACCGGTAGAGCACTCCAGAGTGGCAAAATGTGGGCCAATAAAAGTGAGTATTCGGCCTGAAATTGAGTCGCCGCGCTTGATTGCCCTCGAACTCGTTCCGAGAACAATGGTCACTCCGCCTTTGCGCTTGGAAGAGCTAACAACCTGAATTTGCAGTGTTGATTTCGAACGGATTCATACCGGAGAACATCTTCCTCGGCCAAACCCAGGCTCACGGCAGCTTCGAACAATGTCTTTGGCAGCCGGAGCCATCAGGTATGGCCACTCATACTCACGGTTCCCGACAGGAATCGTTGACTAAATGGAAATGGCGTGGGCAGCCTCACAAATTCGTCTCTTTCCTTTCCTCGTTGCAGATGATGAGGCACAGGACGACCCACAAGCGCACTATTGCAAAGTGAAACTGGGTTTCAACGGAAACAACTCCTTCTACAAAAGCCTGACTTCCGAAATTCACGTGGGTGTCCCTTCCTTTAATGGTAAATGATATTTGTTAGAGAACGCTCGCAGGCGGTGGGACTTTCTGAAGCACCCCTGATAAGTTTGAAACTGCGGAGTTGAAAGGAATCTCCTCTTTTTGCCGATCAGAAAACGTCTGGCCTCAACGTTCAAGCCGTTCCTGAAGTCATCAAAGGGATCTACACAGGACTTTTCGCCTCCTTGTGCGTGCCGCGGGACTGCTCCAAGCAGGACGTCCAGATTGCATTGAACACGAGTGAGTGGAATACAATCAGAGGCGGATCGAGCTGTCGAAGTTTTTGAAGTTGACGTCGTCTTTGGGAGAGATGTGATTATGCTTTTCGGAAGAGCTTCGACCGCGCTTCACGACAGAGGAACCTGAGCTTGTCGGATCCCCCTAACTTTGGAAATTGGTTGCAGTTTCGGACATGTATGGACTGCGAGCCGAAGTGAGCTCCTGTCAGAACGGCGATTCACCTCCATTCGAGATCCATCAAATGGTCATACTGTGAGTGCGAGTCATTGTTGACGATCGGACCGATTGACGCGGGCCCCAGGATCATATGTTTACTATGGCTGAATTTTAAGGTTCATCTTCACCTGCATACTTGGTCTCTCCCTGGCGGGAACCGTTCTCGACATGAATAACTCACTTTTCGGAAAGTCGTTCCCAGGTATGACGTCGTGGCAAGTATGAGAAACAGCTCATGTTTTGAAAAAGAAATCAATTGGGTAGTTTTCGAGTGAATATGGGCGGAAGGGGAATTCGCGGGAAGTGGGGGGGGGGGAGGGCACTGAGGGTTGAGTGGGACTTCCCGATGTAGAGCTTGAACTACGAGCTATGGTTGGAGGCTTGCTCTGCAGCTCATGGAGATTCGTAGACTCTTAACATACACCGTGCGGTGGGATATTTCCGAGGGGGAGTGTCATTTCCTGTTTACCACCGACTCCCATATATTTTCTGCTTTCAGGAAGGTTCATGCGCTGTTTCGCCATGTCGAAGAATTGGACAAGTCTCCTCGACGGCGGTGATCCTCAAAGTCGAACGGGGTTCTTGAATGGGCTCAAACTCCTCTTGTGTCTCTGGATTTCAGCCGGCCATCTTATCATATTTCCGTCGCCGGAATTCACCCGTTAGTGCTTGGATTTGAGTGCAATTGAGTGAACAAGTGGCTGGGAGGGATTCCGGAAAATGCATGCACGTCAAATACCGTGGCCTCTCGACTTTGCCTATTCCATTCTACGAACATAGACGTCAGCTACCGGCGGAATGACAGAGGTTCCTCTTTCTAGAAAATCCCGGAGCGTTTTTCAACGTGGTGAGTCGTTCGCTATGGTTCCAACTGTTCAGCAATATCAACCTCGCCGTCGTGGGCTTCTTCTTCATAAGGTTTGTTCAAAAGCGTCGAAAGAAGTATTTCACGAGAGTATGTCGAATAACGGTCTCCTTTTAGTGGGCTTTGAGTGATGCGATCGCATTTCAACTTCCGTCGAATAATTTTTGCAGCGGCTATTTGGTTCATCTGGGAACGAAACGCTTCTCCACGAAACAGCCACTCAGATATGTGATTGTCAGCTTTGCCAGACGTTACGTCAAGTTGGTCATACCCGCCTTGATAGTTTTACTGACGACTCTCTTCTACCCTCTGGTGAGTTTAGGGATTTTGCAAAGGTCAGCATGGATGCGATATTAGCCGAAAAAACATTCTCAAATTTTCGGCTCTAAGTTTCGAATGCGTGTCTCTTCCACAGATCAGTCAGACAGCCAGTCCACGAGAAGGCTTCTACTTCAACAATATCGGCTCGTGTTCCAGAGAGTGGTACCTCCTACCGTGCTTGTCGAATAACTACATCGATCTCTTCCGGGAGCAATGTCTGACTCATTTGTGGTACATTGCAACTGATTTGAAGATATACCCATGGGTTGTTGCTCTTTCAGTTTTCTACAGAAGGTGGGTTCCACGGGAAATCATCCCTGTTATCTCTAATTTTCGCGCATGGGCTTCGTCTATGTGGGTTGATCGTGTGCTCACAACGATTTTATTTCCTCTTGTGCTCGACCAGGTCTCCTCGGGCTGCTCTCCTCACATGCCTTCTGGTGGTTGGCCTGACCTCCGTTTACGTAGGCATCGAGACGCTTCAAGAGGGAGCCTCAGGAGTTGTAGCAAGGGCGGACCTCGAGGGAAAGTAAGTTTGCTTCCTCGATACTCTTCCGCTTCTTATGTTCCGCGCAACACTCGTTTCCCATTTCGATTCGAAACGGCGATTATTTGCGAGTTGTGAAATAAAATCAAATCAGCTTTACCGAGTTTGTCATTCGAATCCCTATACCATTGCTAATCTAATACGCTTCAAACAGGCGGTACACAGCTGCTGGTAAAGCTCTGGATCTGTACACGCGACCCTACACTCAAATCGCGGCTTACGTCATGGGCATGCTGTGCGCGGTTCTGGTCGAAACTCTCCAAGACCGCCCCCCAAACTTCACTACGGTATGCGCCTATAGCTCATTTGAACTTTGTCGGAGTCTCTATGTGGGAAGCAATCATCCAAAATTCGATTCCTCGTTTTCCGCAGTTCGCCAAGAGTCTCCTGTGGATTCTGTCGGGCAGTCTCTTCATCATTCAAACGTATCTGATCACTTACTCATCCATCCAAGTGTTCTCACCGGCCGGGGTAAGTTGTAAGCAAACATTCAACCTCAGGATGTTGTTGCATCCTCCTCTTTCGCTGCAGTTCTCCGGGTCTGAGGGATGGTTAGGAACCGCGACACCCCTTCACAATATGCAAGCGCCGGAAGCGAATCCAGCGCTCGGAGCTTTTGATCGCGACGACGAAAATGTGGATCTGCGACGGCGCATGCGTAGTTCGAATCCTTCAGGCTGTTCTTGCCGCAGTATCCGCGGGGTTATCCACGAGTAACTAGTTTCGTTCTTGGACATTCAGATCGGCATGTCGATCTACGCGGGAGTGTCTCGACCCCTGCACGCCTTGATATATCTCTGGACTCTCACCGCTTGTTCGTTATTCTACGCTGGTAAGGCTTATAACGAGAAACTTCTTCGGACCATTGGAGAAAAAATGGATAATTAAAATATCGTCAGACGGTGTCTCTTCGCGACCGAAGACGTTCAAACTCTGGGAAATCCAATTTCAGAGCCGCTCCGACGATTCTTATCTCACCCCACGATGTTTGCTTTGGGGAAATTGAGCTACGGTGTCTACCTCATACACTTTCCACTCGGGTCTCTCGGCTACGCCAACCTCAAAAACGCGTCGCTCCAGTACAACTTCGTGACTCTGGTAAATATGATCCACCAATCGGTAATCGCTGTGCCTGCCGCTGACTAGGATTCGACTAGTTCCTCTAAGAATCAAGGTACGCTGACAGAGTCTGACATCAAAAACCCATTCTTGTTGCAGTCGCAGGGAGTGCTCGGCACCTTGATGCAGAGTTTCGTCCTAGCTGCGGTGTTGTACGTGTTCGTAGAGAAGCCATTAGCTAATGTGGACAAACTTCTCGTCAATCGGCGAAGATCGCCCCCGCCTCCTGGCGGTGGCGACGGTTCTTCTCTACCCGCCGTTGTTTCCAAAGATGCGACGAACGCCATGGGTACTATGAACGGTGGCGCTCGCACCGCCTCCGACCCTGGGAAGACCGGCAGCTCATTGGCAGCAACGCCCGTTTCATCAAAGCTCTAACAGTTTTGAGCGTTGCATCGGATCTCACGTGTAATCAAATCGCGCTGCATTTCTTCTATCATCTGGCATCATAGTGAGTTATAAATGCTGCCCGTTGCTCGTACATACAGACCGCACGCCCGCCCGATAGGCGAGCCGCTGCTTTTGCCGAAGCCGGAGACGCCAAGATCGAATGAAGCAGATCATCAACATGACCGCGGGCAGAAGTGAACGAGCTGCTGGATGAACTGACGGGCAGACAGACAGAGCCAGACAGGAAATGACGATAAATAAAATAGGAAGGCTGTATTTATTCAATGGTGATTTCTGCCGTACTCATTCTAGTATGAATTCGACTCGTATCAATGAAGTACCCAGAGAACTCGAACGTACGGAGGAACTCCCAAGCTGGGCAACTGTTCTATGTGTCACTTCTTTCTCATTTGATGGCATGGCTCGTCCTGATTGTATGTAGGGATGATGCTTCAAACTTGCTCAGAGTAACCAACCGTGAAAAGTCTTCCACGACCAGGGATATGCAAATTCCGCTCATAATGAGCCGCTGGCATCCAGCAAACTCTGTGGACGCCTCTCACTGAGAGGGTTTGAAGCCACTCGAGCACGGGAATAGATCCTGTGCACTTGAATCCACGACTAATTTTCGCGGACTGTTCATGGAGCGGCTTCGTTTGCGGAGGCTCTCCTCGTTTTTTTTCTCCGGTAAGGTCGCGAAAAAAAACGTTTGCTTGTGCCAGCGGGAAATTTTCCAGCGGAGGTCTGATGAAGAGGGCCATTCGGTCGGACAGAATACTGCCCACTCCACTCAGGCCGAAGAGTATATCCAGCCATTCATTGGTCTTCGCCGCCGTCTGGCTCGCCGAATTCAAAGATCAAGGGTTTGCAGCTGACTGTTTCCGAGGCTGCGAATTCGATCCCCGATGCCGACAAGTGAACTGGAATCTCGGAATGCCAATCCAAAAGATGACCACCCGCTCTATTTGAGAGTCTGTCCACCTCCCACCAACTATCAAAACGCCCGAATGCTTTCCGCTTGTGGAATCCCCGTACAGTCGTCGGCTCAACCCCTGTCAGGTCCATGTCGCAACTCTTATGGATGTCTTTGGTGAACCTTTTCTGTTATTATGTTTGGATATCAATGTCAAGATCCGAGGAGTGATACGTTATCGACTGTCCGCATCGATTCCCATGCGAACTGGGTCTAATGATGACCATGTTTCCCAAAGCTGTGAGTGCTCTCTCGCTCAACTCGCTCTCCCTGGAATGAAAAATCCATTCGTGGCGAAATTCGTCCGAAAATACACACGGACGCACAGTGTCTTGAACAAACGGGAGGGTGGATGGACTCGTGGGAACTGGTTTAGGGCAGCAAAGAAATCTGAGAAGTCCTGGGTGGAAAGTGGCTGAGGGGCTTGGGCTCCCTCGAGAAGTAGCCTCGCGCTGTGTCTTTCCGACCAGCGACGACGCGGTGTTACTTCCCTATCTCAGATTCTCGGGCGAATCTCCATAAAGCCTGATTGGTCCCGATGTCGGAAACCTCGATGAATCGAGTTTGTGCTTCGTTAGAGGAGAGGAGAGTGTTTCTCAGAATAAGTTTCAGACCGTCCTCCTCGGACTTGGAGAAAACTTGTTGGGGAATCACTAAACTTCGGAAAGAAAACCATTACGAGAAGCCCCCGGAAGCTTCCCGGAACAGGTAATTGTCACTTGTATCCAACGGCTTGCGGACTTATCGATTCGACGGGTGCAGGCCAACTTCCGCGCGGGGCCGATTTCAGCGCAGAGGCTGTGATGCCGTGGACCCTGCTGAGGGGTACCGCTCACTACGCTGGCAGAAGATTTTGGTCCTCGCTGTGTGCGATCGCCATGAATTACGAAACCGCCAAGCATCGCGCACCGTTCACTCAAAAAAAGCTTCCGATTAGCCTCAGGATCGTGTTTTCTCTCATCTTGCAAATGGGAAATCGGTCACGGATTCGGCATTTTCTCCTCGGGAGACGTTCAGAGCCCCATCCAGATTTTTCCTCATGCTTCCATCGCATTACGATAGGAGTTCGAAGATAATTACAATAGGTTGACAATCAGCTCGATACATTCGGCAGAACTCACTCAAAAGAAACACCGCTCCGCCGAGGCGTAGTCTGCTAAACGCGCCCCCAGTATGAGTGTTTTCTGGCACTTTCACGCAGTCTCTCTCCCCTTGGCTCATGGGAACGCGCCAAAACATGCCAGAGCTGCTCGTAGGTGAAGAGTCTTGACTGGAGACCCCATGGAATCGTACTTTTTGTGAGCCGCAGCACTTTTACTCTGAATTTGTGCGAACATGGCGCAACGGGAGCGCCGGAAAGACAATGTTGTGGAGACTCTACAACAGGGACAGCAAGAAGAGGATGGAGAAGAAGATATCCTCAAACTCGAGCAGCTCGAAGGAAACGGGGTAACAGCTGGCGATCTTCAGAAACTCCGCGAAGCCGGAATACATACGGTCCCGGCGGTGGCTTATTCGACCAAGAAGCAGTTACTAGCGGTACGTAGATTCTTTCTCAACTCTTGTAGGCGTAAGACGGAATACTGCAAGAGAACAAAGGCGTTACGTTGCTGATCTCGTTCAACCTCTCCCTCGTCTTTATTCTCGCACCGCAATTCAGAATCGCCTAACGAAACGCAAAACTCAATCGAATGAGGATTCATGCAACTCGCGGGGGTCGTGAGCCGTGCGAACTCTACTACTTCCTGGGCGTTTCCGGCGTTCCGGTGGACCTTGGTTCCTTGGAGTACCGTTCGGCTGGCCCGAAGGGATGGAAAAGCTTCGTTCGTCAAGCTTCGTTCAATCATTGATGCGTCTCAAGCTGAGAAAATATCGTCCCCTCAGTTTCGCTGGCGGCACATTCCAGTAAAGGAATCAGATTCGGAAATCCTCGATCGTGATCATGAATCGAATGTCATTGGTTGACGTGAATGTTAACAAGGTGTCATCGGCTCCATCTGACTTTGATCCGCCTCAGAAGACGAGTATGATCACAATGAGAGTCATGGGCACGCCTCAAATGAAAAAAAGCAGAAATCATATTCACCCTCAATCATTAATAGACGTGGAGGCGTGTATTTTTCTCGGAGAGTTCAAGGGATCCCGAACTTCCTCCCTGATGTTTGTTTTCAATCATACACACCGTGTAGCGAGACTGATCATCGTGTCTAGGATCAGACAATATACTTCGGCATTGATCCGACGAGTGACTTTGCTCTCCTCCGATGTAATTTCCAGACGGAGAAGTCTATATTGCGGCGAAACCGAGTCGCATGCACGGTTCCCGGGACTCCGAGATTTACGGAAGCAATGGGTCCTGATGCGCATCCCGTGACACCAAAAGCGTCTCGCTCTGTTCTGGGCGGCGATTTTTCCGTCAGGGATATAGCTATGAACTTGACTGGGGGAGGGGGAGGGCTGGGCCCGATGGAGACTAGATCGAGTCCTAGAAGGAGACACTTTTGGAACCATCGAACCCAATCCATTTCTATGTTACAGATAAAAGGCATCAGCGAAGCGAAGGCAGACAAGCTCAAGATCTTAGCGATGAAATTGGTTCCTATGGGGTTCACATCTGCGACGGAGATCCACAAACAACGCTCGGAAATCATCTACATAACCACGGGGAGTAGAGAACTGGACAAACTTCTTGGTGGTGGAATTGAAACGGGGAGCGTAACTGAACTCTTCGGCGAGTTCAGAACCGGAAAAACTCAGCTCTGTCACCAATTGGCCGTTGCCTGTCAACTACCCATCGACAGTAACGGAGCAGAAGGCAAGGCTCTGTATATTGACACCGAAGGAGAATTCAGGCCTGAACGCTTGCTGGCTGTAGCAGAAAGATACGGTCTGCAGGGCGAACAAGTTCTGGACAACGTATCTTGCGCCAAAGCTTACAATACAGATCACCAGACCGAGCTTCTGATGCATGCTGGCGCTTTGATGTCGGAGAGCAGGTAGGCCTCTTCGCGTCCATGTCAGTCTGCAACGGAACTTGAATACTTCGTATGATATGCTTCCCCGAAGCTTCATTGTCAGCGGCTCGATATTCTGATCTCTTCACAGATATGCGTTGCTCATTGTGGACTCCGCAACAGCTCTTTATCGGAGTGATTACTGCGGCCGCAGCGAACTCAGCGCTAGACAAATGCATTTGGCGAAGTTCCTCCGGATGCTTGCTCGATTAGCTGATGAGTTTGGAGTGGCCGTGGTCATCACGAACCAAGTTATGGCTCAAGTAGATGGAGCTAGCCTGTTCCAGGTGAGTTCCGAGAGAAATAGTTCGGCTCGAATAGCCGTTGGGGAGAGGGAAAAGTCCATTCTGAGATGCAAGGAATGATTCATTTGGGCATCGCGAGTTCTTGCTTCCTAAATCATGGCTTCTCGTTTCACAGGATCCGCGTCGACCCGTTGGTGGACACATCATGGCGCACGCATCTACGACAAGGCTGTACCTCAAGAAGGGTCGAGGCGATAACCGCGTGTGTAAGGTCTACGACAGTCCATGTTTGCCTGAGAACGAAGCTCAGTTCGCTATTTCGTCTCGGGGCATTGAAGACGCGAAGGATATTTGAGAGTACCGAGATGTTTTGTGTATATTGAGATATTTTTTTGCTCCCAACACGATACGACACAGAAGTTCACGGAGTTTTCGATTGCTGTGACTAGAAATCTGTAGTCGGAATCTCGCTGTCGCAACCTGCAGCTGTTCTGACCCATTTCAACCTGTCACTCTGACCAAGCCACCGCTTCCTCCACCAGAGACTACAATTTAACGAGTACAAACTGAATCCTGAGTTGAACTGCGTCGTCATAACGTCTCTTCCATTTGATCCGAGCTCGAGCCTCCCAAAACTCAAAAATGGCTCGAAGGAAAGCTCATAACGGAAAAAAACTCCGGGATTCCGCTACCTCCACCCTGTGCGACCTTGCAAACCTGGTCGACACTGGGATAGTTGGACTTCAAACTGAAATTCTGGAAGAGTTGACTCTGGAGAAGCCGCGCGTTCACAGCGGCCAGCGATAAAGCCAGAACCTCAAAAGGAAAAAGTCCAGTCATGCGGAAATGCTCTATCCGAAGTGACCGTGTCTATGTGGGTCTCCACAACAAGAGCGCTCTTTGAGCTTGAATAAATCTCAGGAACTCACTCGACTGAATGGATGGTTCCATCCCCAATAATCAGTGGATTCAACTTCATCCTAGACTGAGGGAGAAACTGCTTAGGAGAACGCTGATCTCCCTGAAACCACCCGAACGGGGACCGAAGTTGAAGACTTGCTCACCCATCCACGTTCGTATCGGGAAGCTGTTTTCAGAAGGCGCATTCGGGGGAATCGCTTATGATTACATGGAGTTCGCGAAGATCCCAGAGGGGTTCAACGGAGTGTGGTTTACAGACCGCAGTAAAGAGATCCGCATTCTCTTGCGACTTTCCCGCTTGGACTGTGAGCCCTTTCACAGAGCCGGCCTCGAGATCACTATCACGAGAATAGGCGTTTCGGTTATCACCAATAATTTCCCCTCGAAAACGTGTGATTCGTCTACATATGGGGCGTTCTTCCACGGCTTATCTCAGCTGAGCGGAGTCGTTTCTGATTGAAATATTCGGGTCGTCGGGAAGCATCGGTCTCACACAGCTTGTCAAAGGTTTCCGAATGTGGCAAGAGCTCACGCCGCCGCTCCAGCTCTGATATTCCGAAGAATATCTCTCGGGAGTCATATTCCTCTGAGTCCCACGCAACGTGTGCTTGTGGGGTGCCCTCGAAGAGAGAATCGTGATCGGTTCCGCCAACTAGGTTCTTAGTTTCGCGTTCAACTCCGCATCAGAGCCGAGGACATGAATTTCTTAGCGAATATGGGACACACGGAAAACGAGGGTCGATTTAAGTACATGATGACAGCTGGAGACCACGTTCCTTCGCGGATGCGCCTTCGTTATCACGACTGCGATCGGCCGTGCTCCGCGACATCGCCATTGCGGTGCATCCCCCAAACTCTCCCACGAACATCGACAGCACGAACTCTAGAAGATGACGTTAGATTCTGGGAGCCTCAGAGGAAACGATCCCGAGCGCGATATGAGAGAGATTGGAGAGAACGCTCGGACCTGCTTCAAAATACACTTGTTCAATGATTCTCGAGAGCCGCAACCCATTTTAGTTCAAAAAGTTAGGTCTCAATGCCCGGGAAAAGTGCATTTGCAGAATTGGAGCGAATAAGGAAACTGCTGGGATCATATAACATAGTGATGAACCCATTCGAGTAGAGCTGTGATGAGCGATTGGACCAATCCATGTTTCAAATAGATCGCTTTAGTACAAAGCAGCTCGCCCGATGCGTGCGGATTTATACTAGAAGCATCTCTCGAAGGGAAGAGCTATGCTGCCCTTATCGCTCCCGTTCAGAATCTGAATCTGAATATGAATCGAAGCCGGTGAATCCGAACCAGGAAGACAACCAGAAAGAGGGTTATACCATATCTCGGTATATATCTGCCTTGAAATGGGAATTTCTCGGAACGGCTCTGTGAAAAATCTCTGGTTTGGTAGTAGAACACAACACGGTTCGTTTTTCGTAAGAACGTAGAGCATTGGCTGTGTTGTCCTCGATGGGATGACTTGCAAACCGGTCATGATCTTTATTCTGATCTCGAGGGGGCGATATCAGGAGGAGTTCATAGAAATCTTCCTCGGCTCCTTCGTTGGCTCCCAAGCTCCCAGCTATCCGCTTTGCCTGAGCCCTGATTGAGGTTTCCGGGCGCGCCATCCTATAGTGAGCTGCGAGTGCGAAATTTCTACCCGAAACTCGAGCACGAGATCAATAGCTCCCCTTCGTTCGAGCGGAAACCTTCTTGTTTGATCACCGATCTTAGGTTCAGGCAGCTGAGCATCGTCATTCAGACAGCCTCGAGATTTAATTCGTCCCCACTCATCACTTTGCTTCCTTTTTGTCCAACCTGCATTCACGTCCCAATACCTTGAGTCTCGGTAGAAATTCACAGCCCATTGTCTGACACGCCGATCGTATCCAATGTATCCTATCAGATCCCGAATTTCGGCCGATATTGGGGATACAGATGATGGATTGAATGACCTGGAAGAGGAGCGAGGGGCGGTCCGAGGATAGCTCGTGCGGGCGTCCATTTTCCCGCACAAGGGATCCCACTGCGGCTCTCGACAACCGAGGAACACGGCGATCCGTGTTCCTCGGACTCAAGCTCAATTCGCTCGAGCGCATGCCGCAATTGCATGAGCGTGGCTGCTGTGAATTTTGACCCGTTCGAAAGAATCGAAGATTCGGTTCATCACGAGCAAAGGTCGAGGACGGAGCGAAGCCTCAAATTCCGTTCCCTAAATGACGGAGTACTACCAGAGTGCGGAATAGCCGCAGGGAACGACATTTCCATGGAAAACTTCTGACGGTACTCCCGCTCCTCAGCATCCAATTGAGTCGAGCCCCGCGGAACGCCTCTGTCCAACTCAAGTCCTTCTCTCTAATTCGCTCTAGCTGAATCACAGTAGCCTTCCACATCTCAATATTCATGAATGAAGGTGCCTCTCGCAGAGCTCGCACGCTCACATTCCCTCCATGAATACCTTTTGTTGGGAACCCCTCCGTGAACTTCTGAGACCAGAGAAAGAAAGCATTTTTTTGTCTCTCCGATGACGGAAAAATATATCGTTTAGAATGCCAGGATATCAGCGAGGAGCACTCATCACCAGGACCTGTTCGGGCGGGGCTATTCAGCTGCAGTTCAAACAAATGTTGGGTCCGATCAGCTGAACGAGGACCCCTGCCAGACATCGACCCCAGCCTCTTGCGTCTGTCGCCCAACTTGGCTTGGCTGATTCGAGCTCACGAGTTCTCTAGGAACGAGGCTTTGAGAAGCGCTTCCCGAGGAAATTGAAATGGGGCAACAGCGTTGTTGTTGCTGATGCACAGAGTACTACTATAGCAAAATCGTCCTGTCGGTCGGTCAGTCATGCACTCTCGAGAGGTCTGTGCGGAACCGCAATTCTATCCACCATCCTCGCGATGCCGCCAATCTTCGCTCATCCAGTAGAACAATATCACTCTGTAACTATATCACTGATTCCTCCTCCAGCAAATGAACTGTCTAAATAGAAAGCGCCAAACGAATCGAGTTGGGCACCACTGAGCAGATATCCACAGCGGACACTCCGGCGTAAGTATCTCCAGAGCCCGCAGCTCTCGAATATTGGTCTAATTAAGCAGCTTATAGGACCAATCGTGAATGATGCCAATTTCAAACCTAGACAGCGGTGTACACAGAGTTCACCGAACCCCATTTCACCGAGCTCTCCGACAAGTCTCCTCCCCCGATCGCGGAGCTACTCACGCTCATTTCACGGACTGAAAGAAGATATCGAGGAGTTTTTTCCAGAATCAGAGCTCTTCGGCAGTGAGATCTGAGAACTAAAAGGCCGCAAGAGCTTCGCGTCATCCACTGGAGGTAGATATCCCAGGCACCTTCGTAGAGCGGGAAACCCCTGAATCCATCCTCATGGTGCGCGTATCATGAGAATGAGCGCGGGTGTCGCAGCCGCGCAGAGCTGGCAGGGGCGCGGGTCGAGTTAAGTGAGGCGATCCACTCAGAGCAACGGCGTAGAAGGCGAACTCCGTACCCCTGCAGATTCCCGCTAACTCAGATGCTAACGCTTCGCGATTGTGAGAGGAGACCTGTCGGTGGTGTGGGTTTGGTCAGCTGAGCTACGGAGGAGTGGATCCTAACCTAGACAACATGCACGCGTTGATATATTGTTGGCTGCCTCACCGCTCCGGTCAACGGACGCAGGTTACTCTTTCACGGAGAGTTCATTCGGTTCTCGAGGATCTCCGTTCAATATTGATCGGGTGACCAGCACCCCAATCTTTCTGGCCAACACAGCGGAGGATTTTCGATCGAAGCACTGAAGCCTCGAAATGCGATGAGTTGTTGAATACTTCCCGCTTTTCCGAGTGGGGAGAGGGGGTCGAAATAGGGATCTCTATCACATACCATTCGAGCGAATAATTCTATCCAATGGGCTACATGGCGAGGGCCCTTCCCCCTCATTTTTTTTTCAATTTCGATCAAGTGGAGAATCGGGGCTCAACTGGATTGTCTCGTGAATGACGCCGCAGAGAATAACGATTCTTTCGCCAGTAGGTATGAGTTTCACATACCTGAAGCAACGACGAGACCTTGAAATCTCATCAGTCCTTATTTTCCCCGGAAGTACAGCCGGTGAACAGAAGATGAGGATATTCACAACCATCATGAGTTCTGAGTGTTAACTTGTGACTGAGCTGACAGGCTAGGCTCATAGTATCAGGCGAACTCGATTCTTGGGAACTGTGTTATCGCGAGGTCAACGATATCGTGTTTCCTCAGAATCTCTGCGAGAGCAACATTCAGAAATGGAGAGCATGAACAAATATTGATATTAAGACATGATTCTCGTTTCCAAGTATCAAATTTCAATTGAAGTGCTCTCTTATCGGAGCCAACGTTGACAAATTTCTTCTGCGAAGTTCTTCGTTGTCTCATCGAGCCGTTCTGGCGGCATTGATCTCACTATCATAGTTCTGGCGAACTCCCGATTCACTCCACTGATATGACAATACAAGACGAAGATACTGATAATATGGGTCACTTCCACTCATCCCCTGCCTGCGTGCATGCCGCAATAGTACTCCGCGAACGATAGAAACCAGCTAGGAACATTCGACACCCGATTCTCTTTTCGGGTTTGTCCAGATCGTGAGGGGAGGCTGGGAGGATGCGGAAGTTCATCGGAGTCGAGATGACGCTAAATTGATGTATGTCCTCCTTCTGAAATGCAATTTGAAGGAGAATCCCGGAGCGGCTTCACGTCACGAAACCTCGATGAGCGATTCAAGCGTCGGTGAGAGGACATTTCCTCTTCGGTTGCAGAGGACTACTGGCGTGTCTGTGTGCAAGACATTCTGCTCCAACCTCGACGATGGACGGGCAGGTAGACAGACAACCGAGATATCCCGAAGCGACCTCTGGTGGCCCGTTATCAACGAGTCCACTCCATGCTTGCTGTTGAGCGTTCTTCCACCACACGTGAAGCAAAGCGAAAGTGTCTGGAATCCTTTGTCCACAACGTACGTTGGAATCTCTCTAGTATTCATTGAGGCTCCATCGAACGGCGATCCGTGAGGCTCCTCGGATCCACTCACTCCGTTCAAGATGAGATTCCCGCAGATCTTTCTCATTTTATCAGCGTTCGTTCGAAGAAATTCACGAAATCAGTACCTGATTTCAGATGACGATTTTAACACGATGCCCCCGATTGATGACCAGTGGAAGAGGTCTTGTTAGACACTCCTCCAGACTTTCACTAGACGGTGAGTTCTTGTTTGGATTCGACAAAACGACGCGGAGACGAGCACAGGAAGATGGGTACCACTCCTGGACAATCCCTCCGCGCTTCGCGATTCTGATTCTGAGTTCGCGCTTCTCATCTGAATTGTGTGATTCTCCACAGATACTATGGGTCTGAGCGAAGAGCAGCTTCAAATGCAAACAACCGCGAAAAGCTTTGCGGAGAGGGAGTTCCTCCCCAATATGAAAGCTTGGGACCATGGGGTAATGTCAAGAAACGTTTCCACTTTTTTGTCAAAACGATGGGAATCCTTAAAATCGACTTCGTGTAACAATTGAGTGATCGGGACATGGGACCGCTCAGATTCGTTGAAGAAGTGCGGACAAGGTGCTGAAAGGGCCAATTCTACAGCACATCTTTCCTCGAGAGGCTTTGCGGAAGGCGGCTGCACTTGGATTTGGAGCGATAAGGGTCCGGGAAGAATTCGGTGGCAGTGGACTCGGAAGTTTGGATTCCGCAATCGTTTTCGAGTCTCTTGCGAGAGGTTGTACGTCTACAGCCGCTTATCTGAGTATTCACAACATGGCGACTTGGATGATTGATGCTTTCGGAAACCCTGAACAGCGAGAGAAATGGTGCGCGTTTCTGGTCAGCGGAACTAGACTAATCCATGGAAGTCTTACGTAGAGCCGGGAAGTGAAGGCATTATTCATCGATCCGCTTCCATCAATCCATGTGTGTGAGGACAGACGGGAGTGATGTTCTTCCACCATGAGAGCTGTCAAGCTCAAGCACCAAAAACTCCTACATACATCTAGTCTGACTGATGCAACCAGGGAGCTCTCGCAAGAGATGAATGAATACTGCCTGAAATGACCGGCTCTTATCATGAATCACAACATTGAGGCTTCGTTTTCAGGATTCCGAAGCTGGCTTCGATGGAATTTTTCAGCTCGTATTGTCTCACAGAACCAGGCAGCGGCAGTGATTCTGCTGCATTAACGACCAAGGCCCTGAAGAAGGGTGATAACTACGTGCTCAACGGCAGCAAGGCCTTCATTTCAGGAGCTGGTGAAAGCGATTTGTACGTCTGTATGGTGAGAACAGGAGCAAGTGGGTCGAAAGGTAATCGATCTTCGTAATCGTACGTCTCCGGAAACGTTGAAGCTTGGGTGAAGGAGCATGAATTACTTCAAGATTTCCACGCTTCAATTTAACTCGGATACGTTTTCCAGGAATAACTTGTCTTGTCATTGAAAAGGATTCGCCGGGTCTATCGTTTGGCAAGAATGAAGAGAAGCTCGGTTGGAACTCGCACCCGACGCGAGCTGTCATCTTTGAAGACTGCAAAGTCCCCGTCGCCAACAGGCTGGGCGAAGAAGGCGAAGGATTCAGTATCGCTATGAAAGGTGCCAGCCAGGCTCTTCATGCAAGAGCCGGTCCGACACGGAGAATCGGGGTATGATAATTATGCCGACGGCATAGTAGCACATTGAGATCGATTTCTTCGGTCTGCAGGGCTCAACAACGGGCGTGTGAATATCGGCGCGTGCTCCGTTGGAGGAGCAGCCGCCAGCATAGAGCTCGTAGCCGACTACATGAAGGAACGGAAGCAATTTGGGAGGGCGATAGCTGACTTCCAGGTGGGAACTCGACCTCCAGAACGCTAAGAGTATCTTGTTCAGACTATCTAACGACGGGCGAGGTCGTTGCGAGTCCCACGGAGTATCACCAGCGCTGCCGATTCTCGCTCGCAGAAGTGTGAACCCGAGGGCCACTATGGTATCACCGGTCGAATCTTTTACAGTACAATCAATTCCGCTTGGCAGAAATGGCGACGAGATTGCAGGCAGCGAGACTTATGGTGCGACAAGCGGCAAAGACGTCGCAAGAGAACCGAGAAAATGCGACCCAGATGTGTGCTATGGCTAAATACTATGCTACAGAAACTTGCTTCGAGGTAAGCTGTGTCAGGAAGAATCGTCGTATGCGACCATATATTTAGAGAACAACGTCGAAGTTTCGCTGTGAGCAATGGGCGGTCGTAGGCAGATAACGCGAAGCTTTTGTCGACCCGGGCCCGACTTGACGCGCGTCAAGTTGGCAAGAATGCTTCGTATTGTGCCTGTTCGAGCTGCTTTCCTCGCCGAGGATGAATTGAGGGAGCGGCTGTGATTGAATTCCAAGGTTCCCATATGGCATCGAGCTCGAACGCGCATCGTGTGATTGCGATGTAGGGTTCAATGTATCGTTCACTGCAATGAAAATCGAGGGAATACGGGGTTTCAGATCACGAACAAGGCGATGCAGTTGATGGGCGGATACGGATACATCAAGGAGTATCCCGTGCAACAGTATTTCCGGGATTGTCGGGCGCACCCCATAATTGAAGGGACGAATGAAGTGATGCGACTCATAGTTTCTCGGGACATACTGAAATGATTCTTTCGAATCCAGCGCCGATGACTAACACTTGACGTACCAGCCGCTATCGTAGCTCATCGTATGGGAGACTTGAGAACTCGCAGTTTTTATAATTGTTGTCGGCGATGTTGTGGATCGAATGTTATTTCGACAATGGAGGCGCCGGAAACTGAGCTCGCGGAGATCTCCTTCCTATATTCTCACTTAATCGGTGATCGATGGTTCGGGATGTTTTTGAGAGGAATAAAAAAATCTTACACATCATTCGGATTATCATCCGGCATTTTGGCTCATCTCAGTAAGTGAACTGTCACCAGAGAACGAAACTGGAGCTCCATCCTCAGGCAGCAGTGTTGTTCATGGAATTGCACAATGATACGAGGAAATCTGCCCGCATAAAATTCTCGGTTATTCCATTCGACCCACGGAATATAGGGAACAGCTCTGATTTCTGTAACTCGGGCATCTGAGAGTTTCAGGATTGAACCTTCGGCATTCATCAAGTGCAGCCATTAGGGAGTGGGATATTAATATTTTCCAGCCAGTTCACCCTCGAAGTCTTCAAACGATTGAATGACGAGAGGGATCTGCCCCATGATTTTTCTGGAGATGCTCGGCACTCAACAGATCGCGAATCGATCGATGGGATTTTTCAAGGCTCCAAAAGCCTGGAGTCCCCGAGCTACCCTTTTCTTTGTATAGGTCGGTCATTCGTAGAAAACGAATTTCAATCATGCTCGGAATATCTTGATATCACCATCATCAACGGTATACGAATGGAAAGGGAAGAGTCTCTCAGGAGAAAGAGTACCAGCCGCGGCGGCCGTGGAGGTTTCAGCACCAGCACCGGCGGCGGGACGGAGAGAGTGGCTTTTCACGCAGTGCGCCCAGCAGGAGGCCTTTAAGTGGGCGCGCGTGAATCCTGCTCTGGAAGCTTCGTTTCTAGCTCAATTTCACAGGCAGAAACGAGCCAGTTCATATCAATCGGATCAAAATTGTCAACTCCCTGTTCCACCACCAGAATTCAGAAGAAAGAGAGCCTTTTTTCTCGCAGCGAGGTTCCCGAAGACCGCTAGCCTCTAAGGAGCAGTCACCAGTGCTGTCCACACGGGTTCCCAAACAAACGGCGGGCTCTGAGCAAAGAAACCCATTTCGGTCCAAATTGGTGAGTCTTCTTAGAAATTATCGGAAGGTTTTAGTCGTTGAGCACCCAGGATCGCAACCGGTTGTCGTGTGGGAAGGTACGTCTCAATTCGGCGGTTTTCGGCTTCTAGTGACGACCGTCCAGTGTCGTCACCGATATTTGTCTATTCCCGATTTCTGAGGCGTGTTCCGGTATGCCTCGTAGCCGGGTAGGCTCACGGAAGTCTCACACGATTTATGGAAACAATCACGACTTTTAAATCAGGGCAACTCTTCGAAAAATCCGAAATACATTCAAAATATTCGGCCCCGCACTAAACCAAGATGGCGGCCAATCTGTTCCATTTTTGAGATAATTCCGACAACTTTTCTGCCTTTTTAGTCATGAGTTTGCTCTGACCTATGAGCGACACCGACCCTATGACCGTAAGTCGTAGCTCTGAGATCGAATCGAGCGCCAAATGTGCGAAAGAAACGCGAATCTCGACGAGCAACTGGCCCGTGATGGGCAGGCATATCGTGTACTCTGTCTAGGATGCTGTTTGGTCAATAACATCATGTACGCATCAGATCTCTATTGCCAGTGTCAATCAATGTATACCATGTATATCTCGTCTGACCAATGAACCATGCGGTCTCATTGTATCCGACCTTTGAGTTTACTTTTGGAGTCCGAGTGCCATGTTGTGATGGTGGCATGGAATACATGTGGGCTCCATACGAGATTATCCTTAGACAACGCTTATTGATTTTGAAAGCACAACCTCAGTCGGCTCTGGAGCCAGCAGTGGAGATTTGTTTGAGTTCGACACGGAATTCGGAACATCAGACACTTCCCTTAGAATCCCGTTACTCGAGAAGTCGGCAAGTTTTATGCTTCTAATCGCTACTGATGAGAACCAGACAGACTTCACTTCCTTCGCAGATGTCAGTGCTTAGGGCCGCTACCCAGTCACTGATCATCCCTTAGGAAAACTTGCGCTCGCTTGAGGTTCTGATCTCGGGATAACCTCTGAGCAAATTCAAGCTCTTTGCATGCTCTGAAACGGAGGCTGCCAGCGATAACAACTCATCAGAGATGACGCTTCCCTCTGCCAATGAATTATGCATCTGCTCGCATTACACGAGCAAATATAGACAGATGTTGGGAACTTGAGCGAGTTGTTCTTCAAAATCGGTTTTCAATCGTTCGAAATTTCCTGTGTATCGAGAAGATTCGGCTTTGTAAGCGCTCCGGACTTACCAAGGTTCGAGGCTCTGCCCAAACAGAACCTCATGGAATCTCGAGATGGTAGAGAGGTCATGCAACCATCATTAGAGCATTATGGAAACCTCGATCCCTCCAAAACGAACATTCTTCAATTAAACATCCTCAATCTCCTTCTCGATTCATTCCAGAACGGTGGTTCAATGGAGTGGGCAATGAACGAAGTTCAGAACGAGAACCTCTCTGACAGGAAGGAGCTGTCGGAGGTTGAGAAAAAAGCGCCCTCCGCTACGGTTGTCAATATACTGGACGAAGCTTTGCGAGAGATATCAGACGACAGGGTCGAAATTCCTGTGACGAAGACAAAGCCAGCTGAACCGGAAACCAAGCCTCTTACCGTGAAAATCCAAGATGCGTCTGCCGCGGCTCCTCTCCGTGTAGAGTTGCCGCAGCCTTCAAGCTCAACTCCGATGAGTTCCACGGCTCCGGTAGCACCTCCAAATGTGTCCGTGGCGACCATGCCCGCTCAAGTATTCAGTGGCTCTCAAGTCACCTCGTTGGCAGGCCCGGTACTCGGGACGCCAATAATGGTCACGGGTGTGGTGATCCCTCGAGCTCCATTGCCATCGAATCTGATCAGTTTCGTGGACGCGTCAGGCAACATGCAGTTGGCTGCAGTCGCGTCGCCGGTGCTGAACCCCATCCACATTCGTCCCTCAGGAGTTGTTGTGAGCACGGGGAACACAACTCCAAGTCCCATTGTGGTTACCCAGCAACCCGCGAGACCATGCATTGCTCAAGTCCCCCCACCTCCCCCGCAGCCGCGTCCCGTAAGCACTATTGTCCCCGTGTCGACCTTGCCACCGGTGCAGCCGCCAATCTTCAAAAGCACGGTGCGAACGATTCAGCCGAACAAAATAGTGATCAAGAACATCACGCCTCCCGTCAAGACAGAGAAGGAGGTCGCAGCGTCGACGCAAGAAGCCTCATCGGCCACGAATTCGCCATCTCCAGCAACGGCTACAACGAAGCCGAGCGCCGAAACGCGAGCCGTCGTCGAGAAAATCACTATTGAGTCGAAGCAGCCGCCTTCACAAGCTGAGGCCGCCGAAAGTTTACCGAGACCCCTGATCGAACTGGAAGCAGGGATTAAACTTGAGGGTGGTGTGAAACTTGGGGAGACCACCCGGCCCGAGGACGAGGACAAAGTGAACGACGTCAAGTATAAAATCCTATCTGTCAGCACATCGCAAGGTGTCAGTAAGGCCGACGAGCTCGCTCGAACCAATCTTTTCAAACTCGTGGAGAGTGAGAGCAATGTTGTCATCACAGCACCCTCGACGGCAGTTCAAGATATCCTCGATCAGCTCAAGAAACAATTCCCCGACAAGAAATTCGTCATCAATTACAACTCGTCGAAAACTGCGTCTACCAATTTGAAGAACCTTGTCCAGGGCGTCAAGGACGGAGTTGCAGCCGCGGAAAGGGCTCTCAAAAGGGCGGACGCTGAGAATCCTGCAGGACCACAGCCTCCTGCCAAACGGCGGAAAGCTCCAGCGAAGAAATCGCAAGCAGAACCAACCGCGCCGAAGAATCCTGTGAGTTATCGTTCAGCTCGCCTCCGAGGCGAAAAGGCACCCGACTTGTTCGAGGGCTCACGGAAAACAAAAGTCGAACCCAAACCCGCTTCTAGTCTTTCGAAAGCACCCGCAGTACCTGGAAGGACCAGGGGTCGTCCGCGTAAAGTAAGGGTTGAAGCCACCGATGATCCCTCAGTAAGTTAAAGTCAAATCATTCCCGGCGTCGGTAATTTCATTCTTCCGAGAAAAAGAGGAGCCCGTCCGGCTCTCTCTCTGGATATGGGTTCTTGGGACGAGTTCCACCGACGAGATCGCCAGCCCTGGACTAATTCGACGTTTCACAGGCGCCGAGGGTCAGTGATCCAGCATGCGTACCAAAACCTCAAGATGCGGTAATGCTCGGCGAAGAGGATTCCACGGCATCTTCCGGTACCAGCTCAGGCCAATCGAACGAATATAATGCCGAAATTCGAGTTGGCGACGAGTATCAGGCGGTACTCACAGAATACTGCAGTGTTCCGCCACCGGGAGACTACGATGAGAAAGCCGACCTCATCTACCATCCCGAGAAGGTCAGTTGCATGAACAAAGTTCCAACAACGAAAGTTCTGTTACCGGAATATGGTGATGCGCTCCAGTGAGCGTCTGCGTCCGACGCAGATGGGAGTTTTCCGGGCAAGAGCTCGGATTCAGCCCTGACGTTCGAATCCCTTACAGGGCTTATTGGAATCCAACCGTCCTGAGAGCGAGAAGGCAGCTAGTGATATGCCGTTGTACGACTTTGTGGAGTGGACCAGTCAAGAGAAGCGGATTTTCAAGAAATACTTGGGAGGGTATAAAACGAAATTTTTCAAGTACCTGTCGGTGCTGCCTAACAAACGTCTCTTGGATGTTATCGACCACTACTACTCCACGCACAGCCCGGCTCGCGATTACGTGCTGCCGAAAAAGAGCAAACAGTAAGTACATGACTTGGATTCGAGAGATGTCTTTGAAGCGTTCCCCAACGAAGGACGGGCCATGCGGGAAATGTATGACGGAGGATAATATTGTATCTGAAAATTTCGCAGCTACTACCTGGTTAGTAAGAACAAGCAGATTGTCGCTCCGAAAGGCGTGTTCGGGATCATCAACGAGAAACGGAAAGTTGTGCCTAACAGGAAGTTCTGTGCGAACTCTAACATCGTTCTCTACGAGGACGCGTTGCCGACCAGAAAGCCCAGGGAAAATGCTGCTAGAAAAGAGAAAGAAAAATCGGTAGCCAACGGGAAACCCTCGAAGATCGTCAAGTTCGAGGATGTCATGAAGCCCATGCCGAACAACAATGGCCCCAAGACGAAAAAAGTCACCGGTGAGGATTCGCAGCTCGGTCCGACGTCGAATGAATAAATGTCCCGCGCTGGTATAAAAAAACTGACTTCGGTTGCTTGTGAGACCCTCATCGTTCCCCTAAAAATTTGCCATTCCGACCCTTGAAGAAGCCATCTCATCTGTCTCTTCTGCGGAAAACTCTGAGAACGAAAGCGAACTCTCAACCGAGGATGATGTGCTTAACTACGGGATGAGGAAGCACAGACCTGGCACGGACTTCAGTGACGAGATCAAGGAATTCATCTCCAAAGAAGTAAGTGAGAACGACTTCATCCGCAGTTTGGCAGTGGATCTTCCACCGAGTCGATGATCTCAAACCGACGTTCTTTGCAGTCTGTGAGCGAAATCGCCACTTTGGATGAGGATCTTGAAAAGCTGAAGGATGAACTCACGTCTATGAAGAATACCTATTCACGAAACAAAGCGGAAGCGATTCAGATGGAGGCTGAGTTGAAAAAGATCGCCAAATCCGTCGACAGTGTTAACAAAGCCATTGGCAAAGCACGGAAAATCACGGACACGTGGAGCGAAGAAGACAGGTACGCCTTGCGGAATAATGTTGGAGAAATTGGTAACGCCGATTCGCGATGCGCAGGACTTACGGAATCTTTTACGATCTCCAGGTTATTGACAATACAAGCATTTAGAACGTACGGCAAGGATTTCAAAGCCGTGAGCAAGCTCGTTGGGACGAAAAGCGAGCAGTCGATACGATATTTCTATGAGACCAACGCCCAGCGGTAAGTTCCCCTCCGAAGTCCAGAGAGCTTCCGCAGTTTTCAAAATCCTCTCTGACTTCGTGTTTCTAGAGCTGAACGCGATGGCTTCTCGTTTTCAGTTATGGCTTGGACACTCCGATAGCCTCGAGTAGTGAGGAGCCTGCGACTGCAGCGGCCCAAACACCAGCAAGTCCATCGAAACCGACGCCACCAGATTCGCCAGCTCGGGGTCCTCGGCCCATGCCGTCGATACTCCGGAGAAAAATCGCAATGAAACCGCTGAAGTCGTGAGCGGTTGTCTGGACTAGGTTTTCGATTTGTGATCTAGAGTTTTCTAAACGAGCAGTATTTCCGCCACAGAACATGGCTGCATGGGGTTTATGGTAATGCCGCAGTGATGATCACGATAATGGCTACGGTGGCTGGAAGGGCCGGAGGTTTGTTTCTCCGAAAGTGGTAACGGAACTACCGTGTTGGGCAGGGTGCAGTCACGATGCAGTCGGCTGTAGAGGGTGAATTTCATACTGAAAATCAGCCCAAACTTGATGATGTAAGTTGAATTTCAATAATTTAATTTCGCGTGCGAATCGACCAGTAGCAGGTGGATATATTGGTTAAACCATTGCTCAATGAGGGAGGAATAGCGACGATGGATGCCATTGATACAGACTTCCTGCCGAAACCACGCGACAACGGGCCGTGGGAAACTCGATAGTCTTCAGTTATATCCGGAACTTCGAGTAGGGTACACGAGCGGGAAGAAGCTCCAGAGATTGGAAAAAAATATCGTACCAGCGAAGACGGGATCAGCGATTCACACAGAGCTCGTGTTGGATTGATTGAATGTATTGTTTGGGACATTCTGCTTGCGATCAGGCAGTCGCGGTCGTATAGTTGGCTCCTTGACCTTCGCCGATCCGTCTCCGAAAATTCCAACAGACGCGACCATAATAGAGCACCCTACTGGTCTCGTTCATGACGCATTGTGGATGGCTTTTAAACTGAATGGTGTGAACAGGAGCATTCAAGACGCTGAACTGAGGTATCAGAACGCGGACAAGAGATTCAGCTTCTTGTCCCTAGCGAGTAGATTCATGAGTAGGCGATGTTCAATTAGAGATAAAATACGATGTCTGTCACATGGACCGGGAGCGTACGATGCTTTGACACCTGAACTAGAAGAACAAACTGACCGATACGCTGACTTTTGATTCGAGGTTCGTGTAAATAAACTGTATAGCCAAATTACAATGAGAGAACATTTCCTTTATTTCCTCGCTCCAGATTTCTGTGCATTCCCCGCATCATTCCTTCCCACCTTGAGCTTTTCGACGACGGCTTTCGAAGTTTGCTCCAGTTGATCCAAGGAAAGTATTGGACTCATGGAGAATCTGCAGAAGTTTTCATTTCGCTCATCAAATCTGATTTTGGGAGAACCGATAAGTTCAAGAAAGGATTCTGCCCAATGCCTGGCGGAGAATGGCTCCTGAAACGAGGGGGATTTCATTGTCAAGCCTGAGTGATCAAGGTTTCCGCCTGTTGCTGCCAACACCGAAGGCTGTCGCAACGGCCGCTGCCAAATATGAATATCATACCCGCCCGCAAGGGATAACCCATCTTCGTCAAGCATCAGACCTGCTCAGTGTGCATCCACTTAGCATTTGCTCAGTTTTCAAACCATGATCTCACCGTTTTCGGGACGTTGCATAGTATGCGCAAGTTACCGCACGAGTGCAGGATGATGAATTGTGCCCCACCGCGCTCCTTCATAATGCGTCGTACAAGGATGTCATCGCAGTCGAACACTATGCTGCCCACGACCGGGCTCCCTGTCAGAGCCATCAATCTCGCTCTCACCTGCAGGACATACGGATTAATGCATGCTGGGCCAGGAGAATTCATGCTGCGGGTCACTCGTTTCCGCGATGCGTGGAAGAAGGAGTGAGAATAATTCGCTCCGTGCACTCCGTTCGCATACTTCCGGCTCGTGGCTCTTGTTGATGAGCCTGAATCCTTTCACGACCCGCGCCTCGATAGTATCCAACAGCGCGAGTGCGCTCATTCTGTCGAGTTGCGGCAGCAGCTCAGTCGAAGCGAACGTTCTCAAGGATCGGAGCTGGTGACTCGCTGCGGAGATTCCTCGGAAACTGAATGATGAAGACCAATCTCAGTTGCATTCTAATCAGATAGTGTGGATGAAGCCCAGGGAATCCGAACAGTCGAAAAGGGATGGTGATTTCCACTTACTCATCTGAGAGCGATTTCGAAAGCTCATCCAGTTTCTCGACCTCGAGTCCGAGTTTCTTCGCATTATCTCTGGCCAGACTTGCTCGACTGGCGGTAGCCGTGACAACCTTCACGTTGGCGCCGGCAGATCGCGAATTCAATATCACGACGGGTGGGATGTCGCCCGTTGATGCCACGTGTCTGGAATGACTACAGACTTGAGACGAGTATAGGATCTGAAACTCAGCGCGGGAGGAAGCATGATGGGGGACGGTCTGAAGGAAGCTGGTGTCTCGTTTGAACCTACGTTCCACAGCAGGGTTCCCGCGAGACTTCGCCGCACTGGACTAGACGAACTCTTGGAGGATAGATCTCGTTTGGCAGCTTGACGATAGTTGTGTCGTCAATGATATCTTCTCTCCGGACCTCATCGCATTTGACGGGGTAGTCCGACATGATCGCATCGTTGATGAAGTCTTCGGCGGATTGGACGTCGACCGCGGTCCTGAGAGTCGAAGACAGCCATTAATGTGACAGGACTTTCGACACCTGCACGGGCTACGAATGGGTTGATGATTGATTACAAACGGGTGTGAACAAGCGGAAAGACATATTTGATTGAAGCGTAGAGATTCAGCGGTTATACTGACTTCGAGATTATGTCGAGGCGAAAATGTTCTTCATCCACCAATGAGCTTTTCTGTACAGCTCCCAATCCCAGCTGTTTTTTCAAAGCCGCGTTTAATAGATGAGCGGCCGTATGATGCCGGGTACAGTTTTCACGCCTGGATTTGTCAACTCGTAGGCGAACCCACGATGACTCGGGTGGAGATGGACCTCGACACAGATGGAATAAATGATTTCCCGCTTTCACCACTCTGACCACCTCGAGGTCGAAGTCCTGCAAATGCCAAAATAGAGTTCGAATCGTTTTTTCCTCCGGAGCGGACTTCGTGATCTATGTGAGACTTTCTCCGACTCTCACTCGAAGTGAACTTACCTCTGAACAAATCGACCCAATATCCGATACTTGCCCACCACTCTCTGGATAAAAGCATGTTTCGCGCGTGACGACGACACAGTCGAGGCCCTCCTGAGCCGCATACAGCACATCCGACCGTAACTCTGCGAGCAGATGGCACTCGAACAATGAACAGTCAAGATTTTTGATACCAACCCCTAGAGCCCCAGCGGGAGCTCGGGGACTGTTTTCACAGAAGGTCTCCACTGGAGTTTTAGCTGTTCCATATCCAGTACCTCCAGCCTACTCTTGTCGGTTACAGAAATCGGAGCTGGTAGATGATTCCAATGAACTATTAGAACCCCCCCCCCTAATCGGCGCCACAGAAATTGATCGAGCGTCGTCTGATCCCAGGGACGTACCGTATTGATTTGCGTAGACAGGTGAATAGTTTGTCATCGGGAGGTTCCGTTTAATGGCAGAATCGGCATGCTTCGGAAGGTTGAAGTCAGCGAAAGGGTCGATACCGATAGATTTCCTCTTGAATTCCTCAAGACTGCTGTTGAATTCAGCCCAATCCACGCCCTGTAAATCTCATAATTTATCGGGACTCGCTCGGAATAAGGACCCGATGGCGTTGCCGCTCCCGAGATAAGCATGTGAGAACTTGAACTGAGAAGTCCAGGAATCATTGAGTCGAGATATTCTATACATAAATATGAATTCTACGCATGATGTCTGAACTTCTCATGGATGCTGATAGCGTCAGGAACCTCCCGAAATCGATTAGAGAAGCGCAACCCTGGAATCGGCTCTGACCTCAATGCCTCTCTGAGCACAGATGTCGATGATGTTGTCCTTTGGCAGTCCGCAAATCTGGTAGAGCTTCCAAGCTGTCGAACCTGAAATGCGATGATAATTTATAAACAGCGTGCTCGAGTCATCAGCAGCGAGGAAAACTTCCAAGCTCGGTGATCATCTCTCCGGATTCACTCCAGGAATCTTGAACAACCCAAATAAACCGAGAAACACAGGTCCAATGAAGAGTGTTCAATCCCCCTCATCCAATATCATTCCCTTCTCGATTCATTTCGCATTTAGAAGTTTTCGTCCTCGATGGCCCGATTTCAGGGCAGCCCTTTGTGAACCCGGCAATGGTTTCCCGCGCTGTCAAACGAGCTCGCTTCCTTCCGTCCGTTTGTTCCGAGTATTAGGCAGCTCCAATGTTGACGTTCAGTGAAGTGCTCAACGATTCGTTTAACTGGTCCGGTAATCGACAGAGAGGAAAAAAACGCAGAGGATACTCAGAGATCGCGCCGATTTCATATCAGGATGAATGTCCGGGGGTCGTCCCGCCTCACCCTCTTTTATCATATAGCCACTGCATTTTCATTGAGCTTCCTCTTACTGCCCGGCGTTTTCGGGAGTTTCATAGTGTCAGACTCTGATCTCGGATTGCCGCTGATGCTCTTAGCGGTGATTTTTGTGCAAGCTACAACTCTGCGATGGTTCGATATTAAGGTTGGCTCAACGTTCAATCCCAAAGACGTACCGGTAAGCTAGAGCTCGGAAACCCTCTCCCATGATTTGGATAACTCATCGGAGCGCGCATCGCTTCAAGATATGATTGCGAATTATGTGCGGACTAGGAACTATTCATTGAATGATCGCTGACAGCAGAGACCTGAGCATATTCAGGGATGATTCTCTTTCTACAGACGGAAACGTATATTCGTCGTGGATTGTTCGGTATCGCTTCAATTTTCGCCATACATCTTGCGATTGTTCTCTTCGGAGCACCAGTCCTTGATGCAATCTATGAGACGTTTTTGTTGTCGTGCTTCATCGCTTCGTTGACGACTTGGCCGCTAGCTCTGCTGACGGATTGCAGCACGTCCACGCTTGACCGTCTATTCTTCCAGAGGAAGTGAGTGGTCCTTAAGTATTGGTGTACAAACAGACATGAAACTTCGAAATCGATAAGGCTTTCCAGATCAGCGAGATGTAGCTGTCTTCAATCTCAATCTTGCAGAATCGATCATGTCATGGAGCGTTCTCTCGTTTACGTCGTCGTTTGCACTCTCATGGGATGCTGGCTGGGGGCCATTCCTATCCCGCTCGACTGGGACGAACCTTGGCAACGTTGGCCCTTGACCTGCGTGATGTCCACCGTCGGAGGAGCGGTCGCTGGTCATCTCGCACATGCAGGGAAAACAGTGATGAGCGGTCGGCCGGAGGCTTCCGTCACGCAAAAAGGAAAAACGCTGCGAGCGTGACAGTTCGAGATCTTAGAGAGCTCCACGCTCCATGTTTGAATGCGAACCAAGGTCAAGAATTCGAATCGGCCATTGTACAGAGGCGCCCCGAGGAACGTGGGAGAAGTTGGCACTGACAATCTCAGTTGATACAGAACGCAATGTCTCCGCCTCGATTCCCGAGGCGATGCTGGACGCTTGCGCACCTTCGCGACCAGCGCAAGAATGAGATCTGTTAATCATTTGGTGAATAAAATGGATCCCATGTTCATCAGAGACAGAATTCTACCGTTTACTCATTAAAGACGCGTCCAGCTAAGAGCATGACCCCGGTTCGGTCGAAACTCCAAAACTCCTTTCTTACACTGCGTGTTCCTCCCGGATCCTCACACAGGACGCGGATCGTCCCGTTGATAAGACAGACACAAATTAGACGAAAGAGCGATTCTTCAAAAGTCAACTTTGTGAAGTGAAGAAGCACGATTTCTTCTCACCGTCTCGGCCACACAGCAGGGTCAATAACATGCTGAACCAAAGAGACTGGTTGCAATACGGCAGTGACTGAATGGAACTCACCACTCAAAGTCTCAACTTCTCCCTCTTCTCGCAGGAAGCGATCTGCTTTCTTCAGCGCCACGAGGTAGCGCCTCTCCTCATCGTCGATTACAGGTTTGATAAGCTCGGGCTGCGAGAGGAACCGTGTCAACGAGAAATTGATAAACTTTTCTGTGATCTAGTGTATTCCTCGTTCTCCAGCATGGAGTCATCTGTCAAATAGATCTGTTGATGTATCAAAATATGAGGACTAGGATCACACCGGGACATACGCTCTCAAGTCCTAAAGAGTCGGCAGCAATGAGGCTCAGATTGCCTATCGTCCCGGATTTGACGTGAAGTCTTTCGTGAGCAGCGTGGGCGGCTCGTCGGAGTACTCGGCGCAGTTTATTTCTGTGAAGAGCATTACTCTTTCAGCCAGAGTTTTGCGACCAATTCTCGGGGTCTTCGGATGCAGATATCGGCTTTACCCAGAGTCAACATGGTCCGGGAGGATTCCTTGAGCGATTGATTTCGTTGCCATACGACAGTGATCCACCACCAGACGGAAAGCACAGTCTTCGGGGCTCGTATATGAATTGGTGAAAGTCTTCCCACTTTCCTACGAAGACGAAGGAACTATTGAATGTTTCCGACGCAGAAGAATCACACTCCTCACTGTAACCGAGTGAAGAACCGGAGCGGGAGCAACCTTCTCCAAATACTCGATGAGCGGCGCAAAGAGATCCGTCTCGTAGTTGGATGACTTCCCTTGAAGAAGAGCGCAGAGTCGTTCGAGTCCCATTCCAGTGTCCACGAAGGGGGTGTCCAAAGGTTTCAAGCTAGTATCTGACAATCTGTAAGAAGCTAGATAGCTTAGTGGATATGAGTTAGCAGGTAGTATCCAAATTCCCGTTGAGGTCTATTCACCTGTTGTATTGGATGAAGACCAGATTCCAGATTTCTCGAAGTTGGTCGTCGACGACTACGTGGATCTCGGTGCACGGACCACAAGGCCCAGTTCTGCCCATCTCCCAAAAATTTTCCTGAACCCCTCTCGCCAGGACGGATTTCTCCAACAACCTCGAGAAATAAGGGCTTCGTTGAGAAGGACATACTGTGCGAGCTATCTCAACAGCGTAATCATCTCTGAACGTAACTCACCCAAGCTTCAGCCATATTTCCTTGGTTTCGGTATCGGGAGGGATTCCTTGTTCGCGGGCACCCCCAAAATACGTCACCACTAAATCCTCTTTCTTCAAGTTATATCCCACAGTGAGCAACTCCAACGCAAGAGCACAAGCATCATCCTAGGAAATATCCCGTGAGATTTAGTTCCTTCGAGCATCGCGAGACACTTCGATACGTGATTATGCCTGATATTTACCTTGAAGTAATCACCGAAAGACCAATTGCCCAGCATTTGGAAAAATGTGTGGTGATGACCATCTTTCCCAACTTCCGAGAGGTCGTTATGCTTGCCACCAACCCTCACGCAATCTTGCAAGGAGGCCACTCGCTTCACTGTCGGTGTTTCGTATCCCGAGAGTATCCTGTGGAACTGCAACGACGAGACATTACACGAAAACGTCACTCAGATACGCGACATAAAAGGACGTATATGTGAGGCACAGGGTTGTCACGTATCCGAATATCAATCAGTGCTTGGCGGAAGGAGCTCAGATTCCTACCTGATTCATTCCGGAGTTTGTAAACAGCAAGCCAGTCTCCGGTGGGGCCAGGAGAGGCCCTGACGGTACGATGGAGTGCTGTCGTCCTCTGAAGAATTCCAAGAATCGCGAAGCAACTTCATGATGACTGAAGGGACGCTTGGATATCTTTGGGAACAACGGTACAACTTGGAGTAAACCAAGCATTCTGGAACTCATTCGTTCGTCGCAGTTCCTCTCAAGCAGATACCATTTCCGTGTCCTCCCGCCTGCGGAGGCAGGACGTTTCTTCGATTCTGACCAGGTCCAGTCTTCTTTCAATTCATTCGAAATTGACTCGAGAAAACAAGTTCAAAACCTTCGAGGTTTCGTAGGCCCCGCATTCGATTCCTTGGCGCAAACTGTTCGCGCAGCGTGTGCGAAGTTCCGTGACAGGCAGGTCTTTAAGCTCACACGGATCTAATTGTAAGACGCTCTGGCGTTTGCATGCGAGCTCCCGGGTTTCATGGATCGATGATCGCGGCTCGATCGGAAGCTCCAGGAGCTCCACTGAGGCTTGGAACCCCGGAGGAGGTTTGGGAAGAATTGGAGTTTCCAATTTGACAGATCGGAAGAAATCTCGAAGTTTCTCAGTCTCCGATCATTTACTTTGTTATCGGATCTCGAGCCAGGTTTGAAGAGGTCACAGCTGACAATTCTTCGATAGTGTCCCTCCCAGATCAAACACTGAATTTCTCAGAAGAAACTTCACAATGTGCGGAAGATATACCTGCTCAGAGCCAACATTCACCTCCGAGAGAAAATTGCTCTGTTTCGATGTTATCCCGTTCTCACTCTATCAATCGCAGATCTACCGTGGTCTGTGTGTTCCCAGCCGTGATATTACGAGCATGTCACCTTTCCATGTTGCTCCAGGATAAAATATGAGAGCTCCCTCGCGAATCCGCGAATCAGCCGCACACCACCTGAGCAGACGAATTTCATCAAAGCAGAAAACAACATTTCACTTGACAACGACGAGCGGGGGCAGCGGCGATTTCCTCCTCGAAACCGCCTCAGCTGTTCATCTTTACTCAGATCGTTCACAGCCCCAAGAAGGTTTGGAAAACTGATTGGATTGTTCTCTAGGGTCTGAAAACTGGAACCGTGGTGAACGATCACGCCTGACTCAACTTTTCCAAACCGGTCCATTAACGTAACGGATACTACGGCATGCGAAAGTAAGCGATTTTCCCCTTCAGTCCTCATGCCGATCCCAACGATCGTTGTGAAGTGGGCCGGGAAGGAGTTTCCTATAGGAGACCTCGATGAATCTTCAACACTTGCGGACCTGAAGAAAGTTTTGGAGCATAAAACCGGAGTTCGTTGTGAGCGACAAAAAATTCTCGGACTCAAATGCAAAGGTATGCGCTAGATCATAGTTGAGGATGATCCTCTTCGTTTCGAGCTCGTTCCGTAGCGAGGCAGTTTTGATTTCTCCTGATCTATTCCACGACTCCGTGGGAATGGTCGAACTCTCAATTATGATTGTTCAGGAATCGGGGTAGCAGTGATGCTGGACCGAGCAACTTTGGTCGAGAGGATTCGGCGCCGGACATATATCTCACGCCGGTGATTGATACACTCGAACTTTATTTCACCCTCTTTAGAGTCGGATTCTGTGTGCAGGAATTAACTTATGACCCACGTAGAAGATGTCCTCACACACCAGAGGCCGACATCTCCTCTCAGGATGGATGCGAGCTCGAATTCGGAGAACATGTTCGAGTTTCCACTGAAGGCATAACCTATCGAAGGTCGTATTGCGGCGCGGCTGGAGGGCTCGCAGGAAAGAATTATCAGAAAATTCGTCAATCTTCTTCAGACTCGAGTGGTGCGGATTGTCTATTCTCATGGGGCTGACTCGTGCTCGGGCTAATGATGAAGCTTTCTTTCGATCCTTGACGTCTCCTCTTGGCATAAACCTGAATTAAGAAGTAGATATGAGTAGACCAAGACCTTCAGATTATGCGTCTTGTTGTCGACCCGTAATTCGAAATATCGACTCCGAGAACTGAACGACATCGTTTCGCAAAGAAATCGTAACTGCACTTCGGCAAAACCGCTCACCAGAGCATTCTGATCGAGTCTCTCCCCTATGCAGCAGGTTTGTTGCGTACAGGCATCGCACTTCGTGGCACACTTCACGGGTCCGGTTGGTTCCACTTCACAAAACTCTGGTTGTATGGTAACGGAGTCGATCCCTGGGAGGGAGGAGATTCGGTTGGAAAAAAGTTGAATAACCCTCGCGACTCTTCTTCCGAACAGCATTTCGGGTGCTCTCTTCGCTCGACCAGGATCTTACCGCTCTTGAGGAGGAAATCCTCGATTCTGTAGGCCAGCTTCTCCAACTGATCCTGATTGCAAACTTTGAGAGTAACATGGATGGTTGCGATGCAGTGGTTCTCGTTGAGTGCCCAAATATGCAGATCGTGCAGATTTATCAACTCCGGAAATTTGATGAGCAGTCTCTGCTGTAGTTACGGGAAAGATACTCTCAGGCATCGAATCACGACCATGTTCGAAGGGGCAGCGCGTTATGACGGTGTGTATCTTGGACAAATACCTGCAGTTCGTCCAGTTTGACGTCTTCCGGCACAGTTTGCAAAAGGATGAGAGCATGGCTGCGCAGGTCAGGGTAGAATGTGACAAGGATCACCGCCACCGTAATGAGAGCGAGTTCTGCGTCGGCACATTTCACGTAGTTTTCGTCCTGTCAGTCGAAGGGAGGATTCATTTTTCGGGCTTGTGCATCCAAGTCCATGAGAGCTCCTACTCGACAAGTCCCTGATGAGACCTACATACCTCGGCAAGAATTATGACAAGGGCGCACACGATGACCGTGAAGCAGGAACTAGTTGTTCGAATGCATTTGAAAATGTCTTTCATCATTGGAGCCTGTTTGCGGACCGGAATCTTCGGTGGATCTTCCTCACCCTCGCTGAGATACCTAGTCCGTTTGTGCTCGTTGATTGCGTGAGCGCTACCGCTCTCAACGAAGTTCACCTGTTAACCATCGTAGCGTTGAAAAACAAGAGGTACCCGTGAGAAACGCACTCGCGCAGCTTTCAGGTTCAAAAAGTTCACCTGGATTCTGTTGCCTCTGACGACAATGTGACTCCCTGGGTGTTTCCCCTTGTCCTGGTCTCCCATCAGAATGAGGCAAAACAGGTTCAGAGTCAGACACAGGGCTCCGAAGATCAGCAGTACCAACGGATGTTTCGGCGCAACGTCTTCATGTTCTGGAAAAAAGTTAGAAAAGTTAGAAAAAGAGTTAGTGGGTTTCCGGGGCTCATGGGAAAACAAGTTACGGGACTCATGAGCCCTTTCTCGCGTCATCCTTGAGTGGGGTGCCGGACAGCAGAAAATTCGCAAGAAATTGGCGAAAGATCCACGAACCTTTATGGCATAACGTTTGGACTGAGTGAGTGGTGATCGAGAAGCACATCGCAAAAAGAAACAAAACGGCACAAAGGGTCCCGACGACCTCCGTTCTCGCGGAGCCGAAAGTGTTCCTCAGCGATTTCACCGACGCTTTCTTCTGCGAGTAGGCTATGAGTGCCAGGGACATGAAGTTGAACAATGTGTGGTAGGTGTTCATCTGTAGCGTCAGTGACTGAGAGATAAATGAGCAAGCGAGCATTTGGACGACAAAAAAAATGAACACTATCGTCGCCAAAAATGTCGCACGCGTCGAGTTGATGCACTCCATTTTGAGCGGAGTTTCTCGGTTCGCGTAACCGCTAGCACGGCACCGAGGAGCTGGTAACTGAGCGCTTGGTGTCCCCAAGTGATGGTTGTTCTCGATTCGTCCTGACGGCGCACGGGAGCTTCACTATCGAATCTTGTTTCAATCACGTCGAATCACCCTTCGCATGGAACCACCACGGTCGCTGTCGAACCTTCGACGGATCGAAGCAGGGATCCGTGGACACGTAGAAAATGAGCATTCGAGGCAGAATGTGAACCAGTTCGCGGGGAGGCAGGAGCCGAGCCACTCTCTTGAGGACAATGAGAGACCGCCACTCTAAAGTGGCTCCTGTTACTTTGGACTCACTAGCTCACTTGTGCTAAAGACCTGTGCCTTCCAAAGCTCGTTGTACTCCAGAATCAAACATGACCGACTAGGACTGCGATTCAGCACATCAGCATCACTCGGAGTTTTGGTTCCCTTGTTGGGTACCGGAAAGATGACAAACTGAGGCGCGAGCCGCCGAAACTGCTCGATTATCGAGGCAGTCCCTAATCTACGACACTCAACGGCTGATTGGTCGTTCAAGAGAGGGTCAAACAATTGAGATCTACAGCGCACCATGAACCAGATTAGTTTTTGTGTCTTTCAGCGTATGATCCATAACGCGAATTTGCTTTCCTAGTAGCTTCGATGTCATGGTCCGTTTAGAGACGGATCCAGGTAAACACTCGGCGAGTTCGCAAAGATGAAGGCGTGGAATTCGGCGAGGGATGCGTTGGTCCGTTTGAGCAGCTCCATTGTTACTTTTAGATCAACGAACTGATGTTGCGGAAATGATGCGATTAAGTCGTCCCCGGCGATTGAAAGTCCGTCCTGCGCATCCATCTGCAGAGTGTCGTCTTGATACTGACGATTTTTACCTTCCGTGGTAACATCTCATGTTCTCATACTTCCAGGCAAACCAGCTAGCGATTCGGATCACATGCGGGATATGGGACTAAAACAAAACCAGAAGGTCATGATGGTTGGGAGTCTCGAGGAGAGCATTTCGAAAGCCTTGGAACTACCAGATGAAATCCCTGAGGTTCGTGCGCGTTCCACATCTCAGAGTCGAGCTCGCCGCTCGACCTGAAGGATGGTTTGCCTGGCGGACACCGCGTGCGATTGAGAGGTCATAATCAAATGCTCTTTCAGGTAGTGAACGATCTCAACATTGAGGAGGTGATAATCTCTGTTCCACAGAGGAAAGAATTCCTCGACAAGATCCAGAAACGGATCGAATCCGTGAGAATCAATCAGTTCGTAGAACCTCGAGAAAACAAGAAGCTCCTCGTCCTCGATATAGATTACACACTTTTCGGTGAGCGGGAGAAATCCGCCCATCTCGGGCGTCTAGATGAGCTACGAAAATGAGAACTGTATCCGTTCCTCGATTGTCGGACACACACCATGGAAGCAACTTTCTGTCATAGTTCCATAGAGTGATACTTCCTTATCCGCAGACCACAAATCACCGGCCGAGACCGCTGCCGAGTTGAAAAGACCGTTTCTGCACGAGTTCCTCACATCGGCATACGAAGATTACGACATAGTTATCTGGAGTGCGACCTCGATGAAATGGATAGATATAAAAATGAAGGAGCTTGGCGTAACTGGTGCGTATCGGATTCTTCATCCGAACTGAGAAATGTTGTCGACTTCTGTGTCGGCTGGACGAGACTGTGAAATTCCTCGCTTGATCTCTGTTCGCATGCATCCGCGGACATCCCTCTGGTGTCTGTATCGAAGTCATTCTCATCCAATTTTTCCTACATTGATGATGTCAGCGTTGGCTGCCTTGAACTTCAGGGCATCCTGCCTACAAAATATTGTTCCACCTGGATTCGGCGTCAATGATTTCTGTTTGGCTCCCTGAACGTGGAGTCCTCGACGTGAGTCAAGCTCTGCGTAGGATGTCGGTGGGCATACCGCAACTGTGACAGGTTCGGAGTTAATGTTCTCTCGGGTGTTACAGTGCAAGCCGCTCGGCGTTATCTGGGGGAAGTATCCTCAATACTCGGCCAAGAACACAATCATGTTCGATGACGTATCCAGGAACTTCATAATGAATCCACAAAACGGACTGAAAATCCGACCTTTCAAAGAAGCTCATTTCAACCGTGACACAGATCGGGAACTTGTCAAGCTCAGCAGGTGGGGTCTCGCTTCTTGATACAGATTTCTGAAGTTACTCATAATATTACGGAGAGCCTCATGCTGCTTCCCTGCAGGTATCTGAAGACGATCGCCTCGCTGGAGGACCTCAGCTCACTCAATCACAAGAAATGGGAACGGTTTCTAGAAAAGCAAAACCGAAGGAAATGATTATCGCTTTGGCGATACGCCTGATTATCGGAACTCGCGGGGATCTATTATAATCCCTGTTTGGAACTGGCTCTATGACGAAGACTCAATGAACTCTGCAAAAATCACCCAGGTCCAGAAACGAGGGAAATTTTCCTCCATGGATCAGAATTTCCTCTACATTTGTATTTTGTACATAGCCCCCCATCTCTATCCATGGTAGGCGTTCAACACAATGCCCTCTGGATGCTGAGGAATACGAGACTCGTGATGGAAGCGCGAGTTTGAGGGCAGCCCTTCATTGCCGGGACGGAAATCTGGATGCGTAGGAATCAATAAACATTGCATCAACGAGACGACGGTCGAGCTCTGAATCACTTCGAGATCAGGCGATTCTCCAAGTTCGAGATGGACATTCGTGGCCGGAGTGCTGATGAGTGCTCGAGTCAATTCGCTGCTTCGCGCGCTCCCACCAGAGTGACGTCCCCGTCTTTCTTCTTGGGATCCTGGTTGAACTTGACGGAATCTCGTGGAACTTTGATGGCCTACAAAGGCTCTTGGTGAACGGGTCGCATTACTTGTTTCCGCAGCTGACAGTCGTTATTGTTTCTCGGCGACTTGACGTGATCGCTCACCGCACCGAAACACCGTCGATCGTGGGAGTTGTTCCCGACGCGATGATTATGACTCGCGGCAGAGAGTTCCGTGGAGAAGGAACTGCCAAAATTCCTAAATCGATGCCCAGCACAACCAGCACCCTGCTCTCGATTTCAAAGTTATCCCATCGAACGCCATATGCCGGGGCGATAGCCGATCGGGTATATCGTCCAACGATCAGCTTCGAGTTCGATTCCGGAGAACGAACATTATGAGCCACGATGTTCGCTACTCCAATCATTCTTCTCGAGCCCACCTGACTAGGAATACAAATTGACAGTAGACTCGACGAGCATCGTTCCTATTCGAATTCTGGAAGAAAGTGAGGATTCATGGTGCGGTCGTTTACGAGAAGCGATTCCCAGCCCTCTCCCGTTACCACGGTCGCTGCAAAGAGCGCTTCTTTTGGAGGCGTTTGGGCTTCTCTTTGACATTCAGAGGCTGGTCGTGACGTTCGCGCCAAACTGTGCAGCAAGCATGCTGCTTGAGCTGATTGTATTCCTCGGTGTTCTCTGCTTCGTTCATTGGCTGCAGTGGCGAGGTTTCTTTTCCAGCCTGAAACACCCCCCGAGTTTCTATGGGTTCCCTGTGGTCGGAATCGTCCCGTATCTGTTCTTCTGCAAGAATCAAGTCCAGCTCGCGAAGGAGACCGCGGCGAAGCATGGACCGGTTTTCAGGTATGTCCGGGACTCAGACAAGCTGAACAACAGTTCCATCAAACGCCCATCGCTCAAAGAGAGTGTTCACTGCTCAGTCAGAGCGGCAAACAAATATTCTTCTTCTCTTCAAATATTCTGGATGTCATAATTATTATGATAAGCTGCTCGTCCTGTATACCTTCTCATGTCGTCCCAAGTGGACGCGACCTTGGGAATTGCGTACGATTCAGTGATCGCATCAAAGCTCCACAATTCATGCCCCATCTCAGAGGGTCGGGTAGCCTGCGCAGCAGACAGAATTGGCCAACATTTTTGGTAGAGGAGTCCACGACCCTCTCCCGGCCCGCTCTCACTGTCATGTCGTGGCGAATTCATGATTTTCCACAAATTCATTCCGTTGATCTGAATTGATTCGAGGATTCGTATTCCCGTCCACGAGAAACGATTCCCGTCAAGAGACGTGAATGGAGCTGTTGATCACAAGTTATTCGTGAAAGAGTCATGAGGAGAACCGATGAGATATAGTTTAGGAACTCCGTCGGATGCCTCCATCAAACCCGAGGATCCTTAAGTCGCGGCTTGATATCCTTCGTAATCGAAGAAGGGCAAAATTTGTGATCGCGTGACCAGCAGTCACGCTATTTTTATTGAAAGTCGTTGCTTAGCTTACTTACATTTATACAAACAATTCATTTGTACAATTAGGAACACTTGTATCTCAACGATCAGCTACTAAAGAAGCCACTTTTCTTTTTTGGCATTGCTGACAAATTCCCGGATTTCGGCTGTCGAGCGTCTTTCGGAATAGCGGTCTGGGGTCTGTACGCTTCGGTGTCGTACTCTGTATCTGACGGTAACGGCATTTTGAAAGAAGCCTCGCTACCTGTTTCGTGCGCTCTCAATTGAATCAGAGGAGACGTGATGTTATCCACATCCGGGAAAGGCACGAATTCGTTGCACATCGCTGTTGGCATCATAGGTGGTGCAGCCATGTAGAATGGTGAATAGGGATTCATGGGATAGCCTGCATAGGGGTTGAGGACTGGGAACATCGTTGGCATATAAGCGATGGGTGCTTGCGCCGGTGGTGCCGCGTACACCGCCTTCAGCGTCGACTGTGACACCGAGCCAGGTGAACGAGAAAACTTCTGTCGGAAAGGACTCAGATTGTTGTTCCTCGATTCGCCAGACATCCCATGGGTGAAGGGGGGATTGATTAGATTCTTCTTGTTCGTGAAACACTTGTTAACCATCGGCAGCGGGGCACCGATCTGAGGTATGAGCGGTGTCGTGACCCCGTAGGGACCACCGAGATCTCCGGTGGATGTGGTCTTTTCGACGACCCGATGACGGTCCCGCTCTTTACGAGTCTTTCTTTTGCGAGCCATGCTTTGGGCCAATTGTGCGGCCTGGCGACTCACGTCACTCGTCGAGGAGTACCTGCGGGCGATCATCGCTGGGGAGGGACCAACCCTGAGGGGGCCCAACACTCCTGGCCAGCCTGGCTGGAACCTCTGTGACACAGAATCGGGGGTCAGCTCTTCCTCAGCTTCATCGTCCCTTCTCAAGCGCTCGAAAGCGTCGGCAATCGCGTTGCCTTTCTTGGCATTTTGTGCGGTGTCGTCAGTGTTAGCTTTGGTTTTTCTCCAGAGCGTCGCCCAAGCGGTCTTGCCAGCCAGATGCAAGGTTGCGAGGAGGTTCGCAACACAGGCAAAGAAGAAGACGCTCAGGTGGATCTTCAGCATCGCTATGCTCGGTTTGCTCTTCGGGTCACAAGTGTCAACGTCGTTGTTGAAAAGCTCGCCACTGTTCTGTCGCACGTTCGCGCGACAGGAAAAATGTTCTCGGAGCGATTGTTTCCATGCAGACGCGTGACGGAATTCGTAAATGTGACAATACAGGTTCACCAAGAAGAGCAAACACAGCGAAACTAGTACAATACCAAGCCGATATATTGCTTTCTCGATTTGCTCGAGGGTTCTTTCGTCCAAAATACTTCGCTGTGTATGCTCGTCGAACGATTTGCTTTTCAACTTAACAAGCTTGTACTCGAAACGAGACAGTATCGAAAAAGCGAACAACAGACCCGCGGAGCTGGGCAGGAGAACTAAGAATAGCCTGGCGTATATAGAGTTCTGACTGACAAAGCAGATTCCCAGCACAGAATCAGCTTCAACTTCGGAGAACGCCATCGTGGTGAGAGTAAGCATAAACGGAATCGACCAGGCGATGATGTGCGCAGTTTGACCCTCACTGGTTCCCCCGCGAGACGAGGAGTGCAGGATGGATTTGCTCCATGCCCAGCATAGCTGCACTATCCACGTCAGCGCTGCGAGCACGAAATAATAGCAAGCCATGAAAACGGCCACACATGCAAAGTTTTCCTTTGCGTTCGGTTCTCCTTGGCGAATCGTGCCGTCTTTTTTGCACAAAATACTGTCGGGGCCCACCAGGAATTGCGCGGAATAGCCGGCACAAACGATCAGCAGACAAACACTGGCCCAGAACCCGTAAATCGTTGGGTGCTTTCTCGAGGATTCCCAGTCGGTGACGTACGCGGACAGACTGAGCACACAGCAGATCGCCGAGAGTATGCTTATCCAATGAACAAAATCGCGCATGGAAGACTGTTCGCCAGCGGTAAGCAGTGGGTGCTGCCTGCAGGAAACTCCGCACTCGTCGATTTCAGGATACCAGGATTCTTGGTTCGTCGTGAAAACCAAGGGTGACATACACTCTTTGGACGCGTTGCTCGGAGTCCGGTACGTTCTCGCGTCGTGCTTGCACTCCTTCCTGAAGATGTCTCGCTCGCAGCTGAGGAAATGCGGCCACTGAACTCCTCTTCCAGCCGCGATCCTGCACGCGGTCCGAGCTCGGTCGCATAACGAATAAGAGGGCAACGGTACAGATTCGTTGGAACATGGGGGTTTGTACAGGGAGCAGAGCAAGGGCTGAACGAGCTTCCAGCATCGAGGGATCTTACTCAGCGCTGTTTTCCACTGTTCCAACTTCTCGTCCACACTTTGCAAATTCTCGACGTCGTCAACAAACTCCAAGCTGGTGCTGCTGTAACTCAGGGTATTGTGGAAACAGGTCAGGTTCTCTCCGGTCTCGCATTTGGCTGGATGATCACAGTCGGCTTTTTTCTGAGCGGAGATCACGTCGTGAGTGGCTGACGCACTCAATGCGAGACGGAGGAGAACCGCCAGTGAAGAAGCGAAGAGCCGCATTCTTCCTCAGATCGAGACTTCCATGAAATCTGAGTCTCGGGGTCTCCTTCCAACCTCGGGAAGCCGGAGTTCGACGACGGCGATTTCTCAGATGAACCGCCACGAGTTCGCCCCGAAGGAGTTGGGCAACGACGTGGTGAACGGGAAGTCACACCACAACGACCTATACGGTTTATCGCGTGTTTCCGAGGCTGTGAGGGTGCCCGCAGTTGTCTTCTTCCAGTCTCCTTCAGCTTATTCTGAAGAGAACTCCTTCAAAATGCGAGCCCTTTCTGGAACTGATCCTCGAGCGGTCAGGATAAGGGTAACAAACACACGCGCGGCGGCAATTGATCCAGAAGATCGGCACGAACAGCGGCGTCTCTGACGATTCTGATGATAGACGCACTGGCTGCGATGCGGCTGCCGCGGCGTCTCCGGTCAGATTCGCTCAGCCGCGCCAAGATCTGCCAGAGTGAACGGGCGGGCCATTCAATCGACGCCACCGGAGCCGCGGAGAAGCTTTCTCCTGACGCTACCGGCATGCGGAGCCTGCTCGATCAATGAAATTCCGCCTGAGGCTGAAACGAGCTCCAAGGCCTAGGCCGATCCGAGATAATTCAGCGACGATATAGTTGATGATAGGAAACTGCCACTCGAGTAAGATCCTAGTCATTCAGTTTGCAACCGATCGCTGCTGCTGATATTACAAAGGAATTCCCATCAAATAGATTCCGCCTGGGGAGAACCGACACGATCATGGTGAACGGCTCGGAGGCTGTCAAGGAGGCTCTGAAAAACGATGATTTCCTCGGTCGGCCGCCTGTCGGACCTTTCGACCTGCTTGCGAAATTTGTGGACGCCTCGCGTGGGTGAAAAACGTCCTGGACGAGCATTCTGTTCATTTTTCCGTACCAACATCGATGAGGAGCTCGATGGCGTCTAACCTTGGTGTAAACTGTTCTGAACAGCTTTCTCGCTCATGGAGAGTGAACGATGGAGATCGTTGAGGAACCATTCGGTACAAGCCCTACGGGAGCTTGGCTTCGGGAAAACTCCCGTGATGGAAGCGAAAATTCAGGTTCGTGGTTTCGGCATAAACGGCGGTAAAAGGTTTGGATAGCGGATCATTCGAGCGCCCAAGTAGTTATCTTCATCATGCAACGCTGCGTTGTCGATTCAAAACTACCCTATATACCTCGCCGCGTCCGGAGTTTCACCGGAATCTGAAGGACGGTTGCCCGTTACTGCCACCGACATCGACGGGAATATCCCGCGTTCCTCGATTTCGCGTCTAGATTCGACTGAGCGCTGCCCGACACCACCAGCTGAGCAAGCAGGCCGATGGAGCGGGGAGTCCGTCGAACTGGTTGTTTTGCTGTTGTGGTGGAACATGTATTCATTAATCGACGTCGACGGTGACATACTCGAGAGGGAGGGAGGCGGCACGCTCCGCTCAAGCAACGCTGTTGCGTCGTAGTTCAATGTTGTTTAAGCCCTTCCTCTGGAACTTCCAGGACGAAGTCTCAGTTTTCCTCGATGAACTCTCGTCGACGAAAGGCGCTCCATATGATCCGAACTCGGCGCTCCTGGCTTCAGTCTCGAACAACATCTCTACGTTGATCTTTGGAGATCGTCTGCCTTATGAACATCCGAGGAGGCGATTCCTTAATGAGTTCCTGAGAATAGCTTCAAGGGGTTTTTCGTACATCACGTTGCTGTCTTTCGTTCCGATTCTGACCAAGCTCTGCCAGGTTTTGAAAATGAAAGTATTCGAGGAGTTCATCACGGCCGCGAAAGAGACAAGTAAAATTTTCACGTGAGTGATCACTAATGCGAATTGATGGCAAGTATCTCCGTTTTCATCATTCCAGCGTGAGCTTCGAACTCAGGGACGGACTCGGTTCGAGACAACGCGCGGTTCATAACACGAGGCAACCAAAATAGCGTGTTTTGTCTGTCAATAGCGCCCGGGGCCTGAGCCCGCCCTTGGTCATTCGGCGTACGACACATGAAGGACTGCCTCTTATCGAGACGCATGCACTCTAGCTTCAACAATGTTGGAATGGCATTGAATCCAACTTTTTCACAATATTTTCCAGTGAGGAGTTCCGAAACCATGAGGAAACTTTCACTGAAGCCGAAAAACGCGATTTCATGGATTATTCGATCGAACACCTGAAGACTTATCCACAGTTGTTCACGGGTAAACTCCAACGGCCTGGTTCGGCACTCGAACAGCTTCGAAGCACAGAATTCATGATTCATGGATACCATAAAATGACTGAGCTGCATGGGATTATATAAGTCCTTTCCCGATCTGACTTCGAAGAAAAATCCGTGAGAGGATCTTGCCTCGCTTTCTTCGGAGCCGGCAGCAATACGACCCGAGTCACCGTGGAGTACCTTCTTCAACTTTTGGCTAGCTACCCGCAGCTCCAGGAACAAATGTACCAGGCAAGAACTCTGAGCTTGGCGGGCACTCTTAGTTTCAACAGCTCTTCACGGAATCGAAGGGTAGAATATCGATATTTTCCGGAAATCGATTCCAGGAAATTGCGAGAGAGATCGGAGTTTCCCGTCTCCCATGCTGGGCGGACCATGGCAAGCTTCACTTGGTGAACGCTTTCATCGCTGAAAGGATGAGAATCTTCCCTATCATACCTTTTGGGATCTTCAGAAGGTATAGCCGATCCATCGATCGGTGTTGCGGAAAATCCGCAGAGCGCTCAAGGGCGAGTTCTCAAGGGCTGGGCCAATGGGGAAATTCTGAGAAACTTTTCCTGCAGAGCTCTGCGGGACACCCAGATTCAAGGGTACGATGTGGCCAAAGGAACGATGCTCATCTACAATTTGTGCAGCACGCATTTCGACCCCAAGGTTTTCGACAACCCCGAAGATTTCGATGTCGGGAGGTTCTTGGACTCAGACGGCAAATATGTCCCTAGCAAAGACGTCATCCCTTTCGCTATCGGTGAGTACTCGCAATTATCGTGAAAACAAACTCCTCCGGGGCGAGAATTCCAATATTTGTGAAGAGCACAGCCTGATGTCTTCCGAACGAATCTTCTACAGGCAAACGAGCATGTCCAGGTGAAACCTTCGCGGTGTTCGAGATCTTCCTCTACACGGCTGCGATAGTTCAGCGGTTCCGAGTCGAGCCTGAAGATGGAAAACCGATTTGCCTCACCCAGGCAACTGAGTTTCTCTCAGAAGCCATTCCTCAGAAGCTCCGTTTCATCAGCAGAGGCTGAGGATTCGAAGAAGATGAAGCTCGAGAGCTTCTCCGAGAGAACGGTCACGGAAAGAATTGAACAATGAGGACACGTTCCGACCTGAGTCGAAAATACATTTATCTGTCGGTTGATTTTCAAATTCGTTCTCCTCAGATTATAATTAAGATCACAAATTATCGGAATACCTCATTAGAAGTTATCGATTCTGCTGAGGACGAGCCGCCGAGGAGGATAACTTTAGGTAGCCTCGCGAGAGGAATGCACAGCGAGATTGTTTCTATAAAGTAACACAGCGACGTTTGAGCGATTTCAAGGACCTTTTCCTCTACGAATCGTTTTCTTTCGGTGTTCTCAAGTACTCAGATAATAGTCATTCAGGAGATCCGATTGTTTCCAGTCGGACTGCAGCCGCTTCTTCAGAACAAAGTATAAAACGCTAAAAAGATATTCGTATTCAGCTCATCTGCAGAACCATTCTGCCGTTCTGTGGCTTGAGGCAGAGGTTGAGGGTTGACATCAATTCAACAAGGAGAGATTGAGTATCATCCTTCAAGTCCCTGGTGATATCCTCGAATTCATTAGGATACTCTATCGGACCGTTCAGGAGGCGGTTCTTGATCGCATCGAAAACATTCTGCTTGCCGCGATGGAGCGCTTTGAAAACCGGAACACGTGACTGGGCGCTGGTCCCCGAAGACATTTTCCGTTGGAGTTCATGAATGACGGCTTCTTGTTTCGAATCTCGCTTGGCGTCGGGTAGGAGGTGAGCTCCAGGAGGCTCATTTATCGTTGTCGGAGGGGCGCTCTGGATGACCTTACCGCTCTCAGTCGATTGTGATCCCGAGCTTCCCTTCCGATAGATGTCTTTCAGCACTTTCAGTACACGATCCGATGGTTTTCTGTTGGACTGCAGAGCCAACTTTGTGTAGACATCAGCGATTGTTCTCCTCGGTAACATGGGTGAATTCATCTTGAAAACCCGGAGGCCGTTGTCGTCCTCGTCCAGCTTCACGACGTCAGAGAACTCCTTGTTCAGGAACTCGACGGTCGTCATCCCCAGCGGATAGTCGGGACCCAGAATATTCAGAAACTCCTCTGTGAGAGCTTTGAGAGACATGCCCTCGGCCGGGAAATCGTTAAGGATGGTCGCCATTACTTCCTTGCTGTAGCGAGCGTAGTCCGCGATTTGTTTCGCAGAGGTCTCCCTTCGAGCCCTGTCAGTCACAAAACCTCTGTGAAAGCTCTGGGGGAGAACCATCGAAACGCTCATGTCCACGGAGCCGGTTGGAGAGCTTCCCGAGCTGCTCTGCGAGGGCGAGGCGTCTGGAGATGGTTCTGAGGGCATGAAAACACTGACCGACATGTCATGATCCTGGCGCAGCCTCGAATCAGACAATTTGACGCTTGCACTCATGAAAGCCTGTGTTTTTCGAGCCCTCAGAGAGGAGGTCATAAGGTTCCTGTTCAGGGCTGGGATCTTGGTGACTTGTGTTCTCTTCGTCATGATTTGCGCTTGTCGCGTGCGAACCCTGAGATTCTTCCCGGACGAAGCGAGCTCGACGTCTGGTGTGCGATGAAGCAATTCTTTGATACTTTTGAACGGCAAAAACGATGGCCGGGTGCCATACAGACCCAAGTATCGTTTCTCGAGATCTCGAACGTGGATCCCGAGCGAATCGCAATCTGAAAATTTCGACCCACACTTAGTACGAACAGGACTTTATTGCAAGAGTGGAGAGGGTAGGAATTCGGGAACCGTGACCCGTCGTACTTGATCATATCTGAATTCACCTCCCTCACTCAAGGAGCTCTGTTTCCCACTTCGAATAAAATGCATTCTACCTTTGATGATGAGGAGCAGACGTTCCTTCGAGAGTGTCGGATTATCCTCATGGTGCATGTCCACCGCATAACTCGCGCCTCTCAGTCCTAGCAAAACATCCGTCATTTCTCGGTTGTCAATATGCATGTACACCTGGAAAGTGTAACAACAACAGAAGCTCAATTTCTTGGAAGCAGCGTGATGGTCACGAAAACTGAATCTCCCGGCGATATACGGTTTCATCGCGAATAAAAATCTGTTAAGAACCGATGTTCTATCGCGGCAACTGTGTGACAGTGTTCCTCAAGCGCATCCTCGTCCTCCGAGGCATTCAACGAACCTACCGGAGATTCGATCGTGCATTGAGTGCAATCAGATGAGTAGAAATCACTTACTGGGATCTTGGCGTTTTGAACTATCGCACCGTGACTACTCCTTTCGAACACAAACACAGCTCTACACTCGAGCACGGGAAAACAGTTCACCCAGATATCGCAAGTGGGCCAAACGCTCGAAGATATCGCCCGCTGTCTTTGCAAGCCATTGCGGTCAACGCTCCCGCAAACTATCTCGTCTGCTCGCGTGATCACTCACCTTAACAGCGATCACATCATTTTCGAGGGATTTGAGGGCAGCTGAGACAATCTCTGGAGGTTTCGTGGAAATCTTGTCTTTGAAGTATCGATCATATTCGACTTTCAGTGCGCTCAACCTGCAGAACATTGAAGTTCTCGATTGAAAACCTCGTCAAGACAGCCGTTGGTTCATGGAATCTCATGCTCAATTTCCCAAACCCCGAGCAAGCGGAGACTTCTTTCTGGCATCGATGTTTTTGCCGTTCCCCTGAGGCGGATGGCAGCGTCTCGGTAGAGTGTCACTCACCTGATTGGTTTTTCTTTGCAGAGCTTCCGGAGAGCGTGCTGTAAGTTCGCGATGAGATCACAAGACGATCTCCGCGAGTCTTTCAGGAACAACCTATTCTTGAGCGGCATTGTACAGCACTGTTGAGCTGGTGACGATTTACACTCAACTTGGTTCCGCCGAAGGATATTCACCCTTGCAAAACGCAAACCAGGTCAAACGATTTAGGCTATGCGGCGATCATTGAGTTTAATTTAGCGTGGCCTACGAATCTCCCGGATGTTTCCTCGTGGCTCCTCAAGCGGCGTCAATTGTCAGTCACAAAGCGAGCTTGCACATCACGTCGGCACGTCTATCATGTTCACGAAGGAAAACAACACGCCGGTCTTATTGGCTTCGATGTTTACGGAATTCTGAACCAGTTAGGGAGTTTCGAATATCTACTGCCCGGCAAAGCGAGAGAACAATCGGGTTGATGTGCTCTGGAACAGCAGAATCGGCGCCATTTTATTCGATTCCACGCCGAACGATCACAGCCGCAGGGACTTATCCCACGTTCGGGATAACGCCGGAGAAGAGATCGCCTCTGCCGAGTATATGGCTCGTCACTCCTGTCAGGATATCTGTGAAGCATTGGAATACCTGAATCGATTGAGCTGTCTAAAATGAGCGGGGAATCATTCGCCGATTTCCTTTCAACTCCATCAGAGATCACTCCTAGAATTGGTCGAAAAATTACTCCTGTCGAAGCCCTACCAGTCCCGACAGATAGCAAATTCAAACTGCCTCCCAGGGTTCCACCGAGGCCTCCGTCATCCGTTCTTATGCCGAATCCTTCGGAAACGCTGTTCCCCAAGTTTGCAATATTGCCTTCGGAGCACGTTCCTGAGTAGGATATATTCCATTTACCAAATCTCCAGAGCAGCGGCAGGCGAACCGCGATTGGAACTCACCGATTGTGCTACGCAGAGTTTTTATGAGGCTCTCGAAGAGCTCACCGAACATTTGATTCTGGTCCTCACGGAGACCAAACTCGAATCGTTCGTGTCCTTCCAGTTCGCGGGATCCGCCGGCGCTCCGTATCCCCTTCCTTCGCACCTCGATATAATCCACTTGAAATCGTAATCATCCAAATCAGGCTCTCCACCAACAATGAAGCTCTGGAGACTCTTCGAATTTGTCTCTTGACACAGGATTCGATACCAGGTGCAGCGAAGGAGTCGAAGACGATCAGAACCAAAACCCCGAAAATTCCGAAGGACATCGCGATGGTAGGCTCCGAAGAACACTTGTGTTCTCTGAAACATTCTCTTCGTGCTTGATCAGTGTTTGCCCAGTCGGTCGCAAATAGATTAGACCTTGACCATGGCCATGATTCAATGTTCTCCCGAATCATCTGATTTTTTCTGTTTCCGCGAAGCTACATGGGATAGGATGGAATGTTCACTAGAAAGAAAGCCATCGCCGAATATGCGGCCTCTCTTGGGAGATTCCCGTGGGAACGAAACTCGCTCTTGGCGAGGCTGCATCCTGGATAGCTGTTCTTTCCTCCAGACTAACGAATCTCATTCTTGAGATAGAGACTTCGACATTCTGTAACGTGTTTTGGGACTCGCATGTCAATCCTCCGCCTTCTGAGATACGGGAAGGATTCTAATCTCGATTATTTCGGCTTGTATGACAATACTGCCCAAATCATTCCGAATTCAATTGCAGAACAGCCACGAATGTTTCAAATGATTATTACCTTTTTCCGTATCTATTCGTTGAAATAATAGACGTTCCACTGTATCGAGGTACTCGGCCAGTGGAAGCTCTCATGTTCGCGCTGAGCAGGTATCAGCCCCGTGATCTGCTGCAGATGACTCAAAAGTTCTCACAGCGGATAGCTGCTCCACTAATCGCAACAACGATACGATGAGGAAGCTCCTCGCGAACAGGAGCCGACGAGACGATACGAGCACAACGGCGACGAAATCGGCGTTCGGCTCGAGTTATTATGTCTGCTTGTTGTTGATTTTAGAGGAATCTGAGACTGGCGTGCATGAAAGAGACATGCGAGTCATCGAGCGTCTCCGCTGGAATATTCCTGAGGACGTTTCTCGCCGGTCGTGTCGGATCCATCAGATGTACACGCGAGCATCGCTGAAGCGAGAGTCGATTCGCATGCTAAATGCCGCCCACTCGGAACCGGCTCCGTCCCGCAAGAATCATGACCACTGCTTGGCACATTGACACGAATAATTATCTAGTTAGTCTAGCGTATCCATCATCCGCTTGAATCCACATACGTTTTTTTTGCTGATGACCTTGCTCATCATTTGCGTCGACACTCAGCTGCACACGAGCGTTCTTTTCCGAAACAAATGAGGAAATCTGAACGATCCCTCGCTCTGTCAGCGTTGACGTTAGCTTCTTAGATTATCTTGTGAGACCTCGTCGCTCTCTTCCGTCGTACATAGGAGCGAAATCGGACTCGATCGATCGCTTATCTAGGAACCCGAACGTCAACGATCTCCTTGTATAATACAGTTATTGGGGCTGTGTTTGGCAACTTTCGAACGATTTTCAAGCGGCTCCCGGTGTCTCATTGTGTATATTGTTCTGTGCACGGAATCAATCGATAGAGCTCTCTCGGCGTGTTCGAGAAGGTCTCATTTATTGTCGAGTGAGGCCTCAGAGACATCGTGAACACCCTCGATAAGGTTGCAACGGATCCTCACGCGGCTTGCTCTGGCAACGGAAATTCCAGCTGTTGTTCGGGACCGGATTGCTGTCGAAGACGTGGTCTTCGAACCGTCATCCCTTCGGAAGCTAGTCGGAACCCACTCTCCTAGACTCTTCAGAAGACGGGAAGACTGATATTTTGCATTGAGTCAGTACTTTGAAATGACTTTCGATGTTTCCCCGCGTTCTTGTCCAGTGATGATCTCACTTCCCTTCGATGGGCGGTCACTGTGGCCATCAGAGGGGACGGCAATGACACGAGAGTTGCAGGAACATATCACCAAAGGATTCTCAGAAGAAAATGAGCTGTGTCAAAGAAGCGTCGCTCAGGGGGCCAGCTTTTTTTCTGGTTTTCCCTTCCGAATCGAGTCAGAGCCAAGAGTGGGGGAACTTCTTTCTGAGCGAGATGCTCTTCCCCTGGATCTCTTGAAGTTGATTTTCGGGCTGAAGACTAGCATAGCTCCAACGACTAGTTTCTGAACGAATTCAGTCGACTCCTCCTCCATTTCGCTCGTTGTTAGACCAAGGAAAGTGAACATCCTGTGAGATGAGAGATGCAACCAATAAACTGATTTCATATCAGTTCAGTCGACTCCCTGTCGTTCTTTTCGCTTTGAAAACTATTCTCAATACGATTCCTGTCCGACTACAGCGATGAGCCGTGTGTTCGGAACCGCCGAACGTCTCACTAAGTTCTTCTTCCCAGAAATTCCTCGAAAAAAGAGTTGATGCGGTCACGACTTGGTTATTTGTCGGGGACGGTCCAGAAACCGAGCGATACTCTCCAGGTTTCCCCAAATACGGTTTGAACGACTCTCGAGCAAGGAGCCATCGTTCCGTTCCGGTTCACGGTCGTCGGGAACCTCGTTACTCGAGTAAATCATACCTCAACCCCGCTGAGAAGTTTTTCTTCGACGAGATGCGTCGCCGGTCGGCGTAGAACCTGCGCGAAGATTCGCGGAAGCGACAGACATTTATTTTTTGCCAGCTTCAATCAACCTTCGCTTGATGTGTTGGGTTTAACATTCCGTCGGATCCGAAACAACAGCAACAACAGAAAACGTCGGTGTGAATCGAACGCGCCTCATCACTCGAATTAACATCCGTTGTGCAAATACCTCCTCAAAAATCGTTCGTCCACGGATGAGAAAAAAATGGCGCTTCGTCCGCTGAAATCTTCTGCACACTAGCTCCCCGACCTCCGAAATAGGAGGGCTTGGCGGCCTCCGACAACGGATAGGGGTCGCTGACAACCTGTCTCGGTCGATTCACTCAAAGACCGAAATTCTGGGAAGCGAGCTCGCGCCCCGGCTTCACAACCGACCGACCTGCTTTCAACCACCAATAGGTTTTCCCGAGTCGTTGACGATACCGATCCTGGCAAGCACCGGATGAGGCGAGGAGCTATCTGTCCAATCACTCGCGGCGGATAGGCGCTGTGATGCCAGGGGAATGAGAAGCTTCTGAGACAAAGTCTCATTGAGGATGCATCATTCCCAGTTCTATGAGGGATGGTTCTTGCAACGGTGAACGGAGAACCTCGTTCAGGAAGAAGGAACGTCTGCGAGTGTTCCCGTAACTGTCGGGAATCAAACTTCTCTCTGTCCACAACAACATCATTCCTGATTATCTGTCACAGACGGCGACGAGGGTCATCAGACGAGCAACGAAGCGCTCCTACGATTTGAGACTCAGGAGGAGTTTTTTCTCGAGTTCCGCGGTCAGAGCCGCTCATGACAGTATTCTCCTGTGTGATCCGACGAAGTCCGAACCCACGGGTAGAGAGAAACGGGGGAATCTTTCAGTGTCTTGTTTACTTCAACCTGTTCTCGTGGCTGGACGCCTATTGATAGATGGTATGGAGCTCGATCCACCAAGCATTGATTGTTTGATTATTATTCATCGTCTATATTCTTGCTGCATTTACATCCCAAACATAGCGGAAGACCCTCATTTCGACATACTCTTCCACCATTCCTTAGCCAGTTCGTTTTACTCGCCTTGTTCGTCAATAATTCTTCCAACTCTTTGCATTTGATTCGTCTCCTAACCCCTTCTTCAGTGAGGTTTCTCCTTTTGTGATCTTCAAATGTATCCCAGGTTGTGTCCTCCGCGTTTTCGCGAAGCTCTCCGTCTGTTGGGTCCAGGGTATACCCGTACCAAAGCCTTGTGCTCTGTGATGTAACGAGGGGTTCTAGCACGGGATAGTTTGCATAAGATGAAAGACGGAGGGAAGACCTATGTAGTTGCAATCCCGTGCGTACATCTGGCAACATCCGCAGCCACCTGAGGAAGTGAAGAGCCGCGAGTACACCCCATATCGCCAGCATAACGCATTTCTCCTGAATCAACGGCAGGCTCCTCTTTTTCTCAATCTTCCAGCAGGAGCCCAGGTATCGGAGCATGTCCGTTGAATAGCCTCTTCTCCATGGCTACGAGAGTCGCGTCTCCCCGTCGGATAGAGAATGAAGGTCGAGAAGCGCCCAGTACTGGAGCATGCAAGTCCATGTCTTTCGAACCTGTGGAACATGCCCGCATGATAGAGCATGGCCCCCTCAATGAAGCAAGCCCCCTGGGCCGAATAAATTCAGTATGTTCATCTTCTATTCCCCATTCTCAGACTACACAGAACGATCGGGTATCGTAGGTAAGAATCCGACCCTCTCATCTCCGAGATTGTGAGATGATCCACACCATGTATGGGAGACATTCCTCGTCTTTCCACGCCGACGGCTCGAGAGGCCGCTGACGGTCACATGAATCCTAAGAATCTCGAAGTATAGCAGCGGAAATAAAGAACACATGCTCGATGAGGGAAGCTCCAAAAAGTTAATATTGGGAATATGCTCCCTGGGAGAGTGATCGTACATTGGAGATTGACCGTCTTCGAGAGACTACGGACTCAGCGGAGATCTTTGCGACGAAACAGCATGCCCATTCACCTATCAATCCTTCAATTGAAACCTGACAGACGGCACTCGTCCGTCCGATAGAAACTGGCCACCAGTTAGATCACTTGAGTTGTGTCCCATGTGCGGTATCGATCATACGTTGATTGAGTAGGTTAACAATCGAAACTCTGCCGAGTGAACAGATGTCGTTAAAGCATGATTCAAGTTTCTGACGCATCGGATGGAGAAGTTCAAAGCGTTGGCTTTCAAGAAGTGTTCATTCCGGCTTCCCTTCGGTTTCGGAAAATTTCTGTGGTGATATAACCGCTTCAGCCCGGTGATGACGCCGCGGCGCCACGGGCCGTCTTCGCGAGTCCTTGGCATTTCTCTCCCAAAAAGCCTTCACACTTGCCATCCTCTCAAACGAAGATACTCCCTCTACGCAGACGGTAAAGTCCTCGAGTAAATCATTCAAACATAGTCGATCGGCAGGAGAGATCGTTAAGTCGAATCCGCGCAGACGCCTCACCCCAACACCGCTGTACCCGTTTCGGCGCCCACCACCGACATGTTGTCGCCCTTGCTCGTACTCTCAGTGGCGGTTATCGGTTCCGTAGTGTCGCAGACTGTTATTGTGACTAACTCAGACGTCACTGACGATTCGTCGTCGGGTGGACGAATTATTCGCCCAAATGTAACGATCACGTCGTCCCAGCGGCGCGTTTACGTGCCGAAGGGTAAGTCCCTCAAGTTCGGAGACTCGCCGATCCTCAAGCTGAGCTTCCAGCCCTCGGCGAAACTCTCTAAGGCGCTGTCGTTCTCAGAGCCGAAAAGCTCTCAGTTCTTCCACCTGATCCCATCCACCCCTACCCCCAATGAACCGGAATCGACTTCGATTGTGCCAACCGCGCCAACCAAAATGCGTTCGGTGCACCGAATTTCCAACACAACCTACCAGATGCCAGCGGATTTCCTTTGCGAAGGATTGGACTGTCCGAAAGGTAATTCCATTCTCAGAGCAGCGTCATTTCGAAGCGGCTGAAATCGTTTTCTGTGATTGCTTTGTCGATGACGTATTCCGAGTGTCGCGACGACTTCACTCTGTTGGACAGTCTGTTCAGTTTCGCCGGCTCCGAGCGCCTCTTTCGAATGGTGGAGAAAACAGGCGAAGATGTTACCCGATAGGTATCCTTGAAAACTCGACGGATTTCCTAACGCTGGAGCCCGACGTTTCCTCCAGGTCATCAATGCAGTCTTGCCCAACCATCTTGCACTCCAGAAGATTGCTCTCTGAAACCATCGTGCGCCAAAAAACTCTCGTCACACTGCGAGAAATGTCAACCTCCCTGTGTACACGCGATCCTCAACTTGGATGCACCAGGCGGATGCCACCCCTGTCTCTGTGAAGTCACAGTCTCCAGGCCTTCATCTCGTTTGGCCAGGAGATTGGCTGAAATCACTGCTCAATAGTCGTTCCGCAACTCATTCCCGATGTTTAGCAGAAACTCTGCTCGTCTATTACGATGAGTGGCATCTGCCACACGGGCTCACGAGTCGCAAGGTTCCCGAATGCTGTCGTGCCTCACGAACAGAGCCTTCGGAGCCATTTCTCGAACTGAATTCCGAACTGTTTGCTCCAGAATCCAAGGCTCAAGCCACCGGAATAACAATGATCAGATACCACCTCATATTATCGAAGGCCTGTTTATTACCGCATAGGTAAATTTTGGTGTCAGTGAAATTGACCCAGGCCATGTACAGATTGCCCATGTACAGACGAACTGACAACCGAATCTAGTTTAAGCCTTTAGGTACTGATATAGTTCCTTGAGCAATGTATGTTTTGTATGGACGTATGAGAACCCTCCAAAATCATCGAGTCGGAAGTGCCAGCGTGTAGAATAGTCGGTGTGACGACCACTTACAAAAATAAAGTCGGATAACGCTTAAATCTGTGCCACTTGCGGTGTGCAGGGTAGAGTCGATCAGCTTACAGAGCTGCTCGCTATGATGTACGTTTCCGGTCTCATTTTTTTTCCGGCCGAACCTCTCAGCCAGCCCTCAGAAGTGTCACGGGATCACCTTTCGGTATTGCTTCAGTAACACTCCCTATCGCCTCGCAAATCCCATTGCGGGCGGTGGGCTTGGATTTTAAGGTGGTTCAGATTCACTTCTAATACAAATTGAATCCTCTTTTTACCACATAAGAAAATTTAGTTGCCGGCCGGAGATCGAACCCGCGATTGCTAGCTTAGCGTGGCACCCAAGGCGTTGGTTTATGCCACACGGCCAAGGAGCCGACTCACGTTTCAAGTCTGCGCGTGCAGATGGATTCATGCGAGTCCCGGCTCGCGTCCGAAGGGTCAATCTCGACGCCGTCGCGAATAGAACTGGAAGAATTCTCAGGTTCCTTATTCCGAGGATCTTCGGGGTCGAGTTCCATGGCAGCGCAGTGAATAGATCCATTCTATGGTTCCGATTCAGACATTTGAAACAGGCATTCCTCGAGGATACGCATTTCCTCCCTTCTTCAGGCGACATATCCTCGTACATTTGTAACTCGGACATTGCTCCAAACAAAATATGCACGAATGGTGAACTGGGGAAGATCCGACGACTGCAGACGAATATGGACTACTCATTGAGCCCGTAGCCCCCGCGGGATTGAAGCTTCTATTCTCGAATATTTTCTGAAATGTTCCTGGCTTCGGAAAATCCGAACCTCGCTAGTTGTTGTTTCTCTCCCTAACGCGTCTTTGAAACCTCTGAACGCCTCCGACAGTCTTTCTTTTCGTTTCGTTTTCGCTTCAGGAATTCGAGAAGCGCTTCCAACCTACAGTCTCTTTCTTCTTCGGGCATAATTAACCTCGCCGTGTCCATTATCGTATCCTTTGCATCTTCATAATTCTCCGCTGTCACGTCGCGGCTCGCTATGCATTTGGTCACCCTCGGAACCAAAGACATCAATTCGAATCTCTCAAATGAATCCACATTCAGCGCAAACGCTTGCTGCCACCCCCTGAATTTCGTCGGAGCTCCATCAAATCTTGGAATCCGTTCCAGGATTTCTTTCCATGAGCATCTACGGTGACCTGCCGAGCTTGCATTCGCCAACGTAGAGTTCAGCCTTGCGGGCCCCGATTCGCCGGACTCATCCTGCCGAATCGAAATGGAACTCTCGGGTCGCGTTTATATCATTCCTTCACCGGTCGAGGCAGCAGCGCTGGTGTGACGACGATTTCCTGTGAGTTTGTTGCTCAACAATCATCTCCCTACATGGGAAAACCCCTACGATCCGTCAGATCTTGATTTCGGCCTTCTGAGGCGATTATAGATCACAATCTTCGTTGCGCGAAGATTCAAGCTTCGAATTCACTTCCATATTCCAGGCGATGTTTGCGACGGTATTCAGGCCCCCCAGCGGCTCACCGGGAAGGACATAGGCCATCCACCCCTTCAACCCTCCCCCTCCCCTCTTCCCCCCTCGCCATTTACCCCAACTTTGACCTCCTCAATACTTTCACCTGTATGCGAATTCTTACGATGAGGTGCACCGCCCCGATATGACGCCAGCCAGTTTCCTAGGCCTCATCTCATCGTCATCGGAACCTTCTCCACCCCCTCCTCAAGTTCCCGGAGCCTAAGGAGTTGATTCCGGGATCCATCTAACCTGACTTCTCGCAGTCTAGGGAGGTGATTCCGAGGTCGATCCTACCATACATATTGGAGCCTATACAGGTGGTACCGGTATCTATCTCAGCACACCTTTCGGAGTCTGGGGAGGTGATTCCGGGGTTAATCTGTTCATGTTCTGGGAACTTTTAGGAGGTGGCTCCGGTTTAGATCTCACCACACTCCTAGGAGTCTAGGAAGGTGAATTCGGGGTGGGTCTGACCATGCTTTTGACAGACAACATGTGCAGATCAGCCGAATACGGAGATATTTCACCAATGATGCTGACCCATTCAAGAGGCAGAAACGTACCTCCTTGCTAAGAAATGCAACATTGTGTTTGCTCACATGTATGACCGGTATACGAATCTCAACCATGAAGCGCACCGCCGCGATACTATGCTGGCGAGAGGACATTAGATGAACGCCCAGTGACTTTTGGGGTGAAAAAAAAGTTATCGGATCGACCCGGTCACTTTGTATGGCCGGTTTCCCACGGTAGAGGTCGGCAGGCGGTCTGGAGGGCTGAATTTAGGGGCATCTCTTATTGAATACCGTTACTCCGATTCGCAACCGATCCGCGCGTTTTGTGGGTGTATTTTCCGAAATCGGTTGAGGATCGGCGACTGCGTGGTAGGTTCTCTTAGCCATGGATTCAATTGAGGAAAACTTCGACGAGCTCTGGAAAACGCAACACTGATCTGATTCCTAGAAAAAAATGCGCAAAGATGCGCCGCTTCAGGAGCTCGCGGAAGATCCTAGATCGGATGAAATTTTACCAAAATTCAGTTCAAAACAAGGAGGCCACGAAAATGTTGCCGCCTAAAGGACACAGCCTTTACATACCATATCGCCAGAATAACGCATTTCTTCTAAATCAAGGGCATGCCTTTTCTTTCTCAATTTCCAGAAGGAGCCCGGATACCGGAGCATGTTTGTGTGATTGCCGGCTTTCACGGGGCTCGAGAGATCCTCTGATTAGCCTCTCCTCCAGCGTTACGAGAGTAGGGCTTGCAGAAGCCCGCATTTCCGGGACCGCGAGCCCTCGGGCTTCGATTCTTGCGAAAACCCGCAATGAAAATCCCGCAGATGAAGACCGCGGGCTTGCGGGCTTTGATGCGGGCTCAATGGAGCTCGCCCCAGGAATCTTGACTATCACTGATAGTTAGCGGAGTTTGATAATAGTTATCGGAATGGTTATAGTAATGATAATTAATCCGTGGGCTATTGCGGGTAAAGCCCGCGGTCCTGACGCAGCAGTTGCGGGCGCCCGTGGGCTTGCGGTCCTGGAAATGCGGCTTTTCGCAGACCCTATACGAGAGTCGCGTCTGAGTGAACAAATGTCGTTAAAGCGCAGGTTTCAAGTTTCTGACGCATGGGATGGGAAAGTTCAAAGCGGCTGTCAAGACGTGCTCATTCCGGCTTCCCTTCGGTTCCGGAAAATTTCTGTGGTGATATAATCGCTTCAGCTCGGTGATGGCGCCACGGCGCCACGGGCCGTCTTCTCGAGTCCTCGACGTTTCTCTGCCAAAAAGCCTTCACATTTGCCACCCTCTCGAACGAAGATACTCCCTCTACGCAGACGGTAAAGTCCTCGAGTGAATCATTCAAACATAGTCGATCGGCAGGAGAGATCTGTAAGTCGAATCTGCGCAGACGCCTCACCCCAACACCGCTGGACTCATTTCGGCGCCCACCACTGACATGTTGTCGCGCTTGCTCAGTGTTGGTCAACGGCTTCGTAGTGTCGCAGACTGTTATTGTGACTAACTCAAACGTCACTGACGATTAGTCGACGATTAGCTCTGTTGTACAGTCTGTTCAGTATCAACGGCTCCGAGCGGCGGGTAAAAGTTTTGGTGTCGGTCAAACTGACCCAGGCCAAGTACAGATTGCCCATGTACAGACGAAGTGACAACCGAATCTAGTTTAAGCCTCCAGGTTCTGATATAGTTTTTTGAGCAATGTACGTTTTGTATGGACGCAGGAGAACCTTCCCGATTAATCGAGTCTGAAGTGCCAGCGAGTAGAAAAAACGGTGTGACGATTACCTACAAAAATAAAATCGAATAACGCTCAAATCTGTGCCACTTATTTGCCAACTAGAACGATAAGGACCGAGAAACCAGTGGAGCTCATCCCTGATGTCGACTGACGAATGACACGGGCAGGGCACGTAGAGATCAAGGATCTACTCGCTCAATCAATGGCGTCGTTATGCCACGCTAGGACGAGTAAATCGCTGAAGCGCTCAAAACGATGTACTACTCCACTAAATGGTTGCAGCCGTGATGCGCGTCGACGCCCGATCGTTATTCCTGTGGCTCCCTGTCGGTTGGTTGATGCCGTCGACTCCGATCGAGTCTGTGCAGAACAGGACAGAATGTTTCCAATACAGATAACCCACCGCCAACCTAGAAGCAGCCGCTAGTGGAATCCCGTCACAAGCGTGTTACTCAGCTGAAGTCGATCGAAATACTCGGAATGGCAGCGAGGAAACAACTCAGAACAAGATACATGCGCTTCTCACGATCGTGAGCCGAGAAAATACAACTTGCGAAATCTTCAAAAGCTGATAGATCGAGTGGACCCGTATCGAGCGGAGCGTAACTTGGAATTGAAGTCATGAGCTCGGGGACCTAGGAGCAAGACCGCATTGATCGTCGAGAGAGGGACAGGTGGTGGAGGAGGGCTGCTTCGGAACTGACTTCGTTGCTTTCTCTGTCAGTGACAAGTACGCAGGATGTACGTCGACCTCCGCGTGCCACCCATAGAGAAAAGACACAGTGAACCCTTCACCGATCATCTCTCGGTCCCTCAAATATCGGGATGCGCCTCAGCGCCCGACCTGAGCCTTCCGCAGCAGAGGTTGTTCCAGGAGTTCTGTTGCCCAGAAAGACCAGCACCGCCAAGGAGTCCGACGCCGCGTTCGAGTCCCCCGTCCCGGTCTGGAGCTTCGTCAACCTCGGCCAGTCCGAACCTCAGTCCACCCAACGATAACGACTTCAAATGCTCAAGCACTGCTTCGGACAGACGATTGTCTTCAGCCAAACGCAAAGAGGAGGAATTCGATGGCTGGCTGGAGTTCCACCACCGGAGAGTTCCTCCGGCGTCACGCAGAGAATCCGTCGCCAAATTGTCGCCGGGGGGGTATCGCTGTCGCTCATTCTCCATCACGCCCAAGGGGAGCGTCGTGAATTTGGGCGATATCCAAATAGCGGACCCTTCACGTCGGCGAAGCACAGGTTCCTGCAACGACAGTTCCGACATCCAGCTTCTCACGCAGAGAGTACGCCTTGTCGGATCATCAGGCGTGGGCAAGTCCTGCCTTATCGAACAATTCAAAGACGGATTCGCTAACACCGCCAACGAGTTCGGATACCTCGACATAGGCAAGTATTCCGAGGATTCATCGGAGAGGCTTCTCGTTTTTTCCAGAGCTTGAAGATTTCTCATTTCCCTGACGAACAGCTCCAAGTGTCGCAGATTGTTGAGTGAGAAATTCTCATATTCAGTGACGAGCCCCCCGCCCTCCGCACAATGCAGCGTTGAGACACAGAGCACGCGACTCGTACTCGACGGCGAAGAATTCGAAGTGGACTTCGACGAGTTGCTGCCAACCGAGGTATTGAACAACTTCCGTTTCCAAATTCAGCAGCTCTGTGGCGCGTCCGAGAAATGACTTCCATCGATTCGGGTTTGAAGACGGTTGGAAAACGCGGACGTCGTGAAGTTTTCTTGTCCGCAGGTCAACATCGACAGTGTGGGTAGAACCGATGCGTTCGTGATCGTGTATTCCATAACGGACTCCACGAGCCTCGAAGCAGCCGAGAGCACGTTGAAATACCTCAGAAGGACCTTCGGCTACGGGAAAAGCAAACGAAAATCGGCCATCGAACAGGCCCTGCATCCTCGGCCAATTATTTTAGCCGGCAACAAAGCTGACCTCGCTCGGAGGCGCACCATTCCCACGGAAGGTTAGTCCGAATTCACCTCGGTGTGGGATTTTACAGTAGCGTCACTAGAGTCCGCAAGCGGGGAAGTTCCTAGAATTGAGGGGAATGCCGCCCTCTCCCACCGTCACCGGACCGGAGCGACCAATGCCGCCCCAAGATGCTTGCCGCGGAACCCCTTTCCCCGTTGGCTCAACCATGGTCTTGAGCTTTTGTTGATCGACTTCTATATCCAGAGGTAGGATCTAATCAGGCACGCTATCAACAATTAGGAGAAGTCGATGCTATTCGAGCATTGGTCTCCTTGAGAACTCGCCCCATGACAGGCTATCGTCAGCATAGCGCTCCGAGTCGACGCGATTAGCGGCGAATCTCCAGTCTCCAGGGACAATACATGGAATCAGCAATGAGCCTGGTTACACTGAAATCGTCACAGCGAATACATCTTGTCGACCGACTGGATTCGATTTCGATCCATACCTGAATAGCGGGTGATGGAGCACGAGACAGCGGAACTGACCTGAAAGCGTTCTCCGACGAGCGCAGGTCCAACTCAGGCGTTGTGCCCGGGGCACGTTGTCGAGGGCACTCCCGCCAACATTATTGATCCATCAAAGCCCCGGATGAATGCGTTTTGCTTTCAACAAAGACGTAGCCTCATTGTCGCCAGCCTGTTGCCCCACGCTTACGGCTCTGCTCTATAACCGAGGCTTCTGCCCCCTCCTTGGCCCTCATGGACGCTAATGATCTGAGGAAGTCATGAAGCCGTGAGGTAAACTCTGATGTTCCCTCCGCAGCGGGACGTTCTCTGGCGAAGCGATTCGATTGCCGTTTTTTGGAAACGTCGGCGTGCATAGGCCACAACGTCGACGAGCTTCTGGTGGAAATCCTCAAGGAGATCAGGGTAAAACATCGATCCAGCTCACTGCCCACGTGGTCTATGAATTTGCCCTCAGTATTCGTAGCCTGTTCCGAGACACCGCCGATATGCGCGGCTACGAACACCCCGGCCACCGCTGGAGCATGCGTCGATGCTGCCATGTCAGGGATGACTTTGAAATCACAGTCTGGCGGCCGCACATTCTGCATTAAAGCGCGTGGACTCCTCCAAAGATTCTGGACCAGATGTGATTCTGGCAGGACGCGATCATGCGAAGATCTTGATGTCCTGTGAGACGACGCGCAGGTCTAGGACCTTCGGAAACTCACGCTGATATAGGGATCCTCATCGGCGTCTCGCGCCCTGACATTGTCGCCATCTTTCACGCTGTCAATAAAACTCATGCTGACGATGGAACTCATGTCAACATCACCGGTGGTACTTTTTCCAAGAAGTTCGATGATGTCCCTCTTCACCAACGAAGTCCAAGCCTTGTGATGACTTTGTTCCTCTCATTATCAGATCTAGCTCGAAGTCCGCTTGGAGAGCGATCATTTTCATTCGATTTTTTAGAGTATGGAGTCACACCTGGAAACATACCCTGGTTGCTCGTCCGCCACAGTCCCCATGATTTCGATAGGGATTGTGGAGCATTGCATGCCGACGTCGCATGGTTTCCTAATGTGGTTAACGAGACGGAGAGATCGATATTGAGCCCAGATAGCGCATTAAGGAGAAAGAGTAGCAAAGCGGCTCGATGAAACTCAGCAGCGGAAACGGAACGTCCCACTGGGAGACATGGAGCGGAGAGAGCCTCTTATCTCAACCATTCCGCATTCTGAGTTTTCTTGCCCTTCGTGCGCAGCAGAAGCGTCCAGATGAGACGACCGTTTCTATACATACGCGTGCCTACTGAGGAAACAAGGAAAGTCCAGAGATAATCCAATTGATCATCTGAGCAGTCATCCCTCTCGCTCTAGACACAGAAGTCAGAATGCTCTGGCGGGATGCTTATATTTCGTCGCGACCACCTCAAGGCGGAATCAGTTGTAGCGTGAACCATCCGTGATCCAGACGCTCGGTCCGATTTTTAAGCCATGGGGGATCTTCTCACGTGGGAGGAGAAAGCCTTGAGGGAGCTGAACGACGTTCCCGAATTCCGCGAAGAACGTCTTCAGCAGTTTCGAGCGAAGCTCAAGGAACTTCAGAGTGACGACTTCAGACCACTGCTTCAACGGGACTTCCTGATGATGTTTTTAAGAACTCGAAAATTCGACGTGACACGTGCTGTGAAATCCTACCAGGCGGCTTTCTTCTTACACAAAGTCGACCCCAAGGTGTTCTGGCCGAAAGGGAAAGGTCCCCTGGATTACAGACATGTGTTGGACCTCCCCATATGCAAAGTGATGCCAAGGAAGAACACAGATGGAACAACGGTTATCGTATGCTCTTATCTGTATTACACGATTGACATGTTCAGCATTTTGGACGTCATCGCTATATCGACGATGATCTGCGCCCACTTGCTCCGTGACCCCTTCGTACAGACCTACGGCGTGCGTTGCGTCTTCGACTACCGTAACCTGCAGCCGAAACACATCCGATCAATCCCCATGAGATACTACAAGGTGAGTACTCGACCTCGATAGGGGCGACAATCAAGAAAACCATGAACTTCCACTACAACAACTGGATGGATTTCCAAACCTCTTGATTCTCAATCCCACCACTATTACTACGAGCCCGTAAATCTCATCCCACGAGGCATTGATTTCATTCCACAGGCCGTGATAATTGCTCTCAGAGACGGTTGCCCAGCCCGCCAACGCGGCTTCCACCATGTGTTCGCTCCGGGGTTCATGACGCTATTATATTATGCGATCAGACCGCTGCTCGACAAGAAGCTTGCGGCACGGAACCATTTCCACTCGAAACTCACCGACCTCCATCTACACATAAGTCCGGAAGCGCTGCCAGATGAGCTGGGTGGCTCTGCGGGAAAAATGTCCCCCGGGGAATTCGAGAGAGACCTACTGGCACGACACGACGAGTACCTTCGATCTAGCCATTATGGATTCGTTTGAGGCCGCTTACCACAATTGTACAGCTCGGACAGCCGCGGTGCATCAGCCCTCACATCATTGTTCCCCACTTGAATATATTTTCGACAGCTTATTGAACGGTTCCGGGCGCAAAATGGTACATGCGGAGAATCACAATCCGGAAATGCGAGGAGCACTCTCTATGATCCCGGGGGCATTGGATTACATGCTTGTCTGCTCCGGAGACAAGCACTGACAACAGAGGACATCATGAGTTGGGTTTTTGTTCTGAGATATGCTGAGTTTTGTGAGGAACACTCGGATAATCCTCCCTCATTCTGCGCAGCTACTGTTTGGACAACGAATTTCGTTCCCGATGTTCGGGATTGAAGAGGGCTCCCTCGGCTTCCTTCCTTACTACCGTTCTTTTCTGACGTCGTTCTGTTTTTTTTTCTCCTCGAGCTTGTTTTTCTCGAGGTCAATTTCACTCGCCCGCGCTTTGCCCCGGTCGCCTCGAGGGCATTCCGCTGGAACGCCGGCCTCGATCCGCGCTCTGAGCGGAAACTCATTGTATGAAGTTATGCCATCCTCTCAGAAACATTCGGAGCCGCAGTGAGAGCAGCAGCCGTAACAATCAGAAGGGCCAGCGAGGAGAAATCCGGTAGAACTGTAAATATGGTGACGGCTCACTGGGAAAGGGGACTTCAAAAGGAAATAATATTTTTGGTTGACCAAGCTCGAGCGAACGAGACAGCTGCTGAGACTCGATCAGAAGGGATGGGGTTTTTCTACCACCTCAGACAGTCTTGAATCAACCCGCAGTGCTTCGGGTCGATAACTGCGTGGAAGTTTCTCAGATCGACGCTAACGCGAGTGATTTAGCGCTCCGATCTCGGGGAGCGTGATTCGAGGGCACACTTTGGGAAGCGCTCAGTCTGTTGATCGACAAATTCGCAACTGCAGTACGGAGCAGGATCTTGGATCTCCGCGGCCTAGGAAATTTGTTTTTCTGAGTAAGAATGATGCTTACTCGGCACTCTGCACGCCTCACGCGAGCCGATGGCCGAGGGGAATCCTGAATCTCCACGGATGCAGGGCTCTACTTGTCTAGAAAAACGAGATTGTAGGAATTCTCGTCCTCACTGGCCAGGCGCAAATACAAGCAAGAAACCTTCCTTGTTGCGCCGCTCGTGGATTCCGAACAATAGATGCGTTTCGAGAATTGTTCCAGCTAGAAATAAGGCGTCCGATTCCAACGTGAGAGAATAAACGGAGAGGTGAAGTCGGGATGCGTGGAGGAACAAAGCTTAATTTTATTGTTTCACCGTTCAATGTAATGTGAATATCTTTGGCCTTCGCTCAATTAGGCTTAGTTTCCCGATTCCGAGCAGAGCATCTGATTCAGCTACGTATTCGAATTCGTTCGCTCCCCGGATGAGCTGACCCGCTTCGCTCACCGGGCAGTCGGTTTCTGTCTGCATGGTTGGTTCCCTTGCGGTAGGACACTACATTCTTACCCCCCTCCTTCCCAGACCTGGGCCTTACCTCACAAGTCCCCTCCCTCCGTGACAACCGCATATTTTCTGTGGTTCTCTAAGTTAGCATTGGGAACAATTTACAACTTACCATCCGAATAGAGAACGGTCAAACGCCTCACCACGCACAGCTAAGGAAGCTGAGTGAATGAGAGCCCTACCAAGTGACTTCGTCATGAAGTGAAAGATTGATTAACGGATTGATAGCTAGATGAAACAGTAGACATTCCGAGGGAAATGAATACCTCCCCTAAATACGGGACTCGAACAAAAGTTTTTGGTCGCCGCTGTGGAGCTTCTCTCTGAACAGGGTTTCCAGGGTTTTGTTTTATACAACGCACTTTTGCCCCGAAGTTGTGAAACTGCCGAAGCGTCCGAAACTGCTTTCCCAGGAGAGATCTGGTGGGGTGGATTCAAAATCAATGCCCGAATGCGACGGTGGTGGTCGAGGACACTCAAGGGTCCTCGGCACCTCACATCCGATCGAAGTTGAAATCGAAGGATCGCATCTTCTAATTCTAATATTGGGACGGGACGGATACCTGCCCGACGTGCTCGTTAGTGTTTCTGTTAATGGCCACCTGACAACACTCGACAGTTTCAGACTTCGGTATCCCTCCTCAAACGGCCGTTCACCGATGCTCCGCAGTAAAATACAATTTTCAAGAACATCCTTCAGTGCTTATAGGACAAGATGACACCCTACTTGTTCCTCTTGCTCGGGTCGGAGGCAGTTGGTGGAGGCGGGGCGCCTTTGTTGTGGAGACCATCAATGTAGTTCATCAGGATATCGAGGCGTTCTTCTTGCAATTCGGACAATACCAGGTATCGCTTGTCATTTTCAAGGAAACTCAGAATATCACGAAGATGACTGTCGGAGTCCTCTATCATCTGTTTGCTCCTGTCGAACGAAAGCAACGGATGAGCGCTACATGAGAACGAACACGCTCGCTCTCGCAGACAATAGATTTTCGGCGACTCATCCACTCCGCCTACCCAATACGAGGGAGGAAATCCAACTCACTTGTAAGTGATGAGTTTCGTTTCGGACAGGAGGGCGCGGAAGTTGTTCATAGCTGCTTGAACTTGTTCTTTCATCCAATCCTTATAAACTTTCTCGCATTTGTGTTCGGAAGACGAGTACTTCGAGTAGCGAGGGTCATCTTTTATATACTTACGTGCCTGGAACGAATGGCGTCGTCGCAGACTTCGAAGAACAATCATGCTGATTGGGCTTGGGTTACCGGATCGGAGAAATTGCATGCAAATAATTTGAAGTACTGGAGTTCACTTACGTCCTTGAATGGCATGTTCAGCGTAATTTCAGCACATTCACCGAGCATCTGCTTGAATTTGTCTTTCTTTTTTTTCTTGAGAACGCTCACGTGGTCGTCAAACATCTTCTCGCGAACCGCTTTATCCAGCATATCGACGCTCTCGTAGCGATGATCTTTTTTGAGCATTTTCTTGGCATCGTGCCATGAAATGTCAGAACTTCGAACGAGATCAGAGAGCAGTGCCTGCAATGTTGCTCCTCATAAGATTCGCTTTATCCATCAAGATCTCCTGTCTCGCATGGAACGAAACTGTCGAGGACGGTACGAAATGTTCGGGGCCTACACGGGAAGCTCACAACTGCATAGAATACAAATTAGATGAACAACCGATGACGAAATTTCTTTCACGAGCGTACCTGGAAATTCTGACGCGCTTCCTCGTGTCGGTGATGTTCGCGTTCTCGATCACGTTGTTTGAGACTTACTGATAAACTTTCGGCAACTTCTTTCTCTCGTTGACGAATCGATGCCTCAGCCCTCTCTTTCCTCTGACGTTCCTCAGAATCCTCTCGATCGTTGTTGTCAGGTCGATGTGCCTAGAATAAAAGCGCCGAGAGCTTCAGCCGTGTGACTTTATGCTTGCTGGCATGGATATTCCACTGGAGTAAATACATAGATTCTTGGGCTGGGACCGACATGCGGAGCCAAGCGAGACTAGAAATCGATCGCCTGTAGCTTCGATCCCGACTCGGGATCCCATATCAAAAATAAGACGCTGTCAGAAACGAAGAAGAAACTCCTCCTATGTACTTCTTCAACTTTGTGCAATGCCAAAAATTCCACATTCATCTACATCGGAGGAAACTCGGGCATCCAGGGAGTATCGTGTGACCGAGCCGGTACTGCCCAAAATATATCCCTGATCAATCTTCGACGGACCGAGCGCGTACAAGGTCACGGATCATCGAGGACGGATTCACGTGATGACAATCGAGACGTTGACTGTGACGCACGCAGCGGTGGAAGGGGAAGGGAAGACTATATAGATGCTTCGATTAAAGCTACAATGCGCATCAGTCTTCCGACGAGTTATGATGAAGGCTCTCCTTGTACTCAGTGTGGTCATCCTTGAGACGGCCGTGAATGGTAAGATCGATCAGAATCGCCCGAATCGATTACAGACCACCGTAACGTCCATAATGAGCTATTACTTGTCCTCAATTCAGAGTAGCGTCTGCTAACGGCTATTCCTACGTTATCCCTCCAATCAAGGTCAGATCAGTACGCCTCTAGGCAAATCCCCCGCGAGGATCCTCGAGCGGCGGAAGATTGGGAACGACGAGGAACTTATAGTGGCCGTTGAAGATTCATTTTTAGATGACAAAGGTGATGACTCGAAGACAAGGAGAATGTTTCAAACAGCATCGACTTGACAAAGGGCCTCCCCCGAGGTTTAACGTTCCTCTATGTTTGCATAGCGATCGAAGATCCACTTGAGGTATGCGGGAGGTCGAGGTTTGCCTGTAGTTCAGCATTCGGTTCGACCTTGAGCATATATCCTCTCACTCAAGATCGACCTCCCGTTTCTGTCGATAGCAGCCAGTTAAATATGGAATCATCGCAGTCCTTGAGCAGTCCAAAGACCTTCGATGCATGAAACACAATGGAGGCACTCAATACCCCTTAAGTACGCAGTGATTGGTCACACATATGAACTCGGACGTCTCCTTCCGGGCGTACTAGCTGACTGGATGATTCGCATATTTCTCGTTATTCGAGAGAGGGCGACTTTTCCGCAGGTCACCGCAGCGCCTACGTGGACCCGATTCCCTGCGTTCAGATGAAAAGAATGGGAAATCGGGTGACGCAGTGGAAAACCGAATGCCTGCCGCGAATAACGTTCGCGAGTGCGGGAACCACATCAGAAGAGCCCCAAGAGGCGAGTTGAGCCTTTCCCAAAATGAAAGCAGGAGCAGCGAGTGATCCCTAATATCCTGTATCGTCACTCCAATGAAACCCCATAGATACCAAACGTCCGATATTCCAGGACCCTGTCTCGACAACCCCACCCGCGGCAACTGAGCTGCCCCCCGAGGAGGCATTCGGCACCACCGAGGCAACCACTGAAAACGGGCAACCGCCGCTTTCCACAAATAAGCTAATGAATGATTGAGCTGAGAATTCGAGAGAGGGGTGAAACCAGAGTAGGGGGAGTCTCCGCCCGACTCATGGGAAACATGCCAAGCGTTCTCATGGAAAGTTTGTGGGAAGATGCGTCGATCTCAGCGTGAAGGTGACTTCGCACAAACTATACCCTGTTAAAACTGTGGCCCGGCGATGGCTTACGGATCACACGATGTATATATGGAGTTGTATGTGAGTTTCACAGTCAGATCAGCGATAACGAACTTGGCTAGAATGACGAATAGAAGGAAGAGGAATTCGTGCGTTCTCCTCGCCAGCCGAAGTCTGAATCATGGGAAAATAAACCCTGAAAACGATCCACGAATTGTGGGCTTCACGTTTCTTTCTCAGAGAAACTAGAAGTTTTGACTCACCTTCGAGAGTTTTGCGCAATACTCCCGGAAGTATTCTTCTTTGGTCGTGGAGCTTTCGATCGCCTGGTAACGGGGATCATGACGGAGTTCGTCTTTGGTTTTGGTCCACGAAGAATACCTGTCCAGCTTGTGTTCTTTCAGGAGATCGACAAAGTCTTTGCGGAGCTAAAATAGCACAAACAGAGAAATCAAATTACGAGGTGTTCGAGGAAACGCCAGTTAGTTAACCCTATCTAGCGAAAACAATCAGAGCTGATGATATGATGGCCCTGAAAATAATTCTCCTCGTTCGCTCTGCCATCTATCGGTATCCTGTTCTACTATCTTAAGTTAACTCTCTGAAAATAACCGCTGGTTATGCGCTGAAACGAGTGTTAGCGAAGTTATGGATCCCACCGCATGACAGGGAGCCTGGAACCCGAAAGTCTCCACACACATTCAGCTCTCAAGAAGCTGCATCTCGATCAAGGGCAAGGGGAGCAGCGAGCAGAACGCTTTTTCGAATCTCGTCTCGTTCGGCTTCCTGAGCCATGGAGCCACACAAGCACCAGCCAGGCTGTTCCTGTGGGTAGATTGGAATCCATTTCCGGCCAGGAGGTAAGGGCAGCGGCTGCATAGATTTGAACAGGGGAAGTATTGAGTACTTGTGATTCGAATACCTGAGTTGAAAACGAAAGTCGACGCGAGCCTACGCTTAAGAGAAGCAATTCGCTCTCTGTTATGAATGAAATTCTTCAACAACCTAAAATGAATGCGCCGTTGTGGATGTCGCGGTTGTTGTTGAGGAGGTCCAATCTACAATTGATGAAAGACCATAAAGAACAACACAAGATTCAACGAATTAGTGAGGAACATAACCTTTGCGGGGCCTAGGAGTTCGCGGGACGAAACATCAATCCGTTCGCGATAATCATCGCCGACTCAGACTCGGTCACATTGTCGTTCGACGCGATCCGTATAGGCGCGAAGCTAGCAATTACGTTAAGATCACGTCAACATCAGACTCCAATTCACTTCATCAAGCCATATTAATCAACATACCATGGAACGTATGGTAGGTCGTCAAATTCAAAATGTTTCATGTCACCATTTTCCCATATCAGTCAGATAGCTTGATGGGTCGACCGGAACTCCGACAGTCCGATTGGTGCGAAGGTGTCTTTGGCCTTCGACGCACGGAGGGGAGGTTCCAACAAATACGAGAGATGAGAGCACCTCAACGGTAGTAAGCACTCGATACTACAAACTCTGACATCTGCAGTGAGTATCACTCGCATGAACTTCCCCACATGGCCGTCGGAATAAGTCCCACGGATGAATCACCGGGCGATTCTCGCCCGTTTCCAGGGAACCTCCTAGACATCATGTTTACAGCGCGGCCTCACGCAGAAGCTGTCGATCTCATCATGGACATCTCGAATGCAAGTCATTTCGGAACCCGCGGAAGCGAAGCGGCACTGGCTATCATGTCTCGAAAAACCCGCGTTGCTCGGAAAAACCTCGCTCTCTCGATCTGGAAGCACGGCTCAACGATGCTGTACCGCTGAGTTCCTCCTCGAGATCGAGATTCCTCAGGATACGGCCGATATTTAAGCGAGCACTTGATATGACACATTGGCACAGAGTACTCTGTGATCAGTGACAACTTAACAAATTATGACAGGGATCCAATGCGCACAGCAAACTAAGTTAACTAAACAGAAATAAACTCTCACCTTGTCTCTAAGAGCAGTCTTCTCATCGCGTTCGCGTCTCTTCAAGTTCGCTATGAAATCATTGAAAAGGTTTTCTCTGTCCCTCATCTTATCCACACCTTTAAATCTCTCATCTTTACCGTGTTTTGATGCGAAATCCGAAAAGCTGCTTTTCGTGGTCAAGTTTGCCCCCTCCAAGAGCTCCTTAAACCTGGCAACATGGCAGAGAGAGGGAGAGAGAATCCTCTTAGAACTCCAGATCAGCTGCGAGTAACGAGAATGATTCATTCCACCCACAAGTCGGGTTTGGTCAGGAAGCTCATACTTACGACTCTTTGAGCTGCTTAGCCTTGTTCTTTTTCTCCTTTCGCTCTTCATCGACTTTCTCTTTGCAGTACTTTTCGAAAACCTGCTTCCTCTCTTTCGAAGCGAGCAACAGATATCGCGCATCAAAAACGATTTTGTGTAGTTCCTTTTCCCAAGGACTAAAAGCAGAGACCTGAGCGAAACAGGAATTTAGACCTAAGACATGGGCAGGAACTCTGAGAGCTGGGATACATGGAACGACATCGTTTCTGAACTCACATTTTTCTCCACGAGCAATTGTCTGAACTGCGCCATTCGTTCTTCGAGAGGTATGAGTGCCCTCTCTTTGGCAGCTTTTTTCTCAGCAGCCATAGGATCCTCCTTGACGAGTTCCTCGACTGGTTTTTTCATCTTCTCGTCATCGACTGTGGGGCCTTCCGTTCGCATCTTCTTATAGAAAGGTTCCTCCACTTTTGCTGGAGTTGAGTTGGCGGCTGACACAGTTTTCTTCGGTTCCATGAATGACGGCAGTTCGGGTTCAGTTTTCTTCTCCGATGGAGGAGCCTCCAGAAGTTTATCAACGTCGGAGCGCCCTGATGATGGAAGGACGAATAGTGTTGAGGTGAATCGGGAACTAACTACGGAAGTCCTGGATCGAACCAACCTGTTACCTCGAGACAAATCTCACCTTGAAGATCCTGAGGTCGCTCCCAAACCGATGTTCTTGTTGCGGGATTGAAGAAGAACACTTTGCCATCTCCAGTCCAGACGACACACCATGGCGTGCCGGACACCGGAGTTGAACTGACGGGTTTGGTCATGTCTTTCGGCTTCTCTTCTTTCGGTTCCATCATTGATTGATTCATATGAACGGCGGACATGCCACCGAGACCTCCAAGATTCATGAGTCCGCCGAGACCCAGCTGAGGTGTGCTCATGTGCGCCAGGGCAGGATTTGCCAAAGCCGCTGCGGCGACTTCTCGAGCTTTTTTCGTTTCTTCACGGTTCTTGATTCGCTCCTGGATCTCCTTGACTCTGTAACCATTTTCGAATCGGGTTGTTGACCGCTGGTCAGAAGATAGATACTATGAAACACTAAGAGAAATGTCTCAAGGGTCTTTCTGAACATCTACCTTTGTTCTTCTTTGTCCAGATCGATCAAAGCCTGAGGCCGATCCCACACCGATTGGTTTGTGACGGTGCTGTGGAAATACGCTTTACCCTCAGGAGTCTTGTACTCCTTCCACTCCTCAGCCTTGCGTTTGATCTCAGCGTCCATCTCAAGTGAACCGAGCTCCTCGTCAGCTTCATCCTTGTCGCTCCTGCCAGCATGTCCCTCGAGAGATTGGCCTGCGTGGCCAGAGTACATTCCCGGAGCGCCGGAGTATCCACCAGAGGCACCGGGAGGCATCATCATGAATGGAGGCCCTCCGGGACTGAAGCCCGGGTTGAAACCAGGTGGGGGACCAAAAGGGGGAGGACCGAAATGAGGCATTCCGAATGGGGGCCGCACTGAAATATACATCGAGCGTTCAACAGACCTTCTTTTGAGAGAACCCGGGGGAAAAACAGAAAAATTATGGTTTCCATCGTCATTGAACTCACTGCCGTATGGTCCCATGTGCTGAGGACCTCCCATGGCTCCTGGTGGAGGCATTCCGTTGGAGCTTGTGTGTCCACTCGAGCCCGAAGTGTCCATGCCATCTCCTTCGCCAGGAGGTCTCTCTTCACCAGGTGGTCCATCTTCGTTCAGTGATAACCCGTTTTGAGGGCTGCGAAATCAGGATAGAGATAAACTACGCTGTCGTATGTCGGGAAGAAAATTGTTCCTCGCCGTACAAACGTGATTCGAACTCACTCAGACGGCTGCTGCCCATTTGTAGCCCCCATGGCATCATCCTTCTTCTTTCCTCGAGCCAATTGTTCGAGTTGCTCTTGCGTCAGAACCTGTACGCCTTCGCCCGATGGTCGAGTCCAGGCACTGGCTCTCGTTTTCGCATTGTAGAAGTAAACCTTGCCTTCTTTCGTCTGTGTTTCGACCCAGATTTCAGCGTTGGGATCGATCGCTGGCCTCTGATCCCCGTTGGCACCCATGTGAGTAGCCATGGGCGGCATCCCCATCGGGCCCTGGAACATTGGAGAGAAGTGAGTACTGAAATCGGAGCGAAGGGATGCATATGGGAGCGGCATCGGAAGCAGGGAGCATAAATACCATCATTCCTTTCATTCTTGGACGACCCATGAAACCACCGCGCATTGGAGGGCGCATCATTCCATATGGTGGTCTGAATGGCGGTCGCGGCATGGCAGACCCTCGCAGAAAACTCGGCGGGGTAGTGGCCTGATACATCGAATCTCCGGGCGGACCAGCATCCGCTGAGCTACCGTCGAACATTATCTGGAACACCGAATTTCAAAAATAAATACCACAACGGTTTGAGAAATGACACAATAACAGTTCATGGTCGATGACAAGCTCCCTCAGAGTTGAAGCAAGTCAGCCTCGCAGTAAGCTCCAAGTTATGGAAACTGATCGAGGAAAAATGACGGAACAGCGACGAGAGAAAGGAATGACGAGCGCTTCATTTCGGGGCTGTCAGTCGGAAATATTGAAACCGGCATGAATCCCCGCGAGCTGAACATTAGAGCGAGCGTGATGCCAAGAGTCCACAGAGGTTCCCGACGAGACATCCGTCGCAAACTACAAAATTTCAGAGAAGCAATACCGACATGTTTCGCAACACTAGAGTCGGAAGTGGGGATATATTCTAATAGACATCGCGATTCTGACGCACGGGATGCTCGGAAGCAGCAGAGTTACTAGGACGCAGGCGACAGAATGAGTTAGCCGGTTTCACAGTGTATCAACGGATCTCAACATCACACGCCTCTGTGGGGGCAGCGATTGACAGATCTCTTACCGGTTGTGTAGCTGGTTGACTGTGAACTTTTATGAGTAAACTCCGATATCAAGTCGCTTTGGAGAGAACAAAACGCTTCAGGACGAATTTGAGCGAGAATAACACAACACCCAGCAACTTCTTTTTCCTCTCCGTCGTTTATCTGTTGGTCTCGCAGAGAGCGCGCCAAAATTCAAATTTTAGATCCACTGTATCCACACCGTGACTATCCCCGATGCCCAGGGTTCCAACGTGGGACACCTATGAATGACTTGAGAGATTCGACGAAGTCCTGAGAATGATTGTTCCATGCGGAATTACCCAGGACGGACCTATCGAGGGAATGGCCACATGAGTTCTTCACGGAAGAGTTGTCGTGTCTGCCGGGCACGTGCGCGGGGATTCCTTCCGAGGGGAGTGGAGACATTTCTTCTCTTCCCCACATTATCCCGGTGGTAAGGGGCGAGGATTGACATTTTCGATCACGACATTATCAACATAACTTCCGACGAAAATTCCGGAGGAGGCTCTGGCCCCTAATAACCCCTGGGCCCGGCGTTGCTATCAGCTGCGGCAGCCGGCTGAATCTGGTGCGATACGACTCTGGAGGTCGTGTCAACGGATATTATGAATCTCAAGACCTGGAAAACCTGGGAACAAGGACAATCGGTAAAACGTGACAATCCGCCCTCCTGAATCGCTCTTCCAGAGGGGAGACAAAGGTTGCTTCTGAGGAGAGGGCGTGACTGGACTCAGTATATTGCTATAGTGTTTTCCAGAGCGTAGTTCCGAATTTCAGGGAGAGCAGCACCTGCAGCCCTGGAAAACATGGCTTCAACGACATCCCAAGCTGTCCATCAAGATTTTAAAGTCATCCAAACGCCTCTTGACACGGTGACGATACACAAGCTATCCTATTGCGGAGTTCTTCCAGAACATCATTCACGAATGATACCACAGACGACACCCAGAAGAAGCATCCGGGTCTTCTCTTTGGAACGTGCTGTCTTGATTTTCCATACAAGGTAGCACCCAAAGCAATGGATGGAGCAATCGCTGTCAGTCGTTCTAGCTCTAGGACAACGGCACTTTTCCTCCAAAAGACAGAAGGGGCAGCTGAGCTATCACATCATTGTAGACATCTGAAACGTGAAGCAGAGTACTGCAGAGTAAGCAGACAGGGAGGAACGGAAAACGAACAGAAACAGAGAAAAGAGTGACCTGTTCGATCCTCTTCGGAGTGCCCGACCGAAGACCTCGTTTATGGAATGAGGGACCCCCAGCTGGTCTCGAGAGCTTTCAAATGCTTCTTGAGTTCTCAGAATGTGTTTGGCGGAGTTATTGCTCACAGAAGATGGTTCGGAATAAGTCTTCCGAGCGTCCAGTTTCAGTCGTCAAATTCCCCCTCGACGTCCGACTTTAGCTACCGCCATAGTCCTCGTACTTTTCAACGCGGTTCTTCCAGAACGGGGCCTTATACGAGCCTATTCTTCGCCCAACTGTAACAATCTCAGTTGATGACTGTCTTTTGTCCATTCCGAACTCCATTTTGGAAATTGTCGACATCACGTATGTTCTGTAGCGAAGTGTACGAAAGGGAGCTGCGAGTTACGCGATGTTAGTTAGTCATGGTCTTCCCGGAAGCCGGCCGACCGAACCAAGGCCGTTTCTGTGAAAATGCCTCGGCTGGCAAGCAGCTCTTCGGCAGAGTACAGGTGTCTTGCTTCCTTCGCTTCCAACAACTTATTAATAACTTAATACGAGGTATTAGCGCATCTCTATTCGAACTTCGCCTGTTGAGGTAAGTTCTCAGTTATTGGGAGTGAGTCGAACAGGGGACCGCTCATGCGGACTTCCACGGGGTGTCTTTCAGAACCCGTCGCATCCCTAAAAAATGGCTGGTATTTTTCTTGCATTTCGACTAACTGAAAAAATCGAACGAAGCGTCCACGTTTTCTTCTGCCTTTGAACCATGGGGCCCTCAGATGACCTATCTTTCCGTCCACGAAGTCGGCCGTAGGTCGGAAACTCCATAGATTCTCCAGCCTCGATTCCTCCTAAACCCTCAGAAGATTGACTCTGTTTCCAATGATGAGATCGCATGTGAATGCGTCGTTCTTTTGATGATCCAGCCGAGTCCCTCTGCCGTGGTTGCCGGTGGTGCTGCTGCCGTCGGCGGTGGTGGTGTTCAGGGTCGCCATAGAAACGAACGTTAAGCTCTCTGACGACGACGCTCGCTATGCTGAACTGAACCGCTGCTGTCGGGCACCAGCACCACGACCGTCGTTGCCGCAGCGGTGTCGGCTGTTATCGCTGTTGGTCGTCGCAGTACGTTCCCGGACAAACTCTCTGCTCCCATTGTTACCCAACGTGTTCCCTCTATATCGTCATCGCAGGCCACAATTCGAACTCTCGACTCGGTAAAGTGACAGCCTGCTCCTCGAGAAGCCTTTTCCAAAGCGCGCTCTCCTCTCGGTGTGTGACAGTGTGTGAACAAGTGTCAACGGCCAGAGCGATAGGTTGGGCACTCCGTACAAATCGTTCCGATGTGCTGCAGAACTCACAGATGATCCGGGAGCGGAGCTGGAAGTGATCTAGTCATTGTACATAGGAGGACAGCGCGTCCAGGAGAGCCCAGTGGCTAAAAATGCGATGGTTGTTCAGCTGTACTTTCATCCTTGCTGTCCACGGGCAGTACCTGGGTTTTCGGGGTGGGAACAATCGAATGGGTCATTATGACAGAGTTCTGGACAGACCGCGCTACCTGGACGGGAGACTCCCGTACGACGAAAATCGATACCAGGGAATCGATGTCGAGAGGCGTATTCAAGAAGACGGTGACTCAAGGTGTAAGGTGATACAAGTGGACAACCTGCCTCTCAGGAAGAGTGTGGAAACAAACTACGGAACCTACGAAGGTGAGTTCGGCAAGCTGACCGTTAGCTGAGCGTCGGTTCCCGGGAATGAATAGAACTCTCCGGGCCAGGTCAGCACCGGTGCGGGGATTTACGCACCGGATGAATTGAAAAGCAGAACAGAGAGTTTCACGTGAACGCCCTGGGCATGAATCCCTGCGTAGCCACTGACGCGCTATAGTGCCTCGACCAGGGAAGTAGCTAGAACGCTTCAATTGCGGAAAGCAGCCGTAGCAAAGAGCGACAGTCCCATGGTGAAGAGTTCAACCTGCCGCAGAAACAAACTGAGTTGCGAGCATACCATGTTATGGTTGGTGCAGCTCTCCAGCGCATTGCGGTCCCGTTGTTTTTGATAAGACGACGAAGACAATGACGACCCGTTCGCAGGTTTTCTGTGGTAGAAGAAAAGACTTGGGACCGGTCGGCCAGACAGCGAGCCGTGCGCGCATCTCGGCAGACAGCGCCGGTTCTTCTTCTTATTGAATTCCAGTCTTGAATAGGCTGGAGGGAAAGCATGTCGCTCACAATCCAGAAACGCTGATTGAATGTTTACACAGCTCAGCCGTTTAGGCGTGGCATCCCTCCCCGTGTAACTCAGAGGTTTCCGTTTCGAACCGCTCAAGCTCATCGACAAGACACCTCTGTTCAACGAATAGTCTCCATGAATCCATTCGGCTCCCTACGATAATTCCATCCCGCTCCGAGAGTTTCATCTCGAGACAGCGGCTTCTCCTGACTGTGATGACGTTACGAACACGACCAGATCTGATGAGGAACGATGCGTTGCCGAAGGAAAATGTCGGAGAAGAATCCTTGAGTGGATAGTGAGCGAGCAGGTGTAGCGTTCTTTCCGTTAAGTATTCTCACACAGCTAGACTGGCTCGAGCGGAGCGTGTGGTTGTTTTCGCTTCTAGGCCGGAAGACTAATGCTCTTTTTTCTTCGACGTGGAACATAGAATTTCAAAAACTGCCTGCATTTCATGATCCAATAGACGTTTTCCCGCATGCGAGACCCACTTTCGGAAGCAGCAGGAACTTTGCTCGCCCCTGTTTCACCAGGCTAGCGCTGGGTCTCCCAGTCTGGCAAACCTGACAATGCTTACCCGCGGTGAGCCGGTTCGGAATCACCGTTGTTGGAGCTTTCGTGTCGGCGTCACAGCGGATAGGTGTCAAGTCAACTCGGTGGAGCTCTGTAGGAGGTTTCAGGAGCAAAAGTCGAACGATTTAATATGGTACCTACACATGCACAGAAATCAAGTTAGACCGTTTTGGGTTGGTAATGTTGTTCGAGGATAGTGCCACCTGAGCCCAGACTAAGTAGCCTTACACTCACGTCGCGTGATCGTCATTCAGCTGGCATTCTAGTGATCAGATGTGGAAGGTAGTGACTAGTGACGTTAGTCAGAAGTGGATTCGGAAACGAGCGTGAATCATTGAGAGCAATTCATAAACTATGAGTAATCCAGGCGAGAGTGAAGAATGCCTCCCGATCCGTGGAGTTCTCTCCTCCATGCCGTCGAACTTTGACCGTTGAGACAAGTATTCCCTATGAAATTGAATCCTCATGTGTGTCGGGACTTATCTTACCTTGGCTTTGATCAATCTGCATATAGCTGTCGACGGGTTCTATAAGCCACCATTTCGAATACTTTCTAAAATGACTGGAGAAGGGCATGAGGTTCCGATGATTTGCCGCGAATAAATCCCGCTGTCCTGGTCAAAGAGGAGGAGTGTGAGGTTATGGCCATTGGAGCTCGGTCCTCCACGGAGCCAGAGACCTGAATATTTGAGCCTGGATAAAGTTTTCGTTGGGCTTCATTCATCTTCCCTGTCAGTCTCCATTGTGAGCCATCCCTCCCGTATATCACAAACCGATGTAAGGCATTTTGGTTCGCTTGAGCAACGGAAGCGCATTGCGTGAGCTCTCAGCTCTCTACAGGGGGTTTATGACCAGGCAGGAACCATGCATCATGAGAAGCGGTAACGTTTCGCAAGAGTTGAACTTCATCAACTTTTTCTGGTCTTCGAAGATTCTCTCTCCCATCAAGAGCAGTTCTCCGCTCACGGATGGCAACGACCAGCGCGGATCAAACAATGAGTGTTTGTGAGTTCCTCACTAGTCAAATGTTTAGAGGGATTCCGATAATTCGTTTTTCTCATCCTCATAGTAGTATCCAGGACGAACCCGCATTGAAGAACTTCCATTAGAAACTCGCGCGCCTCGACAGTTTTTGCCTCCTTCTGCAGCATCGTGATAATTCTTGCCAGTAGCGTCTCGGTGAAAAACCAAAATATAATTTCTCGAAGTTGCTGTTTTGTCGAACGTTGCCGAGCGGCCCTCCAAAGCATAAGACTCCCCAGCTCGAGAGAATCTGATAAGCGAGAGCGAATTCGCAGGTATCGAGGGGCAGGTATGATGATTCTTTTCTGTACAGGCAAGGTGGTGTACCTATGCGACACACCATCGACGAAACGTGAAGATCGACCCGTGGAACAAGGAGGTTCGAAGCTCCCGAAGCGAGACTATCCGGCCTCGGCGGTGGCGTACCTCGGCGTTCCGTATGCGGAGCCACCTCTCGGAATGTTTCGCCTCCGGGTAAGAGTTAGCTCCTTCCCTGGAATGAGGTGCAGTTTTTAGCGGTCCTGCAGAGTCCGATACCTCACGCCAAACGGCGGAGTCTATCGCCTCGACGCGGGGGGAGTTTTCTCACTGTCTTATTTTGGAATCGTTCTTCAAGGAGCCGCAGCCGCTGACATTCAAAGGGAATGTAGAGGCGAGGAAGTTCCGACCTTCTTGTCTCCAACACACGAATTACACTGGGTCGAGTAAGGGGATCGAGCACGTCAGCGAAGATTGTCTCTACCTCAATATCTACACCCCCAATGTGAGTGCCGAAGCCATAAGATTCGTCTGTGTCAGACAATATGTGAGCTGCAGGTTGGCCTTTCGCATCTGATTTCTGATCAGCTTGATTGAACCCAAACAGGATGAAGTAAATCGGGGACGCAGATACGCTGTAATGATGTATATTCACGATGGGGAGTATAGCCACGGCTCCGGTAACATCTTTCCGGGGCACATGTTAGCGGCTACCCAAGAGGTCATTGTCGTAACTTTCAACTACCGGCTGGGTGCGCTCGGATTCCTGTCCACGGGCGACAATTCGTCAGGTTGGTGCACTTGAATACTTTGGAACTCAATTGGAGTCTCATTCGTTTTCAAACGGTCTTCCACGGTTTTCGTCCAGCCGCCAGGGATCGACCTGCTAGCGAGACTTATCTATTGGTATTTACAGCCGGAAACTTTGGTCTGCTCGACCAGCGAGCCGCCATCAACTGGGTCTACCATAACATCGAACAGTTCAGTGGGGATCCTGAGAGAATAACGCTATTCGGTCCCGGAGCAGGAGCCGCATCTGCTGGAATTCACATGATGCAGCAGATCTACGGAGAGAACCGTAGGCGTCTTTTTCAACAGATTGAATCAATTTCGAGAGACCTACGCTCGGTTTCCTCGCTAGAGATCGAGCCGGCATGTCGGGCCTAGCAATTAGGAGGGAACACAGAATCGTTTCGAATTCGTTTTTCCTCCTGAATTTCCATCTTCTCTGCTCCATCGACGAAATGAATGCATGAGGGAGTTGACTGGGTTGAACGATTGCAGTTCACATAAAGCGGGTCATTGCCATGTCCGGCAGCGCCGTCGCGGAATGGGCTTCAATCGACGACGCCATCTTCGTCAGGAATATCTCGAGACTTTATGGGGAGCAGATAGGCTGCTGGGCCACGGACAGTTGGCAACTAGTGGAATGTCTCAAAAGGTACGATGGAACGAATCCGTATCCTAACCTAGCTCCGACCGATCTGAAACGGTTTCGGCGTCCTACTTCCGAATTCTCCAAGACTGTGGCACGGGAAGCGACTTAAAACGAGGAATCCAATGCTTTCCCAGGAAAAGCAACAACAGTGTTGAATTCACGCTGACGACGGTGACGCCATTACGAGGATGGTTGCCATGGGGTCCGGTATTGGATCGTAACACGAGACACAAGTTTCCCGGGATGCCACACAGTCCACTCGAGTACCTGGAAAACAAAATACCGCGACCAGAAAGAGTTCAGCAATTCTCTTACATGACCGGAGTCAGTATGAATGATGCGAGTTTTATGGTCGAGAACGATGAAGAGTTGCGGAACATCGGCTGGCAGATGAACAAGGACACATTCGATCAGAAAATTCGGGCTTATGCGAAGACCTACAATTACACAATAAACGAGAACGCCGTCATCGACGCGATTCGGTTTATGTATACGCCGTGGATGGATACAGAGAACTCGACGCTGCTCCTTGAGGAGTATGTCAATGTGGGTATCATCGACACGCTTGCTTACTCGCGAGAATTCTCTCCTTGGAAGAGGGAGAAGAAGTTAAATTCTTATCTGGCAGCCTCTAGGAGAGTGGATTGAAAACCTTTCAGATGTTCACTGATGCGCTATACGTGGCGCCGATGGATCGAATGGTGAAGCTCCTGCTGGAGATTAATGTCCCCGTGTACCAATACGTGATGAACTATTCCTTGACTTCGAGTTATTTCTTACCTCAACGGAGAACCTGGAACCGCGTTCCACACGATCTGGAGAGCTTATTAGTGTCTGGGGCGCCATTCATGGATCCGAAATTCTACCCAACGGAGTACGACTTCAACAAAGTCTATTGGAGCGACGGTGATCGGAACATGAGTCAATTACTCATGGAGGCATGGGCTAACTTCGCCAAGGAGGGTAATCCGACGCCAACTGCTCTTTTCGGAGTTGTGGATTGGAGACCCATGAAGAAGGGTGAGTTCAACGATCCTAAGAATAGAGCATAAGTCAAGAATCAGCATGTGGGAAAATCCCCCCCTCCAGAACAACAGAGCAATTGCAGCTACTCGCTGCATGCCAACTGTAATTTTCGATGAAGCCCCAATACTTTTCCACAGGCCTCCTCCGCTATCTTTCGCTGAACGCGACCTACTACGAAGCCCAGAATTCCTCGTCCTTCATGTTCCAAGACTTCCGTCAAAAGCAAGCGCAGTTCTGGAATTCGTATATACCCGGAATTTTCGGAAGAGCTGAACACTACTGGCCCTACTGGAATGAACTGCCGTGGGAATACGACATACGAGTGTTCAAGACTTCGTTATATTTTGTTTCAACTCTGGCAGCTCTGTTCCTCTTCTTCGCATTTCTAGGGTTCTGCTGCTACTGCAGAGCGTCCAGGTACGGAGATGACAATTATTATTGAGAGAAACCACAGAAATGACCTCGGCGAATATCGAGAGGCCTGGTCGAATGAGTCCGCGTCGAAATTCTGGAACTGAAAACCAGAAGCTTCGAGATCTCGACGAGAGCCCAGTTGAAGTCTGTTCGGAGGAGTTTATTCCCGATAACTTGAACGAAGTCACTGCCGAATCGTACTGCACCTTGTTTTTGTGGACCTCATCTCGACAGCGGATATTCTCCCTCCAAGAGATGCTCAAGCCCATCGATACTTCCCCCCACTCACCTTGTCCCGTCGGTTCTGCGGACGACTCAAACTTGTTGACCCGAGCATTATTTTCTCGACGAGGTACAATCAAAACTCATGAGATGAAACAGCATGAGCTTGGCTTGCATAGCTGAATCATTTTCTCGTGGAATAGATTGCCGCCTGCTCCTTCCTAGAAGGACCCATAACTGCCCTGAGGAAATGATTTTATATAACAAATATTCACAAAGCCAGCCCGCTTCGTGTCTGTCAGGACGCAGTGTTCCGATGATGATGCTCATATTTCAATCCCGCTCAAAAGGAAACCGCAGGAAGTTCCAGTGCTGCGGGTCTGACTGCCTTGTGTTATTCCAGATACTTGCATGATTCGCTGGACGAGACTGATAAGCCTTCAACACTAATCATTCAACCGAAGGCGAAACCGAGGAACACTTTGAGTTCGGCGGGAGTCACTTCTGCCAGGCACGTTCGGTTCGCCGCCGATCACTGATCCTTATTCTCATGTTGATAATAACGCATAGAACTACGAACAAACAGTGGAACCGAGGCTCACTAATGTCATCGGATTACTCGACTCGGAGAGAGAGAGAGAGAGAGAAAGAGAGAGGAAATGAGTCTAGCACTGCCGAGTCTTAGTATGGGTTGCGCTCCCGCTAACTGCTGCTGCTACATCTGCTCTCGATAGAACCGTTTGCTCGTTTTCCTCTCTGTGACCAAGTCTCCCCCGCATCAGCGATATTTCCCAGAAACAGCCGTTCCACCACAGCATGCTCTCAATCCTAACCCACGCTTCAGCTCTCGCTACAGGCTGCAGTTTTGCATGTAGTTCTGCACTCAGTTCACTGACATTCTATCTTACAGCACGCACTCGCTGAATGGCACGCGGTACGAGTCTCTCTTGGCCGTACTGCCCAGGGACACGGCTGTCTAACAACGTAATCTATGCAACGACGATACAACGAAACGAAGGCGTATCTAGAAATCGACGCATCACAACTTCAAACTCACGGTCGGCCTGACTTTTTTTCGCTTTTGAGACTTCACCAGGAAGTTACTCGTGTCGTCCTCTGTGGTCACAGTTCGCCTGAGAAATCAGCACAACGGGCAATCGAATATGTTTTAGTTTCAAGCTTTCGCGCAAATCTCGAGGATAAGAACGAACGATCAGAGTAACAGAACGGTATCGAAGAATACAGGCGGAGAGATCGAACAAAAATGAGACGGCAGCTATCTCTGTGTTGAAACAAACCCCATACAGGTCGATGATCTTGCTGTCGGGGAAAAGAACCGGCCAATCCCGCGGAAAAAGTCAAAACCAAGCAGATTGCATTTCGAGGTGGGGAATGATTGATTATGAGGTACGTGAACGTGGGCAGGTCTCTATGAAAACGATTGAATCTGATTTCCCATGACACGGAAGAACGGATCCCCAGAATCTGTGTCACGGGGAACCAGGTTCAGTGGGGAATGACGAGGATGATTGCCGTTTTGTATTTCACGGAGGAATGAGTAAATGAGGATTATAGATAGTTCGTTGACGAGCTTTCTATATGATAAGGTTAAGCTCCAGAGCAAGTCCTCGGAAGAGCTTAAATACAGAACATCAAACGGGTACGAGTCTTTTCTAACTCATCCCGGTAACGAACACGGTTTTCGAAGCTCGTATCGATGGCTTGAGAAATATGCTATATTCGAAACGGCCGAGTAAGTACGGGTCGTAGTCATTATCTATCTGAAGCCCAGTGAGAGCTCCGAGGTTTATCCAGTTGAACGGATTATGAATTATATTTTCTCTATCCTGATAGGAAGCTATTCCACCTGTAAATATTGTCAGTATAAAGAGTTTCTTATCAACATACGTGGACATCGTAGAAGATTGTGTTTTCTGAGCTTCATACCCATATCAAAACTGCCAAGCGTGCGAACTCTAATAAATCACATCCAACGAAACTGTATGAGAGGAACTAGTGCGGAGATTTTGTTTTCCAATGCATTTCGATCCTGAGTCTGAATCATTTTCCGATCGAGTCGCGGTGATGCCTCCCAGTGTAACGCTGGATCATTAGAATCTAGTACAAGGAAGAGAGGGATCCAAGGTATACGAGTCAGGTTTATTGAGCTCTCCTTCACTGGCTAAGTCATAGAACATCTCTAGAGAATTACTTCTTGTATCACAGCTTACTTTCCAAATTTGTTGTGATCTCTCGGCTCAACGTACATGGAGCGCGCTAAGAACGTGCTACTCAACCTTGCAAAGTTACTCGTCGCTCCTAAAGGTTAAGGTTTAACTTCTATACTGTTCGGTAATTTCCTCCCTTTGAAGCAGGAGATGACTACCGTCAGATGATGTTATGTACATTCAAAAACTATTTTCCTCAAACACGATTTCACTAGCTCAGTCCTGCTTCGTTCCTCCTACTTGAGGTGTGCAAACGGTAGCGTAACCGTCTGTCGCGGGTTTGATACCATACGCTTCTTTTCTTCGCTTCTCGTTGTAGGCGTCGACGTAGAACTGTACAAAAAGATACAGGAACAGGACTCCTTGGGGCATGGCAAGATAGACGTACAATCTTGGATAACCACAATCGTGGAAGAGGGGAATGGCACCGTGTATCATTGCGATTATGAATTGAGTGATTTGGAGCTGAGTCAGATACTTCTTCCACCACAGATATCTCTGGAATCTGGGTCCGAACGCCGACAAGAAGTAATACGTGTACATGATGACGTGGACGAAAGTATTCAGGCAGATTATGAATGAAGTGTGTCCATCGGTCCCGATTCGGTGCCAGAACCAGCAGTCGAAAACGACGAGACAATGGTGTACGACGTGCAGCGTTGACACTTGGTTAAACTTCTTGCGCAACACGAAGAAGATAGTATCCAAATAGTCGGCGATCCGTAGGAGACGCAGCCACCAATAAACTTCGAGCAGAACAAGGGACTTCTTGTCGGTCGAGAAAGTCATGCCTGCGAGAGAAACGGGATTTTCTGTCATCCAGGGCAAGGGTCGATGACTGGTGCGAATTCCTCCTGACTTTGTCTGACTCTTCCATGAACTCGATATCTCGGCGATACGTACCTTGACAGAACAAACTGTAGCCGCCGCCAACGTACGTCAGGGAGAGGACAACGGCGAGAAATCCTGCACTGAGTACAACGTTGAGCCCATTATAGATCTTGATGGCCAACTTCAAATCGTAGGGCGGTCTGCTCTTCATGTAAGCGGGTCCCCACACTTTCACGAAGTAAAGATAGAGGCCAGTAAGGAGAACGATGATCGAAGGATACTTCACCATAACCCAATCCTTGGTCCGAGGGTCTTGAGGCAGGTGGAACCAATGGGTCAGCAGATCGGTTTCGCCGTCCATGATTATCGATGTCCTTCTGAAAGAGGAAGAAAATATTTTTCAATTATTCCCCACAATACCGAACGCTTCGGTTCACGTTAGTCGCAGAGCTGCCGTTCGGTACATGAACTATGTCATTCGAACTGGAGGGCCAGTTGAACTCCCGCCCTACCGCGGAAAGAGGAGGTTCGTAGTCCGGTACGCTTCGATTGGCTACTCGGATAAGCGGAACGTCCGGAGTATTTCCACGCCCGCGACGGCTTCCGCTCAAGAATGAAACAAGTTCGCAGATGTATCACGTGGCTCTCAGCTGGGTCAGAGCATCAATCTGGGTCAACTTCGGTCATCGACCATGGCGCCGCCTCGTGCGTTTTTTCTCCAGAAGAAACGCCGACTCCGGGCAGACGAACTCTCTATTATCCTCGGGCCACTTATTCTTCAGCGCGACCGGCTGCTGGGAACCTTGATATTCTCCGAAAGGGGGCATGTTGCAGACCGCATGGATCACGAGTGTTGAAACGGTTATGCGAACTCGGGACGACTTCTTGGAGCAAGCGTGTGTGGGAGACGTGACGTGCTACATTTCTCACGAAGATCCACATAATGGCGCTCGTCCGCCTCAAAAGTCGCCCGGAAACCAAGGTTTTCCCGCGTTCCTCGAGACCGGTAGCTCAGTAATTCCGGATTCGTTCTCGTCGTCAAGAAGATGACAGACAAGGTGTCAACTTTCGAGGCTTTCGGGAATAGATCCTGGTGAAATACAGCACCACATTTCTATTGACGCGTAAAGTGCTTCCCGAAGGTCTCGGGAGCTCAATGTTCTGGTGAGTCCCCACCAGCCTTAACCCTTTTTCAGAAATATCGAATGGGCCGAAAAATAAGGGTCTTGCTTCGTCACCGTTTTCCTTCGCCGGAGTTCCCTGGGAGAACACAAGAACCCCGTTCAGTGGGAATGCTCATCCCACTCGCGGCAGGTATCAAGTTTCTGGTTTGCTTTCCGTCACGTTCCCACGAGTTAGCGTCAATCGGTTTCCCGATCTTGAACTTCACGTCTATCGACCGAGCAAAAACTCAGCTCTGAACGCGTAGATCTTCGGACACGATCGGGCCGTCAACGAATAAACTTCGGGCCCTTCCGACAGCTCAGCAAGCTTCACACGCCGATCGTTATTTCACCTTGACATTGGCCGAAGTTCGAGATTTTCTGCCGATACAAACGCCAACCGAAATAGCAGCTACTAGCCGGTTCTCCCTTGAACTCCAACGACCTCGATTGGGAGAACCAGAAGCACTACAGACAGAAGGCTTCTTAACGATGATGAACGTGATGTTGGGGCTCTGACACCGATGAGAAGACCAAATGGGATCACCGGATGAGCATCGCGTACGATTCCGATCGGCTCTGTCGTTCGCACTCGTAAACCAGAACGTGGTCAGTGAGTGGAACACGTGACCCACTCACGGTTCCCGTGCTTTGCGAGGAAATTCAGCACAAGAGTCGGGATCGGGAATCGCTGCGCCAACACGAGGTGGTAGATCGATTGCGTTTAGAGACTTCTAAAAACAAGTCGCACATCCGCTGTCGCGGCCGGGCAACGTTCCTCCAAGAAAGCCGAATCCTGCACTGAGAGCACGGAATGTTGTCTCTCGGAAGGCGGAACTCGTCTAGACGAAGGGCAACTCTCGAAACCACCAGGCCGGGACAGCTCAAGGGTCTCGAGTTGTGGTGGGAATTAACTTCCTGTTCCCGAGCACAACACACCTCGCTTGCTCGTGGTTTCGTTCGGATTTCTGCGAAAGCTGGTCTCCGATATCGGTCACCCAGTCTCAACTCTGGCGGAATCGCACGAGAACACTTGAAGATCCGGAGAGGCTCACGCTACCGCAAACACTGATTTTTCGGAGTATATATGTCTATGCAAGAATAGGATCGAATTCCTTTAACGTACCGAACGGCGTGAAGCGAACGTCTGGCTCGGAGCTCTCGTTCTGGAGCGAATTCTTCACGTCTCCCCCAGAAAACTCTCGCCGACCCACCCTCTCCGGGTCAATGTCTTTTCAAACGGGAGCCGAGTTATCCCTGCTGTGGCCGTCGATTCAAAGATTGTGAGCCATGACAAACAGACCGATATCTATGTGGACACCCCGGGACACATAGAGAACACCCAGCCGGCAGGCTTTCTGGCTTGAATCTGTGTCGCGAAGGTATCCTCCTCGCGATGATTTCCTTCAACCAGCTACTCCGGGGTGCGAATTGTCAGGCACTAGGGTAGTGTTAGCGTGGGCCAGTCGTTCCGTTCTACAGTGTCAGAAGTTTGCTTGAGGAAAAACGGGACGGACTTGCCGAGGTAAACCTTAAGAATAACATTCCCATGTTTACGGGAGTTCGCTTCCTCAATTAACGAGACCAGACCTCAGCACAACGGAAGGAGAGTCTCGAGAACCTTAGGCCGCCCGAGCCTCCCCTGCGACATTTTCGCTTTCTCGCGGCCGATCCCGAGCTCATGAGCCTTCGATAGGTCTCGGTTTCCCTCAACGATTCGGATCGAACTGGGGTTCGCTAAGGCAGAAGTGCGAAGAAGAACAGCCTGCGATGAAAATGCAAACGAGCTACACAGACGACTTGACCTCCGTATGCGGAAGGAGTGCTACCTCTCCCGGCTCGAATCTGTATCATTTCTTCTCCGAACTCTACTGCGGACGGAGCGCATGAGTCAGCTCTGAAGTATCAACGGCACATCTGTCTTGTCGGTCTCATCGAAGCACTGAGGAGGATTAAGCGAATTGTTCCACGACCGAATCGAATGACCTGAATCTTGATCGATCCGTCGCGCGAACGGACAGCCAGAGCAGTCCAACAATAATGTTGGAACCGCGGTCGGTCATGTTTTTTTCACCGGAGTCAAAACGCTACCCTGGACCTTCCGAAGCAGAAATGGATTCAATTACGTTAGAAATAACATTCATCGCTTCCTGATTGTCAACAACCATTCCATTTTCTGTGTAGCGAATCGAGTGTTCTATGGCGGTCGAAGAACGCCTCGCAGGTCTCTGACGTTATCGCTCAGTCCAGTACCTCACCCCAAGTTACCATCTCGATTCGATCTTGAAGACGTTGGGTTGACTAGCTCGTTTTCCTCGTTGAATTTACGGAAACCGCATCAGATCGAATTACAAAAAGCCAAGAGTTGTCGCAGAGAACGTCATTACACAATCCTCCGAGAGGACCGGAGAACGTCGCGCTGAGAATCTGTCACAAAATTGGTCTGGAAGGTGGGGCGCCTGCGATCGGGAAATACTTGTGAAACTTTGCTTACTCGGGGCCGCTGTGTGTCCATCCAACGAGAAACGGATTCAGCAGACTCAGCTCAGAACCGGAACCGTGTAACACGGTTGTTGATTGTTATGGTTGGTGGCGATTCAAGGAGACGTTGAGTTGACGAGCACGTTTCCCTGGCTGATAGCTTTTGAAACCGCATCAGATCGAATGCTTCTACACGCGTCGTAATGAAGGGCGCGATCTCTCCCGAGCTGCGCATTCGGTGGAAAGTTGACTCATGAGCAATAGCACAGTTCCTGGATTGGGTATTTCGGGAAGAAGAGAGAAAGCTCTGAAGATGCTCAATGCTGCGCAACTAAAAGGTGAAGAGGGATGTTCCTGACGTGTTTCAAAGAGGTTCTCATTGCCTCGTCGCACACCACCGCGGAACCCCGGAAATGCCAGAAGGACCCCCTGGGGTCGGCGGAGATGTTGGGAATGATGATCATCATGCTGGAGCGAATCGGGATCTCAATGGGGAGATCTCCGAGACTGACCCCCTCGACGAATTCTTGAACTCAAACCTCCATTCGGAATCAGGATGATTCAGATGAGCAAGCATGGTATTACTCTGAGCAGCGATATGCGTTCGAAGTCAAACTCTGCGGCGAAGCTCTGCGGCCAACGATGGACACAATTCAAAACAATCCACTATTTTGCGAATCCTTGAATTGTGAGTTTCGGCCGGAGGAAAGGTAAGCTACTCCGGGCTCCAAGTTGAGCTAATCTCGAGGAAACTCTGCTCCCTAAGGGATCTAGTAGCGAAATCGATCTATTGACCGGATTTCGTTGCCGTCGAATCCAAAATCTGTTGGTGCAGATCACATCCAGGGCAGGGATTTACAATCTCACCGACCTTGTGGTATGATCAACTCGCGATGAGGAATTAGTAAGGGCTGCGGCTCCGAATCTCTGCTCATCTATGAGTCTCCTGACGCCTATGAGGAGTTCACATGCGTTGAGCATGGGAGAGTCGAAGTGTACTGGAAAGTGTCCCAGCCACAGGAAGGATTCGAGGTAGCCTCGAACTGACGGGCAGCCCGGAAACATCTCTGTTTCCTTTTATTGACTTTGGCTCGATGAGTTCATTGTGTGTTATCGATGACTTTCCGTGTGGCGTTCGCCTTATTGAAAACGTCGCAAATAGTATGACCGATTTGTTTCTCAAGCGCGTCCCCAACCGCGTGTTTTAGCACATTGGAGAGACCGGTAACGAGATACGATGCTATCCAGGTGACGTAGCTCGCTCCGGTGACACGGGTATTGACTGCTCCAACTTCCGTGACATCGAACCTGGAGAGAAATGAATCTATCATCATCGTGGGACACAATCTCTGGTCCCGAAGACTCTGCCATTGTTAAGCACCGACAGAGCATGACGGCATCCTCGAAGATTTCCTAAGAAAACGAGCTTACTTGTTGAAGATGAGAGGCTCGTTGTCGTTTGAGCTTCGGATGAAGTAGACGTCTCCTTTGATGAATTTGGTATCAGAATAAACTCTACCTTTTCAGCATGGAGAACCCGGTGAGTATCCACGGATACACAATTTTGACGTTTGCCATTTTGATCTGTGAGGAGTGCTCGTGGATTGCAGTAAGGGCGTCGGATTGGAGGACAATCTCAACATGCCAATCGAGTATCTTCCGAAGTTTTCACGAATTTTGAACTTTGACCGGGGATGCTAGTGCTCATTTCACTTTACCGTGACGTTGACTGACGAGAAGCGGCCCGCCAGGCACTGCACACGAGGAGCGTCGATTCTCTTCATGCTCTTAAGTCCGAAGATTTCGCCTGTGCTGATCTTGAATATTGGATCGACGTGGACAGGTTCCCATTGTACAACATCTGCACCCTCAGAATTGACTATTTCTAGCGCCTTATCGATACTTTCAGCCAGAGCGTCGGCTTCGATACAGTCGGGCCTGACACCGACCGCTGCGGAAACAAGCATATCAATGATTCTTCAAGGGGTCTGGACGATTCGTAGCTACGTTTCCGGATCCGATGGACCAGTGAGAGTAGCTCCGGTAGTGCAGAGTCAACATTTTACGACATTCCATCAACCTTCGGGACAGGTGAACTCACCGAGAGCAGATGCTATTATTAGAATTGCGCACCACATGATGTTGTTCACCCCCTATTCCGAATCTCGATCGAAGTTCGAGAATGACCACGCGGGATACTGGGGCCGCGAAATATAAACGGCGGCGATCATTTTCCTGGCGAGAGTGCGCATAACCTAATCCGTATGAGTTTGAAGGTCGAGCAAAGGGCCCTTTAGGTGTGCCTCGCCATCCGCATAAAATTGTCGAACAACAGCGCTGCTAGTCATGGCGGACTGTCTAAACAACTTGATCCAACTCCGCGTGAATTTTCCTCGAGTCACGATGGAATGGCCGTGAATCCCCCTGTCGTTGGAGCGATTTCTTATTCAAACAAAATTTAACCATCCCCGGATCTCGACCGCGGTCGAGCGCAACGACATGGATCTGCCGTCGGTGCCTGTTCCGAACGGTTTTTAGTGGGATGAGAGGCGAAACTCCATGAGAACGTCATGCTCGAATATCCCGTCCCTCGATATTCAATCATGCTCGGCAGGAGCTGGAAGGATCAGGGCCATTTTTCGAGGGCACCATCTGATCATGTGGTGGACAGGACAGCACGAACTAGATAGATTGAAAACGACAGGGTATTCGATCTCCTCTCTCACCGTCTCGGTCCTTCTACTGAATACTTCTGCATGTTTGATAGGGCTTCTACGGCGAGAAAGAGTCCATCCCAACTCTCCCGAAACTTTTCGAACGGAACACGAATTTTCACGAAAATCAGTCCAAACGTGTTTTCGATAGCTCTCTGAAGTTTCCGAATGCACCGTCCATCGTCACCGCCGGCGGAAACTCCCAAGTGGCACAACTGAGTCTTGAGATGAGTGCCTCCACTCTTCCTGACGGGATTGTCCACGAGGAAGAATCGAGAACTCTAGCAGTGAGCTTTTCTCCCACGAGAACTACATTAGGCTTGCCATCGTGGGGTTTGCCGCGAACTTGGAGTGCGTCACGATTCCGTTTCGGTGAGCGTAGGGTTAGGAGGAGCCCCGGGTTCAAAGTTGCCCATGACGAACCGTCTTTTCTCGGACGTCTCGCTTCTTGAACGAAGGCCTGCGTTCCACCGGCGAGGGTTTGCGTGTTGTACTGGAAGCCAGCCGCAGCAGAACTGAAACCACCCACGGCTGTGCTTGCCGGTCCTGGTCAGTAGCATACGTTACTCGCCCTGCCGCTACCCGTCAGCGGCTCGCTTCCATGAGAACGTTAGTTGATGAGATCGATGTGGGATGATAGTCTACGGAACCACTAGTTCAGCTACTCAACTCGACCCCAATATTTTTCCAAACGGTGGAGGGTCCCAAGTTCAACGCTTTCGTATTGCACCTCTCGAGACCAGCGGAGAAGCCGTGAGCTATCAGAGACCCACTACCCAGTTCGACTGCACAGAACATTGTACCAACTTTGTTGCTCCAGAGAGCACCTCCTCAGGATCTCGCTCATTTTATTCGGGAACTACCAGCGGTCCTCAATAACCGCGATTCCCAAAACACGAAGTTGAAGGCCCTAGCTCTGAAGATGGAACGAATCTGAATCGATCTCGACGGAATGTGTCGCGTTGGATTCCCTTCCACACCGGATAATTCAATCTCCCCCGAGGCAAGGTGCATGGCAGGAGCAGTCCTGCTGTCATTCCAGCCCACCAGAAATGAAAATTTTGTACTGTACAGCCAATCCAGCGAAGCCCGATCGACCTTTTCGGAGTCCCTGACACATTTAATCAGTCCTCGTGCTCCAAACAGGGTGGGAACTGCTCTATAATTCGGCCAATCTACCGAGGTTTGACAATTTGTTTGGGTGAGCGATCTGAGAGGGATCCAAAAGGTGATATCCGTGAACCCGCTGCTCAAGCCGAATCCATGGAGCAATGACTGGAGCGGCTCCTCTCAGAACAGGGGCAAACTACGTGCAGACTAGTTGATGGCTACATTCGCAACATTCGAATTCTATCTTAGAAAGGAACGCTATACTTGGTCCTGACTTCTATGGCTGATTGCATGGATACCGAGAATGTTCGCGCAGCCTTCCGAGTGCTGTGCCTTCCGGGAACATATCCTCATCCACTCCTCCTCGAAATAGGAGTCAAACCTGGGTCTTGGTTAAGATTCGAATCCCGATCATTCATGTGAGCAAACACAATCCGGAAGTCTCTAGCGCAGAGGTAGTCTTTTCCCTCTTCATTGGGTCAGCACCATTTCGGAACTGTCTTATTATTCGGTTGATAAGCGCATGTTGTCTCTCGGAAGCATGGTCAGATAGACTCCGGAATCACCTCCCTAGACCCGAAAAGCATGCTCGGGTCGCTTCCGAGAATACCTGTTCTGCGTTCCCGAAAGTTTGTCCTCCCTAGGCAGCCTATGTGCTTCTCGGTGAGCCGCCCCATGAGGACACACAAACGAACAAACAAACAAGCAGATCCTGGATATCATTCATACAGATCTCGATATTTCGCAGTAGTTCTGAAACCTTCCAGAACCACGGAAACGACAGGTTCCCCGCGAGGAGCGTATCCTATATTTTTCAGCGAATAGGCGCTCAGACGCAAGCATCGAAAATTAGAAGAACTGTGCTTACAAAGGGAGCAGGCTTTCCAAAACAGCTCGTTGATCTGCTCAGAGAGGTCTCTGCATCATCGGGACATTTATTTCGCCCGGATGAGAGAATGACAGCCACAGCCTGAGATCAGGCCCTTCTCGATGGAAAGTTTGAGTGGGAGATCAACTTTTCAGCCATGGTTTCCAGTAATCAGTGGGGCTTTTAGGAGTCGAATTCGGATCAGCCTTAACGTTGTTCGCTGCGTGTTGAGTCTCCGCTAGCTTCAGGAGACGATCACTCAGCCTCTTCGCCTCCTGCGACGGAAAAAATCACCAAGGTTTCCCAGTTTTGATTCTTCCCGAGAAATTACAGCCGTATTTTCCCGCGCATCTCCCGAGAGAGCGGAACGGGACCCGATTGGTTAACGATCTCTGTATCATTCGAGAAGCCGATACCGGTGAAAGTTGACTCCCTGCTGCTTGCGAGTGCATCTCACAAGTCACAAGGTCAGAGAACTGCAGAGTCGTGTGGAACACAGAGGCTTACCTTGGGGTACTTCGAGATGATGTTGTTGAGCTCACATGGGTCTTTCTCCAAATCGAAGAGGCAGGGAAAGCGAGACGTATCACACGTTGATCCTGTAAGTGTCTTGCATTCTAGCCGTGACTTTTTGCGCCAGTTCCAGAGGGGCTCAGGGGTTGAGGCTGTCTGCAAACCGAAGTTTCGTCTTTTGTGTGTATACTCCGTTAATTGCCTGTCACGCATTGTCATCTACGTGACGCTGATGCTTGCAGGTTCGCTCTCCAAATTTGCGGAATTTTCGGCTCGGAACCCACATTCTCATACGTGGCTTCGACATATGGTAGCTGCAGCGTTCATTCGGACTTGTGCGATTCTCGCATTCTTTCTACTTCAGCTAGCACTCACAGTCTTCCACCAGAAGCCCGCCTCGGCCAGAACTTGCGCCGTCAAACTTTCATCCATTTTCTTCTCGAGATCCTCCAAGCTCAATGTTCCTTTGTGCTCCACATCCCACAAATCCAACTCCGCCGATCCATTTCTTGGACCTTGAATATTTCGAGCTTCAGTCGCCGCGCTTGCGTCTCCCGAACTACAATCAGGCGGGCGTATCGTCATAAATTCAGCGACCAACTCACCGACAATGAATTTGAAGCGGCGGTCTCTGATGGCCGCCGACTGATCAACGTAATTGATGTTGTACACAACCTCGTTCCTCGCGGATGGGGCACCAGTGGAAATCATGTTCCATTGATCGAATCCGTCAAGTCCTGCAGTCCCAGGGTGAACTATTCCTGGATTCAACGAGACGGAGCCTTGAGTTCTGCTCCCGGTAGCGTTCGCCCCTTCGGAACCCGATCGAATCTGGGTTCTTCTCACGTTTTTTTTTTCAACATTGTCAAGTGTTGGAGGGAATCTCTTCGAGCCCCGAGGATAGAGATTCTTCTCACCTGCTCGATTGAGGATCGTAGGTAGCCAATCTGTCACATGCATCAGGCCAAACTCCACTCTGGGCTTCTTGACGATGTCCGCACTCCATACGAAAGCTGCTACTCTTGTTCCTCCTTCGAAGAGAGTTCGTTTCTGGCCCCGTAACGGGTAATTAGACCCTGGGGAAGAGAGAGATAGTTCTCGAGTGGATAACCCATGATTTTCATCGATCGACGGGAACACGGAGGTGTATTCCTACCTGTATTGTTCAGGGGGCCCGACGTTTGGCCTCCGTTATCGGACATGAATATAATGGTTGTACTGTCCAAGACATTTCTCGTGCGTAGCACATCAACGATTTCGCCAATGGTTTTATCCATCTCATGAACCATGGCAGCATAGACCTTGCGGTTCTTATCTTGAATGCCATCAAATGAATCTATCGACTCCTTGGGGGCCTGGAAGATGAAAATCTTGATGTTCTTCAACAGATCAGGCGTAACTGACACGAGGAGATAGGGAAGCCGCGAAATCGGGATCCTTGCCTGAAAGGGGTTCTTCTGGCATCCAGCGTGCGGAGCCAGGTGCGCGAGGAACATGAAGAGAGGTCTACTGTAGTCATGCTTTTGGATGATCTCAACTATCTCATCTTTGAGAACGTGTGTTGCGTATCCTTCCTTGTTCTCTGGTGTGAAGCCCTGGTGCCAATCAATGCCAGCGATGCTGCTGTTGAAGGGCTAGAATATAAAAGATTTGGACTGGAATCACTCAGACGAATTCTAACGAATCGTGGTCGCTGATCAGAGTCATCCCTGAGACCACCGGGCTGTACGCAAGCAGCCGCGGATGATCTCCTTCGACGGCGATCGAGAGAACACTCGACGCTTTTCGAATCCATGTGAAAGAACCTTGATATGTTCGTGAGTGTCGTAGTCGATGAAGCCGTTCAAGAAACCGGAGAACGAATCGAAGCCTCTGGAAGTAGGCAAGAAAGACGGAGTGTGCATGCCTATGTGCCACTTCCCCCGGATGTGACTCTTGTAGTTTCCCTTCTCCAGGTATTTCGGCAGTAGGTCGAACTCGAGAGGGATACCCCACGGCTCACCAGTACGGATCACGTAATTCTGCATGCCTGGAATTCCGTCCAGGTCAGAATGTTTGCGCTGAATCATGTCAGGTCACTGCTGCGGAGAAGCGCGAGTTCTCGAGAACCGCGGCTCGTCGCACGCTAGCCGGAACGGAATGCCCGACCTATTCCAGAGTCTCAGTCATCGAGCTTAGTGGACGTCTGCACCTTTACTCACCGGTACGGAAAGGGTAAAGCCCGGTCAGTAACGCTGCTCTCGTTGGTGTACACATCGGCTGCGCGTAATGGCTCTGGAGGATGACTCCCGAAGATGCTAGAGCATCTATGTTCGGAGTCGGAATCTCTGAAGATCCGTGGAAAGAGACGTCGTTCCAGCCCTGGAGAGAGCGATCAACTTTTTCAGTGGAACCGTGGGCTTCCGGTTTCCAGCTCTGGGGGCTTTTTTGGGGAGTTGATTGTCACACGACCTACCATATCGTCAACGATGATCATCAGTACATTATTCCGTCTCCCTCCGGCTCCCCGATCCGTCGGTCCCGCTTGACTCGATGAGAATTTTCTGTCTCCGGGATCGGAATCTTTCTCACCGGAGGACGTTCTGCGCGTTTCGGGATTCGGTCTGATATCGGGTGACACGTACACGGACTCGCTGAAAAACACCTTGAAGGTCGACAGCAGGAACAGTTGAAGCCACATCATTAGTATCTGGAAGAGAGTCATCAGCTTTTGAACGAATCCGGGTGATTACAGCGTCACCACTCCGATTCTCTTCAAGGGAAGTTCCCCGGATTCTCGAGCGACACTACAGCAAGTGAGATCTCTTGAGTGAGGACAGTCTGCGGGAAACTTGGGTTTTGATTCGGAACTTCGGAATCAATTTTCTTAGGGAGCAGATTCCATGAAAGAAAGGATCTGAGAGCCATTCCGAAATTTGTGTGTGTGTCCCACAGTACCACGGGCCAATATCATGAATCAGCGGCCCTAAAAAGGGTTCTCATATGGTAGCTCTGACATCACCGTGATCATATCTTCCAAGTTTCAGCGTGCTTGTATCTTAGGAGAGCCTGCGTAGTTCCCAATGTCACTCTGCAGCACGCAAGCTGATCTCCCCACCAGTTTACCTGAAACTTCGGTGGAGATCGGCCGCGAAGTGGCACCAGGTTTTTCCCTCGCGATTTCGAGAGTTGAATACCAGGCGGCACTCTCACCCTATGATGCCAAGGGAGATGATGTTATCGGTGCAGAGGAATGAGCTACCACATGAAAAGCGGATCCTACACGAAGGAGAGCGTCCAACGTGAATGAATCCGATCCACCCAGTGTGCCGCAAGCCTCTTCTACGCAACCAGAATCACTGCTCGGACCTGGAGTTAGCCGCGGGAATTGCGCTGGAGCCATTGCTCAGCGGAAAAGACACCGCACTTCTACCCTGTCTATCCATAACAAACAGAACGACGAACCAGGAATTCTCAAGCATCACTAACTTAGCGTTGGGAGTCTTCACTTACTCGCCCGGGCCCTCACAGCACCCTTGGCTTGTCGCCGGAGAAATGCGTGCTGATCCGGCTCTGTCATGAAACTTCTGAGTTTCGCCCGATCGCCGTCTCAAGACGGAGAGTGCAAGAGACTCGCTCGCGGGAGCGGGAAAGAACTAAACTCTGAATTCGATCAATTCTCCAAACTCAACGATTGATTTCGTTTGTACGACGGATGGGCAGGATTCAGATCACTGCCGGGCATAGAAGCTGATCCTGGCACTTTCACGATCCGGAAAGCCCGAAATAATAGCTGCTCATCGAGCCTACTCATCACGTGTTTCGTTCAGCTTTCCCCCTGCTCCGAACTGGACCTTGAAAAAGCTCCATTCTGATGAGTGTCCATTGAGAGTGATCGGGACGGAGGAGTTGTTGAACTCTGCATGCCCGCTTTTTGGCCCAACAGCTTTGAGCGCCACAGCCAATTTTTCGAAGTTATCGCAGCGAATCGATTCCAGCGATTCATGAAGTAATTTCCGAAAAATTGCCTGAACTCCCTGGCTCCAGGCTCTAGTCATGACGCTCCACCGCGATGACACAAGAAGCCTCTGGGAAAGGGCCTGCGGTGGAGACCCATGCACCTCCCAAGAGAAAAATCCAACCGAGAATCAGGGAACCGACTGATGTTCTACGCTCCCGGAATGTTTTGAGAACACCCAAGGAAGTTGATGTAACGGTTTTTCAACCGTTCCAATTCTAACCGTGTTTGAATTTTTGAGGGGGAATGTTGGTCCATAAGGTTCCAGAATATGCGTGCCTCGCAGAAGCCGCTGGTCTATAATGAAGCCGCATCAAAATCGTCCTGCGAACGGTCGACGGGAATAACTAACCGTTTCCGGAATAGTGATGCGCTCTGCCTCTCTGTGAGAAATAGCGAACGAACCTCGCACTTAATGGTTGTCGACCGGAAACCTGAGAACTCTCACAGAAAACAGCCGATAGGTTCCTCAAAGCTGAGGAGGAGTCGACACTTCCGGGCCCGATTCGCTCGGAAACACGGACGAATAAATATTCATCCATATCAGCGGCGCTCCGATGGTTTTCCGCTGTGAGACAGTGCGGGTCGCCAGACGGTACCGCGCAGCATTCGCAAGCGTTTACACGCCACGGCTGCTTGCTTTCCAAGTGAATGCTCCGGAGCAGCTCAAGCCGATGAGAGGATTAGTCTCGAAGCTATCAATCTGTCCTCCGATGACATCGAATGAAGGAGGTGACCGAAATCGAGCAGAGTTGCCGCCTTCGCGACGGCTCGCACGCGAAGTGCAAGCTCGAAAGTGTATTGCTTTCTTCGATCTGTAATTCCCAATTGGAGTTGAGACCCTCATTGAACTAAACCGTTCTCAGCAAAATCACGAGAGCTGCAGACTGAGTTGTGAAAAGTTATAGCTGCTCACCGGGATCCACGGACTGAGTTATTCGGAGTGCCGGAGAAGAATATGAGCACAATCTGTAACATCAGTCAGACTCCCAATCCAACTTGTGCACCCTCTCCCCTGAGTGCGGATTGCAACAACAAAGTCAACTCTCGTTTTCATCGGCTCATTCCATGCCAAGGCACCCGGAGCTGATCCTCATCGTGCTCCCAACTTTGATCTTGCATTCAGCAAAAAAAAAAACTCTCGATGGAATCCATCGATCCACTGCTCCATCCGGGAAGTCCACCATGATATGAACCTGCATCCCACTACTCGCTGCTTGAGGACTCCAGAATTTTCCTCGGCATTGATAAATTATGGACTCCGATTTTTTCTTCAAAGTTTCAGGAGTCGACCTGTGAGCATCATCATCCGGCGGAAATGCATGATTCGGGATCAGGCGTGGCATTTTCTTCGAGTCGACTCGCTGAACGAGGTTTCCGAACGACAAAGGCTCCTCTCGTCCATTTCCAGGTGGTTCTAGATCAGCCTTCAGACTGGGAGGGAATGGCTAATGGGAACTGTCAAAAAGAGTGTTGACAGTATCCGTGGTGATGTTGTGACGACCTTCGAACAGATGGATGCATCGAGCGACGGAGTAACAATCGGGCCAGAATCGACAGTATCATCCGGAATGAAAGGGTTGCCTTTGTTCATCAAAGGTGAGTTCCCCAGACATATTTTGAGTTTTTGATGGCACCTCAAGCGAATGTATCGCTCAGTGTTCCTTTTTCTCGCTGCGACAACTCAGCAGGAGCACTTAGATTCCTGCTGACGCTTTATTATGCACAGCAGCCAATTCTGATGATTGTGAGAGATTTCCACAAAATCGTTTCCCGCGTTGTCTGAAGGCCGGGTGGAGAATTGATCCCGAGCCACCGCTCACCCTGTTGTGTTGGAGTGATATGGAAGGATTCCATTTAAATATTGCTCGGGATTCGATACCTCTCAGAACCGATACATTTCAGAGACTCACGCTGCTTCCCTCCCCCGTTTCGGCGGCGAGCTCAGGTGACATACATATCGCAGAAACCCGAGTTCACGACGAGGCAGGGTCTCTTGCTTGTTTAAAAACTAAACTCTGTTCTGCGTGTGATGTGAAAAAATAAAACGTGTATTTGTGGCGACTCATTTGCTCCTTCGAATGCATGTGAAAGTGTGCTCTACAACTCCGCCCCAGTGTGAGTATCGAAGTCGGGGCGTCTGTGGGGAAGTGAAGCTGATGCGCAGGCCCAAAAGACTTGGGCAAGGTCGGCCCGATGAACCACGTTCAGATATGTAGCGGGCTCCGAGAGTGTTTCGCTTGGTGACACATTTGAAACAACATTCCGATTCTCGAGGGAAAAATATCATGGCAGCTGGCAACGACGACTCGAGCTGACTCGACTCGATCTCGCAGACAACGATGAGCCCTGGGTCAAGTCTTTCCTCCGAACCTTGGCTAGTGTGATTCAATCGGGGAGTCATATCGACTATTAGTAGTCGGTGGCTCTTCTCGCTGTTGGAGAGTCCCTTGATGACCCTCATCTCATTCAATGGGGGAGAAAATGAGTTCTGGGACCCGCTCAATATCTCACCCAGATCCTCCGACGCTGTCCCGGCTCAGCCCAAATCGAATGTAGACAAAATCGCGATGCTCCAGAGATGAAATCCTTCCTGCATCCATCAGGAGTCTGAGCTGAATATAATCTGCTTATTTGTGAAGTTTTCGAATCCGGGTGGGAATCCGTCGTCAAATCGAGAATGGATTTTACCGCCTATGGCGCTTTTGATGACAACTCAGCTGTGTCTTCCCGTCGTCCGGATGCTCGACAGCCATCCCGGTCAGAGGGAAGAAAAGGCCACGTGATTGAAGTTGGCAAGTCAGGTTCCGAGCACGACCCCAAGTCAGGGTGACCTGAGCTCCCTCACAGGTCCTTTCCCTCGCCACGTCGGAGGAACTTCGCACTTCGGTCAGGAGTCGGAGTTCCCTCCCCCAGTTTCCTTCCGACTTCCCGGACTGCAGCAGCAGGCGGATCGTCCTCCCCATGTCTATTCTCAGTCTCATGTGAATCGGTGCGAAAAGTTATTAGACATCAATCGCGGTGTATTGATTCTAGCTTTTCGGGTACCCTCTGTGCATCGATCCGATCGAGAGATGGATATTCAGGACGAAAATCTCGGAAATTTCGCCGATCGCATCATCTTGACGGAGTGATAACAGTGACTTCAATTTGAGTTTTCCCTCTCATAAGGTTTGAGCATTTATCTAGCAGGACGCCATGACGCTGAGACTTGGAACATTTCGCCAATTCTTCGGTCGTCATCCACTGCTTTCCAATGTTGCCTCTTACGGTTCGCTTTATGTGGGCGCGGAGTTCTCTCAACAAGCGATCATCAGAACCTTGGACGAAGGGAGCGAGGGCAAACCTTACGATTGGGAGTTGATGGGCCGGTGAGTTCTAGAACATGCCCCATAGAACATTCGTGGTATACCAAGTCATGCTCTCCCTAGACTCCATGCGAGGAGAAGAGATAGCTTGTTCTCGTGGAGCGATGACTCAACAGAAGCGACTCGTTCTTCCTGAAGATACGCCGTATACTCAATGGCACTCGCAGGACCGGGCCTTTTCTATTGGTTCCGATGGTTGGACGCGAAACTGCCGGGCGCCACATTCCAGACAGCGCTCAAGAAAGTCTTCGCCGATCAATTGGTGTCTAGCACAAGCTGCACGGCAGTGTTTTACGTATGTAAGTGTGCGTTCTGCGGATTCTCCCCCACGTTGTCTTTCAATTTGGAATGAGTTTCTCCGACGATCCGAGGAGATTTGTGTATTCCGAACTTCAATCGATTTTCAGCGATGTCCGTTCTGGAACAAAAAGAAGACAAGCTTGCAGAGCTGAGAGAAAAATTCTGGCCAACATACAAGGTATGTCAGACTTCACCCTGACACGATAACTCATGCTGACTATGAATCAAAGAAGCGGACTATGCCCGTACCCCGCTTCCCTCACAGACCGTGTCATTCCATGATCTAACGGCGAAATATTTCAGGTTTCATGCTGTTTCTGGCCTCCGGTCCAGTGCCTCAACTTCCTTCTAATACCACCTCACTTGAGGGTGGTAACTGTCGGCGTCGCTTCTTTCGTTTGGTGTAATATACTCTGTATCTTCAAACGAGCTGTACAGAAGCCGGGCTCATGACAACAAGATGTGATGATCTCGGCTCAGGGAGTCTTCCCCACTGTACTCGGACCATGGAACCGTTCAAACCACCGTTCGATGTGCTGCTGGGTGCTCCACGAGCCAACTGTAGCTATTCAAGCGATATCGCTTCGACGATTATTCCCAGGTGTAACGAAGGTTGACGCAGTGTCAAGGCATGATTCCATGATTCTCCGCATTGCGAAACAATATCATGAATGCACGCATATGTCTGGACTTTTGTAAAATAGACGGAGTACTGGGATCGAACCATATCTGTTACATTGGTTGCAAGGTGGCGCCATTATTCACAGAGCGCATCGTTCGATCAGACTTCTCAACCTATGCAACAGACATCACCGCGAGCTAGGGAATTCATTTCTGAGTCTTCGATTCTTTTCCGGAGGTCCCATCGGAGGTCCTGGCGCGAATCCTATTCAGGGAAGGAAGAGGGCGAGATGGATAGTCGCTCACGATTGGCCGAATAGAGTCCTCCAAACGAATCGTTCACTAGGGCATTATGCAGGCGCTGGATGCTCGACGAGCGTGCGATGCCGTGCTCGTCGTGATTAATCCAGTGACTCCATGCGATTGATTCAGCACGTGGCGAATGAACCAAATTAGGTTCGAGAAATGCGACAGTTTGTCGAGGCGCTGCATTCCTTTTCTGTTCCGTGGTTCTCGGCACGTACACGCAATCCGTTCGGGAATGCTAGTTCGAAACGCCATTCATATTGTTTCTAAAGAATAGTCACTGGGGCAGAGTGAAGAACTGATGATTTAATTCTTCACAGTAATATCTCCTCTAAAATGTGGATGTAGTCAGACGGAGACCATCTTCTTTGAGCGTCGTCGCTCACGAAGAATCCCTCTCTCGGTTACAGTCCCCATGAGAACGTTCCTTGGTGAGAGTGCACGAAACTGTTTGATCATTGTTCAGTTCTAGTCCTGTCCAATGGATGGTGATATTCTCGCTCCAAGATGCGTCCTTGGGAGCCAACATTTTCCGTCTGTACCAACTCCTTTCAATCTGGTCTGCCAACAAGAACTTTCCTTTTGATTCTAGGACTGAGTTGCAAACGCTTGTGCGAAGCCTCAATTCCAGAGGAAAAGATTCGTCGAACGCAGCCTTGGCTTGGTTGAAGTCACTTCCTCCGAAGCGGTCAAGTATAGCATCTTCGAGGATCGGCTCCATTCTATTTTTTTTGGACGTCATGAGTACTTTCGAAATGTCACCGCATTCGACAATAATTGCTTTTTTCGACGAGTCGTTTGTAGCACTGCTGAAGTTGATCGTGAAACTCACAACCACGTCAATGAGGTGTTGATCCGACTTGGAAATTGAGTTCGTAGAGAACGTTTTACTATGGAGCGTACCATTCTGGATGAGGGGAAAAGTCACTGTGGGCTTCGAGTACACCTGACAGCTGGGAGTCGGAGCTCCTGAAGAGAGCCCGCGGAAGATCAAGATCGTACCGAATGAGAGGGCAAGCAGTGTGGCGACGGCAATCTTGATCCTGTGCTCCTGCACCACGTATTTCGCTTGGTTTCCTTGTGTGCAAATCGGAGTTCGATCATCCGCGGTTTCCATGGCAAACACCTCGTCAGACGCTGAGTCCAACGAGGGCGAATCTTCATGGTTCTTTGTAGACGCCCTTGAGCTCATTACAGGGGGACTCTGATTTCACGATCGTCGCAGTTCAGTGCTCAAAGCCAAACTCAGCCCGCATGCCGCTTCCAAGCGGATAATTTCGAGTGAATAGAATCTCCAATGTGGGTGCGATGATCTGTTGGTTTCACGTAACTCCAGCGACAAATCTCGAAGATTGTCATCAGTTAGAGTATCGCCCAGAGAACAAACGGATCGGGTGTCAAATTTCGAATTTCTTCGAAGTTTAAAATATGCCAATGAGCGACACGAAGCGATGAGTCTCAAGATCGTTAGTGAGCTCGTCTTTTGACGATGGGAAGACAATCATATGTCGCCTCTGGCCATCAGACGGATCAGGCAATCGAGCCGCGTCAAAATACGTGGGTGTCAAGACTTCCGACGTCGCGTAAAGCCTCACGAAATAGCTCCTCAGGGTTGATTGGCGTGTTTGTGAGCAAAGTTTCTGATCTGTCAAGGCCGAGTCGCTGCAAATCGTTTGCAACAAGCTCAGGCTCACCCGGTCAACAGATCGTGTCACGGAGAGTACAGCTGATTTCCATGTTACCATTGTCCGTTATCGCCATGGGACCGCGAGCACACTGACCGAGGCCGATTCGTGTTTGAACATTGCGGGAAAAAGTGGAGGAATCGCTCGAATGTAAAGGATGATCGTTCTTCGCTTCCTCGGAGTCTACGTGGTCTGCAACGCTTGCGGTCATCCCCTTTGAGTGATGACCGAATCTGTCCTTTTCGAGGATCACATTCCTGTCCGTTTCCGTTTAGTTAACTTGGCTGCCGTCCTGTATGGATCACCTTTCAGGAAACGACCTTCACCTGTGGATTCGCAGCATGACCGAGGATGACGTGATCGGGGATAGATTTTCGGGGAACGCATCGCAGCTCTATCTAATCATCCGATGATAATAACCATTCTCGTTTTTTCCGCCCGACGCACGGCGTTTATTCCCAGAAAGCATTGCTCCCGACAGCAGTCTGTTTTCAAGATTTCGTTCACATCCTCCGAACGATCTTGAAGACGCGCGGGTCTTCTGTAGCGGCGGTAGGGTTCGGGGCGCGCATTCGACTCCTCGGTCTCCTCGCCGTCCCGATGGCGATTGTGATGGTGGCGATGATGATCACGGTGGTGGCGGTGGCGGGGGGGCTCAAATTCGTCATCCTCTCTCTCCTCCCCGCTGATGTTGGAGTCTTCCTCGTGATGCTTGCGTTGACGACGGTGCTGGTGCCGCCCGTGCTGGTGTTCTGGGACGCTATCTTCGCGTTCCTCGCTTTCGTCCATGTAGCTGGGGCGGCGGTGGTGGCGGTGATGGCGACGGTGTCGTGTGCGGTACCGTTCCTCGCTGTCGTCAACCTCCTCGCTGCGAAGTTTTTGGCGCCTCATCGGGGTCTGATCCTCGTCCTCTTTGTCGTGGCGATGACGGCGAGGTCTCTCTTCAGATCCCTGGTCTCGGTGAGCTTCGGGATACACGTCCGCGGTCTCAGTATGGTCTTGGTAGCGACGATGCCCTCGAGTAGGATCACGAGACAACTGATGGTGGGGCCGACGTCGATTGTGGCGACGCACTCTGGAAAACGGAGAAACGCGTGAGCTCTTCGAAGGCGGCCATGGCCGGTCCGATGCCGGACCTTCGCGTTGGCTTCCTCACTCACCCATGGTGTTCGCGGTGCATCGATTTGGTGAAGTCTTCCTCTACCGCTGCGAAAAAGCGCTTGAGCTGCATCTGTTCGGCCTCGCTGGCGTCACGCAAGCATGCTTCCTTGATGTGTTGCCAGTTTCTCACATGGATCTCGATGTTCTTCTTCTTCTCATTCTCACTCATGCCGGGTCTCCAGTGGACCCCGACGGGCTTGTGGCTTTCGAGCTCCCGGATGAACTTCTCGATCTGAGTGTCGTTCAAGCCTGAGCTCACGGCGATCCGTGTGATACGGGCCACGATGTATTTGTGGATGTTCTCCTTCATGAGCTTCTTCTGAGTTTCGAGCTTCTCGAAGAAGATGGTGAGATGAACCCGATCACCAATCTGCTCGAAAGCCTGGACCTGGATGAGCTGCTTCCTCTGATCGCCTTCCTCCTTGGACTTCTGCCATTGCTCTTCAGTCCACTGGCTCCGATCTTCTTTCTTGAACGGCGGCCTGTTCTCCTCGAAGATGTTCAACAGAGTGTTGACGTCATTGCTGCCAAGCCCGGACTCTTCGGCCAATGAGCGGACGTTCCGCATGTAGTATCGGTGGAACTCTGAAATCGGAGACTGTGATCGAAGGCCGACTTCGGTGGAACTACAGGAACTACTACTTTCGTGCCTACGGGAGAACGGGGCACGTTGCGATGAATATCAGACTTCTTTGGACGGATACCGATAGTTTCCTCGGCTTGCGAGACGTTGGCCCCAGATCGGTGGTCAGAACCGCCATGATGACGCCTTCCAGATCGATGACGGCCTTGGTGATAGCGATGTTCATGATGGGCGCTCGGGCTCTTCGACCGGCGTCCCAGTTGAGTCGATCTGATTCTCTGAATCCCGATCTGCAACACGATTCCGGATCGATGACAAAGATGCCCAGTCAACGTCGAATCTCTCGGGGCTCGACCGAAGATGGTTCAGACGCAGAGGAATAATTATCAGTTCACGCGTCTTACTAGCGGACTGGAGCACACAGACCGTTCACGTGGCGCCTGTGCTGAGCATTGGCATGAGCGAGCACTGCTCCCAATAGGAGCAAGGAAACCGAACTGAAACTTCGCATCGCCGCGATCCTGTGTTCCGAATCGCACTGAGTTGAGCCATTTAAACGTTTCCGAGTGTTTACCCATCGTCGAATGGGTTGTGTGAGTGGATTTCAACCACGCTTAGTGTCGGGTTGAAAAAGACACGAAGGTCCGTCTGTTTGTGAGGACGGCATCGACCCGCACACCTTTCTGGAGCTGCTGCACATACGTCTAGTGTCAACTCAGTGAACTTCAACTTTGGATGGACAAACAAAGCCCTTTCAGATCGAATGCTCCATTGCACCGGAACTCCTGCTGGTGCTTGGTCTATGACGACACTCGATATCCTTTGTCATGCAATCCGTAGGTTATACATTGAAGCGACTCTGATGGAGAGTTTCGCTACAGGTATTACAGATTATCTTCTCGAGTCCGCTGAATCGGAGAATTAGAAACGTATTGAATAATCGTGGAAGGGCGTTGTGAAAACTTCCTAGGCTACTGATGCAATGCGCCGGGTGCTGAGTTCCCGTTTCGGCTTTATTCGATGAATCACATCTGGAGCGAGAAATGGTCTGATAAAGTAGAGGTCATCTGAGGATTCTCTGGAATCGGTGGTTGCGACAAGTTGTTCGGATTCCGGATCGATCCAGTTGATCAAATGCCCTTTATGGTCTTGATGACCATTATTATGATCAGTAGAGTCAGAATCACCACGAGGCAGCTGACTAGAATTTGACACCGACCCTAAAAAATTCGGTTGATCTTTACAGCAAGGAGGGAGAAAAGTCGTTGTGGAAGTGGAGCATTGGGCAGCGAATGATGCCCGAGAGGCTCGTGCGACGATCTGCATATAATTCAAATGTTACCTCTTCGGCGGCGGGTGCTTTGCGAACGTAGACTACACGAGCGTCGCCTTCGGCTATTTCCCTCCTGATGATTTTGTGAACAGCTTTCGTGACAGGATCATCATCCTATTCATAAAGTACCGGAATATCGTCATTTGAACGCAGAATCCACAGGTTCCATGTATACCTTGCTACTCAGAGGAAATCAGAATAGCGTGCTCTCCTTTAACAATACCTCGTCGTCTGTCTTGACACCACTTTCCAAATCCTTGGTGGGCTCACTGGGTTTTGGCTTATTCACAGCATCTGTTCCAGTGAGGTTATCCGCGGCTCCCTTCACCTTATTCACTGTCCCCGTTAGCGTGTCCGTTACACCCGAGAGGAAATCCATGAGGGATGGACTTTAATTTCCACTGAAGTCACACTCCGGGTTCTTCGTTGTTCGGTCGCAAGAACTCAGCGGTGGATAGTTATCGTTCTTTATAGATCCAGCCCTGGTTCACAACAGACATGCTTGCTTCCATGATGCCAGAGGTTCTCAAAATTTGTGGTCCGGCGACTCCCACAGAGTCCCTCCGCGGCTCCCTTCTAAGAGGACGTTTTTCACCCCAATATATGAGTCACTTGTCGCGTTCGTTCCCGAGGAACATAACGCGTTCTCTCCCTACTCATATTCTCGAATTGCGGACCGCGACACTGAACCTGCGCGCCGCACCTCCAAACAACAGTGCTTCCCGCTTCTGAAAGGCGTATGTGCACAGCTTCTGCTGGGCTCGGAATGAAAGAAATCAACGATTCTGAGATGACGTAGAGCTCGCTCGACTCTGGCGGAAGAACTCATCCCGGCTGGGAGGTTTTTCGTAGAGTCTGAGAAACTACCAGGATCGATTCCCGTTCCCCCTAGGGTACTTTGTGCTCCCCCTGTTGAGGAACGCGGAGATAGACGACGATTCTCAGCGTTCTCTCACTCGGATGCCAAGTCTCATCCCGATTGCACGGATTTCACTGGATCCTGCAGATAGTATCTATTCGATTGCATTCCGTCTACAAACCACGAAATTCCCAGTGGGTCGATGGATCTTGAGCGGAAACTTGAGGCGTCGCGATCATAGGAACCGTACCGTCTCCTTCGTCAACGACTCTCGAGCTTTCCCTCGCTCCGGAGAGTTCACCTTTGAGCGGCCTCGAAAATGTGATCCTTAGTTCCCGATGAACTGTAGAGCTCGAACTTGATTTGCGTGTTTCAGCAGCGTTCCTCTTCGAGTGAGATTCCACGCTTGTGTGCTCTAAGACAATCTCACATCACGCTCTCCTCGCTAAAACCAGAACTTGATTCCAGTCAGGGCTGTGCGCCGCGTCACGGATTCGCCGGCGTTTCGGCGCGCCGAGCCAGACAGCGTGCCGCCAGGCGCTACGAACTCCTTGCCGCGCGCCGCTGCGCCGCCGCCGCATTGTTTTCATGGCGGCGCGTCATGGATTCGAGCCCGAATCCCAGGGTTGCTAAGACAAATCACGACGCAGCGGAATTCACTGCTACGTATATTTTCTTCTCTCCCGCTTCTGATTTCATTGATACTTCGACGCGTGAACTCCGGTGTCGGGAACCAACTACAGAGATTCAGTTCCCAGTGATCGCTCCACGAACGTCGGCTTGTGTTTTCCAGTCCTTCGCCGCCGCCGTCGGAAATACCCGCGGCGCACACCTCTGATTCCAGTCGATGTCATACAGAACAAAGCGAGGCAGTCACGCCGAGCCAGACGACCTGGTAACCCCCGTTCCTTAACCGGGGAGGCCGCGGATGGTCAGGTTTTTCCTGAGGCTGGGCAGAACTCTCGGCGGAGAAGGGCGAACTTCATCAGCCGGAAACATTTGGTCTCGCCTAAACGCAAGCCTGTCGGGAGACTCCATTCAAATTAGAAATTCACGAACAAATGTTTTGAAGTGATAGCTCTGAGGAAGAGAGAATAAAGTGCCGGCCATCCGCGAAATGTTCAAGAATCCCAAGGGTTGTTGCTTTTCCAATGTTCCTTTCTGAAGCCCAGGAAGATGGGGAAGAGACGAGGTGTCCTCATACACGTTTGTCTGACTAACGCAGATAGAACAACCAGTAAGCCGCTTCATGGAAGTTGCACTTCAGCAGGGAAACAGCTGTTCTTCATGGGAGAGCCGCGTAACGGAAAAAAATTGAGAATCGAGCAACTCTTTTGGGTAATGGGGGGAGTACGATGTACAGTCGGAAGGACGCCGGGTCCACAAATGGCTACCGGTGCGTAGCTGTTCCCGGTGGACGGGGCACCGTAACATAAGCGTGTGTGATGATAGAAGGGAAGTGTCAACACTAACGGATAACTCTGTTGCTAGTTCCGCGTCAAGTCGAATGGGGACAGCTGTCCGCTGCTTTGTGGCGACGAAGTGGTGAAAATTTCAGAGCGCCGAGTACCGCTTGTTCTATGAAGGGAGAAGGATAACCTGGATTTGGACATGCTAACTCGCGTTCACATGGGAGAAACGAGAACGAGGATATGAATAACGGTGAACGCTGTGGGAGCGGCTCAGTCCCGATGAATCTAACTTATTGAGAGTTCCATGGCTCCGGGTCTTCCCATCTGATATCCGTTCAGGAGACTGCGCCTACCCGTGCGACCAGAGTCGGGTATAAGTATATTCTTCTGCGTTCCATACCGCAAGAATCTCGAGTTTCTATCAGGTTGATCAGAGCCATAATCTTGATGATGACTGTCTTGATCTTTAACTTCCGTCCTTCCATCCGATTCGACAATCTGTCTCCACGGCGCCGCCTTCGATTCAATGATCCGTCGGAAGCGCACGCGCTACATCACCCTGTTTTTTTCGTCTCCGAGCTGTTGCATCGAACGTCCCGATTCCCGATTCAACGCTTTCCCTTTCTCAATTTTCTCTTGGCGCCGGCAGCGCGTTGTGTTCTAAATTGCCGTCCGTTGAACCTTGAGGTTTCGAGTCAGCAGACTTGGAAGAAAGTACCATGTTTTGGTTAGCCCCGGATGCTGTTTTTTCGTACTGAGTTTTGTGATACAACATGGTAACCAGGCTAGCGAATGACGCATGACGGAGTTCTTCCCTCTGGACGGTAGAATCCTCGGAAGCCTGCCTTCCGCGAGTTATTCAAGCGAAGCATACCTACCGGTCGAACGCTCCCCAGTGTCTCGAAGAGAGAGATCAAAGATTTGAGATGCTTCGTCCACCCCTCATCGATATTCCAAGACGTGTTCCTCAATGCGCTCTCCAGGTACGGGCTAAGGAAATGAAACCCGTCATCGAAACCGGAAAACCGAGTCAAACCTTTCCTTGGCGCGGTCGGGTGGTACATGTTCAATCACATCGAGCATCTAAAGTCAGATTCGATGATTCGCTGAACGAGAGCACCAGCGTGCACGAAGATTATGGCGATCATTGTGACGACGTTTTCAAATTCGACGTAACGGTCACGAACGGCGATCGAATACCTAAACCTATCCTCAAGGCTACTAATCGCCCCGGCCGGATCTTCTCCGAGATACCTCGACAGTCCAAAGATAACATGATGAAGATTCCCCAGCCACGAACGGAAGATGTAGCAGAAGTACTGAAGTTTCTCAAAAAGACGAATCGTGTTCCCCGACTGGCCTTTTCTCACAAATTCCTCTCCGCGAAAATGAGGCCAACAGGCGTTGAAAATAGACTGGACAACATCGTTCCCTACATGCTGGCCGAGGGATACTTGGAAGAGAAAATCTACAATGAGTTGCGCAACCTCGAGATCTCACGAAGCTTTGCGCGCAAGCGGCTCAAGCTGATTCCGTACAGGGATGAGTACGAGCCTTCTCATTGCAGAGGACAAGATTTCACATCAGAGAGTCCGACGCCTGTCCCGAAAGGCACACTTCTGACCGGAATTGCTCGGAAAGTGTTCTCTGACAATACAGTTCTCATGGCGGATGCTTCAGAACCCGGACGAGTCGTGTGTGGGGAACAGTATGAAGGTAGGATACGAAACCGACCGAATGGCTGTCCATAATTCCATGAGAGCGCGAAGTCTAAGCTCATCGTCCAGGAAGCCATTTTCCGCGCTGCATGTCTACGAACTTTTCCCAATTTTCAGTCATGATAAATGGAAGGCTGGAGCGAATCCAGTGCAGGAAGCGTCTCAAAGGGAACTGCTGGCAAGTTCTCGTGTTGCGTAGCTCCACGTTCGATGTTGTCACCGAAGAAAGCATAAAACGTCACATCAACGACATCAGTTCGCTGAGGCTGCTGTTCCTTGGAAGAATACCGGTCCAGGATGAATGCTTCGTGGCACAGGTAAGTCGAGTTTCTCTGATCTGGCTCATCAGTCCGATAGGGCGGTTGACCATCAGGAGGGCGACAGCGGAACCCTGTCCTCAACTATTTTCGAGTTTTCCCCATATTCCCCCCAGGTGACAGCCAGGCTTCTGGTGCGACTTTCAGCGAGAACACTGTTCTCACGCCACGTCTGATTTACCCTGCAGGTGGAAGCTGTTAAACCTGGACTCTGGGTTGTCACCCTGAAGGAGGAGTCGTTCTTGTCGCACCTCAGTATACGCACGCAGAGAGGCTCTGAGAGCATACAACTCCAAGCTCGCGCGATAGCTTGCCGCGGTGAGCTGCTACTAGCGCGGCCGGACCTCGACAAGCTGGTCGGGAGTTTCGGGCTTTCACTAGCTGATCACGTGATGGAACATCCTGAAGTTCTGTTCCCGTTAAACGAAGTACAACGTTTCGTTCTCTCAACCTACAAACTAGTTGGCTTCGATCATACGGATTACATTACCACTTCTGACCTGGCTTTATTGCTTGACAAGGGAGAAGATCCGGACAGAGTGCTCGTCAAAGAACTGCTATTAATTTAAATACGGCCGAGGACTTGCGGTTCTCTCACCGAAATACCAGCCTTGGACTCCATCAATCTCATGTCAGTCGTTCCGGTGATTTTCGCTGAGTTGTTTGTGAAAATTCGGGTCCATGGATGAGATCCCAAGGTTTGACTGCGTAACATCATAAAGAGTTTTCTCCCGTCTGTTGTTTTGAACATGAGGTCGCCTTCTTCCAACGATTCGAACATTTATTTGGATTCACATGGAGCCTCGCCTGAGAAATCCGAGGGTGCAGGAAACCATGGAACGATCCGTCGAGGGTGAGCCTTCGTTTCTTGTATTGTGCGCTCTCCAGGTGTTCTGCGACAGCTGTCGACCAGCAGCTGACCATATTCCGTCCGTAATCGTTAACGCTCGCAGCGTTCACATTATGTCGACTTGCTCGATGGGAGTTGCCTGTGAGAGATATTTGATAGATCACCTCGTTGTAGAGTTATCCATCAGCTGATGTAGACTCCAGGGAACGAATGCTGAACTCAAGCTAAGATATGATGATTTCAGGCCGCCGCAGATTCATTCATGGAATATTTCATCGAGTGTGATTCTGACTGCACATACTCCTTCCTGGGAACAGTGTAGTCGAGGAATTATGAGCTGAGCGTGGACTTTCGAATCCTTATCGTCGACTTTCGAACGACGAGATCGTGCCCTAACCTAGAATGTCACGACCGGGTAGGCCTTCCCGAGGGCATCCTCAAACGTGACTCCGATAACTTTTCTCCGGAAGCATGCCCTCCTGGCAGCATTCACGAATCCTTAGGTTTGTTTTTGGCCGCACTCATCGGGCTGACGTGGGGGAGTCGACGTGTCTTTCGATTCTCGAGCCGTGTTTGCCTGACCTGAAAAGCGCGACATCGTTCTGAGCTGCGAACCAGTTTACGATATGGGCCATCACTGTTTCACACTAACGGGTAGGCACCTTGCCGGAGAGCTGCGTACATACATTCGTAAGGGCCTCATCATTCTTCTACAGTGCTGTAAAGGTAGTCTTGATTCCGGCGAAGGCTTTCCGCACATGATTGATCTCATGGTGTTGCTTCTTTGATTGCGGGTGATCTTCATGCCTGATTTTCTGATCTGGTCAACCTTCGTTGTGAGAAGTGTTCTTGAGGCGGATGTTCCTCGGCTGACACTCCACCAGCCGGGTTATAAAAGTTATTGGAACCTCTGATGGGACGGAGACATACCTAACGACTAGTTGCTCAATCGGCTCTCACCAGAAATATTGCTGTGTCCGCTTCCGCTGAGACCGAGATCCGGTCTTCCGAGATCCATTCATCGAGACGGCCATCATTCATGGAGCGACAGGTTCATGTGATCGGAAGTGGACCGAATACACCATACACAGCTCGTTGCCGGCTCATTTCTCCAGTCCTTCATTTTTCTCAAAATCTTGCTCCCGGCGGAAGATCGATTCCTCAGTCGAATCCCGCGCTGTTTTTTTCCTCAGAGACCGAAATAATCCGAGTCCACAGATTTTCGTCTTCGCGTGACGATTTTTTAGGAGGTGCTTTCCACCCTTCGAGAGGGGCGAATGCTCTACAGGAAATTCTACGGGCGTTTCGATGAGTTCTCCCTACGGATAACTGGAGCGCCTATAAAGAAACCTGGAGTGAGAACAGGAGCACACTAACGGTATCCCTGCTTTCGGGCCTTCAGACGACAGCTGTGAACACTTGTGAGACTTCAGAGACAGAATGAGAGCCGATGGAGCTCTCTCTATTCTACACTCACAGCATTCGAAGTGAACTCAATTCTCGTGGCCAGTGGACGACGCATGACTCCCCTTGATTCTGAACCAAACTCGAATGACAGTAAACACTCGATAGGCTCGGCCTCGAATGATTCGAAGAGCTGGACTCGTGAATCATCTCACACTTGCGGATTCCGAAACTTCATCCCCGCGAGTCTACAGCCCCGAGAGGTCCTTCCAATAACGTGTTCCGAGCTGAAAAAGCGCCTCTCAAACCAAGTCAGGACGAGAGCGTCACCACCACGACGGACCAACACCATAAATGTCTCTAGGAGCTTCCTGAGAATCAGAATATCGAAAAAATTCGACCGGAACGGCTGTGAACGCCAGAGCTCAGAACCCCGCCACGCGCTACATGCACTGCGCACCACATGGGTCACCTACTTGTGATGACATTGAATGACGTGATGAATTGGCATCTTCATTTCGGTTGCCGTTAGATAGAATATTTTCCGGAACACAGGATTCATTCCAAGATCGAACACGCTGGGGAAGGGTCGCGCCACCTTTTTAATGCCCTCGCTTCCGACACGAAGCAGAGAAACTGGTCGTGTTTGGGATTATGTCTGCGGGCCCGTTCAAAATGCAAGCAAGAGCTCGAGGGGCTGGAGTTTCCACCCCGAAGGTGGCGATAGCTCTACAAACCTCAGAGAACGTTTCCCGGGGCTTAAGAGATGAAAGAGTTCTCGGAGCTGCGAGGCCGCTCGGGGACCCCACGCATCGACTCTGGTTTCGACGAAACATCAGTCCATAAAATTTAGTTCCATGGGCCGATACTTCATGGGTGACACACTCCACTGGGAGAAATGGGATACCCCTGAATTTCTTTTCCCAAGATCTGTGATGGACTAAATTTCAGCGCGTGACGGAGCTCCCAAGGGTAGGATACCGCTGCAACGATATTTCTTGGACTTCGATGACCATACTCGTCGGGAAGAGAATACCAGATCCTGTCTCAGATGATGAGTATGCGACGAGATGCTTTCCTTGGAATGCAACGAAAGCGAACAAGAACTCCTTGCCTGATCCATAAGCCGAGTCGTCTGGTGTTATCTCGAGAGTGGAGGAGGCGTTATTTTCCGCGTACTCGAAATCCGTGGGAAAAACTGTCTTCTTCGTCATCGACCCTTGTCTTGTGAACCTGTCAGTCCACGCAGCTTGTTTTGGTGGTGGTGTCGGAACAGAGACCAGAACTGAAGCGCTGAAAAGCTCACCCCCGAGCTTGGGAATACCCTTCATTCTAAATGGTGTCCTCGTTTCGTAGCTAAAGCTGAGAATGCGACCCCCCGGCGAGCGATGGGCTAACCACCGAATTCCTCTGGAAGCTCTTGAAAACCCACCGCGCCGGAAGAGGAGTACTCGTTGCGAGGAAAATCTGCGCCAGGGAGCATCAAGTACGAACAGTTCTATGAATCCAACGCCACCTTTCGAAACGATAAATATATGTATCATTGGCGGCAAGGTATCTCGGAGTCTTCGTGGATGGGCCGCACGCCGAGAAAAATTATTTCAAGAAACTTCTTCGGAGAATCGCAGCTATGATTCCGTTAACTCCGCCATAGAATCGTGGGAGTCTTTTCTATGTCGGTGGTGGATGAGATACCCACGCGGCGATCACGTCTGTATGGAACGAAATACACAGTGCAGAGCAGGAAAATACCAAAGCCAGTCCGGTAGGTGGCTAAGTGCCACGTGCTCACATCACTCAGTATCTGTCGCTAGATGCGTTGACTGGGGAATCCTGAATACAGATGCATCCATCTAAACGCTTATCGAGTTGGATGCGTGAATTTATAGCGATGGCTGTTTCGTTCGTTCTCCATGTCCCCTTTGGCTCTCCTAAAACGAGCACAAAAATAACCGAGAGAAGTTTTTCGCGGATCTCTGTGGGGTCGGAATCAATTTTCCCACCATACTCGTTACGGTCTCAGCCATCAACGTTCTGACTCGAGGAACAGCTCTCGATTCCACTCCGTTCGTGAAAATCTGATCCGGGACAGTAAGATCGACGCTTTGAACCAGTTCCTGATAGTTGTTTTCCCTACAGCTGGTTGACAGTCTTGGAATGAGCATTCTAAGCGCTGCAAGTCGGTCTCTTCGATAGGCCGCTGTTGATTCCGCTCAAGGCAGCTCAGCGAACGCCCAGCGAGCTCATTGTCTCAGTAGAAAGCAGTCATGCAAGCCCGAATCCTGTGCTTCTTGATAGTTTCGATAGCTCCGGTCTGGGCTGAGTCGACGGTATCAACGAGGCTCGGAGATGTCCACGGTACTGTAGACATCTCAACAGGAGTGCCGGTGGAGGTTTTCCTCGGAATTCCTTTCGCCAAACCCCCCGTCGGCAAGCGACGATTCGCGCGGCCCGAACCGTTTGGGAGATTCGGAGGCCTCGACGCTACCAAGTATCGTCCTCTCTGTGTGCAAAGTCTTGTCGAAACCACAACGAACTCGAGTGAAGATTGCCTCCACTTGAATGTGTACCGCAAAGAGGGACCAACTTACTCAAAGGCGGAGTGGCCTGTGATCATCATCATCCATGGAGGGTCGTTCGCGTTCGGGGGAGCGAACCAGTTCTCTCATAGTGGAGTTCCGCTCGCAGCGTACGCCGGAGCGATTGTCGTGACTATCCAATACCGATTGGGAATTCTCGGTTTCGCTGAAAGTGATGGAATAACTGCCAATCTCGGTCTCAAGGACCAGCGGCTGGCTATACAATGGGTCCACGAGAATATCGCCTCTTTCGGAGGCTCACCGGGGAAAGTTACCCTGATGGGACCAAGTGCGGGATCAATGAGTGTGAGTGCCCATGTCATGTCTCCTGACCTGAGAGAACTGAACTTGTTCCAATCGGTGATCATGGACGCCGGAGTCATGGGCTCGATCGTGACACCCGCCAAACAGACGGTGAGAAGAATGCAGAAAATTTGTGCCCGGTTGGGATGCCCTCTGACTGGCCAAAAGTCTCTCCAGTGCTTGCGCGACGCGAACGTGCAAGACCTGATCAGACTCTCACTGATATCGCCGAAAGCTCCAACGACATTCGTTCCAAGCGATCACGAGAACAGCTACTCGCCCAAGAAGAAGTCTTCGGGAGATTTCGTTCCGGTCAGAATGCTCATCGGCACCGCGAAGAACGAAGGAAACCTATTTGTCCGGGGCAGGGTGAATTCAACAGAGATAGCGACAAGTGACCATTTTCTCGATATATGCAGGGAACTCATCGATCTCTTCGGTCTCAAAGTAGATGCTGACAGCTCGGCTACTGCTCAACTTTTGAGGAAATCGTATTTCAAGAAATACAAAGACCTTCGAATCGCCGCCGCGGAGTTCCTTGGAGATAGTTGTTTTGTCTGCCCCGGGAACGAATTCGTGGAAGCCTACTCAAGATTCAACGACGAAGTTTTCGTGTACCGTTTCGACAGAAAGTTAGAGCAAGCCTACCGGAATCTCCATTTGGACCCTGAAGATGGCGTGCTTCATTGGACACCTTATGTACATTTCTCGGGAAGTCTTCTGACTCTGGGTCCTTTCCTTCATCCGTCCGACGCGAAGTTCTCGCTCGACTCTGTGGAAATGATTCGCGGTTTCGTCGCAGGGGAATGGCCCTCATTCCGTGGTGTTCCGTGGCCCGCGTTCCCGAAAACCGGAGAGATCCTAGTCATCGATGAAACACCATCCACCAAATACGGGCTACACAACGCAGAGAAGTGCCAGAAGCTGCTTACGTCTGACCTCACGGAGGAAAGTCCGAGAGGGAAACAAGAGCTGTAATCGAGCTCGATCGGCCGTGATTAGTAACGATTCTGAGATTTCCAGATGGTGTCGAAGCTTTCATGAGCACTTCAGCCATCGGCCCTCGAGCTCGGAATCATTGTGATAACGGGAGACTATTTTCGGATAAATGAATCTGTCTCCATCGTTCCTCTCAGTTCCTGGGGGATCCGTCTGTGTAATATACTCACTGCTGCTGATACAGTCTCGATTCGTAATTTTTTCCGCTTCCATTTGCTCATCCACGGCACACTCCGGTCTGTGTCCGCCGTCTGTCTGAGACTGAAAGTATGAATCGGTTCGAAATGAAGCGGAATCTTGACCTGCATCCGGCGAAGGATTCGAGGGAATGGAACCAACCTGCGATCTGGACAGCGAAGGTACCTATCGTTCCCCAAAGATTGACGTCGAAAATGAGAAGCGGGGTAGCCACGAGTGCTGCCGCTTTCCAATCCAGATTTTTTTCCAGAGCCGCTCAGGGAGCGAGTGAGAGAGCCAGCGCTCAATCCTACGCGTTATGAGTCCGAATTCATTCGCAAATCGTCATTCCGAGTCGTTGTCATCAGATCAGTCATCATCGCTCGACTTCTCCAAAAGTAATGACTCCGAGCCGCGGATGGAGGAGCCACGAAGAGCGCTGCTCTTTTGGAGGGAAAATCCGATCGTTTTTGCGCCGCGTTCCATCTGCAAGCCATGCAAACAAAAATAATCGAATTCTCCATTTTTCGGATGAGCGGTACGCCGACGTGAGGGTCTCGATAATTCCCATCTTCCCTCCGTTATCGAAGGGAACCGACAGACTTTGAAGAATATCAATGTGAGCGTCGAGCTGTGGCTCGGTTCAGTTTCATGATGAAGTGAATCTTCGAGAAGACTGGTTTCCATAGCGGGGACTTGGGAGCTGTAGAAATTTCCAGTTCAACGGAGCCTCACGATCGCTAGGAAATTTTCGCTGCGCGTTCTGAAAGTTCGCCGCTCTAAATAATTTATGGCTCCTCATGCAAGGTGATTCCTTATCATATAATGTGGTCGACCGAAGGATTCGGGGCTAATGTCTCCATAATTCATAATCTCCGGCTATCAGAGATCGCTTCAAAATGAGAGCCGCGATTTCTGATTGTGTCGGAGGCTCAGAATCCACGCATGGGCGGTGCCGTTTGCGTCTCCCTGGCGTAACCACGAACAACCGTCGGACTTCTACTCAAGGAAGTGAGCGAAAGCGACGAGACCAGTTAGGTGGTCAGCAAATCTCTTTTGGAGTGGTGTTGTCCTACATTCTCCGCTATCAAGTAACATTGCCATCCGAGGGAGAGACGGCTCCGTTCTTGTTATAACCTAGTTCTTCAGCAACCGTACTAGTTATGCTAACACAAGGCTTTTGACGTGGACCTTCTCCCTCTGAACACAGCCCTGCTTGGTTGCGGCTTTGCGGGTCGAACCAGTCTATCAGACCGCGTTCGAAAGCGATCTTCGACGAGACGAAGAATTTTATTATCGGATCCATGTTGACCTCGCCCGAGAGCATCCGGTCGACTCGCTCCAGCAATGCTGCTGTGCGGGCGCCTAGATAGCGTTCGGGTCGACGAGCTCCAGAACAACCTCCAGGCGGTCTGCATCGTCGGGGTTTAAGCTCTCCCAGCCAGCGATCCAGGGGCTCCCGAACTAGCAGCGTGAACAACCCTGGCCTATCGACCGCATATTCCTCCTCGACAACCATAGGCAGAACGCGATCCGGATTGATGGCGAGAGAAGAAGACGAAAAGTTCCATTTCAGCCGAAGCCCTCGCGGAACTACGGACTACGCGCACGAGACGGTTCACGGCGGTCGTTGTTGTTATCGTCGTCATCGTCGCCGTCGTGGTGTTGGTTGCGGCGGTGGTGGAAGCGGCGACGGCGGCGGCGGCGGCCTATCTAGGCTAACCAGCGGTGGTAACTTGACGCCTATCGCACTCCGTCCGTATCTTGATCTGCAGCATGCGTTCGATCCCCCTCATCCCGAGCGGATCGGAAAGAGCGACCGGCTGCAGCAGAGACAGCGGCTATGACCGAGGGAGCCTTATCCACAGCCACAAGGAACAGGTCAGCGACTTCTCGATGCTCCCTCGCTCGCTTGTTTCTTTGAACTACACTCATCGAATAGAAACAACCTCGTTGTCTCTGTTTGGTCGGTTTGTCCGTACCCCAGTCGGGCTGGAGCTGGCCTTGCTGCGGCGAACGGGCAAGCGAGCGGAATCGAATGAAGCACGTCACTTCGGATGGAGACAGACGAGCTCACACCGAAGGGAACGACAGGGATTTTTCGCGGAGCTTCACGCGGACTTCACTCCGCGGTGCCGCTCTCAAAGCCAGCGGCTCCCGCTTGCCCCGCTACTCGTCATCGTGGCCACCGTCATATTACTATCTACCTGACCGCCTCTCCTCGTTTCGCCTTCGCGGTTATAGCTGCCGCCGTTGTGCTGACGCTGTCGTTGCTCGCTCGTTCAAAGTTTGACTTTTTTTGTCCCTCGGGCGCATCTCCCGTTTTCCCCCTCTCCGCCCGCTTCCTCTTATTCGGGCTTCTTAGCTGCTCTGTCTTTTTTCTGGCGACCTTTCCCGTCTTGGATGCTGTGTATTTGTTCGACCTTCGATTATGTAGATCGTTTTCCCGCCAGAAGGCGCTACTCGTCCGCCCTCGCGACTCAACACGTGCCTCATCGATTCCAAAGTTGGACTACCAGTACGAAAGAGAGATAAAAGTGATTTTGTTACTTTCTGGAAAGAAGGGGTATACTTTCGGTTCGCCAGGCGCGCGTCTTAAAGACGGAACATTGTACACATCTTCCACGCTACAAAAGGAATGACGCTTTTTCTGAAGCCCTTCCCGAACGGATTGCGTTGGATTGGAGCGTAATGCCGAGAATCGATATTACATGTTGGGCGAAACGCACGAACTAGATAAACATCAAAGCTCTGGTAAGAAGAATGGAAGCTTCCAGAGAAGTCAGACCATCGACCGGAACATGATAAGCTCTAGAGATGATTAAGGTGAGCTTGGAGGGATGATACCATATGTGGAGATTTTGTTCTCGGCAGCGGAGAACTTTCACGGCTCGATGCGAATAACGCTGTTGAGATCACAACGTTGTCCAGTAAAGGTAGGAGAAGAATAGGATCGAGTAGATACTAAAGCTCTGCGGCGATTCATCGCTGTCACGAATGGTATTGGTTGGCCGGGCAGTCAGACGGGCGGGCGGAATCTCTGCCGAGAAGCTAGCTCTTCGCCGGTGAGCCGGGCGAACAAACTGTTCAATGTTGCGGGTGATGGCGATGATGATAGTTGTCAACATAAATCCAGATGAGCATAAATTATAAACAGCAAAAGATAGCCGCAGTCGCCAGACAGCTACAAACGCCGAATGTTCATGGCGCACAAAGGGTTTCCACTGTTCTGGAGAAACGAGAATATGCATACGAGACAACGAATGTGTGCGCGCACGCGTAAGCTGTCGAGCAAGTTTCTGCCGAGTGTAACAACAACCGACAGCGGACTCGGTGCCGCTCAGACGCGACTGCATGTTCAATCGGAGCATGTACGGGTGGCCAGCATTGATGCATCACCTTTCATGCGGTCGAACGGCTAATTGATAATTTGCCATGTTTCAAATCTCTCTGAATCTCCGATCGCGCATCCATAAATGACTCCCGTTCGGGAGGAAGGGGGCGGGTTCTGGTGCCCCCGGGATTCATCTCCAAGGAGCTGATCTATCCAAATTAGAGGTTCGACAACAGCCAACCGCTTCCTCAAACGTCGGTGCTGATCACTCCTCGCAGTTCCGTGCAGCTGCGGAAAGTGTTTTTATCGATTGATCGATCAACAGCGGGACGGACCAATGAAATTCACATCTTCAGGATCGATTTCTGCTGATCACATCTCCTTTGTGCTCGAACACGGCAACTGATAACTCTACTAGAACGACTACTATCGAAACCATGGAAAATGGCGACTTTTCACTGCATCTTACTCTCGAGGACAGGCGTAGACTTGAGCTCCTGCGGATACATGGCATCAACTCAGCCCGCTGTCTTGGTGGCTGACGGAGAACTGTCTGGGTGATTGATGAGAACTGCATCGCCGTGATCAATTCTTCCTGAAGGGTGAGATAAATCCGCTGTTTGCTTGTTGCTTAGCATGAATCTGAATGTCATGAACCTGATTTTCGATGCTTTCTGCATTCAGCGTGGAGGAAAGAGTATCAATCTTGCAGTCGTTCGCTGCTTCTTCTTCGTCTTCAATGCTCGTGCAACGACGACGGTGGCGAAGCCTCCGCAGCCGCTGTCTCGTGCATTTTAATATTAATCGTAGTCTTCAATCTTCTGACTGTTTACTATGTGAAGACACTGCCTTCCACTCGTTGTTGCGGCGGCGGCGACGATCGTTCTTGCTGAGGTCATTGAGAAAAGCCATTAAAATCTCTTCCAGACACAACATACCCAAGAGAGAGAGCGACAAAAATTCTTCACACGCCAGGAGCATTGATCCGGTCCTTAGATTCGTCACTTTCCCCCTAAACGGAGATCTTATCGATGTCTTCCCAACTCTCCCATCCGAGACATCTAGCCTCACTTCTCCGACTCATCTGAATAACGCCGATGAGCGCTCGTCGAATCAGCAGCCCCTGCACGATCCGGAACGCCGCCGTATCGAATCACCGTCTGCCCCTAAGTTCCGGCAACCAATGGCGATTGGCTTCCATCGAACCGGAGCAAAAGTTGTTGCTCCTTTCATAAATTTGATGTGAAGAGGTAGATTGTTCATAGAACGAGCCCGAACCCTATCACGCTTAACAAGTGAATTGTAACGATGGATGGACACCGCCAGGAAAAAAAAAAAACGCGGCTCCAGCTTTCTTTGTATTAGGCGCACAGAAGAGAAACGACGGGAGAGAGAATTTGTCGACTCCGACTCTTCTGTGTGGCGTCAAGGCGTGCTGGAAGCCTTCTTATCAGTCGGTGCAGCATTTCTCACTTATCTCGTCTTTTGGTTATAGGCTGTAGTCCGTGGTGTGGCTACCAAGTCAATACAACTGGTTTCAAGCTGCCAGAGGCAAACATATACATAGTTATCTTTGAGGGATTTCGGAGATATCGACGACACCGATCTCTCCGCTCAGGAAAGTTTTGAGAAAAAGCCAGCGAGCAAACCCTTCCCTGAAACGAGTGTTCTCAATTTGAACATTCGAAGAACAACTGGGCAAATTCTGCCTCGGGAAAATCTATCTCTCTATCTACTTGGGTGGGAATCGGGTTTCGGGCTTTCGCATCGGACGCCGACGTCTATCTCCGTCATCTGGGCGATCTCATCAAAGGTGTTGTGACTCCGCAAGACGCAGCGATGGCTCACGATTTTTCTGCAGACGGCCCCGCCCCGCTTCAGCCCGACTTTCTCCGCATACTCTGTCGCCCGATCCAAAAGGGACGATCCACGTTCCTCCTTTCGAAAATCGGGATAACAAGTCGCGGACTCTCTCCGTGTGCTCGTTGGGTCGTTTCGGAGCCACAATTCTGTCGAGATTTCGAGGGGATAAAGCCGAGCGATAACGATCGACTTCATGATTAATGTTCTCTGCTTGAGAATATGTGCACAGCATCGGAGAAAATGAGAGACTCCCCCGGTTTCCCAATGAGACCGATTCGACGATCCCTGGTTACCTTCCGGGAGCGTGCTGCACACGGTGAATAGTTTATTTGCACACGGCAACGGGAGCAGTCCTCTCAACAGGCGACCGGACAGGAGTTCGACGTGCGTTCTTCGCACTCGAGTTCAATACCGGCTCAGGAAGCTGCGAAAGCGTCAAACATCAGTTGCCATGGCAAGAATATCTCAGCAGCGGATGATGAAGATTGGAAGCTGTTAGAAACGCGTTTCCTTCGATCACTATAACCGGTTCCAGCGCTCTACGTGAGCTTACGTCGAGCGAGATAGTCTAATTTTCGAAGAAATATCCAACGCGCTCCCTCTCTTGACACTTGGTTACGTTTCCAGATTCGGAACAGGATGAAAGCCATCCCCAGCAGAGCGGCGAAGAAAAATCCTCGTGGAGAACGATGATAGTTCTCTTGAAGATTTCCAGCTGACCAACGTGGCCTCGGAGCCCCTACGGAAACTGGAAACCAACTAGTCAGGGAACTCCAACTCGGTGAATGTCTGGGCTTCGGAGTCTGCACATCTTGGACTTCGGAGCTCGTGTGTTCTGCCTCCTCCAGCTAAACAGGTTGAGACCTTAGCAGTCCATGGGGCCGAGGGTCGATGGTTCTTGGGAGAAATTCGCGGCTTCCCGGTGACCAAAGTGTAGTGGTCATATCATTTGCTTTGTTAAACTCTAGGAACCAAAAGCTGACTTCTCATGCATGGTAATCTGTGTTGCTTCGTTTCTGATTCAACATCATTGAAAATTACCGAACGCCCGAGCATCTGACCAGATCTTAACGTGAAGCAAACAGAGCCTCTCAGGGATGAAGCAGATGTAGAGCCTCACGCACGCTCGAATCTGTTATGGAAGTTTCTTCTGAACAAACAGAAACAGAATTTATCGCTCCCCGTGGCTGCACTAACCCAACACGCACTAAGTCAGCAGAGTCCATCAATCGAAGAAAGCGTGAATCGCTATTTCAGAAATCAAGTTCGTGAATTCCAAGAGTGACAAGAACAAATGGCCCCACTGAACAAGCCTATTTTCGACTTTCGCGCATTTCATGAATTTTATTTCAGATTTCGAATCATTCCGTAAAACAACGCCACAGAATGGAACCCTCCGAACGCGCTGTTGCGACGAATTCCGTTGACCATTGAAACGCTTCGTTTTGGATTAACCTGGCTTTCGCATGCTCGAGGAATATGATCAAAGACAGAATCCGCAGCTCTTCTCCGTAACTCGAAGGGGACTCATACGTCGACGTGATATACGTGATGGGTTTGCGTCTATGAAGTTCGGAGGACTCGAATCCTTGAAATTTCTCGAGTTCTCGCTTCGGTCCCGAAGAACTCCTCTCCATGAACTATTTACGACCGAGTCAGGGTCACCCGTGCAGTTGGAGCTCCGTTTTGGATCACAGCTCGAATAAGCACTGCATACTCTACACAAAAATTCGGCGTGCGAGGAACAATTTTCGCCCCGGCGAGCTGCCCATCGCTCCCCAGAAAAAAATGTGACTGCGATGGAAACCACGAAAGATCATGAATGTGAGATATCGACGACGGCACAAGAGCTATTAGGCGCCATTTTTCTTCGTACGAAGCATCAAGCAAAAATGCAGGGAGGTTGAGACACATAAATTTCATGACAAAAACTGAGGCTCATATGGCTGGGCAGCGGTGAGCAGTGCGCCATCTTCTGGGGATGATTCGGGACTGTGAGCTGAACTCCACGAACCAGCTTGCTATCATCTACGTTGACAAACGTGGATTGAATGTCAGTGGCGAGAAAGTTCTGCAAAAAATTCGTTTCCGTAGGTCCCTGGCACGGTTGAGGAAAAACTATGACAATCACAAGCCCGCCAGCATCTCAGCCTGTCTCCAAAACTAGAAAGATACAAAAAACACCAGTTGTTCTTCTCTGATTCGTACCAGTTGCTCTTGTTTGATTCGTATATTGTGATACAAAGTAACTGATCTCGGTGACTTTTCCACTCGGCTGCTAGATGCGATCGTACCTGTCGTCAATGCGGTGCCGGCTTGCTTCCAGCGTCGCCAATGCTCGAACATCTAGGACTCCCTGATCTCAGCACCGGTTGGACTGCTCGTTTATTCGCTTCAGAAAATTCTGCGGAATGATAAATCACGCCAACCGTAATCGAATAACCGAAGTCATTTCTCATTCCGTACCTTCAACTTGGATGCTTCGCTCTGTATTGTACTGGGGTCAGGTGAACTCTACACACGTCGGATTCGGTCCCATTATCGTATCAACGTCGAGCGGCAGCGTGAGTGTTATTGCCGGGAGATTGATTCATTGAGCCCTATCAACTTTTTGTTTGTGTAAGAGCGATACGTCCCGGCGCGAAGCCGTTATACAATAATTTGTGATTCCGGATTGCGAAGGAAGGAGTGATTTGACGCGTTTTAAACAATTCTACTGCGGGAAGTATCGACAAATTGGAGTCGTGCTACACTGGCGTCTTGATTCTTCTTCCCTTCTAGACCTCAGAGAAGAGTCGTCAAAAATTGTACAAGTTTCTGATTTGAAACACTCCGGATGACTTCGAGAGAGTATCTCGAGTATCCGTGATCCACCGGTTGCACAAGTCTTGGATTAGCGACTAAGAGTGGGCTTCAGAATTCTAATTCTCGAGAGAATTGACTGATTCCCTCGGGAATTACTCATTTCCGCCGATTCGAGTTCCGTGAGCACAGTCCTCGGACCTTTCCGGAGTCGCTGAGAATGAATGTGTAGAACGATGGTCGAACTGGAGTATCCTCTGCGGCTCCACGGATCAGAAGCTTTCCGACTCTAAGCTATTGGAGATCGGCTTCGTTCCAGAGAGGTTTATTGGAGAATTCGCTCTGTAATCTGCCCTCATTCGGTGTTTCTTGCACAGGGGCACCCGCTCAGCTATAAAGAGCAACCCTTTTTCGAATACGACATTTTTCGTAGAGCTCGGTGAGATCGGTTTCCCCAGAGGAAATGAGGCATATCGGATTCCCACGATCGTCTATTTGCTGTCCCATGAATATTCGAGACATCATGCCACGTTTCGGATATCCCTTCACGTGCGTTTCAGCATAGATTCGGGAAGAAAGTATTCTATCATTGCTAATTCTCCCTAACAACTCATTAACAGCATGTCTCCTCTGGTTGAAAGAGCTCGAGTAAGACGTTGGTTCCTTGCACTACTTTTCGCACGGACTTCCTTGAGGATTCTCCACAGCAGGGTTTTGGAGCAAAACAAAGTGATTCTGACACAACAAACTCGACTTTCTTTGTTTGGAAGTGAAAGCCTACTTTGCTCGCCCAGACCAGCCCCATAGGCTGTTTTCGCTCCGGGCCTGCATTCAGTAAGGGGCAGAACGCGCCCTCTGTACATGGCTGCCACGGAGTCATATTGTCACAGTTCTTCCTCAGTATGCATCAGGGATATCTAACGGTCGCGATATCTTGCTTCGCGTCGGATTATCCTACTACGCTTCGGGTTTGCGTTCAGGCGAGTGGACGAGATTTCAGTCTAATCAGCACCGAGGATAGACCAGCGCTTTCTCTGGGACTATGCCATCAACCGAAAACAAGGCAACTATGTGAAAACTTTTAATTTAACCAAGTCAACAGGTCAATTCGTCTTGGGCAAATGGGAGGATTCACTCTACGAAGATGAATGACGGTTGGAGGGTTGAGCGGGAGCCACTCCAGTGGTAAGGGTGGACTCGAGTGCACGAAAACCCTGCGCCCCAGAAGCTGCTGAGAGTGAACTGCCTGCGATCACCTTTCACAGTCCGCGGTGGCTCAACCCCCCCCCCCCCCCTCCACAAGGACGGAGTCTTCTGTATGTTCTGAACGATGCAAGAAGCGGAGTATCGATAAACATCAACGTCCGAATCAGAGTTGCTTCTATCTGATTTTATGTGCGGATCGTTCCGGAGGAGCACATAAAACGGGCGTATAATCAATCGGGCGCATCGATCAACATTGCCGGAATTGGAAAACATTCCTCTTCCAAGCCTAACTCTTCCGATTGTCGTGTCGAACGAGTGAGGAACGACGCAGTTCAGGATCCCCGTGATCAACCGATCGCGCTCCAATCTGTCAATCTCTCGCAGTCACCGAGAATGTCTTTCCGAAGCCACGAAGCGGGATCCCTATTACAACTGATTTTGGGAGAATTGAGAGAAAATCTCCCGCTCCCGAATTCTTCTGCCCTCAGAGTATTGATCTCCCAGAGAAGAAAAGCTTCTCCGTCTCTGTCTGCATTTTCGCAGACTCGACTTTGAGGTGCCATGTGCTCAGCTGAGCTCTTTCAAAGACAGGTAGGGAGCACATCGAAACAATCTGAGGTTTCATAGGACCCAAACTTTAATTACGTCAAAGCTCTAGACCGCTCGCTGAGAGGATACCCATTGCAGGGCCTTGGTCTACAATCGCAGCTTTTGGACTTCTGATCGCCGACGAGCCGCTCACAGCTGGGGATGGGGGAACAGGAGAAGTAGCCCACGGCCTCTTGAATCAACTCGACTAGTCCCCGGATGGATTCGATCATCTGAATCCAAGTTTCGACAGTTCTCATGACGGCCAGCATCATTGCTAACGAAAAAGTCGCCATGAGTGAAGTATTCTCCCCACATCCGTACGTTCTGTCAATCAGACAGTCCACCCCTCGCTGGTGAACGGCTGGCGAAGAGCCAGACTGCGAGTCAGTCAGTCAGTGAGGCAAGCGGGCGGGCGGGTGGGCAAACTGGCAGGCAACGGTGGCAGCCGCTACCACGTTCGCCGTCGTTGCAGGGAGGCAGTTGATACTTTGTAGCAGACGGACGAAACGTTGCTCGTCTTGCCGTTGACGCGCGGCGGCTGCGGCGATCGGGAAGGATTCACCGAAGGAAGGTTATTCCCCTGCCGCTGCAGCAGCAGCAGCATTCGTGGTGGAAGGAGAAGAGGCATCAGCCATTCAGAGAGGGTAAGCAGAGGAACGACGGACCGACGGACTGGCTGACTGACTGACGGCTGCCGCTGCAGCGGCGGCGACGGCGGCCGCCACCGTTGCCGCTACGAGGACGGATACAATGTTATAACTTGTATCTAACGCGCACACACGGGGACCGAGCGGGCGGCCAGACAGGCCGGCATGGAGGCAGGCTAGCCAGCGACTGACTGACGGACTGGCGAGTGGCGCGCCGATCGCAGCCGCTGCTGCCGCTCCACCAATTACGTTGCGTTAGGAGCTGGAGAGACAGAAAAGACCGAGTGCAACACAAGCATCAACCAAGCAAGCAACGAAGCAAGCAAGCAAGCAATCGAGAAAGCAAGCAACTACTGATACCTGTAGAAACAGAGCAACAAGTCCGTGTGCTGCCGCGGTCGTCGCCAGAACCAGCTCCAGGGTCGCCGACTCACGTTCTTCGCCGGTCTCCAGATGATTTGTGCAAACTCTCCAAGAGAGCGCGACTGACTCTCTTGGAGCACTTTCAAGCTTTGAAGTTTGAGAGTCGCTCCCAGGATTCTGCAAGTGTCGGCGAGGCTCGTTGTTTCATGGGAAGTTAATTGTGGCGTACGAAGACGTTCTCGAGGATCGAGTGCTCAACTCTAACTTGTGGAGTGATCCCGTACCGGATACAGCGAGTTCTGAAGTTCCAAAACAGACCATTCAGAGAAGCTGCTCGTCGGAATTGTGTCGTTGCTAAGCTTTCGGATGCCGGTTCGACTCGTTGTGATTCTTGATGTTCTCCAACATCGGGCAGTACCGGCTAGCTCTGCAGAACTTCAAGGCGTGGGTAAGTTCAGGTTCAATGGTACGTCTGGCAAAAAGCCATCCCCACTTCTGGCTTTCGGCTTCAGCGTGAATCGCAGGAGATGTTTATCTGTTCTGGAAAAGAGCTCAGTTTTTCTCTGGGTCCAAGCTCACTATCTGAGATGATTTACAATTCCTGTCTGGTGCTCCGATTATTCGTCCCGAGTGGACTTTGCGATCCAGTGAACTTAAGGCCTCTGGGGTCGATCCCCCCCCCCCCTTCGGTTCCACCGAGAATCTCGCGGCTACGTACGGTCCGTTTGGGTCGTAACGACGATGTTATGCAGCTGCGTTCACTCCGGAAATCCTGAATGCAGGAAGCATGAAACTGAGATGGAATGAGCGCAAGTGCCGTTGCTCCAGGCCGGTGAAACCCACGGGATGCAGCTTCCAGAGTTTTTGTTGCGCCGTCATATTGTTGCAAACTGACTCCAAACTCAAGCCGACCAGGAAGCGAAAAACCTTTGTGACTAGTTACCTCAAGCCACGAATGCCAGCTGTTCGTAAGCTGCTGGTAAGAAAAAAGGAAGTCCACGAAGCTGTAATCGAGGCGAGGAACTTCGCTTCGTTCATCGGAGGAACAGGAATGAGTAGATTCCGTATTCTTTGGTGAAGTTACACAAACCCGATGCTCTCAATCACTGTCAATCACTTAATCCATGGGAACCATTCGCCGAGGTAGTCGTGGAAACAGCAGTTGATTGACAATCTAATTTCTCACTTGGAGTATCCTTCACGTCTTAATCATCCGTGGCGGACTCAGCCCATGGTCGCGAAATGGCCTGAGGTACTCGAAAAATCGAATGCTTTTCCCGAGATTCGCATGGCTTCCCAGGGATGGGAAGCAGGTGACCCAGGCCCTGACAATGATTCATCGATTGAGGCTGATATTTGATGAAGAAATTCAGGCGATGTTCAGAAAGACCAGCAATCGTAGCGTACAAGAGGAGCTCGGATGGTTTGGAGTCGATGCCATGTTCTCTTTTTCATTGGATAGAATCCCAAGCGATTGTAGGAGAGCACAGAATTCATTTTCGTAGTATCTCCGGAATTATGGTCGAAAAGTATTGTTATGATCCTTGTCCTGGTTCCGCGTGCAAGCGTATGCAGCAAAGATCTACGGACCTCGATTCGATGAGATCTTCGGGAGAATGTCACTCGATCAGGGGATCCCAGCATGTTCCGATGGTCAAGATGAGAATCCGCACAGGCATCGTTGGCGTAGCCATCTGTGCGCCCGTCTAGTTGGCCCATGCTCCGTCCAGTTAGTTTGGATGCTTGCGTGTGAGCCTGCTGTCGTATTTTGAAACCATGGAGGAAAATGTTGTCAACCTGCAAATTAGACTTCGCCGACGTGATATTCCTCCTGGATGTCACCGAACACACTTTTTCCCTTCTAAATCACTACCGTCGATGAGCGGCTACATTTGAATAATTATCATCAGAGAGTTGACACATCGAACGATTCCCTGGACTTGATGACGCGTGGAAATCACTTTGCCCGGAATGGTGGTGCACTTCCAGACCAGCGTGACTCAGAAAAACAGTTTCTTCTGATTTGGTTACCTATGGTCAAGAATCAGCTATAATAGTCCGAGTTCCTGAGAGCAACCTAGTTCATCGGAGACGCGAGTTGGAGCTTTCGGCCACGAAGAACTCCTGCGTCCAGGGTTTCTGACCACGGACAAGGCGGCCACATGGTGGAACCAGCGGCATGAACCATACTATTCCAGGGTGTTGCTTCCTCCCGTTCCCTCCCGTGGAATAATAGTTTAGACGAGCAGAACTGAGGACGGGAACGTCCAGCGGCTCTGAGGTTTCCTGCGACAAGCAATGACTAGAGCTTTCCCCCGGATGTCATCCCTTGCCCATCTCAGTCTCTTCGCTGGAAACTGGAGGTCTCTGATTTCGTTGCTCCCAGCGTCCGGATCTTCCGACCATCGACCGAGCCAAGCGACTCGAGATGAAACATGGGAGTTTCAGCCCACTGCTGTTCTTCGTCATGAAACCGTTCCATACACCGATGTGACCGGATTATCGGAGCGGTCATTGAGTTTGCTGAGCTTCTCGTCTCGCAATCACCGGTAACGTGGGGGAGGTTCCACCCATGCCTAACTTTCTCCCGATTCTCGCAAGAATTGGAGAAGCGCCAGGCACACGTTGCCGCGCTTCGCTGCGTTTCAAAACTCGTCTCCCCTTTCCCAGTAGTTTGAACCCGTTAACTAACACATGTTATTCAAAAATACCTCGAATAAGTCGGAAAAGTGAGAGTAACTTCCTTTCAAGATAACAGACAATGAGCCCTCTGAAAAGAGAATGTGACGCTCAAGGAGAGACAGATTAAATGAGAGACGTTCCCCTCGGGGATCTCACCCGAGTGTGATGACAGCCGTTCATGGCCTGCTCGTTGGGGAGAGTTGCCAATGCTCTCACGATCAGCTCTATTCCTTGCTGCTGGCAGGCCAGTGGGTATCCAGTTTGTATTTCGTTGAGTCTATGTGAAGCAAATGAATGTGCTCGTTGTCTATTCACACGCAACAAACATAACCTTGGAGCGCAGCCGGACGCGGGGCTCTGCAATGTGACAAGTAGCGGGAAGAATAGAGAAACGGGCCGCGCGACGGAAATATGTCCGAAAGCTCGGAAGCAGCGTGAAAAACACGTGCTTTTAGATCATTAGCCCGAATGGAAACAAAACCGAAGGCTGTCGACTTTTGACCGGGTATCGGTCATAGTGCCATGAAGCTCGCTATTGGCAACGGCTTAGCTCGGGCAGAATGCCATCGCGAGCAAAGCGTTCTTCGGTACCTCTCTGACTCCTGACGAGGTTTTTTCAATCGGTCGCGGGCCCGATTCGATCCGCGAATCTCGGCGGCTGATATGCTCCAGTGTAAGAAATGGATCGGCTCCTTTGCCGACGGTGTATTGCTTAGCCAATCTGGATCTGCACACAGTAATTACCATCGGGCAGACTGTCTCAATCGCAGCGGAATCCTCCTCTTGCTTTTGAATATCGCTACCGCCGCTGCCGATGCTCATGATGATAGCGGTGATGATGATCGTGATGGTGCGCCATCAGGTAGAGCAGTTCTACCGCCACCGAGCGAAAGAGCAAGCAAACGAGCAAGCTGGAACTACTAGAAGAACGACCCAGACAGCCGAACGACTGGCAACAGTGTTGCCACTTCTCCGCCCGTCTGAGCGTACGTCTATTCGTCGTCGTCGTCAGCATGCCTCGAGAGTGGGCCGAGAAAAGTGCTCCATCACAACGGAGATCAATGACCCATCTATGCGCGATCAAACACATTTGATTTTTCGTCCTTCCCTTGGCCCTTCGCGCCGTCATTATGCCTCTCCCGAATCTCTTCAATGACTTGAGAGCTGTTTCGCATGTCTCTTTAACGGCTTCTCCACAGAAGATTCGCAGGGATCGCGTCTCGTATGGAACCGTCGGCTTTCTGCTGTACGGGAATTCGCGCCGCCAATGTAGGGAACCGTGGTCAGTTACGACGAAATCATGCGAAGCCCCGCTTAAATGGGTCCGGAACGTCTGATAATTGATCTGATTTTCGAGCCCCGTGAACTCGGCCTCTCTTACCACCGATTCGTTTCTGACTCCGAAAGGCCGAGTAACTTGAGCATCAAACCATTCTTTCATCAGAGCGAGTGAGAGTCGACGCCGGGTTGCACCGGCGGGGCTGGCTTTTTGACGTCGCATCAAATGAACAGGTGGTGTGAAGAGTCGGCGGCTTCCCTCCGTCTCAAGTTAGTTTCCGCTACGTTCAGTCGATCCTCAACTCATCTGGAATGGACGAGCGGAGGAGAGCGGTTCAGGTGAAGCGGCGAGTTACGCTGGCCACACGACAGACCAGACTGAGACGTGAAGACCCTGTTTCCGCGAGCCGACGAGATCACTCAATATCCAAGGAGTGCTGACACAGTTCTAGAGCGCTCTATCCTAGTACAGCTGCCTACCGACGAAGAAGGAAGAAAATAGAACATCCTAGCTGAGACTCGTATCCATCCAGAGCTGGGAAAAACTCTCGCTCCTTCCTGTGGGCGTTTTCAGATATATTCTCGGTTCTGTTGATTGGCAGCTTCAAGTACTGTTTTCTGTAGTTGACTTGGAGCTGATGGAGCTCGCCGGTATTCCGCCGCGTGGAAACTGTCAGGAATGAAATTCTCAACTGCGAGACGCCCTCAAAGGAATGACCAGCTTTCAACGATTCAACTCATGACTCGCATCACTCTGCTGTGATCCTCGAACTTTCCGCGTATCGGATGATTGTTACAGTCTTGCAATCAGTTGCAAACCATTCCCATGATTTCAGGAAGCTCTGGGGAGATAGTCGACATAGACAAAGACAGGGCTTGCATCTCCAATCGCTTCAGTCTCTGTAAGCTGAATATTGACTCGTCCCTGCCGATTCACCGTCGTGTCTGCATCTATTGTGAACGAGCGGGGGGTTAATCACAGTGGTTTCATAGTTTGAAAGTTTCTCTTTGCGCTTCTTCGTACGTCGCCGCCGCCACGACGGATGCGTCGAAACGTTCTAAGATCTTGTCGCAAGTGCCTAAGCGAAAGAGACGTCGAAGAACGAAAAATGTTGAAGGAATGATTATTGGCCAGTCCGTAATTTTCTCTCTTGACGAGAGGACCGACAGAGCCAAAGACGGGGCAGAGGGATGGCGCAGAGACCAACCGGCGGCACAGCGATCACATGGAAGCAAAGGCAGGCTGGCTGGCTGGCGAGAAAGCCCGTCAAGGAATTTTCAACAAAGTTTCAAATTGTATCCGTTCGGTCCGACCATTCATCCATCTCTCAACAATCTGAACGAACCAGTCAATCTGGTTCCGATGTGACCTATGAAATTTGATTGCATTGTTCAACCCTTGGGTTACCTCTGGCAGACCGCCGCAATATCGTCGCGATTGTTGTCCGATGAAGCCGCTTCACTTTTTTGATTCATACGATGACTTCCTATGCACAGTGGTCATCATCCTCCGCACAGAGCGCGACACCCTACTGAAAGGTCATGCTGAAAAAATTGTGAAAGAAATGCTGCCAAGCGATCGCAGCTGGTTGATGACTCTTAACACATCACCCCCAAATCTTGATGCGAGTAAATCGTCCGAGGCGCTCCGCTGACATTCCAGCCGCGCGATAAGCTCACGAGTCTGGTGAGGTTCTCAAGACTCCCATTGCCGTTGGGCTGATCTTCGGAAGATATGAGCTTTGCTGTCCTTGTGTGTCGGGTTAGATCTGGTCAACTGCCGGCTGGAACGGCTCTCTATGACTGATATCAAGTTTTCTGTTTTTAACCAACTGTCTGTCTGCTCCTCTCTGCGCCCGTCCCTCGTCCGCCTGCTTACCCATTTCTCGCTCCGTCGCCTAATTTCTCGGTTTCGCTCTCGGAAAGCCGGCAGATCGCTCACTGTTTAGAGAATATCTTATATTCGAAGACGCGAGCTGCGTCGCGAACAGCAAAGGAAGAAAGTCTAAGAGTATCCCCGGATGACAGGACTGTCAGCTCAACACAGGCTACTTTAGCCATTTCGATTCTATCTTCGGGTTTTCTCGTGCGTCCTTGGAACGTTCCGGTGGCGCTAACCAAAGCAGCGTCCTCTGGATGCTGAAGCGTTTGTCGCTCTCAAAAATTTCGTCACAGAACTATGCTTCGTGCTCCCTCCGTGCACCCAACATCCTCAAGTCCGCTGTTCGAATTCATAAACCTCGTAGGGACCTGAGTCCTGTGCCTACGAGTATTGAATCTCAAAGGAGCTCTGAGACCTATATGTAGTCCGAGCGAGTTGTCGTGTTATGGACGCAGCGGCTCTAGTTTGTTTCAATTCTTTCGGCCTCGCGACGTGACAAGCCACGGCACTTCCACTTTTCTCTCCCGACTTCGAATGCTTAATGCATCGTTTGCCGTTCGTGTCGGATGTTCACAAGTTGTGGTTGATAAATGTGGTTTCCTAACTGACAACGATAGCTGAGAGGAGTCGCTCCGACTAGTTCCACGCCACCTTAATGAGCTCTCTAATTTCTGGAAAAAAATCCAGGGGACGTTTCTACGACATGATGAACGCTCCGCTTGACTTCCTCGATGTAGCAGACCGGAGAGCTTTGGCCCGAAAGAGAAATTCGAATCGCCGGCTGTTATTTCGCGAGAAACGAAAAAGCGTCACAGCCGACAGTTTGCGAGTGGCTCAAATGTAAACATTGTATCCGGTCCCTGCGCAAATTATAGCTTGTAGTAACCAGTTTCGGTCTTGAGCGTATTCTGGACCGAAGATAGAAAAGAAATTACGTGAGCTCGAACAGCAACGCTGGAACCTGTGCGAGCGATGAGGCGTTGATCATAGGTACGAAGAAGAATTTTTATGTTCGGGTTGCCGGCGAGTCGCGGGTTGCTGTCTTTCGCCAAAAACTTCGAAACGTTGGCACCAGTAGCGTGTTGCTGTACGCATTCTCGGAGCTTCCCGCACAGGATTCTCGAATTCTGGGGAAAGTTGGAACAAAGCGATGAAATCGGTTCAGAATGTATCAAAAGAGGAATTTCTTCGCGGAGAGCCAATGCATTTTTTCTTCAAAATCCCGGCACGGCGCTCGGGCTCCATTGCCTCTTTCCACACCAGGAAAATCCTCTTTGGCAAGCTTTGCCATACCATCTGGCTTCAGTGAAAGATTAAGACGTCAGGAGTGGTAAAGATATCGGTAATTAGCTCCACGGTCTCATTGGCATTCGTTCGTCTGTGAGCTCCTGCGTCAAGGTGTTCGCATCTCTCCGAGCAATTCGGGAAATCGGTGCTTTCAGACTCTCTCGACTGCTTCATGGAGCATGTGTGGCTTCGAAAAGGTCCCGCGCTGAACAAAGCCGTCTTTTTCATCTGGATTATCCTCTAAAATCCCTTTTTCTGTTCCAGAATCGGCAGTCGATTACAGCGTTGCACACCATCCGCGCAGAACCTGTTCGAGCTTTAGCCTTGAAGCGAGACAGCGACGGGCGGTGAGAGCTCTATGCGTCCGCCGCTGCTTCTGCCGCCGCCACGCCGCCGTGAGATACAATGTTTCAAAGTGGCTGCTGCAGCTGCGGTGACCGGAATGGCTCCAACGGGGCCGGCCGCCGACGTATAACCACTGTTAACCAAGCGAGCAAGAGACAGGCGAGCGAGCTAGCGGCCAGTCTCTGTTTTTCTGTTCGTCGGCGGGCGAACTGGCCGGCGAGTCATTCTTTCTTTCCGACTGTTTGTCGTGGACGTCGGTCAACAGCAGCAGCATTGCTGCGCGCCTTCTCCCCAGATGATGGCGCCAAAGCCATGATGATCCAGCCTGCAGCTACTGCGATCGCCTTTCTTCATGGGACGAGCGCCCTCTGCCCGACTGTCGGGAACGACGAGTCGATTGTTGTCGTCCCGCTACATGTTTCCACGCACGGCGAGGTCTCTGGGAGGCGGAGGGGACCGATCGACTAACTAACCGCCTGTCCGTCCGCGTGGGACCAGCGACGAGACAACTGATGCAACGACCAGCGGTAGACGAAAAATCAGATGAGGAGAAACGACGACAAGAGTCCGCAGGGTTCTTCTCACACCGGAGGGGTCGGAGCATACGGGAGTGAACGCCGAGGAGACGAACCGAATGAAAATAGTTTACGATGATGATTGACCCAGTTCAGAGTGACTAACCAGCTCATCCCGTTTCAGTTTGCGTTCGATCACATTACAGTCGCAGTTGAAAACCGCTGCCGCGACAAGGAAAAACGTCAACCGACCGCTGTTGTTATTCTGATCCGAATGCTTCGCGTTGATGGAAGGATTATACGTGTCTCGGAACTGATGTCAACAGCAAGCTCGTTGAATAAAAGCAAAAATTTCATGGAGAGTTCTGAAACCCAACACTTTTCACTCCGAGATTCGAATCGATGGGAAACGAGTCTCGATGCCGCGTCCCCCTGGTCGAGGGCAACCTGTTCCCCTGAATCGTGAATGATTCACTCGCTGGTCCCGCTCTCGCTTACGCCTAATCAGCTGTTGGAACTTCCGCGGGCTCCGATATGATGGGCTTCATTGACAAGTGCTCTAACCAGTTTGATTTGTCCTCTCTCCGTCAGGTGCTCCGTCAGCGGCGAAACTGTCGAAGCGGACGATTTCCGTATCGTGGGACGGCAATCTTGCCCCGGGTATATTGAAAAGCGAAATGAGCTTAGGGGCAATGTCTCAGTGCGCGCCCCAAGATATGACGATCGCTAACCTGAATAAAGACTCGTCGAGCAGCAGTTGCAGCAGCAGCGACTCCGCTCCGTCCACGCCGATTTCTACAACAACAACATCCGCCGATGGAGAGAAAAAATATACTTGCGACTTCTGTAACTACTCCAGCACCTGGCCAAGCCACCTAAAGTAAGCATATCTGGCTGGCTCGAACTGCCACCTGCTTTAATATCACAGGTCGGGGCTTCGCCCGAGCGCGACGCTCTCGCTGAAGTTCTAGCGGACGCACAAACCATGAGATTTATGACGGCTGCTTGCGGCGAGCGCTGTCAGGCCGGCATAGTTCGCAAACGATCATCATAATGATGCTCAAAAGTTCCCTCGGACTCCATTTTGCCTAATTTTGTTGCGGAAGTGGACCAGGCCTCGGCCGATTGAAGACGGTTTGGACGAGTTCCGCGACACGATGTTCCCCCCTTTGATCTGACTGGAAACGCGAATTTCAGGTTGCATCGCATGCGGCACACTGGAGAAAAACCCTACGCCTGTCAAGAGTGCAGCTTTCAAACGGCGTGGGTCGGCGATCTGAAGCGACACCAGAGGGTTCACACAGGGGAGCGGCCCTACGCGTGTCAGTACTGTGATTTCTCAACTGCACAGAAAGGTTCGTTTCCTGGCTTTGAAATCGGAGATGAAGCTCACCCGATCGAAGGGTAACACTCTCAACGAGAGGTCATATCTTTGCACCCAGTCTCAGAATGAATGAATGCATTCGTGAGCACAGGAATAGGCATCGTGTTGGTTTCGCAGGTAACCTGAACACCCACATGCGACGCTATCATATGAAAAACCTTCCTACAATGACGCCAGTGAACCCAACGTTGACAGCGGGTCTGCTGAGCTCGTTAGCAACCACTTCCGTGGAGCCCATTGAGGCCTCATTGTTCCATCGAATGGCATTTCCCCTGGCAGCCCTGGCTCAAGCACCTCCGCCAAGGTCTCCTCCCGGTTGCGGAGGAAAACAATCTCCTAGGTAGTTGGTCTTGTGGAGAAGTTTCTAGGATTTCGTCTAAAAGAGGCCCCGCTGCAGTTCCCTGTGACTGATTCCCGGACTTCAGGAGGGAAACTCGCTGGAAGAAACATAACGCACTTTTTTGTTTTGAGCGTCTCGCAGCTCACCGAATGAGAACAACCGACCCCGCGACCACATGCGAAGCTTTTGTGTGCATGATCGAGGGGGGGGGGGTGGAACCCTTAGGCTAAAATAGTTCTGTATTATAAGAATTATCGCTACCAGTCAAGGAGCTGTGACAAAACAGGCAATTTCGTAAGCAGGCGTGCAATACGAGAGGAAGAAATAGGTACAGACACACTCTTTCAATGAATGTCGAACTTCGGAACAAATGTCGTGGAGCTGAAGCCACATGAAGCTTGAGAAGTAAGGAATTGCATTTGAATGTCACGTGATATCGAGCGACGAATGGACTGGGAGTATGATGAGAGTTTTGAGAAGAGGAAAGAGGGCCGAGCTTTCTTTTCGGAGAGCAATTAACCTGCGCTGAGGTTGAGATTGTATGATACGGAATGTGTCAACCCGATGTGATCGACGTGAGTTCGGGCGTTGTTGGGCCCGCGTTTGGAGGATGCTGTACAAAGAGTTGAGCTTACTCAGAGGGTCGACCGCTGTTCATGGTATTTATTGCCTTTGTTGAGGATGGGAATGTGTTTTTGAATGGTGACGAAGCCTCGTCCAAGTGGCGAGAGACTTGAGAAAGGTTTTGAATGGATAACGGGGGATGTGGAGCACGGAGGGGCTCGGCGCGCAGTCGGCTTCTTTCCTGAGCAGCACAAAACACTTCGTAGCATGCAACTCAGGTGCTCCCTGCGTGGGTTCGGTCGACGCGCTGGAGCTTCGAGGTCACTCGAGATGCAAGTTCGAATCCAGCCAGTGCCGCTGTCCTCCGAGCTCCGGGCGAGAATCAATAGTGAGAACTGTCGGTGGGAATGGAAGTTAAAAGCGAGCTGTGACATATGTATTTTTCTCCAAAACTCTAGATATCCTCTCGTTTTTCCTTATGCACGGAGACATAAAGTGTAACTCGAGATAGAAGCGACTGAAATTCATACACCGGTTGTGTGAGCGCCAAAGTGTCCAATGTTTCCGGGAGAAGCCTTCAATTCAAACTGCGGTGCTTTGGTTTGAGATCGCGCAGTTCTGCTGTGAGCCGCTAGACGCTGTTCACGCGGTTCCCGATGAATCGGATTTTAATTTATTGATGAGCTACGACAACGGGTTGAAGAGGCATGATTCTCTTTGGCAAACATTGGATTTCGTCCGAGCTTAAACTCAATGTAGAGTTCATAAGTCTCTCTCGCGTGGTTACGCTAACAGCGTTCAGATTGGAGCTTCGACCAGCCTCTCTCTGTGAGAGAAGCACGCGGCAAGAACGGAAATTGTTGCGCGTTGTCTGATCAGAGATAGCTTAAGTCATCATGTTGGCGCGGACTCACGCAAAATGAATGACCAGAGGCTGGTTCAGCTCTTGGTCGTTCTGGATTGAAATCTGTCGTATCAGCTGACTCTGCCGGAAGAAAGTTAACAGCAACAAACAAAGCGAGTCCAATCCTTTGAATAGGATTTAGCCACGAATGTTGTTCAGCAATACTTCTCCCACATTAAATGACTAATTTATATCCTGCCATTGGGGGAATTCACTCCATGTGGGCAATCTGCTGAATTCCATGGACGATTCACTTTTTAAAATCTAGACGCGTGAGCTAAGAACGCTATTGTGAAATCGGTTTATATCCCAAACGGAACCGGTGCGAGAAACAATCACCGGCACAACTAAGACGCCATTTACTGTTGCAATAAATATAAACTTTATTTTTGCCACGACTCAACTTTCGAAAAGAGCATTCTCTCTATGATAAGCAGTCCGTGAGCTGACTCTGTGCCCGGCATAGTGTCTTGATCACTTCCCTGACCGCTTCCCGCAGTAATTGTTTGAGCTCCAAAGTTTTGCGCATAAGTGAATCGACTTTCGCTTTTCCCCCTGTCTACCTTCGCTTGTAGTAATTGTTATACTGGTTCACGGCCTTCGCCACCGTGACCACGGAATCGTGCAGCGAAGTTGAGTTCGGCCCTCCTAGAAACAGATGTAGCACCTTGGCATTGACTGCCACTCCGGCCAACTCCTCGGGGCTCGAGACATCGATTTTCACCGGACTCAAGGGGACTAGACGCCGTCGCGGGTGAGGGAGACCCTTCGCGGATTTCCCCGTTCGGTTTGTGATCTGCGGATCTTCTCGTTCAAGATTCGGGTTGAACTCTGTGGTTGTGTTCGTCAGACCGAACAACCAGCTCGTGGTGGTTCCACTGACCGTTGTCGACGGTGGGAGCGGGGTTGTGGTTTTTCCCTTGACGTTCTTCGACCTCAAATCGTTCTCAGTGAACACTTTTGGAATGCGCGACCCTTTCTTCCGGAGAGGAGCATCCGAGTTCGAGAGCTGGGTCGTCGGTTCTGGAACAGAGAAACTTATGGGTGAGATATACCAGGTTAATTCCAGGAAGCGGCTCCGACGACAGCCAGTAGCTAACAGAATTAATGGATTAGTTATTAATCCGTTGTGGTCGGTGTAAGGTGTGGTTATGAGCGAATGCGTGCTGGAATTCCGGAAGAATTATTGTTGACTCACCGGCTGGAGAGGTTGTTGTGGCTGTCGACATGATCCGACGACGATCTGACAAGGTCGTTGTCGGCAGCTCTTTATCGGTTATTTTAGGATCATGCGGGAAGTGATTTGGAGTTATTCGGTCAGATGCAAGAGGACGGATGAGGGTTTTGGCGGGGATTCGTGTGCTTGGGGTCATGGAATCTTTGTGTTCACTGTGTGCTGTCGTTGGCGTTTCTGTTTGTGAGGCGACTGTGAATTGCATGCTTCGCGTTCTGGTTTTGAGAGTGGCCAGGGTGAAGTATCTCGGGGTCGTGATCCTCTGTCTCACTCTGCGCCGGCTTCCGTAGGCGAACTCGGTTCTGGTACGCTCTGTAGCTGTCGTAGTGGGGTCTGTGGCAGACAATATGGGATCCGTTCGTGACTTTGATGGCACGTGATTCGTGAGGGCATTGAATGCGGTGGAACTCGGTATCATCGTCGTGACTTCCTGCGATTCGATGGTTGGATTCAATGGCACTGCGTTTGTTTCAGTCGAGACCTCTGTTGTCACGACCTCCTCTGTGGTTTGGTCTTCCAGCTGAGTGGCGTCGGTCTGTCTAGTGGTGGGTATCGTCGTCATCGCTTCTGCTTCCGTGGTGCCTGTTGAGCTTCTTTCACCGATCGGCGTGGTTTGCCCCGACGTCTGGCCACTTCCTGTTACCCCTCGTACCGTTTGCTCCTTCATCCTCCGTGAACCACTGGCTGGCATTCCCGAGCCAAACTGAACTTCTACTCCTGCATGCTGTTCGAGAGTATCGCGAGTGGTTGGGATCGGCACGTGCGAACTCATCGTCGTTGTCTCCGACTCAACAGGTGTCGTCGTTGTTGGTTCTTCTTCCCTAGTCGTCATCTTTGTACCCGCTTGAGTGGTGGTGGAATTGGTCGCGGCTTCAGCCGTGCTAGGATGTGTTGTAGGTTCAACGGATCTCAGGAAGGTTGTCGCTTCGGCGGTGGCAAATTCTTCGAGAGTTGTGGGAATAGTGGTCGTCGCTTCGGTTCCAGGCCGGGATGCTGTGGACTCAGTTGCTGTTCCAGCTGATGTCGACTCAGTTGTCGCCGTTTCAGCTGTTGTCAGCTCGATTGTTGTCGTCTCTGTTGTTGCTAATGACGTTGTGGTCATGGTACCCGTAGTCATAGATTCCGTCGGCGTCGTGCCGTCAGTTGTGGATTCTGTCGTCGCTTCCATCGCTGACGTCGATATGGTCATCGACTCTGTCGATGCCTCGGTTTCACTGGATTCTGCAGTGGTAACTTCTGTCGATGCCTCGGTATTCGTGGAATCTGTGTTTTGCTCAGTAGTTGAAGTTAATTCTGTCGTGATCGTTGTGGAGTCTGTGGTGGTCACCTCAGCCGTTGAGAGTTCCGTAGCAGCCTCCGTTGTGGTAGATTCCGTAGTCGGGGGTACAGTTGTGACGGGGGTGGTACTGAGTCGTGGTACCGGTGTTGTTTTCCTCCTACGTTTGCCTCTAAAGTTTCTCGCTGTTTGCGCTGTTAGTGTTGTCGTTGGTGTGTTCGGTGTTGTGGTGGTGTCAGTGGGCTCACCTTCAGTTGTGGTAGGAAGTGCAGTCGTAGTCGCTTCTTCGGTAGTTGTGACAGCGAGAGTGGTGGAGGGCATCTCTGTCGTCGTGGGCAGCTCGGTCGTTGTCGTTTCTCCGGTGGTCGTTGCTTCAGGCGTCGTCGAAGCTGGCTCGGTTGTCGTCGTTGCTTCTTCGGTTGTTGTTGGGGGCATGGGGGTCGAGTCTTCTTGATCCGGAGTCGTGGGTTCCCGGAACCTCGTGGACGTCTCACTCGAATCCGTCGTAGTTGTAGTGGATTCTGTCGTCGTCGTCGTGTCCCTTCCAGAAGTCGTTGATTCCGTCGTGGTACTTTCGGTCGTCGTTTCCTCCTCGGTAGTAGCTTCTTCGGTTGTTGTTTCATCATCGGAGCTCTCCGTCGTAGTTTCTGCGACTTCGTCGTTCTCTTCTTCAGTTGTTGTGGTGGCCTCGGTAGTCGTCGTTGTTGTTGTCGGTGGTGCTTCTGTCCAGATGCGTGGATTGACTTTCAGTTTGAACGTCGGCGAGTAGCGAGGGGTATCTGGGGGCCATCTGCGTTTGTGAGCGGCGAAATGAATGGGGGAGTCTTGCCAGTTTATTTGGGGATCCTCAGCGGTGCTATTTTTGTTAGCTTCCCCCTCGGCATCGGACCCCCTATGGGCGTTTTTTGAATCGTCGTCGTCGTCGTCTTCGTCATATTCGACGTGTTCTTCAATCACGTCGCCCCCCCATGTGGGCTTCGGAGCACCCCAGGGTGACGCCGGCAAAGCGTGATAGGCTTCGCTCGCCCAGCCTTTACGTCTTCGTGAGCGTCGGGGCTTCAAACGTAATTGATGCTGGTGTCTGGAACTGGCCGCCGGTTCCGGTTCGCCGCTCCGCTTCGTTACTCGATCCTTCTTTTTGTTGCTAGGACTACTCCTCCGGTTCGAAGTGGGGCTGGACTTATTTTTTGAGTCTTTTTTCGCGGAAGCTCGCTGGCTCGAAGGGCCCTTTGCGGGAGTCGATGGAGACGCCTTAGGTTTCCTGGAACCCTTCCGTTTGTCAACAGCTTTCTTACTCGATGACTTCGAGGTGAGGTTAGCGCTCTTAGAGACGTTGCTCTTCTCTTTGTCTTCCTTGCACTCCGCACTGTCTTTGTTGCTTTCGCCGGTGCAGTTCTTCTTCTCGGGCCATGTTTCTTCGGGCCACCAGGGGAGATGGGGTAAATCTTTCGGTTTCTCCCAAGGGAAGTGTTCTTCCGGTTCTGGCGGGGGCGGCCTCTGCAGCGGGTCTTTGCTCCCCGATATGATCTTCACGTTCGGGCTCAAGTGGAAACGGAACTTCACGGGAGGAATGCGAAGTTTGACATCATTAATCTTGTACTGCGCTTCTTCTTTCCAGCCGTGGTCGTCATGATGCTTATCGTCCCATGGATGCTCTTCGTCCTTTTCACTCCAATGAGGGTCAGGAGGTGGACGATGGCTCTTGATTTTCACGTGACCCTAGAGCGGAAAGCGAACGTTGAGCGTATCGTACACGCAACGAATATAATTATCCCGGTCTCTCCGGAAAGAATCCGAACGAAGATCCAAAGCAGATTCCGCCGTGAGTCGATTTACCGTTACTTACATCAGATGCCGGATTGAGCAACGGGGGCTTATATTCTTCGACGTGTGGCTCTTCTTCTTCTTCTTCTTCTTCGATAACCTCTTCTTCAACCACGTGGCCGTGGTGATGATCATGGGCGTCATGGGGTGTCCATCCCCCTCTTTGACTTTTCTTTCTTGAATTCGCGGCTCCGCGTTCTTCCCCGGGTGGAGTGAAAGGACCACTACTGCTGCCACGGCCGACGCCACTATCGCCGCTCCGACTCAGTCGAGGCAACGGTTTCGGTTGTGATCGAGCATTGCTCTGAGCCGAGGATTCCGGTGGTGCGAACGGGGAAGCTTGGGAGCCGACGGGCTCATCGAACGACCGACGCACACGTTTCGATGGCCACGGGCGAGGTATGGGATGTCTGAAGAATTTTTTCACAAAAATTAAATTCGGGCCGTCATCCATCGACTATCATGTCCCAGCTGGAAATCATGGTCTGTAGCTCGGAAGCTCAGGAAACTCACGAGGCAGACCTGTGTGCCAGAAGCTGATCACACTTCGAGTGGAGTCTCGATCCTCTATCATTGCAAGAATGTAACGCCGGACCAGCGGCGCATAAGACGCCCAGTGTGATTACTGGAAGATACTGCAAGTAGAAAGTGTGATTTGTTAGGTTGTGAGTTCTCCACACGTACGGCACGCACGCCTGCAAGTCCTTCTCATTCAACGTTTCGATAAGCCTCAGAGTCTTCATATTGATTGAGTGATACATGGCAAGTTTGCAAGCGAGCGGTGATCTGAGTGATCACCATGACGGCTTCGGGCGAAAACTTTAAGGCCGATCGATTTGCGTAGCACTGGTGTACCATGGAGCCAGACGGGGATCATCAAGCGTAGATGAGACGTCAGCAACGGTGGATGAAGTTTTTTCGCTGTTTTCGTCAACGTGGATAGTGCTGATCTGGCTCCCGAGCGATGGACGCATAGAGCGAGTCCGTTTCACGGAAATGCTCACGGACCATAGCTCCAATTTTTCATATGAAGATCCTGAGCATAGTTTGCATTCGGGATTCACGGGAGGACTTATCCGTTCGATCTGGGTTTGGAGGGTGCCCCCAATTGCGACTCCTTTTTCATTTCAGAGGCGATCTCCCCCGCAGCCAGCAATTGCGATTTTTGAGTTCAATGAACACCGCTGAACATACACGCCCTGCCAAGTACTCTTGAGTTCTGCCGAGCAGTTGCATTAAGTAGTCACCCCTCGCACATCCCATAGAAGTATCATGTTCCAGTCTTGTAGGAATTCGCTGCTTCCTGCAATCCGGAGGATGGTTATGGATGGTTCGGTCTTCAGGGATCGGGCGGGCTATTTCGATATAACTGAACCAGGAGGAATCGAAAAGATTCTCTGCTGCCCCCGGGACCTGATAGCACAGCGTTTCGTGCCCTTAGTTTTCGTAAAACAGCCTCCTGAACCCGTCTGTTTCGTGATACAGAAGAACATGTGACCGAGACATTGCAGTCTCGAATACGCTTCTATTCCGGAGGGATCGGGCAGCGACTGAAGTTGAGGTTCGCGTGAGAAAACCCTTCAAACCATGCCGGGATCGAACCCGCGGCTCGGCCGTGCGAGTCTGCTACGTCTAAGAAGACGTGTTGACTCAACTCATTCTCTCCGGTGCAGTGCTGGAGTTTCCCTGGCTCATATTACTAGAGTTGGAGTTTCGATTCGAGTTCTAACAGTGCCAACTCCGTCGAAGTGCGCCTACGGCATCTGTGAAGAAACTCGTCTCCCCGGTTAGTGGCGACTGCGAAACCTAGTTGATTTGGCGGTTCTGTCATCAGCTGTGTCCAAGTTCTTGCCAACTTATGCTTCCTTACTCGGTCGAGCAAACCCGCAAGGGAGTATCAAAGTCGTCATTCAAAAATCTTGATTCCAGGCTGACAGCATTAGGATGGGCGGAAGAAGCGACGGAATCAGAGCTGCCCTTCAATCCTCTTTCCTGTATCACGCGTGGCGAACGAGGAAGCTGGATGGACTATCACATGAGAACTTGATTTCAATATCCACGTTCTCGCTCCTGTGTTGCCCTCCTCGGGTCGGGTTGAATACTTTCCACGATGATGCATCCACACCTTCAGCTAGCCGCAGCAAACAGATCTGATCCGAAGTTGTTCAGATGTCGCGAAAATTTCCCAGATCACGTCCATTTTCAAGTGAGCAATCTGAGCGGCGGTGCTCCATAACACGAGGAAGATTTTCTTAGGGGCGCAAAGCGGCTACATCAGTCCGCTCGTGAGTGTTAGAACGGGACGACGATTGAAGGAAACTTTTCAGGAAGAAGTCGAGATACAATTGCTAGTAACAGCGCCTGAAAACCGCACCTCCGCTGACGGAAGAGTTTCGTTCGTTTAACGTTCAACGACGTTCGACCGGAGCGTCGTCGTCGCCGCCGACAGACCTTTGCTGCCGCGCTGGTGGCATCGTCTACGGCATCGCCAGAGCCGTCGCTGGCGTTGCTAGTGGCGGCTAGTCGAACACTTTTGGACTTGCGCAATGGAACAACATCGGCAGCTTTTTGGTTCCGCTGAATCCGCGATGCGTTTCGTATGAAGACGCACTAAGGCCAGAGGTGCGCTGCAGCCGGATGAGCGAACCAAATAGAATAACTCCAGCTGTAGCGGCAGTTGGCCGCAGAAAGTCCTCCTTATAGCCTGATCCTATTAGAAACAGTTCACTTCTAATGTGTTCTCACCACCGAGGTCAAGATGCCGGCGCGCGGGGAGAAAGATGTGGCACCGTATTACATGCATCCTTAACGATGATATCTCATTTTATTCCCTCCACGAGTCGTCTTTTTTATGTTTCAACTATCAGCACCGCGGGATGAAATCGACGGGAAATAGCTCTCCGGTTCGAAAAGTGGAAACAAATTCACGGTTGGTTGTGAGCACTTCCAACGGAATGTTTGAGAACCGCCGCGCGGCGGTTCTCGAACGCTTCGCCGCGGAACGCGCGATTATTCGACTTTTCGGAATACAGGCGAACATCTCAGAGTAGCTTCAGCGAGTCTCAGTGCGGGTCGAGGAGCGGGACCGATGCATCGATCCGAGTGCTTGCTGATGAGTTCATGGCTCATACCGAGACCGCTTCGAGCGCTGGCCAAAGAAAAGTTCCTCTTAAGTCCTCGTAGCGCTAGCGAAGAAATGTCGAAGATACGTCGGATCTGAGTCAGGTGACTCCCGAAGCTGAGATCATTGATCTGACCCCTCGTTGACGCAAAAGCGAAAATACAAGCAAGCGGCCGAGACGCGAAACACGATATAGCACTTGAGCGGCCGGCAAACTTCCGGTGCCACAATCACGTGTAACGAAGAATTACAGCCGTGCAGCTGTTATCGGCTGGCGCTGTTATGCAATTTGGTTACATGTTCGCCGGCCGTGAGCAAGTTCACTGAATCGTCATTCGGTGGCTTCGGAAGACGTAGCTCGGGCTTCGATTGGCTGTCATTCATTTAACGAATTAGCAGTCAGCTTTCCCCTCAGATCGAATCGCTCTCTATGAAGCCCGGTCGGGATGAATGAGTATCAAACGCCGAAAATAGCAAGAAGTCATCATCACCAACATAATCAATTCGTTCATCCTGTCACGTGTGCAGTGAGACGCATCGACGCTCCGAAGGGTCCTAGAGATAGGATTGCGATGGGCCGTGTGGTGACGGGACTTGTCAACACATGAAGTCGAATACACTAGCCCCTATCGGCCAAAATCGCGGGGTCGCGGACGACCGAAAAATGGATCGAGATCGCATCACAGATTCGCTTGAAGTCTAGACTGTCAAACTGCTGGGCACTTTCGTTGCTCTGGCGTCGTTTTTCTCGAAGCGCTGTCCATGAATGAATACGGAAGATGATCAATGGCGATGTTTTTTGTGATGCTATCGTGCGGCAACACTGCAGAACCTCTTTCTTGGACCGTTCGATGGAAGCGTCAGAACTGAAAACTTGTTCGAAACCTACGCAGCGTGACGGCACTTCTCGACGTCGACATGATGAGGAGATTATATCGACCGCGGAGTCTCGATGGCACTATCAAAGGGAACGGGCTGAGAGCAGGAAACGCTGTTCTGGAGAACGTGGGCTCCTGATGAAGTCATCAGGCCCAAGAAAATCAGAGAAGAGATCCGATCCTGCGCTCTGTGCTTGAATCCGTCGCGTAATCGCACTCGAATGGGTACAACATTCCGAATCTCACCTTCATCGTACAGCGGCGGAAACCCGTAGATGAGCAACACAAACCGATTCAACAAACATAGCTACACGATACTGCATGGGAACGTTGATGGCATTTCCTTTGGCCGACAAGATTGCCACTGACGGCGGTGGGGCGAAAGTCGGAACCCGGGCAGGCTGACGCGCGAACCGCCGGAGGAGAAGGAACGGGTAAGAGCGTAGGAGTCGGTGCCCAGATCAAACAAATGCTATCGAATGTTCGCCAGACCGAAGAACAAGAGACAAAAAAAACTTTCGATCCACGAAGGTTGATCTCAAAAAGAGCAATGAGTCAAAGCGCTCCATCTCACTGCCCAAACTGACCCCTGGGAAAAAGCAGCAAGGCGCAATTTAGAAATCCTGGCAGCTGGCTTCGAATCTCTCAACGAAATTCCCCCATGACCGTGATCAATGCTCATAGGGAATTCCGGAGCGTTTCAACATCGTCTGCCCAATGTACACTTTCCCTCTTTACGTACGTATAGATTGATGATTTCGTCCCGCGGTCGAAGACCAGACGGAAAACCTGGAAGAAGACATACGGACTGGAAATTCCGCTGTAGACTGTTTCAATTTAGCTTCCATGTCATCCTGAGCGGAGCGTTTCGGAATCGCTGGCAGGTTGCTCGCAAAACACGAGGGTCGATCGATGATTGATTGGAGATTCCGATGTGAACAGACTTGCCGCAACATCGGAAGTTCCCCGGTACGCATCACTTATTTTCCAAGATTCGATCAGCAAGTTCCCGACGATTCATCCGGAATTGACAGCTAAATTAGCTCATTCCATTCAATTCGATGTCTATATATCTATTGGTGATGTTGGCACAGGGTGCGTGGAAGAGACACGAGAAAACATGACCGAGCCCAATGAAGCACTCCGAGAACCGCTGGTTACATAAAAATGTAAATGATGTGGGAATGAAAAGCTCGATACGCTCTGGGATTAAAGCCTTCCAAGGTAACAACTTTTAGACACAAGTGACTAGCTTGGCCTCATGGGCAGCGAAAGCCTCTTCTATTTAGATTGACTATCTCCGCAATCGGTTCCCATGATCGGAATGACAAAAATCTTGCTTTGAGATTATTTATCCGTTTCGAGCGTGGAGCGAGGTGGAGCATTTGCATATATGCAAATCAGGACAACATTTCTATTACAAGTGGACGGAATCGATCGAGGAATTCAAATTTCTCACACTTCGTGGGATCGAAACCGAAAAGGAGTCTCTCTGTGCCGCCGTTGCGTTTCAGGAGCGCGTTTATGACTGATGAGGAAAAAGAACATTATGAAATTTCCCTGTTACCCGGCACGTCTTCGTCGGGGTTCTAAGTGGACGCTGAATTTATTTATCAATGGGAAGGTGAACGACATTTTTCCCCAATTGAAGCATAGGCAGGGCGTTATGCCGATGCGGTGAACACATAGCCGAATGTGAACTAGCCGCTCGGATCTGATCAGCGCAGATAGCCTATACTAATCTTTTCACAGAAATTCGAACTTTGAATCTGCATGGTGATGAACACATGAGGCGGCGATTCTCATATTTTGAATATTTACAGCCTAGAACGTGACTTTGCGTCAGCTCAGCGTCAGGGAAAGATCAAAGGAGAAGCTTCAAGTTGTTCCCATCTGGGCGATTTAAATCTCATGTTGATGAAACTGAAATGTGAAACTCGTTCGGCTTGAAACGAGGAGTTCCTCGAGGCATGATACTCGGCTGTTCCGTCTCCTCCAACCTGCGGAGTTTCCTTGTTTGGGGAACTTCTGGAAGGGTCGAGTGCTGACCGGAGGAGCATGCGTTCGAACAGTTGTTGAGCACGATGCGGATCCGCTTTTCGTCAAGCCGAACCACTGTGAACATCGAACGAAAGGAAGCGGCACGAGGGCATGTACTCAGTACGGAACGGTAACGACAGTTGAGGGCGTGATTGGATCCAGCAGTGCTCCGAAAGCACGTTGTCTCCGGAGATCAGACTTGCAAAAGGCTGGAACAAAGAGTATCTCCTAAAACACAGTTTCCTCGCCCAACAGCGAGACCTCGGTGAACTCTTTGAGAAGCGGCCTCCTATTTCTGATGGCAAGGTCCGCGGTTGGTTCAGCGATGCCGAAACACTCACCTGTGAGTATTGTTCCTACGATCATGAAACCGCCGAGAGTCAGATTGGAAACGACGTCACCGAAACGCGTGTCTAACGTAGACGCGACCGACATGAAGATGATGCCGAAAACTTGAGCGGAAGCGTTTAAGAGACCTGATGTTGTTCCCTCAGGCTCGGGGTAGGTCAGTTCAGATGCGAACTCGAACCCAATCGGAAGGTAGCCGGTCATGAAAAAGCCTGTCAGGATGAATATTTTCATTAGTGCGTATCTTTCCGGATCGGGTACGCCTGGAATTCCAAGAAGTTGAGAGGCCCTGCAGGACTCACCCAGCGCAGAAGTCACCGCAATCGTAGGCCAAATGATGCCCGCGCTCAGGACGAATGTGTAGCCAAACATGCCCAGAGTAGCCAGCACGTAGAGTCCGAGAGTAATTTCCTTGAACTTCTTGGTTTTGTCCAGAAGAATGCCACAAACCACAGACCCGACCATCCCAGCGACAACAAGAACGAATCCCATGAGTCCGATGATTGCACCTTGGCCCTGGAAAGAGGAACCCAAGGAGTTCAGAGACGATTCGTTGCGAGCGGGACGGTTTCGCAGACCCCCTTGTATCCCTCAGCAATGATCTGAAGGACCCGAGGGAGAGAATGATGCGTACCTTGAAGTACCTGGAGAGCACTTGATTCAAAAGTATCGATATCGCGTAGAATGTCCCTGTGTTGATCCCGTAGGCAAGCAGATGCAGAACGTAGGACCGATTCTTAGCGAGATTTTTCATCGTTTTCCCGTAATCAGGCTCCTTTTCCTCAAGTTGGCCGAGGTTTGGAGGTGATGGCGGCTTCTCGCGGAACCCTGCAACCCCCACAAAATGATGAGATGGATGAATGCTTGCGAATCGTGGAAATGAGACGCGAAAAAGAAAAAGAGCAGTCAACGGTATTCCCCTGCGATTAATGAATGTATCTCAGGAGGTCATATGCAGAGCGAAGTAAAATCTCTCTCCAGTCGTGACGGTTCGAGGATGAGCTCCGCACGTGGAAATGTGTTTCGCTATGCACGAGTTGAGGATTTTCGGCCCCATTTTCGCTGTACCCACCGATCAGAACTGCGAAGAAGACTAGGGTGGTGGCCGCAGCGACGCCGTAAGACAATTTCTTCAATCCTTGCTCGATGATGTTCGGATTTGGGACATCCTGAACCAATAGTGAGGGGATTTGGAATCCTAGGGCGATACCCACCTGCGGGGCGAAACAGAGAATGTATATGTCTCCAGACTGTGGGGACCCACAAACCAACGATCTTGATTCTAATCCCCGAATGGTTGGTTGGGAGTGAGCAGACGAACCTGATTTCCAAAAACTCCGACGGCGCAGGCCCGAGAGATTTCCTCAGGACTGAACCAGACTGCAGCGAGACGCGGAGGGATTGAAAGAACAAATATTTGAGAACACGCCACAATAACTTGGCCCGTCATGAGAACCCAAAATCCGTCTCGAGCTACACCGAACACCTGGAAATACAGAAATTCAGGGAGTTATTCGATCATTCAGCTCCTCCCAAATTATGCGCCATCCACCAACAGGCCTCCATCGCTTTGTTATGCCCACGAGGCCGAGATGACTTTTTCAAGTTCTGTTAAGGTTTGTTACATATTTGACCAGGGCGTTTTCGATCTGAGAAGCTTGATCATGTCTTACAGGCTGAGGCTTGTTTACACACTGTATATTTCCCATAGAGCTTCTCTTAGTTTCAGCACTAGTCGCCGTCGCCACTGCATTACTCAATTACGGGTCTATCTTGCGCGATCGGGGGACTCCATACCTTTATCCACGCTCCGAGCGCGTTTCCGAAGGCTCCGATAATTATTACGAATCGTAAGCCTCTTTTGCTCATTAACCAACTCGCTGGAAATATCAAAGGAATGTACACGGCACAGTACACGGTTGCTGTCCAATTGACCGCCGTCTCGTTGACGTTGAAGTACCTCATCACTATCGACTGGATGATTGATAGCTCGACCCATTGGAAGGCATTCGACATTGAGAAGCAGCAGAACAGGAACAAAGCGACGAAACGATAGCGGTATACTCGGATGACAGAAGCGGCCGCCTCCTCCTCCTCCGTTCTCTCAATTTTGGAAGGAGACTCCATCGCCTGCAACAGAGACAACGATGATCAAGTCCCGGCGTTTCACAACTCGAGTCGACCCAAGAAAATTATGCGCGGCCCTGGCGAACCACATCGACGCTCGGCGAGAACGGGAGAGCTATACTTCCGCCGAGATCCTACCCGAACTATGCATGCAACCAACTCACGCTGTATTTGATTTTCCGCATTTCCTCTGGATTAATTGCAGCGGCCACTGAATCAAATGGGAGGAGACGCCGCTCATCGTGTTTTCGAACACCGGCTGATTCCCGCTCTAAACTTGTTTTCCATCACCCTCGAGCGCACAGGGAGACAACGTTGATGGGCATGATGCCGAAGCGTCCGATGAATTGTTATCAACAGAAAAAGAAAAGCTCGATAACGGTGCCGATTGACCTCCGTTTTTTCCACTGATATCAGTTGTAAAACTCTCGAAATATGTTATGTTCTATTCTAATCTCCGTGGATGTTTGCGCACACGCTCGTGGTTCCACAAACTTCCTGTCTTCCAAGCTCAAATTGGCGGCTGACCGCTATCGGGAGCTCCACTCCGCTTAGAGCACCGGGTTGCTTTTAAAGTATTTGACTATCGCGATTGTTGTCCTTTCTATAGTCATAAAAATTTCAAGATCGCTTGTCGCATCTGCCCAGCGATCGATGTCCTGGAAATTCCAAGAATCTCCTCCCGGATATGGACGCGAAACTTTCCATACAGATAGTTTGACTCCTCAGGACGAACTGTTGCTTGAGCGCGGAGTATCCTGGGCACAGATTAAACACTCAGTGCTGGAAATCACCTCATTTGACCGAGCGTAGTGAAGTTCGTCCGGCTGTCCGTCCGGGCCAGAAGTCGTCGCTCGCAAAAAGATACACGTAGCCGTACTTTATCCTTCCCGATAGTTTAGTGGATGCACACCTGATCGTTGGTGGCTATGGCTTGCCGCGGGAGCTCGACCGGAGGGATCATCACTCTACACAATTTACATCTTGTTGTAACAGCGGGGATCAGGCTCCCGTTTCCATGGTACGGCAAAGTACACGGAGTCCGAATAAATATAGACGACCACCGTTTCTAGATGAAAGGCTGCAGCTTGGAGTCGTTGTTAACAGGAACCAACTGTTTCTTACGGCAGCCTCAAGGAACGTCACATGGCGTTCTCACCGCAATGGTTGCCCCGGAGTGGCAGAAAACAGTCGCGAACTCTGTTGGCTGCGGTACTTCAGGAACGCACCCGCCGATGAGCAAGGCACGGACTTCCGCGGTATCGAAAACTTCGACATTCAACGAAGCTTTCTCACCTTTAAGTAGATCCGATTGATCTGCGGAGGGCTTACCTCGAAAAAAGTCGGATGTTGCGAGCGCAGTGATGCGCAGCGAGCTTCTGTGTCCCTGTCGTTGCCAAGCTCGAGCATAGTGCCGCCTGAGCCGAGCTCGGAAAAGCCCGGTGACAATGTTCTGTTTCCACTTCGTGCTCTCTTCTGGAGAAGGACAGCCTTGCCAACTTGTCCGCGAACGAACGAGCGAGCGCTCGAGAAACTTTGACAGCCGCTTGCAGACCGGTGAGCCTGCAAGGCTGGCCAACGGTTCAAGAGCGCAAGGCTCGTCGCGACCTCTCCCAACCACGTAACCTAAGCACCGCCTCATCCGCCGTGAAGGTCGCTCCAAATTTCCGCCATCTCTTCGGTCAATCCACGGCTTCATCAGCTGTGTCCCTTGCAGTTGATTCCGCGAAGTAATTTATTCACCTTGATCAAAACTCGCGGCGCACCGCAGCATGATTCGTCTCCGTAAATATTTCCCTCGGCCACTTTGAGAGAATTCTAATCCATGGGTGACGAAGCTAGACGCGACATTATTCTCTCGAGCTTCTAAAATTCAGTTCCTCGTTTCGTGGACACCCAAAAGTTCTGGAACGTCATTGTGGAGCCACTCCGAGATGGCACGGCAAATACGCGTCGAAACGTCGACTTGCTCTCGGCTCATAACTTTCACTCTTCGAGATTCGAAGACCTCGTTACTCACGACCATTCTTGTTCAATGGTTATCCGCAGTAAAATGAAATATCTCGAGTTTGGGCCCGGAAAACGATTTAACGCAATTCAGTGCCGACCCCTTTGTAGATAAAGGTCAAGTGACCGAACCGAGCGAACTTGGAACCGGAAATTATATGTCAAAAGGATTCTACGGTCTTTCAGCACGAACCTGGACGTTCCGCTGCTCCGTGCAGGATGGCAAGTCGCCGCAGCTTATGGGCTGCAAGCTCCTAGATGGACGTGCTCGCAGAGTTTCCAGGATGCAAAGATTGGTTCCCGAAAAGCTTGGAGCGGAGATTAGCCGCCGACCAGATATCAACCACAGAGGACCTAGTCTGTGATGATACCCGATTGGTAGTGAGAGAGCAACTGATTGGCTCAATCTCGCACGCACAGTCGCTCTTGCCACAGCACGGACGTCCGATCGTGTCTGCGACTCCAAAAACGAGATATGCCCCAGAGCTTGGTTCGGTCTGAGCGAGAACAAGGGGTTTCACATACACAATGAACACGTCTGCGCCAAAAGTCATCTTTCGTGCGCCCAGCATCCCATCGGGTTCCGTTAATCTCGCACATGGGTAGTTTTAAAGCCAAGGACCGTCGCTTCCAGTTGACGTGGAGACCTCCCTTTGATTCTGGAAGTTTGCATCCTTCGCCGTCCCGTCTGCAGGTGCTGCGAAAAAACGGCGTCGAAAGCATCGGGAAATCGAACATTACTTTTGGTTCTGACTCTCAATGACCCCTAGAGAACCCAAGATCGGCTCAGGGACCGATTCGCTCAAAAAACGTGGAGAGCGAGTAGGCGTATGAGTGTGATGGATTCGCCGCCTAGCGTCATCCTCATCTTTTTCCTGCTGACAGAACCACAGCACCTTCCCGAAGTGGATTGGAGGCTTCAAAGAACAGAGGGTGAGCGATTTGTAAGATGATCAGCAGTCGACAATCGAGTGCGAAAGCTAATTTGACGACAGCTTGAAAAATGTGATTCTGGCGCGAAATTGAGAGCGAAAAGTGTGCAGCTCGTGAAGCAGCTCCTGCGGAGAACGGCAGAAAGTTGGAGCTTTCAGCCAAACCAGACCGAACACACGTTTCGTACTACTACGAGATAGGGTGTGAGGCTCGCTCCACTTATCTGCATCGGGAGCGGTCTCCGCGAGCCTGATAGTATTGATCACACGGAGTTTGCGGAGCGGGCGCCCTTCACTTCGAGTGGTGCTGAACGTGTCTGCGGCGTTCGAGATCGGTATGAGTTTGTTCCACTGCCTGAGCTCTTGATAGGCTCACAACCTATGAGTAGCCAATCGACCTCATTCAGATTCGAATCGAGGTGGTGAGAGAGCGGAATTCACAGGCTGATTGAATCCTGAGTTTTAAATCCAAAAAAAAGCCTCGACGGCCGCCTGTGCGATATATCCCCATTGGAGAAGAGAAACTTCAGCGAAAGGAGCTACAATCTAACCCAAGGAGCCCGGAGTGTCTTGTGAGGGAGTCATGAATGGAGCTCGCCTCTCAATCTCTACCCCCGTAAATATTTTCGATCCGATCGATGCGACAAAAGCAAAAGTTTCATCCGCAGAAGTCCCGTGCGTCGCGTCGCGGAGCATACTGGTCCAGTGACGGTCACAATGTTCACTCTCCACGCAACGCGCGCCGTAGCGCTGCTCAGCCATCTGGAAGCTGGGCGCACTCACGGGAGATATTTTCATTCCGTCTGCGATATCCACACAGTGAGCTTTCGGAAGTTCCGCATCTTCACAGAGGTTCTGAAAGTGAGGACGAAATCGATTCCACGCGCACCGTGACGGAATTTTAATTATAGCTAGAAAAGCGCAAGCAGTTGCGGAATTTCGTAGACGAGGTGCGCTCCGACCTTATAGGACGGCGCCCGAGCTGCCGGCGTGTTGTCTGATAAAAACTTTATCATTCTGATTGAATACTTGTTCGGGAGCCGTAAAATTGCTCCGGAAACTGTCCCGAACACATGATCTGACGGACCCAGATTGGCTGCTAGCTCAATCACTTTCACAGACCCGGTCTCAGGGGGAACAGAATCTCTAAAGCCTAATGAATCGAGCTTCACGAAGCTGGAGCTTACGGAGCGATATGCTTAGGAAACCCTCCCCTTTGAACACGAAAACACATCGATAGCCAGCATGGAGTTACGGGAGCTTCAGCTTCGCGCCGCTACCGAATGCAGAGATCAACTCTGAAACTTCAATTCTCCGCTCAATGAGCCTCCACAGTCACTCATGAATTGTCTGGATCAAGGATTCCACTCCCCTAATGTAAGTATTGGGAAGAAATTGATAGGAACAACTTGAACGGATCTCCCTCACCGGCTGATAACGATCTTCTTAGAGAGTTCACTGAGCTGTCAAATCCCGATCAAAGTCAATGAAGTTTCTGGAATGATCAGATAGACAACTTTGGCTGTTTCTGTAATACTGTTCTAGGGTGAAGGTATGAGCTTGGTCGTGGGGATGGAGAATCCGAGCTGATTCAGAGTGTCTCAAGAGAAGTGACCGACCACTAAATGCACAAAATCTTGGCAAAAGGAGTGAGATTCTTTCGTCAGCGCGGTCAGACACGACTATAGCGCGTGTGCAGCCAGGACGGGAAGGGGGGGGGGGTCGAACAGGCTCAAGCGCTCTCCGAGAAAACTCTTTTTCGAAGTTCGAGCAATAGTGGCGGATTCAGGGCAGAGAAATGATGAGTGCTCGCGGAGTTGAGAGCTCAGATGAAGCTGAATAGCAACCAAATATTTATGAACGTCGAAAACCGTAGTTTATTCACATTGAAAATTCATGAGAATAGATCATCTGAGAGTTTATAACAGTCAATATGGACTAGCTAGAGAGGGAAACAAGAGCCTTCAATCTCGTATCTGAAAAGCGTTGGACCACTGGCGCTAAAATGGGTTTGCTTGGTTGGAGCGGCGCTGCAGATCGCTAATCGAGAGTCCCTGGTAAAAATTGTAGGAAAACACTTCAAGCACCTTAACATCACTGAGCAGCAACCAGTTTCCTTCCGTTTTCGTCATCAGGTTGTCTCCCGCAAGCGAGGCTCATCGACGCATTTTTGGGTGTGTCGCTACCAGAGAACAGCATTCGATCGATCCTCCTTACGGCCGAGAAACATACTGTCAGACACTTGTGAGCTATGGTAATCGATTCCCCTGAGAAAATGTTGTGCTCCGAATGAAAAGACATCCATTGAAAGCAACGTCAGCTTTGACATCTGTTGGCACCGACACGAGATAAATGACCTGCAGCAGGTAGTGTTTTCAAGAGTTCCGAAACATCGGTTGACTTGGATGTGAGTTTTTGGAATTCTCACGACGAACAATTGACTGATGGTCGCGAGCGGCCCCGAGCCCATTAGTCGATGACTTTGATGAACTTGAAAGACTGTTCTCTCCGCGAACGCTCTTCTACAAGCGGGGTCCCCCACTGTATAGGACAGTCGAATAAAGGGAACGGAATGATGAGCTTACAACCCGGAAAAAAATTGTGGTCTCCATTTCGCTGATCCCGAGTTGTGGAACACATCGTCTTCAGACAGGCAGTATGTGACAGAGAAGTTCCCGGGACGCGATGTCCGGCTTCCCCCTGCTGCGGGCGGCGAGCAACTGCATGCATTCCAACGTGTACTCATCATTCTGGGAATCATTGAGCTACTATGACGTTCGTGGCACGCCGCCGCAGTCGAAAACTCTCAGACTGTGGCGTTCTGAGAACATTCTAACATATTATCTTGGCCAGACTGCACGAGAATATCTGGAGATCGGAACGAGTCCGCGGACGCGGTGGCTCAGGCGTTCTCCGCAGTGATGCTGTACACTCTCACCGCATTCCCACCGAAAGCTTCTTGGCGTCGTAGATCCGATTTGATGAAACCTTGAAGAAGTAGAGGCAATCAACGAGAGAGTCAGAGACGTCAGCCCAAGTGAGGCACAGACGGGATAATAGCCAAAACCCTATGAGTCTCCAACCACATACGCCTCTGATAGAAAGGGAATCGCAGGATTCCAAGAATTCGCCTCGCAACGAGTCCGAATTCCCGAGTCAAATTGGAGCAATATCTCTCCGGAGTAAGTCGATCAAGAGTCCGGGTTTCTGGATTTCTTCCTCGAAATCGATGAATGCAGTGATCTGACTATGATTTGTGTCCCAAGATGGTAAGCGAAGGGTATACCTGTCATGACTGTTCCGATCACCAGAGTGACGCCCAGAGCTACGTTGGCGGTGACATCACCGTATGTAGAGTCGATCTTTGTCGCTCCGAGCGTGAACAGAATCCCGAAAATTTGAGCGGACGCGTTCAGGAGCCCAGACGAAGTGGATTCAGGTTCCGGGTGGGTGAGCTCAGACGAAAACTCGAAGCCTATCGGAATGTATCCCGTCATGAAGAAACCTGGAAGCGGAACGAATTCGGTGCTGATTTCGACGAGAATTCGCTCTCGCCGGCTGGGCATTCACGAGCGACACGTGGAGGAAACCGAGAATCTCTCGACCAGCCTCAGTTTCCTAAACTCACCAAGAGCAGAGGTAGTCAGGATGATGAGTGGGAATGATCTCGCTCCCAAAATGAAAGTATAAACGAACATTAACAATGCGGTGAGGAGATACAAGCCGAGAGTGACTTCCTTGAATTTCTTGGTCCTGTCCAAAATGACGCCGCAAAGTACTGAGCCAAACATTCCAGCAACAACCATCGAGAGTCCCAAAAACCCTATTGCTGTATCTTGACCCTGGAATAGTCGCACCCGATGTTCCAGTTAGAGCCTCGAGGACGGATCGGAATTCGTGGGGAAATGAATTCCCTACAATGGAAATCCAATGGAACGACAGATAGATAACACCATACGTAACGGTTCATTCAAACGCACCTGTAGATATTTGGAAACAACCTGGTTCAACAGCGTTGAGATGGCATAGAACACACCGACGTTAACACCGTACGAGATCAATAAAATGACGTAAGGCATGTTTGAAAGCAATTGCTTCATCGTCCGCATATAATCCGGATCGATGTCGTTGGCGATTTGAGCTTTGTTCGGCGGCTGTTCCGGCTTCTCTTTGAAAGCTGCGCGAAGGAGCGAATTAGAAGGTTCACTCGTAGGGCGGCAGATATGATCGGAGCAAGATCCAAAGGATGGCAGCTCTCCTGAGAAAACTACTCACCAGCTATGATGATGACGAAAATGACTGTGGTTGCAACGGCCACACCGATGAAAAGTTTCCGGAGGCCGGCAGCCACTTCGACGGGGTCGTTTGACGAAGGCACGATGACGGTCGGTAAAACAAAGCCTAAAGCGATGCCAACCTGGTTCCCGAAAACCCCTATGGCGCAAGCTCTCGAAACTTCTTCGGAACTGAACCAAACGGCAGCCAGCCGGGGAGGTATCGATAGGATGAATATTTGGGAGCACGCGACAATCGCTTGCCCGACCATCGAGATCCAGAACTGGTGCGGTTCGCAGCTGAATACCTGAAATTTAGGTGAGCGCCGGAATAACATCGGTTCTCGGTAGAGATCTGTCCGGTACGTCGGGATGCCTCCGGCGGAGCCCCTCACATCAGGATGGGAGGAGGATTCGACGCAAGGAAGTCCTCCTCACGACGGTTCTTCTCCAAATTGTTTACCTTTATCCATGAACCCAATGCAGTGCCAAGCGCGCCGAGGATGATCACAAATCGTAGGCCCTTCTTTTCCATGAGCCATGTGGCCGGGAAAATTAGCGGAATGTAGGAGACTGAATACAGAAGAGCCGTCCAATTCACGGTCTCGTCGCTTTCGATGTTGTAGTGCTTTTTGACAATGTCGTGAATGATGGAATACTCCACCCAGCCGAATGAATTCGCCAATGAGTACATGCAGAACAGGAACAGTATCACATAGCGGTAGGGATACACTCTGGTGACGCTTTCTAGTTGGCCGTTTGGTTGAGGGCCGCCTCCCATCAGCGTTGATTTGCCATCTGAGAAAAAATCAATTGGGTTGTTTTTATCGGGGGCTGGCACGACCGAGGGGATTAGTTCGGTCTCTGATGGACTATTGTTCACGCGTGGTCAGATCGACCGACTACAATCGCTGGAGCACTCCCGATCAAATAGCTGCTCCTTATAAACCAGCCGTCGGCAACGTCCGACGGAGTGTCTGAGTCGATCACGGAGCGGCCACGAGGTCCCAAGGTCAGCGGAGTACTTAGAAACCGCCCGAGGGCGAATCTAATCTCTAGTCCGCATCTTAGCGGGCCATGCCATTTTCCGACAATCGAACTGCGTTCTTCTAATAGCTCTTCTAGGGATCGAGAAATCCAGCGCGGCAAACGTGCTCTCGGTAATTGATTCCACGTCGAAATTCGAGCCCCACTTGACCAGCTCTCCCGGTCGGAGGTATACGTTCGGAAATATTAGACTTCGGAGCACGCTCGGAGCGTAGGATAAATATATCCACTTCAAACGCCCGTATATATCGCTGATTCGCAGCCGACGAGCTGAGATTGGACTCAATCAAACGGATCATGACGAACTTACCTGCTCGAGCGCTCTCCATGACGACGGAATGCTCCTGATGGATATTCGCTCGAAGCTCCGAACTGATGAAGATTCCAGTGATGAGAGCGGATCCGGCTCGAGCTGCGGATTATAGAGGACCCAAGGAGGACCTTACTTCGCACTTTAACAGATGAGCGCTTTCTGGGGAAAACGGAGAACTCATGGATGAAATTAATCAAGCAACTGCGTGAGATAGAGGGTAGGCAGCGACCACCCAAGCGGCGGCATCGGGTTACAGTGACTGCTTCCAGAACGCGACACAGTATTCTGATGAGAAAAGCTGCGCAATGCAATCGCTTTCGATATTCGGCGGCAATCTTCGAGATCAGGGAACGAATGCACGAGCGTGAGAGCATCCGTGACTGTTCGGCACACCGGGATGAAACTTGCACTCAATGGGGACAGACGAAGAGTAGCGAAGTGTCGTCGTTGCGCGCGCGATTCGACGAAATCGTCGGGAGCCAGTTAGTGTGCTGCGGGCTCGAAATCGACATCGTCCTTGCAACAAGCTCACGAACTGGGAAACATCTTCGGGCAGATCCCATATTCAGCACTGTGTGGATTTGCAGTGTTTCGCGTGTCATCCCGAGGAAATTATGCGCCACCGAATACACGACGTCTCGCCCTCGCTGTCATGTGCTTCATCGAAATCGTCCGCATGGCCGTTCAGAATTCGCAGTCGCTCAACGCGGTGGGTACTTACGGGAGGGAATGCGAGCGCGGTGACTCCCAAAGAAGTTCTGCATGGACACTCGGGGCATACGGAGCCGAGCGCTCAGCTGTTCCCGCTGTAGCGTGGTTGGTTGGTTGCTTGGCCCGTCGGTCGGTCTCTCCACCACTGGCTCGTTCGTTAGCTGGTAGCTCGCTTGCCTGTTCGGTGATTCTGGGGCGCGAGGCGTCTCGGAGCGCCCTCTGACGGCTCAGTCGAAGTTTGAAATCCCGGCCGACGATTGCACTCAGAATCTTCACGTCGGTCTCGACAATTGTCCTCCGTTGAACGATATTCTGTGTAGGCACACCCTGATCGGAATGCGACTCCGCCTCGCCGCCGATACGGTCCCACGTTCATCCAAAGCTCAGGCTCCCAACACTCGATCGATGATGAGCGAGTATTCCGCGGATATTTTGGAAAAGATCAGCTCTGCCTTCCGAGCATAGGCTCAAGGAATCATCTACCTCGTTCGAGTTATGATCTATCCATGCTTGGATGGAGGGAGGCCAAACGGTCGGGTTGGGATTGAAGAGCATATGCTCCGGTCGGAAATGGTAGCTAAAGCGACACGTCCCACGGTTTGTTTCCTCACCAATTATGAAAGTCGGTCCATTTTCCAGGCGCCTCGGTTCATTTGAAATCCCTCACCGGCGCGTTTGCCCCGACCGTTACATCGGGCGGGCGGCTGTCTTAGTGAGCCGCTATCCAAACCCAGTCAGGACGTTCGGTCCTTTCCCATTGCCGGTCCGTCAGTTACTGGGTCAAGCAGAGGCGCGTTTCGGTCTTCAGCAAAAGCTGTGAACTGCTCTGGCAGACGAAGTCGAAGTCGAAGTTTCGGTGTGGCTGGCACGGCTTGGATTCTTCAGGTTTCTTGTGACAGAAGTTAGGTTCGCACCTCGATAAAGGATGGCCAACGATTCGGAGACGAGCCGTGAGTACCGCTTCCAACGCGTTCAACTTGATGCTCGCAAATATCGAGAGAGCTCCTTCCGATGTGACCGCTGTCTTCAGATTGTGGAAAATCAGCTCAATCAGATTTTGTGAGGCCGTTACAAATCGGGTGCTCTGCGTGACGTACTTTCGCTGACACCGGTTTCGGCATGATCCGGTGTTCCTTTTGTTGAATGCGAGAAGGCGCCTTGATTGGAGACGGAAGCGAATTCTTCGGGAAGAAATTTCGTATGAGGAAGTAGCGAAAGTTTCGGAAGCCGTTGACCCGATGGCCAGATTCTCGCAGCTGTTCACGTTTTTGCTCGCCTTCTCTTCCTCCACGAGTTGATTTCATCATGTGGATCTCCGTTTCGGAAGAGATCATAACAACGATCGTCCCCGTCTGCATGTGAATCTGACTCGCGGGTGAACGGTTGTTTGGCGGAGGCTTCACTCGATGCCTCACTGATCGAGGGTTAATTGATTAGTCGAAACCGAGCGCTCCCATTCGATTTTGTGCTTGGATTAACGAACTCATCCATAAGATCGAATTTGATCAACTCCGAGGAAATTTGCCGGATAAGAACTGAACCCTATCTCGCCCCGATCGAGCGCAGATCATTGGAGGTTCAGGAGTCAAACTCAAACGAACTCGAAAGGAAGCTGACTGCGAAGTCTATGTTCTGTGCATTCATGTTCCGCTCGACTCATCGAACGCTGCGTGCGTGAAAAAACTGGATGAAATCCGAGAAATCGTTCGCGTCGTTCGGAATCTCCCACGAGAGTGGGAATCTGCTCCAGTGATGGTTCAACGGTTGATTCTGGGACAACGGTTGCAGGACGAGCCAATAACCCGAATATTTGCAGTGACAAATTCCACGGAAGCTTCAAAGCAAGCTAAACAGTGTCAAGCTCTTGCCACCGACAACGATGATGAGGTTCAAGGACACATGCGAGAGAAAGGCGAGGCTTTGAGCGAGGAAAGTTATTCACAATCGAAGACGCCCTCACCACTGCTCGATTTCGACAAGGATAACGACGACGATAATATATTCCCGGTTGGTGCAACACATATCGCGCTCTGTCTCATTTATGATCTCGCGTTCAGGTAGCATCTGGTCGGGAAGCCGCCTGTTGGGAATTCGCAGTAAAACGTCAACTGATGCTCTCCGCTGCTTCACAGGAACCCATGGATCATTTGGCTGAAGACGACGAGGTGGTCGATCTTTTGATCGAACAAGCGACCCTGCTGAGCAGGACCTTCTTCCGATATCTGATGGTGATGCCGGGATTGTTGAAGTAGGTTGGAGTCTTCTCGGAACTTTCTCTCTCGAAAAAAGGCTCCGGTCGTTTTGAGACATATTCTCAAATTGTTCCAAAGCACACTGTTGATTGTCTTCTCGTAATTTTTTGAACTTTGAAGGTATATTTTGACAGCACGCCAATACATTCATTGTGATACTGAATATACATTCATCTATAGGAATATACCCTAATAAATCAAATGCAAGTGAGTTTGTTGCGATAAACGAGGGCGCATCCATCCAATCTTTCGCCCCGAAATCGCCTTCTTGAACTAGCCTATTACTTGGTGCTACTGGGGTAGAAGCCACTGAACAAAATGAAGCTTCGAAGCGGCACGGCACGCTTGATTGAAATGATAGATGGGCATGCAACAAGCCTGGAACCGTTCGCGTGGGTGCGTTCCCACCCCACATCTGGTCTCATCGGAACTAGAACCAAATCGAAGTCACTCATTCCAGTGCACTTGATCGACGAAACTCTCACCCTGAATTCGATCTGTCATTCGTGACGGGAGTTAAAGAAATCCCGAATGTGGTCTGGTCGAGCAGTCTCCTTGTGGTCTCCGAGAAGCTCCTGGAAACTGACCTATCGCGTTGTTCACTGGCTTCTTGAAGCACCCGAATAGATGGATTTTTCGGGTTGTTCTGCGGCCTGATAGCAACGAGCCGAATCATCCCGTTCCAAACAATTCCGAGCCATTACTTACGAGTTCCTCCGACGACGGTCCAAACTGTCGACTTTCGCAGTTTGGGAACGGACCGACTGTGTGCTCTCAACGCCCAGAGTTCCCGACCGGAGACACTGCGAGCTTCCTATTTACATCGGTGTCTCCTGGAGGCATATCCCTCTCGCCCACGTCATGCCTAAGTCAGGCCTTGGGAAAATCGTCGCGTTCAGGAGTACCCCATCTTGAACGAAATCGTAATCTGCCATCTACTGAGAATCGACATGAACGCATCAAAATAGTAAATGGAGATTAATTCATTTCAATCAAGGGACTCGTTGGATTCGGAAAGGCATGCGTTCTGTTCTGCATAGAGTTTCCTCGTTCTAGGCTCGGAAGTATTATTTCAATTTGAGAACGGCTCACCGAGCGCTTTCTGAGCGGCTACATTCTGCACCGCAGGAAAGTGCCGGATCATTTCCGAACCATTTTCCATTCGTTTGGTGAGTGATCCACGGAACTCGATGGACGATTTCAGGCCAGATATAGACCCCGTCGCGGTCTCGACTGGAGTCGAATCGATGGATAGTAAGAGAAGCACGGTCCACCAAGACTGAGGTCCATGACCTCGCTCTTGTCGACTTCTTGCGGCTTCATGCTTCTACTCGCTCTTAAGGTAAGTCCACGAAAAAACGCTCCCCATTCAAATCATTCTCCTCCATGCTCAGGATCGGCTCCAGGGCCTACACCAGAGAGCTGGCACATGCAGGGTAGTGCAAAAGTATGTGCCCACACAGGAGAATCTCTGTTTCCGCGGTCATCGGGTCAATCGATGGAGACTATCCTGCTTGATCAAATGTGAGCACAGGAGGGAAAAAGCCTCGTCGGAGAGTTTTTAGGTGGTTGAGAAGAGGGGATACATATATCATAGGGTTTACGAAGAGAATCGACGTGAGGGCGCAACTGTTAGGACGAAGGAACGGACAGAGGAAACAGGAAACTCGCGCTCCGAAGCTTGGGCCGTGATTTTCCAGTGCACGATTCAGTCTTCACTCGACGTTATCATAGTGTGTAGAGATGTCCGTATTCTCACAGTCCTTGTTCGAACCCTTGCTATCATCGGTCATGCTTATCGGCCGAGAGACTCCCGACGGTTCTCTCCGAGAATCGAAGCAGATCTTGGAAGGTCCAGGAAACCTGGGGGAGAATGTCTGCGTATCGCGTGCGGCCTGCAGTTTCCGGTTCCGAAAACGAAATCGGAAGGAACGTTCTCCGATGAGGAGCATAAGCGCGCTCTCCCACTGAGCTTAATGGAGAGAAAAGTGCAAATTCATAACTTTCGCCGTCCGCACAGCTGCGCCGTGATTGCTCGCCGAGAAACAGAGTACACAGCGTTGCATACACAACTGGCGACTCCTTGATTGTAGCGTTGGACAAAGGTCAAACGAACGACTTCATTTGTAATCAGCTTCGGCAAGAGCGACGACAGCGCAGGAGAAGTAGGGCCGGCCAAAACAGCAAACAGAAGTCATCAGAACTTCTTCTCCTCAGCTCGAGCCGCAACAACCGTCCGAGATGAATATCTCTGTTGAGATGACCCTGCTCGGGGGAAGTTCGAGCGCGTGAAAATGTTCTCCGATTCGACGACCACGTCGTATCGGATGGGGTTTGCGAGGGGAGACAAGGCCGGGCAGGTCCGCTCAATTTCGGAAATTCAAAGCCCCCTCGAGGATGAGAAGGCGCCAATGAGCACAGAGCCCGAGCGCGGGCGCCTTATTGATGAAGGTATCTATGTAAATTTCGGAGGCCCGAGGGAACTCCGCTGAGCGCCGGTGATGATCCAGGTGTTCAGGGTTCGTTTGGGTTTCCAGCCGACGACGACGATACGTAACTCAGACGTGGGATCGAAGTACTGGACGAGCGCCGTTCCCAGGTCGAGAAGAGCGCTTTGTCAGATTCCGGTCCCTCTGCCCGTGTCCCGGAAGTATGACACGGTCTTCCTTGGAGAAAGCGAACGACCGGTGACTGGGGATCGGATGGATCCGCTTGGTTTCACTCGGCTCAATCCCTCCATGCTGCGCCGGCATCAGCGAGAACGACGGACGGCATGTAGTCGGGATACTCCTTGTGATCCCGCATGCATTGTCCGTACTGATGGTCTAGTGATTGACGCAGAGCACCCTTGACTTGTTTAGTCATCAGGCGTCCGAGAGCAGCCAGCAGTGCAACGCGTCTCCCTGCCTGTCGGTCTCCCCGTCCGGTGGTCCTTTCGTTGCGTTTGGTTCGTGGACCCGTCTCTCGGTGCAGCACATCTCATCTGTCAGATGCCCCTGGCCAAGGAATGCAGACAGACACCGCACGCCACGTCGAGCCCGAAAGCCGCCTAATGGAATCCCGAAATAGGCTCCGTAGACTTTGAGTCGAGGGCGGCAGCGTTCTGTCGTCCGAAAGCGTGGCAACATCTCGCAAATATCTCGAACAGCTCGACCAGATTTCCGACGTTGGTGGCCGTCCTGGATTCGGATCGAGCTGTTCCCCCTCCTCACTTTTCCTTCTGCCGCCCCCGGTCAGAGCACGAAACGGGAAACGATGAACTCGGCCCTCGAGGAACATTCCCGTCAACCACCGGCCAGGAGGAAGCGTAATATTGACCAGTACAGAGGAGACGATTCCCGTACTCCCTCCCAGAAACGTTGACCACGCGTGTTTCGCGACTGCGAGGACTTTCTGCTCCAAGTCCGCCACGAAATTTTCTCAGACAGGAGGGACAAAATCTCATCGGCTGCAGTAGGTATCGCTCTACGGGGACCTGAAAGGGAGCCGGTGATACCGAAACGGGAGCGATACGCGCGTCGAAGGTGCTGAAATTCGCGGAAAGTTTGAAAGTTGAAATGAAATCGAATTTAAGGCCACTTTGCCGCAGTCCCGGCTCCAGTGGATGTAGGGCGGGCGGGCGGGAAGTGCGTGCACGCAGAAGAGAGCAAACACACAACAAGAAGAGCGTTCGAGGGCTCGTCCGTCGGTGCATCTCCGTGAGCGCATGGTTGGGCTAGCTGGGTGAGTGGTGGATGGTTGCGGGGGAGCTGAGGGGGGCGGTAGACGGCAGAGCCTGTGTCCTCTTGCCTGACGCAGGTCCTTCGTCGTCGTCGTCGCTGCCGCCCTTGCCGTCAGAGGGTAGCAGATAGGAACGAACACACTAGAGCCCGCGGATATTTACTGCTCTCCCGGGGCCACTTATGGAACGGCCGACGCCATCAGGTGGAAGTTGCACGCGAGCCACCCGTAAAGGTTCGTTCGCTCACTTGCTATGCGTGCCAAGCGACCAACCGGCGAACCAACGAGAAGATATGGACAACTCTGCATCAGCGAGTTGAGACGAGCCTGTGACCACTGTCTTCCTCGGACACCGGGGTTGAATCAGCTTGAACAAACTGCTTTCATGTTCTTAGAGTGCAGTCGGACTAGACTTGTCTGAGTGCACCCAGCTGCCATCCTGCCCTGTCCGAGATGAGTTTAGGTCCTGTCCTAACTGACCATTCCGAGCGAATTGACGGAAGTGAACTTCGCTCTGCGAAGTTCCGGAATGGATTGCCGCGGGACCTCCCCACGCCTTGAAAGCGAGGGCGAGCTTGCTCGGATTTGCCAGTTGTTCTTTTTTTGAAGCGAGGCCGGTTTCATTCATCCGGCCTCGTAGGATATTCCTCTCTGACCTGCTCTTCCCCTCGCGAACCCCTCTTCCATTCTGACAGAGCGCCCAGTCGACAGGGGTGACCTGAGCTCAGCAAACGCTAGATTCCTGCCGACTGACGGACATGAACCTTATGCACGTCGGCATTGGCCTTGAAACTTGTGCTATGTGGACGATTCGTTCAATCTTTCGCCACGGGGATGAGCTATCTGAACTTTCTCAGGAGGAGCGAATATTCGAACGCAAAAACATCGGGGCTTGTGACGCGGACAAAACTTCGTTTGGAGGAGGGGGGGGGGCGAATGCCCCTCTTCCTTCACTTGTATGCGCCTTCGGCTCGGAAAGTGCGACTGTGTACGGGGAATTTTCTCCGCAAAGATAGCTGTTCCTCGCCACGTAAGAGTGGGAATTCTCTCGCGTGAATCAAATTCCTCTATCGAGGATCGTGGACGCGGAAGGAGGAGGGAGGGGGGGGGGGTGGTATCCTGACGCGAAGAGGAGAGGTCCGAAGAAAAGGTTTCCCTCACCTGAGTGGAAGAGGATGCAACTGCTAATGCGTAACTCGACGGTGAATCCGCATTCGGGGAAAGGAGAAGGATCGCTATTCCGCCGAGACCTGAGATGTGCATTGAAACGAACGGCAACCGAAGATGAAGAGATAGACCAGTGAGACAGTCTCCGAAGCGGTAGCACCGACTCTTTCCCGGTCTCGCTGTTATTTGATCTAACGGGGGAAGCGTGTGTGGCACCTCCTCGGGGATTTCTCCAACGAATCTCACGTACGGTCTTCTGTCTATTATTCTCGTTTCTGCTGGTGAAGCTGCCGTCGCCGCCGCCGTGGGTGGCAGCAGCGACAGCGGCAAGAGTTGCAACTCGGACACCGGCGGCGCGGGCTGAATCAACGAACGACTACACCGAAGCAAAAAACGATTCGATATGACCGGCGGGTCTCGAGCGAAATATTTATTCAATGCCGGTATTGACACAAGGAATGCTTTTGACAACAGCGGCGGCGGCGACTGCCCCTCTCGCCCCGATTCACTGACGGTCGCGACTAGGAAATGGGTCAGAGAAAACAAAGCTCTTCCGCTCGCGTAGGACCACAAACCCTGATCACCGGCGACGAGTCCTCGGGGTTTCTCCTCCTGCTCCCGCTTCCGAAGGGCGGGGAACGGTAGCAGCCGACGCGGAAGGGCCAATAGACTCGATCTCGCAATTCTGACAGGTGATCCCATGGTTGTTCAATAATTTATCCAATCTCTCACCACATCTTCAATGAGGGCTCCCGTTCCTTGCGGCGCGCGCGCGCGCGAACTTCAATTACAGCGAACAAAGACAACAGCTTGGCACCTGGGGTAGACAGAACATTCGCCAGCCAGCCAGTCCGCCTTTCTCCTCGGCACAGGAGTCTCCGCCTGACAGGAGAACCCACTCCGCAGGAGAACCGGCCGGAGAACCCCACAGGGCTCCTCGAAGACGGCTCTTGCTTCGCGCTTTCTCGCTCGAATAAATGCCTACCTCTGAATCCGCTAAAACACTCACCAGGAAAAGCGCGGCGAATTCGTTTATACGTCTCGGGGCGGCGAATCGCCGGCTCCGCGGAATCCCGTGCGGTCCGTCCGCCTCGGGAGACGCGACTCCAAGAAGGGCCCGAACTCGCCCATGCTCGGGCAGAGGCTACATATCGGCTCCACTTGAACGAAGTTTCCCTCCTCTTGATCTATCAGCCTTCTCCGCCGCCCCCGGGAACTGCTCGTTGCGTGTAGAAGGCTGCTCCAACCAAAACATTTGACGCGGCTCCGGCAAATCGCTCTCGGAAAAGCTGAAATTGACTTTCTCAGAACGATAATCTGGATTGCGCGAGTCGCAGTTCAATGGTAGACGTTTCGATCGGCACAAAATAACAATACTCCCACACAACAGCCACTCACGCAACACTCGAATCGAAAGATGACGTACGACCGACAGAGCAGCAAACGCTACGCGTTCAAGATTCCCTCTCAGCGGCGACGATCTAGCTCTCCTGAATATAGTTGTGTCCTGTGTTCACTTCTGCCTTCCAGGACCGCTTGGCTTGTCTTACCCCGTTCCTCTGTCGGAGAGTTTCGAAAGGAACCTCGCCCCAGTTCAACGAACGAGCCGTTCCGTTGCAGCAGCCTCCCAGTTCTCCTTCAGTTCCTCTCTGTTAGAGGGCGAAGACACGAAGTTCTCAGCGACAAGCGATATTCGAAGGACTGGCGGACGTCATTCCGGCACCCGCGTTGGGATGACCGATCCTGGTCTCGCGATTTCCGGGGGCACAACGATTCGACGCAACGATGAAATCGCGAAATCCGGGTGGGATACCTGCGGCGATCGATTCCGTCGTCGCGGCCACTCGCTCGCTCGGCGGCTTGTTCGGGCCCGGAGCTCCTCGAACTTTCTGGACATCGAGCCTCGACGCGGATTTAACGCGGAAGAGCAGGGAGGCGAGCTAACGGACGAGTGAACTTGTGGCGTGCAAAAACCACGATGAACTCGGAGAGAGCCAGTGAGTTGGCGTCCTCTGCGTGCACGACTCTGCCGCCGGCGATGCAAACGTGTTCGAATAAACGATGCAGTACAACCTGATAGGCCCGAGATAGAGCCACCCGATCGGCCGAGTTTTCCCGGGCCCTAACTGCTACAACACGGTTTTCACAAAAGAAGAGAGTCACATTGTTTTCACTCCGGGCAGCCGGTCAGATTGCGCCGCGCCGTGGGCTTGCTCACGGGATCGCGCTGAGGAAGATGATCCGGATGCGCCCACGGACGAAACAGCAGCGTAGCGAATCCAAAACGCTCGATATAGCGTGGAATTCTTCAAGACGAGAGGAAGCTCCCAATAAAATAACGAATGCTCCCCATAGAGAGAGGTTTTCCGGTAGATTTTTCGTTGTTCGGAGCTGTCCTCGGACGTTTTTTCAGCGAGGCCCTCGAGATGACTCAGATGAGGCTCTGGACTTCCGAGGAACATTCGAACCCGAAAGGCGCGCGATGAGCTTCATGAGTCAATCCCTGAGAAGCGCGGATCCCCAGAGCTCGGGAGAACCGTGGTTCAGACGAAAGTTACTCAGTCGGAACTCAGACGAGCGCAGCAGAGGCGCCTGCGGAGTTTCACCCTCCGGAATGAGCGACACGTTCTCTGTTTCCGCGAAGACCACGCTTCCCTGCAGCGAACACGGAAGCGATAACAGGTGTTGTACTCTCGATCGGGCAGGCTGGAATTTATCAACATCGTAGGTTCCGCCTTCGTAGACGGAAACCAACGGTCCATAAAAACGATCGGAAAAAGTTGTAATTTAGTCCTCCCGTTTCCTCGCTCGACGGCTTTTCCAGTTCCGATCTTCCAGAGGGAGTTTCCGAACACTCGAGCGCAGTTCAGCCTCAGATAGTTTTCGCGAGGCAAGGTATAGAGCAAGACGATGGGAACCGTCGAGATAGCGGGACTATGAACGAGGTGAGAAAAATCTGACATGAAAAACTTTCCTCCGACTCCGGCCCAGGTCATGGCGTGGACTCGCGGTGTGTCGAGCAAACTTTCCTGATCACCGGGTCCCAGTCAGACTCGGGAGAGTGTACCGTCGGAGAAATCATTCGGGCAAGGATCCGGATGCATGTATGTGTTTCTATACGCAAACATCGCTATGCCCCTCGAGAGAATCCAACCTCAGCGCTCGTGATTCACTCAACACAACGGATTCCCTTCCTCAACGGCTTCCGCGGCTCGGGTGAGGAACGCTTGTGGATATTTAGAGCGCAGCAAAGTTCAGAACGTGGAAGTATATATAGAGCAGAAAGTTTGTGCAGTAATTAGAAGTGCTTAGTTTTAGGGCTGTGGAGTCCTTGTCTGGTTGTGAGTTGCCGAGTTTCGACCGGCGAGAAAACGGACGTCCATTGGAATCGCATGGTGTTGCTTTTCTGGAATCATCTCCGATAGTAGTCCAATACACTTAGCTGTTGTCGCGGGTTGCAGGAACTCGTCTGAGGAGCGCACAACGATTGGGGATGACTGGAAACGGCCCTGAGGAAAATGGGCGACTCGCCATGTCGTTCCACAGCGAAAACGTCAGTGCTCCTGTCAGCCGAGTCCTCGAGAAAACTGAAGTGGAAATCTTCAATTCAAAACGATCGCTTATTATCAGCCAGCGATCGGGCGGCTCTCTCGCAATTTGCCTTCAGCCCATACCCATACACACAAGTCCATACCGTTATCGGAATCTGAGGTTCTGCATCATGCTAATTTCGAGCTGATTGAATCGCCCCGAGTGACTGGTCCGCAATCACTAGGCACTGTGATCGTGAGTCGAAACCATCTGATGGAAGACGATGTCTCCCACTCGGCATGGGAAGCTGGAGAGAGAAAATTCATTTCCAATTTGAGCCCATGTTCTCCGTTCAGCTCAAATAAACAGCGAGTTCTCGTGCCGCTCTCCTCGTTTCTCGTCATCGTTCTTCGTCCGATTGTGCAACTGGAGTCGGCGCACGGAACGCTCCATAAATTCAAACTCGATCTCGTTGTTGATGGGCTTGTTTGCTCCGGCTCTCGTTCCATGCGAGCATCGGCGCTGTCTGTCGGAATTAGAAAGAAACGAGACTGTGTTTTGGAAACAGAAGTGTTGTGTATTGTCGAACGGTGCGTGAATCTGTCTGTATGTGAATATGGTTAGTGCAACATGGCACGCAGGAAATCTCTTTGTTTGCTCAAATCCCTCTTCTCGAGACTAACTCCGCGTGCTCGGTTCGCTCGCAGCGCGCCAGTAGCGATCTATGCAACATCGGTGTTCATGACACCTGCTTCGAAGCTGCAGAGTCACGCTTGCTGTCAACCGATCCGTAGTTTCGAGAGCGTCGTTGACGATGCTGAAATGTGAAGCAAGGAGCGCTCTCGTATGGGCCACTCTTCAGGATCAGATTCCGTCGAGGTTCTCGTTCAGCAACGCTATGATTCTCCGAAGCCTCGATTATTGATTCCAATCTTTCATGTGTTCGAATCGTCAATCCAGGCATGGGAGTGGATTTCATCTCTGACTCAAATTTAGAACTCAACGCATGTGCTCGGTCTTGAGCAGGCGAACACACTTCTCGGCCGCCCAGCTTTTCTCCATCATTGCTCGCAAGAATCTCGGGCGAATCGGACTTTCCTTTTCGAGATCGCGTCCCCGAACGAGAAAGCGGACGAAACCATAGAATGCAAGTTCAAGAGGCTCTCCAAACCCGGCTGAATGGTTCGGCCCCGATCGATCGGGGAAAATGAAACCCGTGATACGGAATTACGAAAATGAAATTACATGAAACATAGATGATGTTTCATTCACGAAGCATTTCAAATAACTCCGCTTAAATATTCGGGCATCCGGTGCTCATAATTACAATCGTCGGTTGGTGCTTCAGATCGGGGTCGATCCGTTCCGATCTCCCATGAACAGATAAGTTCCCTTTCATTCCAGAGGTAAATTGTTCTGTATTTACCGATCATTTCTGGATTCATCGTCTCGAGATATTCTCCGTCGTCCTCAAATCATCCAGCGTCGTACCGTGGTGAAGTCGAAGTGGGAAGGCCAATCTCTGCCGGGAGTGTTCCTTCTTCCTCGCATACCAGGACCACGTGTTGGTCGGCTCCGGGAGCCCCGCATGTTGCACACCTCATATCGATGGAAGAATCGCTAGTTTGTTGTCTTGCGCAGGTCTGGAGCATCCCCGCCTTGGAGAGGGCTGACGACTTCTGGTCCGCAAGTCATCCTACGATTCCGCTGTTGGAGTCCTCGTCTCTTTGGGTGGTCGATTGGGCAAATGTGTTTGGGCTCCATGTGCTGTTCTATACGGAGTCGGGTTCGTCCTGCATTCGTGTCCTGAGTTCTCCGCGCAATGTGTTTCCCATGGGTGCAACGGACGTATAGCTGGGCATTTTGAGATTTCCCAAGTCCAACTGAGCTCTCAACGTTTCGAGTCTCTCACTCGCTCTCACCTTGGTTTTCGTGATCTCTGTAGCCGTGAGAGGAATGTTCTGGCCGTCCGATCGGTTCCATTTGCTTTTTTCTCCCGAAACAAATCATATTGTCAGTCACCTCTCTCGATTATCTCCCGTATTATCCGTAGTTACCGCAATATGGAAGATCGGGTCTAGCTGAAACTGAAGAGTGCCGTCGCGCACCCCCGAGAAGCAATCGAGCCCCCGCGGGAACATGTTTATGCGGAATCGCGCAGACGGTGCGGACCGCTAGGACCACTCGGCCGCTCGTTGAACGCCAGTTGATGTGCTCCAGAGCTCTACGAAATGAACTCGCTTCTCTGCTGCGCAAGAGAATCACATTGTTTTGGAAGAGGAAACCGCCCCGCCCACGTGTCAGCGGGGCGATTTGTTCAGCTGGTGCCGCAGAGAAGAATGGAGGGGAAGAACATTGTCGTCATCCTTGAATAGCCTCCAGGCAGCGTTTCCCAGTTTCTTCAGCTTGTCGCTTTTTCGTTCCGGGGAGCCCCGAAGAGCAGGACAGACTTGCTTGAATACGAAGGGTGTGTGGGGTGGGGTGGGGTGAACGGCTGGCTGCTCGCCCGTCGGCGTACCCACCCCTCGCCGGGAAAGTGTCGGCCCCGTAGACACCGCCTCGTACGGATCCGGGCTTTGAGGAAACGGCAAGAAGCCACAGACGGAACAGCGAGTGCCGGGTTGAATTTTGAGTTTTTTGACAGACAGCGTGAGGGACGGGCGTGAAGGCTTCCGTCCGAAAACATGAACTCTCGCCGTCAAAACACGCTCGCTGTGAAACAACAAACGCTTAGTTTCGCGGTTCTTCGTCCGCGATTTTTCGTTCCCCACGGTAGCGAGAACAGACAAAAATATGGCATTCGCGTCTGGGATGACTAGTGACAATTCTGTGCCCAGCCTTCTTCACTTGGTGGATCAGTTCGGAGACGGGTGTTGGCGGAATTCCGAACGCGTAGAATCTGCTCTGAAAGAAACCTGCGTCAACGTCACCGGGGAGCGTTCCTTGTCGGTGGAATTGCTCACGGGGTCTCCTCTCGAGTGGTGGGTAACAAGGTTTCAGTCAGCGGGTCTCGATGGTTTCTGCTCCAGGACCAGAAAAAACAAACCGAACGGAGACGTGAGAAGCAGCCTTTGCAGCAGCATACAGTCTGAAAGGGTCGTTTCTTCCTGCGCATCATGCAATGAATTACGCGAAAACAGAACGTGGAGAAGCTCGTTCTCCGTTGCTTTCGCTTCTCGTCCTCATTTTTCGTCGATCTTGCACGAGCGCGGCACTTTAATGTACCCCCCTCCTTTTCCCCGTTTACTTTGTTTCATCTATTCGGGGGATGAAGGGGGAGCGAGCCAGCCGAGAAAGGGTTTCCAATTTGTTCTGAACAAAAACATTATTATTTCCACCATCGCAAACTGGCTAAGAGGGGAGCCAAGAGAACAGAATTACTCAGCGAGCGGTTCCAAACAACCGTGTTCGGTGCGGAGGGGGGTCCCCCGCCCGGCTCGCAGGACACTCGAAGGATTCCAGCTCTGAGGTTCCTAGTGTTGAGCTCAATCACAGCCACTTCGATAACATCTGCGGCTTGGGATACCTCAGAATCGGAATTGAGGAATCGCACGAGGCTCCGTCCGTCTCGAGGGAATTCAAACCGGGCACCCGGCTGGCAGTTGCGCGCGCCCGATGCCTTCGCAAATTTTCATTTCGTTGTGAAGTTTTTTTCTGCGTTGCCCGATCCGTCTACTTATGCATTCTTGATCCTCTCTTGGCGCTATTTCTCCTGAGTCGGAGCTGCAACCGGAGTTGAGAGAAGAGAGACGCCCGCAAGAGCTTTACGGAGTGTCTGGAATCTATGGGTTCGGGCTGACGCGGACTTGCGGGCGATCGCCCACACGGCGAGTCGCGGTATTTCTGATTGTCGGCTCTCGCAGCTCGAGGCGGAGCACCTCCAGGCTTTTTGAAGGCTTGGTGGAATGGAAACTACCGGAACAACAAAAACAGACCTCTATAATGAAGCGGTGGCGAGACAACAGCAACGACGACTCTCCTAGCCACAAGATGACGATGACGAGGGCTTCGATTGGAATCGAGCCCTCCAACGGCTTACGGTATACTCTAACGAACGAGCGTAGGATGCGGGAAACGGTTGAGTGAGGGCAGGCCCGGACAATGTGGTAAGCGACGAAAGCGCGCGGACAACGTCATCCTGTCTGCGCTCATGAAGGTCGCGTGCACGTCCCTCACTCGGGAGCAATTACATACAATGATGGGTCAGTTTGCGCCCTTGCAGAATAACAACCACGACAACAATGATGTGACTCCGAGGCCTCGCAATCAAATTTGCTCGAGTTTGTGAGAGCGGCGAACAGAACAGCGAAGACGGCGTCGACGTAGAACAATAAGAAGCCGTTGTTCTCGTTTTGAGCAGGGCTTTTGTCTTCCTCAAGACGCATCAACAACAAAAATTCAGAACAAGCGACGGCCGACGTGCCGGCCCAGCCTCGACAGCTCGGCGAGTCATCACACTGCGTAGGGCAATTAGCAAGTGATTGCGGAGTACTCTCGGGACGGGAGATCTCTTCTCTTGGACGGAACGATCCACACTCTGGGATGGGAATCGCTCTGATTTGATCCCATCAAATCTTGTTGGCCGCTGCGCCTGCAATCGTCTGGTGAATGGCGGGACTTTCCTCGAAAATGCCGACTTCGATTGTTTGTTGCCCTTCGGTTCGTTGCTCCATTAACCGTTCTCCGGCCGGTTGGTTCCCGAGTGAGACAGGGACAGGCCCTCTCACACGTGAGGGGACGGGGTCTTTCATTTGTTGATTGCCGTCTCCGGTTCGGGCCTTGGAGAGTTGCCCAGCCGAGCGAGTGACCGGTCAGCCTAGCAACCGGTCAGGGAGTCAAAGGAGCCATCTGAAATAACAACACCTTAAATTAGGGAGAGTGGGCCGCCAACAAAGGGACCGCATCGTCCAACGCACAACACTTGATGTGTCTGTGGTGACAGTACTTGTTTTTTCTTCTGTTACGAGTCGATCTTCGCTCCATCATCCAACCATGCGTTTCTTCCCCAACGATGAGCGGGATCGGATGGGCGCAGTCGAAAGTTGCGGAGCCTGGGCTGCAAAGGGGGTAGGAAACCCGTGATCGATGACAATCTTCCAAGTCGTCCCATCGAGGGATCAAAGACATCATGAATCCTGTCCAGATGGAATTGCCATCTGCTAAATAGAAACGGAGCGTCGCAGCCGGAGCGTTTCATTTCGTCGCGGAAGCAGCTAATGACATCGGCGACGTGAGCCCGCAGAATCTCTCTGGGGCATCCCTAGACTATTTAAATATGCTCGTCGTCGAGCCGCTCTCTCAGTTTCCGTCTTCTCTGGCGGTGGTCTCCGTCGCCTCCCCGACCGGCTCCGACGCTGCGGCGTCCCCTATGGGAACGGTATAAATTTTTGACATCATAAAGTATGAAAAATATTGCCCACCAGGACTCTGCCGACCAGGAAATCTTCCATCCTCTGGTTGTTCTTCTTCTTAGTCTTCACTTTTTTGTTCCTAGACGTCGTCGCTTCTGAGCCAGGAGGAAATCTCGGCTCTCCTTTCTCTCCCATGTGGGATATCATCGCGCACATTTCTTTGATTCTTGGGATTTTTATTGAATGCTGGGCTGGGACGACGGGCTAAGACGAGCCGACCGTGTGAGCTAGCGGGGAAAAACGGCGACGAATTCGAAATCGAGGGTAGAATTTGAAAATCTCCTGTCACATTGAATCTGGCCCGCATTCCCGCGACTGCGCCCGCTCTCGCCTTCGCTCCCGCAGGGGCGATGTCTTGACGATTCCGAACTGAATTTCCCAGTCCACATATTCGCCGTTTGTTTTTCGTCGCCGACGAAGGTTCCCATCAATAACTTTCGGACGGAGTCGGGTGGTGAATGACTCACTCGAGGATATAAAGTCACAGGGAGACCATCCCGGGAGAAACGATGGAAAAACTCGGATGATTCCCCGTTGCGTTCGGAACCGCGAATAATCAGTTTAAATAGAATCCCATTCTCTAAACGCCGTCAAACTGTATCAGGCGCAGAAGACTGAACAACGGGGAAGCCACAACAACCGAAGAGTGGAACTTTGCGTGCGTGTGTCCTTTGCCCCGATCCCCTATCGAAGTTTGGAAAGAGGATACGCTCATTCGGCTCTGAGAGCTCGAAAGGTTTGCGGGGGACACTCAAGCCCATACACATACAGCCTCACACGCACTTTGAACTTCACGCTCGAAAGGAGAAAGAAGCCCGTGGCCACGTTCAACCAGCGGCAACTAATAGCATCACCATCAAGACAGAGTTTCCTTGGTTTCTACACTGAACAAAGAGAAGGAGCCAAAATGCATCCCGAATCAGCCTTCTCGAAGACATCGCAAGGACGCTATGCGAGCAGACGCAAAACGCAGAGTCGGGCACGTTTGACAGAACATACACGGTTGCTTCGATCTCTTAGGGCTTGCTGGAAAATGACGCCCGCTCGGAAGACTCTTATCAGCTCCCTCTCGGAACTCTTCGCTCATACCTCTCTTCGAGCCAGCGTCGGAAGAGATCGAGGGACGCCTCAGAACACCAGAATACCTACCGGAAGGTGAAAGGGACCGACCTGAGAGAGTATATACACGACCCACAGGGAAGTGCTCCCACGCATTCACTCCAAGCGGGAGGAGAATACCAAGAAGTCTGCTGGTTTCCATGCCGGATGCAGCTTTCTCCTCTATCCCTACTGGGATGATTCCGCCGCCGTCGACAGCGTCGACGACGGCTGGAACTCTTGGAGAGCCCTCAGGGTTATGACGAGGCCAATAAGTGTGCAAGTCCGTGAGCAGAGAAGCGCAAAGCGGATGTGACAATATGAGCCCTTCCGGAAGTTGACTCCCTCTTCCTCCTCACCCCGCACCGCGCGAAGACGAACTTAGTGGAGGGGTTCGGGTCGGAAACTATCTGCTTCAACGTAGGATGCGGGCAGATGCTCGCCCGGTCGCTCCGCACATCAGAGCAATTTCAGTGAAATGGATCGGATCCTCCACTCTTGTCAAGGAACCGAGCCTCTCGGTAGGTCCGACGTCGAAGAGCGTCATTTCAGAACTTCTCAACGCACCCACGAATGAGCGCATTCCACCGGCAACAGTCTGCCAGCACCAATCAAAGATTGCGAATCCATTACCAACTCTTACTCGTGTCATGTTTGCGCGTCTGTCCCAGATCGGGAGACACTGGCCAAAACCGACGACTTCGTGCTCGTGGAGCGGGTCGATCGAGGATGGGGTGGTCAGCTTATGTGCTGCTGCGGAGAAGCTGTTTCTTCTCCGCAATGATGAGAAAGTCCGGTTGGTTGATGCCAGCTAAACTAGCCTCATGTATCTCCATCGGGCTGTTGCGACCCACTCGCCGCTATCATCGGATCTCAAGCCCACTCAAGCTTTAAAAATCGCAAACAGAGAGGATTGGGCGTGCAGAGGAACAAGGGATGGGAGAAGATCAGACGTCCGACGATCGTCGATTGAGAGTTTCGATCGGTCGAAGACAGAGAAGAACGAAACGAGATGAGGACGGATAACTCGGGAGAGAACCCGGTCCGCCGCTATGATCATTCGGCTCGGTGCAACAGTTCAATCCATTTTTTATGCGAAGTCTTCGAAAAACGGTCAGTTTCTCTCGATTCCTCGTCGTGCATTCGAGGTCAAGTGTCTTCGTCTCTGCCAAAGGGAGAGGAGGGAAACCTGTCTGAGGGAATCCCGACATGCTGCGTTCATGGAGGAAGCTCCCCCCAGAGGACACCGTGGGGGAGTCCCCTTTGAGAGAGCCTCGTCATGAACACCTCGAGTGAGCGAAGTTCCACCAGCTCCAATGAAGCGACAGTTTCTCATTCCGGCGGTGGGCTCACCCAAGTGGTTCAAAGCTCCGACGACCCTTCGAGCTTGCCAAAAATCTTGGCCGTGTGAACTCTTTACGGATAACCGTTCCGATCCCAAGAGACTTGATGTTGGAAATTGAAGATCCGTGTGTTGCGGGAGGATAGAGAGAAAGATAGAGAGAGAGAGAGAGAGAGAGAGAGAGAGAGAGAGAGAGAGAGAGAGAGAGAGAGAGAGAGAGAGAGAGAGAGAGGGGGCGAAGCTCGTCGCAGGAGGGACATCGCTGTGCGCCGCGGCAGATCTATGTCTCTGAAGCAACGGCCAAATCCCGGCTTAGGAAAACCATTTCCGCGAAGGAGAGAACCGAGACGCCAATTGCGAGGGCACAAGGCCAAAACCGACTAGTGACTTCCTGGTCGTCCTCACATTGATAGCCTCCTTGTAATTCCGACCGGACTAAATCAATGTTAATGTAGCTTTCAAGGTCGCTGCATAACAAAAGGAAACGACCATGAATCGGCACGCCGGAGAGCAGACAGTCGATTCGACCCTCCGCCTAGCTGAGATGACTTTCAACATGAAGAATTCCGAGAGTGTCTCCTCCTCTCTGTCGCTTCGAATCCATCAAGACTTCTGGATCCATCGGACCGCTTGGGATTTTGGTCCAACAATTCAGAAGCGCCGCTCGTTTTGTCACTCTGGCACATCACTTGACGGAAACGTTACATTCGAGCTCGATCGAATCGCCTGGAAGTGCGGTCAATCGACGCTTCGAGCGGAGACGGCACAGCCATCAAGGTCCAGTCACATGAAACCATAAAATGTGAGTTTTCTTCCATTTCCCGATCCTTTTATTCCGATGCAATTCCGGCCGGAGGTCAATAGCTTTCCACTCGAACATAGGAACAAGAGAGAACAAAGAAAAAGAGTTCCATGAGCTCGGAGCAGAACGCGAGGGGTCGGAAGGCCGGGCACGATACTCGGTGCAGGAAGCGGAGTATTCATTCGCTACAAGATCCGCTCGTCGCTGGCTTCCCACCCTATGATCCCACTCAAAAACGCCATCGAGGTTGTTTTTATGGAGTACGTCAGTCTCTCTATGGCTTGAATACCCACCGTCGGCCCACGCCCGGCCTGCCGTTTGCCCGCTTACCCGTCTGCTACGGGTGATCTCCCGATCTGACGGGAGGTTCTCCTCATTCCTCTTTGCCCCTCCTCTCCAGCCCTCCATCCGACTGTCCGTGGCTAAGACGGTTGCTGCCCATGGAGGAGGATGCTAACGCCGCATGACACACGACAGGCTCACAGAACTGGGGAAAATCCACAATGAAACGGACACCCCGGAAACATCAACCCATCTGCCCGTGCGATAACGAATCGCGCTGAGGTTTGCGTTCGTCGATGCTCTTCTTTCATCTGCTCGCGGGTTACAGGGTCATGGACGTTGCAATGGATGGCCTGAACGAGGTCGTGGGAAGACGTTACACAATCCGACCGGAGATTACACAGTTGCTCACAAACGTTCGACGAAACTTGCGCTGCGTCTCGCCCCTTCTCTCCGTTCCTCGCCCTCCACCCAGCAGCCGTTCGGCCCCGGCAGCAGCAGCCTTTCGACTCGGACGCACTGCGGTGGCTGGCGGGCGGGCGGGTTCGCAGGGTGGGTGTGGTAGTCAGTGGGTCTCTGAGCGAAAATCGAAACACAAATTGAACCGGGCACCCCACGCTCTTGGCACGCGGTTCGACGCTGCACGTCACAAGTGGAGCCTCTCGAATGGAGGCAGATGCAGCAGACACGATTTCCAACGGAGGCGGTACACCTCCAAGAGGAGTGCAGAACGGGAGGAATCGGTGGGGTGTGGATCACAGCTGCAGTATAATTACTTCGAAAAGACAACGGAGCTTGCTGATTTCGACACCTCACTGCAAACAGAAACAGACGCACATCTTCCACGGAGCGGCCGATTCCGTCGAATCCAGACTCCAGACGGCCGTCAAAGGGTCCAGGCCTTGGGATTGAGCATGTGACGAGATTCTCGTCAAGCATTCGAAAACATCAACGGCAGACCTCGACGGTTTCCGAAACGAAAGCTCAGGAAGTATGATGACTTGTCATCTGCTCGTGAATGATTGACTCTCGAACATGCGAGCGAGGGAGCAGCTGCAATGAAGCCAACAATTTGTAAAATGTTTCCAACGCTTTCCGACGGAACAAAGCGGGCTCGTCTTGGACAAACTGCTGACCCTCGTCGTTTGGACGAATGGTCGACCTTCCGCCTCCCGTCGCAGAAAAGCCAACTGCAGCCAACGAGCGGATGATGAACTTAGCCGCCCTGATGAAGAGAGAATCGAACTTTGAAAAATGGACGGCAACTCGCTCCGGTGAGCTTGCCACTTGCATGCCACCGCATCCCATGCTACTGTCGAGGGCGGGCAGCCAGCCAGCCGGCCCGGCTGATGCACTGTTCTACGAGAAGTTTCGCGAACGTGTTCCCTTTCCGGCTCAGACTCCCCTCGTCGGTCGCACCCGAACCGAATGACTGGCTCGAACGAGCTTGCTTTTCCTTTCTTCGCCGCTTCGGAAAGGCGAATCTCGCCCCAGCGTCCGAGCCTGAATAATTGAATGCCCAACCACGGATACTGTGTCGGGGCGCGAACGGAAAGTCTACTTTGGATTCGTTTCCGAAATATGGCCCGCGAACGCCTCGGTGGCTTCCATTAATTATGATGGTGATGAAACTGTTTTGACTCTTAGTCTGTGGCTTGACAGGCGTGCCGAATGGATCTGGGCCCGGAGGTTTCCACCGACCAGCGGGATGACAAACGAGTTAACTCGATGCTCTGTGTCACGCGTAACGGAACAATCAAACTGTTGCGCTCCAAAGTCTCGAAGGGCTCATGCAGGGCTTTCGTCGGCTTGTTCAGCCGGCCAGCATCTGACTCCGAGTGGGCGTCAGCTTCTGCTAGAAGTGCTCCGACCGACCATCTCCTCCAGACTTCACCTGGAGTCGAGGCAGACGCTGCGACTCAGAGGCGAACCGAGAGCCCGATCGAGTTGAGCCCGAACCAGAAGGCCAAGCCACAAAACTACCCCAGCAACAATATGTGCTTATTGGATTCCAGAGAGCGAGGTCCACTGTGTCCACACGGATGTTCTCCTATGAGCCCTCAAGTTCGAGTTGATATCGATGCTCTGGTGTTGCCTCCCATCGAGATCGAGGTTGCTGTGGCCAGTTCCTCTCCCATATTGAACTACTCCGAGAGTTGATTCATTGGAAAATATCCTCACCGAAGCGCCCCAGGAGCCGTTTCCGCGACCCATCGACCCGCTGGCAATCAATCGCTTGGCGCGCCTCATCGCTCAAACATCAGCGTCCGAGGAAAGCCTCCGGGTTTTCCGAGAAGATCGCCATCAATCCGATCCGACGAAGGAGCCCCATGCATACGCAATGAGCTCGAGCGGGCTCCGTGCTGTCGGGGATAACAACACCGTTTTTTCCCTGGCTCCCAACTGCTTGGAAGTATCTGCCCACCCGAGCCCACGGGAGGGGCGGGGAGAATACAACGGAACAGCTGGGTTGGTGGATGTTTGTCTTCTTGTACGGATTAGGGAACAGAGAGCAGGGTGCTAATTAAGCGCAAACTGTTTACAACTGTAATTGGGTCCAACTCTCAATGCCGCACCAGTGTGAAGAGGCGTAGAGCACAGAGTGAGGTATCCCTCGCACGCTCTTGTGATGGAGACGGTGGCTTCAGAGAACGAAGTACCGGGAGAGTCCTCATCAAGTGACAGTCTGAATCATTCCACCAATGAGCCGTCCATCTCCAACAAACTCGACAGAAAACGACGATCTCGATGTCGTCGTAGAGCCTGCTATGCCGAGGTTGAACTTGGAACCAGTATATCTTAGAAGTCGACTGAGTCACGAGAGCTCGGTCGATCGCACGGAAAGTCCAGTTCGAACTCTGTGCGATGCTTCCGAGATCGGGGCCTCGATCCAAAAGAATTAGATGAATGCAGGGACGGTTCGGGAGAACTTGACCGAGTGCCCGGGAAACCGAGATGCTCGAGCGAGTCGGTGATCGCTCGAAAGAGCGGTCGCCCTATGGTGGATCCGGTGGAGGGCCTCGAGCTGGCGCGTTTTGTGGTGTTCTTTCATAATTCTTGGTTTATTTTTTCGTTCTGCCACGTTTCTCGCTGTTTGCGAGCTCGACCTCCCTCCTTGCTCGCTGACTGCTTCCCACCCAGCTGGGGATATAAATCAGGCATGTGGTGTCGGACGTGACCAGAAATGTGAGCAAAGCAAGAAGGAGTGCTGTACACTTGCTCGCTGGTGTTCCCGGTTCTCTGTTCCCTCCTCTCCTGTCGGTAGTCCTGCCGAGCTCGCTGACTCGAAACCTAGGGGGTAGTTTGCAGCCTGCATGCTCGCTCCGTTAGTCGGTCGGTCGGTCGGCGGCGGCGGGAGTTTCCAAAATAAAAAACAGCTCGCCAAGAGTGGAATGCCTTGTCTTCGTCGCTTGCGCTGCACATTCGTCCACGAACAGGAACTGATTCACGCTCCGGCAGCTGCGAAGATGTCTTTGTGCTGTTCGTTAGACGGGCGGAACCTTCATCACTCCGGTGTACATGTATCGTACCCTACATCGGATACATCACATGACTGGGAGCTCGACGTCGCCGTTGTAGTCAATTCACTCTCACTTTCGGGCAAGGAGTCAGTTCATCATTCGCAGATTTGTGTTCTCGTAGATCTACCGCAGGTCCCGCAAAAGTGAGAAAAGGAGCAAAAATCTTTTAGGCTCGGAATCTAGAAGTGATCCCGTGGAGCTATGGATGTTGCCGGGGTGAAGGCTAGCGAATCGCGAGAAGGCGAACCATGGTCTCTGGTAGACAGTTGTATTTTGAACAAATGCGCTTCTCTTCCCGCAGGATAGATAGGCGCCGTTTATCGCCAACTCCGATCGAGGTCGAAGAGGCTCGTTGCCATGAACAGATTGCGAGCGTTTTGCGTCCCTGAGCGGAACGTTGTTCACAGGCCGAATGTTTTTGCGCATTCTGTGGAAAGTACTTTATCATGACGAGAGGAAAAAAGTAAACAGCCGGGGAATTCATTCGGAACGCATAGTACCGAATCCGGCATAGGCGGGCTCAGACGCGAACATCGCTTCGTGATCGTGCGAAATTTTATGATCTTATGTCTCCGGACTTCTTCGTTCTTGGCGTGGAGAGCAGTCCCGCATTCTCCCCCCTCCCCCCGTCTGTCTTCTTCCCGTGCCTTCGTTCTCCTCACTGTTTTGCTTCCTCGACGGAAGACGACAGACGGTGTGTTCGGCGAAAGAGAGAAGGTTTAGACAAGGAGTCCCTCCGCTGCTTTTCTTTGCTTCTTCTTTCCCCTCATCCCTCCTCGCGTGGAGTTGCAAGGTTATTGCAGGGCTGTCAGTAAGAACTCGGGATGACCGTTTGTCTTTCGGCATCAGACTGAGCCACGGGACGACTAATCCGCGGGAAAGCGCCTTTTCCAAGTTCCTATCCTTCTTCCACTCCATCGGGGCAAGCCTCCCAACCGAAAGTTACCGAACTCCGCCTCACATGGAGAGCGGCAGAACCCAAGAAACACTCGTTTGATTGAGCGGGTGATAATCATTCGAACATCTCACCGCGCGAACATCTCGACAGCTCTCACGGTCGGCAGGGATCGAACTCGCCCACCTCGCTTATTGCTCTCATATCGATTGTTGCGGACCAGCGGGTTGAACTCGCGAGCTGCGCGAACAACGAGTCATTATGCGTCATTTGCGTCCGTCGAGATGACCCGGATCCCAGAGACTCCTTCAACAGACCGATCTGGGGAGATGAACGTTCTCAAAAGAATCATCGAAACTCTCGCTTGAGCCTTTGGAGGGGGCGAAATCGACAAGAGCTAAAAAAGAGGGCACGATCTCTTCGAGACCCGGTCGAATGCGTGATTCGGGTCCATTCTTTTTCCGTGGATTTGAAGATACAGCCGTTGCTGTTGTAGCTTCGGGGTCGAAGGCAGTTTCGGACGGGTTCAGGTCTATTTCGAAATGGTCTCGTGTTTGAATTTTGAGAAAACGCAAAGCCATCTTCTTTCTCTCGCGGGTGGCTCCGCTCTGAGGCAGAGCTCGATGTGGACTCATCAGTCTGATTCAGTTTTGTGTGTCAGAAGGAAAATTACTTTCAACCGGACCATTCCTCTAGCACCAGAACCCAGGGGTGATATACTCCAGCGACCAAGGGAACTAGCTGGTAGCATTCATCAGCTTGATGCGGGGATCCGGATTCAAGGCGACAGGGTCGTTGAGCTGGAGAACGCCGGCAATGTTAAATCAAGAGTGAATATCAGCGAAAGGTTCCTCCTCCGAGCTTTCTCGATGACTTCTCGTTTGATACTATACTTCGTCTGAAGCCGGAAGTGTGACAGTGCGGCTACTCGGATGCTGATTCGGAGGTTCTCGCGGAGGGGCGGACCGTGACCAAGTGTCGCCCGGGGCGGCGAGAAACATTGCCGCCCCTCATTCAAGTTTGCTCGATCACTATCAAACAAGGTGATACAGTGATATGGGTCGGTCTCTGCCTCTGATGCGGGAAGTGCCATCAACGCATTCCGTCAAAACACTTGAGAAAGGCACATAAAATAGTTCAGATGTTGGGTCAACATAACTGAACGCTGAGTGGCTGAAAGAATGGCAGATTCCGGTCGGTTGACTGTTCGTGGATATGAATGTTTACCATATACTAGCCAGCCTTGGGCCGACTACGCCGGCTGGCCCGTCCCTTGCTTCGGGAGTTTAGTGGTGACAGACCGACATTGCCTTCCATGTAGTGTCACAAGAGCTTGAGGAGTGGCCACCGATTCTCGCTAGCATATTATCGGGGCGGTTCGCCTCATCGTTGAGATTCATATCCCGGTCATACATGTGAGCAAACACAATCTGGCAGTTCTTGGCCAGTAGGTAAAGCATGGACAGACCCACCGCGGATTCACCTATCTAGACTCCGAGGAGTTGTGAGATCGACGCCGGAGCCACCTCCTAAGACTCGCGAAAATATGAACAGATCGATCCCGGAACCACCTCTTTAGGCTCCGAGAAGTATGGACAGATCGACCCCGGAATCATCTCCCGAGGCTCCAAGAAGTGTGCTGAGATACATCCCGGTACCCTCTTTTTTTTTATGTCCGCCCCTGTGAACCGTCCGACAACATGCCGTTGGTTCCACGTCGATCCGATCAATATCGGAGAAGTTCATTGAGGACAAACAAACAAACCGCACCAGGACTCCTATATGTATAGATATAGAGACATGTTACCGGATACGATCCCTTATTGCGCCTCGTGTTCACTGATCTCAAGATGCGGTGCTGAAAATACCAGAGCATCGTAATGAGGCCCCCGAAGGTTGCCGCCTAGTGCTGACCGCCCCCCTTGCCCCCTGGGCGGATAACCTCTGCTCTCACAAATGATGCGTTTACGGAACAGAGCCGACTCTGCAACCGGCAAGTGAGAACAAGAGCGATTTTGGTGGTACGTAATGATTATGAAAGAGTTCGTTTTGATTTTTATTTACAGCATGATAACAAAGCCTAGATTGCGTACCATAGGCCCTAAATAAATATCATGTTAACTTACAAGGAAGAAGATAAATTCACTTTCTCAAGTCAGTCAGTATACAGTGGATCTTTACATATAGGGCTTCCTACAAATGACACCCTTCTGACGCGATCGAGCTCTCGTCTGAGACAAGAGTAAGGCCGAAGAAAATTCTAGAGAAATCAAGCATAATTCCCTTGATTTTGATCGGTGGTAATATGGAACTCGTTGGCTCTCCGCTTGAGCGATTCCGACCAGAACCTCCGAGATCCTTTCATGAGCAGCTTGATGGAAAGAAAACACCATTCAACCTTATCGAGAATCGAAGGGATAGAATTCAAGAGCGAAGCAAGGTGTCAACGATCGATAAAACACAGGCGTACGAATTTGAGACCATTTTCCGAATCGATTGATCTATCGCTGATTTCGGGCGATCAATCGGCTCTCTTTCCAGCTCCGATCAGAGTATAGGGTTTCTCATTTTTGATTTTTTCATTTCCCATTCAGTCGCACACATTCTGAGCGTTCTCCACGTGACTTCGGAGGATACTTCGGAACGATCTTCGTTGAAATGAGCAACAAAAGTCCTCGGCTTCTTCGTGAGAGAGAGAGAGCCCCAACAGCCCAAGGACCAGTAAATGCGATTTCGGCTCTGTCTAGTTTCGCTGTCCCAGGGGAGGATCTTACGAAGACCGTGTCACCACATACATTCATCTGAATACTGTACACGTCTTAGCCTCGAAATTATACTTTACATTCACCGTTGCTCCCGAAACGGAGGCTTACATCGTTATATTTGAGTTGACTGAGGTCTGATGCCGGAGCGCGGACTCTGCGTACGCTTCTGAGATGCGGTTGCTGCGCCGTCGTCATCCTCTGTTGATTTGGTTTTGGCTCAACTTGTTGAGGCATGTTTCAACATCGTCTGCGACGGCTCTGTTAGTGTATTCCGCTCTTGTCGTCGCCATCGTCGCTTGTGTTGCTGCTGCTTTCGTTTATCCGGCGTGTCCTGCTCGAGGGCTTGACTAGCATTCGAACTCGGAGGAGCTGATGACACCGTTGAGATCCTTCATGAGCCCCTCGAGATTCGCCATCTGAGCATCGAGCTCCTCGTTGAAGGGCGTCTGGAAATTGGTGAACTGGTCGTTCGAGTTACACCAATCGACAGTGCACAAAGAGGTTAGTTGAGGAGGTTAATCGAGTCGCAACCAACAAGGAATCGCTCCCAAGCTTGTTTAGGTTGTAGATGTGACCCTCATGCATCATACGCGAGCATTGTAGTCTGCCGAAAGCGCCGAAACGATTGAAGCGATCGATTGAGATTGATAAGTGCCCTCGGTTGCGTGCTTGATTGTGACAGATCACGCGCCCTCAATGAACGGGTCGCGACATCGAGGAGTTTTGGGCCGCGACACGACGGGTCAAGTTTCATCCTCGATGAGCGACTGCGCGAACCAGAATGGGAAACCACGGCAGCACGAGAGGTTGCGCGCCATCGTCAAGGAGAAAATCTCTGGCCTGGATTGGACAACTCCGGAGCTTTCGTCGATTAATCAAGGTTAGCCGGGTTGTGCTTGTGCCACAATTGCTGCGTTGCCTCAACCAACGAAGCAAGCCAGTCTATCAGTCGGCGAGCTCGCAATGTGCCTAACAACGCGTAAAGCGTGTTCCGTGCCCTCCCGCACGCTGCCTCGAGACTTGGTGAAGCCTGCCGGCCTAGCTGCCGTCTATTCCTCTGCACGGCCTTGCTCAAAGACAATTACGAGCATGACGCTGGTTCGCGGTTGTGAAAGCAGCCTTGAACAGTGACGAAACCGAGGATTTCCCGAAGCATGCCAATAAGATTCCACGCATTCCTAAAATGGAACAATCACCACCGCGATCTTCAAGCGAATGCGCGACGTCACGTGACGACAAAATGCCCGCCATCCGCTACGCATACGAACGAGGAAGAATCCAGTAGCAAATCGTGAAGCTCCTCAAAGCTCCTTTGAAACTGCTAGGTTGGCGGTCCCAGAAACGGCGTCTAACTTTCCGCTGCTACCCGGTGCCATCGATGCTCCCCGGCTTGAACCTCGTGTTTCCACCGACGGGTTCGATTAGAGCGTAACATGCGCGATCGGGCTCAGAACATGCTCGGAGGGCAACTCGACAAACGACGGGGGACGGTAGGAGTTTGAGCCCGAGTGCTAAAGATCCGACGACTGAGACTCATGCGCGAAACGTTGAGGCAAGGGAGACAGACCGGAGGAGCCGAAATCGAGCGGTGACTACTTACGTTGAGATCCTCTCCCGCCCGGAGGCCTGCGTTGGGAATGACGACCCGCTTCACGCTGTTCTGTCCACCTTTCTGCGGGCTTGAACCATGCAACGCTGAAGGTTGGGGTCGCACCACTGGAACAACGCTAATGTTTAGAAGGAATCGCAGTGATAATGGAGGTAGCTTGCCGCGAACGAGCCTTTTCTGCATCACCAACTGCTCGGTCGAGTGTGCGATGGTCACTTGAGCGTTCGATCGACATCGAGTCGTTCCGTTCTCGTGCGGAAGGCTCTCCGCTAAATATTGACAAGCTCCGTTTGTTTTCTTTCTCGGGCTGCGCATGGCGTATCCGGCCTTCACTGAAGTTCGCGATAATCGCGTCTGCCCTCAGCTTTGACCTGCTTCAAGCTGTGAGAGCAGGGAACAGCGCCGAATCGGTCAGGAAGCGCTCGAGCGAACTTACCGACGTGCTTCGGGGGCGGGGGAGTTGAGGAACCTCCCTGTCCGGAAGAAGGCACACTAAAGCTCCGCATCTGGTTCAAGCCTGGTCCCTGAACGCTCGCTCTCTGCTGTCTCCCGATGGTATCGTAACCAGCTGAGAAAAAACGGAAAAAATGTCAGTTGACGAGAGGGGTGAATCGAACCTCGAACTGGATCCCCGTGACTGCTCCGTCCAGCGGAAAGTGCCATTGTGACGGAAGACGTCGTATTCGGGGAATGCACGGAGAGATTCGCTCACCCATTATGTGTGTAGGCGGCGGAGGCGGAGGCGGCTGATGTTGTTGAGCCATCGTAGCAGCCGCGGCCGCGTTCGCAGCCAATAGTGCCGACGTGTACGAGGGCACCTGATTAGAGGGAATACCCGCCATGGACTGCAATGACGGCAACGGCGGAACCACCGCTTCATAAGTTGAGCTCGGCATCGGATGATGACGCTGAAACGAATGTTAGAAGCAAACACGTTAACAAATCACCCTTACCCAGCATTTAGCTTGGTGGACGCTTCGTCGGGCGAGTTCTGCTCGCTGCTTCATTTCAACCTACCGAAAGAGTTGTCAGCCCGTCGATATGATGAGGCATGTCCATCATCATATGAGCGCGAGGCCCTGTGGAATATTGGTTGCTCGTTCTATGATGGTAGGGCCGACCGAGAGTTGCGGAACTTCCAGGCTCGATCGTGGGCGCTAATGGAACAGGACATTTTGTTGAGAGATCTCAAACTTCACTGCTCCCGTGAGGAATTTCGAATCGACGGCCTTGCGCAGGAAATCGATCAGCCGGAGTTATCGTGCCACGTGATGAGTTCGGCACCATACGACGGTGTACCGCGCTGTTCGATTCAGGCAACATGCAGAGCATGATGGAAAGATCAAAACCACAACGATCGAGGGACTCTGAACCGAACGTCAACACCAACAAGAGCACCAGCCCGAATTCGGAGCACAGCCTGCCTGCGATCGGGTTCCAAGACTCGCTTCACTCAAAATGGGTGCCGGCGTTCCGAGACGGTCCCGTATCGATCGTTCCGGGAACTCCGGCCATCGGGAAAATCACAGCAAAAAAACGACGACAAAAAAGTCCAGCACGGCCTGTAGCAAACTGGATCACGGGGTCGGTTGGTCTATCGAGCAATCTATCAATCCAGGACGAAAACTTACAAGAATAAAGCAGAGGTTTCAAGGCGGGATCTACCGACGTCGGTCTCGAGGGATACTTTGGCAAGAGTGGACGATCTGTCCGGCAACTGCTCCCGCCGTCACTCGCTCCGGAATCTAAAGTCGCCAGGATACGTCATGCAAATTATTCGGAAAACACTCAACTAGCACTTCAGACTTAGAACGGTCCTTCTCGGAGTATCGAAAAGACTCGGAACAGAAAAAATGAACGATATTCCCCCCGGAGGAAGACAATCCGTGCAACAGACAGTCAGCGATACTCACCCATATACAGCGACTTATTCTTGTCCAGGGTTCCCATGTAATGATCTTCGATCGATGATACGTCTTGAGAGTTTCGTTTCGAGGAAACTCCATCAGGCAGATCGCCCTTACAATTTTTCAGTTCCATTTGTTCGTGATGAATCCAGAGATCAGGTGGTTTCTCATCACCGATGGAAGTCGTTCCAGCGACCATCTGCACAGGGACGGAAGTAACGAAAAAACAATCATTGTGGTGCAACAGTTTCGAGGAGCCAAGATATCTCCTGGGAGGGAGCCAGCGAGCCAGGAGATCCGTCTCCATGTATCGACGTGATCGCTGGCGCGTCTCCTGCGGCCGCGACCTCCGGGAAACGGGGTATCAGGCGTGTCGGACGGCTCACCTTGGTCGCCTTGTCTTTGCGGGCGCTCCGAGTCGTGGTCTTCTTCTTCCGGCAAGCCATGACACAAAGTGTCACGAACAAGAGCAGGAGAACGATTCCCACGCCAGCTCCAATGAGAACCACTAGACTCGATGTCAACAGGCTCTCTGTAAATCGATAGTTTTTTATGCTCCAAAAGTCTCTTGCGGAGGACCGGTGAGATTCATTACGCGTGGCCGTCATTCAATTACTCAAAGCGTTCGTCCGCCTCACTCGATAAGGCCGTCGAGTTTAGTCGTTCTTGAAATTCGCAATTCAAGCTATAAAAGTGCAAGATCTTCCAAAACGAGGTGATGATGCGGATGAACACAGAGGGCATAGTAAAACCAAACATTAAGAAGTGTTTTCGCTCGAAACTCTCACCAGACCAAGTCGTCTCGGATGAGAGCAAGAAAATGAAATGGGGTCCGAAAAAATTGGGACAAACTCTCGGCAAAAATAAAGATTCTCACCCAAGGTAGGATGTGGTCCGAGAATGGTCGTCTGAAAGCCTAAGGAAAGGAAGGGTAGGGATCAATCATGAGGGATCTGACTTATTGACAAACATTCTCAAAATGTTGCTCAAGTTCGAGTAGGCCATCATCGGAAACAATGAGCTTGGAACGGCGGCGAACGGATGAATCAGTGATCGAGCTGCTGTGGGATGGTTCCTCGCCGTCAAAAGCTCATCGCCCCGAGAGATGACCGGTCGAACTTTTCATTTTGATTGAAACAGCCAAGGAATGATTCATGGAATAAACGTGCAAGCGAGTTTTTCGAGGTAGATAATTCGATCGGCGCACTTTTCCCTGTATGGTGGGTCGCTTCTTCCGACAATGGGCCGTAACCCTTCGAGTTCCGAGCCTGGATCTTGAAATAGTACACTGCGTCCGAGCTCAGCCCAGAAATCGATGTCGTGAGCTTGTCTCCCGAGACGGTCTCCACGTTCCACTCTCGTTCTTTCAGGCCGGGATTCGTGGTGTAGACGATCGTGTAACCTTCAACGGCACAAACTCGACTTAGGAACTTGTCGATTCGAGTTTCCAAGCCCCGGAGCTCCCCGAACAGTGTTCTTATGACTCTCCGCTGAACGACACTCATCGAAAACTACTCTCGGACGATGCTTGCTCGGGTGGGGCCATATTTGATTTTTTCCCGTGGCACCCAACAAGCGGCTCTACAAGTCGAGTGACCCACCGGCCGGTCGGTTGGCTAACCGAGCACCATTCATCAGTGTCAACAACGCGTGAAACACCACCACCGTACGATTTGTCGTTTCACGGCGGCGGTGGTTATGGCGATGAAAGATGTTGAAGAGACGTCAGACTCCCAACTCGATGGTGGCCTCTTTGATGAAAGTTCGTCAGAGCTACGAGAACGAAACTCACCCGTGATGATTCCATTGCTCAGTTTTGGCGGTCCCCAGTGCAATGTCACGGACCCCGGTTCGGAGTCCTCGTCGACGGTGAAGTCTCTGGGAGCACTCTCAGGCGATGCTTCTTGGGTCGTGTTGAACACCGCCATGCTGTAGGCACTTTCGCGACGTGTGCGATGGACCACCTTCAAAGAATGGCAAAACGAGCAAGTTTTTAATTGGATTTTATCTCAGGGCAAAGCTCGGAGTCGCCTTAACTCTCGCACCCGCCTGCCCTCACGTCGACGTGAAAAGCGCACGCACTCCAAACTTCCGCCGCCACCTCGACGAAGGAGCATCACGGGCCTCGTTCTCGAAAAGTCTCACGGGATTGTTTTTTACAGCGACTCAATTATGGAAGTTTTGCTTCCAGCAACGAAATCCCTCGTCAATTTTTGAACGCTCGGCTCTGCGACCGTCACTGTTGTTGGAGCAACGCCCCCGAACGTTCCCTCCGAAGGCGTTCGCGCCATTAAACTCAGCCAGTGATTCTACGGAGTCTTGCCCATCCGTACATTCCGATCCCTGCGAAGACCGGGAGGAGCGCTCCGATATATCAGGAAAGACAGGCGTGGGCTCAGAAACCTCTCAACCAGTCCGTTTTCGGATGGCATTCAGTGTTTCCTCGTGAACGGACCTATTCTCAGAGAAGCTCGTTTCAGGCGATCACTGACCTTTACAGCGAACTCGTATTGTGTGAAGGGCTTCAAGTCGTCGAGCATGCAGTTGAGTTGCGTGGAGTTGGCATACTTGTACTTCGGGGAACTCGAGGCCTTGTAGCGGACCTGGTAGTGACGATTTCCTGTTTGCCCCGAGGGCAGGGTGGTATCTGTCCAGAAGAGCACCACAGTTGTTGGAGACAGGACCAGAGCTGCAACACAATTTCGAACTCTCATTTCGCGCTGGAACTGTCGGCTGGATCCCTGTTGTTCGTTTGTCTTTTGTTTCGCGGCCTGGACGCCTGGATTGTTTCCGAGACGGAACCGAACCCTTGTGACCGTCGGAAAAAGATGAGGATTCATTTACCTGTCAGACCAACAGGTGGAACGAGTGCGGGTTGAGTTGGTGTCGATTCTCGCAAGGTTTTCACCGTGTCCTGCAGGGGCTGTCCTTCTCCGATCCGGTTGTAGGCTCGGACACTGATCACGTACTCCGTCATTGGTTCTGCGGCCACATCACACCGTTAGTCGCGCCCGACCACAGGCTGAGAAACGATATCGGGCACGAAGACCGGGAGCGTCATGAGGACGAATCTCCCGCCCGGAAGCTACTCACGCAAATCGCCTATTGTGAATACTCGTTGAGCCCCCTCGATCGTTTTCGTGTAGAGATCCGGAACTCCGGGGCCCCACCCGATGCGATATCCTCGAACCATGATATTCGTATTGCGCGGAGGGAACCATCCGATTGTTAAACTGCGGGCAGCCGGCTTCGCTTTCAGACCCGTCGGTTGGCCAGGCACGTTATTCTCTGCGAAGAACACGAGTGAATATGAAGTAAGGTAAGCTATTAAAAGTTGACGCTCGTATGCATCGTTTCTTCTATGCACCGCGGCTGCTCCGAGCGAGCGAGCGAATCACTTTTCCACCCACCACTCACATCTGACCCAACTCACCCGACTGAGAGTGGAACTTCTAGTGAGGAATCCCCACCTCGCAACTCAACTCACCTTCGAGATCCGTGAGGTAGTTGTCTGTCGAGAACCATTCCGTGGCAGGGCCGGTCCCGTTGACGGTTAGGGCAGCTATTTTCACCAGGTACGTCTCGCCTTTCGAGAGGTTGTCGATCGTGTACGATCGATGGTTTCCGTCGGTTGTGATGATTTCGCCCTTGCGACTGCTTTGTTTGTATCGAATTTTGTAGCCGGTGATGATCCCGTTCCGGTGCTCCACCGGTGGAGGCTCCCAGCGGACGATCAGCGAAGTTCCTCCGACCTTCTCCAGCGTGACGTTCTGAGGCGTCTCTGAGGGAACTGGGAACGGAATGAGAACATCGCATTCTTGCTTTCAAACCGCTCTCGGAGCCGACGACTCTGGATTCGAAGCCAACGGGAAATCTCGCATGAAGTACGGGGAGAAGTTCACTTACTGTCGGAGAATGTCTTCGCCACAACTTCTGAAGAAGCGACTCCGGTCCCGTTCTGAGTCACAGCATTGACCCAGATAGTGTACTCAGTGAATGTGTCCAGGTTGTCGATAGTGGTCGACGTCGACCAGCTGCTGACTTTCTGCTCCTCGTGAGCGAAACTCGAAGTGCTGATCTCCTGATAGTAAACTTCATACTGGACTCTTGTTTTCGGCGGGAGATTGATCGGTGGTTCCCAGCCGACTTCTACAGCTTTCACCGATACAGGGTTCGCTCTCACGTTCAAGGGAGGGCCCAAAACATTGTTCGCGATGTCGGCGTTCGTTTCAACAACTATAGCATCCGAAGATTCTCCCAGGCCGTGCGCCGAGTCCACGGCTACGACTCTGAACGAGTATTTCGTGGAAGGCTTCAGATTCTTGATGATGATTTCGTCTCGCTTGTGTTGCGTTGTGTTCTGAACGCGTTCTCTGCTCGAGCCTTCGGTTTTATAGAAAACCGTGTAGGCCGTGATACCTGCAGTGAAGTGATCCCGTCTCATCATCGTGTTTTCGTTTGTTCGTTTGTGGAATCAAACGGGCGAAGCCCGATCTATCCAGGAAGAGCTCAATCACAGATCGCAGACTTCGCAAGAAAGCCAGGCGAGATTCGACAAGGAAAGTGTTCACTAGTTCAGAGTTTCCGGAGGATACATCCGGGGAAACCACACAGTCGGGCCCGAGAATACTCCCCGAGGGGAAGAGGTTCCGATCCGTCGAACAATACAGGTCCAAGGGAGTTTAAACGATATGTCAGGCAGGATAGAATGCAGTACGCTACAGTGGACACCATGGTGCCTCGGGCGAGCTGATCTAATGGTTCGGAAAGCAAAGAGGTAATTATCCGGACTGTGTGGAAAAGTTCCTCGAATTCCCGCAGTGTCGCCGGGGAATAAGAACCGCTGAGGGACGAGTGAGAAATACGAATTGTGTACGCGTCACGATGTTTCCTGCGGAACTTCGCACGCGGAGGAATCCTGAACAGGGTCGACCATGCGGTACTGTGCTCGAGAGTGATTTGAAACTGGATCCCCAGACTGTGAGATTCCTTCGAGGAGAGCTCCAAGCGTGGCAGATTTGCGAGAAAACACTAGAAGAAGGTCTGGAGGCAGACGTCGAGGGTGTAACTCTGTCGAATTTACTTACTGTCGGCGTTGTGCTGAGGAGGTTGCCAGGACAGGGAAATGATGTTGGCAGTGACCACGCGAGCTGTCAGACCTTGTGGCGCTGAAGGTGCTTCTTTGGCGTTGCTCCGCGCTCCTGAGGTTTGCGACAGAGCGGAAAGTGGCATGGAGGCTGTTTGTTAGTAGAGAGACGAGACAGAAGAGGCAAGAGCAGAGGAGACAGAACCGAAACAGTGGTGTGAGTAACGAAATCAAGGGCCGAGAATCAAAGCGAACAAATGCAGTACCAGAAGCGGTGTCGAGGGCAGAATTGTAATAGACAGCGTAAAGTGAAAACAAGGCGAAGAAAGACGAAGAAACAGGAGAAGAACGGAGGAATAACAAAATCATCGCGTAAGTATTGGAGCCAATCGGCATCGCGGTGGTAGCTGCCGCTACAACTCGTCAAATGAGAAGTAATGAGACAGCTGCGAAAGCTCGCCATCTACAGCTTTCTGATGAGCAGCAGATCCGCAACAGCAGAACTGTTGTCGCGCAGAAACATGATAAATGTATAACTGGCGAGCGAGCGAACGAAAGGATGAAATGGAGAGTGAACTAATTGATACGACGACAAACGGATCATACGACAACCCGCGAAAAAAAAAAATGACGTCGGGACTGCTCTACCGGACTCACCCTTATCGAGAATGACGAGTTGAGCTGAGGCTTGCGCTGTACCCGCCTGGTTGGAAGCCACGCACTGGTACACGCCCCGGTCGTTGTGCACACTCCCGAGTATACGAAGATCGTGTCCTCTGACTAATTGGAAATAGCCTGTATAGACTACGGTATCACCATTTTTGAACCATTCTACTTTGGGTTCCGGAACTCCAAAGGCGTCGCATTCAAACAACGCGTCCTCTTTCTCGCGGACGGCTTGATGCTGCGGCTTTGAGCGGAATGTCGGAGGCACTGCAATTCAAGAATGGGGCTATTAATATTTCGGTGCAATCGTTTCTCACTTTACAGGCTCACTGCCGGTTTATTCGTCACTCGGACGGCAGTCTCTCTGTAGACGTTGCTTTGACTCGCCATAAGTCAGCCGGTCTCAGAAGGGATCGCGCACCCTCGTCTGTGTGTTTGTCGGTGAGTGCCCGTGTGTCATGTCTCCTCGTGAAAGATGAAGCTGGGACCCATCCGCAGCGCTAGCAGCCAACCGACCGACCCAGCCACCGAGTGGTGGGCCGGCACGCATCGGCTCCCCAGCCCACAAAACGTATTTTAATGGAACAACCCGTGCTGTCGTTCCTTCCGAGCAAAGAATAATGAAGATGTCATCAAACGACCCTGGGGGCGAGGCAGGCTGATAGAGGAGGTACAGGAGGGGGGGGGGAAGAGTTCTCGGCTTGTTTGAAAAAGTTGTCCTCACCTAGCACTGTCAGCGTAGCACTGGCATCGAGGGAATCTTCTTTGTTTTCCGCGCGACACATGTAGCTTCCTGCATCCTGAGATTGAACGTTCTCAATCTGCAGACTGCCTACGCCTACCACACGGAAGCGGCTGTCGAGATTACTAGAATGTCCCACCAGAACAGTACGTTAGCGCCAAATCGAGCCGTTCGTTATCTAGGCTCGGCATGGGAGAAAAGACCTCGAGGGCCAGGAACGTGGAATGGAATGAAAGCGCGCGCGGAACCCCGGAGTTACCTCATATCTATGCTGGCACCGTCTTTGAGCCATGAGATCTGTGGTCGAGGATGTCCATTGGCGGCGCAGTCGAGGGTCACGCGATCCCCCTTGACTGCGCGCACCTGAGAAGGTTGAGCGACGAACACTGGAGGGCTCAATTGACGCCGGTCTCCATCGCTGGTCCCTGAGTGTGAAGAAGGGGGGATGACACGGAGGTAGCCGACTACGCTCAGGCGGACCTGTTCGAAAAACGCGTGCTTCGTTAATGGGAAATCCACATTCAAACTCTTCCGTCGAATTCGCATCCATCGGTGGGGGCGTTGAGAAAATCCATTGCAGCAACGAGGACGAACGCGCAGACGCATCGGAGATGCCGGCGAGGAGGTGCAACGAAAGCGCTCCAGGCGCCCCCCTGGTGCGATACGTACCTTGTCGCCGGTGGTGACTTGGCACTGATAAGGCCCCTCATCAGCTGAGTTCAGGGCGTCGATCTCCAAAGCGCCTGAGGGCAGTTGGACCATCTTGAGCGGGTCAAGTCGAAGAGGAGCTCCGTTTCTCAGCCAGGTGACTCTTGGTCGAGCCGTCCTGGCCGAGGAGACTGAGCATGGGAAAAATGCTGTCTGGCCTGCATATAGGCTCAGGTTGCGAGGTTGCTCCTCGAAGGTAGGAATTGCTGGAACAAGAGTGGAAAACAGAACTGTTTGAGTGAGAGGCTGCGACCGTTGAGATCGTATCGAGTTACACGAGTTGACGCCACGGCGTTCGCTGCCGCTGCGACCGACTCACCGAGCGAGAGAGAGAGAGAGGGAGAGGGGGAACAGAAAAAGCGACAAATCAGCCTCCACGTCAACAACTTTTGATGGAAAGCGACACAACACTGAGAACCAGTGCTCGCTCCTTTCTTCCCCCACTCCCAGCGGAAAGAAACCAACGACTCGGAACAACGTTGCGGAAGAGAAACAGACGCCACCAAACAAATTTCCTTTGCGCTCCGCGGCGACAGATCGACGATCAAATGCAGCCGCCATGCAGAAGAAACGAATCGAATATCGTTACTGAACACAATGATTCGTCTTGTTCTCTCGTCTTTCTGAGCCCATCTTTTCGCGTCGGGTTTCTCGTCACCATATTCCACCCAACCCGTTACGTCGTCTCGTCGGTCGCGCGGGGATGAAAGCGAAAGTAATACCGGAGAGATGGGATTTAGCGGCTCGCTCTCGTTTCCCGTTTCTCCCACCCCATGCCAGGTTCTCAGAATGCTGAATGCGAAATGGACTCACAATAAGTTATATCGAGTCTAGCGGGTCTACTGATTATAGTTCCCACGTCTGGCAACGTTGCCAGACATTGGTAGACGCCTTCATCCGTCAGCGAACCCCTCCGCTGAACCGAGTTTATATACAATGATCCGTTCGAGTGAAGCCGGTGCCGTTTTTCATCCAGCTCCACCGCAGAGCCGTCCTTCCGCCACCTGCAAAAGGAATCGGATATTTCAATCGTTATCAGCACCAGAGCCGCATTTCTCAAACTTTTCGTATGTTTCTGTCCTGAGAGGTCGATTCTCGCTTCGCCGTTCAGAGAATCGCTTTCTAATTCCATCAGGTCCGGGTCTGGAATTCTATCAAACAACACCATCTCGATCCGAGATGACGTTATCGCAGATAATCCGATTTTTCGCACGGCGCCGCTGCCACAGAAACCGGAGAAAGCTCATCGAGAGAATTGTGGAAGCCTTATCGAGCAGGTTCTCCGCGAGAGGCTTCTCGCCGACTCGGAATTCGGGAGGACCTGTCTAGCACTGTTTTCCTTGTGGGAAGCAAAACTTTTCATTTGCGCGCAAGCACCCATCGTTTTTAGGCTATCATGCTTAGGAGTACAGACGAAACGAATCTCCGGAGGACTCGCGACCAAATGAAACTAGGAGGGTCTGCGACCCCTGTTGATGACAAAAAGGGACACCGTGGTGCCCGGAAATATTGCCGGTCAGCTCGGGCACTTGGTCAAGAATCAGTGTCGTCTGGGACGTGAGTTCGTTTATCCCTCCATTACTCCACATCGACGCTGAACCGACCGAGCGGTCGTCGGTAACTGGTAGCAGGAAGACGCCGGTGCTCAGGGAGAGATCGGATGCTATGTGCGGCGGAGCGGGCTAGCCACTGATAAATAGTCCGTGCGATTCAATCCGTCATCATGCTCCGTTCCTTTCGAAGCAAGCCTCCTATTAACCCAGATGCATACAGGACTGGGAATATATGATGACCATCATCCGGAGGAGCGGCTGCATCGTCGGGCACGGTCCCAAGAAAACCCTGCGTCAGATTCTGGGAGTTCGGAGGACGAACAACGCAATATCCGGTAACGCAATCGTCCCGCAGAAATCATCATCGAGGACTTCGCTCTGGCGTACAGATCGTTCATCCGGAGTTGAAGTTCAACTTTCGCAGAAGAGAACTCCTGATGTTGTACATACCTGATCTGAGGTTGACCGATGCTGGGACTCGAGAACGCTCCACAATGCAACACAACCGGCGCATTCTCAGCTACGGCCGAGTCCGATGGCTCTTCGCTGAATCCTAATTCCGCAAACGTCGGAGAGGTCGCCGCTGGAAGTTGAAACAAAATTTCTTTATCAGTCATCATGTCCTGCGCTCAGACCGAGGATTAGAGATCACAAACTATTCAACTTGAATGAAGACGACTCCACAGGCTCGGCGGTCATTCCGGGCTCTCGTATTTGAGCCTCACATCTCTTATCTTGATTGAAAGCAAATGAAGACATGTTGAGATGGAAGTTGACGGAAGGGATCCGAGCTCAACGAAGTTTACGCAATCCAGTCCCCAGGCTCGAATAAGTTCGGCCAACGGGCTGTGCACTCCCACGAGACAATGGTCGTATGTGCTTGCGTGTATGTTGATGCTGCTTTCGTTACTAGATATATGTAGTTGCAAAAGTTGTAGACGTGGCAACTTGTTTGCTCTCTGAGACTAGATCGCCGTCGGTACGCCCGCCTTATTCACTCGTGTTGGAGAGGACCGCTCCAAAGAAGAAGTTTCTCCCCACCGACTGCACTCAGCAAGCGCTAAAGCGACAAGGGAAACGCCCGCCGCCAGACGAGAAATGAAGATTCTCATGAATATTCACTGGCCGGTATGGCGGAAATTGTACAAGCATCGCTCGCTCCTGCCTCGGCAGCGAGAAGCCTCCTGTTTTGACGGCGACGTTGCTCTCTTTCGGCGCGACGCCGGCATCCAATCGCCTCGCATACCAGGATCATCACGGAAATCATCATCATTCTCATTGGGACCATTATGCGCGGCACTTGAAGAAGGAGAACACGTCGTATGAAAACGTTGGGGAACGAGATCGCCGGCCAGACTCAGAAACCAGACCCGTGTTTCCGTCCGTTGAAGTCATAACAGCGTCGAGGCATAGGAGTGCCGGCGGGAAGCTAACCCACTGTCGTACAGCCGAGGATCGGGCGGAGGTTGGGCGAACGACGCCTGGACCGGACGAAGTTCAGCATAGCCCCCCTTGCGCTGTTCCATCTAACGACGACGACGACGCGCAACGACGATACGAGGGCTCAACCCATAAAATGTAACAATACCCTTAGGCTTTCGATGTCTCCTCCTCGCAATTTCTCCACGTGCGAGTGTGTGTTGTGATGTTGTTACTCCCCCAGTGTAGCCTGTGTAATTGCTCAGCTTCAGCAGCCCAAGCAGGAGCAAGAACAAGCGTATTGTCCGGCCGCTACTACTACTTACGAGGGAGGCGACCAGTAAAAGAACAGAGGGAAAAAAAGACGACATCAACACACGACTCTCACTCGAACAAGCCCACGGAGCAATAATGACGGAATCGATACTCATACCGCTCATTCGAACGTCAGTACGTGTCGATGCGACACGCAAAGTCGGATGAGTGAAGCTGATCCTAAGAAATGCGATCGACTGCGTTTCGCGTTTTCGAGTTCTGGAGAAGTGAAAGTTTTCCGTTCGTGTCCGTCACCCCGTGATGCTCAGCATGGGAAACTCGTTGATGAATTGTCCCAACAAGCAAACATGGAGTTCTTTTTTTTGCCGAACAGCGAATTACCCGAGTCGGAGTTGAAGTTTCGACGGTGACGGAAGCGTCGATGGGGATATTGCGAAACAAATGACAAACAAAAAGCCCAGTGATGGATCGTACCGCGCTTCCTGATCCTTCCAAATGGTAACATCGCTTGCTCTTGACCACCGAGACGAGCTAGCGGCAGAGCGACCAGACATCGTAGCATGATGCCTGAGTGGAGTGGATATTCATAGCACACAGTAGACGGCGTCAACTGGACAAGAGAGCCCCCCCCCCCCCCATCGGGCCTCGCGGACATCCCCAGGCTCTGTGGTCTCCCTCGCGAAACACGACAACCTCGATCAAGATGATGGGTGCATATTTTTCTGTGGCTTCTCGCGAGCCGCGAGCATCGCCGAACGACGTCAGCGTCTCATCAACATACATACAGATCAGCAGCTTGGTCTCAAATGACCAGTTCCGCTTTCTCCCTCGTCTGGCCGCCGGTCTACGATGACATAATTCATAAATTTCATGCATTGATCGGGTATCGCTCGCGAACGATCTCGCTGCCTCAACTTGATGGCTTCTGAGATTTATTCTGCATTGGTCGAAACCTGTTTGGTGGGAGAACAGACTGATGAACTGAAGCGACTTCGAACCCTCATTCGCGAGCCGATTGAGACGCGACGACATGAAACAGTGCGTGCCCCGATGCTCATCAAAGTATCCAAAATCTGTATCTTCATGGCGCCCCACATAGGAGAAAATCAGGGCGGCACTCTTTCGAAAATTGGAGAACGACATTTTGATTCGAGAAAATATCCCCATCCACGGAGCCTGTCGATTAAACGGCTTTGGTGACATGTCGATCGACCCGCTGCGCGCCCTCATCCGATGACCGGGAACCCTGTTCCGCGACGCTCCTCGCATAGAAAGGGCTCGTCTGCGGCAACGTACGCGGAAGTACAGGAGTGATGAGCGCGGAAAACTCTCCACAGAGTCGTTTCCGCAATCATTGGTGAATTGACCGGATCATCGAGCACATTGTTCACTATACCCGACGAGAGCTCGAAGCCGCGAGAGGATCATGCTCGACATCTCGCCTGTCGTTCAGCTTCCTCCACCGACGCCATGAGAAAGATCACTATTGGACTGGCGATTGACTCGCAAGGTGCCAGGCGAACAGACACATCAGGAGTACAGACGCAACCGAAGGCGCGGAGTCCGAAAGCCTTATTCCTCTGATCGATTAGAGTGGGAAAAGAAACAGTTATCGAGCAGGAATGAAATACTTCCTCGTTTCCTCTTAATCGCTCGCTCCCCTCCACAACAGGGGCTGGGAATACGCGTGCGAGCGTTCGTCGAGTTAGACGCGACTCCGAACGAGAGCCAACGCAGCGACGGAGCCGCCGACGAGCACTCGAGCTCGCTCTACTGAACGGCTCCAATTAAAACAACCGCAGAGCGGGGCGAAAGTGTGACGAGGAAACCTTTTCCTCTTACGAGTCTTACAACGACAAAAGAAAAAACGGGGCTTGGGCTTGGGGATTAAACAGAGAAAGAGGAGCGGAGTTTGACATGCTCTACACTATCCCTCCCCCTCCTCTCCGTGCCCCTATTCTAATGCCGCTCGCCCCTCATTATTTTCCCCGTGCGACCGATGCTCTCGGAACGCGAGCTCCCCCTTCCCGCCCTGGTCCCTAGAGTGCCCCCCTCCTTCGCCATCTTCTCCTCTACTCCATCCTTCCGTTCTCCGCGCCCCTGCCTCGCGCAGCGAGAGCCCCCCGCAGTGAAGTTGTTCCGCCACCGAGTTCTTTTTATCTTCTCTCATTTCTCCGTGTTCCTGAAATTCTCTCCGAGCGTTCACAGACTCTCTCAGTCGCTTGCTCCCGGTCACCCGTCGCTGTTTCTCACTAAGAACAAAGTGCAATTAATGTTCGGGTGGGTTCATGTCGCAAGACTCCTCTCTTTAAATTGCGCGTTAACTCAAGAAGCTAACATTCCTTTCGGGAGCCCTTCAACCCGCCCCGTTCTACAAGTTTTCCCCTTCTTCGTCCCTCTCTTCACTTTCTCGGTCCCTCTCCCCCGGTCTGTCAGTTCACCGCTCCTGTGTCCCAACACCTGTTCAGGGGTCTTCCAGCTTTGTACTCGCTACATCGCGCCAACGTTCGAACGGAAAGGGACGATCGAGTTCTCGAGTTATCTCGGCCGAACGACGGCCTTTCGTTTTCGCGTAGATTTCCAAAACTTTGCCGGGAAGCTACACTCAGCGTGCGGAAGCGTCGATCGAGCACGGCTGTCACATGATTGTTGTCAAGCCGCCGCTGGATCCGGCGGCGATGCGAGGCCCGCTGTTCGACGCTTGTCCTACCTGGCCGGACAATCGGAAGCTTTGAAGAAAGGATGGGGAAAAACGTTAGAAGTGCAACGCTTCCTCTCTTCTCAGCATCATTAGCTGAGTGAGGCGGACAGCAGCGAGGGCAGCCAGAGATGATGACGCGCCGATCCATCTTCGTTCATAGGATAGACGAAGAGAGAGAGAGTTGCTGCAGGGGGTCCGCTTAAAGCATCAGCAGCACCGAGCCACTATGATCGCCTGGTCGGCAGAACCGCCGGCACCTCCGCGAGTTGGCGACTTGACTACCTCTCGCAGCTGACTATCGTCTCTGTAGACAAGCTTCTCCTCCGTGGTGTGAGATGACAGCGAGGACGACGAGCGCTCGTCCTTCCGTCTTCCCGCCGATCGGCACTTCGTCTCCTTCAGTGTGAACACACTTGAGACCAAACGTGGACGAGGCAACGATCGGACTTGAATGGCGCGATAATGGCGCCGTTATGAGAGAATCGTGGTTGATGCAGTCGCCAATAGGGCGCCCGTTCGAAAGGACGCTACCCATAGGCCCTGCTAACGGACTTTTTGGCGAGACCAATATAAGAGTAAATATCGTGAGACTTGCCGACGAACAGAGCTCTTTATTGTATGAGCCGTCACACCGACAGCCGTGTGTCGATGACAGTCAAACTTTGGAGGATGTCTCCAATACGACTCCGTCTCAGCTGACCCGGGTCTCCTCGGAGTTTCGTCGATATTCACCCGACTAGAACGCCGTCCAATGAACTGAGCGGTGATATTTGCGGCCACCAACAAATCGAGGAGGAAGAGATTGTGATTTCACGGTGACTGGAAGCCGTTCTCGAATATTGCCACGTCCGAGACTTCCGTACACTCCCGCTGAAACGAGACCGATTGCTCCGTGTTGATCGAAGCCTTGCACAAGCAGACTGTTTTCCGGGAATACTCAGGTACGCGATTCTGTCGCGACTCAGCTGAGAATGGCTTCAAATGAAGCTCCATCTGTTTCGGGCCTTTCGTTTCCTCCGCGATTCTGTTTCTTTCTTTCCTCCTCGCGTTCGCGCACTCGGAGGTGTGCGAACCCCCATCCGTAGCCCGCAAGGGCGGCGGCGGCGGCACCGGCTCCGAGTTATTCAATTGCAAATTGTCACAGATTCTGTCTGCCTGACTGCCGGCCAGGCCATCGTTCGTCTGCCTTCCTACCGCACGGAGGAAGTAGCTGTGCGACACATGTTCTTTTGAGAAAAAAGAAGGAGCAGCAGCGAAAAAAGGGAGTCAGCTACTTCCGTGACGAGTGAGGGAAGGAAAAAAACGAGGAGATACGACGCTGAGGCCGAGCGAACAACGACGACAACCGGAGCGGGGATCATTCTCATGGAAATCGAGTTCGCAGCCTTCAGCCGTGGATCCGGAGTCCTAATTACAGCTCGCGGCCGGCTGCTCGAAGGACGACTCTTTTTTCATCCGGTTTTCGCTGGTGGGCCGTGAACCAGCGGACAAACCGCGAACGATCGAGTTTTCACAGGCCACATCTCACCGCGAGTAGCCAGTCGGCTGTTCACAATCGCTCTTCGCGGATGGAGAGCAACCGGCTTCGTTCTCGACGTGGAAGTCCCATGCAGCAAAACAGGGCATTGAACTGTATTTGTCGTCGGTCGAGGTGGAAGCCGCACCCGTCGGTCTCTTCACAGTTGAGCTTGCTAAAAAAAAAATAACGGCACCAATTGAGGTCTCGCTTAGTCTAAAGACACTTGAAGAGCCCGCGTGGCTTTGACAGAGTGTGTGTTTTTGCTTCCGTGTCTCTTCTGCCGCCGCCCCGATCCTACTTTCGCCTCGTCTCATCCCCACTCCTCCCCCTCCCCGCTCGAGCTGCCATCGGACATTGGGCTATCATGGCCCACCTTACTCAACCTGGCCACTCCGCTCTCCGTGGGCGAAGCCCAGCTCGGCGAACCCAAGCCGTGGCGCGCGATAGCGCACACTCTATTTCGGCCACACGGGGCTTACCCTCGAGCCCGGATCCGGCCTGCGCGCCCCAGGTCTTTCAGTCAGTCAGTCAAACAGGGGAGCACAGACAACTGTTACCCGGAGGCTTTTTCATTAAACAAACGACAACTATGGGATAAGGGCTATCACCAAACCGGGCTGGAGGGTACGAAGCGCGAGGGTGAGTTAGTTTTTTCAGGGATAGGGGGGGGGGGGGCATATTCTTGATCACGTCGCTGTCTGTATCTCCGGTTCGAGCGCTGCCGCCCCGACCGTTTTCGAGCTCCATTCCAGCCGGCGGATGTGGCGGCCCGGGTTTTACGCCTGCTGTGTATCGGCGAGCCAACCGACTCCGCTGATGTGATTCAAAGATCTTTTCCGTCATCCGCGAGATCCTGAAGCTGTTCTTGGAGCGCCTTCTCCATCGTTCCTCCGTCGGACGAACGGGCGAGCCAGACAACAGGGATTTCAACATTCAACAGCTCTCCTTCCAGCAAGATGAAGGATAGCCCTTTCTTCCGGAACTTCGCCCCCGCTGGTTGCACGGCTGGTTCACTCTTTTCCGACCACGCAACCGTATCCGGCTTCATCCGAGTTTCTGCTTCTTCGCCCTCGGAGGCGGCCTGCTCGGAATATGTTCTGCGGTTGGCCTGGCCATCGGTTTCCAGGACGCAGGCTCTAGTCGACGGGAACGTCTTCGCGGCGTCTCCGTACGGCGAGAGTCATTGCTCCCGGCAGGAGTTTTCTTCGCCTAAAATTCATTCTTTCAGGTCGCGCTACGCTCGATAGCTCTCTGCGATGTACGAACGTGATGTTCTGCTCCCTCATGATCCGCGGAGCTCGCTGACCGCAAGAGAGGCGTAGTGTCCGATCAGAGAAGCGTGGCAACTGCTCCTGTGAATGAGTTCCTGCACGCTGCGAATGATATGCTGGACCCTTTGCGGCTCTATCAAGGACCTGCATTCACTTCTCCCCGAGTTTCCTCCAACTTGCTGATGGGGGTAGTTAATCTCCCCAGCCTGACCCAGCTCAGTCTCTGGAGATCCATGATCTCACGGAGCACGCCCTTTCGAAAAACGCAAGCTTCTCTCCGAAACTTGTCCGTCGATTCTCAGTTCCAGCCGAATATCCGAGAGCTCGGATGCTTGGAAAAGTTTGAGTTGTACGAAGCATGAAATGGAATCTTTTGCACGCCTTACCTTCGCAGAGACCGTATTCTCAAGAGTTCGGCGATTAGGGCAATGGCGAATCGGAGCTATAATGCGGGAGCAAGCGCCGCTCCCGGGCTTCCCTCGCACGGAGAGGGAATGGGCGAAAGTATCCACTTTTCAAACCGAAGCTTTCAAAACCGAGCAATATCGCTCCTCTCTTGATACCGATTGCCGGCTTGGCTGGCTTGTGGACGGAGAAGCAGAGCTCGCGGCGCAACGCAAGGCGGACTGACGTGCTTTGACCGGCCCGCCAGCTGGCCGCTGCTATGTTAGTTGGCATGCCAATCCACCTGGGCCCGTCATCGCCGTGGAAACCACGTCGACGTATCGAGCAGGCGTTAATGGGTTCCGCGGGAGCCGAAACAGCAGCTGATGTGCCCGAGCTGTCAAAAACTGTCGATCATTGGCTATTATCGCTCTAGCATCCCCTCCCCCGCCCCTCGACACCATCGGAGTCGGACGTCGACTTTGGCTAAGGAGGACGATGCCGACGGCGATAGCGTTCACTGCAAGGGATCAGACGAGCGTATCTCAAGCAGCAACTTTCGCCGATTGATTGCTTGTTCTCTCATGGATGCCTTCAGCTCCGATCAAGCGGATGCGAACCAGCCGAGTACGAACCCAGGTGAAACCGCGCGTACGCGGTTTGCGACCGCTCGAAACGGTTCGCGCGCGCTGTCCTCAAAGCACGAACGACAAAGTTTTGCCGATGGATCGCACTCGTTACGGGAAACCGCGCCATGACGCCTGCGACTCACTCTGAATCGTTCCGCTACGCCGAGGAGAAAGCGACGCTATGACGAGTGAGGTCTTGCCGTTTTTTACGCGTGTCCTCCTCTCGAAGTATTTTCGTCTGTTTTGGTTCTCTCAGGGTTCTCGCGAGGCGTTCCGACGCCCGCCCTTGTGCCCCGTCGCTGGCGTCTATTTTTGCTGGATATCTCTCATCGTTTTTTCCTCTCTTGCGGATGCGCTTCTCCCCTCCGCACCCGGAAACGGACGGAAATGATGGAATGATGAGACGACAGGCCGGGGTGAGATCCAACTCTGATCCTCAACCAAAAACCAGCGCTTCTCACTACTTCGCTGACGGTAATCAAAAAGAAATCAACTCTTCTAAACCGCCATCCTCTGTTTGGCTCTATCCGCACTTTCTCCCTCAATGCTGTTTAGGGTTTCCTTCACCCTTCTGCCTGCGCGCCCACACACGAGCTTTTCATTCCAGCGTTCTCAGGAGGCGAATCGCAAGGAACAACGCACGACCCTGGAAAACAACGCTCTCAGATCAGGGCGAGATTCAGAGCGCGAGTGATCGTGCTACGCAAGGAACCGTCTCCACCCGTTCTGGTCAACAGAATGGTATCACTACCGTAGCGCTGAGCTGGTGTTACGCGTCCCCCGCGGAACGCGCTCAAAAACCGGGAGCATTTGAAAACTCGCGCTGTGCACTCACAAGGCCGCGGCGGCCATTTGAACTCATCCAGTTGCTCCAAGGACCGGAGACCCCAAGGATGGAGCGCGGATTCTTTCATTACTAAGACCCGAACTCGTGAGAGGCGCTCGCTCAGGAAAGGAGAAGACATTGCGAAGCTCCCATGCGTGTCCGACGTCCTCTGTTTTAGTCTTGCACCAGGCGCCGTTCTGAGCGTACTGGATGATAACATGACTTCCTCGCGGAGACAATCACCTCAAATATTAGGGTATCGAAGGCGTACAGCGAGCGGACTCGCTGATAATCCGGTCGGTCACCAGCGGTGGGAATCGTTTCGATCCGGAAACGCCATCGACTTCGTTTTTGTGCTCTGCTCCTCACCCTGCCGGTATCGCCGGCAAACTTCGCTTATCGCATTTCGCTTGGAAGCTTTTGTGTCGATGCGTGGGACGAGCGTTCAACGGAAAAAAGGGCAGACAACGTTTTCCCACACCCAGGAATAGCTGAAATCCTTGCTACTTAGTTAGTGACATGCGCGAGGAATTCGCTATGCAGCACTCAGATAGTGAACAAGTCACTTCGGAGGTACCGTGCGCCTCACGAGAGCACAAACGTCCTCAGGAGCTTTGCGCGATCCACAACGACATTCGGAACAGGAGTCTAGCCAACCGTGGAAATGCAAATATCGCCCGGTAGTACGAGCATTGGACGAGCGGCCGCGGCGGTGATCTCAGCAAGATAACGTCGCGTCAGGGCGACAAGCCTTCGGTCTTCATCGAACAAACGTCGTTAGGTAGAGGCATTGTCAAGGATCAGGGAGTGTATCTGATGATCGCGTACAGAAAGCTCGGACCCATGCACCGGGACTGTATGTAGTCGCCGGCTGCGTCGGCCGCAGCTAAGAACAGCGCTTTGAGCCAAAGTTGAAATTTGATTATGGACCGTAGCAGCGCCCGCCAACTTCCCCACTATCTTTTCACTCTTGTTTCTACACATGGACATGTACTTTCGAGAAATCGGCCGGCCGGCCAGCAAGCCAGCTCCGTCAACCGACCGGGTGGTCGACCAGCCGGCTCGAGTCGACGGAAGCTAATGAAGTTAAGGTGATAGGTACCGAGTTGTGTAATTAGGAAGCGTCCACAGGCGCACGGTTCCGAACATTCATTTTTGCTCCGAAATCTTTCGTGGCGCAACCCGACGGGAATGAAGAATCCGGTTTGGAAAGGGTCAAGGCTGTCTTTGTGCTCAGAGTTGATCAAGGGGCTCCGATGACGGATAGCGGTTAAACCGAGCCTCCCGATCAGGAACGACTTTCGATTTCCAGCAGGTGTCAGAAAGTTCGGGCTCTCTGCTTGTTGAGGGAATGCAGTTTCCCGGAACTCAAAGACGACATTTGTCGATTCAAGTCATTTTTGTCCCGTGATCTTCTTTTTGAAGCCCCACCTGCGAAAGCGGTCGCCAGAACGACAGATCCACCGCGGCTTCTGAAATCGAAGGCATCGCAGCATCATCGATCGCCCAAAGATCCCCCCAAACCAAGTGATGTAAAAGCTGCAGAATATCTCGCGACGCGGAATGGTCCGGAGCTTTGCTCTGTCACTTTTGCTCACAGTGGCGCGCTTCTATTGGTAGCCGGGAAGCCTCAAAGATGAGAAATCATAATCTCTGGATCTCTGATTTTTTTCCTGCGAAGCTCGCCTTGAATGCGACTTCTTGAGGAGCGTGCTGTGCCGGGACGTATCCACGGCGCACGAGTGAGTCCAATCGGTTCTGTTGATGGTTTCAGGTAATGTCTAGCCTGCCCTCCCCCCCCCCCCTGTTTGAGCGTCAGAGCAAGCGAGTCCCAGAATGTACGAAAAGTGTCGAAAAGGACGTGCACGCGTTATTAGATTCAAAAATAGGGGTACATGCGAAAGTTGTTCCGATGACTCCGCTACGCATAAGGGGTTCCCTTCTCCTTTAGCCCTACTCGGGGCCTCCGCAAGAGGTTTGAAGGTTGGGCCCCGGTTCAGAGAGAGTTTCATTCTAACATCTCCTTGAACAGGATGGAAACCCAGAACGCCATGCACTTTGTTCCAACGTGAGTCGGTGTTTGAACGTCAGCCTGCGGGATCGCATCTAGAGCCCTCGCTCTGGCCTCACGTCTAAGACAGGGTCGGTATGGCAATCGAGCAAGTCTGCAGCGCTGAATCAGTGGTCCATCGGAAAGAGAAGGACCATGTCTGGATGCATAACATATTACGCCCGATAATCTGGGAATGGAGTGCCGTGGCGGAACCGCCCACAGGGCTTGGCGGGAGACGGAATAACTCCCCGTCACCTTAGAGCAGCCGACCAGAAAGGTAAAGTTGGTGAACCCCAGTCGTTACCTCAGGGAAGCTCTTCAGAGACGTTGAAGTACCCCTGGAGCGACGGGATCTAGCTCGAACGTGAGGATATTCAGCACGTTCTCTCAGAAGTGAATTCTTGATTTTTTTTCCCCATCAGAACCAAGTCTTCCTTAACCCGCTCCGTCACAAGGTCCAGATGTTCTGTGTTACTTTCTCCTCGGCTCTGCACTTTCGGTTTTCTCCCTTCAGTGTCCCATTCGTCACATCGTGACGTTGGAGTGAGCGACGGTGACGCGGAACGTCCGGCCAACAACTGCTTTTGCCTCCCTCAGCCATATTTCATCACGATTCCTCTTTTTCCTCTGAAGAAGTGAGAGGGATGACCCACCGATTTTGGACAAACGCTGTATCGCATCTTCCTGACTTCTCCCCTACTATCTCCGTGGTATTGCCAGTGTAAGTTCGAGTTCGAGAATTCACGTCGACGGGATGAGAGGAATCAGACGATTTGGAATGTTCTTGCCGGAAGGCTCGTGACAGTCCGTGGCGTGATGGGGTTGCGATGGAGGCGCCTCTCGGTCAGAAGTGGAACGACATCACGCGTGAGAAAACAAATCAGGTATCCGAACCGAGGAGCTTCGATGACGGATTCCGAAGCCGTTCCCGCTCGATAGCTCCGAAAATCCTCTCCTGCCCATGTCCTGTAGCTCCTCCAGCTCGCCAGGAACGCCAACTGTCCTCGGAGAGACCTTGTGGGCTCAAGGACATGATACTAAGAACCGGTGGATCGCTACAGGACTCCAGGCAGACAAACGGCCCAGAGCCGTGTCGGAGGAGCAAATTGTTATGGAGTTGTCCTCATCTAAGGTGGCTCTATCTGCAACAGACTCCCCGCGACTCTCATACTCAGAGAGTCGGTCTCTAAATATAGACCATATTACACGGTGGTACAGGGAGCAAAAATCTGCCAGCCTCACAGATACACGCTGCAACACAGACACGCTCTCACACAGACCTCTCGACGGAGCTCAACGGCAGCCGTTGATTCAGCCGGCGCTCACCGTAAACTACGTCACGTCGGCTAGCCAGTCAGCGTAGCGAGCGTTGCTCAGCAGTGTTGTACGGCTCGACGCGGGCTGGGGAACCGCCAGGTCGGCTGCTTGCTCGGGCGAACAGAGAGCCTCCTCAGCTGCTAAGAGGGGACGTGGCGGGCCTCGAACATCAAATCGCCGCGAACACAGAAGAAGCAGCTTCCGCAACAGCCCCCAGAAGTCGGTGGCAGTTTCCGCGAAAGCAGTTCCCTCGTTGTTCTCTTCAGCAGCATGGAATTCCCAGCCTGACCCGATCGCGATGCGCGTGTATGCGCAGTACCCTAAGTTGCCGAGGGTGCCGAGTTGAGCGAATTCGGTGGCGTCTTACACTCCCGAGAATGTCGACGTCCCTGCTCTCATCGAAATCGGGCGTTGATTCCGACAACACGGCCGTGGGCTCCAGCGGCTGATCGCCTCCTCGGTGGTGGCTAAGCACCGAACAGCACAGGGCAGGGAGGCAAGCAAGCAAGCGAAAATTAATGCAGAGCGTGCCCAGCTCGCATTGAGGTCTACGTTTTGCCACTAACGAAGCACTACGGCAGCTGCCGTCGCCGAAACTACGACCACTAGGACCATCATCACCTACATATTTTACCATGTTCAGGAGATATAATTCATACAACAGCAAGACACCGTAGCGTTCCGAGAGTCCGCCCGTAGCTTATACCTGTCCATTCCCGAGTGTCAAGGGTGCGAGTGTCACCGTTTTTTTTCCTTTCGCGTTCGAATTCCGGCCCCACGTCAGTGCGTCAGCGTTGCTGGCTGTCTGTTCCCAGCTCGAAAATACGGGCGCGGACTGAGAACACGAAGCGCCCTCCGTGTTTACGTTGTTTGTGTTTCTCGGCGGAACCGACGGAGCTCCCGGGGCTGAACTCACTCGGATTTTCTCGTGATCCGATGACGCACTTTCGTCACGGTCGCTGTCGGTCACCACTTTCACTCTCCTCTCGCTGATCACGGTGGGAACGATCGTCAGTCGGGATACGAGTCACGAGCACGTGTCATCTGGAGAAAGACGACAGCGGCAGCTACAGACGCAGAGTCAAGATCCAACCAATCACTAGAAAGTTGACAATCTAACAGGCCACGTTGATTCAGCGAGCTTGACAGCGAGCTGCTAGCTAGCTAGAAGTCCAGACAGCCGACCCACTTGGTCGAGCGTCGGACCGTCGCACGGACGAACAGAGTCCAGAGCCGTGTAACGAATTCAGATGAGCTCTGCCTTACTCAGATTAAAACCTCGTTTCCTTCCGGACGAGGGACGAGCGAGCGAACTCATTATATTCTCCTTGAAGCAAATCTTGATCCCCCGTATAAACCTTAGGTGTAAGGTGAAGGAATCCGCGCCGTGCGTGTGACTGTCGTCTCGCCCGCCGTGCGACGACGTTCTCATACGACCTCCCGATAGATGTTTGACGTGCACGTGTCCCGAGCGATGATTCATCTATTCTGTGGTTCCAGCCCCGTGGGGTCCCCACGTGGACGGGGTCTTCGCATTGAGTCTCGATTTGGATATTCTGGCTTGCCAGTCCTGTCCGTGAAACTCGAACGAGGCTCGCCGGATCACTCCTGTCAATCAGCGGATAGTTCCTCTCCCAGAGCGTCTCGTTGAATACCTCGAAACGGTGCCGTCATGAGTGGGTTGAGCTCGGTGGAGTCCTAGCCCTGTCCCGCGAGTCGTAACGCCCCGCCCCGTCTGGATTCCGAGCGGGCTCCCCTTTCTCCGCTACCTCAAGCTTCGCGCAGCTTCCAACGAACATGGAATCATTTTCGGGGAGGTAGCGAAATGCGGTCGCCATAAAATATGCATTCTCTCGACAGACTGAAAGAAGCGAAGGATATGAGGCAGGTCTCGCGAGCCGGTCGAGCTCAACGCTTCAGCCTATGTTCCATTGCATACATAATTTGAAAGTGGTCCGCTGCTCCTTGACCGTGATATCAGAGAGACCTTCCTCCGACAACGGCATCGAAGTGAATAAACGCCATCGACGACGGGAGGGACCCTTTCCCATGGAGTTTGTGGTCCAAGGCGGTACGGGAATAGGATGCTGGAATATGTATACGACTCGGGACGAACGGACCAAAAGGAGGAGAGATTCGAAACGCCGCGAATGCTCCAGGAAACCGGTGGTGGGTACCGGGAAGCGAAACCTCGAGGGTACCAGGGAGGGTATTCGAGATCACAGATCTGTCCGCAAGTCGAGCACCACTCCCCCTGAACCTCATGAAAGGCTCTTAAACATCGTGACGAAGTCTGAATGAGGGAATATTTCCAGTGGTGGTGATGTTAAACTCCTTCCAGGATAGGAGATCGAGCGATGATTTGCCCCACGCTCGATGGCGGTAGGAGCGGATCCGACTCTGGTTTCGATACCTCGCGCCCGACTGGCTAGTTTCGAGTTCCGCCACCACGACCAACGGCCGAGAGTGATTCGCGGAGCAGACATCTCATTGGATGAGAATGGAGAGCCTCCGGAACGGGTTCTCTCTTGAGCCTGTTCGAGGCGAAGAAAAGTCCTTGTTTACAGCGAGCCGTTGGCGTTGAGCTCCCTTGAGTGCAGACACCCGAAGTTCATGGCTCGAACCTAGCGTACGACGGTAGAGGACTGGAAACGAGTGAACTCATCGGGCCGAGCGCTCGTCCGTCCAGTGAACGGACAGCCCAGGGCGACTTCATCGGTTTTCCAACTACCGGATCCGACTTCGAGATGAGATGGCATCGCCGTGTCAGTTTCGAGTCGGAAACAGTCACCGAAAACTGGGGAGCGTCGCGGCTCAGGGAGTTCGTTGGTTCTCATAGAGCAAATCCTCCGATCGATTTATCCTCCGGCGCTGACAATGCGAGAGTCGGGAGGAATCGACGCAGAAGATCGTATCGAGGCATGGGCCGGAAACTCCTCGAATCCTCGACAACGTGCCACTCTATGAACCTGCCGCGCATCCGCCGAGAAACCTTTCAGGAGAAACTGCATTCAGGCTCACGTGGAACCTCCGAACCGAAAAATGAATTCAACCAGTATTGAAGCTCGGATGCTGAAAGATGAGTCCGGCCATTTCGCGGGAGGGCGAAGAAAGTGACGGAGGGAAGATTTAGATCAGGCCGCACTTGTGAGCATTTTGGCGAAATTGCACCCGCCTCGGCGAGAGGTGAGTAATCCGTCGTAGAAGACCAAGGCAGAAAGAAGGACGCCGTTGCTTGAAATCCTCTTTCTCTAGTCGCCTTTGACCGAAAGATTGTGAGTTTGTCCGCCGAGGAGTAAGCGCCTACGAAAGGAGTTTTTTCCTTCAATCTAATTTCGATCCTTTCGGGCCGAACACGGACGAAAAGATGGAGAAGAGGCTGAAGTTCAAAAACTTTTCGTCGCCGCGAACCCGAGCTTCACCACTCAGCGGCGCCGGGCTACGCTCCTCGTGTTGCTGTTGGTATGATCCCGAGGGAGAAGGGCTACACACGCGTTCTTCGCGATCAGCTTCCACCTGATGTAAATCAATTCAAGCCCTGGGCTTCAGTGGGCTGGCCCGGAAGATAGGCGATCACGTTCTTGAAAGCCAGATTCGACGTTGGCTCTCGGTCGTATGTCATTGACTCACCTGGAAGAAGAACAAAACTTGTTAGCCTAAACGAATCGAATCTAGCCTTGCGCAGCATCGATCACTCGACTAGAATCTCGGCTCTGTGCGACCGACCGTCAACGCTGCAAGAACCAGAGACTCAAGATAGTATCGATCCCAGAAACGCTCGAGATTCGACCTCTGAAGGATCTTCAACAGGAGTGGAACCGATGAAGAACCTTGCAGCGGATCGACCCCGAACCGAGATTCGAGGTTTTGCGTTAGTCAGCGTTCCCCTCGATACGGTCATCGACAGAATTTCGCTCGTTGTAACACCGATTTCTTCCTCGCTTTTTTGTTAAACATTGAATATAGAACAATCAAGGGAGGAATCGTCAGGCTCATGTTGCTTGAGGTTCTGGATCCTTGTGAACAGAAGGCGTCACGCTTGGAATATATTTTCTAGAGGAATCCCATTCCCATGCACCGATTTTGAAGAGATTTTCCGCGGTCCCCGTCGAGCGCTCTTGGTTCTCCTTGAAGGCAAGCTGACGAGCGAACCGCACACCTCGCAACTGGAACCGCGGGCATGAACAACTCGTGTTCCCCGGGGAAGAGCTCTGAGTCGATCTCGACGATATACTCCGAAATGCCTCCGGGCTGAGTTGATTTCATAATTACATCGAGAGGCGCTCCTTTGTTCACATTCCTTTCTTTGTGCATTTCGATGAAATCTTTGTCTGTGCGGCTCGGTCCTCGGATCTGGAGGTTTTAGTTAGTTAGGCTCCATCGAAAGCTCCAACGAACAGCTATCGCTAACTTCGAGTCGAGAATAAGCCTTGCTGTACCTCGAGGCTTCACGCGACCACTGAGCTTGCGCTCGTCACAAAGCAATGACGATTCGTAGATTGTGATAAACTCGACCCGAATGAGCGGGTCTCCCGTGAGCAGTAGCCGGCAGGCGAGTCATCACGTCAGTCGCCGGTTTCAATGAGTAATGAAATGTGTATTCGCTCCGCCACCACAATGCGCCATAAACGGTCGGTGTGTCGTCGAAATTAAATTTCGTGCAGTAGTAGGTCGGTCAGACGATCTTTCTCGGGGGAGCTCTTGAGTTTTAGGCTCGTTTGTCTGCTGGACCCCATTGTCCGGCTGGCGGTCCCGGAAGCAGGAGCCTCGAACAGAACATCCGGAGAAAGTAGGTTCTCAGGGAAGAGAACACGCTTCAACGACATCAGGGTTACGCAAACTGAACAGCCATTGTGTGTGACGCACCGACTTCATGTGGGACCTTCGAGTTGACTTAGAGAGGAGGACTCTAAGTCTTGGAGCGTGGGTCAGCGAGCAGAATCGCGTTCGGTCGTTGATCACGGACAGCGAGGGATCTGGAGAGCGATTCGAATTGACTGCTGATTATCTCCTGGATGCGAGACCCGGTGAATTCATCCGGCTCGTTGCCAGATCTTCATTCGATCGGTGAAAATAACAGATTGTGCAAGAGCCCGAACTCTTCGGACTCGCTAAGCGCGAAGCCGACCACCAACTCCGAGGGCAGGAAAATCTGATCGGGTAATGCGCGTGAATATCAAAGTCTCAGCTATTGGCGATTCTCGAACCCAACAACGCTTTGGTGACGATGATTCACTTGACACTGACAGTCTCTCCTCCGTCGGAAATGACAGATTCCATCGATGTGGAAAGGACGACTCGCACATATGGAGGATTAACTCGGTTCACAGCACACCAGAGATGTAGAGAACACAAAATGTCCCCTCGTTCGATGGTTCGACTCTCGTTTCGACACGACGATGAATCCTGGTCGTGATGGTGCGGTCGCCACTCACCGCATTCCACCATGCTATGTGTGCGGAGCGTTTGGGCGAAAAAGAAACCGTTGTATCCGTAGCCAGATGAGACCCCGACGTGCCATGTACAAAAACGTCGGAAGCAAAACGTGAGCACTGCGTCGAGTCGCTCATGAACGTTTCATAACCATTATCTGGGCGCGGCTGCCACAAAAATGATGTCAACGGGGGTCTATTGCTGCCAAAGTACCGAGTTTCACTGGAAACAAGATGTTCGAAACGAACAGAAGTCTCCTGACCCGCGCTCTGCTCGTCACGGCACTCTGTCGGGCCTCCTCGAATCCGCACAGGGATGGCCGGAGCTCATGTCGAACGGCTCTTTTTCCGATCTGCAACGGACGCACGGTGTACCCATGCTCTCGGAAGATGCCCTTCGGAAGATTTGGGCGCGATTACGTAGCACGAGTTTTGTGCCGCAATCATGTTCTCGATTCCTCGTGGAACCGTGTTCACCCGAGCTGGATTTAGCGGCCTGATCTGCGATTCCCCGGAATACTCAACCGAGCTTTTGTAACGTCACGCTTGATTCGGATGGACGCATGCAGAGGCGGGATTCATAGCAACAAGGAGAACCGTGAGCTAGCCCCGACCCGGAGAAAGTGTGGGAACCGAATTTGAGCCGGCGCCACTCCGCGGATGCCACACTCGGGTATTTCCTTAAAAGAATCTAAGCCGGAGACCTTGCGGGTACCAAGCAGAAGTCTCTGGTAGATAGAACTGTAGCATCCGGGGAACGAGGTTAGTCTTCCGCATCGTTGCAAACAGACTCCGGATGATTTGTGGAAACTGTTTCAACAGTTGTTTTTCTTCAGCTCCATATGTCGCGACCCGGTGCAGAGGGAGAAGAAACGCTCGTGGAAGGGTTGAGTTCTGCGAACGACAGACGGCGTGCGCGCGTTTCGTTCTCCCTCCGGATCCGGCCAATTAGGGGCTGATTCTGGACCGAAAATTTTATTAGTCGAGGCGCAGGAGAGCAGCGGACTCAACTGGAACGGGAGCAGCGGGAGGTGCGAAGCTCGAGTTTCATCCCCTCAGTGATCGAAACCCATACGCCGATGCTGAAGGATCTATCGCTCTCTTCCGCAACTGGCAGTTGAGTTCCGGCCGGTATTTCCGCGGGGAAAAAGAGAATCATCCGGATATCGGGAAACGCGTTCGCCGGATTTCGTTTTCCGAATAACCGTCCGAAACTCTCGCCCCGATAGCAGCTATGACACGACGCCTCAACGAAGTGCGTTGATTTTGCTCTGAAAGGCGGGTCCGCCATTGATCGAAAATCTCCGGCACTGTTGGCTCGTTCACGCAAAACCGTTCGAATGATACGTATTGTGATCCCGTCGATATTTAGGATACACTGAAATCTATACGGGCCGCGCCGACTATCCCACGTAAAGACGGACGCTCCCAACGGTGACGTAAGTTGACAGACGTCGACGCGCACGAAAAAAAGTCCTCGAGAGAATGAGCGAGTGGCGCCCATGGGGAGGGGGAGTTGATTTATTGAATTGAGCCTGCTCGCTCGCTCGTCCGCCCTCTTGCGGCCCGTTAGCCCTGGCGCGTTTCCCCGTCGTCGGGTTTGTTGGCGGCCCGGCCGGCGGATGTGCTCGATCGTGTTGAAGGGGGGCAATAATGGGAAAATATTTGTAATTGCTAAGAGAACCTGAGGGGTATTCAATGTAAGATAAATGAAGCCGCATGTGGGCTGAGCAACGTGCTGCATCATTTACTTAGTGCTGCCGGCCGCGACGAATCGCGCAGCGTTGGGTGACTTTTTGTTAATTCTCCCACCTCCCTCTCCATCTCTTGTCATCTTGAACGCAGGTTTTCCCCTTCGTGTCGCGGACCGGACCCCGTTCGTAATAGAAGCTGCGTTTGAAGGTCCGGCAGCGGGATAAATCTCTTTGCCCGACACTCGAAATGGCAGACCAGAGGCCGAAACAAACTGTATCAGATGTTCGTCGGTGCAGAATGACGATGAATGAATCCAACAAGGAATCGGCAGTTGAATAAAATGTATTTCGCGTTGTTCCGCAGAATCACCGCGAGTCGCAGTTCAGTAGAGAATGTCTAGCTTTGAGGACTCGTCTTCGGAAACATTGAGTCGGAGCCGCCGATACGCAGCGCGCCCACCTAACTCAGTATAAAACTTTACAGCAGAAAGCTTGCGTTGCCTCGGCCGCTACTTCAATAGAGGAACATACGCCCGGTTCCCAATTTTGCCGCTACTCTTTTTACTCCCGGTGAGCTAGGTCGCAGCAGCTGCACCAGGGCCCGTTTCATCCCACTGTCTGTCTATTAGTCGCTCGGCCATGAGCCGGAGAGTGGCTACAAATTCAACCGCATTGTAGGACAGTCCGTGGCACTTCTCGTTCTTCAGAGCTGGCGACAGCTTGAACAAAAACCGAGAAGATCCTCGCCATACAATAGACTGATTAACACCGGACTCGATCGGGTTACGTTCGGGAGCTTTGTTCCCGACATGAACAATGCGCGGATCGAGCTCTCCTCTATTGGTGAACTTCACCCGTACGTGCGCCAGGTGCATGCAGGGTCTCTTCGGAACTCGGCCGAGTATTGTCATAGGACGACGAAGTTTCCGAGAAAATAACGATGCTTGACTCCAGCGCCGCTAACACATATACCTGGCTCCACTTTTCCACGGCGGAGCTGCACACATATGTTTCCACGCGGCCCGCCCGAGTGACTGACGGCGATGCTGCATGCGGAACTACACGCCCAAACAGCAAAAACGTCGTCTGGAGTACGCGCCGCTGTGAGCAGCTTCGGAACTCACAGCGGCAAAAACGAGAGCTAACGCTGGAACGCATCACGCTTGCTGGGGATGAAATATGCACGACGCTGGCAACGGGAGAGGGAACTGGCCGGCGGTAGACATGCTGCGTTCGGACGAGAGACTGTTGTTTCGAACCGAGGACTCTGTTGACGAAGGGGCTACCGCTCGAAACGATGAACACTATGTTTCGAATGTCCCTCTCTACGAAACGCCTCTCAAGGCACTTCGATTCGATGCCTCGAGACCGCATCTTTTCCTCACAACTTCCGCGAGTTTCCGGGATCAGGAGTTTCCGGAAGTCGTTGCGAGAGGCGGAACGAATATTTCGAGGCGCATGGGTTCAAATACTTCCACGACGTCCCACATAGAAGTCAACAGTCGGCAGGTTCAACACTCGGCTGAGGTGATTTTTCGACACTCTCGGAAAACCTGGAGACCCCAAACCGGATCGCTTATCCCGAGGAGGCGAAAACAGCTTTGCTACTCTGACATATGATTCGGAATTCGAATGAAAACGAAGAAACCAATTCGCGAAAGAGCATTGTATCGACTTCTTCTCATAACAACCGCAGTCTCGAACACCGAATACATCGGTGTGTTTCTCGGAACCTGGAGGGATTCTCAAACGTTCGGGGGTCTCAGAAGGACATGATTTCGATGGTGATACGATTTAGTGCGAGTTTTCATGCGAACCAGGTAATCTCGCTCCGCGGAAGTAGTCGACTCGACGGAGTGTGGCCCGTCTAAAAGGACACACCGGAGAACCTCGAACGAGGAAGGTCGGTACGGGGGCCAGGTGGAGTGTGTCCGACCTTTCTGCATATTCCCCTCGGAGGAAAATATGCGGAGGAAGGTTCGTCTGCCCCTGGCAATAACTCCGAGGGTTCACAGAGATCAGCTCCATCTTGTCACGCTGATCGCCGGCGATTCCGAAGCTTCGGTCCACTCGCCTTGACACCAATAAACAGAATCTTCACCGAAACAATTCCGGAAATACAAAGGACCCCCCGAGATTTCGTTCTCTGCCGCTCTCGCCCTCTTTTTCAGAAACCTCATCATTATCAAGGGCGGTCAAAACAATAGAGGGGCCAAGACGACGACACGGGGAGAAGTAAGGAACGATCCGAGGACGGGAGAGGAGGCGAGGAAGTTGTGAAGCAATTTGGCAAATGTAAAGAGCCCCATTTCTCTATTGAAACGAAGCAGCAGCTAGAGAGTCCCATTGCTGAAGCGCGGGTCGGTCGGCTGACCCCCGGCTGAGTTTTCGCGATCGACGCCAAAGCCCCAAGGGTTCCTTTTCGTTCGCTCGCCGTTGAGATGAATGAACGACGAATAAATTAATGCAACATATTGTTAGAAGCGCCCCCGCCGCTTCACTGCAAGCTCGCTTGCCTCACCGCCCGCTCGATGGATGGCTCGCTCGTTGGGGCCCTCCAAAAGCACTCGCACCTTGGTGCATATTTGAACACTTCGCAGTAGTAGTCGGGAGCCAGAGTCGTACAACAAGAGGGCGTGATTCATCCGCTCTCATCCACCAGTCGTGTTTATTTGTGAGCTTTTGGAACTGTGTGTTGCAATACAACGTTCAACAACCCTAATGAGCCAACCCTACGGGAACTCAGGACAATCAGGCCGAAAACGGCGCTCAAGTGATCCGATGGATAATGTGGGTTGCGTCACAAGCGCCCAGCTGTGAGCTGAGCACGAAGGATTGCTGGCCCTCGATGTATAACTTGCAATGTGCTCGAGCGAAACAGCTCAGTCACGACCGAACTCTCCAACGAGTTCGAACTGGATTTGATGGCGGTCACGCCGATGTCGTCGAGTCTGAGCTCCTATTAGATTGAGGTTGCTACGATTTTGGTTCTCGAAGAGTTGCATCCAACTCATCGGAAAGTTCCAGTGAGGAGGCTCGGTTCCGGCTCGAGTGGATTGCGCAAGGAATCGATCCATCGGCGGATCGATGCTCAGCACAAAAAAAAAAACACCAGGCTGCAGAACAGGAACAGGCCGAGCAAAGGATCTTGTTCTGCATCGGTGATGCGGCAGCGGCTTTCACAATCCCAAGCAACGGAAAGATAAAAGACCTTCGGGTCTTCACTGAGCCCGTGGCCCTCGTCGCCTTCCGACTAGTCCGGGTGGACGGCAAATGCGGACGAATACCACTCGGGAATCAGGCTGTGTCACCCATTCCAAAAATATAGTCCTCCGAAGGGTGTGCTCCTTTTCTTTCAGGCGGACGAATCAACTCCGTTTCCTGACTTTTGTGGAGCCCGCTGTATCAGGAATTCTGTATGTGAGGGGTGTTCCGTCTTCGGCTCCTCATTTTGGACGGTGATCCCGATTCTGCTCTGAAGTCATTTCCTAATTTGTCTCAATGGCACCCTTGGCGAAGCCTCAAGCTCCGAACGAGCCACGGGCTGACTCATTCGGTGTGGGGAGGAAGTCTAATCAATTTATGACTAAGGTAAAATTTCCTACCTTGACGCTTCTTGCAGACGCTCTTTCGACCCGCTTGCATGCAGAAGCAACCCGGGGCTTCGAGCAAGATGAGTCCGATCACGGATATTTCATGCAGCGAACGAACTCAAGACCCGCCACAGAGCCTTCTCCTTTGAGTTTTTCTCTCGACAGAGGGAGTTAGGTCGAAAATCTATCATGTCGTCCCAGCTATGTAGCTTCGAACGATCCTGGAATTTCTCTGCTCCCATTCGAAGTTTGGAATAGAGCAGGAGCAAGATTCTTGAATGACATCCAAGGACGGACCTCTCCATCCTCCTGGCCCCGTCGCGTCGACATGAGCAATATTGCAGATGGCCCCGGCTCGCAGTGGGAATAATGAGTTTGAGACTCTCTCGCTGGCACTCCACAGGTAGTCCACTCTTGTTCGCTTCATGCAAATAGCTTCTGAGCCCGTTCTGCCCCGAACGCACGTTCTTGAGGATGGATTTCGAAACGCATCCCGACCTCGCTTGGCGCACTTGACCCTTATCCACACGTTCACCCGACGGAATTTTCGAACGATCCGAGTGTCATGAGCGCTCTCGCTGAGCTGCGGGAAATACGCAACGAGTTTCCTGAATTTCGCCCAGTGAGCTCGATACGGCGATCAGCTGGAGGTCAGGTTTGCCGAACGGATTCGGTGCTTTGGGCTTGTAGACAGCCAAACTCGGCTAAGTTAACCTCATCTCTGATGGGGAGATGGCGGCGGTATATGTAGCCATAAGCAACAATTTGATGCGAGCGGGCGAGCGAACCTGGCGGTCTCTGAGCGGCGGGAAGTAGTGACTCAGCATCGAAGCTCCCCCTCACCTGAGACTAAGAAGCTTTCTCCGCTGGGTTTCTGAGGGGACTGCGTGCTGTTGCAAATGCTCAGGGTATAACTTACACACAAACATACACGTCGGCAGACCCAGGACGGGACTAAATCTAGAGAGCCACAGACGGGAAGCACCACTGCCAACAACAACTGGAGCTGGCACGATACGCGATCGGGGTAACGGAAGAGAAGCAGAAGCCACCCAGCGGCGGACGCTGCTCCAGAACGTGTCGAATCACCGGAGCGAAACAAAAGCAAAAATGCTAGCTCTTCCGGGAGGTTCTTGCATCAAGGTCGGCCGGCAGCCACAGATGCCCAACAGGGAATCGCCGCCGAACCAACAGCCGGCGAGATACCGACAGGCCTTGCAGCGCGCCGCTCGGATTCCCCCAAATCCACCGCAGAAAATCTTGATGAAGGCGTCTCGAGCCGAGATTCCGCTCCTATGGGTCGGAGCCCCGACCTTTCCCCGGCTTGCGGAAGCGCGATTCCCGAGAGCTCCTTCCCGAGTCGGCGAGAATTTTTCCCACACGACGGGTTTCCACGTTTTCCTTCCTGGTCTTCTGCGCGCCTCAGCCGCAGTTGGCCAGTCATCAATGAACTCCCGGGACGACGCTTGCAAGGAGAACGTTCTTGTCTCAGCCCTAATCCCTGGCTGCCCAAAAGGAAGTATTAACGTCCGGCTGGCCGTACGGCAGGCGAGCTTGCTGACTGGTACGCCATCGTGGAGATGAGATTACGCCATATCCGTTTTCATCAGAAGCCGGCGTCGTAACTGACGGCATTATATTGGTCCAGAGCGGGAGATCAGAGGTGAACACATAAATGGCAGCCAGTCAATACATATTTGAGAGGCTCAGTTGCCTTCAGATGGAAAAACAACCGCCGCGCAGCTCGCTACACAAGGCACTCGGACAGCAAACATTCCAAACTTCTCAAACCTGGCAGCAGGTATCCCATGAGGCGGCCGCAATCACCGGCAGCGCTTCCCCTGCGACTTCTATCCAGACACTCCCAGTTTAGGAAGCTGCCGTCAGAGAGAAAACTTGCTGATACGTGCTCAATATAAAAATACTCGACAGCCGACCGACTGTTGGCTGTTTCTCGTTCCACCGTCGCCTCGAGCGTCCTTGCGGTGCGCGCTTCGGACGCTCCTCCTCGTCGTCTGTCTGTGGTGGGCTCCTTGCCATTATGGTTATTAAAGGCCCGGACTAGGAAGCTGTGGCGTAGAGGAATGTCGTATGAATATTAAATCTCCCCTCCGCTCGGTCCCGTTGCATGTTCGTCCAACCGCCCATTTCCAGTAGTATGTCTATGCCGGGAGTATCCGCCGTCCTTCGAACGCTCCCTGGAAAATACGTGCCGAACGCCAAATTGCGTCAACGACGAGAAGCCGGTCCCGTCCAAGCCAGGGAGCTCATCTCCGCGGCGCGAACAGGTGGCACGTACATAAACTTTTGTCAAGTCTCCGTTTGGTCTTCCAGTCGATGGCAAGTTGTGCGGCTCCCAGCCACAGTCGGCATTCAGAAACAACCGATGCGTGCTTGTACACCGAGATCTCGTTTGTTTTTCATTCCTCCGATCAGGGTGGGGGCGGGACAGGCCGGAAAGGAGAACAAGTATGACACTTCGTAACATCGTGTGCTCCACTGCCCAAGCACGAAATTGGCTGGTGCTCGCGGACTTATTTCGCCAGTGGAGGAAGTAGCGGCGCCGGTGTCCTCCTATCTTTCTCCCCGTTCGTCTCAGATCGGGTATCCGTCACGAGAGCCATCTGATTCATCATCAAAGGCAGCGAGCAGCTGGAGAAGAGCGGTACGCATTCAGGAGGACAGCGACGAGATGGCAGCAGGTACTCCTGCCGCCCGTCACGCTATTGACCCATCCGGAGTGTTCACTCGCTGACGGACGGAACAAGATAATCACGAACGACTGGATTATTGAGTGGGTTCTCTCTGAGAAAAACGGTAGATGCTGGCGAAACAGCGATTTTTCTCAAGATGGAAAGAATACTCAGCATTCGCAACGGCATACCGGACTTCGATCCCGACTCCTGTCGACTACCTCACCTTTCAAACTAGTGTTGTGAATTCAAGGAATCCACGTTGAGAATACGATGCATGGAGAGCAAACTACTGTGTTCATTTCAGGGATCCGAATCGAAGCACCAACTTGAGCGATATGCACAGGGAGCACCTCGACCGACGAGGAAAATCGAGAGCGAAACACGGAGTTGGTTCGCTTCGTTGTCTTCTACTTCTGCTATCGCATATGCGGAACGAACGAACGCCTCCACCGGTCCCGCCCCACCTACCCAAAGCCCTGAATCAACGTCCGCCAGCGTCGTAGCCCCACGGGCCACGAGCACCACGAACGCTGCAACCACCCATGGGGCAAATAGCCATTTCCGATGTTTGGTGGCGCGGGATTGTCCCCTCGGCCAAAAACGGCTGCCTACATCCGGTAGCTCCCCCCGCTCCCTTTCCTCCCAAGTCACCCTGTCCGAGCTCCCTTCAACCCCTTGAACAAACGCTCCTCGTTCTTTCAGGGGCCAGCCAGGGCTCGCTTTCGCCTCCGCGAAGAGTTATGAATTTATGCGGACGGCCGAAGATGCGTATAGAGGAAACCTTCGCTGTGCGTCCGAATACGCGATAGCGACCAAATTATCATATCACTGATTGGAACTCTCCGATATTTCTTTCGATCGGGACAGGCCATCGCGTCGAGTCCTCGGTCTGGGTTCTGTGGTCGCGAGAGATTGCGCAGCGCGGCGAGGTTGTTTCGCGAAATAAGGAGCTGTGAACTCAGAGCCGTGGGTCGACTTCCCTGGAGCACGCGTTTCTGGATCGAAGATAGTTCCTCTAAACTCGTCAGAAGCATGAGCTCCCGAACGCTTCGAACCGTGGCCCGACATCGCTCGAGCTACGCACATCAGATTTTGGACACACTCGCGCGGAACATACAATGTCAGCGAGGACTCAATGTTGCAGCCCTCCCGCGACGGCATCCAGCAACTTACATTTTGTTCGTCTGAGTTATTGGGCTGACAACACCAGGAGTCTGAGTATAAATAGAAAAAGGGAAGAGGCTTCCCGCTGTCCCAACAATGAACAGAAAGAGAGCGCTCGTGTCATTGTTAACGTACCACACACTCACGACACTTGCTAACATTGATTCTGTGTACAATATGCAGGACGCCGATACGTCTCACTCTCTCAAGGCGGAACTCCGCGGCGCACGGATGAGCTGTCCCATCCCATTCGCTGAGTGGTCCACTTGAGCTCTGTCTCGAACTACGTACACGAGTTCGAGGACGGCGGTCCCCTCGATCGGAGAAAGAATAAACCGCGTCCTCCGGACCTCTGATTGGATTAGCTTCCAGTTTAGGCTCCAGTGACCAGAGCGAACCAGCATTGGGAACCAGCCGGGCCGATATCGCTGATGTTGCCACGGAGCAGTAGCATCAACGAGCAGTTCGTCCGTGTTTTCCTTTAAAGGCACCCTGGAGAGCGAAGAGTGTTTCGGTTGTGGCCTCTTCCACGATTTCCAGCAGAGCGCTCTCACGAGACTGGTTCATCGCTCGCAGCAGGTTTTCCTACTTTCCTCTGCCTCGAATGCGTACTATGTAGCAGCGAGCCAGAGGACACGGAACGACGCGAATTGATATCTCTCAACACTCCCGACTCAGAAGGCGAGTCGGCGCTCGGACAGAACAAGACAATCCTGCTTCACACGCAGAACAGTTCCCAGACTCTAACCGCGAAAAGCGAGCAACCGAAACCAATTAACAAGACTTGAACTCTGCGGAAGCTCCGAGTCGACGGCGCTCTATTTGTAGTGTTCGCGAAATATTGAAGCTCACTCGGCGCTTCTCCTAATCAGTGTTCGAGGAAAAAACGACGGGGATCTGGGAGAAGGGCCTCGGTTGGCGTGAGGGAATAGAGGGCCTCGGCCTGACGGGCTCTCGGCCGCTAATCAAGCCGCTGATCATTAGAGATTTTTATCCTAATTTCTTGTTTTTTGCCACTGCCGCAGCCAAACGAACTCTCAAACAGAGCCTCCAGCTAGTTTCATAGCACTCACTTCTAATTTGTGGTTGATTCGATCTGAACGTGCACGATTCACAATTTTTAGACAGTGATGCGCGGAGGCAGCCTCGCAGCGAGTTGGCTTTTATTGTGACAGTTTTGCAAATTGGTTGAGATTGACGATTTTCCCTCTCCCGCTCTTCCGCTTGCGGAATGATATCCCACCGTCGTTGGAGTGAGGTCGCGAGTCGACTTTTTCGATGTACTCGTCGATGTTACGCAACGAACGAGCGCACGAACGGAAAAACCCAACACAACTTTTAATGGATCTGCCCAACTTGACGGAACCGATCAGGGCTTCCGTAGCCCCTCGCAGAAAACGGCTAAAACGAGAGAATCGTTTTTGCTAAATACTGTCGCTATTGCGACTGAGGGCACCGTATTCCGGGTAGAGGAGCTACGGATCCAGCTGAACTCCGGAAATCGACAGTTGGGAGGAATGCTCGCAGCCGAATCGCACATCGGAACTTCCCTCACGCGAGTCCGCCCCCCACCCCGCTCCTCGAACGAATATTTGGGATTCTGTAACAAACTCCGATACGAGTCGCAGCGGTCGCTGCAACACTGCGCTCGAATTCACCCTCAAGCTCATCCCGATTGCTCAGCTGTCTGTCTCAACGAGCTCGATGTGGAACTCATTCCCCGCTCTGGCGCATTATTTACGACACACAGTTGGGGAAGATGGCGGCCAGATACTCCAGTCGCGATTCGCAGCTCATCTTCACCGCGGACATCGCAAGATTCTCACGGGAGAGCACCGCGCGGCGCGACAATTTTTCCAAACCATCGAGAAAACTTCACATCGCTTTCATGGGAAATTCGCAGAGGCTCTTCGCTTCGCACTCCGGAAAAACGTGCAAGCCGTCGATGACCTCGAAGTAATCCTCAAGCATCCGGTGGAAAGAATTTCCTCCGAGGAACATTTTTCCCGAAAGTCTTCAATTGTTCTGACATCCTCTCCATGGATATTGGAACGATTTTCCGGGCTCTGGAAACGCAGGATTCGGGCCGCGTCGGGAGATTTTAATATTTGACGTCGGAAGCCGCCAAATCCCAACAGATCTCTTTTCCGAATCTCCTCTCCAGATGGAGCGAATACCCGCTCTCGAAGAGAGGAAAAACTGCGAAAAAAATATGAACCCAGCTTTCCGACTCGTCTTCCTGACGGGACGGGTGAGCCATTTCAGCTCCTCTATATCGACGTGGATCTGAATTTAATAGACGATTTGATGAATCGCCAACTCCTGTATGATGACCCAAGATCCTTGTCTGGCGTAACGCCTTACCAAGAACGACTCACGATGACGACGACGGCAGCGGCCGCCATGACGACATGGGCTCATCTCCTTGCTAGCCGGCTAAAGAAGGATGAGGAGGAAACGCAGCTCTTTATGGGGCCAAAATCCTTAGTTTAATATCCGCATGGTCCTAAAGATAGCCCTCGTTCAACTGACACAGCACACCCACGATGGTAGTAACATTTGAGCTCGCCGGAAAAGAGGGTCGAGGGGCAACTCTTTATTTATTCGCGAATTCTTTATCATCATCATCAATGACGCTCTCGAATAATAAGACGCCGGGGGAAGAGAAATCTCGCTCGGATATCCTCTGTAATCAACAACATGAGAGGGATGGAGCCCCGGGGAAGTTGACCCTGGCTCCCAGCATAAACACCCTCCACATCGAGTCGAACCTCTCCTCATGACGTGGCGCTGCCCTTGTGGTACTTGAAGCTCTGGCGTGGAGAATTCTTCCGATACAGCTTCCGACTCGATTGAGTTGATTCACTCGACAGTGCAATTCGTCAACACATCGACAGTCCGGACTAGCGTTGAAACCGTTGAGTCAAAGTGAACAACCGCCGCGCTCATCCAAGCCAACAATGTTCCTCCGGGCGGTCTCCACGTACACACCGCGTTCGGTATATTCCCACATTGTTAGGCCTCTCTGATTTATTTTCGCTGTCTCGCCACTTCTTTGTGTGTCACTCACCCGCGTCGGCGGTCTGTCCTTTGCTCTGTTGTCGAGTATTGCAATTCCAGAGAGACAGTCCATCAGCGTGTAATTGCACACCTCACTGGCTGAGGGCATCACCACCCCACCGAGCAGGGTTTTCGCGTCGTCAGGAAAAAGCAGGAGCCGCAAGCCAGCAGGGGACAAGCCGAAAAAATATTAGACGAACTCGACAGGAAACCGATCGAGAGTTTTCTTCTTTCCTCCGAGCAGCCTCCCGGTAGCCAGGGCACAGCTTCGATTACACGCTTCCAGTTGTTGTGCATCTCGTCGCTCCACTAGCCGATGATTCGATACGGATTTATTATAGGTAGTCGGCGTGTGTGGGAATACCTCCCATCGTATCCGCTTCCGCGGTTCGCACTCCTAGGTAGTCGGATAGCAGTCAGCCAAGCGAGTGACTAGCCGAATGGACGACGGAGCTAACGGATGAGACACCACTAACAGCGCTCAATGGATACGAATCGCCACGTTTATGACTCTCTGTTTTTCTTTCTTTGTGAACTGACGGCTTCCCTCGGCCGACTAGACAAACACTCGAGGAAAGGATGCAAACCGTTCGCCGCCCCATGAAACCGACACGGAACGCTCTCGATCCCAGTTCTCAGTACTCTCTCAATGAAACCTTAAACGCCGCCGCACATTCATTTCCGCTCGATCGATGCTTCCGGAATCCGAGAAATCGAGCTGGACGACATCGGGCTATTCATTTATTCATGGAGAGCATCAGTGATGTCGAGCCATCGACGACGCGAGCTGCAGCGAGTCCATCTGAGCTTGGCTCTTGGTTTCCGGAAGGTCTGCGACGCTCTTTCTCTTCACCACGAAGAAGAGCCACACTCGAGCAGAGTACCGACAAGCAAGATGAGGCTTCGTGGATCGGGTGTGTCGCCAGGCTCTCTTCATCTCGTTCACTAAGACTCGCGACGTCGTTGTAGATCTCGTGGCCGCTCTCGTTTGTCGTGGGAGGAAACTTAAAGTCTGTCGTTAAGAGAACTCCTCCCGATCCGGTCGTTGTTCGTATTTCTGTTCCCCCTCTCGGTACTGTTTGTAAATCCCGTCGGGCGAGACTTCGTTCATCCTGAGCGACGCGTCCCTTTTCGCCGAGAGCAATCGAAAGCTGGCTGACAGACACCCGTGTCGCCATCCTTTCTGATCTCGAAGATTTCGTCGTCTCGATTTTCCTTTCCTTCGTGCTCGTGGTTCCGTTTCCCCAACGTTCTCAGCACCACCACCAGCAACAACAACAACAACGGCGACAATCGGAGAGGAGAACAAGGAGGGCTGTTTCAAAGTGAGACTTGAAGGTTTCTCGAGGGGTGTTCGACGGATGGAAGGGAACGACGAGAGCTCCTCCGCGAGCGCGAAGTCTGCAAGAAATATGACACCTCGCTCCGAACATCGTCGGCACTCAACGGAGTCAACAATTGAAACCGTAGGATCTGAGAAAAAGGAACGATTCCCGCCGCAGCGGGACGGCACAAGTCGCCACCATCCCGCACCGATGGTAGCTCTCCAGCTGAGTCGAACTGAGCTTCGACACCCAGCGTTTTTTTTTTCTCTCACTCAGTCAAGCGCTGCTTCTTATCACGCTCGCTGTTTCAGAGAGAGGTCTCAGTCGAGCTAGTCATCTGAAGAATCATCCGGCTTGAGAGCAACCAAGCCAGTCGGGCCGCGGAGCCGTCGCCCGTGGCCCTCTCCTCCAGCCCCCTCCCCCCAGCCAACCCAGCCGAGCCCAGTCATCCACCCTATGCTAAATGTGCTGCAGCAGTATAAAAGATAATGGAAGAGGATCTCAACTCGTCTTTTCGTTTTTTTTTTCGCTCCGCGCCCCTGCTCCGTAGAGATTGTAGGGGTCCCTCCGTAGGGATTCAGGATGACTCTTCCGCTGCCAGCATCGCTGCGGCTGGCGCTACAGCCGGGGCGGCGGAACGCCACTTGCAACGCTGTGACGTGGCCGCCACTCCGCCCCAAGCAAAGGATTGGACAAACGAATCTGTGTGCGAATCGAGTCGCTCAGAGACCCGCACACGCAGTCAGAGCGGCGAGGTTGGGTTTTCGGGTTGAAGTCACGTTCGGGAACCCTTCGGAGCGCGGCTTGTCGAGCCCATCGCTCTCGGTATACCTTCGCTCCTCAGCCGAGCGCGTTCGGAAGTTCTTGAAAGCCGCGGGACAGAAAACAGCTGGGACCATCTCGGTGTTCTGGCGGACGGCGTCAGACTTGAACCACCATGAACTCGAAGGCGGAGACGCGGTCAGCAACAGGGAGTTGATCGAGTCGTGATCTCCGGCTTCGATGTTTTCGGGATTCCCGAGCCGAAGAGCTAATCCTTCGTTCCCTCCTTCAGAGGGAGCAGGGGGGTGCAGCCACCGAACTGAACTTGAACTCCGACCTGATTCACTGATGGCTCGGCTCGATTCGACTCGTTGAAGCAAAAATTCCGCAGCCTCAAACCATTCGGGTCCGCCTCCTTGCCAACAAAAAGTATCAAGACGCGTGTTCTCTTCTCAAATTCATCCAGCTCCTCAACTACCTCGAAAAATGCGGATGAGGGGAGAATGATAGAGAGGACGGCGGGGCAGTTGGTCGGACTCGGCCGCTTCGTTGGCATTCCCGTTGAGTCGCGTCTGTGAGCTTTCCTCAGGTTTTTTTATGCAAGTCTCTCCCTCCGAGCTTTTGGCCGTGCGCCGCTCTCTTTTTACCTCGTCATCGTTCGTCGTCTCCAATTTTGGCTTACTGGCCGGCTCCGTAGCCTATTTGGCAAAAGAAACCCCCCTCCCCTCGCCCGCCTCCTCTTTATAGATAACCGCTCACGTGATTCTCATGCTCGAGGGCTCAGCATGGCTGGCTGGCTGCGTGGCTCGCGACCCTTCTCAAGACTCATGGCACCTCGGGGACGTCTTCGGAGTACGAAGGAGGTGGGCGACCGGGAGGAAGGTAGCTTGGTGGGTGGGTGGGGTGTTGCGACGCTCCGATGCTGCTCTTGGATGGTCTGATAGCATCGCTCCTGTGCCTGCTGGCCGCTCGCGGCTCACAAAGGGGCGGTCGGCCGATGGTACTGGCGGACTGAATTTATGAAACGCGATGCGATAAAGCGCTTTTAGCCCGACCGAAGTAGTGAAATATGCTCTCGAGGGTGGGGCGATTGGCGAGGCGGTATTGAAAACACACGGAACGTCGAAGTTTACGCCTCCGGAGTCTCTGGTGACCACCTCCGGAGTCACAAGTTCTCGCTCCCCGAGGACGGAGAAACGTTCGAAACACTTCCCGTTCATTCCTTGCGTGGCGACTGGAACCCAGATCTTTGTTCCGGGTGAAATGCGCAGAGTGAATTCAAAGCGAATACGGTGGTTCCGAGTTCCCTGGGGTCCGAGCTCCCCGATTGGAAAACGATGACGAGGGTGAGGAGACCGGGTGCTGGAAATCAGGAGCGTCGGAGACAATGGCCAAAGTCTCTGATCCTGATCCCTCCTGGTTTTTTGGCGGAGCTGTGGGCGTCGGAAAGCTTCTCGTTGACCACCTTCCGTTTGGGCTTCGAGTTCCGACGATGAAAATCCATCGAGTTCGAGAGCGTGCTCGTGATGTTAGTGCGCAACATCATTTTGAGTATTCATCGTTCACGCGTATTGATTCAGCACAGCGGGCGGGCGTTCATGGATAGAGTCTGGACGAGCGCGCGCCCTCTCCGTAGTTGAGTTCAAGCGTCACGCGAACTACTATTTAAGGCCTACTTGGCGAGCTACTCGTTTCCCTGCTCCCTCGCTTGTTCGTCCGAAGGCTCGGTCAGTCAGAGGCACCTGAGGCCAGGCAGGAAGGCAGACAGCTACCTGTTAGCGCGTCCTTTCGTCCCGCTCCGAAAAAATGAGGGCGACGAGCAGCACCACTATGGGATGACTGAACGACTCCCTCCTATACCTGCTGTCAGGGAGCTGATGCCTTCACACCCGGATATGATTACGGGAGCCTTCTTGGCGGACGACATCGGAGCCCACGTTATTTCGTTTCTCGGCATTACGCCGCACTAGGAAGAGGATCTCAGCACCCCTTCCGGCTACTCGCATGGAATCCGCGAGGAACAGCGCGGGATTCAAATCCGTTAAAGACCTCTTGGATTCCCTGGAACCCCGCGTGTGAGCCCCGCATGACTTTCCACGAGGATCGCTGGGTTTTTCTGGTCGAGCGCTCCCGCAGGAGTTTGATGCCGTGGATGAACTCGGCCGTTTTGACCCTCACGGTTAGCTAATATGCACGCGAAACACATCGTTCGGGTTGTTTCCACCCAATCGGCCCAATTTCCCGTCCGCTCGATCTCGTACAGATTGCGTATCGTGGTAATTGAGAACGATGCCGCGTCGTCGGCTGTCGGGTTCCAGCTCCATACACGTATGATCAACGTGTTCCACGTGCGTTCGATACATCAACACCGGGCGGCCAGCCGATCGTTGAGCGAGGCGGTCGATGATCGGGAGGCGCCCTCCTACCGATGCAAGCGCCTTCTACCTCATGATGAGGATGTCAACGATCCTGACCATCGAAAAACGTGATCCAACCGGTGAAGCCGCAATTTATTTCGAGAGCAGCGTGCGAATAAGCAACCGTTCCCAGTCATTCAATCTCCCGCTCCGCATCCAGGTCAAATGAATCGAGTGTATGCGCAACGGACAGACGAATATGATTCCCGGAAAGCTCCGCGGCGTCTTCTGCTTCCGTGTTTTTCCACTCAGCGGCCAGCTCGATATTGGCATGTTCGGCTGCTTGGTGAACTCGTGTCTGGCCGCGTTTTGTGAGGCGTCGCTCTCCGTTTGATCGGATCGGGGTTGATCTCTCCGACTGACTCGGTCCTTCTCGTTTCGTTCTCGAATTTAAATCAATTCAGCGGACAGGTCGGGCACGATCCGTCCATCCTCTCATTTTGTACAAAGAACGACCACCACAAAACGGGGAACGTCGACATATAGGTTTTGGGCAGCGGCGGGAAAGGAGTCATCGAATAGGGAGAAGAGGACGTGCTTGAAAATGGGGGACGTACACTGAATACGGCCCGAGCTTTTGACTCCGAGGCTCGCCTGTCCGCGATGCTAGGCGACGCGTCCTACGATCTTTTCGGAGCACTTCGAGCATGTCCGCCTCAGGCATAACCTCAAACCAGTTATCCGGCTCTAGCGTCACGGTCACGATCCGTAAAAACTTCGCGACCCGTTGTTCCGAGCCAGGTCGTCGAATATTCTCAGCACTCGGGAATCGGCGATTCGAAGCGGAGAGTTCCATTCTCACCATCTCAGCTCCTCTCTATCGAATCGTTGAACCTCCTCGCGCGAAATTCAGAGCCAGCCGGATTTTCGGTACCAACCCAGCTGCTCACCGACAGCGGGACAGCGATTCGATTGACTATTGCAACCGCACCACGCTCTGTGAGGGTTCAGAGCTATTCTTGCGATCGGGGATGTCGTCCTGCAAGAACAAGCGGTGGCATTTTTTCGGATGTCGGTCAGCCCCAAAAAGAGGAACAACAAGGTCAGACGAGCCCCACTCGTCCGGAAGGAAAGTCGCACTGGATTCTAGCTCAGCTTTCCGCTTCTTTTGTCGTTTCCCGACCGCTGTTGATATTCAACAGGGCACTCGGTCGATCTCGCTCGCTTGCTGACGCCTCTTCCACGGAGCCAGCAGCGAACGTGAGTTTGCCGTGTCGACGTTATCTGCCCCCTCCGACCATCATCCTTGTCGTCAATGGTCACCATCGTGTTCTTTTTCGCGCCGAAATCCCGTTCTCTCCCTTCAGCGGACGCTGAGAGTTCAAGCGGGGCCTACTTTTCTTCCTAAACATTTCTTTCTCGGCTCCTCGCAAAACATCCGGGAGACAATGCCTCCAGCGGAAACGTCACAGAGGACCGCTGTCATCTCAGAAGTTCAGGGATGTTGGTTAGCTAGCTAGCTGTCAAAGAGGCAACGTTCTGTCACAGTTTTTTCTCCGGCGAGGCAGTCATGGTCGTTGTCGTCTGCTCTCGCTGCAGTATCCCGTTCGCTCACAGAGCTTCTGCGGCGTCCTCCGTATGTCGGGCACGAAGCTCGCACCTGGCCAGGGGACGTGGACGCAAAAGAACTAGCTGAGCGCTGCACGAAGAGCGAAACAATGCTCATTACGAGAATGACACGCCACGGTGCAATACGTACTCGCGCGGTCGCCATCAGCGCGACCACACCTTCGTAGCACGGCCGTTCACTATCGCGGAAAATAGATCCGGCTCTGTTAGCCTTGGTCCTTCATTAGGAATACAGCCAGCAGCGTGCTGGCGACGGCTCTGTTTGTCGGTTAGTTCTTCTGCGCTCTCATCATCATCGTTCTCCATTTTGAGAGATTGAGACCCGCCGCCGTCGACCTCCTTTCCACGCTTCAAATGCATCATGTCTCGGCCGTTGAAACGATCGGCCGGCCGTCCGACCATGCGGTGTAGTTTCCTCGGCCAGGAACAGAGCTGGCGCGCACGATGCACGCGATAACCGAGCGATAAGCAACTCAACGTCTCAAGGCCGAACGAATTTCGAAAGCTCGATCTCTCTGCACAACCGACGCGCCGCAGAAAAATTCGGAGCGGAGAGCTTTGAGCGGATTCGGAATCGACCTTGACATTTCGAACGTACGAATGCCAACAACGGGAAATATCGACAGTGTGGGGCGAATCACGAAGTATCGAATCTGGACAGAAATGATCGCTAGAAATCGTAGAGCGGTGGATGGGCTGCACTCGGCGTCGTGATTCCGTCGTTGTGAAACAATCTCGCTGCGACCAAAGTAGAATCGAGAAATTCCTTGGGCTTGAAGACGATGGAACCACGGACGTGAGCTCCGATCGCACACTGTGGCGAATCACTGATTCCAGATGTGGTTGCCAGATCCTCCAGGGCGAGAAGAACTTCTGGACGGGGCGGACAGATTCCGATGTTGAGCGGAGCACGTTGAATAATAATATTGAAAACGGTCAGCCGCGATGTGAGCTGACATGCGACGAGCAGCTCGGTCCATTCCCTTCTTCGAGGCCTGATGCTCTCCATTCGCGATGCTGTGTTGTTCGCGGGAACTGTCGCTCGAGGGATTGTGCAGTTCGTGTCCAGGGGAGCCATTCCGGAGCTGTTCGCAGACAGGATGTTGGAATCGCCGTGAACGTCTTGGAGCACTGTGGCCTGACATCCGGAAGTTCTAACCGGCGGTCAACCACTTGTGCACCAAACGTGCGGTTCGCGTTCAGTCCACGGACGAGGTTCCGAATTCGAGAATGATACCCATTCTTTCCCGGGCTGTCGCACTCCGTGAATGGTACGGCAAAGGCTGCGGTGGACAGATAGGGTAACGAGGAAAAATTTAGAGAAATTGAAGACTCAGCTTTTCATTGTGTTGTCTGTCTATCCGTCGTGTTCTTGTCGGCTCCGGAATATTCCCCCTCCCCCCTTCTGTCGCGGGCCCGTCGAGAATGCCTTGAACCGGCGGAGGAGCAACGCGTGCATCGCCTCAGGACATCGATGGGTGGCTGTCACATGTACTGCCTGCATGTCATGCTTTGACGGAGCTTGCCGCTACATCATCATCAACCGTTAAAATGGGAACGAGTTTGAATCTGAGCCGTCCATGTGCTGAAACTGACACAGGCAAAGATCCAACGTCGACTCCGGTGTTCGAGAACCTTCTGAGCCGCGACTTCTTACAATCCGAATGACTCCCTGCTGTATGAATTTTATGTTCTCAAGTTGTTCCGATTCTCCACCCGCCTGCTGTACCAAAGCGATCTGTTGCGTTTGGATCAACACTTTCATCATGCCGTGGCGCGAAACTCTGATCTGAATCCATCCAAGACTGTTTCATCTATTGGTTTTTCCTCAGGAGTGTGTGTGACTGGGCTGATGAGGAGCGAGCGGGCGCGAACAGGCTTCACCGGCGAGGTCCCCCTGACCGCGCTCGTTCGTCCTGACCCTTCGACCTACCGTGAGTTGTATGCGAACGGTGTCGACAGAACAGAACTCGGATTACCTTCATTTCCCAATTCTCGTCCTAAGAGCCTGAGTTTTGATCCGAACACCAACCCGCGTAACAGCAGCTCCCACGCTCTCGTGCCGGGTGGTCCGCTCCGTCCCGGCGGACGGTACAGCCCAAATATTCTACGAAGGTCCATTCCTTTCTCTGGGCGTTCGACTTCCTCGCTCTTTTTTCTGGAGGGTCACGAAAAATGTCAATCACTGCTGAAGCTCAAGCATCGTACTCTGTCATTGTAAATGCCACGTCCGGCCACCGGCGAGCCCACGTTATTCGGTTTCGCATCTGCTTCTCCCTCAGTGCGATCGCGAAAAGTCGGCTCCACAATCCGCTATCAGTCGTTCAACCTCGCCTTAAGTCGCATCTTTCGAACGATCTCGTTACGTAGCCACGATGTCGCAACTCCGTCGATTCTGGCTGTTTAGTCGAAGTCATCAGACGTCGCCTGATGCGATCACTGATACAAGCGAATCAAAGTGAATCGGGGAATGCCTGACGAAGCCCACGCGATGATTCTTGAAAGATGATTCCAGATGGCTCTACTTCCGAGACATTTCCACGAGCTCGGAAAGATTATTAAAAGAGGATACGGGAGCCCGTTATCCGGAGCGTCTGATCTACGATCGATGCGGTTTTGATGTTGTTCGCAGCTTCGTCAGCGGCCGGAGACTTCTGAGCTTTGATGAACTTATCGCTCAATCGCTTGCGTCCAGAATTTGATCAGTGTTTAGCCAAGCGGACCAGCCTTGGAAATGACTGCTGGGCTGAGGAAAAGCGAGAGACGAGCGGGGAACAAAACGCAGGGCAGAAACGCCATCGGCCCCCAGTCTATCCTGATGCTGACGCGTACGGTGCACCATTGTTCTATTTGATGCGTTGTTGACGCCCTTCGGAGCTATGCGTTTCGCCTCGGATCGTAGAAGTCGTTGTTGATTCGTGCACTTCCGTTACCTTCACTCGTGGTTTACAGCCCTCTATCAAACAAACGTGAGTGGTTCTTACTTTCTGCCTCAAACAAATGGTGGAAGCTCTCTCTCGCCCACGGTGAACGACAAGTGTGAGCTCGGACTTCGATCGGCGCCGAACTGGCCGAAAGAGTTGCGAACAGGTGAATAGTCTCCGGGTACACGCTCGCAGGAAATGGAGATACTTGATTTGCTGCTGCTTGTTGCCGTCGGAGGCATGACAGTGCGCGCAACAATCGGCCAACACTTCCACCACGACAAAACTGGAATGGGAGGTATATACGGATACTCGTATAACGGAGGCTACCGCGGTCTCAACGTGGCGTTGGGCTTCGGTGACGGCGGAATTTCGGCCACCGGTGGAGTTTATGGCGGAGGATACGGCGGGGGTGCGGCGACGGGAGGGTACTCCGCTGGCGCCGCGGCGGGTGGAGGAGGACACAGCTCAGGTGGAGGATACGGAACTGCCGGATACGGCAATCGTTACGCATACGAGAGCGGTTACGGCCAACAATGGTGAGCATAAACGAAGCCAAGAATCCATTATCTGGCCGCAACAATGATCCGCGTCGAATAATAATCGGAGTCGCGAATCAAGTTGCCGCACCGAGTGTTTTCCGCTGAGAAAAAAACGCTCAGTGCACTCGAATTTGTTTCAGGCGAAGGCGGTACGGGTATCGCGATCGCTCCGTACACCGGAGGTTCCCGTCGTACGACTACGATTACAGTGGAGCGTACCAGTTCCGTCGGGGCAGAAGATTCAACAATTACAAAAACGATTACTACGACTATTAGAGACTCCAGACGGGATTCGAGGGCGGGTCGCGGCACACTCGGAAATATTATCAACAGCGATTCCAACAAGGAGCACGGCCGCCCGTGGGACCTCGCAACGAGGTCAGCTCGCAGCAGCCAACGAAGGCGGTTTCGGAGTGCTCATTTGAGTGGGACTCGTTGAGTGGAGTCTCATGGTGCAGCACCGATCGACACTCTTGAAGTGTCTGTTCAAATATGCATTGAGATGTTTAAATGTTGAAAGCTCGCTGTAAGGGTGGTGCTGCTGCTGCTGCCACGCCTTGATTCAGCGCGCTCTCATCCACCAAAGCACTCAAACAGTTCTCAACGTACTGCCGTCTCAACGTTTGTCTGAAGCCTTTGGTCCGGAAATCTCGATGCCCTTGGCGAGAGGCAGAACACCTTCACGACGATGTTTACCAATAAACAACGGCTCCGAAACTACTTGATTCCAGTTCCTTCTCCGAGGCACGAGATGTTTTGAGAGAGTTCATTACTTCTCGAGACAAAGGAGATCTTCTCGGGTTCGGCTCTTCCGCTCTCGGCCAGGCGACGCAGTGGGGCTCGATCATACGCTGCTGTGAACATGGGGGAAGCGAAAGTGTTCGAGAGTTGTTCCATTTGAAGCCGGAATCTCTGCGCGCCAGGGAACGAAGCGAGCCGGCGCGAGTCCACTCCCCTATAATGAGCGTCTTGGTCTGTGTCTTCTCATCGTAATAGTCGATAAGGCAAAGAGCGACCAGCGAAGCACTAAGGGTAATTACCCCCGGGGCCGGTTGTAATATCAAGATATTCAGGCGACATGAGGGCCGGATTATCTGGATTAGCAGACTAGTACCACTCTCGGTGGTAAATTCGTCCGTAAGAGCTCACCATTATCTAGATTGACCAGCCGCAGTTTCTTCGTTTCCCCACTCGCCGTGTTTCCTTGGTCTCGGTATCTCTCTGTCCTCACCTGTGGGTCTGGCTGTTTGAGAACCAAATCCCTCGGAGTAAGAACTACAGCCCGCCCCGGGCTCGTCGGAGCGCAGCTCGCCCGTCTTCTGAATCATCCGAAGACCCGGGAAATGTTCGAATCCGAACCCGAAGGTCATCGATGAGGTGGCTGTGTGCAGGGCCCCACACGTCGAGGGACTCCCAAGCGGGCGGTCCCTTCCACATTTGCCGTGATTTCGAGACCGGTTTCATTGCTTCCCAGTCGCGTCAAGGCTTCGGCCCGAGCCATACGGGATTTCTCGAGCTTTTGGCGCCATCGGTCGACCAGCCTCCAGCGCCGAGCCTCACCCCCAGTACCGGGGACCGGAAAAGCCTCTTGCCAAGAGGGGTGCCAACAGGAAGGGGCTCGTTGAGCGAAAGCATTCTTGAGAACACTCCAACTACGGAGCCACAGACTTCCATACTCGTTCTCGATTCTGTAGACGACGCCCGCGAAATCGAAGTGTTTAGCTTACACGGCGCCGTACAACCCCCCAGACCAGCGCAACTCTCGCGCCGCCGTCGTAGTCCAGCGGAGGCGTTCGCGCCGAGGTCCAGACGGGGGGAATAACTGGACGGGATTTTATCCAGCAATGAAATCTCCGGTGTAAAAAAAATAATTTTCGGTGGAAACGCAATCGTCTCGGAGCTTCCGATATCTGACCGTTCCTGATCGGTCGCGGGAGCTCTTCACGCGTCGCACTGTCTGGAACTTTCTGGGATTGGTATTCAGTTCATCATACGTGGCAATTCACCGCCCTGATCCGGTACGAAACCCAGACAGAGGAGATGTTTGCAGTGTCAGACATGAAGTTCCTGGAGCACGTTTTGGAGTACTGTAATGAGCATCGCTCAAACAATGACCGTTCGTTGGCCGCTCCGCTTCCTGCAGTTCTTGTAGCTTCACCGGCTGCGAAAGGGAAGCACAGGAGCGGGCGAACGATTGGGCAGGCAGGCAGGCAAACGGGCAAGCAAACAGGCAGGCGAACCTTATCAAGATTTATAGCTTCACCCTGTCGGTCGTACTGTAGTTTAGGTAGGCAGAGAGCTCGCGCCATAAAATAATTAATCGGAACACCTTCTCCTCCTCGGCGTCGTCGCGCTCCATTCTCTTCCCGAGGTGCTGCCGATGCTACGATATTCGTACGAGGAGCCTGGTTGTCGCCATCAACGAGCCGCTGTTCAAAGCGAGAAAATGACTTGCAACTTCAACCAACGCACAACGACGCTGCTTTGAATTTGGGCTATTTTGCGTCTACCACGACGCGTATCATTCGGAGTGTCGCGAGTCCTCGTTGCGGCGGTGCGCCATGTTGCTGTCATTTAGAAAACTCCGAAACAACAGAAGCAACAGGCGGCATGCCACCGGCGACGAGGCTAATGGTCAGAAGAGCAAAGTGGCACCGCCCTCAGCTCCTCATAGGTGGCCTGGAATAAATTTGTCGACGGCGGCTGTTCCTGAACTGCCAGGATCGGACCAGGCCGATAATTTATTGAAAGCAGATCGAGGCTTTAATTTTGGATAAAGTACACTGTTGGCTCTGCAGCGGCCACAGCGAGGGCTACTTCGATTTAATGATGCGTGGCAGCACGAAAAACGAGCCGAAGAAAACGGCCGCCTCCAAGACCGTGTCGATGATGACGGCCATGGTGAAATCCGTCCGGAGGACCGGGAACCCGGCACTTCATTCATTACGGCTGAAGCCGCCGTCACAGTTGCTACAGGACTCGAGATGTCCTGGTCGGGGTCAAAAGCGGAGGAGTGGCGGAATCGCATCCGTCCGCGCAACTGACCGTTTAGCGGTCAGCAGATAATCGCTCTATGTGTCCCAGGAACGGGGGAAAGGATGAACACGGAGCCAGTGGAGGAGCCGCGGAAAATTTCGTAAACTTTTTCTCCATAAGACCCGCGTGACCGTTCTCGCAGCCGATCATCATGGATAGCATGGAAGAACGCCGGAGACGGCCCGAAAAGAAGCTCCGTGCCGACCGGGGGTGGAACCACGCCCGTATAGGCCGTAAATCTGAGGAGAGGGTATTGGGACTTCATTCAATTAGCAACGAACAGCGGGTCGTATGACGGCGAACGGCTCAGTTAGGCTGTCAGGAACTCGGCATACCAGGCCACGCTGCCGTATCGGGCAAACCGAGTCAACCGGCGCAAACTCTCTGAGGATTTCAAGAATGAAATATTCATGCTTTCCGCTACATCTGCGGCCGGACCAACGGGTTGGACGATCCAAACACCGGCCACCCACAGCCGCGACGGGGACCCACATCCATGACCAGCTGGCTTCCGACGGCAGACTCGCTCGATTCGGTGTTTGCTGTTATACTCCCGATGGATGGATGGATGAATGGATGAAAATGCTCTCGAACCCACAACTTGGCTGAGACGATGACGACGACGACGACGACGCTGCCGCCGCCGTGGTCAGAAAGCGATCGGGCAGTTCTCGCTTCTGCTGTCGGCGGCGACGACCTCGATCGGAGGAGTACATATTCATGTTGAGGGAAGATGAACGAGTCGAGCGGAGAATCGTCGTCTTCGGCCAATCTTCTCTTTCGTGGAATTCGGAATGGAGTTGGTTGTCCATCGATTTTTTCCAGCCTCACACATCGTCGCCAGATCGTTCAATGGCACGCGCGTTCATCGAATTCTGATAATATTCACTGATGAAGCTGAATCAGAAGGTCGGCCCAGTCAGAATAGTCAGCCACACACATTGAGCGAGTCTTTCATGAAACGGGACGAGCAGCTGATGATTGCGACTGGGACACATGGCCGCCATCAGCGAGCAAGTGAGGTCGCTGGCGAGTATGCGCGCGCGAGCAAAGTTGCTCACTTAAGTGCGCAAATCTCCTGCTCGCTCACTAAGCCTTTCTGCTTTTCCTGGGCGATAACACTTCGGTCGGTGTTCTCTGGCTGCGTGGCGTCATTGCCGCGGCGTTCGAGCCGACGACTGGCCGCTCCGCTCGGCGGACTCGTGCTCTTGTGTTTCCGTTGCTCAGCTCCATTAAGCTGGTCTCCTGTGTAGTTGCAGCAAACACAGCGACACTCATTCCGGTGCACTCGGACAAAAAGCTTGCCATCAACTTCCTGCTTCGTCGTGTTGCCGCAGTCGGATAGACACTCCCCGCGCCCTTGTTGGCGATACGACATCGCGGGAAGTCATCCAGCTAATCGTTGCCCCTCCCCTCGGCAGAGTTAACTGTTGACGTAGATGCTACCGATGAGTCCGACCGCTGGTTCAGCGTGTTGGTTCCGATGCGACAGCAAACAACTGGACGGGTCTTATTCAGGCTCCAGATTCGTTCCGTTCCTTCCCTCTGGGGAATAGCCGGTTCTGAAACTCACGCTCGCCCCTTTCCAGGCCTGCCCGATTCCCTCGGAGTTTCTCTTGATCTTTTTCTCCCGTGCCGGGCTAATCACAAAACGGGATTCGTCGCGGCTCGACCCCCGAGCAAGCGACGCCCTGCCAGGACCCTCGAGTGGGATTTTTAGTTTTGACACTTTAATGAAATTCGCCCCTCGTTCGTTGGTTTTTTCGTTCGCTTCTTGGATGTCGACCCGAACCAGCTAGCTGCTTCTCCGCCGCTCTCAGCCGTGAGTAAGTGAGTTAATGTCGCGCTCTATTTTGCCCCGACCAGAGCACTCGATGTTTTAACTCGAGCTCCAGCTGCTTCGTCAACTTTTCCAGCTTGACTACTCCTTTGGATATTGAGGTCGATTCAACTGCATCGATGGAGCTCATTATTCAAACCTGTTAATGAAAATCCGAACAGTGAAGATGATGAAACTTTGTTTACGTTTCGGCATCGCTCGGCTCTCCTCCAAGTGGGGCCGAGTTTGAACTTGGCCCCGCACACACTCTCTCCCGCTTCGGGTGCTTGGGATTCGGTGAGAAATCAGTTTTCGATAGTTGGACGAAAGAATGCGGCCGCCACATACTTCACCGAGCTCGGAGACAACCCACGCACACACGTATCACTCGGACACTTTCAAAAGATCACGTTCTCTCCCGAGCGGCGCTTCGAGATAGACAACCGCTCACTGCAACGACTCTTACCTGAAAATTGAAAGAAGAATTCTCATACATCGGCCTGGGAACGGTCAACAACGGAAATCAGTAGCTGTTCGATCCAGTATTCGAGACGAATACATCACCTGAGATCGCTTACAGAGGCATGCAAAGGATAAACGCAAACCACCGTTAGGACAAAGCGCGCTCCGGCCGTTCGAATGGTTAGAGAAAATTGCCATCCGCCAGGAGCGATTCCGAGCGTTTCAACAAAAATAAACTTTCGTGTCAGCCCCGGCCCAAATTAAGTATTTTCAAGCTGTAGAGTCTCTCGCTAAAAAACTTCAGCTGTTTCATTTCCTCCTTGGGTCTGGACCTCGCCAAGTCACCTCGGGCATTTTGTTGCTCGCTGCTGGAGCACATCTTTCCGGCCCTTGTGAAAATATTAATATAGGTATGACGCCGCGGAACCTCTCCTTGCCTCTCGTCGAAGGTGGGGTGGCTCTTCGGGCACACATCGCACCGGACAGCAAGCCAGCGACAGTGAGTTGTAAGAAAAAGTTCTTGTATTAAATTTCCCGAATTTGCATAATCTACTGTCCATCATATGCACGCGTTCCGTAACGAAAAAAAAATGCGCTGACACGAACCTTCGGAGCAGAAAGGAGCAAGATGGTCTGACCATATGATATGACTCATGAACGGATTCACCACCAAGTACCCCGATTCCGGGAGTGTCTCCGGTAGAACCGGGTCGAGGTAAAATCATCATCATTAATCGTACCTCCCCAGTCTGAAACTCGATTCTATCGAGAAGACTCCAGGCGTCGGGATGACCCGCGCGTGAAATAATTGGCTTCAAGAAGCGGGAATGTGTCGCGCACTCGCGCAGCTGTCGCTAACGCAGTCGAGAACATGAAATGTGTATTTCACACAAGCAGCAAGGTTCGAATCGGGAGTGAAGAACTCGGACGCGGAAGCACGTTTCTTGTCGAATTTCATCTGCTCCCCGTCGTTTTCAGTCTGCGCGTAATTCGTTTGTTCTCCCACTTTCAGCCAAAACGGCCTCGAGGCGAAGCCCATTCTCACTATCACCGGCCCAACACCCCTGCGGCCAGCCCAACCGTCCCACCAGAGAACCGGCCAACGAACGCCCCCTCCCCTCTTCCTCCCCACGAATGGCGGTGCTCGTATCCCCGACGCTCCTACGCGATCTCTGGAAGCCCCACTGGCGACCCACAACGCCTCGCCCCACCTGGTTCTCCTGATAAGGGTCTGCCGTTCTGCTGGTCCGCCGGCCGGCCGGCTCATGAGAGCCCTGTCCAGCGTGTTCGGCTCTGAATTATGCATCCGCATCACCGCTGGTCCCCCACCACAAAGTGGAACGTGTATGTGTGTGTTCGTGAATATGACTTTGCTCTATGGACAGAAGAAGCTCCTCAATAGGAGATCCTCAGGCCCTCGTGCTGGTTGGTCCTCGAGCCGCGCTCTAAACGAGCAATGTAAACAGTATTTGATACATGGAACTGTCAGACAGACACCGAGTAGGCGAGCGAGACACTGGCGGCGATGCGGCTACCCGCCACAGAGGGAAGCTGAGACCTGCCTCGACTACATACGACGAGGTTCCCGATGCGTTCGCTGGAAAAGACGCGTCCGCAAGGAGGAACCGAGAAATAAACTCGGACGTTCTCCGATGGAGGCCAAAGATCGGAACTACGTCGGCAGCATAACTCTTCAGCCTTGCTGAGTTGGAAGTTGGCGTTCGAAACTCGGTCTCTCCGGACTCGCGTCGGCGACAGAGAATCGGAAGTCGGCGGCCACCCCACCGCGTACGTTCGCTGTCTCCGTCAGACTTCCATTATTTCTCTCTTTGTCAGGTTCTTTTTGAGCGGGTCCGGCCACCCCGACGCAAGTTCGTCCCTCGGTCAGGACGTCGTCGTCGTTCTTCACTCCGTCCGGGCACCCCAGCGGACGCTCTGTACGGCTGAAGTCAATGGCTGAAATGATTTAGGGCCCGAAGGAGGGTCAGGTGAGAGGGCAGGCAGCGACGACCACGCCAGAGAACAGAAGTGCACGGGCGAACGACGATGCTTCGGTCGAACTAACCGACAGACGAACGGACGGAGAGTATTGAAATTCCTTGCTCGACCCTCTTCATCCTGTCCCTTGGCCAGCCGAGTGGAGCGGTGCCGCCGCCGCGGGTCATGAGGGGCATCTTGAGGTAATTCGATGCAACGCCTCCGGAGAGCGTTTCGAAGTTATTAAAGCATCGAAAGTTCTGGATGGATCGGGAGGAGCCCGACGAGTCTACTGAATGCTTCTGAGGGAACGATTGAGCGCTGTAGAAACCACGGTAGTCACACTCCGCAAACGTCGACGCACACGATTCCGGGTCGCTGCCGTGCCGTCTGTGCGTACTGGGGGGAGGGAGGCTTCTATCGCTAGCTCGCCCATCGGAAGGGAGAGGAAGCACGTGGAGAGCCGCAGCAGTACTCGAACGACATCCCCCTCTATTCGGACAGCGTCCATTAAAAGTTCTTAGCCAGCGGATATTCACGTTGATTCGGCGTTCGCTGCCGACGATTTCCTCGCGGCCTGCCGACGGACCATTACGGCATTCCAGGATAGTAGTTCACGAGTGCCACGAGCAACGCGAAAGCACGAAGTGACCGTCAATAAATTCTTAGCGAGCAAATCGATGGGAAGAAGAGTTCACTTAGGCTGCTTGCCCGGTCGCTCCCACGGCTGGCCGGCCGGGGGAGTTCTGCTTGACCGTTGGGAGCGTGTTCCTTGCTGCGCAAAAACCGGTACTGGGAATGGTGCATTGCGCTTCTGCTCAGCGTTCTCAATCCGCGATGATCCCAAACGCCACTATGTCGTTGGTGCTGGAATACGAATCCTCGAATTCTTTCCTGAATCCAGTTCTCTCCACATTTGGCTCCTGGGGGGCATTCCTACTCATTCAGACAGAGCTCCTGTTGTGGAGAGGCCGTTGTGCGTTCGTTCAGCTGTGAGGGTCGGAGATCTCTGTCGGATTCCTCCTCCGCAACGATAACTTCAGGGAGAGGATCGCGTTGTCCGGCTTCCGGTTATGAACATGGAAATGAGCACAACAGGCCTCTCTTCGGACACGCTCACAAACAAACACCTAGGTTAGAGAAGGCCGAACGGAGGACTACACCGAGTCGAGAGGATCCCGGTGCGGCATCGAACCCTCGCTGCACAAAGTTCACTGTAACCGCCACTCCACTTCCGCTGGATGAGATCGTTTTATGTGTGTGGGTGTTAGGGGGGGGGGGGGAAGGAGCAACTTGTATGCGGATGCGAAGATACGGCGGCCACCACAAGCGGCAAGACATGAGAAACACTAACTGAGCGCAGCCGGCCGCTAACGTGATTCCCGTATTTTAATGTCCCTCCTCGCACCGCCTGCTGCCGGGCCAGCTCCTCTTCGGCCGTCTCGTTTGCTCCCGAAGCCAAGGGTCCTACGTCTTGCGGCCCGAGACAGTTTGCCCGCTCGCGGTTCTGCGAGATCTCAGATTGCTCCCGAAACTTGCAATCTACGTTAATCGAAGTTTACCATGAGCGACGGGAACAACACGGGGAGATAAGCACGCGCGTCTGCAGTTTAGTACGCGGCTCGCCTCGACCAAAACCCTCGGTTCCTCGCTCAGAGATCTGGTCGACGTCTTGCGATATCCAGCTCGGAATTTCGGGGATCCGGTCGAACTGTTCCAGAAATCCGAGCAATATCCGTCGGCCGCTGACTGTTACGAAAGCGGTCGTCTTCCGAGATCCGTTGCGTGGCCCGTTCTCGTTGCTTTGTTTGCTCATCCTGAAGATTATCTGAAGGGTAGCTAGCACGGATGATTTTCAGTTTGGTTCAGTCCGCGGAGAAGTTTCTGACGGCTGCGATGATCGCGAGCGTAAGTTTTCCCCGCCCAGTTCATTAGCATTTAATGTTCGGATGTGAGTTTGTTGCGGTTTAATTTCAATGCAGAACTTCCATTTGAGACGTTCTTTTCCACGTGCGCGCCTTATTGAAGTGAGCGGCGAGCTCGAACGACCGCTTTCCCCGCGCGCTCGTTGCCGCCAGTTTTGTCTTATTACAAACGATTCTCATTTTGGAGCGCGGGCGACTTCTATCATTTTGAGCGTATGAGTAATAATCCGCGCGTTTCCGATCGTCGCCACGACTGCTCTTTCAGATTCATGTTCGATTATTTTCCAAAGCCCGGGGCGTTCCGGAGTGCCTCTGTTTGCACTCGCATTTTGATTGCACATAAAGAACTCGTGATGAAACGATGCTCTCGATTCAAACGATCACGTGAAATGCGCGGACCGCCGCGCTGTCCATGTGGCGATGTCACAAACGATCCTCTGGACCGACGGTCTATTTTTGCGGTGCTGGAGTGCTCTTCTCACTTGTGAATGTATCGCGAATCGATCTGAGCGCCGCCCGGTCCACGCGAGCGCATCGATATTTTGCAATTCGATGAGTTCCTCGAAATAAATCTGGGCTTTCTCACGTTTACGCTCTACCGTGCCGACAAATCGGAACAACCACCGCGGATTCCGCTCATTCCGTGTTTCCGATTTGACCAATCGAATTCTTGGATCCAGCGATGGAATCCGTATCGAGTTTCTCAGATTCAGTCGTTCGCTGGATGTAACGACGAGTGACTTCGATTCGAGAGTTCCCTCCGTTCCGTCGACGGACTCGGCTTCGGCAAATCGCTCTGGACACGGTCTGAAACAGCGCGGAGCCAAGTGGAATGCCACACGTGATTCCCGAACGCCAGCATATGTCCTTTGGGTTCGTTAGGAAGCGTTCTCTCGAAATGGGTCTCCAACCATGATGGCGAGCCGAAGTAATGAGTTGGCAGAGCCAGAAGCACTCATTAATAATCTGCAGTGCCCTCATCGACGTGTATTGAGTTGACACCGTCACTCCGTGGAACGTCACCCCGCCCGAGCAAAATACACTCTACATGTGCATCCGCTCGTGCAGTGCCCACACTCAATGTTATCCGGAGTGAAGTCGTCCTACATCAACTTCCGTTCAGCGTATAATTACACCATCGGCTTCGATGAGCGAGATCTCGGATCAAAAATCCGAGAAATCCACCACGAGGCATACATGGAGGCCTTCGTGCGAGGAGGTTTTATCGCTACGCGTGTCTGGTCCAGACAAGGACAACCTGTTCCCCCGCATAGCTATTCATGGTCTGGCATCGTGATTCAGAGCATTGGAACCCAAGTTGAGTTAGGCTCGATCCATATGACGCCTCCTGCCGTCCCCCTCTGACTTCTCCCTCCCGACACCTCGCCATTCCCCTCACTGATCCCTTGCAGTGCCCGACTCCCCGTGTTGGTCCTGCTCTCGCACGAGCCATTTGAGAGCTGCGTCAGACTCCAAATATGGTGCAGAGCTGTTTTCGCTTAAGTGAGCCAGCGTTTTTCTCTTGCATATCACCCACGGGGACTCTCGGTGTATGTACATACCTCGAACGACCGCATGGAGTTCGTGCTTTCTTGTTGCAGCACGGGACGTCACTTCTGAACCCGAAGAACACATCGAACTAATCCGCCGGCGGAGTGAATCTTTTGCTCCGTGGGCCTGTAGCATCCGGTCAGCTCAGCGTTCGGCTATCAGAGCCCTCCGGACAGCGTCAATCCCATGTAATGGTAGTATTTGTATTTACTCTCCATCGCGCGCATCCATCGAGCAACAGCACGTCCTAATCCTCCCGAACAGCCAGTCTGTTGGCATCCTCTTGTAGCTCTGCTTCGCTCACTCTTTTGGTTCTGCGGCGGTCTCGGTCGGACAGCCGCCGCCGCCACCATCATCATCATTCCAGTTCCAATAGTGGTTGAGTCCGAGTTGAGCGCCAGACCTCTTTGTCCCTCTCTTCCCCTGTCGCTCTCCCTGTCACTCAATTCCGCACAGTGCTCGGTCTGGTTTTTTTTACAGGCCGGCTTGTGTTTGAACTTGGAGTCTGGCGACGACATTGGGGTCGGAATTGGATTACGAATGCGAGCAGGCAGCACAGGTGACACCGACCCGCGCTCGAATTCTACGATGCAGCGACGCGCAAACGCATCGGATTCTTCCTATTTTTCGGATGCCTGCTCCAACAAATATTCCAATTATTCCTATAATCATCACGTCCTCGTTTCCGGGCGAGCGTGCCCTGTGAGCTGACCGGATAACTGGATGTGACCTTTCCCGACTTTCGCTAACTCAATCGGGTAACAACCGCCTTCGATGGCTGAGAGCGGGCGAGCGTCTCCAAGTGGCTGGCAACGAGAGCTCCGGTTCGAGCCGGAACTGGGGGTTCGTGACTTTTTTGGGTTTCCGAAAGTTCCCTTGGGTTTTACCGAGGCAGCAGACGGAATCTCCTGGAAGCGTGCCCAAAGCCTGTCCGTCGCGCAGGACCGGCTCCCGTTCCGTAGCCGGAGCTCGATGAAACCTCACGGGCTGAGTGCGAAGGAGGAACGATCCAATCGTATTCATCCGGGGCGATTCCGACGAAACTTTTGAGATATAGACGTCGAGCTTTTGCGCCTCTTTTCGTTTCCTGGGGCATGCAATTAGGCACGCCCACCGAGTCACCATCAACTCTGCCCACCCAGTCACTCGCTCGTCGGCTCGTCGCCCACCACCACCACCTCGACCGCTACCAGCGCAACTCCACCGCCACCCAGTACGGCATCGGGGAAGCGGGCGAGTGAGCGAATGTTGCCTCCCGACTTGGTGAATTTGCATTTGTCAACATATAAAATTGCCCCTTCTCGCAGACACTCTACCGGGGCCGTGCACTCCACTCATTCACTCACTCGCCCGCCCGCCTGGAGCACCTCCACGACCATCCCCGTCACTTGGACAACTCACGTTCAATCTGATTGAATTTCTCGAGACCGACCGATAGACGACAGCTCCCGCATTAGAGATGCGCATTCTGGCGATCGATCGCTCAACTCATGGTGTCGGCGACGGAGTGGAAATATTTCACGCCGTATCGTCGCCGCAAACCAACATCGTTCGAGCTTCCAACGAGGTCGAGGAACTTGAGGAGACAAGACTCGAGTTTTCCAAGCCGAAATATATTAGGGAGCGCCATGCGGAAATCGTGCTCTCTTTCCTCCTCCCCCCCCCCTCATCCTCTCGCCTTATGAAGCCCTGATGCTACTTCTATATAAACCGAGCAATGAGAGTTCTTGGGAACGAAGCAGCGTGGCGCCCGTATGACACGCAGCCTATCAGTCAGTCACTCCATTTGCAAGCGGCTAATGTGTTCTCTTAGGAGGAAGCCGGCCACCCGAGCGGCCAGATAGCTCGCGGGCGAGTGAGTGAGCCAGGATTAATCCCAACGGGTTCTCTATGAATTCCTGCTTCCTTACAACACATAGTGAGCGGATTAACTTTCTAAGCCATGCAACCAACTCCTTGCCTCGGGGTGGGCAACCGGCTGGTGGTCGGAAGGGCGACCAACTAAACGGGCGGACAAACGGGCGGAGGGCAGGCCGACGAGCAGACTACGCACTCTGTCACCAGTGAACGACCAAGTCGCCCATATCCGGTACCGTGGGCGTCGTAGTAACCGAGCGCAGCCCCGCACTCCTACTGAATGGCACAACTACCACCGCTCCGAGTCGGCTCGGAGCTGAAATTCTCGAGAGAACTCAAACCCAGCTCAGCTTCGGACGACGAATACATTCCCTGTCCGATACGGAATATGTCGTCGCCAATGGTCGCTCCCGTCCCGCCGTTGGCATTTTGCTCGCAGTAAAACGGCCGAAGCGTCTCCTTCGTTCGCTGTTCCATTCTTTTATCTTAGAAGAAGAGAGGAACAGCTATAAAGACGGACCTGTGTATGTACATGTCTTTGTTGTTGTGGCTGACGCTGTTAACCAGGGCGAGGAAGAGCCTTGACGCTTCCATCAAACCCCATTCAAAGCAGGAGCACTCCATTCCGGGAGCAGAGGAATATCGGTGAAAGTTCGACTCCGTTCCGTGCGGATAAATCATTCACTGCAGCCCTCGAAGCCTCATGCATTCGAGTTTCGAGCCAAATTCGCGACTTCCGAGCGTGACTTGAGAACGGGAAAGTCATTGGGCAAAGCTGTTGATGATGGCTAAATGCACGAGATGAGGTTTCGAGACAATGGACCCGGGCGACATTACCGGCGCGGGAGCGCGTCGCCTTGATTGGGAACAGCTGATGCGAACTCGCGCGGATTTTCTCAGGAGACCGACCCGACGGACTTTGAGATATTCAACCGGACCGCGGCGTCGAACAACATGCCCCATGACTCGCAGACGACGTCAATCATTGCGATTCGTCAAGACTACCGTTGATCTCTCACCCCGATTCAAACAACCAGACGTTCCCGGGGAAAATAATCCCAAACGAGTTCATGTTCATTCCCTCGATATAAATCCAGATCACGCGCCGAGTTTTATCCCGCAGGACCTTCAAAACGGCATCCTTCCGAGCTGGGATCCCTCCGACGGGACCTTCAAGTTTTTCCCGAACGAGCCGTGCACGACGGACACACTTCATTAGAGCCATGAAGAATCTATGGAGGACGGAAATAGACAAACATCACATTTCCGGACAGGCAGGCGTCCTAGTCTCAGGTCAAGATGGAATTCCCGGTATGCAGCGTGGCTCTTTGTTGTCGATTTTTATCGCGCGAGCCCCGGATGGCACGCCAGCATGCCTCTCGCTCGCTGGCGGTGCACACTGATTTGAGTGGGCCGGTCTTGCAGTGGGAAGAGAGATCAAGCCGCTAAATATCGAATTCGAGCTCTTCCAACTCTGAACACGTTCCTGTTATTTGGGTCAAATGCCCAGGGCTGCCCGGCCGTGCCCGACACCGACCGCGTCTCCCTCCCGCGGATCCACCAATGGCCTGCATGGATGGTACGATCCCGCAAAAACCACTGCCGCTAGCCGACTCTGAATGTTGGCTAGCTCTCAGATAAATCAGAATGTCCGATGGATTCATAAGAGATAGTTAACAACAAATCACCAAATCCGATGGTTCCCCCTCAAGTCCCATCGACACGTCTGCCATCTATTCCCTTCTTCCTCGTCGGAGATGTCCATTTGTTTCTCATTTTAGCTCCTTGTCATTCGATTGCTGGTAAGCCCTCCCTGTAACCAGCCGCTCCCGTCGCCAGCAATGCCGCTCGATCGATCGACGGCTGACACGGCTCTACGGCGTGGCGATCTCCTACTCGCCGCAGACGACAGTCCGAACGTTTACTCGGGGAGATTCATCGATAGAAGACAGTCACCGCTCAACTTATTTTCCTCCACAAGGGATAAACACGTGAATGAATTCCGCTGCTGACACGATCCAGATTTCCCGGACAACCAAACAAGCAGTCGGCGGGGCGGTCGAGAAATATTTGACGCAGAGGCTCTCCGGAGCAAGAAGGCGTCTTTGGAGAAATTCATTCGCGCCTAACAAAGAAAACAAATTCATCCACTCGGTTCCGTGATAATCCACGAACGCCATACTTCGGCTCACCATTGTAAACACCGACCAAAGAAACAAACTCTCAACAAGCTCTGCTATCAGGCGCTGCTTCAGGCCAACTGTGGAATGCGTTGTTCTTCAACTGTGTTGAAACCGATCTCTGACGAGGCTTTGAGTATATTTTACTGTTTCCAGCAACTTGCCGAAGATCACGGATGATTACAGTACACTCAGAGATGACTCATGACCAAAAGATCAATGCATGAGAGAAATGAGCCATAGTCTGCGGTTGTAACTCTTGTCCATACGACCCAGCTTGACGATTTCTGCGTAGCCTCGCCGCCTCGATGAAGTTCCCTTGGAGTTTCCCCTCTCGGTAATCGATTTTTCCCTCCCCAAAAACTTCTTAAGATCTGGAACGAATGCTTCGCTGCAGCGTTTCCGTTGTGCTCTCGGGCAGCCTCTAGACTGACTTCCACTCCCGGTTGCTACTTTCAGATGGTTTTTGTGAATCTCTCAACTCGAATCAACATCTGAACGCCTTGAATCAAGGACCTGTCTCACAGTCCGTTCGCTCACATGTCTGCGCTCAACAGAGGCACCAGTCACCGAGCGCGATGGGCACTCAGCACTCCCTCGTTCGCCACTGCCTTTTTTTCCCTCCTCTTCGAAGTTTATGTTTTGAGTCACTCAATCATCGCGTTCGCTGTTCGGCACTCGTCTTCGAGAACCACGGGATAGAGGCAGCCGAAGCGCCGCAGGATGAATGCGGCTCTTCAATTTTCACAGATTTCCCGAATTGTTTCCAGATCTCCGCGTCACGTAATTAACAAATTAGAAAACCAATAAATCAAAGGAAGCTTCGGTACGAGCACTCGACGTCATCGCGCTTGTTCCTTTTCAAAGACCTCCTCCGCCACTTTTTCTCGATTCCCCCTCGTCCGCTAGCTGAGCCCAACGTAGGAGCGACGGTGTCCAGGACAATACCCAGCCAATCAAAGCTTCATTAGCAAAAACCTTGCGCGCCGCCTCTGCTGCGGCCCGCTATGATGATGATCAGCTTTTATTATCGATCGACGCCCGGCTCAGATTTTGACAGGCCATCACATCTCATCCGATGATCACATACCGGAGCGCGAACATATCGTAAACGAGACGTGTCAAAAAATCCTTTATCAACCGAATTCTCATCGAGTTTTCCGTCCTCCGCTGTCTCGTGTGAGTTCTGGATGCATCGGAAATTCCCTCACCGCATGGATGAAGGGTCTATTGACGCTTCGAGAACACCATAAAAATGATATTCTCCTGTTTTCTGAAGTGTCAGAAGCTTCACGAACGTTGGAGCGCTCTGAATTTCGTTGGATCTCGCTCAACTCCTGGCGCCAGTGGTCACAAAGTTGACAGACAGCCAGACTAGCAGACAACAAAAGCATCAACAACAACAACAGCATCATCAACAACGACGACGAAGGACTATACACGGTTGGCTGTAGTTCTTTACTTGTGGCTGCGAGGAGGCGCTGCGGGAACGAATCCAGAGGGCACGCGGTATCAAATGTTCGGACATTAAGCAGAGGCCCGAACATTTAGAGAAAACGAGAAAGAAACCACGACGGTTCGTTGGCTAACTGTCTGACGGCTGAATTTCGCGCACGATGAGCAAGACTGTCCTCGACCAGCTGTCAGTCTCCAAAATGACCTCTAACTTCACTGGAACGGTCCAGATGGTAGTTCAACCGAACGACCATCATCGCATGAACAGATCTCGCTCCTTCCCTCCCCTCCCACACAGATTAAGAGTTCGATTCGATCCATCGGTTAACGTCTCGGCTCGAGTAGTTAGCATCGTCCGAGAAGAATACCTGGCTGCTCATTTGAGCTTGAGCCGTCCGGGGACCTTCGGACGGGGCTCTTGAAACAAGACCCACTGACGTCGGAGCCGCGATCATTTTCGTTCGTCCTTGGCGGAGTCGGAGATTCGCAGCACGCTTAAACCACAAGACTGGATTACAAAGCGGAACACAAAAACGGTACTTCGGACCCAGGCCCACAAGTGCGGCGCGGTCGGATCTTGGCGACGGAGGGCACGGGAAAGAAACGAACGCAAAAAAAGAAGAGGAAGAAGCGGAATCAAAAGAGAATACCATCCCTTGTTGTGCTAGAGACGCTGGGGTGGCGACCGCGAGAGTCTCCACTGCCGAGCTTTGAAGCCCGCTGAGGTACCAGCGGCTCGCTTGTGCACGGGGTGCATACATTTCTCTCTATCTCGCTGAGGCATAACTTCATCTGCCGTGAGTTCGTCCGCACATCCGTCAGTCAGTTCGTTTCCTCATCCCCTGCCCGCCGGTCGGTCCGTCCGTCTGCCGAAACGACCGTTCGGTGGCTCGTGCGCTCCGTGCGCCGTTCGGTCCTCGACAGCGACTTGTCTCTGATGACAACAAGCTAATGCTATTTGAGGCTTGTCAGACTTGTCCACGAGGTACCTGGCGGACGAACGATGTGCCGGAACGTTTTTGAACGGTTCGTCCTGGGTCAGAAACGAATCCCAGCCGATGCGGATCCAGTTTCAAACAGAATCAAGCTGCGACGAGTGTCTCAGAGACGGAACGAAATAGGACTCTCCGACTGAAAACCCTTCCCTAATGAGGAGTTCTAATCACGACGATGATCGGACAGCCGGATGGAAATCACTTGGCTTCTTGCCTTATCGAGGAGACTCGCTCCGCGATCCAGCGACGAAATATGTTCATACTCGAGAACAATTGTGGAAACAGTTGTTATTCGAGCGCGTCCAACAATCTACGTGCAACTTGAGACTCTCCTCGATGCAGAAACCCAATCACGTCTATCGATGGAAAACCTCTTCAAAATTCTGACTCATTATTATTATTATCGCTGAGAGCGGAACCAGTGAACGTCTCTAAATACTCTTCCCTCATCCCTCCAAACTCAGTCGCTCAACGCGAAACGATCGAGGGAACTGGATGATATCTCATGCGATCTGAGATGCCGAGTGTCTTCTCGGCAACGGAATTGAGGGTGATTTCTGGCTTTCACTCGATAAGTGTTATGCTTGATGAGATTGCTTCGAAACATCCGGTCTCGGTGAAAACTTTGGCGGATGAGCCGCTACCGTCTCCCGCAGCTCGGAATGGATCTAATGAGCTTGAAGGAGTGACGATCACCCTGAGTCCGAATTTTGGACTCGCGAGAAGTCGAAGCGTTGGCGCAAATCGCTCTCGGCGGCTTCGCTGCAGCCCGTCGTCAAAAGCGCCGACGCCGTGAGAGATGTTGACTTCTCTGCAAGCTCCAGGTAGTTTCGCATCGCACGAGTGTCGGCTTTGATGGTTTGCAGTTTCCGAGGCGATTTGAGGGGCGGTTAGATGCGGTCGATAACGAGATTCATCAAGTTCGAGGCAACTCTCGGCCGAACTCAATCGCTCGCAGAGACGGGTCTGATTGTTGAATGCCAATAAAATCAAAACCCGGGCTGCTCACTCCGTGAAGCACCAAGATGCTGATCAGTGGGCGCCAATCGATGACCTCGGCGGCTTCAGCAGTCGCTGAAACTCATTTACGATGTCTCTCGCGGCGTCGAACAGATCCAAATCCAGGACGGCTCCGACGCGGACTTCTGAAAACTCGCTAGATCGAGAATCGCATCGCATGGGTTCAAGCCCAGAGGACGAAAACCGAACGAAGTATCTATTCCGAATCGAGTGTTATTCCGCAGGTCACCGGCATCTTTGATGACGTTGATGACAGGTCGGCTCGCCAAGCCTCGCTTGTTCCACTCGAACCACTGTCAGATATGTTCGATCATTGATCAGTTCGGCAGCTTTCGCGGAAGGGAAAATGGTAGCGTCATCGTCGGCCAGTCTCGGTTTTTAGAACTCGGCCTACGCCCAAAGAAACTGACTTCCTATGTCATAACATAAAAACATTCGATACAAAAAGCGATCGCGGTCCCCGTACTGAGTGAGCGAGCTTTCGGCGCCGAATCCGACCGAGAACGATGACGATTTGAATTTCTCTCAAATCCCCAGGGTTAGCGAGGGTACATCGAGACTCACTGGGGAAGGCAGGCTCGAGCCAGAGTCGTGCCAAGTCTCCGAATGTTGAGTAAACGAAGAGAGAATCTACTATGTTCATATCCCATTCATGCTTCGCATTCATTGTGTTTACGCTCCATTCAGGGTTTCCGTCATTTTTCGTTCGCATCGTTTCCCTTTTGTTGCTCTCTTAAGGTAAACAATGCAGACGATCCAGTGAGAGTCGAGGCTCTCTTAAGTTCGCGTCGCGACTGATGGTAGTTATAGTTGCCGCCAGCGTCGGTGAGCAGGCGAAAGTCACCTGAGAGGAAGTTTTGTCGTTGGTCGGCCAGGTGTCTCTAGGCAACATGGCGTAGAATAACACCGCGAGGAGGAACGAAGAAGAATCCGAGGGGAGCCCCTTGGATCGGCAATGACGCGACATAAAACTACGAGCGTCGCTGAGTGTCTTCACGGCATTGGACGTACGGCTCGCTGGCTGGCTCGCCGCGGTACCACTCGGTCACTGGTGCTGATGACCAGCATCGTGCCATGTAGTACATCTTGAGCTTAAGTAGGGTAACACAGACGTCTATGCAAATAAACCCCGCAACAACATAACTGACCGGGGACGTATACAATAACGTAACCCATCAGCACGACGGAGATGATGAAGTCTAACGATAAGATATCGACTGGTACCAACACACGGAGAGCGCTCGAGTGTGTTTGTATGCGAGGGGGAAAGTCACGAGAGCGGCCTCGTATGGATCATTGCCAAATGGAAAACTCATTAAGACTCTCTGTCTTTTGTCAGTGTAGCCGTGGCTATCTCTCATAAATTAACTTCTTCCGCACGGCGGAGCTCCATTTTTATTCTCCTTGCGAACCTCCGGCCGAGATTGGTGCGACAGCCGCGGACGATGTCAACAAACTCGCTGGAATTTAAATAACAATGAACCCAACTCCCAACAGAACCTCAGAAGACAAAAATCGAACTCGGTTCTCCATAGACTACATTGAGGGACGCCTCAAGCAATAAACAGCGGAGCCAACACAAGGAAAACTGAAGCGACCGACCGCCTCTGCGAATCTCGCACGGAGCATATTTGTGCCGCTGGATTAAGTGCCTTAGCGTATGGGAGTCCAGACACCCGACGGTTGACGTTGTTGCCTCAACTGCTCGAAGACGGAGAGCCGGCTCAAATTAAAACGCGTCACAACACGGCTTCTCATACAGAACGTCCGCTGGCCAGAAATCCAAGCAGCAGACCAAAGCGATCAACGAAACGGAGGCGAATCGTAAACCAAGCAACCAACCAACAAACCATCCAACCAGTCAACCGGCCGGCCACTCAACGAGCGGGCGAGCGAACCGGAGACAGTCCGCCAGTGATCCCGCAGAACACGAGCGGACCGTTTGCTGAGAGTTCTTGACCTCAGCTCGAGATATTTCAATCCGGAGGACACGCGGTCTTGGATGGAACCGTAATCCGATCATGAGCCCGTTTGGGCGAATTCCGCTATGCCACCGATCGATGGTTTCTGATTTACCCTTCCGACCCGTTTTCACAGCAAACGAACTTGGAACTTTGAACAAAGAGTTTGCTCACGCCCGTCGGCTGAGGAACACGTTCGCAGCACCTCTGAGCCTCCTCTCCCGGGACGCGGTGTTCGGTGCGAATTCTCTAAAACTTCCGAGACGTTGAGAGATCTTCGCGCCTACCTGAAGGGTCTGCAACCTTCCGTTGCTCCGCTCACAATACACCAGATGGTCGCTCGCGCCAGTCCGAGAGCCGGCGGAGCTTCAGTATCGTCCAGCGAACCAACAGACGACGGCCACAGCGAACCCGAAAGCAGCGCACACCTCGAATTGGAGTATGTCGAAAACAAGCAACGAGTGGAGCAACCCGATCGCAACTCAAACCCTCGCCGATGTACGCGCGGTAAGGCGCCGCTGCCGCCGCACGCACGCGCGCACAAAGAGTTCCAGCCTGGTTTCCACACGATTCCAACAAGTCGTTCGAACGAGCGGGCGCCGAGCCACCGGGCCTACATTGATTCTTCGGGGATAAAAATACATGAGGCGGCGGCATCTAACCATACGGAGGAAGAAACGATCGCTGCTTCTCAGCCGGTCCTCCGGTGCGTTCTTTTGCTTTTATAGTCTCTTCACATCACGGGAGAAAAAGTGCGCGGACACTCATTCTGATTCTACAGGGAGCAAGGGTGTCTCCCGGTCCAAACAAACTTTCCGCCAGCTGGGCTGATGAACCGAAAGAATTCGCCGACGATCTTGACTCGCGCAAAAAAAAACTCTCCACTCCAAAGTTAGAGGGCGGAAGTCGGAAGGGAAACTCGGAGAAAAGAGAAGAACAGTAAAAAGGTTTCCATTAACGAGCTTTCAGGCCTCACCTGAGACGACGACTTCGGCCGTTTGACACACCACCGCTGTTATGGAGAACAATGTACCGAACAAGTGAAACACTGTCGGTCTCATCTTCTTCCGCATCCTTCTCCAGTCTGTGATGGCTGCAGAAATCGCAGAGCACTCTATTTCTCACTGCACTTCTTTACTCCGATCGGTCCACCGTTCACTGTTAATGTAATCCGCACATCACGACCACATGTATGCTGATGACTCCAAGTTTGACAACTCCCTACAATCCATCGGGACGCTTGCCTAACGTACGCGTACCAAATCACTACGGTCACGAGTTGTGCATCGTTTCCCCTCCGCTGGTACAAGAACAAAACTCCTCGGGAAGTCAACTTTGACAGCCTGTTCCTCAGTGTTGGAGCTCGGAGCTGCGGCGCTCCTCCGGCATCAAGTCGCAGACTGAGCTCCCCATGCCGCGAATGGTTCAAGTTGAACAACGACGTCCCCTAGCGGCTGCCTTTCGAAACGACCGGCAAGAGAACACATGTGCCCGCGGCTGCTGCCGCCTCGGCGGCTGCCGCTGGCTGGCTGTCTCGCTGGCCGTCGTTGTTGAAGCACACCATCGGATCATTCCAATGTAGAATCGCTCTCACTCTTAACCAGCTGACTACCGCCGACCCGAGCGTAGAAGACGCGGAGATTCCGCGGGCGATGAGTTCCGGCGCAGAGATCGGGTTGGCTCGCGGAGAGACTCCGAGCTGCGCGGTTCCCGGAATGAGTAACGCGGGACAGGTATCCGGGGGCTCTGATTAATCCAAAAGCCCCGCTGATCTCAGAGGCTCGCCGCCGTGAGTCGGGTGTTTTGGTTTTGGAGAGCCCGCCATGACACATCGGTTGAGATATCGCTCACAATCAGCGGAACTTGTCTCAACAGGGAGCGTGGGACTTGTCCAGCGATAGACGAGTGAGTGCGCATCTAACTGACATCAGATCGTCCCGATTCCCGCAACGTAGCGATCTCACAACCGCGCTCGATTCGATTGAAATGCAGTTCTATCGACATAGATGGCAAACAGAGACGTTGGTCTTTTGATAATTTTTGCGCAAACACCGATTTTTACCCTGGACAGCTATTCCCGCGAGACGATGAGGATTTCTGAGACCGGCTCCCCTCCTCATTTCTCCCCTTCTATCTCCTCGGTACGTATGTGAGCTCTCCTCCGGGCGGGCGAGCGAGCAAGCTCAATGAGACTCAGCGAGAAGCCTACGAAGTCGTCCGCCGCTGCCGTTGCAGTGAGGACGGGAAGACGGTTCCACGTTATTGGGAAATTCCTTTCTCCATTGAAGTCTGCCTCCGTTTCCCGATGCGCGGCCAGAAGACATGGAAGAGCTCAAAAAAGCAGATGGGAAGTCCACCCGCCTCAATAGTCCGCTGGCTCGGCAACTGCGAGAGAACGGCGTCGATGAACGGTTGAGGTTTCCGCGTCGTCTCCACCGACATAATCGTAATTTATGGATGTGCAGCCGCACAAATACTGAGTGAGTATCTGACCGATTCGGACTCTGGGCCGGGGATTGGATCGACGACTCAACTATGGAGGCAGCATGTACTTGGCTTTTGTTTACCTTTTGCTCGGAGTCCCCGTCCGGAGTCCTCTGGGAACTGGGGTCGTCGAATGAGTCAGAATGAGTGTGAAGTAAAGTCTGGGTAAGCTCTCCTCGTCCCCTACCTGGTCGTCGCAATTTGGCCCATCGATGGCTGGTGGTATTTCTTGTCTTTACCCACTCGGCCAGACTTGCGGGTCGGCCGCGTCCCTAGTTGCCTCTCGCACTTACCCGTATGTCCGAGTGAGCTTTCTCAGCCAGTTTCACCAGTACCTGACGCACTTCCTCCGAGCCCGCGCCGAGAGTCTCTCGATAGCCGATTCTCGTCTTACCGACCTAGACACCGAGACACTGATGACGCCTGACTCCGGACTGCGGCGGGCACTCAAAGATGGAACGACGAACACGACAGCTACGATTCCGAAGACGGGAGAACTCAAGTCGGATTAGAAGCAGCTCTTAGAGGCAGGCGATAAAGTGACTTCGGTGCGCCGTTAATAGTCTTCGCCATCACAATGTTTTTCTTATTCGGTTCCGTCACTTGACTCCTCTCGAGCAATTGACATTCACCGTGTTGTACTGATCTGGATCGAGGAGGAGCAATGAAGGCTCCGGTCGGGATAATCAGTGTATGTGGAAAATCCGCCTTAGATAGTTCTATTTGACCGATCTTCGATTCGACTTCACTTTCTAGCTTTCGTAAAGCGGCCCTGAACCGCGGTCAGTGAGCTTCCAGGGCCCTCGGTCTTTCGATCTTCTCGCATGGTTCAGAACCCACGACGTCCACACGGAGGTAGAGCTTCTGACCATGTTACCCTTCCGAGGAGTCAGGAAACGTATCCGAATCTCAGGAAGTTGCGACTCCCACCGTCAATCTTGCCGCGTTCGCCGCGCATCTGTGTCAGGCCAGACTCCTCCTCACATGGTGGGAGCAGTGAGCACTGGGCACAATGGTTAGTGTGGGCTCGCCGCGGATCTTGAGCTGGAGCAGGAGCGCGGGATTGGGGCTCTCATTGAATGATCGCTTGCAGAGGATTCACACTATTGGAGCCTCTGTTCTAAGGCACTCGGAAGCTCCGGAATCCTGAGAGCATAGCTTTCAGCGACAGCCATCATTTGGGCAACCAGATGGTGGTTTGGCTGACAAACTGCTCGCCCACCACCACAGCCGCCGTCACGAGCACAATGAGTTGCTTTTCTTTCGGAGAAATTGCTCGCTTGTTTTTTTGCGCCGGCACAAAATACTACAACATCTTGACATAACAACATCTGTGATAACATCATAACATTGATAAGCGTGGCCTAACCAGCCTCCATACATCGACTGACCACCACCACCGCCGCCGCTGCCGCCGCTGCTGCTACAAGAAGGCAAAGAAAGCACTCACTAACCAAAACTCCATTAGGAACACCCCACCACCGCAACCGACATCATATCAGTGGTAAAGGCGACTGAGAGACTGACTGAATGCTTGCCTTCCTCCATGTCTGTCAGTCTGGCAAGCTCATCCACCAGGCCGAGAGCTCGTACTGCATTTAGATATGCGGGAGCCACTGTGTACACTGAAGCTCCAGCAACGAAGCCGACGTTTGCTGGGCCTACCAGCCTGAGTGTTCCTTCTCTTCGAGCTCCTTCAAACCGGTCCTCCTCGGTTCCCCCGAAGAACACCACGAAATGTCATGGCCAACTGTTGCCCGCTCCTTCAATGCCATGCATGCGAATTGTGTGCCGCCGCTCCGACGGTCATCGAGCGTGATATTAGGATTCTTTTCCTTGGCCGGACAAGCGACAACTGATATTAACAGGACACCATGCGAGCTTCTTTCGATGGAGGGGAATCCACATTGTTGCGATCCAGAGCTGGTCGCTTCACGTCGTGCCATCATACTGTCAGCGTCTGACAGAACTCTCACGGGATGCGTAACACTGATAGCTGTGGTGCTAGCGCCCGCAGTAACCATGGTGGTCATAGGTCGAAGGTTTAACCCCAGGCGTCTGTCAAAGCCAGAAGCCTTTGCCGGACGGCCATTGCTGAGCGAAAGTTAGGTCTGTTCACGAAGGGCGCAAACGCTCCGCCAAGATCATCAAATCCGAGCTGCTCCGAGCTTGCATGCATCATCGAGATAGGTCTCCGGTTATCTGCTCCAATTACTCGGAGCCACACAGAAACTAGGATTTCGTGCCCTCGTCTGCACAGCTAAGCGTTACATACAACAGGCTCCGGCTTCAGCGTAGGCGGCCTGAGAACTAAGGAGCGTGGCCTGTTCCGCTTACAAGTAGTCACGCATTCCCGTATGAGCTCGACATCCATCCCAGAAGTTCCTCCGCTCACTCGATGATTCCGAAAATGAATTATCGGGAGACACTGGAATATTGTTCCGATGTTCATCAAACAGCTGATCTCACGACTCGAGTCCCCGTACTGGCAATTACAAGATCCGTTGCCGTCTGAAACCGCGCGGAGACCAAATATGCCAAGATGGAGGGCGCGTTCCTAGGACAAATCAGTAATTCTGGAGTCGACTCTGCTGTCGTTACTGTCAGAGGTTGACGCGGCTCGTGTAGAGGCCCTCGTTCAGTTAAGCAGGATCAATCAATGAATTGGCTAGCGTAATAGTTTTAGTTGGCTTTCCCCCTCGACGAATGCGGGGACGGATGGATGGATAGCTGGCTTGCCTGCTCGACGGCGACGAAGCCCTGCCTGTTTGGCTGGCGAGCTAATGGCGAAATAAATAAAAGCCATAACCGAGCGATCGGGATGATACAATCGAGCCGATATCGACTCTCCGATTGAAAGCTGAGCGTTCGGAAAAAAACGAGACAGAAAGAGAACATCTAATGATGCTCCTCGACGACCCCGATGCCGCCGCCGCCGATCAGACTGACGTCGCTGATGATGGGTAGGAAACGATGGTGAAGAAGTCCATCGGAGCGAAGGGGCATCACGAGGACTCTCTACCGGGGATTCCGATTTCCGCCCGACGGGACTCATGATTTGCTTTTCTCAGCTTGAGGACGGGGGGAAGGGGGGGGGGGGTCTGAACATTTTTGAACCGCGCTTCCTGGGACGTTCCCACTTTGAAACACTCGCGGCGACGCGGAGGGGACAAATTTGGAGCAAGGACAAAAAAGGACCGGCAAGCACTCGGACACATTAGTTGAAGCTCTAAAACACATTTCGTACCCGTGAAGATCTAAGAACTGGAAGCTATGTGTTCCCCAGGGCTGCTTCTCGCTGGTTCGGCTACTCCCCTCCAGCTTCCCCCAAAAAGAGAACGGACGTGACCTCCCCACGTTTACCGTCGCTCTGTAGGATTTCACTCGCAGGCCGGGCAGGCGAGGAAGATGGTGGAGAAATCGGGGGACCGGAGGAGATTGCCTTCCGTTTCTCTTTGTCGGTCCCCAAGAGCCCGGCTGGCAACCCGTCTGGCTTACCGATCGAGAGGTGGACTGCGCCGTTTGTCGATAGCCAGTGCCAGCAACGTTGTTTCGCCACCTCATCATTGCCATCTCCTGCAACAGTGTCACAACAACGATGAGTGCGACTCATGTTCTCTCCGCATTGTGATGACACAGTCTCCAACGATTCTTGTAGGGAGCAGATGCCTCGGGTTAATCCACCCCCGCAGGAGGGGAGAGAGGATTCAAGGCGACCATACCAAGCTCTACATCAAGCGCACCCAAGCCCTTGCGAAGATTCGAGGCATCGTCGTACGGAACATAGTCCACTCCTCCTGGAGGACCTTCGATCAACTTCGTCTTCTTCTGCCTCGCGAAGGTCGATCGAGCTCCGAGGGTATAACTTGATGTGATGTGGAGTGCGCTCGATTGCCACGAACCGCGATAGATTTTAGCGATGGTCTGCCGTTGAAGTGAGAGAGGAACCGTCCGATTGTCAGGGACAGGAGAGGCAATCGGATTCATAGGAAGTCATTTGTTGCGGCGTCCGAACGGACGGACCTCATTGACGGAGAGCCAGCTACCTGGAGGAAAACCAATATTGCCTAGTCGGCCCCTGGACTGCGTGTTGTCCGTGGTGCTGGTGATGGCTTGCTCTCTTGTTGGTCTCTGCTTTGCTAGGGCGGAGCAGAACAGCAGCGAGTGGTAAGCCCTTAATCAGGCCTATTCTCCTCTTCGGTTTCCACCTTTGGCGGCCGGCCGACCGGACAGTCGGTCCAGATGGGTCGTTGGGCAAGACCAAACAAGTACTGTTCCGTCTGGCCGGAGCTTCCGTCCGCGTAAGTCTTCCATCAGCGGAGCATTTATCCAAGGCGAAGGCCACCATATTTTTCTGACAAGAGGATTTGTGCCAGGTTGAGGCTAGCTTTGGTTCTATTTCTGTTTTTTTTTCAGGTGAGCGCGGCTCCTTGCGCGGCCTGCTAACAAAAACCGACGTAAGTGACAGTAATCCTCCGATGTTACTCGGGAGCAATCGGTGGGACCACTCGGAAATCGTTACATTCTGCCACTCGTGATCCACAATCGAACAAATGAAGAGAATTTGAGTGTTCCCTCATGTCGACTCTCAAAGCATATTGATCGTGAGTTGACGTCGGAATTCGAGATCCTACCTGATTGCATCGATCGCTAGGGCACTTGCTATGATTTGAGCGCAGAGCACGCGGTCCACGAAGGCGTTCAACGGGTCGGAGCAACTCGAGCTGGTTGGAACCGAGAAGAAGAGTCGCTTACGTAGAGACTCCTAACCTCAGGGAGCCTTTTCAACACGGGTCGTGCGTTCATCTGATTACCTTTGCGATGCGTACCTGGTGATTCGGTAACCCGCTCCCTTGCATTATAGATTAGCGACACTAAGCGGCTCCCAACCCCTGTTCAGAACAGCTGAGACCGTCGGGAGCAGGACATGCGAACACAGAGCGACGTCCTCATATCGTTAATACATAATCGCCGATCCTCTGGCGCGAGAGTATTCCCACAAGGTGTTTCCAAGTGGCACTCCGAGTCCAGCTGGATTTCGGGCGACACTCGAGGAGATATTCCCAGGAATCGGCCAACCTGGAGGATGTGTGCAACTGCTCTGTAAAGGCCAGGATTTTGGATACGCGTTTTGGGAGGATGGCTCGGAGGGATGCTATGACACAAATCGAATTTACCTGCATCGCCCCCGCTTGCATACGCTCGGGATGGAGAGAATCCTCCAGGCCGTTGCGTAGACTTCGAGGGGCGTCCTTTGTTCGTCCTCAAGAAAGGAACTCGGTTTTTTCCACGTAGCTGGAGCCCTGTGCTTCGACCAGAGTGGAGAGCCGACTCCCGGGGCTCGAACCTCGTGCTGTCATCAGGACTCTCGCATCAGGCCCTCGGATGAGGATCCAAGAAGATTCGAGCGAAATCGCGTCTCGCAACCACTGAGTCCAGCTCCGACGAATACTTCCATCGAATGACGACAGAGCATTTTCGGAGGAAATCGGCCTTGGGTTGAGCACTTCATAGTTTTGTCGGCTCCATCGAGAAGCACTTTTCCAGAAGTTCTCTTGTGCACAGACTGCTTGCGACGAAAGTTTCCATTGCTCGGATGAGCACCACGAGAGGAGCGATTGTTAGCCACGACGGCATGATGAACAGTCGAAGGCTCCGATACATTTTTCAAAGCTTTGAGGAAAACTTTGATACCGAACAAGTTCTCGGTTTGAGTCCTGCGGGAACAGCCGCGTCAAGAGTTCCGTGACAACAGAGAACGTTCGAAAAATACTCCTCGTTATTCTCGCTGCACCCTGTTCCAGGCTAGCGAAGAGGCGACTTGATATATTTGCATGATAAATGTTCAGAGTCTGCAAAATATAACAGGAACTCCCCGACCGGCATCGCCAAATACTTTGGCTGAGATAGCGGAGCGACCTCTCAGTACTCGTGTGGTGCGGGACGACGACCACATCAACAGGAACCTCCTCCAGGCTCACAACCTTCTTGGAAGCATCCCGAACTTCGGGTTCGGACTTCGGACTTCGGGTTTTGACGGGGTTCCGGGAGACGAGCCCCCTCGCGCAGATGAGCAGGATCAGCCCTCGACTGATCAGGGAGCCATAGGGCACAGGAGCTTCCGGATAGATTCACGAGTAAGAAAAAGAGTATCCGGAGGATCCGATCGGAACGTACTCTTTCTTCGTAACCCGATGAAATCCTGCGAGAGGGAATTACATGAGACACTGCTTGACACGGATGCGTTGACACCTCGAGAGCACTCATGTGCTTCTGTGGATTTCGCGTCCAGATATAATCTTCCTGATGCTCTCTGAGATCCACCCTTGGCGGAGTCGCGGCATCACAAATCAGGTTGCGCGCAGCTCGGTTAAATTCGTTCCTAGATCTCGTTTTTTTGCCAGAAGTGAGGTTTAGTGCTCGTGCGTCACGCCACAAGAGCAGCGGTCGTTTCGTTGGGCGCGCCTCGAGAAGCGGAAGTGAACTCTGGCGCCGTTCCCACGTGGCATCTTGTGCATTCGCTTTACCTTCTGCATCCGGGAGATAGGGAAATGCGTAGCGAGGAATTTGACGGAAGAAGTGCGGCTTTATCTCGTACTTCATTCAAAAGATTGCACTGAAGGGTCTAGCTGCACGTGGTTGCTCACATGGACACGCACACAGAGCCACTCGGTGGATGAGTGCGCGAGTTCTCATGAAGCCGCCTGAAAACGCTCTTCCCGAAGCGGAAAACAATTACAGGAGATGAGTGTTGAAGGGGGAAGAACTCGGGAAGCGGAACAGGAATTCGTAAACTCCGAGCCGCGACGCATTACAGCACATCTCCCGAAACCTTTTCGAAGATAATTTCGATGCATTCTCTCGATAGATCACCTGCGGTTCATGTTAGTGGGGACCGTTCGATCCTTGGACACTCCTGTCGAACACACGATGAAGAGCTCTATCAGGCGCGCGTCGGCATCATGGTGGGGCGCCATTTCGCCACTCTGGAATTTCGAGAAGGGCTAAGCGCCGCTGGAAGAGAACCAACTGAAGGAAGCCTTTGCTCTGTCGAACCGTGATCCTGAGTACCTGAGACAGATTTTCTGGGGGATCTTGCCAAAATTCAACGCAAAGCCCTGGAAGACCTCGCGCGATTTGAGTTTATTCTCGGCGCTTCTTCGGCGCACCTGGAGCGCGGACCAGCCGGGTGGAATGCGCTCGGCAAAAATCTCCGAATCAAAAACTTCAGGAATGTACCGTTGCGCGTTTGGGCTCCTCAATAGGGCTTACGCGAACGTATGATTCTGAAACAATCGGAAACCGCTTCGCGACCGGTCTCGCAAACTTGGAGTCGCGACACTTCCGAGTCGCCGATGTCAGGGCACGACAAGCCCATCGAGTGATAAGTTTTCTCAGAAATGGGGAGAAAGCGTTGAGGCATTTAGGGTATGCGCGGTGTGGTATAAATCGCAGGCAATGCCAAGCGGAAAAAGTTCGAGAAGCACCGATTTCCCTATTCTGGAAGATTGTTCCCGTGGCGTTCTGCAGGGATTCCTCTATTGCTCGGGCACTCCACTGTGTCACCGAGGTTCTATCTCGAAAATCGGTTGCGTAACAGGATCGAAGGCTCCGACAAGGACGACAGTATTGGGCTCCGTTGACAACGCTATCGCCGTTGCCAATACCTGAGTTGATCTCTTCATCATGGGCCGAGTGGAGTCGCCGGAAAACGATGGTGCGGCAGCAGTTTGGCTCTCTGTTCGCGCCGCTCGCACAAAGAGAGAACTCCTTCGTTGGGCAAAGCTGGCTGAAACTCCTTGCAACAGTTGGCTATGACAGACAGCCAAATATCGCATGTTTATATTGGTGACTGTTGTGACCATTCTTGTGATTTCTTGTCGGGCTCGCTGTGACTCCGTAGCGCCTATTTCCTCCTGCAGCCTCCGCTCGTTCCAACCAAGGAACTCTGCGAGGGAGGTGTGACGAGGCTCTGCGTTGGCCGTCGGAAGCAGGAGCCATCTCTCGTTAGTTTCACTTGGCTTCCATTCCCGTTTCAGTGAGAAACACGTTCGGCACGGACTTCCTAACAGGAACGTGGATAGAAGTTCGCGCTCGCGGTTCTCGCCGGTGACCCGCCCTGGCGGAATTTGAAGTTAGGTCGACGATATTCGCAATGACACCTTGGGGTGCAACACAGTCGGCTGTGAAAACCAATAGTGGTTGGAAGTAGACGCGGCTAGAGCGACGGCGGTGGGAGGGATCCGCCCGGATGGTTCCCTATATTGACAAGTCGAACGAAGTTTGTTATGCGAGACGCACATGGCAGCGAGCAAGCAAGCATGGTGTATTGAATTCAGCCAGGTTCCGGAACGACTTCTCCTCTCGTGCGCCCAAAATCACCTCGCGTGACGGCTCTGTGCTTGGGGACGAGAGACTTTCCCTGGTTCTCGCGGACAAGAGACTCCTGTGACCGGTTTAATCCAGGGACTTGTGTTGGAAATTTTTTCTCTGAAGCCAGTCGGTAGACACTGACCTGGAATGTTCTCTGGATGCTGGGAGATCACGGCCCCAAATAAATGAGCAGAGTTCCTGTTAGGGAATGCGAAGCTGCTCAAACCTGAGGTTTCTTTATCAGCAGTATTTACATATATCGGGAGAGCGTGAGCTGGCCTGGCTTGGTTCGCAGCGTATAGCCATCGACCCAAGGACACGTATCTGTATCCAACGAAAGAATTCACCTACGAACCCTGCGCCGTTCAAGTGGCCTTGTGCCCACGGCACTCGCAATCGGTTGGGACACAATTTCACATAATTGAGTGAAACTATATTACTCATTAACTTGACGTTAAGGACCGGATGGAATGGTCTAAGGCGTTTCGTCCCGAATAAATGAACGGAGGTCGTTCTGGAACCTTGCGTCACCGGGATGTACACGAAGACCTTCGCATTTCTCGGATTCGACTGGAACCGAGGGAAGTGAAGATGAGTATAATTTCTTCCCTTCGACATCACGTAGAATCCGGATCCGGCGGGCGACCAGTTGACATCGCAACGTTATGCACTGGCGGGTGTTATCAGCTTGCAATACAACGCAATCCGGCTAATGACCAAGCCATACAATCAGAAGAACTCTCGCTACCGAGCAACTCGATAAAGGCTAAAAGCAGCAGCGAGGGCGCCAGGGGGAGTTGGGTACCGACGGGCTCCGCTGGCAAGGAATAAGGCGGCGAACAAGATGAGAAATAAGAGCAGTAAGCCCAGAGCGGAATCGTGTCGCCGTCACACATTGTTCCGAACGGATGAAGGCACCGTGAGTTGGTATTAGCGCTTCTCCTGGCAACCGACAAACGCCAATTATCTGTCTAATCCATCAGCTGATATGATGTCCAACCCCGGCGTTCCTTGTTCTTAATGGGGCCTTCGTCAGAGTAAAGAAAAACTGCAGCAACCGGAAGCTTCAGCCACTGGTTTTCAAGGGGATCGATCATGAACCGCGCGATCGCTTTCGGGTCAGATGTTGAAAACCGGTTCGTCGCGAGAACCAATTGAGAGACTCCAGGCTAGAATATCGGCTGCCCAGGTAGTGTAATCACGGAATATTGTAGACGAGACGAGTTTCGGCTACGAACTTGTTCATATTTTGTCAGGCTCCGAGCTGGCAGCTTCACGCGGCCTTTTTTTCCGAGAGAACTCTTAGCCGTTTCCATGACGCCCACCCCATCCGCGATCGATAATTTGCCTCGCCTCAGGTAACCGTGATTGGGGGCTTACAGAAAAACGCAGTCAGGGTAGTTTAGCAATGAACGCGGATTCGTAACGAGGCTCGCGGTGCGCGCCTGAGCTTGTCGTCTAAGATAAACTCCGGGTTACGGGGAGATTACGGAGCAGATCCGCGCCATCGCGACAGACAAGACATCGCCGTCTCGCAACCGTTGAGAGCTCGGGACGCCAAGGGTTCGATTCCAGGTTCAAGCTAACTCATTGGAATATTCGAATGCTAGCATCTTCCACAGCTCATCATCCATCACCCATCCCAGGCGGCATCCTTGGAGTATCCCGAGTTGGAAATCTAGCTCATACGGCATTTGCGATTCACCGAGCGGAGCAGTTCCACCAGGAACAGATGCGAGCGATAACTAATGATAATGATTAACAGTTCGCGTCGCCTTGAAAGTGCGCGTCCCTTCGGCCTGAGCAGAGCTAGCGCGAGACAGGGCCTGTAGATTGAGCAGCAAGTTCTTCAATCGCTTGCCAACTTACTTCGAGAGATGACACGGCCGGGACATGAGAGCGGCTAAACCGATGGTTTCGATATCTCCCAACTGATCGTAGGGTCCGAATCGACCGCGAAAGCCCTACAAGGCCAGGCACTTATGGCCTGGCCAATTTGATTCAGTCAGTGCTGCCCAGCAGATTTACCCAGAAGCTCTCCTCTTTACGGAGCACACGTGGACTCCCAGGCTGACTACAACATGAAACGGGGCTTATTGAAGCGAACATTCGATCTCGAGCTGTCTCTCCGTTATCTCGTCAATGCTGGCTCTGGACTTCCGTCATGAGAGTATATAGGAGTTTAGTTCTATCCGTTTCAAGATGTTGCGCGCGTCGTCGGAAACCCGCCCTCGTGGAGCACGCGTGGTCACTCGAGATCGCCCAGACCCGCTCGACGATACACCTCACCATCGTGATTCTCGGCTGACGACAGGATGATCCATCGATTGTAATCCAACCGTGGAGTCCGGAATCGTGTCACCATTAAGGCTAATCGTCTGAGAAAAATACTATTTCGTAGGAATAGCACACGCATGAAAACTCCAACCCGGAAAGCCATTTGTTTTGGAGCGACATTGATCCATGGACTGGCCATTGGGCTCGCGTTGAACGCAACTGTTATTTCACAAACCCAAGAACTGTCTCACTGCTCTCCTTGGACATACCGAGATACAGCTAAACATGATGCGAAACGATGAGCCTTCCCACATCGTTCAGACATGGTTCATCGAGCTTCATGAAGCTCGTAATGCACAAATGTATTTAACCCTGTTCCGGCCGGCAACGATCCCAGCAGTTCCTTCGGGTTCATTGCTGTTGTACTTGGGAACCCGGCCGCCGAGATTCCGGAAAGATTTGAGTTCATGTTACGAAAAATTATGATTGAGACTGATTCGTGATTTCAATTATTGTGGCAGGCTCTCGAATCCTGACTCTCATGGGTTTCCACGGTGCAGCTCACTGCTGACTTCATGAGATGTTGTCTAGAATGCATCAGCAGAACCATGTTTAATAATGATACATCACGAAACCCATAATGATACCTAGAGCCGAGGAGTTCAGGCATCACTCATAAATCGTGATCTATCAATCCATGGATCTATGGGTTTGTGCATGGATAGATTGATGAATTATGCATTATCGCCACGAGAACTGCTGAATTCAGTACCCATTTATCCATATCCCTGTATGGATGGATGCTAGGTAATAGATAATGAATGCCTGAACTACCGAGCTCCAATGAAAACACCGCAGAACTCGGATTTCGAGACTGGGGACTGATCGGAAGGTTCGTTCCCAGTTTGAGGTGTTCCTGCAGCTGGGAAGTCAATCTATCACATCTCCTCCTTCCCAGCCTCTTCCAGATTGAGCTTTGACGTCATCTTTCCGCTCTGACCCTTACCGCAAGTCGACTCGGTCATGTGTGGCAACGGGTCGGGGCCGGGATGCTGCTCGAAAATAGACGTTGCGGTTGTTTGAATGGAAGAGCAAAGTTGATAACCGAAATCAAATTAACGGAGCCTCGGGTACTGAGTTCACGTTGGCTGCTTGGTCGGTCCCTGGGCTGGTTCGCATTCCTTGTCTCCCTCGCTTGTCCCCGCCGTCGTCTCCAGCTACTATTTGGCACAAACAAGCAGCAAACAGAGGCCAAGAACAAGCCTGAGGCCACCCAATAAGGGGCCTGCCGGCATCGCCAGCAACGTTTCAACGTGAACTCCGCTCAGGGTTTCGGGCTCCGGCTCCCCTTTGGCTTCCTCCACCACCCGGTCACAAATGCATATCAAACAAAGTTACAAGCCCTGGTGAGCCCTCATGCTTCCTCCCTCATCAGGCGGCGGAAACTTGAAGCTGAAGGCGGGGACACTTTCCCCTGTCGACTATTTTGATAGCAGCGGAGAGGAGGAAAGGTCGGGATGGGAAACGCCTCTGAAATCTGCCTAGACTTGAGGGATTTTTCCTTCTGTGTCAAAGGTGAACCGAATTAGAATGATTTGGTCGGCGCCAGCTCAGAAATATCGCCATGCCTGTTGCTTCTGTTTTGGGGAGGTGTTCCTCCGCAGGCGTCGTCGTTGATGTCGTCGACTTACTTGTCGACGAGGGGGTCGTCAATGGATATCGGCCGCGGCCTGGTGTACTCCGAGCCTGCGACCGCCGAGTTATTCCTGGGATCAGAGGCGGACCTCTGCGCAAGGACTGACTCCCGCCGTATTCGCGCAGCAATGTTTCCATGCGTGAAACAAACGCATTCCTCCGGCCGACTCGCCAGCCTGACTCCCAACCTGCTGCCAAGCCTAATAGATCTGCCTTGCACGCCGCGCAGGGTGCTCGGCGTGCGAACCTCGGGCGGACTCACATAGCAGCCATACTTCGCACAGGAATGTCAAAATACTGAAACTTTTGGCGACGGCGAGGAGCAACAAAAAGACTCTGGAGCACGATAAGCTTCACTCCATTTTGGAACAGGGCGTTCAGATACCTGGCGAGTGACAGCGAAATAGAGGTACGGACTCCTCAGCTCGGGCTTCCGCTGGCCAAGGATTCCATGAGGAGAGTTCTCAGACAGGCTCCGGTGTGAATTAAATTCTGTAGTATGGCTCAAAGATATGTTCCAGGGATATCGTCCCCCCTTCCCCCACAAATTTGACCAAAGAAGCTCCACGTCATCTATCATCAATGAGTGAATCGCCTCGTTAGAGACCAGCGATAGCTCAGCAGCAAAACAACGTTAGTGATAACTATTTTTCGGTTCTCTTCTTCCGAAGATATCAAGAGATACGCCAATAGAGGCGTCAAAATCCAGGCGCTACTCTCTCTGTGAACATTATTGTGTGACAGCGGTTGTTTGATCCAACCACAGGAGCCGTTTGATCTGAAACGGAACGAAGAGGTATGACTAACAAACAAGTCTTTTGTTCTGCCCTCGCTTATGGCCGCGACTCTCACTTTTCACAACATGTACTTCATTGTTTCGGTACACAATCGTATCCTCTTCTTTCCTCTTCAGAGTGACTAGCTGTGTTATCAACGTCTTGCTCTGCAAGGCCATCGCCCGGGGCTGCGAACTCGCAATAGCCTTGCTCCCCGGCTCGCTCCGTCAGCAAAGGAAAACATACTGCGAGAGGCACTGACGGAATTTCCTTTTGCGCGAGCGAGAGGGAAACGGAACAAGCAGGAACTCATAAAAGTGAGCAAGCAAGATAAAAGCATCCGTACCGGACACCCTACCTGCGCCCAGCTTAGTTTAGTTTTCATATTTCTGCTCTTGGCCAGTACATGCTCAGTGTGGAGCTAGTGCCCATGGATATAAACAGCGCCATGCACGTACCCACATCAGGGCCACACGGTGCAGTGTCCTATTAAGTTTACGAGTTTGCTTCACATAGCGTTCAAGTTGTTTGAAGGAAGTTGTTGCACAACAGTTCGACTGCGGGTCGCCACGGAGCACGCCGTGTATTTTCGACCGCCGACTCTCATCGGTTTTGATGAAGCGGATCACGAAGCTATACGTATGGATCCCATTAATTGATGGTCTCACTCCCCACTCTCGAAAGCACCCCGTGTGTCTCTGCAGGTTCAACCGCTGCGAGGGAGCCACACGTAAGGCCCGAGTTCTGCGTGGCTGCTATCACCGAGATGCGATCAGATCCGCTCCGTGACCATTTTGAACAGCTGACTGCCGGTGGCGGAGTTCAGGAGAGGCGCGAAGCTCTCTAACCCGAACCATGGACGGACGTTACGACCAATGTTTGGCTGCAGGAATCGTGGCCAGAGCCGTATGGCGGAGCGGAATCGATGCAGATCCGACCGGGAGCTCCCTCACGTAATCGCCGCCAGCTCCCCAGATTGGGTGGCTGGTTGCTTGGACGGCGGTTGGGCTGGTTCGCCCGCTCGCCGGGAGGCTCCCGCGCGGGTGAGAGTTATATTATCAGCTATATTATCACTGTTTCTCCTGACCGCCTATCCCTCCACTTTTGCACTCAATGACGTTGGAGCAGTCGGGGCAAAACAAGCTTTATTAGGTTTCGTATAAATATTTTACGATCTGCTCAAGAGGAGAAAAGACAAAGAATCTCGGTTTTCCGGGGCTCCTTCTCAATTACAAACGAAGGACCAAACACTTTGGTGAACGTTGCGAATGCATCCAAGAAATCTAGTCAAGTCTCTTCAGGGAGCATGTGTTTCGAGAACCGAACCCGATATTGCGCACGTGGAAGACCGAGGATTTACTTTCGTGACACTAAAGTCACGTTCTCGCATTTGTGGAAACCGCTGTCGGGTTCGGAACTGAACTCTATTACAGAGTGGAAAACCAAACATTCCGGCAACAGTTGTGACGTTTTGTTGACACTCACCCATCGAAAGAGGAACGTCCAAGTAGGCGGAACTCTGCATGATCCGAAACCGCTGAGATCCGGCGCAAGGTCTAAGTCGTGCACTAGGACACTGCCACTGAGACTGTCTCTCGTAAGCCCGAACCATCAATCGAAATTGATTTTGCCGTGAGCACGGTCATCGGGAAAAGGGAACGCTCGAACTGGAGCTGGCTCACAACTTGATCTTCTCATCGGGGATGTGTACTCCGGAGTCGGTGATGTCTTGTCCTGATTATGCTTCTCGATAACCCCCATCGCTGGCAAACCAGCAGACCGATCCAAAGAGTGACTGACTGACAAAACAAAGCGCCCTCTCAGGACAACGGCCGAATAGAGTAGGCTGTTGTGACCACAGGGCTCATTGTCGCAGCATATTATCATAAAACTTGGTTTTCATAAGGATCGAAGAAGTATCATAACGTCGTCTGCGGCAGCGATGTAGGATCCGCAGTCGCTCACAGTCCCAGGTTGAATTCAGATGGACCCGACCGTTGGCAACCGAGGACCCGGAAAGGCTCAGCTCGGCTGCGTGCAGCAAATAAGCGGAAAACTGACCCCCTGAGGAAGAACTCTTCATATCTTGACGTTTCCTCGAACCAGCAGGAAGGCGTAAATAGAGGGAAATAGACGGTTCTTCAAACTCATCACAAGGGAAAAAATGGAACTGGGTGCGAAACGAGACAGGAAGTTTCACCATCAAGATTTCGAAAATGAGAAAATTTCACGATTGAAGACTTGAGTTTCTCCTCCAACTCCCTAATCCTTCCTACTTCCTGTTCAGCAGCGGCGGCGGCGGAGACGATGACGACCGCGCCCGACGGATCTTCTGCCGATGTTTCTGCTTCTGTCGCCCTCGTCTCGCTCTCGTCCTCGCAACTGCCATCGTCGCCACAACTCCGACGCGACGTGGACCTTCGAGCAGGCGTCTCTTGCGAGATGAAATGAAATGAAGGAGTGAGGATCGTGCTCAACGGAGCGACGGCGGGTCGCGGTGCGAAATTCGAGAACTCCTTAAACAGGTCGGGATGATGCTGCTGTTATGGAGGGGAAAAATAAGCGGATCGTGCCACGCAGGAGCGGAGGAAGGCGGAGGGCTTTGAGGGAACCAGCGCGGAGAAGTCAATGGCAACGGGACTCGAGAAGAGGAAATCTTCTTAAGTCGCACAAAAATCGGCCGTCTGTCTTTTTCCCGGCGTAATTTCCGCCCTGCGAAATCGATTCGGACTGATTCAAAGTTTACAGCAACTTCCATTGAGTGGCGCAAGTTGTGTTCGCGACTCTGTGTCGGCCTGCCCGCCCGTCCGTCGCCCGCCGCCCGTGTATTTCCTTCGCAGGTACAACGCGACGCTATCGATTTTTTCCCGGCGGTCCCCATTGTCGCTCGAACAACATTTGATCCGAGTGCAACAAAGCGGATCTCCGAATCGGAACGAAGTTATTCCGACCGAAGTTGAATGGGCGGAGCGGGTACGAGGCGTCATTCTCGTCTGGCGTGTCACTTGTGCCGTGACATATGCGCGCTCGAGGTATGAGGTAGCTAGCAGGTCCTTTGTTGGTAAACATGTCGCACGTAACTTGTGTGGATGCGACGGCTGCGGCTTCCGCGGACGGAGAGCTGCGTCAGCTGTCTACTATTTTTGAGAAGGTGATTGATGGAGTGGGGTCATGCCAGACAAGACAGATGAAATGCGCCCTTCTTGCTGTTCCCGACCTCAGCTCGGTGCGAAAGCGCGAATCTCGACGAGTTCTCCTGTGAAGAGAACTGCGATTCCACGACGCAGGTTTTTTGGAGAACCGACCGATCCCTCCGCCGTGGCCTTCTTTCTCAGCCAAGAGCTCGAGGCCGCCAGCGACTCGCGCTGATTGAACGTCTCAGGCTCATTGAGCCTGAGAATTTTCCTTGGACGTCCCAAGGATGAGAGAAAAGCACTTGCAGAGTTAGTTCAGAGGCAATGGGATCACGAACAAGGAGGAGAAATCGCGACTTGAAGCAAACACCAACAACGTTTGCAAAGCACAAACAACAGACTCCGCGCGACTGGGTTTGAGCTCAAACTGAAAGTAGTTACGACCCTTCGGCTTTCCCTTTGAGAGCGGCCCTCCTTCATCAACCCCGCGCTGCAACCCCTTCATGAAGACGAATCCATGCCACACTCTGGCCAGCGCGCTGCTGAACAACGGAGTGATTTCATTGTCGTAACTGACTGACTGCCCAACCGCGCGACCTGCGCCGCGATTTGCAGCCTTTAGATCGGTGACATGAGAATCGAGCTCGACTATCCCCTCCAAACGGCTCCCCGTTGTATTACTCCTCGATCCGTGCCGCTGGTTCCCCTTCTTTTCTGTTCGTCTCCGCTCTATACTAATAGGGACTACACATTCGCCTCCGCAGGCCCTTCCGCAACTGCATCAGTCGCGGCCAAAGATGTAGGTAGCAGTAGCAGCAGTAGTGCCAGAGACAACACCACAGAATGGTACATATTGACCAGAGGCAAACAATGACAGAGTTTCCCGAATGACTCAGTCCGTCTGCTCAGCCTATCAAGCAGCCAGACAGCGTGCAGACAAACTTGAGTTCTAGCACCGGGATGACTTTAATTGGATCCATATATAGTGTAATGTGTCAGTCGAGAGCGGCTGGCAACGCCTCGATATTTGCACAGGGTTTCATTCATCTGAGCGCGGCAGAACTGCTTCCTCGGAGAGAAGCGATGGAGTTCGTTGCCATCGGAGGCTCCTATGCAATCACATGGATGCCTCACGCGATCCATGAGGAGCTTGGGTTGTTTATCAGAATCAGAAACAGCAAACGAGTAACTTCGCTGGTTGGAGCAACCTCGGAAGTAACATCGCATGGGGGCACATTGTGTATCCATGGAAGGGGCTTCTCACCGCTCTGTTCCTTCCGCAGTTTGGCCTTGGTATAGCCGAACTCCGGAGTTTATCCAGTGGGATATCCGCTATCATCACACGATATCCTCTCCCGCCTCGGTCTATTTTCTCCACGTTCCCCAGGCCCTGACGAGACACCGTGATGAGTCGATGCGGATCCAAACGAAGTGTGAGCGCATCCTCTGTGCAGTGTGGTCCCGAACTAAATTTCTCGAGCCTTTTTCGAGTACACATCGGAGACAAATCAGTCAGACTCAGAAACTCTCGGCCCTCGAGACACGGCATCGGAAAACAATTCCTTTCGCGGAGCTCTCGTCGAAATCAACCCGCATCGGAAGATCATGAACTTTCTCGTGCACTGAGGAAAGGATCAAGGTTTCCGACTCATTTTTCGATAACCATCACCGAGGCAGACGTGTAGAGTCTTGTGCCTAAGATATTGTATTGTAGGAATGGAAATTGGGCGGATTGAAGCTGCTTCCTCTTTCGCGATCGATCAGGTGAGATCCCGTCCGGTTAAAGATGGTTTGAAGGGCAGACGGTTATCCGATGTCATATTCCGAAAAACAGAATCGAGATTTTAGAGAAGAAACCGAAGAATATTATTCCTGGAATGCGAGTTCCTCGAGCGGGGAAAACGTGAAGAATCGCAGGCTTTCGTTGACAAACTCATGACAGTTAGGATTTTCGAGATAGCTGAAGAGGCTCGGCCGCTTGATGCAGGCCACGGTTCAGGAAGGACATGTTTCGCTCCCACAAGAACTCAACGGTGTATGGTTAGTTATCTATGTATATAAAAATCCTGGGTCTGTTTGTCTGTTCGTCCTCAACGAACTCCTCCGGTATTGATCGGATCGACGTGGAACAAACGGCATGTTGTCGGGCGGTTCACAAGAAACGACATCACCGTACTTTTTGGAGCCTAAACAGGTGGTACCGGGATCTATCCGAGCGCACTTTGCGGAGCCCAAGGAGTTGATGCCGGGATCGATCTGTTCATATTCTCGGGGGTTTTGAGAGGTGGCTCCGAGATTGATCTCACCACACTCCTCGGAGTCTAGGTGGGTGAATCCGGGGTGGGTCTGATCATTCTTTTGACAGAAGACATGCGCAGATTAGCCAAATGAGGAAATAGTTCACCAATGGTGCTGACCCATGCAAGAGGTAGAAAACTTACCTCCTTGCCAGAAACTGCCAGATTGTGTTCGCTCACATGTATGACCGGGATACGGATCTCAGCCATGAAGGGCACCGCCTCGATACCATGCTAGCGGTGGCCACACTCGAAGGTCTCATGACACTACATGTAAGGCAATGTGTATCTGTCAGCAGTAGACTCCCGAAGCAAGGGACGGATCAGCCAGCGTAGTCGGCCGAAGGCCGGCCAGGTCATTCATAAATAGGAGGATACTTCTGCTGTAGTCTCTCCAGCCCCGTAGCGGCCAATCACCGACGGAATCACGGCCCAAAACTCATTCCATGTTGCACCGTGATTTCAAACAGAACAAACTCGTTCATCAGCCCCAGCCTCGAGAGCAGATGAGCACGGAAGTGCTCGAGAGCGCTTCGTGAACCCAGCGCTGACAGACCTTAGTATGATTATCAGTCCAGATCCACGGAAACACGAATTGAATACGTCACAACCGACCCTGATGGACCGCCACCACATCTCGATAACATCATCATAGGATAACGGAAATAGGGCGGTGCCGCGGTGATATGTGGTCCCTAAATCCTTCTCATATCCGTCAGCTGTCATCGAACCCTAAGTGGAGGTAATGGAATATTTCAGAACTCTGGAAACATCCAGCTTCCGTTTTCACCTGTCCTCTAGTAAGTGCAGTTGTCTTGAGCCACTGGCGGGATGACGAGAGAGAGGGGGAAATAGAATTGAAAGATTTTGCGGGAAGTTTCTCAAGTGTTATCTTGTTTGCTGAGTAAACAAATCTCGGAGCTGTTCGTGCTAACACAGCGAGCAACTATGGAGGTTAGCGGAGAAGGGGACAAAGCAGAAAACAAGCGACCAGCTAAGCCGGCTCCCGCATTGCCAAGCAAGCGTTCGACATCTAAACTACGTACTAGGTTCTCTACTACGTAAGACACGCCCTCGGGACACCCCACCATCGCCACCCGGGGAGCGGCCGAGCGACCCGCTTCTCTGAACGGGGGATACGCCTACATTAACGTCTACGTGACTCGAACGACAAAACAAACCTGCGACCGAGAGTCGGACGCGCGGAGAGACGAGCTCAGCAACGACTTACCTCACACACGAACCTGACTGACTGATTAAGCGGACAGAGTCGTTTAGGACCGAGTTGTGTGTGTTGCGACCTCACAAGACAGAGAAGTCTCACGGAAACTGAGTTTTTCCGTAAGTGAGAAAAATCTCTGAGCAGGAAACTGAACCGAGGTATCACCCATGATCCGAGCAGGAATTCCGGAACCAATGTAGCTGAGAGATCAGACGGAAACGAGACGAAATCATCCAAAATCGGAACGCGAAACTCGGAGGGTCTCGGTGGAGTCGATAAGAATGGCTCCGGAAGAATTGCTTTGTTGTAGCGAAACAGCATGCGCCTGCTGATGTGGCCTGAGCGGGGTTCATATTCTCGATCCAGAGCTTACCAGTCGGTAGTTGTTCGTTCATTGCCGGTTCACCAGCCGTTCAAAACTTGCTCCACGCATGGGAGAGTGCTTTAGGACAATGCGGCCAGTTATCTAAGAGCAGTCGGCGAACTTTGCGGGTCAGCCCTCTCGATCAGCTCAGGCCGGAGTCGGGCTCGACCGAGCCAAGCGCTTCTTTCGGGCCAGGCGGGCCGCAATAGAGCCACCATAGAGAAGCCGCTGCCGCCGCCGCTGCCACCCCACCAGTAAGTGAGCAGACAGCCCACCGACCCGCGGGCAGAACAGGCCCTGTGCTGAAATCCGCCCGCCCGCTCGTCCGTCCGTTTGACCGCCTGACTGGCTAGGCATGGCACACATCAAGTTTATAGATCGCTACAAAACTTGGTAGAGGCTCGCATCTTGTGAACATCGTTCGTTTGATCCGCCTGCTCGACGTCTGAAAACAATCATTTGGTCGCAATCATTCAATACGAGGCCCGAGATTGTCTTCTAAGGTCAACGACCTCGCTCGACGAGGTTCTGTTGGAACGAGCGCCGGCTCCCGACTCCCCGAAACTCTGATCGTTCGCCCCAACGGAGGAAGTATTCGTTCCTGGGTCCAGCTATCGTTTTGAAAGTTGCGTGTTGCATGCAAGCCGTCCTGGTCCTCGCTTTGCGTTCCTTTCTGCGCACTTCGATGTTCGCAGAAATTCGGGATCTATACGGCACGTCCCAGCCCTCTTCTCACCGGGAAAAATAAAGGGGAGCCGGTTCATTTTGTTCCTACGCTCCCTCGGCAAGTGTCCCAAGAAAGGAGGTAGCGTACAGACCGAGAAAATATAACTCCGGACTTTCGAGAAGGTTTATAGGGAGTACCGACAGCGTGGTGCGAAAATAAAATCGTGGGGCCGCCTGAAAGGATGAGAGAAATTTCTGAGTTTTGTTTCGACATTCGTTCCTCCTCTTTCGCTGTTTCTCCGCTTAAGTTCCTCGTCGGCACCGCCACAGTCAGAGAGATAACATTCCCGGGCCATTTCGTCAATTTGCTCCCTCCCGAGCGGGACGGGTGAATCCTATGTTCCTTTCGTTCGTCCTCTCCGACGTCGGCTGCTTGCTTCCTTCCCTGCTTGCCCGCCCGCCCGCCTGCATGGCTTGCTTGGTCTCTATTTCCCTGTCCGCGCTTCAACCCTTGAGTTCTTCCCCAAAACGGAGCCCGAGGCGACGATTCGCGCGAGACTGAACGACCGCCTGCCCGTCCGAAACAGCGAGCAGTCCCGTACCGACCACGAGGCAGCCCGCGCGCCCGCCCGCCCGTTTGCCACTACCGAACTCAAAGCATTACAGAACAAGATAACCCCCTCCATGTCAGGTGGGGTTGTGGGCAAACGAAGCTTTCAACAACGACAAAGGATGACGCTCCCTGCCATTACATTCTGCCGCGCTAAAATCCCCTTGTGCCGTGCGAGGAACAACGCGAGGATATGGACACAAAGGCGAGGAGCCAACCAGGGTAGACCACCAGGGTGGTGAGTCGGCAGATTTTTTCCTCAACTCCGGAACGACGACTAAACATTTCCGAGGGAACCCAGCGAGCACTGAGACTTTAAGAACGGAGAGAGAGAGAGAGAGAGAGAGAGAAAAGTAGAACTCGTACGGTAGGTGTGTGTTTGTTTGTGAGGTATTGGTTCTTTTTTCGTCTGTATTCCTATTCGGAGAACAGCGTCAGAAATATTTCCTGAGAGGAGATCCGAAGCCTTGTCGACACAGGCGGTGCGACTGGTGCCCCAAAGCTGAACCCGACCACCTCCCTTGGAATCGCTTCTTGCCATCATATCGAACAACCAGGCAGGCAGGCAGTCACTCCTAGAGGTGCAGCCGACACAGCTCTGCCAGCGCTGCCGATGCTCCTGCTGCGAATGCGAAGTTTTTTTTTATCGCTCACACAGCCCGATGAGTCTTTTATTCGCAGAATTCAGTTTATCCATCGCAACGTCACTCAGGGGAGGAGGGTCACATTGCCGTCGACTGCATGATATGGAAATGAAGCATCACGTGAGATGAACGCTACCGCTGCACTTCCCCAAAGCACGTGACGTCCCGAGAGAACACGACGAGATGGCCATCGGTGCCGACGTGTGAGTGGAGCGAAGTGAACTCGCGCACGGTCAGTACGTAACTCACTTCCATTAAATTCCGAAAATCCCATCGCCGTCTTTATGGAAAACAAAAAACGAAAGAATGCGGGGACGTTCTTCCACCGGCCGTTCATCTAGAAACTCCTGAGCGCTATGTGAGAGTTTTCCGGAGTACGGATTCTCGTTTTGAGGTCACCGGTCAAGAGGCTCGTGATCAATGTTCGGCAACGTCGAAAACAGAAATCGGCAGAGCAGGTTGCTTGGCGGCTGCTTTCGGACTCCTCTTAATACATCGAGCTCGTAATACGTCCGTATGAGTGTTTCTACATCCTCCCGACATCATGCAATGCTCTCAGCCAACAATGATCCCTGCAAAGAAGTCATCCGATTCTACATCGGCTCGTGTAAAGAATTAACCGAGGACGTGTCTGATGCTCGATTCGAGAGTTTCGCAAGCCTCGCGGAATGAAAAAACGGAGTTTCCATTCCACAGTCGGTGGGCAGTCTGGAACTCGGAAGGAGCCATAAAGACTCGGACAACTTTCCCATTTCACAGTGGCAGAAGGAGGCTCCGATGTGCCTGGTCCAGGGTACAGCGGAACGACTCAGACTCCGTGAAGAAGACAGTCCTATACCCTTTACCAACAGCAGCGAATGATGGCTCCTTTCCTCGGTCAATGATGCCGGTGCCTCTGGTCGTCGCCGACGCCGCAACGCGAGGCCTGGTGGGTTAACGGTTGGGCATCGGGAGAAGCTTCGTCAATTATGTACCCGATAGATTCCATCAGTAGCTCGAATAGCAGACTCGAATTCTGCTGAACCACTTCGCAAGGTCGAGCTGTGTGCGACGAATTTCTCGCCGGAATTCTCGTGAAAGTCGCGTGAAACGTACGCCGCACTCTCACATACATCCAGAAACTTGATGTCTCCGATGGGATTCCTCGATCCGGCCGCAGCGTTGATTGAAGAATTTTCCTGGGACGGGTAGGATCTGGCTACGCAACGATTCAGCCGCAAGTATACTGCTGCTTGTTTGGGGAGGAGTACAGCGATGTCGACACTCCTAGCACGTTTCAGAGCACAGTCCAGAGCCAGCCGTTTGGGCTGTTGACTGACGGATATTGGTGAAAACCGGGCTAATTCTCGGTCTCGATCCTGGAACTATTTCTGATGAGAAGAGTGAAGTGAGCAGTGAGTTGGCTGTGAGGAATATTACGCCCTCGAATGGATTCCATATTCCGCGAAGGCGTCCATCGTATCAAGATGGACGCGCTGACTTGACGCGCCTCCCCAAACTGCATCACACTGCCGCGCTCAGACTTTTCAGCTGAATCTGCATCATACCACCGGCCATTTTTTTTTATAAATAATTCTAGCTTTTCCGATGATTCGTACGGTCTCTGGGAATGATCTATGACGCGCTCTGTTCAGCTTATTGATTGATTCAACATTTCCTAATCGGTATCAGTCATAGTTCATTACGATATCCTATCTCGGGCACAGCTCTATCAGTTGGTTTTTGTGGACTCGGGCAATCGGGGTAACCTTCCCCAAGTTGCTCGTTCCCGTATTTTGAGTGCTCTCCCGGTGAACGTTCTAGAACCCTTCACGACTAGATCTCATGCGTACCTATCGATTTTCGCAACTCGATGTCTTGGAGTGGCATCTCCTTCAGCGTTTCGTCTCCTTCTCGCATCTTCCACTAGTTGTGTTCATGCTCTGTAGCCGTCTCCTGTCTCAAATTGTCTCATTCTGAGGAACTCAGCTCGGGGCTCTGCATGCAGTGTATTCTCTCTGTATTCTGCACACCTTCCCGCGTTTTTCCAACGTTCCCACGCGAATTCGGCAAGGGTGTCGCTCCTCCTCTCTCAATTCCATTGCCAACTCAGGAGACACTACATTGGGTGCGGATGTCGTTGCAATCCCCATCCCAGGTAGAGAATATCGTCTGCATATAGCTAACGACTCCCCAACATTCCCGGCTTTTCCAGCTGTGGAGAGGGGGCGGCTATACCAAGGCACGACCGTCGTAACTGAGACGGGATAGATTAAAATTGATGAGCTCCGACTCAGTGAGCCGGAATTCCGTTCCGAAGATCTTCGAGAAAGTTGAATCGAAGCTGTAAGTTCGGATCCGATCGAAAAAAGAGCGAGGGGAACGTTCCCACACGAGATCCACGCCCACTTAAGCCAGAGGATTCTGGAAATCGAGAAGAATAGAACCGGGATGTTCGAGGACTGGGCTCTGCGGTTGGGGCTCTGTTGCAGTCGGCGGCCCATCCTGCGAGCGGGTGCGACACTGTCCGAAGTAATAGATGTTAAGTGTACGTATTTTATCAGCTTGCGCCAGACATTACTCTGACGCGTCGCCTCCTAAAGTTTCAAATTCTTTGAATAGGTGCCCTGGGCTCATTCCTCACCCGTACGAGTGTCCACCGAAGGAAACTCCCTTCGACTTTCCAGCTAGCTTTGTCTGACGCCGCCCGGCCTGCTTCGTAGGCGGTTAGCGTCTTGGAAGCTGTGCGCGAGGAGAACGACTAAGGGCTCGACCCGATCGCTGTCATCGACTCCCATATAGAGAACGTGGTGCGCGGTGTGACATTCAACCCGCTCCGCGAGCACTTATCAGATTCTCTTGACTATTCGCACTTTGGGAAAATCGCCTTGGCCCCCTTAAGATTCGATTTGCGAAGGGCGTTCTGAAAATATAAATATAATAGCTGTCTCACGAAAAGCGAGCTCCCAAGTTCTAATGAGAGTTTGATAGCGGCAGGCCTCGTGTGCCCTTCTTTGCTTTGATGCGAGAACGGAAACTGATTCCGAAACTTCAGGAATCACCGTGAACATGTTGACGAGCTCGCTCGAAAACCCTGTCCTGTGCTTGTCGACGACCCGTCTGGCGGGGTTCTCCGATGAGCAGGGAATTACACAAAAATCAGATGCAGGAAAACAAACACTCACAACGGAATGAGCGCCCTTGAGATAGCTTTTCTAGGAGAACAGAACCGAAAAGCACAGGGCTAGGAGTTTTACGTTCATGTTTGAAGTCGAAGAGGTATAGCTACCGAAACGGTCGACGAAATCGATTTCCGTACTGCGCTTAGTTCTTTCCCACCGCTTGGTCCCCGGAATCCGACCAATAATCAGCAGAGAAATCTACAGGGTGGAGGAAATCGACCTCGAAGACTGAGAAAACGTACTTTGGGAGATACGGCCGTCTTCACTGGAGTTGATCATCGGTCAAAAGAAGAGAGCCACTCCATCTTAATTCATGGTACGCTCCGTGGACGTGGGCCTGGTCGCCTGGTCTGCATTACGCTCCACGCATCGAGGTGGCTTTGCTCTTTTTTTTTACAGTTGGCTGATTCAGGGAAGAACGCTCGTATCACCCGACCCAGAGCTCGTTGCTGGAAACTGGAGGAAAATAATCGAAAGCTCCGAGAGCTACAACACCATTCACCTGAGTGAATTCCCTCCAACGGGGAGATTCCGTCCGCATAACCTCCTTTTCTCTGCAGCATGCATCCTCAATGACGAAGTGATCTGGATGGTGGCGGAAACGCCCCAAATTCAGGGAGGGTTCCACCGACCACAGTTGTGTAATGTTTGAAACAACTAGCAGGCGACGATTCAGATCTCATGATTCAACGCTGCAAGCGATTTCCATTCCCTCGATTCTCTCTGGGGATGGTGAAAGGCAACAATGGCCGCTCCGAGCCTAGGCGATCGGTCTTCTCATTTTCGTCTAGGGTTCATCCGACCGAACACCGATGATCATGATGATGAGGCGAAATGGGCGTTTATACCGCTGATACTTGTGATGATGGGACCAGGCAGAGATGCTCTCTCTATCTTGTTATTAATTGATCTCAGTCGCTGACGTCCACGAATGATTCGCCGGTCCGTTAAGCTGAACATACACAGGAAACTCGAAACAAAGAAAGGCAAGGGATCTTTTCTGCTTGCTGCGACCTCGGGAACATTCGCGTCAAGACGGAGAGTCCTTAGACGATGGTGGTTGGAAAAACTTCGGAAACGAAAAACCTCCTCTCTCTCAATCAGCTTCAAAATGGTGGAGGTGTTGAGGAGCCTCTGGCGTGGCTCCTGAGCGATTCCCGATGTGGGACCGGGCAATACTCCCCGTGTGAGGTATATAAACAGCAGCGTTCTCGTGGGAGAAGCTCCATATCAGGGGTTGCTGCGAAAAATTACGAAATTCACTTATTCGCTGCCATAATTGGCGCAGGGATCCAGAGTTTTCAAATAGGCTCCGAGGTGGCCGAATTTTGACGCACCGTTTCTCTCCCATTTTCCGATGATGGTCCGCAGCTCTCCGCTGACTAATTTCTACGAAAACAAAGAGGACTTCAGATCGTTCTGTGAGGGATATAACGAAGTTCTGGAGGAATTCGGTGGCCAAAACGGACAGCGGAAAGAGCTGAGCTTTAGCTTCGAGCATGGCCGATGTCGACTTGCAAGAGGTGCTGAAGAAATTACTCCGAGTACGGAAATCCAAATCGTTGTATGTAGACTTGAAACTCGAAGAGATCTTGTACATCATCGAGAGATCGCAAGCGATCTTCGCTGAGCAGGCCATGCTGGTCGAGTTGAACCCTCCGCTGCACATTTGTGGTGACACTCACGGTCAGTTTCACGATCTTCTCAGGATCCTCAATCAAGGTGAGCTATGCCATCAGTTTTCCGTCGGTATTGCGCAGCGTGTGCAGGTCCGCGAAACCTGGCGCTGATATTCGCTTTTCCGTGTTTCTTATCCCCTGAGAACTGCTTTCTTCAAGGAAAACACCCGCCAGCCGCAAACTATCTGTTCCTCGGAGATTACGTGGACCGCGGGCGGAACTCGATCGAAGTGCTCTGTTTGTTATTGATATACAAGATTAAGTACCCGGGCAACGTTTTCCTGCTCCGAGGCAACCACGAATGCATCCGTATCAACGCGATGTACGGCTTCCTGACTGAATGCCGACACCGATACAGTATAGAGCTGTTCCAGAAGTTCAACGAACTCTTTGCGTGGTTTCCCCTAGCCGGTAGACGAATCTTTGAGTATTCATTGTCTCTCCACTCCACTCGAGTTCATAGTTCACTGCTTGTAGGCTCATCGCGTGTACAACGAAACGAGTTTTGGTCTTGCAGCTCTCGTAGCAGACAAGATCTTCTGCTGTCACGGCGGGCCCTCACCCGACATAAAAACATTTGACTGCGTACGGTCGTTGCCACGACCGCTTCACGATGTTCCCGATTCCGGAATCGCCTGCGACCTGTTGTGGGCGGATCCTTTCCCGGGCCACGGCTGGGTTCAGAGTGACCGAGGGGTCTCATATTTGTTCGGTGCCGATGCTCTTCAGAAGTTCCTCGCGCTGTTGGGTCTCGACCTCGTGGCCCGAGCTCACCAGGTATTTCCACTCGGAAGGCTCATCCATAATACATTTAGTTTCAACTCCCAACCAAAGTATCAAACCTCGATCCTCTGATCTGACCTCGAACATCCCTGCTCTCTCGTGTCAATCTTTCGGAAGCACGGATCCGTGAACTTCGTCCCGGTGTTCTGATACAGGGCCCAGGTTGAAGAACTCGAGTTCGGAGGAATCGTCGTGAGCTCGAAAAAACCAACCGAATCTCATTTCAGTTTCCTTTTCGCTCAGGTCGTTGCCGAGGGATACGAGTTCTTCGCTGATCGAGCTTGCGTGACAATATTTTCCGCGCCCAACTATTGTAATGAGTTTGATAATGCTGCAGCGATGATGACAGTGGCTTCAGACCTAACGTGCTCCTTCCGTATCCTGCGGCCGGTTTCGCGCCACAATAAGTACCCCATTTCTCAGGACCAAGGCCAGTGAGAGCGAGCGAACGATTCAATATTGAAGTAAACATTGTCGTTCAATACGTTTGATCTTTGTTGGTGATCGTTGTTCCAGGCGGCCGCTTCGCCTTTCATGAGCTGCGAAGTCTATTCCACCGATTGCGATTCGCTGCGCTTCCTCCGTCAAACTATGCACCAGCGTCTCCGTTCTTTTCGCGAACTCGGTCAGAGGCTCTCGGAGTTCATAAAAATTTCGGCGGGGCTGTAACCGAGTCGATTCATCTGCGCTCACGATCCGGTATCTAAGGCGAACGGCTGTTCATCGCTTGGTCCAGATGTTCTTGGTTGTCAATGCCATCGGAAAACGATAAACTTATAATTACGTTAGGTTATCGGCGAAAGAGTCAGGTCGAGCGAGACGGACGGAATCGATTTTTACTTTTTGTTTCCTTGCCCGCAGCGCAGTGCCTCACAGCCGCGACCCACTGAGTAGCTGAGCTCTCTCCTCCCCCAACGCCCGGACGCGAGGCTTGCTCTCAGACCGGTCCGCTGCTCGTGCTGAATGGAAATGCAATTTTCATTCGGCGCAAGATAACGGCAGGGACGGACCGGCCGTGAGCTAACTGTGACGAACGGTATCTACACCCGGATGATCTCTGTGCCTCGAGCGTTCTCCCGCAGCGTCCCCCCGTTGTTTGGGAACAGCAAGCGGGAAGACTTCGGAAATACGGGGCTGCTCCTCCGCTCGCGCTCGATCCTTGCCTCGTCTCACTATCGTCCCTGGCTGTGTCCTTTTTCCTCTTTCTTGGTTGTGTTCCTTTGCTCCTCCTACTCGGCCCGTTTGCTTCAGCAGGCGCTAATCGTCTCAGTCAGCCAAATCACCACCACAGCCATCGCAACCACAACCACCTCCACCACCCGATGAATCCCGCTGACACACAAAGGGTGTTGCCTCGGGCGAATGACTCACCTCGTGGCCGTTCTCCTCTTCCAAACTGCTTTTCGTCGTCATTGTTCCCCATGTGACATTTTCGCCGAATTTTCCTGCTTTCCGAATTCGCCTAATTCACGACACCGTGCAGGTCTCCCTGTATCGACGAAGTTCCACCGCTCCGCTTTTTCAATCGTTCCCCCAACGGCCAGAATTCCACTTGGGTTTCCCAGCGACCGCCGGGGTGGAGCGCACCGTTTCCGACAGCCTCGCTCTGGTAACGTTCGAAAGACTTGATCGGTAGCCACTCCGATCGCGGAAGTATCTCCACTTTCTGCAGTAAGTCGAATCGAAGACACCTTCAGTTGTGATCCTGGTGTTTCTTTCGTTTCGGGGAATTGAAAGCCTTACGCTCTCCGGACTCGGCGACGCAAAATCATCGGGAAATTCGGAGGCAATACGGGAGAGATCTCCAGGAATGAGATTGGCCCAGGTTGATAGTATTTACGGTAACTTGATAATAAGTAGTGGCTTAATTCATTGAGGGTTGTTTGCAGTGGTCGTAGAGAAGGCGGTGCACGTTCAGACGAAATTGGGTTTGACTGCCTTCGAGGAGAGCATCACGACCGTACTATACCCCTCGACTCGTTTCGTACCGCTCCGTCCCAGTTTGTCCCCAGAGCCACGGTGAGCTAAATTACACTCGACCATTCGTGTAGACTGCATAGACGTGCCCATTCGTGCGCCACCGACACCAATTTAATTCCAGTCGAGCTGTGTAAGGTCGTGCTCCCGATCGACCTCTCGATTCACGTCCATTTTTCCGCGGCATTCGATCGGAATAGGGTTCGGATCTCTTAGAATCCGAGCGGAGCGGTTCCCGACCCGCCGAGAGCGTCTCTTATACCCATTATTCCAGTTCATTCCCTCTGCTAGAACTCGATCCGAGCAGGCCATGTTCAACATCCGAGGACTCGAATACTCGGAGAGAAAAGCGGCGAATCCACGTGGACAGATTTGATACGACATCTTCTGCAATGATTTCCGCTCCTCTTACCGATGCCAGGACGAGGATCAGACTAACGCCTACAGACGATACTAACGGTGCAGTTGGAACAATGCGCGGAGCTGGAAAATAATCATGTGATTGAGATCAGATGGAGCGAAAGGAGCTGTCGAATGGACTCGGTGGATGGTTTGCAACGTTGGAGCCAGAGTAAATGATTTGTGAAACTTTCCTCGTGCCCCCCCCCCCTCGTCCAGCCCACCTCTCCCGAGCCACTCGATGCGATGTACGAATGATCCCTCTCACCCGGCTGATTCCTCGCACACTTTCGGGCTGTCGTCTCGTCGATTCTTTGGCTCGCTCGTCTTTTGCCAATAACAGCGGACACGACGACGGACGTACCGCCCTTGTTGTGGTCTATTGTAATTCGTAACTCTGTAATGTCAATAAGGAGCAACGGACGAGCGAGCAAGCGGGTGGCACCCTTCCCATAGCAGGCCCGCGGCCGGCCCGCCGGGCAGCCAGCCGCCCGCCCGCTTTCCCGTTCCCCGGTTGTACCTCATGTTGCCTTGCTTGCCAACCCCATCGTTCTCTCGGCGGTGCCTCTTTCGGCTGCTGTAGGGCGTGTCAAATGGGGTGGTCGTCGTCTTGGAACTCGTGGAGAAGAAAGTTGCCTGTGCTTGGCATCCACCACAAACACTGTGTAATCGTCGCAGTTTTTCTCCTAGACAACTCGGACAAGGTTTGTTTTCCCACCGCCCTCAGGGAATCTCAAGAGAATACATTTCCTGGTCGCGGGGAAGTTTCCCTCAATCACAACCCGGAAGCGCACGGAGGTGTTCCAGCAAGTGTCTTTTGGTATAGAAAGTCGACTTTTCGGATCTAGAGTTGCTTGGAATCGGGGTGTGTCCAAGGCTCTTCCGTGCGATTCTCTGGTTGCGTTTGGGACACACAAGAGCCACGCAAGGTCCCAGTGGGCGTGACCGCAGCTTGCTGACAGCAAATGCCACTGTGGCAACCTAGCCACCATGAGTCCAGCCGACCAAGTAATTACTCCATATTCCATCAGAAATTGCAGCTCACGCCCCATGACTCTATTTAGAAGTCAATCAGACCTTCAAGCTCTTTTTAGCGCTACGCTGTTCTCACCTGGAGGAGTCGATCGAGGGTTCGCGAAAATTGCTGCACTGGACGCACGTATTTCTTACGTGAACTAAGTTATCATCCGAACAAATGCGCCTCAAGGTGCTTCTCGGTTTCAGATTATTCGTGAGCCTGTTGATGAACGAATGGCCACAGATGCATCGCGTCGGAGTTCATGATTTCGCTCTGGCTAGAGCTTCTAATAGCTCGGATCTATTAATCGCAGCGCATTCGATGAAGCGTCCTAAATTCGCGTCGGCAGTACCGAAGCAGTAAACGACTCATCCGGTAGTCCTCAGCGACTTGAGAAGGATTCCGAGGAATTTACTTCTCCGTTCGGAATGTTTTCCGTTGAAAGTCTTTTGGCAACCGACATCCGCAAATAGACAAGCGCACTGAAGGTTCTGTGCTATGGCTGCTTGAACGCCGCTTGAGTACAGTAAGTGGGTGAGCGCAAGAGCGTGTGGAAGGAGAGAGGGCGCAGCAGAGTGCAGTGGCCGACGCAGACCTCTTTATCGCCGCTCCATAAGGAGCCAGACCATTTATTGGAACGAACATTTGCCACATCCCTTACATCTTTTCCCACCGAAAGCTTCGCTCGTCCTTCCGATCTCCGTGCCAAGCGCTCTGCGGACGGAGACGGGCTCTGCTCCGCTCGGGAACGATGAAGAACAATGGCAACTTTTGTGCGCACGAACAAAGCGCACTCGCCGAATTTCCGACAAAATGAACAATTTCCGAACACAGCTGAAACGTGCGCGATTCCAAGAATCTGGAACGGCCAACGATAACTGCCGAAAAGTTAGTTTCGCGAGAGGTGATCCGATTCTTTGTGCTCACGTCGACTCCTGAGGGAAACACGTCACCGCCATCACTGAAACACCCGCTGACGCACCGGAGGACAACGAGGAGCCAGTCGGGCCTTCGAATGGAGTGAAACTCGAGCGGAGGATCATTATTTGAAACACGGCTTTCGAAATTCCCTGTTGGATTAGTTCGTCGGCAGAGATAAAAGTTTCAGAGGAGAAATTGATACGGCCCGGAGGTGGAGAGAAAAGGAGGATGAAGAGCGAAGAAAGCTCATCGACTCCCTGTTTCTCCCTCACTTTTCCGGATATCCTCCGTTTCTTAATAAGGATAAGTCTCTGCCTTTATTTAATGAACTCGCGACTCGATGTAATTAGGAACGCCCGTCTGCCCAACCGCCCTGCTCCCCCAACTGGTGCCACTGGCCTCTCCGGCATTCCAGTATCATCCCCTTCATCGCGAAGACTACCGCCAGTTGGCTCCCGAACCACAGTTGATCTTTCCCCCCGAGGCTCCAGACAACGTCCTCCCCAAACACCCAACCGAGGTAAGCGACAACCGGCGGCCTAGTAGCCTCAGCGGCCAGTAATCTTCGTTCGCTGGAATCGATGCGGCAATTTGGGATTCTCCACGTCAGTAGTAGTAGAATTCCAACTCCGTGATTTGCGGGAGAAACTCAACGGAACGTTCTTGCTCTGCGATCAAACGCCGTGCGACGGGAGAAGGTTACCTACTCAGCGCAAGGGGCAGAACTCGCTGTCTGTTCTTCTAAATTGCTAAGCATCACTTTCGGATTCAGTGTCTTGCTCGAGCTTCTCGAGCCATCGAGAAACAAAGACTCAAAGCTTTCGAGCTGACAGGACGCAGGAGATTCCCTCTCCACGGACATATTCCAGAGATATTAGTTTCAATTCTTCCAGAGAACCTTTCATTTATACTCATTCAGATTTCAATTTTCATCTCTCCCGACTCGGATTCGCGCGCCTTGCCCGACCGACTGGATCCGTCTCGCACGTTTGGAAACGCTCGCGCTCTTCGGTTGTCGGAAGCTCCTCCCGGAGTGTCGGCGGCGAGGGCGGCGGTAGCGGTGACGGAGGCGAAACGGAGCCGAAGAAGAAGGTTCTGCTCGCGATAGTATCGACGAGCAAAACACACGACCACCGCTCTGCAAAATCAAGATACGGAGAAGAAGCGTCATAGGGTTTTTACGTCATTCTTTCTGTTCGTCACGGCTCTCGAGAGCAGCCAGGCAGGCGAGCTCGCAGATCCTCTGGCGAGCGGAGCGAAGGAAAAAAGCGCACCGATTCTTTTTCGCTCCGGTGCTATTGGAAAACGATTCGATGTACAATTATGGAGCATTTATCGCTCTTTCGGGCGGCCGCCACACGGCCGGCCACTCGTCCTCATCCGTTGTTCCTCCCTCCTCATAATTGTCGTTGTCGACATCGCTGATGAGCGTCTGCTGTCCTGTCGGCGTCATTGTTCCTTCATCCCAAAATGTGAATCCTCAACGTTGCGTCAGATGTGATTTGAAGCTCTCCTCGTGGCGGGTTCAACCAGGTGCGTCTTTGTCGGAGTCGATTTCCAAACTTCAGAATCCGTGGCTGGGGGAAGAATTCCGCGACGACTGGACGCTTCAACGGAAATCTGTTTTTGTATTGAGGCTCTCTGTACAGCAGAGTTCGGCCATGAGCGACGGGCTACCTGCCCCTCGCTGCCGAAGATCTTGCGCAGCTCTAACCCGGCCCCCCTACGCCTCTGACCTCAAGGCGCTGGAGTTTGATGCGCGGAAAGCAACAGGAAATTAATCAATAGACGGTGCGGGGGAGTGCCGTTCGTGCTCGAATACACCCACGTTCTCCCCTGTGATCGTAACCGCGCAAGCTTGGAGTTTCAGAGACGGAAAATTCTGAATCGAACTTCGGAGATTAGCGAGACTCTTCAATCAGGGATCGCGACTCGAACGATGCCTACAGATTTCTTCCGGGGAATCTTAGACCTCACAGTCAGCTCTCGTGCTTCGCTCGTGGAAGCTCAATGCTCGTTGAGAAGACGAAACTGCGATCCCGAATTTCTCTATCGCGTGCCGCGAAAACTGATCCTGCGGAGAGGAATAATTATCTCTAGATCCGAATGAAGAGATATCTTGCAGGAACCGCGCATCCTGGATTTGGGCGCGCCGATTCCTCGGTTCTTTCTCAGGAGGCGATGATTTCCTGGACTCGGTCGAGAAGGAATACAGCTCATCTCAATCATTGGAGCTTTCAAGGCCATGCGACGTGCTCGAGTCCTCTGGAGACTTACGTTTGAAGGACGAATCTCTTAAATACAGGGTGTGTACTTTGAGGTGCAACATATTGGTGGCCTCCGTGTTTGGAGCTGTATTTTGGTCAAACTTTATCCGACTGGGGAATTTTCGGTGATCGAAAGTTCTTGTCGGCGCGTATTCAGGGGGATGATTATCGGATGAGCCCAGTTACTTCGTTTTCGGCTGGATTGGCTCGAAGTCGGTGAGTCCATCGGTGAGTTTTCCGAAATCGACTTCCCAGAGGAGCTAAGGGCGGTTCTTCACGGAAGGGTCGACAGGGGGTCTTGAAGGCTCGATTTAGGGGTATCCCATTTCTAGTACCCTATCTCCAATTCGCAACCGATCCGCGCGTTCTTGCGAGTGTTTTGTAAGTGGGTCACTTAAATTTTCATTCTTTTCACTCGGTCCAGAATCGGCGATTTCCTGCTGAGTTATTTTGGGTACCATGGATAGAATCAAGGAAAATGTCGACGAGCTCGGGGAAACGCAACTCTGATCTGATTGTTTAAATCAAAAATTCGTGACGATGCGCTCTCCCGAGAACTTTCGATCAAAAATGAAGATTTCCGAGATCGGACAAAGCTTGACCGGAATACAACTCAAGGAGGCCACCGAAATGTTGCATTTTGAAGTGCACCCATTGTAGAGTTCAGGGGAGTATTTGTGAACATTGGGTATATGGGAATTGGAAAGCTCGTCCGCCCACGAGACCTCAGGATAATTTCTCCGACTTCTACTTCGGAAGTGCCTTCATCAGGAGCATTCGATCGTTCGCCGCGGACAGCGATACTTCGGAGTCGTTCGGGAAGGAGCCACTCAGAGCGTCACGGAGCCCCACAGGGGCGAAGCTGATGCAATTTTTCTTTGTTTGTTTGGCCGTCCGCACGGAATCGCTCCAAAGCCCCGCCCGGACCTCGAGAGACGGGCAGCATTCGGAAGTTGGAGATTCTCTCGGAGCTGGGAGCCGACGCTAACCGCCGTGAATCCCCCCAGCGCTGGGAAAACCCTCCCCTCGTGGACGGTTGTCCTGAGGATGGAAAGGCGGGTGTCACGCATCGTGCTAATTTTAGGGACCAGGAATCAGTTGCGGGACGACTCCATCAGCCTGCTGAATTCCACACTCTTACATTCGACTCAATTCTTCGCGGAGCTCCCGAATTCAGCCTGTGTGTGAGGGTTGCTGAACCTTATTTTCGATTCAATCATTGTAAGTTGTACTCAAGCCCCACTGGCCCATCCAAGTACTGTTCTCCAGGAGTGATAAAGGATTTCGGGGCCTGATGCTGTCAGTTGATTCCCAACAACAAAAGTACCTCAGGAGAATGATCATGGCCACGAACTCACGCGGAGTGGAAGCATTCTGGCGAGTAACGTTTCCAGGTCGTCGTGTGCGGAGTGGATGATAGTCGGTTCTCCCCTGCCCACGACTAAAAGCCGAAAGTTGGCTTTCCGTAGTTGTAGTAGTATTCCGGGTTGTGGCAATCAGGTCTCGAATGAAGATAGACTGCCTACTGTTCGCTCCCGCGCCGCCTCTCAGCCACCGGGTTGTCGTTAAATATTTACGAGGGAACATCGAAGTTTACTTTGCACCACAGCCCTGCTCCCTCTGGCAAGCGACCATCGACGACCGGAGTTGTCGCCTACGGCGGCTCGGGGTCGTCCATGAATGAAATGTCTTCTGGAGGAGTTTTTGTGCCCTCTCCCCCCCCCCCCTCTTCGGACCAGAAAGTTCTCCTAAGAGGAGATACCAAGTCCCCCCGTGGGATGGATGGAGTTTGAAGGGACACTCGGCCGAAATAATTTCGTCCACGAATCGCGTCTGCATTCTGTGGAAATGAACTAGGACTCAATATGACCTGATGCCAGCCTGTTCGTGTCATAATCCGTGGTAGCTCACAGCGAACAAACCACCATTGAGACATATCACATACGACTCTCTTCGGCAAGGAGCGCGTCGGTAACGGAATGACCGACGAGATAGCCGATTAGTCTTGTCTCGAGTGGAGTGTTCCGGTTGGTAGGCCAGCGGAGACCGTTACGCGGAGCTCTTTCCGACATTGATACCGACACCTTCCGCAGCTGTTGGGATTCCCCCGTTTCCCCTCCACGATTACTCCATATGCTGTCGTTTGCTAGTGTCGACTCTGGATGAATCCAACGTCCCAGCCTGATTCGGACTGAGGAACCGTGCCGGGATGCACGTCGGGGCGAACTGGGATGAGACCCCAAGTCCGGAGGGGTGATTCCGGGACCAATCTGACCATGACCATCAAACCACCTCAGTTAGCACCGAGTGATCGTAGCGCAGATCTGCATGACTTTGCTCATCTTGTCATGAACAACAGGCCATAACGGAAGCGGTCAATTCGGGAACGGCTTCTTCCTTGTTCCGGAAGTGCTAGCTTTAGTCCATGAGAGGCGGATCATCCTCGATCGTTTGAACCCCACACCAAAGGCTTGGAAGAACTGTCGCGGGGAGGGGTTCAGAGGAAAATATGGTTCCTGCATCGGGATCAATTCGATCCGAGCACTGATTGCTCCAAACGCCCAACGGAAGTTCTGATGTGAGTTTGCCTCCGATTCTTAACAACTGCTCCGTGTTGCGTCAAAAACCTGCGCCTATATCATGGCGATCACTTAGGGAGGTGGCCGAATCGGGATTCACATGCTCAGAAGTTGCGGCTGAAGTAAGTTGGTGATAGTGAATAGCGATGTGAGAACGAAGTGTCGAATTGATTGGATAAGCCGTTTTAGATCACCCATGTTTTCATCTACCCCCATTCACGAGCGTCAAGCCTATTATACTCACGAAACGGAGCTCCTCTGTGCTTCTCTCTCTGGAGACCCACCACGATCAGACGCCATGATCTAGAATGCCAGAGTCGCTGTGGACTGGGTGAGGCCAGATTAAAGGACCAGTCATAGTATGACGACTCCGAACTCGTTTGCGAGTCATTATAATGAATCCTCGACGAGTAGCTCCGAGCGAGCCCTACAGGGGCTGAAGCGCTGTTGGGCAGTTTATTTCCGGACGCACACGCTTGGAAAATTCGATGAGAAACGAGACTCCAATCTGAGAATCTTTCGGACCTCGGAGCTTGAGGAGGCGCTGCAGTATCGCCGGTTTCCCCATCGCTAACGAATTCGAGGGTTGTTTGCGCAAATCGCTCACCACTTAATACGCTACTACGCCGCTTGTGATCTTCGGGAATCCGCTTCATGGCGTATTGGAGTGTCTCAAGTCTCCAGTTCTCAGTTCGAACTCATCAGTAATTTCTTCGAAAGTTTCTGAGACGTGCTTGTGAGGTCACGCTCTAGGGAAGGAGAACCAACACTGTGTTTGCTATTCACCATTGTTGATCTGGGCAACGTCGCGACCGAGAACACACACAAGCGCAGGGAAAATCGCGGGAATTCAGCTCGATCAGCATGTGAGCCCAACATGAAGCCATCTCAATCGACCAGGGCGAGCATGTCAGAGACGGGAATGTTACGAGAGATGATATCCAATGCTTCGACATTGAACGTTTTCCTGTTGGGCTGCGACAGGTGGAACACCACGCTTCCATCAGTTCGTCTTCTCGTTCTACTTAAAGACAATCATCACCGGGGAGTTTGTAACTCGCCGCAGCGCATGAGTTCAGCAGAACTTCCTGAACGGCTGGAATGGCAAAACAAGTATCAGCAAACGAGTTCCCAAGTGAAGCAATGTTCTCCATCATTCTACTCCCCGAACATGAAGTCAGACGGATCTTAGTTCGGTTTTCTGCTGTCGTGTGTTTTTGCCAACGAGCGATGACATAACGTCACACTGCCTGAGCTTGGCGCCACAGAAAACGGATCCAATCCTTTCGCAGCTAAAAACAATCTTCAGAAACACTCGACCATTCACGTCTACAAATCGACGACGGAACGACACTCTGGAACGACATTCGCGATCTTCGACAGACTGCTTCTGTTAGCAGATCCAGAGATGTGTCAATCACTCTCAACTTTGACGATTGACCACTACAGAAAAGGGAGAAACCAGCGTGAGTCGAACCCAAAACTTCTAAGGGGCGATGCTGATGTCAAAGGTGAATTTCCGGGTGAGGAAAGATGGAGCGCAGTGGGACGGAGATGGGACCGAAAATTACAAACCAATGCAGACAGGAGAAGATGCAACGGAAGAGGGAGATGCGGAGACTCATCTGGACTCGCGCGTTTTTGAACTTCGATGTTCTTGGCAGTGAGCTCAAGCCGTTTCCATGGAAATTTCTGAAAATGGCAAAATGGCTTCCGTCAGGGCGGAGACTCAATGACTGCCTTTTCCGAGTGCTCGCTCTGCCGCAACTGCTCCTTCCCGCTTCACTCGTCGAACTCTCTTCATTATGGCGGAGCGTGCGTCAGTGACAGTTTATATTTCGTTCTAGCGAAGGATATTCTTCGCAGCTCTCGGCTCCCTGTCGGATTGGTCCTGAGCGATCGAACGGAGCAATCCCTGACGAAACATCGGCACAATAGGTCAGTATCTTGTCGGAGCAGGGACGTCGAAAAGGCACCATGATTCCCGAGCTCCTTGCAACAGTTCTCGCGCTGGGGACTCTCAGTTCCCAAGCTTCCGGGAGCCCAATGAACAATGACGAACGATGGTGGGAAGGTCCCCTGGGTCAATGGGTGAGTCGCTATTCACTTTCATTCCCGCGCTCCTAACTGTACCGTCGCTATAGTTATTCCTACCGGAGCGTTCTGGGATAGTTCTCGGTGATCCAGGTGACGGAAGGACGACTGAAGAGTCTGCTTGGGAGTGATTTCCGCAAATCCCGGAATCGTTCGACATTTTGAGGTTCCAGGGAGGTTATGCGGCGAGTGCAGCTCAAGATTTCGAACAGGGGTTGACAGCACCAGATTCTCACATACCCAGATTGATCATCTTGATCAGACTCTACGGGTGTCGGAATTATCACGATCCTCCTCAAGATAGCGAATCCCCCGATAATTCTGCGGACGAAGCAGAAGATGCGACCACCGATAGCGTTGTTACTGAGACCTCGCTCACCGATGTGGTCCGGAGGGACTCACATGACGGTAGCTCCCGTACGGATGTGCCTCTGAAAAATGAGAGGACTTTCCGTCCGCCTAGGTGAGTCCCAACCAACGACCATGATATCGCCGGAGACAACTCGCAGCTCTCAACCGTTTGAATATTTCAAAGAGGTCCGAGGCAGTTCCTCGGCTGTTTCTCGAACCGCTGCGTGGCACGTGACTCGTTGAAAGAGTCAGCAGGATGACAGTCAAAATTGATAGGAACAGCGTTGCGGCACAACCAATGTCTTCAATACAGTCCAACTCGTTCTGACAGCGTCATCGTTTTCCAGATACAAGCCCAAAGCCGATACAGACGAAGGAATCACTCAGACAAGAGTCCCTCGATATTGAGACAGCAACGCGAGACGACATTCAGAGATGATGTTTCCCTGAGACAACGCGAGGCTCTTGTTTTGCCGAAAAGTTGAATAGAACTCAACTCGAACCACGAATCACAATAAATCAACTAAAACTCGAGTTGCACTCGAATGACTGCGATATGGCTTCGGAGCCACCGAAGCCACCCGAAGAACTCTTGGAATTCACACCCTGGGAGCGCGGGCTCACCGCTACCGGGACCGAACTGAATCGCTTCACATTCACTACAGATGAAGACCTCCATCTGAGATGTAGCTGAAATTGAATGCGGAAGCCCATTTCACTCATTTTCATTTTACTTGTACCAAGCTGTGAGTCGCGAGAGACTGAAGCAAACCGTGAAGCATGGGAGGATGCTCCTATGGATACTGACGCTAACCTGTCTATCAAAAATCGGACGAACTCCAGCTCGAATTCTTGAGGTTGACATTTCGCAAGCCGTCCATGCACTCGAGGAATTCCTTCTTCCCGGGCATGAAGATCTCGTTCTGAGCTCATTGCGTTCCGAAGGAGTTCCGACCTTCTCGATGAGGACGGAATCGAAGAGTCATTGTTCTACGGCTGTGCAAACATGGAACTCACGAAACCAGAAACAGTTGTCCTTTTTCAACCAACCTCTTGAACTCCATGTTGTTCGCCCTCCCACATTCGAATCGAGTGCACGGTTATCGGACTCCAAGGGTGTTCTGTCCGCCGCTGGATTGAATGCAATCATGGGCGTTGAATAGGGACGCTTCTCGATGACTACATTCGCAGTCCCGGAGTTCCATCCGAGTTTCACACCCTGCTCACTGCTTCCAAGATACAATCGTTCGACATAGGATTTTTCCAGAGGAAAGGAAATTTAGAACAGCTCCTAGTACAACCAAGTTGAAAAATTGCTTGAAGAAGATATATGTGTTGTTTTCAGTCCGATAGACCCCGAGACGTAGAGAGCTTCGTAGCTATATGATGATCTCTCAGCGAGAACTCTTCGAGCAAGCCGCTGCAGCATTTTGAACGCCGCTTCGGGCCATGGCGCTTTAAAACCTAGAGTGGCACTCGCAAACCTTCAGCGAATTCCATGGGCAAAACTCCAACTTCATCCGGTGTTTACGCCAGAAGGGCTGCAAAGTAGGCACTTTCGGTCTGAGATGATCTTTGCGATATATATACGGATCTTTGAGATTCTGTCTGTTCCTCGACACAATTGGGATGGCTTACCTCGTGCTACTGATTTTAGGTACGTGGAACTACTGAATCGAACGCATCTTCCTCTGATTCGTTGCAAATCCGAGTGCGGGAGAAGCTACCGGATTTTTCAGTCAGCGAGTTTTTCGCTCATTCTGTTTGTTTCTGAGAAGTATTCGGGTGAGTACGAATTCACGCCGCTCAAGGAACTCCGCAGGATCCCCATGATTCCATTGACTTCTTCTCAGCTTATTGAAGCAGGCACTGCTCCATACCGCCTTATTGACACTTTTTGATCACGTCGAGACAATTCATTGAACGCGCTAAAACCTTCTGAAGTGATGCCGGTTGACGCATTAAAACATTGTCTAGACTTCCGCAGCCCGATTAGGATGTGTCTCTGAATACTCGTCATGAGGAACCTAGGTGATGATGATGGAATCAACCGCCTGATTGGGTGTAGCGTGTACCCTCAGTGGTCTTTTCCAATGATGATTCGGATTGGTTGAATCGTGAGCTTCAACTCGTGAGCCTGACGCTGACGTTAGCTGTTTGACCGGCATCACTTCGCGAACAGCCCCGTGAATCTGGGGAATGAGTGCTTCGCGTGCTTGTGATTTCTCATTCCGCACCTTGCCTGAACAGGTTTAAAAGGGTTCGTCGCGTTGGCTGCGCACTCGGACTGCGACTGGACGATTCTGGATGAAGCCGCCGCTCATTTCGCGTTTGCCGGGGCGAACTCCTCGATGCCCGTGACTGTGGAGGAGCTCGATGAAGTTTGTAGCCTTGCTGAACAAGCGATCTCCCTTTGCGAAGCCTTCACCAAAGACTGCACGAGCGGGTTGGGTAAGCAGGCCCCCGTGCCAGAGTTCTTCTCAGGGTCGAAGGCTCGTCGAAAAATTGTTCCGCGAAGGAACTTCCCCATCCGTGATGACTAAAACCTTGGAGTTCGAAAGTTTTTCGAGCTTATCCCTCCATTGCATCAGATCAATCTGAGGCGATTGATGGAATAATTTCGAAAGATCACCTGAATCTCCAGGTTCGAGTGATCACTTGTATCGGAGAACTTCTAAATGATTCATTCACAGAAACCGCTATGATTACAATATTCCTCGATGCGGCGAAAAAAGACCGTCAAGAGCGTTGCGTGACAAACCGAGAGGAATATCTCAAGGTGGCTCCGTGCCTACAAGCGGAGGCTTCAAGAGGGCTCAGGAAATGTAATGTCAGACAAGCCGGGTATCTCCAGGCAGTTCTGAAGAAAGAGAAAAAAGATCGCGTAGCACTAGCTTGCTGGTACGTTTTTCGTGTGTAATAGCTGAGATCTGTGATCCCGTTAGAAAAGCTCGGCTGCCAGCTGGTAGTTGAACCCGTTCTCTGAGTTTCATGGATTCCAGTTATCAGAAACAATACGAGCTCTGCATCACCAAAGCCAGCGAGGTTTGCGGTAAGACGCACGTAAAGTACGCCAAGAAGGTATGCGTAGACCTTTTGAAGCAAAATGTCCCCACGTTGAAAATTTCGTACCTGCTTGCAGTGAGGTGTTGAAACGGTCGCAAACATTCCAGGTCGTGAGTACCATGTCTGCAGAGCTGAAGGACACGGCTTGCAGGAAGTTCACAAGAAACCCTGACTTGTGCGACGACGTCCCAGCGGTCAAGCCAGTGAGGCATCCAATGTTCTCAACGATAATTCCGGCGTTGGTCAAAATTGTAGGTGCGAATTGAGAACGGGCAGATCCTTCCCGAGCGATGGTTCGTTAGACAACGGAACCAAAACTTGTAGCGATAGATTATCTAACATGCTCTATGAATAAACGTTTGAAACATACGGTCGTTCTGCTTCGACGGACATCATAACAGGGATTGGATGGGCACGTGTTCTCGCAGCGTGGACAGCGGTAAGGTTGCTATAGTTAGGCCAAACTTTAGTTCGGAGGGGACCTGACAAAAATACTCGAGTAAGATAGTCCAGGGTCGAGGATGATTGCGACAGCGGCCGCTTCTCGGGAATCACGATTGCTAGCAGAACTTTCAATCTCTAAGAATGAGGTCCCCGGGCTCCGTCCGACGTTGGGGAAAGTTTCCCAACTCAGATTTGAACGAAGCACAAACAACTATCTGAGCTATGGGCGAGGCGTTCCGTAGTCTCACATGCGGGCACTGCTCCGATTCCCGAAGTATAACCGAGAATATTTCTGAGAAGAAAATAATTCTGCCGACAATGTCTTGTACGTCCCGTTTGAGACATCGTTCCCATCGCTGAGCTGCCGTTTGTACCCCTACGCGTCGACATCCAGCTTGTGAAGAGACATTGTTTTTTATCGAGCCGTTGCTGGGTGAAACTTCGCTGCTTGGGGTTCTCAAAATATATGAACTTTCCACCACTGGCAGAAAGTGAATGTGAAAATGGGAAAATCCGATGCGGTGAATATTTACTGTGGTACCCCTCGAGCGATGTACTCATTTCATCTACAGGGCGTTCACTTCAGGTCAGGAATTTTCGTACTCTCCTCCCTTCTGGTCATGTCTCGGTTAAAATGGTTTGACCCTCAATCGATAGCTCAAAATATGAGAGAAAGACGCGTATTCGCCACTGATTGCGCAGGTCAGTAGAGGATCGCGTTCCAGGGAGCGGCTCGAAGTTGAACCATTCTTCTTATGGAGGCCCCCACTCAACCGACTACGGAAACGATAAATTTCAACCGATCGAGGTCGCTCGGAGGTAATACGATCCGGGAAATAATACACCGCCTTCAATCATCTTAGTCCCGCGAGAATCGGTCCAGAGCTCGGAATAGGGCGAGTGATCGTTGCAGCCTCGAGGATCGCTGATTTCTCGACAGGATCTCGTCCTCTCCGTACTTCCCCCGTCTCTCTCCAGGAAGCCGAATTCGGAGGGAACATTCCGAGCGAAGTTCCACGCGAATCACTGGCCACGTCAAAATTGCCTCTCCTCAATCCTTTGAAAATCTCACACAACTGACTCAAGAAAGAGACTGGTTGCCGAACGCCGGCTTATGATCCTCCGTCGCACACTTCGGGGAACTTTCATTCCCCGTACCAGATACGACAGGATCAGGAAGTTTGCTTGTCTTCTCGTAATCATCCCATTAATCACCTGATATCGATACATTGATATGACAGAATGATTTCGAGAGAACACCTGAACTTCCAGACTCGAGGCCTGATGGATGAAAAAAAATGATACTTCTTTCGGTGAGCTTGAAAGTTCGTACTGTCCCTCGATGCCACCGCTGACCTGACAGAGCTTCGCGATACCACCTCCCCTCGAGAAATTCTCCAACCTACCCTTGAACAGCGAGTCGGTAAGCTGCATCAGACGGCTAAAGCTGAGATAAAGTTTCCGATCGTTGACCTTTACAATCGCGTGGTTGTGCCATATTCACCGTTGCTCTCCAAGACGTTCGAGGCTCGTGTCAATGTCGAATACTGTAATTCAGTGAAATCCATCGGATATATCCGCCAATATGTGACGAAGGGGAGCGGAGGAGAACGGCTTTGCAGCGATTGAGAACTGCGAGGCGCAAATCGACTGTTGGGGGGGGAGGGGGGCTGCAACGGTTTCTGTCTTCCAACGATTCAGTAATCATGGTTCTTGAGTGACCGAACTCCGGTCCCAGACCCTCAGGAATGTCGTCAGCGGCTGGGCTAGGTTTCCAGCTAGGAGCTCGTATCGACAGCACTCTTTCGGGTATGCCTCTTCACCCTGATGAGCTGACAGGATCGCCTTCCCCTCTGGGATCACAGGGAATGCAGCGTTGAACAGTCTCGTCTAGCAGTGAATGGGTTCCTATGGGGTCTTCGTTTGAGAAGATCATATGATAGGATCATGATCCAGAGGAAGGATAGAATTCCCCGGCAGAGACATTATATTCCGGATATTGGAATACATCTTCGGGATCGAAAGACGTTTCTCGAGGAATGTCATCCTTTCCGGGATCCACTCTCGGGAGTTTGCTCCTTGAACTATTCTCGGGACAGTTCCCAGAGTTAAATTAAGATTTGGGAAATGATCTGTGATCCCGGAGGCGGACTCCGTATCCCGGGGGAGGATTTCGTCTCCCGGGAAGGGATTTCGTTTCCCTCGAAAGGATTTCGATTCCACAGGAAGATTTCCCTGGGATCGATATTAATGAGTGCAAGTCATACTTCATGAAAATTACGGAACACTCCGTTCTCGGTTCCTTATCCTTCCAATCTGTTTCCTGATCGGAAGCACTTCAAAAGACGTATCTTCTCGTTCCTTCATTCCAAAAATCGGGGGAATTCTTTCTATGGTGCCCGAAATAACTGGCCAGCTTATCGTCAATTCTCAACGAACTCGAGAAGGAAAACACACTCCATTAGAACCCGCCCACAAAACGCTCGGCGTAGCGCGTGGATCGGTTTCGGATTTGAGAAAGAGCAGCTGATACGAGAAACAACTCGAAGTAGGTGCTCCACACCCCGAGCGTGAAAAAACGCCTGTAGGTCTTTGTGGGAGACGATTTCGGGATACTGACCGATGGAGGAAGTTTCCGGGAAGATCGACGATTTTTTTCACCCTAAAAAATCACCTTCTGATGCCATGTCCCGCCTGGAGACACGTCTGCAATGCGCCCCAGAGTCATTCCGCCTACAACGGATAATGGCTCGAGAAAGTCGTGGTTACTTCCACCAATCTGGCTGGAAGCTACAGCACGCACTTTTATACGTTGAAAGAGGTGGAAGACGTGTACCAGATCGCCTCCACGCTCCTATACGCCCGTTTGCTTGACTTCATTGCAATGTCGTTACAAGCGTGGAAATCCGTACCTCCTCTCCCCTCCATTCCTGAGCGAGCAATCAAACGGGACCCTTCGCCATAAGAGCTGTGCACTGTTTAGCGACCCAGAAAACCCCGAGTACGTTCGAAGCACATCCACGTCTTTCGTTTCCACATTCGTCGTTCGGATAGACCCATGAACCCATTCATGTCCATTGATGAAAGGATTCCTGTGATCATGAATATGGATCATGAACGTGGGTGTATGGATCCGCTCAGATCATGAGTTCATATCTCAGATTCCTATGCTTGTCAAGAATACACGGCATACCGGGCTGTAGACTGCTCAGGATCGGATCAACTGCGCCGAGTACTCTGTAGAATCGTGGAGGAACGAAGCTCGAATAAACTCCTTCAACTCAGTTGACGTTCTTGACACCGATCCTCAAAACGCGGTGGAAAGTTAACGGAGACCACCAACTTGCCTCTCAGGGCTCACAGGCATAAGATCAGCGATATTCCCCGCTCCAGTATTCCATGGAAAATGCATCGGAGATTTTCCAATCTTCCATTTCTTTTTTGAACTCTTCCAAAAAACTGCCAATGAAACTTCTTTAGTGAACCAATCCAGTTCGTCATCATTTTCTAGGATGCAGCAAAGGATGCCCCTTTTTCGCCGGAGAAACGGCGATAACCGGTCGAAAGCACGAGATAGGGGCGACCGATCGCGTCAGCATCACAAAAATCACTCATCTGTTGACAAAATCTCGCCCTCGATGCAATTCCTCCCGTGTCTCCTCAGGTAACCGAATTCGAAAGAATTTGCGATAGCAGAAGGTCCGAAGAGTGGTTCAAACCAACCGACGACGGAGTTGCCGGGTCGATCTGACCACTCTCTTCTTCGCCCGGAAATCGAGCTCATTCAGGTTTCCTCCCAAGACGGAAAAACTGGAAGAGCTCAATATTTGAAAAAAATAATGGTCGGGCCGACCCGGCATTCCCGCAGTAGGAATGTTTGAACCAAGCCAAGAACTTTTCGCTATCGGAAAACTCTTCGAGTTCGGCTTCCATGAGTAGATCCCGGGCCATTGAACCAAGGCAACATTCTCTTCGACAGATCAGACATTGTTGTGATGCTTGGGCTATAGGTCGCACTATCTCGTGCCGCTGACCGATTCTCGCCCTTCTTCAGCGAATACGGGGCAGCCTTTGCTGCACCCAAAGGAATGATGACGAGCTGGATCGGTTCACCTGAGACGTTTCAAGGGCAGTTTTTGGAGGAAGTTTGAAAAAAATGCATTTTTCGCGGCTTCCAAGAGAAGTGAATCCCCCACCGATTGACGCAAATCAAGCTGAAAGAGATGCGCCATCCTTCCAGCTATCGATCAACAAAGATTCCCAGAATCGGCCCATCTTTGACCGAGTTATCACCATACGAATGTTAGAACGGGGGAACGGGGACGCGATTTCGTGGGACTCGTCGATTCATCACCCTGCGCACTCCTCGCGTTCTGCGCGCGCTATACCTGGTACATGGTAATGATCCTTGCTGACGACGGTCGCGCCGAGAGAGGGCGGCCGGATGGCGCGACGCCTGACGTTCCAAGTCTGCCCGGGTAACCTGCCTCTAACACGAAGGAAGGGTAAGGAAACTCCCGACTAACGTTGAACACCCTGTATGTCCGGCAGACCACAAGCCGACTCTCATTATAGCCTCATCTCTCTCAAGTCTCTCGCTCGCCTTGGTAGACTTTCTGGGTCAACAGAACGCGTCACTACTCACGACTTTCTCGCGTTCCTACTTGTGCACATGGTTGCTATCCGCAGAAACAGGCCCGACATTCCACATTTTGATGGCCGTGTGGCGAGCTCGAACTACCTCGATGACCCGAAATCTCCCTACGATGTGAAAACCCCGTTCATCCACGATCCATATGAACAATGCGGGACGAAACGACGAAAACACAGCATCAATGTCTTGATTTAACGTTTCTTCTTCTCCATGTCTGCTTGGATTGCGGTACACCGCCAATGAAAACCGTCACCCATTTCAAAACGGTATCTCAACATCACCAAGACGGGGAACCTGTAGAAACGGTTTCATACTGGCGAAGACAAACATGTGTCATGGCTCCGCAGGGCGCCTCATCAGCCGCGAGTCGGTTCCAGCCTTCTCATCGAATGAGGATCCTTCTGAATTTGAAGTCCTCGATGTTGCCAACACCATCGAATACTAATTTCCTCGCTTCGCAGCTTCATCAGTTTTGCCTTCATGCGAAAGCCCCGACACCAGGCTACCTGTGAGAGCGCTCGAATCCGCCCCTTTGTCAATCTTCATGAAGACTGACGCATTCTGGATTCGCTCATATATGGGTTCTCGCTCCTCTCAACGACGTCCGATAGTCTAACGAACTACCGCCCGTGCCTATTCCTATCAGGCAGCCTCTCGCCAGATGCGAAGTCCTTCCTCAGATGAAGCAAGTTATTCCTGCTCTGCTCCGCCTTCCGCCTCGTTCGTGCCTGCCTTGTTGTTGAACCGTAGCGACCACCGCCTCCGGTTGATGCTGTATCGACGATGTAGGCTGACCCACAGCTCGCATTTCTAATGATCCCTTCTTCCCGACTCTGAAGCGAGGACCACTTCCACCGAGGACTCTGAAGTCGCCAATGTCCGCAAATGTGTCGATCGTTTTTCGATACCACCTCTCCCCATTTTGTACTTTTTTGCTGGACTTCATTCCATTCGGTCACGGTGATGGAATTGCTGATCCGGACGTTCAACGCGGCACTTCTCACACCATGAAATGAGTCCACATCGGGATGACTGCCTGGCTGGAAGTTCATTATCGTATCGGCAAAGTCTGTAAGTTGACGTTCACGAGGGAGTGTTCTGATATGCTACACAAGCTCCCCTATTTGAAACCACTGGAATAGCTTGTGTGTGTTTGTTCTTGAACCGCTTGGACATTTTCCTTGTTCGACGCCAACTCTCTCTCTCTCTCTCTCTCTCTCTCTCTCTCTCTCTCGTCTCGTCTGGAAGCGGAGGTGCCTGCAAGCCAGGCTCGGAAAGGTGTTCTGACGTGATAGCTGCAGCTTCCTTTGCAATACGGGAGCTCATGACATTCCTAAATGTCATGACGAAATGCCATCACACAAGTGACTCGTCGGTCGCAATCAGCAATCGAAAATTCGGAACCGGTAAGTGACCAGGCCGATTCAGAACCGGTTCTCGCGGAACCGAGCAAACGAAGTTGACAAACCTCGCTGTCCCATCTGTCGAGAGCACATCGTGGCTAGGTTTATTTTCCGGGAGGCCATACAAGAGTTCGAAGCTCCTGAAGCGAGAAAAATCACCTTCCAAGCATAGGTAATCCAGTTGCTCATACAATAATCTCGTTGCCCACATTTGGATTGAATCGTGCAATTGGCCCATTTCTCTGTAGGTCTTGTTGGAGGTCTCGATTCCAGATCATCATTTTTTGTGTTTGAGGTCATCTAAGAATACAACAAGTGAGCCTTGAACGCATTCATTATCTCGCACCCTCGAGAAAAGATAGGAGGGAGGGGCATCAAATCCGCCCAAGGCATCATTGAGCCTCGCTACACCACTGGGTTGCGGGTTACCCGGAACGGAATCCGAATTATGAGAGCCGGCTCCGGGCATGTTGTAACCGTTCCGGATTTCGTTCCGTCATCTGTTCCTGACCTCTTCACAGTGGTTCGCCGGACCATTGACTCACCGCCGCAGCCCTTCCTGAGTACTTCCGAACCTGAACGGCAGTAACACAACGGTGATACTAGCTACGAGGTGTGAATATTCTTGTCGGAAACATTGAAGGGCCGATTTGGGTGGTCTAGATTTCACTGCTGCAGGGAAGCGCTGTGCCGATCTGGCTGAAACGGCGCACAGTTTTGGCCTCAAATCGGGCTGTATGTCCATGGAAATTCGGCGAGACCCATCAAAAGAGTTAGGAATTGGAGTAGACACTTGAGGGGGCTCCTATTTCTCCTATCAACTCTCGGTTCCAAACCTCACACGTCACATTCAGCAGCGGGGTTCTCAAGCTCCCGAAACGTTTCATATAATCCAACTTTTGCCTCTCGACCATGCTCTCAGAATGCGATCCAAAATACAAAAATCAGCTCCCGACAATGTACCGTTCCATAAGTGGCATGGGCAGAGTTTCTTCCAGAAGCTCTCAGAAGCGTCATGGAAATGTCTGCTCAAAAGAGGGCGATCGAAATGTTTTCCATCTCGCGGGAATCACAACACACAATAAGAGGACTATGTAGATGGGCAATCCATCCGGCGAAACATTCGAATGAGATCGAAATGAGCTCAGTTCCCGATTTCGACTGTCCGGAATCGCTTCCAACATGTACAGGACCGATTCTGAGAAGCAAGAACCAGAGCCAGCCTGCTCAGAACTGGTTCCCGGAAACCAGAACCGGTTCCAACCTAGGACCCAAGGATAGGAATGCGATCACTTCCACGTCTAGGAGGGTACTCGGGGAATGGATCAACAATGAAATTATGGGCAGTAGCAATCAGAGCATTTTCCATGTGTGTTAGGGATCGAAAATCTCGTGTGGCACGAGGTGGAATGTTGCTCCCGGAAGCGCCGAGTGACGTATCGCATCGGTTGAGAAGTGAATAATCCATGTCCAGATGTCAGGAGGGAAGCGACATCCTTGCATCGCTTCCAATGTATTCACTGATAGTTAATTATGATACCAATCGAATGAATTGAAGCAGTGTAGTATGCTATCGCGAGGGCAAGCAATAGGGGTTTCCAAATTATTTGATAACCGCGAAGTCTCTCGCGTGAGGTACCTTCCGACTCATAAACCCCATAATGAACACTTCGGAATGAAATCAAACAAAGAGAGTGATCATGATGCCCTTATCATCAAGGATGGATGAAATCAGTCCCCGAATCGTTCCGAGGAGGCGTGAAAATGGAGAAGCAAGCGACGAGGGCTGAGCCGATACCAAGGCCGATAAGGATGGAGTCGCGACTGCCCGATTCTGGTAGTTGACGTAGTCGGAGGCCGATGTGTTCCAAGTAGGATCCCAACTCGGAACGCGGCAACAGGTGCCTTGAAGGCAGAGGTGACGGGTGACCGAGTCAACTCGTTTGAGGATGCACTTGATCGCAACGCTCCACCGACAGGCGTTCATCCACGTTACTGCTATCATCTGTTTGTTCGTTACGTGTATCGCTCGTCGCAGTGGCGTACCCAGGGGGCGGGGGGAGGGGGCAAGGGGGCCATGGCCCCCCAATACTCTTCGGAAATACTCTGAGGGATGGATTCGATTCTAATTCGATCATACGATAGAATTCCACTTTGATGGACGAAATTGTTCCGGAGAGATTCAGTGTTATCAGGGAAATCTTCACAGGTTTGAAAGCCATGTAAACTGCGTCATGAAAAGCTCGCAACGATGATCATAATCATCACATCCTTGGCTCCCCCAAAAAAAGAGCGGTTGTCTGCGGTTCCCCGCATCTCAAATTCCACCACGTGGTATTGGCCATCGCTCATCAAGGGTTCAGTCTGAAATCGGTTGTCTCACTGTCGAATAGAGCCCTTTGCTATGCATAGCGGCTTGTTATGGTTCGTGTTTCTCCTTCTCGAAATATCGCTGAGCCGAACGGAACGGATCGGGTTATTTCTGGCCAGCGAGTATTCCACGGCGGGAATAATCACACAATGGGGAAGTTTTTTCGTTTATTCAACCATCCTTCCAGGAGATCGGAGCTATGCAATGAGTTACACCATCCCACCTCGGAAACCATCCCGAACGATTACATGACGGAGGAGACTGCTGGGAATATCGATTCTTTCGGAGAGCTTACGATGGATACGACGAAACGCTTGATGATTCATAAACTCCCACTAGAAGATGCCTCTCCTTTGGTTTTTTGTCGTATACAGGCAGGAGCCATCTTCAGAACCTTGTCGGTCTTCCCTGCAAAATGGAGCTTCTTCCGAGCGGGTGCGTCAGATGTTGTGGCGGGGGAGCTTTCGACTCGGAAAGCCATGTGAGTCCCAACAGCATCTTCGTAACGCCCTGCGTAAACAAACTCCCCAATCTGGAATTTCAGACAGGAGGCACAGCGTGAGACATCGAGGCATAAACAAAGACGCACAGGACGGACATTGGATTCCTTTGCGACTGTACGGTGTTCTCAAATGAGTCTTGGGAGTGGGACTCTGTCGGCAGGATCAGGTCAATAGTAGAAGAATGAAGTGAGACCGAGAATAGCTCACAGCTCTTGTCGCTGGGGGGATCCTAACCTTGAAAAGCGGTTTTTGACCGTCTGCGTTGATGAACTCAAACCCATCGACTGGAGTGTCGGACGGGAAGTCCACGACTCCTTGTAGTTCAAGATAGACTTTCTTCTCACCGACCAGCTCCCATTCGTCGGAGGATACTGAGACCATTTCTCCTCGCCTGGAGCTGAATCACCGGTTACAGCAGGTTTTGTTCACGCTGCAATCAACTCCGGATCGATCTGATCTTTATCGGAACTCCGCAGTGCTCAGATTCCGAAGCTTAAGCCTCGGATTTCCTATACCCATCGATCGTGCCTCCGGCTGGCTAGCGGTTCTCTCTCCCAGTCGAGAATTCGTCTGCTAAGGCAACATTTCGTAAACACAGAAGGCGCAAAAGAAATGAGAGAAACGCTCCGTGTCGTACTTTCTCACTTCTGAGTAATGAGTGGGGCGAAAAACGCGCACGACATTCATCGATACGTGATGAATTAGCCCCCAATGCGAGAACTTCCAATATCTGGAGACAACGAAGCATTCTTCAATCTATCCATGCATCCCATCGATCTTCGAACACAGATTCATTATCAACAGTGTGTATACGTATCCAGGACTCACTAGTCCGATGAGATCAAATTGAGAACGTCCAATAACACACCAAGGAATAATGCACGTCTAGAGTATCATATTCTTCTTCGATGAACACCACGTCACTCATTCGCGTTAGCCCGAAGAGACACCGAAAAAGCAATAAGCAACGAAGACAGCGATCTTGATGCTCGCAGATCTCGTCAAGGAAAATACCGGGCCTGCTCCTTCTCTTCTATCTACTGAGTTCAATCAGTCAACTTCGGACAACGGGCGCTTGTGTACCTACAGTTTTCGAATTCTCAAAAACCGCAAAGCTCGGCTTCACAAAACTCCTGAATACATTCCTGAAGAATCGCTTGAATGACTACCCAATTTTTTCACCTCGATTGTATGAATCTCGGCTGGCCTACTATCGGCGCTAGTCACGCCAGCTGTCAGTGATAGTAGCGGTGACTATTATTTTTGTCGGAGCAACTATCACTCCAAAAATCATGGACATCACATGAGTTATCTGCACCGGCGTCGAATCCGTTCCCATAACTGGAGCCGCGCGAGATCGAGCTGCGCTACCAAAATAGCCGATTGTACCGAATATGCAAGGCTTGATGACAATTCACTGCGGCAGTGTCCAGATGCAATAATCCTTGATTCCCCCAATCTCCAATGATTCAAAGAAGGTCAATCAGTGATTCAAAGATTTGGGATGCCTCTAACACTTAGTGACCGTGAGGTTGTTCTCATACCATGTCTTACCACGTGAGCTATGGAAGTGTACGTGCAGGGAATGGAACTTATCAGTCGCTCCAGAGAAGGAAAACCGCCAAAAGAGCCGGAGAAGACTTTGTCGATGGATAAGTCCAGATATCCCTACGATGAGCCCGCCCAAATAAGAGCTGAACCTCGCACTCCATCCGTCGATGCTTCGTTTGCTCGCATTTGGGGGTACTACCTTTCCCCGTCTTCGAGTGTGGACAATTGTTCAGCTGCGGGGTTTGGGATAGCTTTGTTATATCCGTAGCATACTCGGTCCGAGGCACTGCAGCGTAGGACTTGAAAAGCAGGTCGCAGACTCTATCGCTGACGGAACTACTGACAAATGTTTTTCTAAATAGGACTTGAAGTTGACGGCAGGCGACAGCGAGATCAGGGATCAGTGTGGATCCGCTCATGTGTGGACTGATTGTAGAATAATTTCCTTCGTCCGATCATGTTGTTTGAAGGAGAAAGTGACGACGATTATTTTGAGGCTCCCATTCAAGATTTATGCAATGAGCATGGCCTGCTGATGTAGCTCGGAATAATGGAATCGGGAGAAATGAACGACGGGATGAAGCGGACAGATTCGTCGCAAGCCGAAAATACAGGTGTTTGAAACTCTAACGAGCGAACAATGACAATCGCAATGAACACGCGACCGAGTAGCCTGACTGATAGGACGCCACCTGAGCCAAAGTTTGCTGCTTTCCATCAGGAGCAGCAAAGGACGCAGACCACTGATTATCGAATCATTTGCTAGAATACAGATGCCAGAGGAACTTGGAAAGGTGAACGTGCGATCCGATTTCTCCAACTTCGTCCCAAAGTCGATTTCGATTTCCGCGTCCTCCTTCATGGAAGATAATCATGACGCCTTGATATGGTCGGGGTCATCGCTCGGGGTCAACCGCTGATCCTTCCGTGTACGATGAGAAATTTCATCCTTCTAACGACCAGTATGGATGCTGCGTGATAGCCCGAAATACTGCCCGATCGCGGAGCAAAGAGAATCTAGAAACTCGATTCTTGGTAGAATGTGAAGTCTAGCTAGAATGGGAACGAATGAATGCATGAACAGCAGAGTTCCAAGCTTATCGTAGGAATGCGGAGACTTGATTTCTCGCTCACATGTGCGTCCAGGAAGCGCATTCATCCCTGTGTCCCGCAGACTTCGGCTGTAAAAAGGCAGGTAGACGATAACGTCGATAATGCTTTTCAGCCGCTGCAAAGACATCCAGCAGACTTCACATGACCATCGGAGTTCATCGTTCCCCGACGCACATAGAACCTGAATCAAGAAGAGCGAATCAGCGAACTTCGACGCACCGTGTTCAGATATGCCTGAATCACTGACGATTCGCTGCAAAAATATGTGACGACGCGGCCTAGCTTTCATCGTCGTCGATCGAGCTCTCAAAAGACACCCGACACTCGAGCTGGAGGTTGTAAATATTTTTCCAAGATAACTCGATATGTCAAAAGTTATCACTTCGAACGGTACCGTATCATAATTTGTGTGGGCCGAGTACGCTTCTGATTCGCTGCGTACTGTCAAGGTGTCTCAGCGCTTGTTTCAACGGTCTGTAAAACGAGTTATTGTTTGAGCAAGAAAGGCCTTGCACGACCTCTGAACCTCATTTAGGGACGCAATCTCTGCTCGCAAGAAGAGACTTCACATCATTGGAGTCGCGGGAGAAAATAGCAATCCAGGACCTCGAAAGCTCCAGAGTAGAGCAAAAGATTCCACTATTCCACATTGTTGACTCATCTGGATTATTCCGCACGTCGGATCAATGTTCGATGGAAAATAGAATCGACACTATCGAGATCCTAGCAAAGATCTACGTGACTTCTAGAATGGGCCAAGCCGAATAGATAGAGATTGCGGAAACGCCGGTGAATATCCAGAAAGCGGTTCCACGCGTCGAGAAGAGCGACCCAGATGATTTCCTTGAGGGAATCGAGATTCGAAGGAATGAACATCCCGTATCGATAGAATCTCCTTTAAGCAGCTATAGTCAGTCACATCTGCCTCACGGACGTTTGTTCCAGGTCGTTTGTCCGCCTAATCCGATCGTCTTCTATCACTAGATGATAACGTGGTTATCTGCTCGGTGGCACGAACTACGGAATTCTCGAAAACGCATCGCTATACGTTCCTCGAAATGTACGATCTTGGGTGGGTCTCTTCGGAAACCGACTCAGGTTTTCAGAGCTTACAGAAGTTCCAGGGAGACTGGAACGCGTCGGTTCCGACTATAAGAACGCCCTTGGTGATCTGCCGAGGACTCGTTCTCAATGAAATTAAAACACGCGCTAGAGTCGATGAGAGCAATAGATTTTGAGTCGTGGCGATGCAGAACTAACTGTCCATCTGGGCAGAAGCGACAACTTAGGCCTCGGGATCGCCGACTCGTGGGGCGCTATCCCAATCTCCATCATCATCCTCGGTTCCCTCATCATCTCGCTGTAAATGAAAATATCCCGCTACCTGATGTAAGTAGCTCGCAAGGCTTGAATGCTTTCGGACAGCAGCGCCCTTGAGACGATCCAACGCTCACATAGGAAGCGTTCCGCCAAGTGTTTCCGCCTCGAGGAGCTGTACTGCTTGTGGTGAACCAGGTGCGTCAGGAGCGGATCATCGGGTTGAGCGGCACGGGCACCTGGAGCTCACACTCTTATCATTCTGAGTTCTTGAAATCGTCTGAGAAACATCGAATCGTATCAAGGAGGAGCAGGAAGCAGTCAGGAACCTTCACAATGTTGACTGGAACTTGACCACGGTCTTCCCAGTTTCAGGTTCAGCTGGCGCGAAACTTGGAAGATCCGATTCGGGAAGCAACAGATGCTAGCGGCTCCGAGTATCGCTCCGATTTGCTGTGGAGCGAGGACGAGTCGAGAATTTCACGGTGTTTTCAGAGAGCTTCAATCAAAACGAGGAAAATTTGAAGCCTGCACAGAAATAGACAAGGATGGAAACTTCTGTATTTCTGTTTCATGTTCAAAGTCTTCCTCATCTCTCCCAATTCATAGTCCTGATGAGGTCCTTGATTCCTGCGGAAATCAACGCTGGAAAGCATGTGGAACCGAGGTCTCTCCCTCTCTAGACTGCAGTTTCCCATGTTTCATCCATGAACAACTCATATTGATCCGAACCTACTTCAATAAAAAGCACCCCTGCAGGGAGCGCTCCCGATGGCGTGGAATTGCGACTATGATCGGGTACCATATGATGAGCATCTTTGTCAGACGCGCACGATCATCCACGCTGAAGAACTCCATTGAATTCAAAGACTTTTATCGATCGATATAGGCCCGCTCTTTGGTGAGGGGGCGGTGGAACACATACACAAACACTGTATAGTGAAGGGTTGTGCGATGAATTCATTCGAATTAGATTTGGAACCTCAACTAGCCAATCATCACGCTAAAAAGAACATGAAACGCTACAATCATACAAGTGAGCGGCGGCGATGAAATCATTTGAATTAGATTTGGAACCTCAACTAGCCAATCACCACGCTAAAAAGAACATGAAACGCTACGATCATACAAGTGAGCGGCGGCGATGAATCACTGATTTGGTGAACTCAGCTGCTCCGCTTCGTTTACATGCTCTAGAGCGCAAGCACTTCCTGCTAATTGAGTTTCAGTGTTTCCTTTCGAAATGTATGAAATGCTCCTTCTTGGCTCAAACCGCGTTGAAAAGCTCGATTGTGCTGGATTATGCCAGCAGCTCGCTCAAATCCACCAATTCGCGTAGGCTTGGATCATTGGTGTTTCTGAGAGCTGGCCTCGAGCCGAATCTTGACCCATATTCGGTTCGAATGATTCGGGTCGGAACATCGCAGGACAATCCGTTGATAGACATCTGTTCCGGAGTCATAATCCATTGCGGAAATCAGGCTATCAGACGCGCCGTTGTTTCGAATTATCGAAATTCGACTTGGGTTCGAGGGTACCAACTTCGATGCTCGGATCTTACGTCGCTTCCGGTAATTTCCGCTTCCCTGTGCTCGACGCTCCGAGAATTGTCGTTATCTGACTCCGATATCCATGAGTTCGAACTTTATTGATCGGGTCTGTTGCCTCTTGCGGGCCCGTAGCTCACTGTGACTGGATTCATTGGTTTACCATCTCAGTTCAGCAGCCTTCAATCCGAGTGTAAATCACTTCTTACTAAGAGAATCGCACTCTATTGAGGATTCCGATTAGATGTCATCCAGCGGAAGTCGGCAACACATTAGCGCGAGCATTGTTATAGCGGAGCGGTTGCTCGTTTAGGTTTCCCAGATTTCGTGGAGAGCGGCTCGATTCTCCTTGCTGCTGATGAGCGGCTCGTTTCTCCTTGCTGCTTGGATATCAGATATTTTCTGTTTGTGTTAAACGAATCCATTGCTGTACGACGTATTGGCTTCGTCGGACTGGAACGTGTAGCCTCGCCTGACTTGCAGATTCGTGGAACTCAGCCATCCGCGAAACCAGATGATCACCCCCGACGCTGCTCAGCACATCATCATGTCACAGATTCGCTGACAGCAGCTCCCTCCCATCCTTTCGGCCTGATGACATCACCCAGTTCGTCTCCAGATAGGCCTCGGCCATCGGTAGTAAGCATCCACGACGTTGGATCGATCCGGCCGAGAGTCTGGTTTGCTCCCAGACCTCGTATTTTTGCCACATTGTGGAAACTTATGAACCGGTATCGAGCCGAATTCCCGTTGCGAGGCGTTTTTCCCCCGGATCCAGTCTATCTTAGAGCTTTATTGGATTTGTCTCCACTCACATCTGTCATGCTTTTCCCATGATTTGTCATCGAATCCGGGCAAAGTTGGGGCTGGCAGCGGCTGTCGCACGATGCAGCGCTAGGTATCACAGAAAACCAGCGCAACGGCGAATAGACGTGAAAGGGAAGCGGGCATGACCTAGAATCTTGACAAAAACGCTATCTGAGCGCTTCTGGTCCAACACTCGAGGGAAGCTCTTTTGTTTTTATTTGAGACAGACATGACAAGTCAGCACTATCGCTCCTGGCTCAAAGTACACTGCCGAGTGACGTAGATGGAATCAATCTCCATAGTCCAACCACAACCGACATGCTCGTTGAAAGGAACGTCAACACTAGAGCGATAGTGTTGTCGAGCTGTTCGAATTACGAAAACACCGCTGGCGGATTCCTTTTCACAACGTCTGTCGTGATGCCACCTCGAAACTCAACTCCGGTTGTGACAGCGGTGAGACCAATCATCCTGATATTCAGCAGCGACCCATTCGAACGAAGCGTAGCCAAAAGACTGTGTAGTTGGTGGGCTGCCGCTTCGTCGGAACTCCTGCCAGAAGTCAGAATAAGTTCTGGTGCCGCGCGCTGCCTTGAGTCCAAGGACATTCCTGTCGCCACATTTTTTCTTTCCGGACTCTCAACTGCGAGGCATCTTGAGCTGGAACAATGTCATCATTACCTAACCCCGCAGCTTGTCCCTTATCGCGGCCCCTTCTTCAGTCATGGCTCAGCCGTGGTTTTCGCTTTCATCCGCACGCGTAACGTCATCTGCGACCGAATAGAGTACTGAAGATGAATCCGTGGCAAGGTGTCTATCAGAATGTCCTTTCAGGAAAGTCTCATTTCGGGGAGATGGACAAGTTGAATATCAAAGAAGAAGCGTCAGTCGGTGTTCCCGTTTTCGACTGTTTTCAGCGTGGAAACAGTGTTGCGGAAGTGAAGGCGGCTCCATGGAACCACACTGGAAATGGGTCAGCGAAGCAAGCGTCAACAGTGAACGTCTATTACTTCATTTTATGCTGCTTATAGCGATCGTTCCGTCTTGCTCTGTGGTGATGTTCAAGCTTTGGTCCGCACGTTCTGAATTCTGGCATCGTCGAGCGCGGTACGAACACAGAATTTGGGGACATTCACTCGATTCGTTGCGATGTCAAATGATTGGAGGGGAATAGGTGAGGAACCCCTGAATGGGCGTTCTGAGTTGTTCGAGAGCGAAAGGTGAAGAAGGAGCGATCCCTGTCTGATAGCATGATCATTCGACGCGCGAGCTCGCTCCTCGTCTCTTGTGAAACGAGATGAGAGAAAATATCGAATTGATTCAGCATGGGTCAACAATCCATGTATCAAGTGGAACTCCTTCTGCCGGCCGGCCTAGCTCAATAAATTCACAGTCACGATCGATTAGACTCCGCTGGAAGAGCATGAAGGCAGGCAGCGTCTTGGTGGAAAAATCGACACGACGATGCCAGCATCATAGAATAGTGATTATAGTCAGGAGCTACGGATGGTTTCTTGGTCAGTAGAGCCGCTGATGAATCTGCCTTTCGCCGCAACTTTCCGAATGGCCAAAAGGGTCCAGTCAAGTAGAGTGTAACCAAACTGCATGCGAGTGAACGAGATCGATTTCAACGGTCGATGAGCACCTTCCGGAACCGGAGCTTTGCGAGAAACAACCGAAGGGAGCAATCCAGGCAGTGGTGGACCCAGAAAGGGGGGCGAGGGGGCAAGGGGGCCACCTCCCCCCCCCCCCCCTTATCCCCAAAAAACTCTTGGAAAGGGTGTACAAAATTCCATTTTGATGGACGAAATTGTTCCGCAGAGATTAAGTGTTATCAGGGAAATGTTCGCTGTTTTGGAAACCATGTTGATTGCGTTATGAAAAGCTCGCAACGACGATGCTCATTGCATCACATTCTTGCCCCCCCCCCCGACCCCCAAAAAAGAAGCTGGGTACGCCCCTGAATTCAGGTACGCCCTTATTTTATTCCTTAACAGAATCGGGACGACCTATTGCGTGCTTTCAGTTGAGCAAGCGCATACATCCATGGCTCTTCTCCGTTTTCCCTCCTCACAATTCATTTGCCCAGAATCTAAAAGACGAGCCCGTCACGTCATTTTCGGGTTGCGACAAGCCAAGGTCTCAAGACAGAGCGTTCTCGGTCGACGACATTCGCGTGGTCAGCGATTCCTGGGCATCCAGTCTCTGCCTCGCAGGGACTCCAATTTCCGGTTGAACTCAATTCATCCCCAGCATCAGAGGAATTCGAGTGTCCAATATATCGCGAAGGAAATTGGAGATGAACCAAGTAGGATCGAGGAACAGTTTCGTCTCTTACACCGAGGCCAGACAGAAGCCGATGCTGCTTAACATCAAACGAGACGAGCCTGAATTATTCCCCGAGAATCGCGCCGAAGACCGAACTGGCGCGAAACGGGATTTCGCCGTTCAAAACGATGGAAGACGAGGTACCGCGTTCCGTAGCCGTGGATCATCGAACATTGCATACGTCGTCGAAGAATCGGGGACGTCGCAGGAAACATCGTCAGATGAAACATCAATGTTGTGGCCCACACTAGTTGAACTACCTCAAAAAGGAAAACTCCGAAGTACTGTAACCGCGTGGTTGCGCACTCTTTGACGAACGCCGACGTTGTGTTCGCTCCAGCCATGACCGCTCGCAGCGACAATCTCGTCGCTTCTGGCGCGTCCTCTGCGCTCCGGCCAAGCGGAGACCGCGGATCACCGACTGGAGCTGGGTCTTGTGCGCAACCCCTCCTGACTTTATTCAACCGGAAATGCTCCCCTGATTCAATGATGATCATGCAAGGGAATGAACACACTGAAGTCTGGACTCGTGTCGTCTGAGCACCCAACGTCAGCTCGATCTGATGAACGTGTTGTGTGTAGTTGTGGATTTGGTTCCGTTGGGTGGGTACGGCAAGACTCTCTGCGCTACGGCCTGTGCCGTACGCCACAAATGTCTTCGCGGCGGGATATTCGAGACACGTGTCCCGTGCATTTGAAAGCGGATTTAAACAATAACTGTCGTGCCAGAACGCCCCTCCACTAACAGAACATGATGTTGGTTGGGAATTTGGGAACCGGCGGGTTCAACGAGCCGAACTGCTGCTTCGTCTGCATTCGGATGATTCCCGACGTCGGGTCCACGCAAAACTGACCATGTGTTTTCGAAAGCGACACCTTTTCCTGCGTGAATCTGGAGCGGAAGCCTGGAACTCTTTGAAACTGGCGGGATGGATCCTAGGTGGAATCAGAGGCTATATTTTCAAACGATTGCGAACTTTGTCGCGCTTGGAGCAAACTCTTACAGCGCCTTCAATGTTCCTGGAGCAAATTTCGCCTCAGAAACTTTATTCGATCCTCGAGTGCATCCAGTCGAAGAATCACCTCGGGCGCCAAGAACACGGAACTCCGTCTTCCCTCCAAAGCTCAATGATTGCGGTCTCTTCCAGAGATGAAGCGGACGAGAGAGAGAGATCCCCGCGCGAGCGGGAGCGGACGAGCGTTGCCAGGAATGTAGGACACAATTTCTGTCTTAGAACTAAATTGATTTATTACTGCTACCAATCGCTACATGATGTTTACACAGTCCGGTGAGGGTATATCGCTCTTATCGTTTATACAGGCCCGAAGCTAGTCAGAACACTCAGGGATATCTTCAAAATATATGGAATGCGCACAAGAATCAACGGGTCAGGCAGAACTATCCGAGGAGGAACCGGATTTCTATCCGCAGTCCTTCGTTCCTCCAGTCTATCTCCGATTCATACTTCTCGTCAGAGTCGAGTCTTCTCCCACGTGAATCCGGTATATCACGAGAGTCAGTGGAGCGGAAACTATGGGAATATGCACTAGGAAACATGTATAATGGTTACACGTAGGATTACTGCCATTAAGCTTTTTACGAGCAAGTATCGCGATGGTGTTCCGTTGAAAGAAACGTTTCCAACCGAACAGGTCACTTCGGCCGGAGGGAAAGCTAGAGAAAAAAAATGTTAAATCTGGGTAAAACTATTCCCCACAGTCTTAAAAGCGACGATTACCTATGCAGTTGGTAGCTGTCTGGCCAGCTCCCCGTCTCTCGCTAGGATAAAAAAGTGACAATAACACGAGCGGGAGTTATTCAATTCCGAATACTGACTCGAATCCTGGTTGATTGATTGATCGACGGGTCGGCAAATTGATGGATAGCTAACTCGATACCCAAAACTAAACTCGATTGAAATAGTATGAAAAAAATATGGCGTCCTTTCCCATGCACCTGACAACAGACGAAACTCGTGGTTCTCTATCGGAATCCTTGATGATAAGTTGAATAATTTGGAAATCGTTCTGCACGACGGAGCGGGCACACTCGAGAGAAACCTATCACAGCTGAATATCAAACCGTCACCGTTCTCACCCATTTCCTCAGAGGCTTTCACAGCGGCCTCGGTACATTCACATGTCTTGGAATCGAGATCCTATCGGCTCCCTACTAGTTCCGGCGGGAGACCTCTTCAATGCATTTCGACGAACGGTATCAACGTTTTAGGGACCTGATTCTCGTACTTGAGTTTCAACGACTTCACCCTGTGGGCGGCTAGACATTTCAGCGTAATCAGAACCGTCACATTGATCTTGCACGCTTGGATTCCGTTGAGCATTCGGTGCGGTTGGTTTCCCTGATGGTTTGTTCGATCGATGTGAGCTCCGGCGTCCAGCAACATTTGAACAACCTCTTTTCTGTAATTGACTCTCAAGGAGGCTACATGAAGCGCTGTGGAGCCGTCCTGATTGGTTGCTTCGACGGCGGCGCCCGTTTTGAGTAACAAACTTGTTGTGATAGGATCCGGGAAGATTTGCTGTCGCTCGCCAAAAGCCTGTCGACCTCGACGGTTAATGCCTTCGACTCTACCAGCGACTTGGTGGAGGAGCGAGTTGCCTTTTACGGTCTTCGGCGCAATCCAATTTATACGTCTGAGGCTCCACTCCAGTTTGGCGTCTTCCTCTTGAGTTTTGGGTATAATAGCCGCCAAATGTAGGAGATGCACGAGCGTTTTCAGCAAGCGATCCCAATTCTCTTCGTGGCGTCGGAAGGTTGGGATCCGCTTCAGCTGCTCGATTGCTTTCGGGAACGAATCGATGCATTTTTCCAGCAGAAAAAGGACGTCATTCAAGCTCAAAGACCAGTCGACGTTCTCCTTTCCGTTGGTATCGTCGTATCTATCGAACAGGATGTTCGCCAGGGTTTCAAAAGCCACACAGGTGTCATGATGAAGCACGGAATCCTTAAGTAGCCGGATGTCAAGCACATATTTCCAAAGATCAATACAACGTTCGTACATCAATCGGTCGGCAAACGTTGCTCCACGGTACATAAGTCTGTATATGGTGTCCTTATGGCTCTTTCCCAGAACGCGCTCATTGATCATGAGACTATGCACTCGAATCTGGTCGAAATTGACAGCTAACGCGGTAACCTCCTCCATTGTTCGGAACGGTCGAAGACCCATGTAAACGGCATGCGTGGGATAAGTCACATCTTTTGTGATATTATGCTTCTGACGACACTCAACGGCTTTCTTCCAATAATCGATTGCCTTGCTCAAGTCGTGGTTCTCGTCAACAAAGGTGGCCCCGAGGAGCTCGTAAGCGTCAGCGATCCGCTCCGGAGGATAATCCAAATTGTCCATGAGATAATTTGCGATCTCCTCGCAGCCTTTCAAACACGCTGTTTGGAGAGCATCGTCGCCGTGTTTACTTTTGGCTGTGTAGTCGGCGTTGTTTTCCAGCAGCAGTTTCACAGTTTCAAATCGGAGCTCTTGAACTGCGTAGTGCAAGGCTGTTTTGAACTGCGAGTCCCGAGCGTTCACATGGGCTCCTTTCAATATGAGGTACTCGCACAAGGGAGCTGATTGGACCGAATTGATGAGACAGGTTCCTCCGTTGTTATTGGCCCTATTCACGTCGGCCCCCTTCTCTACCAAGAACTTGACGACTTCCGAATTGGACATGTAGCACGCCGACCGCACCGCGGTGGAGCCCGTGTCTGAGACAGCGTTGACATCAGCACCCTTGGCCACAAGCACTTCACACATCTCTTTTTGACCGACAACGGCCGCACACCACAACGGAGTCACATAATGGATCGTGTGATCCACCTGCACTTCATATACGCCCTTCTTCTCGATGTTTGCTCCGCATTTGTCCAGGAGGTATCTCGCAATTTTCAGCAGTCCTCTTTTAGCCGCAAGAAACAATGGCGTGCAGCCCTGGCGCACCCGGTCAACGACTTCAGCGCGATCGGCAATTGCGAGATTTTCCAGTTTCTGTCCGATGGGGTCTTTACTCAAATCATCCGAAGGGTTCGCTCTCATGATAAAATCAACCAAATCTCTGAGGAGCTGATCCCGGGTTTGAGAGCTGTCGTTCTTCTTACGCCACATGATGAGGATAAGAACTCTTCGAGCACTTCAACCGCCTGAGAAACACAAATACAGCTCCAGGACGCTCTTCGGTGGCAGAGTTCTTGATGTTGAAAGTCCTGCTTCCCTGCACAAGCTCTTCGTAGTGACTGACTGCTGTAAAGAAGAAGCGAAAGCTAGATACCCAAAGTGACGTTTTTGGAGGAGCTGCCAGCGCACAATCCGTCCTGATATTTTTCGATTCCTGATATTCGGCGATTTCGAATATGTATGTGCGGCACAAAAAAACCTCAAATCAGTAACACGAGGGACGATAGGTTGTTCAACGTCGAAATCAGGAGAACTTCGTTGAACGTGCGATGTGCGTTCCAGTGGCGGCAAAATTTGAATCAGGTACCCAGGGGTGACAGAACAGAACGGCTCTCCGTATTTTTTCCGGGAATCAGGAGTGAAGTTATTCCGAAAATTTTCGAGGCTCCGTCACCAGACGATTCCTTCGATGAGAACGGAGGCGAAAAAAGATTCCCGTCTCTACCGAGAAACACGCTGGACAACGATAAATAGTTCATTGATTCATTGGAGGGGGCACTCATTTCTCGAGACATTCGCTTCTCGAAGCATAGTACATGTTCGAAAGATATGGAACGGGAGCGATAAGGTTTTCGTGGACATTCCATTGAAATAACGCATAGTTTTCGTTCCAGTTTCCAGAAGAGAACTTCATCGTTTTGAATCGGAATGGAACCTGGGCTGGGAAAATCAGGGTCAGACTCCATCGCCGGGATCCAGATATTTGTATCAACCCATAGTGCCCCTGAGATTTTCCAAGCGGTAGGATCTGATGCTTGAGGGCATAGTCATGAGGTTCCGAATGTAGCTCAGCTCGAACATCTCGGCAGTGAGGACGATCACGCATAGATTCATTCCAGAGACCATCTTGGAGATTATGTGCTTTCCTAGTTCATTAGACTCGAACTGGGGGCTGATCTTCAGCGATACAGCGCATCACGCAAGGAGCCATTTTTCTTTCGATCAATCGGTCAAGGACAACACTTCCAGGCGGTACGGTCGAGGTCTTCCGCCATCCTGATGTGAAGGTCGTTCGGTGGTACGACACTTGTCTATTTTTATGCAGCACAATGGAGAAAAGCAATCGGAGGAGAAGTGCCAATTGAAGTTCGATCCTTCAAGCGGCCAGGCTCCTCATCGCCTCCGTCGAACCCGGTCCGAGCGTGGATTAATGCGCTGTCAGGACTCAGGGTGATTTCCTCGATGAAGATGCTTCCAAGGTGAGCAGGGAAAACATTTGCCTCATGAAGCTGTTATTCGGTCCAGTTTCCCGAGCAATCCGAGCTGATCGAAATGAAGTCGAAGCGGAATGTGCACATCGGAGACCCGTATCTTGCAAACGAACGTCTATCCCGAGGATCGGAGAGAGCAATGCCTCTGTTCATCACTGTGGCAGATCCACTTGGATTCCCGACAAATGGCCGAAGAGAATCGATCACCACTCAGTAATCAGAAAGTCAACGAGGGAATCGGGCGAAATTGGAGCCAATTCCATTGGTAAATGAGAAGCTTCCTCTTGCGGATCGGTTTCCGCGCGTGACCATCCTCGAGCACTGTATACCGAAGAAAAACTTGAGAGACAGATATTGTCCGATCGTCGCAATCCAACGAGACTCGCAATACACACTTATGTCTCAAGCCGGCATGGAACATTTAAGGATGCTCGACTTTCCTGTTCCGCTCATTCCGAGAAATTAGTGTGTATAAGAGGTAATCAGAGGGCTTTATGAAATGGATCCCCATATCACCACGTCAGCCACGTTTCTACTCGTGGCTTGGATCGACTGAAAAGTCTCCGGGGGAGAAAACGGACTCATTGACTGCATCAAGATGTGGATCTCCATTTTCTCCTTTCTCCAGGACGTACTTAATGGCTCAGACACCAGATAGACCTGATTTCTCCTGTAATTCGCGACTGAGGGACAAGGTGACGACACCGACGCCAGACCGAGATTCACGTCACCATCGGGATACACAGTGAAAGCATCAGAAGGATACACGTGAGCAGTGCTTCCAGAAAATCAATCGTCAGAGATCATGATGAGAATTCATGATCAATGACTCGCTCGAGTTGTGGACGAGCAGTAGAAGAAGGAGCCACCAATCAAGTCCGAATGGTCAACTAGCTGACTGGATGCGTTCGCGCATTGATCGGTTATTCAAGGCGATCTACGGCAAACGTCCTATTCGTATGGTAATTTCTGTTGCTGACATTGTTAGAGCGCGATATGGCCTGATCGGAGTCGAGCCACAGCTGTGACTGCGAAGTGAGCAATCGTTCGAGCCGTCGAATAGAGGGAAACATTTCTCGAACACGTTAGCGCATTGAGACTATCGCGTGAGGCAGTCGAGGTTTGCCCCCGAGTTGACTCTGGGCACGTAGAGCCTTGCCTTTCACTGGTTCCGTGTTCGTCCTACGAGGGCGCTGCGGTTGCGTGGGCCCGCAGTCACGGACTGGATTCGGGGAACTCATTCCCCGGGGGCGACTTCGAATCTTATGCGAATTATCATCGCTTCAGGCGAGAATGTTCCACTGAGAAATTCATGCGCTGAAAAGCTTCTTCCTTCAATCGTTCCAGTGGCAACGCTTTCGCTCTCTTGCTAGAGATCTACCTAGGTAAATTCCAACCCCGGGTAAATCACAACAGTCGTATTTTGGTGGGGTTTTTGCTGCGAGCTTATATCTGATCGTTTAACTGTTTTCTACCATAAATTCAGTGGATTTTCGTGCTGAGACTGCTTCCGCATGGTCATGACGAAGTGAGGCAACTGTCTCTAGCCTCGAGGTATGTCCAGAATGTGTTAATCGACACGCTGTCCCATTGCGACGTCTTCTGTTGTTATATCGTTGAAGCTTGAATGCGGGATAGACCTCCTCCACTCACTATCCATTTCGACTGCTTCAGGAGAGTTGATTGACTCTCTCAGGGCTCGAACTTGCATTGAATTCAACGAAAGCATGCACCTTAAAGCCACATGGCGCTCCTTTGTGGCTACTTCCTTATGGAACGCAGTGTTTGTTTGAACTGAAGGTTGACCGTCTCCTCAATGTCGTAATCATGGTCGCGTTCTTCGTCAGGTCTGCTATACGAATGGAACAGACATCCAAAGCATTCCTTGGGTATAAGAGTCACGCGAGGCTCTCGAATTTGCACAAAGAATGGAGGTGAAAGTGGAAGCCCGCTTCGTATGCGTCCGAGCATACCCTGGGGTCCCGTGTTTCGAACGCTCGACGTCCAAACTTCTTGATCGTCAAACTTTCCTCTCGAGACAGCTTCAGCTGAGCTTTTCGGTTCCACTGGTCACTTGAGTGATGGCGGGAGGAATTGCGCGAAACTCGTTGCAGAGAAATGAGTGTCCAGGAATGGTGCGCTTAGCTCTGTGGATTCACTAAAACAGTGACTTCTGCGGAGGGTTCTCGGAGGTACAACCGCTATTCTCATGTTCCGTTGCAAACACCTAGGGAGTTACTTGACGATCTCTCAACCCTTGGACACGGTTGTCTTCGGGCAGTAGCTTTCACGAGAGGCAAGTGTAACGGTGATTTGTTTCAGATGCGAAGTATCTTGTGATTTGCTCAATCTCATGGACTTGCAACCTACCAGCGACTATGTAATCGGAAAGATGTGCGGGTGAGTTCCGTTTTCCTTTTCTAATAGGTGCGAACAGGTGTCCCAGTCGAACGTGGATCGAGCAGTTCTTCGTCCGAACCTCATGAGGATTACTACTGATAGATTGATTCGTCTGTTGGAGTGGAATCCTTCTTCGCTGAGATCATCGAATCATCCTCTTGTCTCGAGGGATATGTTCCGCCTTCACTGAGAATTGTTGCTCGAGTCTGTGTGCCACCGCAACCTCTGAAGCCCGACCGTTGTTTTGGTTACAGAGGAGACAACACGTACAAGGATCAGCAGCACCTCATCGAACAGGGACTCATTCCCAACCCGATGTATCATACCCATACAAACCTGACTACATCTCTCCCTATGGCTGCGCACGCTGTGAATTATGCGGATGCGTCTCAGGTTTACACGGGGGCTTGCACTCTCAACGGCGCGATAGACTATGGCGTTGTGAACTACTCCAACGGTCATGACGTCAGCAACATGTCGAACACCAACGACGAAGCTCTGAACGGTCGCCCGGATCGTTTGAAAAGAAGTCTCAGCATAGACTCGGACAAGATCGGGAACGAGGAGCAAGCTCAGGTTCAGTCCCCTCCTACTCAACTCGAAAAACACAATCAACTGACTCTAGGGAGGGACCAGGCAGTTGTGCAACCGAAGAAACGAGGTCGTCGGAAGAAATCGGTCGACCCAAATGCTCTTGTAAAGTTCGCCGAGGGCATCCAGGCCGAAGAAATGTCACGTCGACCCGTGAGGGAGAAACCCTATGATCCGTGGGCGGATCGCAAGGCTTCTGGGAAACCCTTTGTTCAAGACGGGCCCTGCTTCGGTCTTTTGGATGTCTCCTCTAAGAAGTTTGCCAAGTGCATTTCGTGCCGGACGATGACGGATGAGAACAACGAATGTCGGTTCAACGAGTTCCGGAAACTGCGCTTTGTTGGAGACATGGTACAAGCCGAAGGTTTCACAGACTCGGAAGACGCCACAGAGAGTGACCTCCGTATATGGATGACCGTTCTACGCGACTCCGTGACTACGGATCACCTGAAACCTGCTCCTATGGACGTGAAAACTGCCAGGATGGTCCTGGCGAACGTCGGAGATATACTTTGTGGTATAGTGAAACAGGAGATGGATGTTATCGAGGTGGGTCGGATTGCAATGTTCAAGAAAATTTCCCGCCGAGCTGGGTTTCTTTGAAGACGGAGTCTGAGGGTACGAATTTCAATTTCCAGAATTACAAGAGCTTTCTGCCGAAGGATATGCCCGTCAGCAAACGGATAAGATGGAAGAAAGTTTACGGAGTCCGAGAGATGTGCGATGTTTGTTCCACGACGATTTTTAATCTCCATTGGACTTGCGGCCACTGTGGCTTCGTGTCTTGCACAGATTGCTTCAAAAGTCGGATGGATAGAAAAGTCATGGTCAAGAACACCGATCCCATCAAGGACGAGTTCCGTTGGCTTTTCTGCGGCAACCCAAAGTCGATGCGGCCCCATGAGCCTCGAAGTTTGATGATGACTCAGATCATTCCCGGCAATTTGCTAGAGGAGCTCAACACGCGGCAGCATGAAATTCGTAGGGATCGCAATATACCTTCGAAGTGCAGTTGTTCTCAGCTCCCTGACATCGAGTTTGAGAAGTCTTTGAAGCGGGCAGTCACCGCTGAAAAGTGTGCTAGCAACGTGAGTTACTCCTTTCCGCCATCTCTCAGATCTACCAAGAGGCAAACTAGTTGGGTGTGGACGAGCCAGATTGGTTGCCGGAGGGTTCATGTCGTTACAGTGATTTCAGCGTTAGAGAACGCACTTCCGAATGAAGTTCTAAACCTCTTTATTTGTTGCACTGTTTACAGACACTGCGGGCGCTGCTCCACTCGGCGGTTCCTAAACGCACGCACGGTCGAAACCTTAGAAAATCCGATCAAGCTAAGCAAATCAAATCGGAATCCTCACTCGATTTCTTAGCAGACATAGCTACTCGCCAGCAAAACATAGGATCGCAAATCAAGGTTTGTAGACAAACAACCCTCCACCCGATCGCATAATCTCTGTTCCGATTGAGAAATATCTATCGCTGCCTGTGTATCACAGAAGCCTTGTTTGAGGTACTCGCGGTTCGCTGAATTGGGATCATTGATTGTTTCAGGTCGAAGGAAGCGGTGAACATTCGGATGCTCAAGAATGGGATTCGGTTATATTTGATACTGTAAAGCAAACTCTAGAACTGCTCCACAAGCCGTGCCGTTTGCCAGTTTCTAGCAGTCGTCATCAGGCTCTGGCTCTACGTTTCTCGCACAAAATCGAAAGCTCCACGCAATACAAAGCGCCCCACAAATGGCTCTGCAAGGGCAAACTGTTACTTTTGCTCGATGCAACAAACCAGTCGAACATCGAACTATTTCAAGAACAGTGGAATCGAGGTCAGCCAATCGTCGTCGCCCACGTGTCAGAGGTTCTGGACATGAATCTCTGGCATCCGGAAGCATTTTTGCGGGATTTCGGGGAACAGAAGAGTTCCCTGGTTGACTGCAAGACCGGTTCGGACCTGGGGAAATTCATCCCGATGAAGAAGTTCTGGGAAGGATTCGAATGTTTCGCGAAGCGCATGAGAGATCGCGACGGCGAACACATGTTGTTAAAACTCAAGGATTGGCCACCCGACGAGAACTTCAGCGAGGTTCTCCCGACACGTTATGCGGACCTTATGAAAGCACTTCCTCTTCCCATGTACACTCTCAGAGAAGGTGCTCTGAACCTCGCTAATAGATTGCCAGACTGCTTTGTTCCCCCGGATCTAGGTCCGAAGATGTACAACGCATACGGGTCCGCCCTCTTCCCCACTAAAGGTGAGCTCTCTATTCCTTCTTGCTCAAGTCACCGTCGGGTTATTTTGGATCGGAGCGAATAACAGAAGGTGTGATTTCCAGGAACAACAAACCTCCATCTCGACATGAGCGATGCAGCCAACGTGATGGTTTATGTCGGAATTCCACGTGATGGAAATTGTCAACGCCACATTGAAGAGGCATTAAATGCAGTCGAGGAGGCAGGCTGCGATGCCATACAGATGAAAAGAGTTCGTGAGCAAGGCGCTAGAGTCGGTGCCGTTTGGCACATATTCGATGCGCAGGATGCGGAACCGATTCGACAGCTCCTTCGTAAAGTCACAGTACGTTGACTGTCCGAACAGTGACGACGCTTGAGCATTACGATAGCTCGTCGGACCGTTGAACTATGAACTCGTGCCAGTCTGCTTTGAACGCTCGTAAAATTTTCAGATGGAGAAAGGGAACAGGTTGGAAACGAATTCGGACCCCATTCACGACCAGCTCTGGTATCTCGACCGAGAGCTTCGGAAGCGACTCTGGAAAGAATATGGAGTCGAGGGGTACGCGATCGCTCAGTGTTTAGGCGATACAGTCTTCATTCCTGCGGGCGCACCTCACCAAGTGCGCAACCTCCACTCTTGCATCAAAGTGGCTGAGGATTTCGTTTCACCGGAGAACCTGGCTCATTGCTTGAGACTCACTAACGAATTCCGTTTCCTATCTGATTCGCACACGAACCACGAAGATAAACTCCAGGTTAGAGTTGTTGACTCATTCAAATGAACTGCGAATGAAATCGGCTAGATTTGAGTTCCGAGACATGATCGATAGCCAGGCTTCCGCGATAATTCATGCTTCATTCATGATTTCGACTTCCAGATCAAGAACGTGGTCTATCATGCCGTGAAAGATGCCGTCACTTGTCTGACCGAGGGAAGTGAAGCTGTATCGAGACTGGTCAACGACGTTGAACCTATGTTGTAGGACGCCATTATCTAGAAGGGTTAGGCATTTGTATATAAACGATGATAACGTACAGCAACGCAATGTATAACTAGCCCATAAAGCGTCTTCGGTCGCAACTCTTGTCAACCCGTGCGGTTGCGGTTGGGAGAATTGCTGCCATAGAGTTCTTCGCGGGTATGTAATATTTAAGGAATCATCGATTGAGATCACGTGGTTTAGATGCGCTTCCCCGATTCTTAATCTTGTACTTTTGGAGAGAAGAAGGATCACAAAGAAACCAGAACTACAACAAAACATTCGATCTCAATTTTTCGTAAGGAGCAATCGTCCGTACCCAATGTTATCTTTTCTTTCCAAGACATGCGCGGTAGCTATGTATCAAACCTCGAACTCGAGTCGACCTCGCGTTTTTCGCCGATAAATTTCTATTTGGTCTTGACAAAATCGATCAATCGGACGGGAAATCAACGAGTCTGGGACGAGGTTGATCAACTGTGAATAAATTATTGAGTTCTCATCGAGATTGTCGATGAAGAAATTGCAGTCTTCGTTGAGGCTTATTCTAGCGCCGGGTTCCCCGTGTCCCTTTACTAACAGTTCAAATTGGACTCATCCGTGATCAGCCAGGGTTAAATCGACGACGCCGGCTTTCATTGCACTGCAGGTCATTTTCCCTCAGTTAACCTTCGAACGCGGAGAAGCCGAGCTCCCTCACAATTTTCCACATGATGCGATTTGCAGTTGATCAAGTTCCCGCAGCTTCTCTCTCGTGAATCGGAAAATCGGAAGCATGGCACGATCTTCGAGGTACACTTCGAGCCGCTTCAGGGCGAGCGAAGTTTTTTCGAATCATCGGGATGGCGGGCTTTGCTCCAGAATGTGAGCATCTCACAGGGCCGTAGCACACAGCTCGAGGGTTCCCCGGGCAACCAACCGAGCCTCCCAGAATGCGATCCGCAACTATTGTTTCGAACTCCTATCCGACGAAGACGATCTCATGCGAAGCCGCTACATAACCGGGACTCTGGGAACGCTGCTGCGCACGGAAACAGGAGGATTCAATGTTCATGAGAGTTCACTCGAATCGAGTTCGTGGCGAGGCGCAGAGGAAGAGCGAACCCAACGTCGTCTGCTGACATCGGGATGAGGCGAGACGACCTCGAGCGCGTGTGTGGGTTTTCGGCGCTTGGTGGCTATGATTTCGTCGCCCACAGAGTGTGTTGTGTCGGCAGCGGCGTTGGCGGCGGCGAGCTCCTCGTTGTTGCTAGTGTGTGTGTATTTCGCAGTGTGCTAGCGGCTGCTGTTGGTGTTGGATGAAATACGCGATTCGTACCTCGTCGTTTCTTTGTCCTTCGTCGCCTTCGGGATCCACGAACTCATCTGGCTGTCGATTTGTAGATTGAAATCTTCTCCGCCGATCTCCGAAGCCACAGTTCAACAATAATGAGCGACAGAGATGTGAGTAGGACATCGTGAGAAATCTTTGATTCGGATATGAGATCAACGAGGTTTTCGTCAGCGGCTCGTTTGCGGCGATTTCTCCCATCTGATAGATCCGAATATTTGAATGCTCTTATACAATAGGTAGAATCGACAGTCACCTTATATTCGGCGTTCTCCAAAACACCGCTCGCGGGTTTCGGGGCGAATCCACAAAGCCATGCCTAGCCGGCGAGCTTACATCCTATGGAGCGCGTCCGCATTTCATTGTCGATGAACGGTCATATGATACCGCCGAGAAAATTGGATTCGGCGTCGATTGGGAGTCGACATCATTCTTCGAAGGAATCACAAGTCGGCCTAAAACGCATTACAAGTCGAAAGATTCGCAAAACGCGGTGTCGTAACATGCTGTTTCACATAAAGAGTACGTCGCTCAAAAATGCGCTTCCCGCCCGAGTTCCGAGCCTTGTCGGGCTGTAGAATGCTATTGAAAAGTATTCGAGGCACAATGAGAGTAATGTTGGAGTAATCTTCAACATGGTTCTTGTGAGCACGAAAGTTCGCTTCAAGGACGTTAAGTGGCGCGTTCCGGGTACGAAACGAAATAGATGGCCGCGCCAGCATCAACTGCGCGGGCAATCGCCGGGCGCCAGCTTCGCCAAGCTCAGAGCCTCGAATTCAGTTTGTTGGTTCACGATTCTTGGTATCGTATTCTTTGGTTTCCCAGCAAGTCGAATCGCGTTTGTGGAGGCATAAATCCCCGGATTATTCAATTCACTCAAATTATTCCTCAATTGAGGGTTCTCCTATCATTAGGAAAAGTCTTGTATCCAGTATCCAATCCCTCATATTCAAGCAAATACCTCGCCACATCAGGAGGTGCTTCTCAAGGTGGACACCGGAATTCTGTTCAACTCATTGATTGGTCATGTGCGCTGTCGTCACACAGAACGGACACTGCTGGTCTTCTGCAAGCGGTCGCCGCATTCTCGACCTTGAAACGAGAATGCATTGGCTTCATCACTGGATGCGCGTGAACATACTCCCCGTCGCACGACGGAGTTTCGAAGGAGTACACGCGAATGAAGAACCATCATATCGTGTAGTCATAGTTTGCGGATACATCAGGAGCGCTGTCTTGTTTAGTTCTGCGAGGCGGGAGAGGGGGGGGGGGGGGGGAGCAGGCATGGAATTCCAAGAGGAACTAGGAGCACGGCGGTGAAAGTTGTTGAAATTCTCCGATTTTTTTTTTACCAAATAGTCTAAGACTTCGAGTTTCAAGTCCGACCTCAACACCGTGAATGGGTTTCCGCGCACGCTCAATCCTCTACTGAGTGGCACGATACTCAGGGCTGCATGCATTGTCCTATAACGGAAATATTCGCTGAGTCACTCTAGAAGCAGCCCGTGAGCCGACTACAAGAGGAGTGTTTGTACGGTTTTGGCTCATCGGGCGCTTGATGAGACTAACGGCGACGTTTTTGTTTCGAATTGCAGATATCTCCGAGAGATGTTTATGTTCGCGGAGATTCGCACTCCCGATCGCGTTCTCGATCACGGTCTGACCGTGACAGAGAAGATCGGCGTAGCAGGAGTCGTAGCCGAAGTAGAGATCGCGAATCAAGGCGAGACCGGAAGGACAGACGGTCCCGCAGCCGGTCCCCCGTAGGAAGCAGGTACGATGGAGACGAAGGGTGAGGAAATCAGCGGAAGTGTCCGAAACGGTGGACTCCGAAAATTTAAGAAGACGTCCGTCAATGACTGAAGACTATTGAAATCGAACATCGACTCGTTCAACAATCAGCTGTCTGACTGACTGGCCGCCCGGCTGACCGACGGGCCTACAAACATTCATTGCGAAGTGAGGTCACAGCGATTCGCCGGGCTCACTGTGATTTCACTGGAAGTTTGAAGTTATCGCGGTCGAAGAGTGGACTCGTCGAAGACCTAGAGAAATGAATACAATCCGAGAGATTCGCTCGATAACGAGAACTCATCACTTGTGAAGCACCGAATCGTGAATATTGTGTGCGACGCTTCCGAGCGGACAAAGTGCAGCATCGTGGTCGTTGCGGGAATCGAATCGGCAATCATTGAGGACTCGTCGATGAAGTTTTGTCATGATTCATAGACTTGAACTCGCGTTCACAGAAGCAGTCAAACTCCAGTTCGGTCGAGAGCGAAAGTACTTCTCGTCCTTCTGCTCCTACGCAACATCACTGCCGGTGCTAAAAATGCGAATCGATTAAGAAACCAGCACAGAACAACAGAAGCCAATTGCAATATCGTTCGAACCATTCCCATGAATCAGTCGAAACTCGAAAACTCAATGTCAATCAAACACTCATGATCAATGGAGACTCTGTGGCGATGTAGAAGAAGAGCTAGGCCGTTGTGGTGGTCATCATAGAAGATTAGAAAGAAGCCCGGATGAGGCCACGCTCAATGTCTGGTACTGTACCACTGTTCTCCCTCTTTATCTGTCCGCTCCTTTCCGTTCACTTAACAAAAAAAAAACAACTAGAACAACGCCCTATGAATATATTCATAAACCCGATCGAGACACAAAGCAATGACTTTCTACCTACGCAGTCTGACCTCAAGCGTCCCTCACCTTCATTGAGAGCCACGCATTCTTGACCGCTCAATATTGGAGCATTCTTAGTGATTCAGTTCTTGTCTTGGAAAACCACTTCCTGATTGTTGTATCTTTGTACATGTTCCATGATTCTTGTACGCTGAAGAGAATTCATTCCCTTACACTCTCAATACGCTCGTGGTAACACCGTACGATTCCGCTTGTTCAGGATTCACACACTATTTGTACGAGTTGGTCACTTCAAGATCGGGTGAAGTGTTTCAGTCCCCCAGGGGAATAGTCCTTTTTAACTTTTGCATCTGATCGGATTCATGCAGACAGTTGGCTGGGTCCCTTCTCGAGGATGTTTTGTTGAGTTATTGTCCTTACAGAAAACGTCACTCCGGCGATCGAGAACGCCCACATCCTTCGCGTTGCATCGGGGTTTTCGGCTTGTCGATCTACACCAACGAGCGCGAGCTCAGAGATTTTTTTGCGAAGTACGGCCGCGTTGAAGACGTTCAGGTTGTCTACGATGCCCAGACTGGACGTTCGCGAGGTTTCGGATTCGTCTACTACGAATCCGAAGACGATGCTCACGAAGCCAAGGAGAAAGCCAACGGTGAGCAAACCTTATACTTTATTACATTTCTCCGCTTTTTTGCTGCGTTTTCCGCTGGACTTCCGAAGTCGCCATAGCCGAATGATCTCGATGAGCTTCTATAACCGTGGGCTTCAAAACCGCAGGCCTGGAAATCGATGGACGCAAAATCCGTGTCGATTTCTCGATCACCAAGAGAGCTCACACGCCCACTCCCGGAGTCTACATGGGTCGCCCCACAAGAAGACCGAAGCGAGGATCAGGAGGCGGAGGTGGTGGTTATGACCGAGGAGGCAGCGATCGGGGCAGCCGAAGCCGGAGATATACTCGATCGCCTTCACCGTACCGAGAGAGACGCGGCGGTGGCGGAGGTGGCAGGGACCGTTATCGTGAGCGCGAGAGATCGTACTCGCCTCGGAGATACTATTAGAACCTGCCACAACAGCATTGAAGACCAAACACCAGTCTTACTGACCGACGCAGAGAGACAGACATCATCGTACATCGGGGGCATTAAATATTCAATTCCGCTTGTTTATTACCTATCGCCGCAACTTTAATACATTGTAAGTTCACTGATCTCGTCACCTCAGAAGACGGACGAATACAGTTGTGAGGCAACAACGCCAAGGAATGGAGCTGAAAAAAGCATACTACATTTAAGTTTTGGAAGGCGCTGCTGGGAGGCAGCATTTCCTTCCATGCGCGAAAAAAACGTAATCCTTGGTGAGCAAACAAGTATCAAGCAAACCTACGGTTGCGCGAGAACGTGTATCTATGGAGTTTCCAATAAAAACTTGTAAATCTCTGTCGAAGAATCTCTCAGACTTGGAGAATACAAGAGTGTACAACTACATTGAACACGATTTTTTCCGGATTTTCTGTCGCTGCTCCCATATAGAAAGTTTCCAAGGGCCACAAACGATAATGAGTAGCTAATCTCAACTTGCAAGTGCTTTCTGTTGGAATCATGTTCAATGGGAACGAATGAGCTGAGCTTGAAGTGTGCTGATACTTCGTAATGGCGATGCCTCTGATTCGGATGAGTTTGAGTATGTTCCAGAGCCGTTAACCGGTCATTCAACTCCGAAACGGGGCGCTCTGAGGTTGACATCAGCTATTGCACGTCCTCATCAGGTAAATCTTCGGAAGGAATCAGAACAACATCCCCACCATAAAGTTCTTCGGCGCTTGCCCTTCCCGGAACATGGAAACGTTTGTTCCGCTGAATGTGAGCTCGGAGGCTATCTTGCATCTGGCCATGGCTCCGGTTAACCCCTCCCGCCTCGAGGGTTCGACCCTCTCGTCGAACCGGCCCGGCGTAGCAGCCCTAGCTGTGACAGAGTCGACGACGGAGCGCATGATGCCGAAACAAGATATGGAGATCCGAGTTCGAAATGAAGCGCCCTGCTGAAACTATCTGCTGCAGACCGATGTCATGAGCAGACAGCTGTTGGAGTAGTTCTCTGCTGGCGCTGCGGCTGCTGCTGCCGCTGCTACCGCGGCTGCTCCACTACAACGACGAGTGAGTGTCTAGCCGGAGCGAGTGAACGGTGGTTGGTCTGAGGAGAAGGAAACTACTGGCTGGCTTTAGCGAGAGCGGAGTTTGAGGTTACCGGTGGACCCCTACAGTCCTCAGGACCTCAGATCGCGTAGAAATGTCTCGCTACGGCTACGGTGGTCCTCATTCTAACGGGGGATATTCAGGATCCGCACCGTATTCTTCACCGTAAGTACCGTGATCGCTGTTTAGCTGGGAGACCGGCCCGGCGGAGCATCTGACGTTTGACTAAGCCTATAGCTTGCATGCGGATTTCTATTCGATTGCACTCGCGCTGCATTGCGTTGAGACGCGAACTGACCTGCAAGTGAGCTGCACATCGATTTGCAAAGACAAACTCCGTCAGACAGCGCCGCCCGGGAGTCATTGGCCGAATCAGCTGAGGAACGAAGTCCACGCAGGCAAAAAGCCGATGGGACGCGAGCGGCTGCCCAAGAGCCGCTCGTCTTCACAAGTCGTGTCCGCCGGGTGCATTACATGGTTTATTGGGCCTCGGCCCAGCCTCGGCTGACGTTTCAGCCACCTTGGGGGAGCGCACTTGGCTGTGCTTGACCTTGCGGAGTCGCGACTTACGCCTGAAAGGACGTGATGAGTCTGGTTTTAGAGGCGCAGATTTCCTCTCCGGACTCTGAAACTTCTCATTCCAACGACGAAACCATCTGAGTTGGAGCGCTGTGGAGAGTGTGATGCTCTTCTTCTGAACAGATATTGTTCAATGAGTTGGTCGTCTCGGAGATATCGATGAGGGATGACGAATTCCACTGCATCCCGAAGGAACCGGAGAACGCTTTTGACTATTCATTGGCCATCGGTACGAGCAACTCAGGAGCTATGAGTTATGAAAGCGGTTCCCAGACGTCCTCTATGGGAGCTACAGGAAAATGACACAGTAGTCATGGTTTCGGACGCAGCGGCCGGGACAAAAGGATCATTCTGATGTATTAGATTCTCCTGTAGGTTCCTCGCCTTAGAGCTGGCGTGTTTCATCCCGTTCGGATCTATAACTATCTTCGCGGGGACTCCTCCTCAGAAATGGTTCTCCTCCTCAGAAATGGTTCTCCTCTAACTTGAGAGTACATCAATAATTATTCGAATTCATCAATTCTTCCAGCTGGTATGATCGTTTCGATCGGAACCTAGATGGAAGGCCGGGCTTCTATGATTACTACTCGGGATTCGGCGGAGGCCACCCTGGAAGCGGGCCGAGCCGCTTCGAACCGTATCCCCCTAGAATGATGGACCGCAGAGGAGTCAGACCGAAAACGAACTTCTCTCCGAAAAACTCCAAAACTACACCGCCGAAAAAGACCAACCGTCGGCCGAGTGGCAAGCGAACCTCGGCAGTTCAGTTCACTGCATCCCGAAGTCGTTTAAAGCCACCTTTCGTCATCTCTCAGTCGAAATGGGGAAATAGCAATCGTTCGTCTTGGATCTTCCCTCGTTTTGGTGACTACATAGATACTGAGGACACTCCGATTTGGCTTTCGGAAGACGACCTCAACACGAAATTCGAGGTCCCGCGTGACAATCAATACTGTCCTGATTGTGGTGAGTGACGCGTAGAGATACGATACAGAAAGTCGTTAGTTTTGTGGAGAATCTCCTGAAATCAACTAGAACAGTTTTGCTGGGGATCCGGCCCGAGAAAACCATGACGAGAAGTGAGCCATGTTTCAACCTTAGGCGGCAGTGTTTCGGGAACAACCACGTACCACGTCCACGTCATTACAGGTGTCCTTATAATAAATGCCAAGAGGCACAAGAGCTCGGAATTCCATAAGGAAAAAGTTGAGGAGAAGAAAGGTGTGGTGCCCCGATGGAAACTCGAATTCCTGGAACGCAAGAAGAAATACGAAGAAAGGAAAGCGGTCGGAGGCGCTGCTAGTAAAGATGAGGATAAGGAAGAAGATTCCAATGACGAAGATGTGAGTAGAATTTGAGGTCTCTTCTCGAAGACGTCAGATCTCGCCGGAAGCGGCGAAAGTTGTTCTCGGCATCGCATACATCTCGAAATCATCGCGACCTCTGAGCGCGTACTGAGAATCCCATCAATCTACCAGTTCATCCCCGCATCTAGAGACTCCCCTTAGAGGAAGGCCGCGTTTGAAGTACTTTCGCGGATACCCGAGGTTCCCCGAAGGGAAATCTCTTCAAGCCTGAGGTTCTTCGAGTGGGAAACTCTGTTTACCAGGCGTTCTCAGTGCTCGCGAGTTGAGCATTGTTCTCAGTTCAAGTTTCCATTGCAGGAGGACGAGAATGAGAACAACAAAGCTGATGACGAGAAGCCTGATTCTCCTGCAGACGATGTTTTAGATACTGAGGAAGCTATGGAGACAGCCGAAAATATTACTAATGGAATCGAGGCTCACTGCTAGTTGCTCACGAGGAACAATGATCTCTCTGGACAGATTGGCTTCTTGCCAGATGACAACCTTCGAGCTAGATTCGAATTCCGAATCACTGGGAGAGTAAGCAGACGATGCAGTATGCGGACACATGACAGAAATCAGTCTCAGCGTCACGTCCAGGGTTGTCGACAGAGATGAAGTAGTAACGAGAGAGGAAGCTGCTGGATTGCTCGTACTGCGATCAAACAAATATTATTGAGTGCGATGGCTTTCGAGCAAGAGTCCTGGGATAGCGGGAGTTGAATTTCGAACTGGAGGGTCAGATCATCCTGCGAGGGAGAATGGCGTTGGTTTTTCCCATGTGCGGAGAAACTACCCGAAATCAAAGCTGCTAGTACAGCTTCTGGAGGGAAAACTCGGAATCGGTCTTTTCATGTGTTGGTCTCCCCTCTGACCGGTTCGTTGGATTCGCAGGGGCGGACTCTCAATCATACCAGATCAATCACTATTTATCCTGAAAGAATCGGCGTTCCTACGGTTTTCATCTGGCGATCAGATTATTCAGCAGCAATGCGAGGGACAGGTCAACGCTTGCGACCCGTGTTGAGAGTGCAGTATCAGAAGTATCCCAAACGCAATGAAGTTTTTCTGTCATAGGATCTTCCAGGGTTCAGAGGAGAGAGCGGGCGCGTATCATCATCCCAACTCATCGAGCCAACAATCAATCAGGTGAACGGAAAAACTCTCGGGCAGTTCCGCCTTCAAATCGTTCCCCAGTGCGATTTCGACCAATCTGTACGGTCAAGATTGATGATGCGCTCGTTCCAAAATCCTTGGACGTGGACATAACTACTCTGACGGTCACGTACTGTCACAATTCGCGGCTATGACGATGATAATGGTTTATGAATTATATTATTAACGGAAATGGAGAAGGTGGATGACAGGAGGAGCTTGAGAATCGAACTCGGAAGTTTTTTTTTCCTCAATGACACATACATTCGCCTACTCAATGTAACCTGTTTGTCCAAAGCGCCTTGTAGTTGAATTCGATGAACCAAATCTACCCTTGGATACAACAGGTCGTTGAAATTCGTGTAAGCTATAAGTCACCGCTGACGGAGACCACTGGTCATACGATGAATAAGTTATTGATTGAAGTAACGGGAAGCAGGAATCTATCTTTACGATCATATTACAACACTGGAAACTGTCCGAACCATCGAAGAGTCGGAACCTGGTGGCGCCACAGCAACCGACGGGGCGAACTGACGCCAGTTTTCTGAATACTCGGGAGACAAAAATCGAGGTTGAAGTTTTGAATGCGAAGAAACAAACTTGACCCTCTCATCCCATCACGGGATTAATTCATGATTCCGATACGAAGTTTTTCGGAGACGTGAATCTTCGACGCTCGACCGTCTCGGAAAACAATAGCTTGAGTTACTTGGTATCGAACGTGGGAATACTTTGCGGATGTCCAACAATCAAGCTTTTCGGCGACGATCCGACAGACCGATTGGGAAGAACCTGATGAGTTTCGATTAGGGATTTAGAGAAGCAGACTAGAACTCCATACTTAGCCTGAAACCATATACCACATACGCGCGCTGATAAACGCGTAGAAAGTATTTTGTTCGTCGAGTTTTCTACGCGAATACTCATACGACCCAAAGTTGAGTACGTTCTCAATCAAGTCTGTACATTGTCGGATGGAAAGATGGAATAAACGACAGGAGTTGTCACTTAGCCTCCAATCCTTAGCCTCTATCCCGTAGACAAGCTAGAGCTTTCCACATACAATAATCATCGCAGCAGCTGCTGCTGAACTCATCCGGATGGAACTATCACCAGCACATGGAAGAAGAACATCCTCAGAGAGATAACGGAAGAATTCGTCGGAAGCCGCTTGTCGTGATCTTGAGCCATAACTTGACTTTATTCTAGAACTCGGTTGCGCCACAACACGCATTTCCGGGAGTCGCTTCATTGTCCAACCTAATATCTCAGCGCCGGGGGTGGTTCAACATCAGAGGGGCGGAAGTTGACCGCATCTTCACAGTACCACGAGCGATAGTACTTGAGCTCGAACGGGAAGCGTTGCTCCATTCTTTCCAGCTTAACGCCAAGATCAGCGATAGTCTTGATCTCGTCGTTGATGTTGTCGGTAGTGTGCTCCCTCCGCAAACGCTCTAGAGAGACTTTGGGGAGTTTGAACTGCTGCGCGAACAAAACCTGCAATGAATATTCTTCGCTCAGCTCCGTGGATTACGACTCAATATCAGAGAGCCGCTTCCTGGAGATAATAATCAGCGTTCTCGTTCCCCGTAAGCCCGACCGGGTAACCGCGTCCGCCGTCTGCAGCGGCTCTGATATTCGAAATGTTCGGATCTCGGAGGTACGTGCAATTCGCCAACTCACCTTCGCCAGGAATACAGGGTCCAACCTCATGTCGTAGAAGTATAATTCCCGCTTGACGATCCGTCTATAGTACCGTAGAATCTCGATGAGTTCGTACAGCCTGGGTCCGACTGCTTGGTAAATTTGCCCTTCGTTACCCTTCTCATAGATCGCTTTCACGACAGCCTGCGCCACGTCAGAGACATAGACAGGAGCTTTGAATATTCCCCTGCCTCCTTTCCATACAGGGAACAAGCAAACGTTGTAGCGCCACTCCGAGACATAGTATTGCACGAAACGATCTTCGTGGCCGTATATGTCGGATGGTCTGAATATAATCGCATCTGGGAACTCCTCGCGCACAGCCTGCTCGCCCTCCCACTTTGTTGCGAGGAACTTTGAAGTCCCTGAAATTCGAATGATCTTCAGAAAACCTCTTCACCGCTCGCCGAGATTCCGCATGTCGAAAACAACAGGTGACTCATACAATGCCGTTCGTTCCTTACCGAAGATCATCTTTTCTGGCTTCTCAACGGCGTTCAGCGCTGAGAAATGGATTAGTTTCTCAACACCGTTTTCTCGAGCAAGTTTGGCGATCAAGCGAGCGCCTTTAACGTGAACGTCGTTGAAGCTGAAGTTGCTCGTCTCATCATCTTTCCCTATCAGATTTATGACGACGTTTGAGTGCTGCATCGCCTGAAAGAACGTTGAAATCTCATTGAACCGTCGCCGAAACGGAGAAGACTCCAGGTTGTAGAGTCACAGAGAGTTTGAGGATGTTGTCCCGAGCAACGGGGTAGTTCACGGCCCGGGCCGGATTCGGGCACAGAGGAAGCTCGGGCGGCAGTCTCTCCGTGTGAATTTTGGAGCTCACCTTGGCAACGCTCGCTTCATCCTTCAAATTGAAGAAATGGAACTGAACTTGACCCAGGTCGCCAGCTACTTTCAGAGGATTGACGTAGTAAGGATCGGCTCTGTACGGTATCACCATCATGGTTCCGCACTTTCCGAGAGCGTTGACGAGGTAGCGGCCGAGGAATCCACTGGCTCCAAAGATTGTTGCAACGACTCCATTGAAGGAAGAACGACCTCCGGTTCCCTTGCGGATGATCTCTAATCTGCACGGAGAGTTCAGGAGGGTTAGACAGCCCGTGGATCACGAAAAATCCGAGGGCATCGGCAAGATTTCGGAAGGAAGTCGCCTCTCGATGACGTTTGGAGCTCAATGTTGAGGGATCTCGGAAGCATACGAACTAATGTTTCGCGGATTGGTGTACGGAGACCCTGGGATCGAAAAGATGAGAAAACTTTTTCAACCTCAAGACACGGTTTGGGTTCTTACCGGGTTCCCTTGGTGCCCAGAGCTGAACTCTCATTTCTCTTGGAGACCGCGGCCCCCAGGGGAGCCACCCGGGAGCCCGTGAACAGTAATTTGCTCCGAACTCTCAACGACATTTCAATGTTATGGGTCCCTATTCTTCTGAAGCCGAGCACCCTGCACAGCTGGGACCCGAGTTGACTCCTCCAATCACAGCGGAGCTCTAGAAATCGTCCTGGAGTTGAGCCATGCAATACGAATCGATGGGCGACGTTCCTGTTCCTGATTGCTAAACGCCAGGGATTGTGATCATTCTATTAACCTCCGAAAAATTCAGGTTCTCGATTCGCGCTACGCTTTCGAATGCTCGAAGACGGTAATCCTCGGAACATCTTGCACCACGAAAATTCCTGACACTACATGAGGAAATTATCAGGAGATATATCAATGTCGCTGTACAGATGGCTCGAGATGATTTGCAGTGGAGGGAAATCGTTGAACCCGATCAGAGGCATCGAACTACCGTGGTAGAGGATAGCTGCTGCATGTATCCCTTGACAACATCCTGTTCGCATAAGCGACGGCTCCATTTCTTCCAACGGAAGATATCGAACACCCCGGATCTTCATTGAAGCCGGCTGCTACTTTCGGAGAGCTTTCTTCCATCCATATCCATCTCCGATTCCATCGCTGATCGGCTTCATCATTCCAGCGGAAGCCCCGGGTTCCGCAATTATTTTTTTAGCAGCTCAACCCTAAATCTCGGATTATGCTCGGCCAAAACCGCGGAACATCCGCGGACCGCCCGGTGGCGGTTCTAAACAGCAGGGAAAATCATCGAGGATGATGGCTGTGACGCCACGGTGATACTCGGTGTCGGCGGCTAATAGACGGTAGTGTCAAAATAATACAATAGAAGGCTCTCATCGGAGAGACGGTGTGAGCTCCACACTACCCTCAGTTTGGAAAAGTGCGGTGTTAATTTTTGTTTACCTCGAGTTTTCAAAGCGATCGGAGGAAACTCAGGAGCTGTCACACACCCGCAGTTCTGGAGCTTCGAAGTAAGTGTTCAAGTTTCCTTCACACCTTTTCTTTTCCATCGCACCGAGCTTTTTAATTCGGTTGGCAACGGATTCTTCCTGTGGCGATTGACATTCGTCCCCACACCCTGTCTTGGAGTGTCGCCGGAGCTGATGCTTCGAGGTTTATCAAACCCCTTTGAAAAATGTAATTGTCGTGCCCCGCGGTTGTTGGAAAGATACTCGCGTCAGGTGATTGTGGTAATATGCTAACTGTCGACGGCAAAGCTGGTGAAAAGCCGGAGGTGCAGCACCTTGACTGTTCGCAGCATTTCAAAGCTAAGATTCATCGTCCCTAGACCTCGGCAGTGGACTTTGATGAAATCAGCTGAAATTAAAAGCGGGCAGTCCACTAAGAGAATCTCACAATACTCGCTTTCCGCGACTGGCGTACGAAACCCGGGTTCTCCTCGCCGAGATCTTCATAGCGTCCATGAAAAGAATTTCCAAATGGAATTGAGCGTCTCCCCAACGACATCGCTCTGGTTCACCAAAATCGAGGAAATTCGGAATCCCGGAACTGTCTGCGCTTGCTAGAATAGATCAGGTCCACCTTGAGCGCTGCGCTTCTAATTGGGAGAAGCCCAAGATTTCTCACGCGATTTGGGAGTGCGGAAATCGTAAGGGAATTTCCGAAAAAACTGAACGCCGGAGGAGAGATTCCAGGTTGGTCACTTTTCTAGAGCTCCTCAAAGCTTTTCTAGACGCTGGTTGGACAACGTATCGCATCCATTTTCCTCACCATTATACTTCTCCGCTGCTGTCCGAGAATGAAGAAAATCGAAGTTCACGTTCATGTTGATCCCCTATCCATTTCCGATTCATTCTCCCCAAGAATGATACCTCATGTTGGGCACGTTGTCCGGTTCCTATATTCTAGACCTCATCAATGATACGGAAAAACCATGATTTCGACTTATGTCGCTCATGCCAGTTGCCGGCGGAAGTCGAAGCACTACAGTGCTCTCATTCTTTTGACAGAATTCGAGGGTGCGAGGACTCATCTCACCATCGTGAATCCTCGATTCAGTTCTCAACTTAACGATGACATGGAACGTTTGTTCCATCCCTCGGCAATACAGCGGAAGATATTTCAACGGTTCGACATTTTGAGCGCTGACGAGGTTTAGGTTGGAGCTGAACTTCAAAATTTAGTTTTCACATACTCTCAGCGTATTGTGCGAGGGGACAATCTTTGAGCTTGAAGACTCCTGCGACCCGGATGAACTTGCTTCAGAAAAATTTTGTTCCCCCGGAACAAACTCTCCAACTACGCGGATTCTCCGCTGATCCCAAGAATGTGTCGAGAATGATGTGTTGCGTCAACAGAGAGGAACGTTTCGGATTGCGAAGCTACTGAAGGAGCCGATTCCATGACAGTGTTGACGCCGCGTCAGCACAGTTGCTCGAATCCACTCAGCAGCTCTATGGAGCTGGCCATGTCAATAATTACCAATCGCAGAAATCCGTCAGTCTTTCTTATCAATTGTCTACAGTGACATGTTGAACAAGCATGCCCTGCTCACTGGGCTGCTGCTGTGCAGCTTCTCACAATGACTCTCCGGACAGATTCGTTGTCAGGAACTGCAGGAACAGTACCAGAACAATTCAAGTTCGCAACACGGGTCCTGAATCCCATCTTCGCGTCTCTTAGGAGCAACTCCTAGGCATGTTCGTAAAATCGTGTTGAAAGCCTCTCTCTGTTGATAATGAATGAATTCGAGCGTGAATCTGCGGGATATGGCTCTTGAAAGGGGATCCTGGTCCTCGGGAAAGCGAGCCAAATGGTCGGAGCAATATGGGAAAAAGTGCGGTCGTCGAGTCACGTACTGGTCAACTTGGGTCGACTGCTATAACAGCACGCGCAACACCCAACGAAACGTGACCACTACATTTTTTAGACCTCAACTCCTATCTTCGGAGCTTCCGATATGAGAATCAAATGAGGTTTTCGAAATTGTACGTAACAGATTCGTTTGAGAGCCTTTCCCTCGAGTTTTCGCTTCTTGGGAGGAATACTTATCCGTATTATGTGAGACTGCATTGGTCGACTCGAGCGTTTGACATTTTCGCTCCGGGTCAACGATTGCCGAGGACGAGAATCGACTCGTCGATGTGACCATTGTCGCTGTGGAAGCGAAGCAAGTTTCAACGAATATCGACGTCGGAATTTGAGCGAGTAGTAAGCCAAGAAGGCAGACTCGGAGCGTGTCGTTGAGTGCGTCGTATAAATCAGGGGGAGTGGGAATGCAGGACTTGACACGAACGAGGCGGTCTGAAGTCACCGCGCCATGAGTCGCGTGGAATGAATGTCTCCCATCTGGATGAACGTTCTCTGGGGAATAGTCCAGCAGGCGTGACTGCAACGAACAGCTGGCGTTGTCTGATAAGCAAATCGAAGTCTGTGGTACTACATTGATAGTGCTGTGCTTGAGCTCTGGTTTCGTTCGAAAGCTCTTCGTAACTCAAAATCGCTCGATCTTCTCGAAAAGGAATCGTGATGCCGTCCAGAAATCACTCCTGTGAAGTTGTGTTCAACTAGTCACTGCTGCTGAACTAGCTCATGTCCCAACCTCGAAAACCTCTTCGTGTGCTTCGAAAACTCGTCCCGCTATTTACAGGGCTCTTTAAGGAATCATTGAGCAGAAAGGAGACTCTTTGCAGTGTTGCGCCCACCGCTTGCCCATGCTTGCAAATGCAAGAAAATGTGCGATTCCTTGGGGTGAAGCCGGATCAAAGTTCGGTTCATTCACTGCCGCACAGATGTTTGCCGTTCGGATGGATGGAGTCCTCAATGTGCAAAGACGGGTGGAGTGCCAACGGGCGCAGATGCGCGTCGGTCAACTTAGTGGAGGGGTCTGAGGAGAAAGAGCGAAGACGGGGATGAGTTGGTCATAGCGCTACATTTGGGAACAGGCAAAGAGAATCAACTCGGGGTCGTAATGACATGACTCACCGTGATGCATTTGCAGGCGGTGCGGGAAGGTCGTTCTTGTAGCTACATTGGAATGGAGAACGACACGGGCTTCCCCGGTGTATAATGAGCACTTTCCTCTTGCTTCAGGACCCATTCTAACATTCCTCACTTGAGCATGTGGACTGCATTCCATTGATTGCTGTTGATAAGCTCCCTCAGACGATCGTGGATGGTCCTTGAGCACCAATAGGTGAAGACTTGGTAGATCGAGGAGATTTTCGCGGTTTAATTCCAGCATGCTAGTACCTGCATCGATGTGGAGTTTTGCGGGAGACTGGTGTCAAAGAATTCCCCTTACCCGTCTGGGGGCACGCGCCCTCTAATATCCACCGCGTGAACTCACGTCAAACCAAACTCACCCCGCTTTTGCCATCCCGTGACTCGCTGATAAGCGTCATGAGCCGAATCAACTCCATTCGGTCGAATTTCGCACGTGTTGACACGGAAGCGAATCGCGGGGATTCCTGAGTTTCAGTGGTAACGAAGGAGCGTCGAATTCTTCCCCGGTCGAGTTTGAAGATTCTCTTACAAGCTTACACGCGACTCGACTTTTCGTTACGTGGTCCATTACGCGGTCGCGATGTTCTCTCGTCGCCCGGAACGCCCTCAATTAATGATCCCTCTTAGACGTACGAGTTTGTCTCGTGACATCGTGGAATCGCCCAGCCAAGAGCTAGTTGTGAGGCAGGGCCGCTGTTCAAGAAAAAGTTCGGGGGTGAAGCACTGAGCAGGAGAAGGGACATATCCTCGAAGCTGCTCCCTGAGTCCGAGTTCCCGAGCTCAGAAGGGTATTCTCCTGAGATTTCTCGCGATATCCACCCTTCATTTGGGGAGGAAGGAAACGATTGTCCGCATGATTGTCATAATCGTCAGTGGCGCCCGGGAATCGACACAGCGAGGAAGTTGTGCAAGTGGCTTATCGTATGCTCACCGAGCTCATAGATATCCAAACGACACATCGATTCGTTTTGGCTCATTGCTATGCCCCAGCGATTCGCTGATGCCTCGGCATACTCGCGAAGGCAACGGCATTCAATCATCTCGCCGAGAATGGGTGATCAAGATCCATTATTGCGTGAGAGAACTGTCATTGCGACCCGTGATCCATCGAGGTTTGTCAAAAATACAGGCTGACGAAAGTTGACGTTCTCGCTAGTTCTTCGAGACATCTCTTGCAAGCGATCCTTTGTGTGGCGGCTGGACAATGGGACGTCTTGCTGATGGCGTTCTCCTCAAGGGCGATGAACCGACGCTGTGCCGTCAAGCAAGCCCGCTTCTGGTGCCAATGGAGGAATGGGAGCGCGGATTAACAGCTGACGATGCCGGATCATGCTCGGCAAGCATGCTGCGCATCGACAACGCCAGACATGCTTCAGTCGTCCTACGGAGCATTGATGAGCATATAGCCCAACGCATCGCTTGAACGTTCTTGATTTCCGAATGATTCATGTGCGATTGCAAGAAGGGGTTCTAGATCGGGCGGACGTTCGAGCAGAATACCAAGTGAGACATTAGAGAATCGAGTTACATGGAGCCGGTGCGAATAGAACACTCCGAGATCGCCAATTGGATAAGCGAACAATGAGGCAAAGAGACCCTGCTCCTCGCGGGTGCCTCGCAGATAACTGGGTGCGCAGAATGGTTCGCACACTTGGGGGGCGAATCTCTCTCCGAGGAATCGGGCTCTGGGAGGACCGGAAGCTGTTTTCCCAGTGAAGGGTGCCATATTGCTTCCGAATAGCTCCTGTGAGGAATAAGACGATGATGATGACTCAACGATCATTCGATAATTTTCCAGATCAACTTATGCTGCGGACACTCCGGTAGCAGACCAAACGATATTTTGCGAAAATGATGAGTTTGAGTGAGCTCGGGGACGGCCTCCCGAATATGCCGTCATCCAACGGAGGATCTCCTCTGAACGGCTCAGGCATGAGCCTTAAATGGGATCCTAAAAACCTCGAAATCAAGACTCTGTCGGTTGAGAAAACTCTCGAGCCCCTGGTGATGCAAGTGACGACGCTGGTGAACACCAAAGGCCCTTCAAAGAAGGTTGGCGGACGTTCCAAGCGCGCGCACGTTCTCGTCGCAGCTGTTGAAAGAGCCACACAAAACTTCATCCTCAGCGGTGAAGAAATCGCTCTCGAAAACCCCGACATCAAGGAAGAAATGATGCTGGCTGTAGATGAGGTGCGCAGCGCCGGCGCTGGTATGTCGGAAACGGCACGCCAGTTCGCCGAGGAGCCCTGCTCTTCTGTGAAGCGAGCCGCTATGGTTAGAGCAGCCAGGAGTCTGCTGTCTGCAGTAACCAGACTCCTGATCCTGGCTGACATGGTGGATGTGCACAGGCTTCTTCGCAGTCTTCGGGCTGTTGAGGATGATCTGGAACGAGTTCGAAACGCGTCGTCCCAGGCTGAGCTCGTGGAGTTCTTCCGCAACTTCGGATCGAATACCTCACAACTCATTCAGCAGGTGAGCGCCCCGTAACGGTTGTTCTGGTTGCGACTTGGGCTTCGGAGCTGCAAGGGTCCAGATTGAATGAAGAGTGTCGGGTTGGTTTCAGGCCGCGAGACGTCAAGCAGAACTGAAGGACCCCAGGCTCAGAGACGACCTTGCTGCAGCTCGGGCGATCCTGAAGAAGAACTCGACTATGCTACTCACGGCTTCGAAAGTATACGTCAGACATCCCGAACTGTCGGCAGCGAAAGAGAACCGAGATTACGTTTTCCGACAGGTAATTCATTCCACGATGAGCATTGGCCAACCCTTTTTGAACAACTGTCCCAACCGGATGTCCGCGAATCTCTTATACTTGTCAAAAACCAGCAGAATCTGATCGTTACATGCTTTCAGGTTTGCGAGGCCGTCAACACTATTAATGACGTGGCACAGGGTCGTCATTCGGGTCTGAACGGATCCAATGGACGAGGAGAATACGGATATGATGGTCCAGGCGAGCTCGCCGCCGCCCTGGACGACTTCGACGTAAGTGATGCGATTCATCGTCCGCTTCCGTTTCCTTACGGGCGGATTCCTAGCGGATGCTCTCTCCGCCGTCGCGTTGAGGTCTGCTCAACGAGCTACCAGACCATCATCGGTTCAATCATGCCCAGATCAGTTATCGGAGGGGGCTCAATGACCTTACCGACAGCGATGCTTTTTTTTGCAGGAGCGGATTCTCCTGGACCCGTCGACGTACGTGGAACAGCGTACAAGGCCTGCTCTGGAAGAATGCCTAGAGTCAATTATCTCGGGAGCTGCTCTCATGGCCGACTCCGCATGTACCCGCGATGAGCGCCGAGAAAGAATAGTCGCCGAATGCAACGCGGTCCGCCAGGCCTTGCAAGACCTTCTGTCTGAATATATGGCCAACGCAGGTATGTTCCCTAGGGAGTCAGAGCACGAAGGCACACGACAGCGAATGAACGACAGTCGGCGCTGGCTCTTCGAACATCTCGGATAGAAATAGAGTTTCAAGCTCTCGGAGCGAACGCGATCGGATGGGGGTTAAGAAGGGGGCGAACGGAAGGTCACTGAGCGACAAACCACTTTGCGCGTCGCGGGCTCTTCGGCTTCTGGAACTGCGGGGGGTTCGGTCTGAAAATATAAACTGGAGTTGTTGGCAAGCGTTCAATCCGGGATCGCCGTGGCGCGAGAAGAGAGGTGCCCATTATAGTCAGCCTGGCGGCTTACCGGCACGTGGAGACTCGGTCGTAGAGAACAATTATTATCTGCGAGAGTGGTCTCAGGAGTTTCCCCGTTCACAGGCCGCAGAGAGCCGTCGGAAGGACTAGACAAAGCTCTGGAACAAATGGCACACAAAACACGTGATCTACGCAGACAACTCCGTAAGGCTGTTGTAGATCACGTTTGTGATTCGTTCCTGGACCCCCATCTGCCACTTTTGGTTCTTATCGAGGCAGCTCAGGCGGGCGATGAGAGGCAGGTCAGTATTGTCAAAAATCGTCCCACTTTCTGGGAGTCCGAGCTGATATGTGGATCTGATCTCGATCACGAACTGAACGCCGAGTCCGACATGTAAGCTCAACTGTTCATTCCATTACAGGTGGAGGAGTACCAGCAGGTTTTCCGGGAGCATGCCGCGAAATTGGTTGAGGTAGCTCAACTTGCTTGCTCGATGTCTTCGAACGAAGACGGTGTGAAGATGGTGCGCCACGCGGCAGCGCAGATCGAGCAGCTGTGCCCTCAGGTAGGATCGCGTTTGAGACAAAAATCCCCAGACTAATATCGAGTCCCTGGGCTCGATTCCGGGACGTACCGACTCAACATCGTACCTCCCGGCAGGTGGTGAATGCTGCGAGAATCCTGGCATCACGACCTTCATCGAAAGTGGCTCAGGAGAACATTGAAGCGTTCAGAACCGCCTGGGAAAACCAGGTACGGCTGCTCACTGAGGCGGTGGACGACATCACGACGATCGACGACTTCCTCGCTGTCTCAGAGAATCACATTCTTGAAGATGTGAACAAGTGCGTCCTAGCTCTTCAGGAAGGAGATGGAGAAACTCTAGATAGAACCGCTGGCGCGATCAGAGGAAGAGCCGCGCGAGTAGCTGCTGTAGTTGCTTCTGAAATGGACAACTACGAGCCCGGAATTTACACTGAACGGGTTCTCGAAGCTGTTCAGGTGAGTTCGGCCTTGTGGGCGTCGGAGCTCCCAGTCCTCTGAGGAGTCCAACGATCTCTCAAAAAGTCTCATCTGAGGAGCATAGGAGTTAAATTCGAGTTCTGATCGCAGGCGCTTAGAGAACAAGTCATGCCCAACTTTGCACAGAAGGTTGACGCAGCCGTGGCCGCTCTCGGCCAGGGCGCTCAAACCGATGAGAACGACTTCATTGATGCCTCTAGGTTAGTGTACGACGGTGTCAGAGAAATCAGGAGGACCGTGCTCATGAACAGGGTGAGTTTCTCTCGCTACGACTCGCTTCGCGATCTAAAAGCTCCTTGATAATCGTCCCCGAACAATTCTCAATGAGGCCGTGAACGACCTCTTCCGAACTACGCGGTTGACCAAACATCACTTTTGTAGAGCGCGGAAGAACTCGACTCTGAGACGGAGATTGAATACGAGGACAACACGTATGAGACTCGTAGCAAATCTTCAGCTCACGACGTGGACGAGTATCCTGATATCAACGGCATTTCAAACACTCGGGACGCGTACAGACTCGTATCAGAAGAAGAAAAAGCAAAGATCGCAGCCCAGGTAGAAACATTCCGAACGGAAAAACATCGTTTCGACCGTGAAGTTGCTAAGTGGGACGACACCGGTAACGATATAATCGTGATCGCCAAGCAAATGTGCATGATCATGATGGAGATGACGGACTTCACGAGGTAACTACAGACTCCGAACTTGCCTAGCGAACTTGGAACCTCACCGCCGGACTACTAACTCACCGTATTCCTTTCTCGCAGAGGGAAAGGTCCTCTCAAAACTACCATGGACGTCATCAATGCCGCGAAGAAGATCAGCGAGCATGGTACCCGGCTGGATAAGTTGGCGCGATCCATCGCCGACCAATGTCCCGAATCTGATACCAAGAAAGATCTGATCGCGTATCTCCAGAGAATCGCCCTTTACTGCCATCAGTTGAATATCACTTCGAAAGTCAAGGCTGATGTGCAGAACATCTCAGGAAACCTCATCGTGTCCGGCGTAAGTGCGAACGATCAGAAGGAGTGGAATTTGCACAGAAATCATGAATCACTGCCTGAGTTCGACGTGTGGGAATATATGGACGGCAGACAGTGAGCATTGAAGAGGATTCAAGAACCCTCGTACATCAGCTTTGAGCAGCTAGTCAATTTTCCCTTGCTATTTGCAGTTGGACAGTGCAACGTCATTGATCCAAGCCGCCAAGAATCTGATGAATGCCGTTGTCCTGACCGTAAAGGCATCATACGTCGCTTCAACCAAATATCCCAGACAGGGAGCAATCGTCACGGTGAGCGTCATAATGATATCGAGAGAATAGCTTCGAATCGCAAGAAATCACTTATCACGAAATCTCTGTCGATCCTGGGGTAATTTTTCGGAAGCGGAGTCGTTCTTAAGGAGGGAGTATTTGTCTCACCGCAATTAATTTTCAGTCACCGATCGTCGTTTGGAAAATGAAGGCGCCAGAGAAAAAACCATTGGTGCGACGCGAAAAGCCCGAAGAAGTTCGCGCAAAAGTTCGAAAAGGTTCGCAGAAGAAAAACATCACTCCCATTAAGGCCCTCAGCGAATTTCAGAGCCCCGTAGAATCGGTTTGATTCTCACTATTCGCTTGTCTCGAGTTCACTAGTTTTTCGGTTCCATGATCATCACCATTATTGTCGTAGTATCATCAGCAATACGTCATCAACTCCAGCCCACTCACGGTCTCCATTGGTTGATTCACTGCACCCATCAATGGATTCATGATAGGTCGACAACGGGTGGCTGGAGATGATGAAGCTCATAGATCCGTCGATATTTGCAATACTTTCGTCGCTTTGTTGCGACTTTGTACAACCTCAACTCTCTTTTGAGCAGCAAGCATACCATCTTTGCATACAAACCTCGAACCCTACGTAACCGATTTTATCTACTTGGAGCATCTCATGGGTTGCGAGACGAGCGGCCAAATAGCAGCAGAACCCTGCATATTCGCTCACTGACTCACGAAGAATCTCATACGTCTTCCCGTTTCTTTTGGTGCAAATATCGTGGTTCCCCTCGCTTGCTCGCCCGCTCGCTCGACGTCCCGTCCGCTTGCCCACTTGCTACTTTCAAGAGAAGCGTGGATATATTGAGGCAATAATCACCATAATCAAAGTGCCCGAGAATGACGATTCCTCTCAACGGAAACTTGAGAATCGCTTGACAACGACAAAGCTCTTCCCGCTATGAGTTTTTGTATCAACTTTGACTTTTCGGCGTACACCGGATCCTTGAAAATTTTGCGATTCTGGAGAATTTCATCTGACGCCAAGACTCCCGTGCGGTTAGTTATGTTTGCTTGAGTTTGATCTGTCGTGAACAGAAAAAGTGAATGAAATGAGTCGAATTCTCGTGTGTGTGTGTGTGGCTCAATCGACCATCGACTATTAACAATCCTGCAGTCCTTGGACGGGAAGCGTTCTGCTTACCGTGGAACCTCAAAATCCGAGCTCTCAGGAAGTCCTTTGTGGAAGACTCTACTGTCGTGAGTGATGTGACATTCTCGAAACGTATACTGCCCCCCGGATCGGACGGATCTGGAGAACGTTCTGCGCCGAACTATCAAATGCTATTCGCAACCGCCAGGTCAACTGGGAACTTCCCAGACCGCATATCAACTTACATATAACCTGCCTTCATTCCAAAAGTTTACTCACCCGTGACATAGTGTCATGAATTTTGTGCGCTATCTCAGTTTTGGAGCATGTTTCCTCAATATCCCGCGAAGCCTGCGGCCTTCCGTCCACCCTTGAGTAGGAATAATCGAGCAACCTTATTGTCGCCGATCATGCATGCATCGCTGATTGCTGCGAATCTTGGAGCTAATCGATTCTGATTCTTTGGATTCAGAACTCCCACCGCAAACATAGCGTATGAACAATCGATTATCGTGCCTGGGGGGGGGGAAGGGTTTGCTGACATATTCAATGGTTGCTAACGGATTTCGTTAACAGCCGGCGAGGAGGACAGCTCGGAGGTCACTCCAGAGGACGATGGTAAGGCGATGCCTCCTTGACTTGTTGATATTTTGCCAACTTGTTTGCCTTAAATTTGACCCCTTCTTGGCGGGATATACCCTGTTTCGCGCGCGCGTGGGCACATGGGGTATCCCTTCCGGAAGCCATCCATTCCATGCTCAGATCAACGACGAAATGGTTGTAAGATTTCGGGTCTAGAACGGAAACATGGAACGGTCTCGCGCAGAACTCTTGAACGCCTGCGTTTCGAGGGTCAGAGCCGGAACGCCGGACGCGAAAGACCGGGCGCACTGTGATCTGGGAGTATTTGACACCGAAAAACGTTGAGTAAGAACGGGTTTCACTGTCTCGAGGTATCCTCCCATACTTATTTAAATCTACCTAACATTGAAAGAATGGGAAAGTTCACGAAAAAAGACAGCGCTTCTGGACATTTTCCTTCGTGTTCTCCAAATCGTATTCTCTATGAGCACGCATTTCTCATCGCAGTGACGATGCTATTACGAGTCACAAGAGCTGGCTTTGAGAACTTTATTATATTTCTGTAATATCATGTGGAGATTTGTGGCCAAATGATGTCTCCATCTTGAGAGATCGAATCAATGACGAATAAGTATTACGTTTGTGTTCGTACCTCCATTAATTCTTCAAGGCTGTCTTTCATTGTCTTTTTCCTGCTCCTAAAGCTCAACAAACGAAGTAATCCTCCACCAATTGTACTGGAATAATAAATCAGACAAATAATTCTCATTCTTGATGGAAGTCTTCTTTCGATTCAATGCTCATACTCAAGCACGGTCCTTTGTTCTAATACCAAGGACGAGAACTTGTTGTCAGAACTTTTTTTCGTCATCGCAGCCGGAGTGGAACTCCCATCGAGCATCGTGGATCATTATTCCAGCATGAAAGAGATAGATCACACAAGTTTTTTTCAGCAATCGTATTCCTCCTCCCTCAGAAACGCGGGTCCGCTGCAGATGTGGCCATTCCTCCTGTAATGGGATGACAGTGGACAGACTCATTTTCGAGAAGGAGTTCTTGATGGCCCACTCGTCGGAATCTATACCGAAGCCTCTTGCCGTGGATGCTTGCAAACTTGAGAGCTACTTGCCCCAGTCCTTGATCATGAATCTTCGTCTCACAGTTTCATTGAAACCGTCGCTTTCGGATTTGGCCTCAGAGTCTCGCTTTAGGGTTCCGTTTGTTCTCAGAGGTTTCCTGATGAATGGGGGAAGAAGGAAAACCTAGTACGGTTCCCTCGTCAGAGTTTCGAGAGAAAGCGGCATTCAGGTTTCTACTCACACAGCGAGTCCGCGGAGCATCGCCGAGCGCCGCAGCAGAAATTCTTGGAACTTATCCTCCAGACCGGAAAGTATCGAGAAGAGAGAGAAGCCGAGCCACATCCCGAGGTAACCTCCCATGTAGCCAAATACTTCAACAATCTGGGAAAACAGACAACCATAACAACTCCGATGCTGCGTCGGCCCTGGACCTGCTTTTCCACAAGAGAGAGGACGGAAATTCAAATCCTTGAAAGCACTCAAGATAGACAATGGAGTACGAGGGCGAACTTGTTGTTTTCACTTTCTCCTTCCGATCATTCCTCATGATGCTAGAGAGGAGAATAGGATAGGGCAACTTTTGCTCAGCTCCCTGTGCTGCTCAATTTTGGTCACGGCACTACTATGTCCTACCGGTACAGGTCAAACAGGGAGAACCCATGGAAACGCACGAGTCCGGTTCTAGTACTCGGAGAGTACTTTTCCTGAAACACACCGATTTCCTCGAGCAACGGTCAGCGATATAGGAAACAGTGTCATGACCGAAATTGTTCATCACAGTGAGCTGGGCAAAAGTGATCCCCATCGTTTCCCCGTAGATAGCACGATGACGAAGAGAACAATGACGGAATGGGTTTACATTTTTACCGATGAGACACAGTGATCTAACCTCAATCGTCCCCAGACTCTCAATTTCCGATTTCCCTCAAACGAGAAAGCAGGCCCAGCCGGCCCTTACGATGTTCAGCGACCTGTGTTGATTTTTCGATTCAGCAAACTCGAACTCACCGACAGCTTTGGCTGATAGAGGAAGGTTTTTTGAGTGTCCGACGAGAACTTGACCTTGATGAAAAATTTTTCAAATCTGGAAATATGAAAGGGGGCCTTGTCATCGCTTTGCGCAGAAAACATCCAAGAATATGGGATTAATTCCACGAATTCAATTTGCATCATGGATTATCTCCAGGAGCTCCGCTGGCGAGTGGGGTCAAATCATGAAACTCACCCCACATTGGTGCCTTCCTATGAACCGGTGAAGCAAAAACGGAGACATATTAGAGATAGATCAGACTTTTCCGTCAAACGAGTATTATATTTGTTTCACGACAGCTCAACACAAACCGGTATCACAGACATCCCGGTCAGGCGGACGTCGTAAGTCGTCTCGCTGGAATTCAAACGACGAGAGCCTCGACTTGTAGGAGGCTACTGCGACTTGAAAGATGAAACATTGTGCTGCGAATGTACAAATACTCCTTGACTTACTCGCACGGAGCTCTGCAGAGCTTGTTGCACTTTGTGAAGGTTTTGTTCTGCTCGAGATCAGTTCGACATTTTTCTGGAACAAAGTTCAAGTTCGGAGAATCGATGTCTCGATCAATTGACCTTCGAGGCACTTCAAGGATGTAACGTCAGCCTGAATAATTTTTTTTCAACCGACGAGGAGGTGTGGGGCGACCGCTATACTACATCCATTTGAATCTCACAAACCACACATCGGGGAAAATCAGATAAGTTCACCTTGCCGTCCTCAAACACTTCCAACGAACGTATGCCGAATGGGCTCTCCTAGCAGACGTAAACAAGGACCTAATTTTTCTCCTAATTTCAACTATTGAAGTTTCGAATCGAGGTTGAGAGAGTGAAACCCCGAAATCTGACATCCATGGATGGGCGATGTAGACCCTCATGAGCTTTCATGGCAAGCAGTTGGGGTCATTGAGTACAAACCCGCTCATCACCCTTGAAAGCACAAGATCCCAGCTCATATCTTGCTTGATCTGAATTCGCAGAGGAAGAAGAGGTGGAGGCGTCATGAGAGAGGCGATTCGTTTCAAGCTCTTTCGCGTATGTTTCGGGATTCAGATGGAGAAAGTGTGATTCCCGGTTGCCCATGACCGCCTTCTCGAAGAAATTCTGCCGGAATCGGAGACGAGAAACTTGAGCTAGAGTTCTCGCCTTCATCCAGAGGTGGTGAAACTCACCATCGGTTTCCGGCGAGCAGGGGGGCTTTCCGTAGAAGGCAGAATACTCATATAGAGGGCTGACGCATCCGCAGTAGCGATTCTCGAGAGACATACGACACTTTTGTAAGCAAGTCTGCAAATAACGCTCTCCGTCAAACCAGTCGGATACTATCGCGATGACTCGAGTTAAATTTGTAGGACGCCTATCTCCGAACAAAAGAGTGTCTCGCGATCACAACACTTCCGGCCAAGATACTAACATCTTGACTTTGGTAACCCCCCATTTCCAGGGCAATACCCTCTTCGATATAGTCAGTGCAAGCTGAGGCGTAAGGCGGAGGCAACCTCTTGGTCGCCTGCTGCGTAACCGACAGGACGTATGCCATACCTGCAATCAAGTACAGATAGGAGCCAGTCGGCATCCTATCTATTTCAACTATGAGCTACATGATTGGTACATTGATTTTCCCGGGTGGTCAAGATTTTCACCAGCTTCTGCGATCAGTGATGAGAGCTTATCCGGAGGCGTTGTCTCAGGTCTGTGCACGATCACCGGGAAACTTTGCTCGTCTTGGAGAGCTGCGGTCTTCTCGGGATTCCAGATGACGTTAAGGGTCAATTCTGTAGCATGTAAGAGCGGAGTCGGATTTTTGAAGGAAGAGATTTCCTCAGATTGGATCATTTTTCTACAAGCGCTCCGATCATATTGTCAAACAAACCCCACGTCCACGGAGATTTGCAGGCAAGGTAAGCGTCTCTGCGTTCATCGGTCAGTAGCAGGTCGAAGGTGTAACACATGTGGCCGGGATGTCGGTAATAGGATCGGCGTATGCTGCTCATTTAGGGAAAGGCAATGACTACCGACGGACGCGTTCTATGGCAGTCAAGACGTATACATTTCGCATTAAATTCGTCAGAATATCCAACGCACTCACGCTCCGAAACACGTGAAAGCTAAGCAGGTTGGATCGTTCGATCTCATGTAACATTCCGCTACCTCTTGAGGTTTGAGAGCGACATCGTTTTGGAGCGTGAAATCGTACTCCATTTTGAAATGGTTTCCAACATTCGCAGTGAATTCTGTTGAGCAGTATTCTGGAGAAACTTCGCAAAGTCTGGTTCGATTTATCCTGTGAATATTACCGTTTCAACGGATCCGGCAGCGAATCCAATGAGTCAAAACGCTCGAATTTTCCATCAATGAGTCATCAAATCACGGCATTCGACGAAAACCGCATGACCACACTCACCAATTCTCAGAGCAAATCGTTACAGCTGGGAAAAGTATTCCGCTCTGGAGCTGTTCTACAACAGTCACAGAGAAAGGGTACTTGAAGTACATTTCAAGCATGGTTAAGGCTTGGTAGAAGAAACCTCCTAACGATACAAGCCATATGAACACACGTATGAGACCTCGCAGAGTGATTTCCATGATGTCTCCACAAAAACTCTCTGAAGTGATTTTGGAGGGCCCAACGATTTCGGATCCTCCCGTTTTTGAGCCGTATATTCTATTAGGCCCCGTGTATTATCGGCGAACATCGAAATCTCAGATAAATAGCTTGTTAACAAGATCTGCCCAGATCCTTCGTGAAACGAACTCATATCGATCCGCTAATTATTCAACTAAGCCGGTGCATAAGTAAGGTTGCTGTGTCGAATCCGAGTTATCAGAAAGTCCGCCTGAGTCGAGGCAGGTTGAGCCGAGGAGCAACGGGATCTGTAGCTGAGGATAGGAGCGCTAAGCTCGTCATTGATTCACGAACAGTGCCCTAGTGAGCGAACATTCAGTAGAGCTGAACTTTTGTGAGCTAGCAACGGGTCGTGCTCATCTCCAAACAAACTATTCTCCCGGGTCGGGCAGCTTGACAGTGACTCACAGCGTGTACGCTGAGCTTGATTCAACGAATAGTCACCTCGGTGGGCTTCCGGTGGATGTCATCACATGACGACAGCGCCATTCTCCCTGATAGCTGTGGGGATTTATCCAGTCCAAGTTCTCACACTGAATGAGCACCCATGCCATTCATTGTTCCTCTTGAGATACAATCGCGTCACGAATCGCTCTGATCTGATGATGGAAGACACTTTCCAACGCTCGTTTCGTGATGCTATCCGTACCAACGACTCTAATACGGAATCAGCTTCTTGGAGCCAGACGCGCCTCTGAACTCGGCTCCATAACTCTTATCTCCGTTTCCCCCAATCTCAGTGGACTGAAATTGAAGTCCGGGAGGATATTGTCGGTGAAGAGCACATTCAGTCGCCGCTGAGTTTGGGGCTCGAAGAAATTATGGTTTCTCCCGTCGGCGCAAGTGTAGCTGATAAAAAAAACACCAGCGTGTCTTGAGAACAGTGAGAAGGTCTCTATCAGCTCCTCGTCCAGCGTGCTGTGGAATCTAATGGGTCGCGTTTCACAGAGCTGCGTATCCGTCGTCAGGAATCTCTGTTGACAAGAAAGGACCTTCGGCCTAGATAGCATTCAGACTGAAGAGCTTCTAGCAACTTGACATTCGAAACCAAGAGCTGTTCCTGGCTGAAGTTTGATGTTTCTTCGATGCATCCACCATCTGCGAGCCGTCCAAGTCATTCAATGACGAGCCCACGCTTAGAGGGCGTGCTGGGGGCCGAGTTAACCAATCGAAACCTCAAGTGACGAAGGCTTTCGAAAGGATGCCTTGTCAAGGGAAAACCACGCAGTGGTCACGTACAGCCGATAAGTATGGCCTCGACGATTGGACTGAATGATTCGAAGAACCCGCCTGATTCTTTGAACGAATGTCCCGAAGAGGACTGGCTTCTATTGTTTGGTTAGATTTGCTGGCGAAAGATTCAGCTATCGTCCGAACAAAGCTCCACTTCAGTCAGCATCCTTTTCCGCTGACAATGATTTCAGGGAGCGTTCCCTGTTACACTCCCTGATACCAGAAAAGCCACGCTCTCTCCAATCGAAGTCACTTCGTTGGGAGTTTTCCAGCGCGCCTCTGGCGCGGAGAAGGTTTGAGCTTTGCCACCGGACCTCACCACGGAGTACGCTGACGTGCAGGGCGAGGAAAACATCGAGTGCTTCTGAATATCATCGCCCCCATCTTGGTATCTGTTCGAGTGGTTAACGCGTTGTTTCAAACTGAGCGGCTCATTCTCCAAGAATATCTTTTGATCATGTCTGGATTACGAAATGGGCCTGTCCTGCACGGCTCGCGTCCGTTGGTCGGGATGTATAAGATCCATCGAAGCCTGTAGGAACTTTCAGCTGATCATGTCCTTGGAGAACAGGATCAGAGTTTATCGTTCCTTGGAAATGCGCCGGTAATCGGTGCAGGGTCACAGGAGAAACACAATGACAAGCTTGAATGCCAGTAGACGAGAATAGTCTGCGTTGCTCGTTTCTCCGTCTCCACATATTCTCTGGCAGCAGAGAAGCTTTGAATCTCCCGCGGGAATGTTCTCGTTGATTCCCAATACTTTTTCAGCAGGCTCCGTTGCACGTATCATCTCATTGTGAATATCTCACTTCGGAGTCTCAGAACGGTCGTCGCATGCGTTTACTGCGCTGAGGGCCGCGTCGGGAAGGGACGCATCCTCGACGATGCAACGTGATCATTCCTTCCAATAAGGTGAGACATAAGAGGTCTTGGATCCCTGAACACCTTTGAAGTATCGTCGTATCGGATACAACTGAGAATTCCTGAGCTGGATAGGTCTCTGAGCTAGTGCTCTCCGATCGAGAGCCTGGCTGGGCAGAGCTAGCGCTTGGAAAGCCTTGTGATTGTACGGGCGGTCCAGTTTCGTGTGGGTCTGCAGGAACTCAGGGTTGGAAAGCTGGGGATGGCAGGAAATATTTTGAGAACACTACCCCAGATTGCCGTTGGAATGAGCTATTGGAGATTCGCAGGGCCGAATTCTTCCTTTCGTGGGGGCTCGGGGACTTGTGATACGAATCCCAAGATCCTCAAAGCCATACCGCGCCCGAGGATTTCCATGCAGGGAATGAGAATAGTATCGCCAGCTCGCTTGGAGTCATTGCCCTCGATGGAATTATAGGCCACCTGATGAGAACTTTAATGGTCGCAAATTCGGATGTCGTGCATCACTTGAATGTTTTCCTGAACCACCTGTTGCACCAAACGTATTCGAAGCGCACATTGGATCTCGTTCCTCTCAAATAAATCCTTCTCACATTTTCTTTTCTCACGAGTTGCAGGAAACCCGCGATCGTGCGAAGGCAAGCGCGGTTTGGCTGGTGGTTGCATTCGAGTGCTGTTTGTTCCGTCAAAACAGGATCGACTGCAGGAGAATTTCTTATATACCGAGCGAAACGCGGCGAACCTAGGTGAAATAAGAGCTGCGTTGGCGACTTGCAGCGCATGCGTCTCGGCAGGGAAAAGCCTGACCGTTACTGGAAGGAGGTTGAGATGCACAAGAGCGAAGTCTCTCTGAACGTTGGGACCTTGATGCGTACATGAAGCTGCACACCTCGAAGCTCATTGTAGCGACTGAACGCTGTTATGTGCATCGCATGCTCTAAGATGGGATCGGCTCAGCCACTCTTTGCTTTGGAGAGTCAATCTCCGAAAACACTTCGCGGTCATTGGAAATCTCGAGCCATGCAAACATGATCCGCCTGGGGAGCTTTTTATATGACTCGACCGTTTTCGTTCACGCTCCATCGGATTGAATTCCTGCGAGTACAGGTCTACAACCCGGCGGAGACATGACGCAATGCAATGTTCCTGTGAATAATCAGCTATGAGGGAATCGCTTCAGCCGATGGCTTCGCGCATCTGACTGGTACCCGATCTTGCACGCAGTGACGTCCGTGTGGCTTCCAACGTATTTCTGCGACGGCAGAGAGGTGGACGAGTCGGTTCCCCAAAATAGCAGAGCCGATCACAATACGGCATTTGGATGACCCGTGAAAATATTATTCCTGAAAGATGATGATTACATCGGAGAGTTATTCTCTTTCAGAGATCATTAGCAGTGGAAACCACTCCGAAGACACTCGACGCTGCTGAATCTGTCTCCGATGGTCCAATTCGGAAGCCTGAGATAAACAATGCGTGGAAATACCCTCATTTTGGGCTATCCGAGACTCGATCCCTACACATAGATTCCGGAGACTCAAACTGGAATCGATAGCCAAACGTGATGGCGTTTGTTGGATGCTTGGCGCGGGGAGGCTTTCATGATCAGACGGGGTTCTAAAATAATACCGTCCTCGTGATGCCGAGAGAGAGGTCATTTTCAAAACATTCCAAATGCAGTCCGATGAATCCCTTGTCACTTGACTCGCAAAGGAAATCCCGACTGCCTGCCGTTGACCCCTCACTTATTTCCCTCGGGTTCCGATCGAACATTCCCATAGCTACCACCTTAGCTGATTCAGCGGCAACATGGGCATATTCTCGAAAAATCCCGCGGAAAATCTTGTCAATATAATGATCTTGTTCTCGTCGTGTTCTTACCGCGGTCGCGATAGGCGTAGCAAGAAAAACTCCGAAATCTGAATCGGATCCGATAAGCTTCCAGTCTCTTTCTTTTATTCACGAAGTCGTTCGCCTTGATTTCAAAGTAGATCATCCAACCGCACCCCATTGAGCGTCATGGATCCTCGCCCTGATCGCGCTAGGTAGGTTCCGCGGTTAGAGTTTCAGTCATGTTCGAATAATTCTGAAATCGCATGAGAAGATGGAAGTTTCGGTGCAAGCACAATGTTAATGAGAAGCACTCGTGATCAGGGCAACCAATGGCCCTGTATGAGTGTCGAGGAGCGTTCCTCAGCCATGTAACCAGAATCAACAGAGAAGGATGCTCCTTCGGTCCAGGATCATCCCTGAAGCCAGATTCCCGATATCGAGTACTCATCCCGAAATATCATTCCAGATTCCCGGTTTTGTATGCTCAAGTCAAAAGTGTCAGATGCTCCGCCGCAATCGCACGACCTCTAATGATCTTCTCGATCTTGTTCTCTGTCGGTCCTTGAAATCTAAGGGATACTTTTTGATCTTTCTTGGCCCTCCATTTGGAGTGGGTAAGTGACCGGCGAGTCGCCAGAGAGACGGGAGGGCAGCCTGCAAGACAGTCAATCACTATGAAGGGAGCGAGAGAGGGCGCGCCTGATGCGCGACCCCGTTTGACGTTCTCTTGGACTGAGATTGTTGATCAATCCCAAGAATAGCGCCGTTTACCAACATCGAGAGCGGCTCTTCATCGGAACGGGCTCCCATGGCGGCGTGTGTCATTTTGCAACACAACCACGTGGTGGTCAGCGAGAGAGGGTAGGCCAGCTCTCTACTATAAGCAGCCGGGCTGTTCGTGTCGGCATCATTCTATCCTGTCCTTACTGAACACCGAGTTTCAGCCGAAAGATCGTTCGGAAACGACGCTCCGCGAGATCCTCGACTCCGTTTAGAATTCTGAGCTTCAGTCTCATTGAGAGGGACATTCATTCACTTTGCGAACATGAGGATCATTGATGGTGAGTTGAGCCTGGATTCAGTTCTGAAATATCAGTCGTTCTATACCGTTGAACGATAGGGTCATGCCAAAACTTCACACCATCATATAGCACCACAAGAACGGAACTTTCGCGCCTCAAGTTTGTGGCGCCCCCTGGACTCGGTTTTCTGAAACCCTAGACCCTGCCCGAGGGGCCCCTTATACCATTCGTCTGAACGGGAACCCCACTCGTTTCACATTTTTGCTCTGAGGCTAGAGAAGTTTTCGGTACCAAGCTCCAGAGAAGGCGTGTGTTGTTTGCCGAGGACAGCGAGCTCGGATTCAAACAGTTTGGTCGAGTGGCATCTCGTTGGAATCGCGTAGAATGCGTGTGAATCGTTTCACCCCCAAAGAGGACTGATTGCTCAAGAATACGGTTGGAGGTGCTTTTCGTCGGCCGACATTCTCTGAGCGACTCTTGTTTCTCTTTGGCTGCAGAATATCTGACGGTCAGACGGCACTCGATGTCGCCCTCACGTCCGCTCGTCATTTGTGGCCCGTCTGGAAGCGGAAAATCAACACTTCTGAAACGTCTCCTGACCGAACATGGCGAATGGTTCTCGCTCAGCGTTTCCCGTAAGTTCCTCGACTCGTTCTGCTCGCATTCTTGACGAAAGAAGAGAATGCTCCAATATGAGAGAATGAGAGACGTGAGTTTCGGAACATGCGGAACGAGGGACTCCGGCTACGTCATTTGCGATACGTTCGGTCAGAGAAATCGCTTCGATCAACTAGTCTGAGGTCCAGATACAACCCAATTCGGCCCCATTCGGGTCTCGATGATACACCAACGCCCGTCTTCACGAGCCTCGATTTGTCTATGATGGACGACAAAGCTCACCGCAGTTTTCTTCCAGATACGACGCGGAAGCCACGACCCGGTGAGATGGATGGCAAACACTACCACTTCGTTTCCCGTGAAACTATGCAACAGGCGATCAGAGAAGGAGAATTCATTGAACACACCGAGTTCTCCGGCAACATGTATGGCACGAGCAAACGCGCTGTTCGCGACGTCATGAACAGCGGCCAGATCTGCATCCTTGACATCGAAATAGAGGGTGTCAAGAACATCAAGAACACCGATTTGAACCCTCAGTACGTTTTCATAAAGCCGCCGTCGTTACGAATCCTCGAAGAACGCTTGAGGGGTCGAGGAACCGAGACCGAGGAGTCACTCAGCCTTCGACTTTCGCGAGCCGTTGACGAGATCGCTTACGGCGAACAAGAAGGCAACTTCGATCTCACCATTGTCAACGACAGCCTCAAAGTGGCATACGACTCGCTTGAGAATTTCCTCAAAAAGGTGACTTGAATGGATGCATCCGTCGACTGTGAGCCTCGCGGTTGAGAGCGGTGCGAAAGTCTTCTTCTCGGCTGAACAGACTGATGACCAAGGTTTTATTGTTCACAGGAAATCGACAACCTCTCGGGAGAGCGAGCTGAATTCTAACGCCCGATCGGCTCTATGTTTCCTCCGAATGAGGACGGTCTCAAGATGCCACGAGGCAAAGGGTTCCAGCCGGTCAACATTGCGACCATTGTTACACGGCTGCCCAAGAGATAATCAGGAAGCAGTCAGAAGAGCTCGGTGAATCGGGCGCTAACCCTGACTGAGATCGTCGACAATGTTGCCAACGAAATGGGACATCTGACGCCGTCCTAGGGATCTTTTCTCGAGAAGAAAGACAGGGTTCGCTCGATTTATACTAAACCGTCGGGGCCGCGGTCGCAGGCGATTCCGCTTCTGGGCCGCGAATCCACCAAGAAAATCCTGATAGCGAACTGAATTCAATGTAATATTTGGAAAAGAAACTTTTATTTTCCACAATAAAAACAGCTATTATTTTATGATGAGAGTTACGCTGTCTTCAATGGCCTTAGCGTTTGATGATTCCAGAGATTACTCGGAGGAAGGTTGCGAAGGCAGCCCCATTTTCAGTGCGCAACATCTAAAGGGTAATCGGCAGCATCCTGAGTCAAGAGGTCACGATGTTTGCAACAACTTTGACAGGCCCAAAAATTTTTCGCGGCGGAAAGACACTGGGAAGGGTGGAATTGTGCGACGGTCTATTCTCAGCGATGGATCGATGGGGAAGCATCAAACGCATGATCGACAATGGCCAATCTGGGCACTTCGTTTCGGGGCTTGCGACATCACATGGGAGCCGTTTGAAGCAACGAGGGTTCCCGTTTCGACCATCAGACAAGGGAAATGGAGAGCTCACGGAAGCCAAAAAACATGACGAGCTCTTGTTGACTGTTAATTGATCATCGTCCCCAACGCTTCGCGAAGTTCAGACTTCCATCTCGGTGGACGACGTGACTCGTGGCACTCAGTTTCCTAGCCGATCCCATGGCTGTAGTCTGGGGCTGCGGGCTGCGAAGAAAAGATCGCCTCGTTGAGCTGGAGCCCACGGAACAGAACATTTCAGATCGAAGACCGGGGTCAAACAGAGCTGACGCATGACAGTTTGTGTGCCAGTAACGATAATTATTGCCTGTCCGCCCGGAGAAAAACTTTCAGCTGTTGTTTAAGACGATTGGAAGTCACGCCACCCACGCGAGTCGAAGATGATATCTAGAGGTGCGCAAGCCTCAAACTCTCTGTCATTCTAACTCTCTCGATTCGACAGAGTTCCCGGGAGCCGTGTCGCTGAGTCGATTGGAACTCGGCTCTCGAGAATTCGAAGAGTTGATGCTTTGGAAGTTCCGCAGAGGCTGCGAACTGTTCCTTCTGCTCTGTTGCTGACTAATACGGGAGCAAGGTGCAGCCGATCGGAACGGCTCTGTACAGCCATTCAACTTTACTTCGCCACCGCTCCGGCTTCGTCTCTCCCTGTTGGAACCTCCTCGCTCTGATCGGAGCGACTGCTTATCAAGCGAGCCGCAGAAACTCTCGCGACGTCAAGTAAGTGTGTTGAAACCGGAACCCAGCGAAGTCGATAGTGTTTTCCGTTGTGCCGTTGATTCACTCGTGTCGGTGAGAATATGTGTCAGCATGTGAAAGTAGCAGTACTTTCTGAGGACCTGTGCACGACGAATTCGCGTTCGAGCGTGCGGAAACAAGCTCCGGCGCGCTAGTTAAGGGGTTCGGAGTTTCGGACTGCAGGGGATTCCGCCTCCTGGCACAAACGGCGCTCTTCCAAGCGCCGCGTTCTGACAGATTCTTTCACTGGACTCTGATTCTTGGAACGGCTGCGACCTGCTTCCGTTCCTAATCAACTCTCCGAGTTTCCTAGTTATGGGAATCCGGTTGAGGCGTAGGAATGAGGAGCGCGACCAAAGAACGCTCCCGGCACATGAACGGAAGATAAAACTTGACTCACGTTCCCGCTCTGGTTTCGAAATGCATATTTCCAGCGGCTTGTCCTCTCGAGCTCCGCGGCTGGCGCTGACTGAACAGTGAGCTCGCAGTCGGGACTCAACAGAAAGCTTTTAGGAAACGCTGTGAAACTGGCGAACCCCGCCGATTTCGGTGGTCATTCGCGCCTCGTAAGCTCGTAACTCTGAATATCTCCCGAGATTCCGCGACCTGAGGCACCAATGAAGAATGATCGCTGCTGAAGTTGGAAGCCGCCCATGTCAATTACCCTGGATTCTGTTCCGTGATCACCCGGAGAGGTCGATTGTCGGATCGCAGAGCCGACGAGGCGATTGACCTTGGCTTTCGTTTTGTCGATCGAACGTACTTCGTTCATGGAATCATTGATCCATTCAAGCGTCGAAGATTGCTCTTCTGGAGGGCCATTACTTCGAACAGCAACGACAGGCAGACTCTGCTGGTAATACCACATCAAAACGAGCAGCTGACTTCTGAAGTATCGTCTCGAGTTCAGGTGCGTTGGTCACGGAGAAAAAATCTCCTGGCAGCCGAAACACTGACTCGGGAAGAAAACGATTCACCTCTCAGAATACGCGGGCCTTTCGAGAATATGATCAAAGTTTCCGCGTTTAGTGGGGCCGAAGCGCTTAAGCGAGAACGACGGAGTGATGGTGGTTGGAAGAGCGAAAAATCGTTGGGCTTGAATGATTACACGGCGTGAAGAGAGCGATGGCGAGCAAAAGGTACCGCTCAAAGAACTAAGTCACGACGCTCCACTCTCGCGGCTCTCTGATGAGTCTCGAAAGCGTTTTGGAGAGGTTCAAGGATCTAGGCCTAAAGTTCACCACTCCACTCGAGTGGAAAAAGCCTTTGTATAGGGATCTAGAAAGTGGACACGCCATCCTTGCACCGAAAGCTACTATTCTTGGAGAGCTTTCGGAAACAGCGCTGACTAGCAGCCTCTCAAGAAGGTGGTTTCACGTGATCAGAATCTCCGCGATAAACCCGAGCAACGCTAGATTGTGCCATGATGTCCTCCGCACCTGCTTCCACGAAAACTGATTTTTTCGCGAGTTTTGCGAGTCGCATGATCCGGCTTACCATCCTACATTGAACGTTCACGAACTACGGGCTGTCGAAACTAGTTATCTATGGGAGCATCACCACCTGACGTCATACCTTGTAAATTATCTCATGAATTATCTTGAAACGGGAGCGTGATACTGGGGTTGAAGTCAGCAGCTTGCAACCGAAATTGAGGGACGCTCCGCGATCGATGTCCCATCTTGACGAGCTTCTCCAAACATTCGGACGGTAACTGAACGTCACCACTTCTTCGATTCGGGAATCCCGGAGCTAGCTTCGTGTTGTGGTAGATGCTGTGACTCATTCAGCATAGAGTTAACTTGGGCGGGAGCCGCTCGAGCGAGGTGTACTACAGATGCGCGCTGCCTGAACTTGTTCTCATACCGACTACACGGACTCCTACCACTGAGTCTGCTCGCTCGTGTCTTTCCTCGAGCCGTTCTGAGGACAGACTTCGTGCTATCATTAACGGGCGATGAGTTCAGGAAACCCCGAACGACGAACATGTCATTCCCGACGCGTCTGTTAGCGGAGATATGTAACAATAAGAAGGGCTCCGAGCGTCACGGCATATTCCAGTCCCAACTGCCCGAAAGGCTCTGCCTGGAATCTGCCTTCCAACACGGACTGCGTCGTGGAGCCACGTTTTGAAGCACTTGAATTAGAAGGGTCAGATTTCCACCACGGATGTTACAAACCAAGCTGATAAGAACAGGACTTGCTGAGCGGAACATGACGTGGTCAATATCGGCCGACGAGCTGGCTCGTGGCGAGTCTCACGGGTCGCGTTTCATGTCACGCTGTTTCCAGCGACAAAATTTCTCTTTCCTCCATCGGAGAACGAGTTTTGGGCGAGATAACGTTTGGGCTAGAGTGTTACGAGCGTGCTGGAACTCGATACTTCCATGCGCTAGAATGCCTGCGGCTCGAAGTTGCCAGTCTAGATATTCCAAGTTCTCATCATACAATCCACATAATTTCACACAATCGCGAACGGCCGCGAATCTCCTCCTCCTTCAAGGAGCTGCAGTCCGGGCGTTGATACCCTTGGCCGAGATTTCATGATTCAAGGAGCGACAACTTGCGCAGAACCACAGCATGTACTTTCCTCAGTGAGTTGCGCCACGAAGCGAAGTTATTCTCCGCTCCAGTACAGCGACGCATTGTTTTCCCATATCTTCGACTCTCACGAGGAATAGTGACGATAGCTGTCCAATGACCAAAAGAATTCGGACAGTCTGCGCACAGCCAGTGAAGCAGTCGCATCCACTCGGTAGACTCGTGCTTGCGCTGTTAGAAGAGTCGGAGCTCATGTGGGAGAGTTCGTTTTTCGCGGGACCGCGACTCATATTCCGTCGCCTCGAGACGGCTGAACGACGCAGGTTCCAGAAAGCACTTCGTGTTGCTGCGGCATGCGATTTCCCCGCGAAGAACATTTTCGTCGCAGACCACCTAAGCCCAAAGCTGCGACATGCGTGGGTCTCAGACTCTGAATCGTCGGACTGGCGCCAAGACTCTCAACTCTGCTCTAATTTTGGAAACGGGCGGGGAGACCGTCTCCGGTCGCCGCGCGCGAGCAGTATGGTCATCCGTCGGAGTCAGTCGAATATCATCCGAGAACTTCAGATGCGGAACCAGCATGATGAAAGGTCCAGCGGTTGAGGTCTTCCCTGGGGGGACTCGGGCGAGGCTGGACTCCATTACAGGCTCAGTTGGAAACGATATTTGATACTGAGTACTCATACATCAACGTATCCGGGTGCCGGAGCGCCATCCATGTTGCTTCCCATTCAACTACGCGTTTCTACTAAGCTTGGTAGCGCGAAAGCCTCGACGACTCGCGTCTTCATGAGCCCTTTCTGGATCTTTCCAGCCTGCGAAAATGTCAACGATGGGTCATAACCACTCAGCGAGCTATCATTGCTGCGTTTTAACTCGACTGCACTCGACGCGCTGTTGAGGCAAGATTCCACGAGACTCATTGACCAAAGTCGAATCGCTTGCTCTCTCAGAAGACCGGAACGAACCGGTTGCTGAACAACATAACTACTTTCTCCGAAGCATGCACTTTCTTGGAAGGCAGGGAGACAGGAACAGGATTTGTCTAAAGCCCACGATCGACTTTGAGGTCGTTCAATCTGAAACGTTGAAGATGTGCATTTGCATGGAATGGGACTCGAACCCATGACCTTCCTCGAAAGGACGCTCTGCCGCTGAGCTACCCAAACTATTTGCCATCTCCACACATCTCAGACCTCCAGACCGAAATTCAGAAATGGGGGAGAGAAACGGGTAACGAGTTCAAGAACGGGGGATTCAGAAATCATAACAACTCACATTGAATTCCCGATTTGTGGGAACCCTGTTGACCCACTCGAGGGACCAGCCAATGAAGGTCATAAGGAAGTCGATCTGAACAGCTGAGAGCTCCAACTGACCTTAAGAAACTTCACGAGCCGTGGATGCCAAGACGAACTGAAACTAGGCCCTCTGAGAACACTGTAGAATCACGCAGTTCACTCGAAATGTTTGAAAAACAATTTGGCATGGTGACCGCGTACCACCGGCTCTCACACCGCCAAACCAGGAACCGCCGTGGAAGAACCCCTTATATACTGTCGCTCTTGTAGCTCTGCAAAGAGAGCGCATCTCTGGCAACTAGAAGCGCATGCGCTCAGCGACAAAGAAGGCCGCCAGTCTCTGCAGGGGACATCGCGACATAGATCGGCGCAGAGACATAAGACGCTCATTGCATGGGCATTGCTCATCAAAAGCAAAGAACGTGGTCCACAGCTAGAGTTCACTGTCGTCATAGACAAGTAGAAACAACGCCGTTCTGCGGCCAGAATGAACTCACGCTCAAGTTCATGCTGGAAGACACGATAAAAATGTCATAATCCGCAGGCTCCCGAGCAGGAAGGTTATCACTTCCGGCTGGAATTGTTGAGCCGTCGCTCTCGAGCATTGCGATCCGTCGGTAGCCTCGTCGAGTCATCTAATGTTCAGGGTGTTTCACGGCCGCTCTTCACGGAAAGTCTCTTCGAGATCCCGGAACTGGTATCGATGATGCCATAGCTCGCCAGTCCACAGTTCGTTTCAGACACGGTATGACAAAAGGATACTTTGCCGTAACGAGCCTTGCAATGCGCCATTGAGGAACCAAGCTGCGGTCGCAATATTCGGTTGGAAAACGCGAGAATTCCCATCCTGTAACTTTGATCGACTGGGTTCGGTCATGATGAGCCAATGCCGTCGTTTGGGAGAGGTTGATCTTTAGAAAGCTCTTGTGGTCGTAATCGTTTGGTTATCTGTCGTAACAGTGGTCTCTCCACATATGCTGTACTTATATAGCAGAACTCCCATAGGGAAATCTCGAGTTGAGAGACGCACGGTCGTTATGAAGTGTTACATCGGGAGAGAACTTTCGCATAACTTTTCCAATCCTGTTTACTTCTTGTCTGAAAGAAGAGCTCCCTGACCCGAATCAGGTTTGAACGACACCCGACTCGTTCGACCCGCGAACCTCGACCCACGATGGGTGGACTTACAGGTCAGGAAATTCGTCTCTTCTCTGAACCCGAGTGTTCTTTTTAATCATCTCCAGTCGCTTTCTCGGTCAGTGTTGAATGTATGGCTATTTAGTCAAGGCGGAACGGCTCCGGACGCAGCTGAGTAAATATAGTCTCTACAGCGATGAACTCGCCAAGCTAGCGCTCACAAGCTGTGCTGTAGCCGGAAATAGACTTCGTGGTTTGACCCACTAGCTGGGTCACGAAACTCCTCTCCGGGCCCAGTTTTCTTTCCGGCGGAGACTTTGGAGGGGCTCTATCCCAAACCTCGATTCCGGTTGGAGAGCTCGGTCAGGGGAATCGTCCTCGGCAGCAATTCCATGAATTGAATTAGAGGCTTGTTGCAGAAGCGCTCTTCGGTTGGCTAGTATCAATGAGGGGATCTTCCCGGTCGGGATCCTTTCCCAGTCAGATGATTGAGTCGTCGGGGCTATGTATAAACGCAGCAGCGACGTTTCCCTAGTTCCCATCACTCGCGAATTTGCTCCTATTATATCGAGAGAGGTGTTCTTCGGTCCGGAAAACCTCTGGAGCGTGAAACCCGAAACAAGTAACTCGACGTTCTTCGACGAAAGACGTCGGAGGTGTGAAAGAATCGTCAGAGCAAAACAATCAGAATCGGGATGATGGAGGTTTCTCTCACCCCGCATCTCGATCCAGAGCTGTTCCGTCACAATGAAAGTGAGACTCGAGTGGTTGGAGCATCCGTGTCAAAAACTTCCATTGTACCGGAGAGCTTCTGGAGAAATAACAAAAGGTCAATCCGAGGGAACGCGCAGCTCGGTTAGACACATGAACCCGAACTCACTCGAGTCAAGGATATTCCACGGGAAGGTTTCGGGTGTTGTGCCAAATACGAGAGCGATACGTTGGTGGCACTGTGGAAGAGGCAACCCCAGGGTCAGAGGGCAGAATCGTCGCAGATCTAGAGGAAGCAACACCTGATGGGCTCGTTCTTCCCCTCCTCGTTCAGCTGCAGACAAGCGAGATTTGCAGTTCCTTATATTCCAAATGAATGACGCGGACACGTTAAGTGATTGGAGAGAATCGAAGTTCAACCCTGGACGGACGCCATGTCTCGCCTTGGACTTTAACCACAGACCGTTGCAGCTCTGAAACTGCGTAGTTCGAAGGATAAGAAACTCTTGCTGCAATGATTGTCCCCGAGAAACGAAGGTCTGAGGAGGATTCCATTTGTGAAGAACAAAATCATCAGCAGCCTCTACTGACCGAATGGGAATTCAGGGCGTAGACCCATTCGTTGGATCCCAAGGCCTTTTTGACTTCCGGTTGGTGACATTGAACTGCCTATCTAGCGGATAGTGCTGAGAAGACTGACTGGCGCGAGGGGGAATCGGGATAAATCAACACTGAGAGAGGAGGGGGGGGGGGGGGGTGTCCCGAAGGAGGACTCATGAGAGACCCGAGGGAGCCGAAGGGAGGTCAGCCTGGAGTTCTAGGGCAAGCCGACTCTTTTCTTGCTTCTATCTCCCATTGCGAAATGCGCGGAGGGTGATCGCTTGCCTGAAGGCTGACACGACACGAATCACTCGTTGTGAATCTTGTTTTGAGCCGGGCTGAGAGCGAAGCAAGTATCCAATTCATCTCCGTTCGTCGCAACCCATATGGCTGCAAATGCGTCGGTCTCTCAGACCATATGGTCAAGAGCAATGTTTGTCGCGGCTTGCTCCGAAGGTCAGTCTGGTGCCAATCACCAAGACGTTGTTCGTTCCAGGAGCGGATATCGCGGTTGCGACATATTGTGCTTGTTTAGTCGACTCGAGGCTGCCCGCGCTGCTAGCAGAAAATGACGTCATTGCACACGGCAAAAGGAAGCAGCAGATGGGAGAAATCCCAACGTAATTCCCATCGATCAAGAAGTAGCATGTGGCTCACGTATGCGCAACGAAGTATAGCCGAACTTTTCCGCGATCCGATGAGGTCTAGTCCTCGAAGCATTGGAACCTGAGTGACGATCAGGGCGCCTCGGCTGCTTTTTTCGAGTTATGGCGAATTTACCGGTCGCAGGTTCGGCAGCCATTCTGAATAAAGCCGCGCTGCCAGGTCGCTCGTCTTCGCTGTGTTCCACAATATCCGACGACGGCGTCGACGACGACGACGACCACGTGGTGGTCAAGAAAGGGAAGCCAAGCTCTCGTCTAGAAGCAGCGATGTTCATTCGTCGTCCGCAGCATTTCAGTCGGTCTGTCGAGTCTTGCGGGAAGACGCTAGTCAGGAGCCCGTTCGCTTTCGAGCTAACTGGCTCCATTGATCAGCAATTCGCTTGACGACTCGTTTGATTCTTCCGAAGAATTTTCGGCCCTTCTCATCTTGATCGGCAACATGCGGATCATAGATGGTGAGTTCAGTCTGCCTCTATCTATCTGAGCTCGCTTTGCTGGTTCGTCACCGTATGGTGTGCCGTGCCTAACTTTGAGACGTGGTCATGGCTGCCGTGACCAATGGGGAACTTTCGCGTCCACCAGGCATTTCTGAGACCCAAGAAACGTGTGTCGAGCAGAAATTACTTGAAGAGCGGTGTGGCGCACAAGGAGCGTCCGGCCGCAAAGCTGTTTGGAATATCAGCGATGGAGAATTCGGACGAGCTCCATCGATCTCGAAACAGATCTCTCCACGGATCTCGTCCGAACCACTCCAAGCAAGGTTTCCGAGAAGTCTTGGCATTCGCCGCGAAAATAACGAATTTCAAAGAGCTGGATGGGGCCACGATTCATATTTCGAGATATTCGATTGCGTTCACGACCGTGAGCGGTGGCACCTCTTTGTAGGAACGGGAATACATGATGTAAACCTGGTGCGATTGTTCGATCCCTTGTTCTTCCGGAGCCAGGCCGCTGCCTCCACTATTTGCAAGTTTCAAGCGGCTTCTGCCCCCAACCTCTTCGAGATCTATCTATGCCCGCATTACATGAGATTGGAAGCGGGTTGATGGGATATTTTCTCGAAGTTTACGAGGCTCCACACGAAGGCCTCCTACTCAACTCAAACTCCAACGTCGAATGTAGTACACAGCGCGATAGGATGCCTTTGCCCGCACGTTACGCACCCTTGACTCTTATGAAAAGTTCGCGCCAACATTGTAGCGCCCCCTAGTTTTGGTCGGTTGAAACCTCGGCTCGCATCCTGGCAGCCTCTCTTGTATTCACCCATCACAACACCCACTCTCTCAGACCTCCACACACCTCACACTCTCTCACGGGGGGCCACTGAGACTCCGAAGCCCAACTTCAGGAGCTCCAGCGTTCGATGTTTTGAGGTTTTTGTCACCGGATTACATTCCGCCTTGGTACAGCATATAAACTTGGTGAGAACCCGATGTCGCAGAGTGCATCAACGCTCGGCTGGACGAAGTTGCGGAAATGACGTTGAGGGTAGAACGAGTTCGGGACTCGAACGAGGTTCTCTGATACTTGAGTACAGCGTTCATTGTGAACTCCGTGATCACGACGATGCTGCTTGCCGCAATCCGTAGCAGACGCGAGCCGGCCGCTGCGACGTCTGACAGCTAGCAGTCAGTCAGTCGGAATCGAGCAAGGCATTTGAGGATGCTGCGTAAACTCTCCCTCGATTTGTTTGTTTTGTTTGGGAAGATCAGTCCCTGCTCGGCTCTGTCTCTGGAGTGCCGGATGGAAGTGCTTCATTTTGATTTTGTCGCCAGGTGCAGCAATGCTGTCCTGCTTGACCAGAGTTTCAAGCATTGGTCGCCGAAAAATGCTGTTCGAAGTTTCGAAACGGACAGGTTGGTCCATGGCGCACCGATGCGCGGAACGACACGATTCGCGGATTTCCACCCGAAACCTTGTGGCGATCCGCACCGAGTTTGATTTTGTTTTTCTCTCAATTCAGGATACCTCTCGGTAGGACAGCGTCCCATGTCTTCGCTGCGTCCACTCGTGATATGTGGCCCGTCCGGAAGCGGGAAGTCAACGTTGCTCAAACGACTTCTAACAGAGCACGGCGACTTGTTCTCGCTCAGCGTTTCCCGTAAGTTGTTGGTGTAGCGAAGATTCGAATCTGCCATGAGTGCAGAACTGCATAAACAAAACAATTTACCATCCGAAATGCTCGATAGCCGAGTTGTCACAATAGTCACCGTAGCCGGACAGGGATAACTTTTCAGCCATTCGTTCAATCATGATAGCCCGAGGTCCTACCCGGAAATCGCTTAGCATTCTCTGCCGTTCTCATTCCAGATACGACGCGTAAACCACGACCCGGTGAATCGAATGGCAAAGATTATCACTTTGTCAGCCGTGAAGATATGGAAAGAGCAATTGAGGAGGGAGAATTCATCGAACATACACAATTTTCCGGGAATATGTACGGCACGAGTAAACGTGCAGTACGCGACGTGATGGACACAGGGAGGATCTGTATTCTTGATATTGAGATTGAAGGCGTCAAAAATATCAAGAACACCGATCTGAACCCTCACTATGTGTTCGTCAAGCCACCCTCGCTGCAGATCCTCGAGGAACGTCTCAGGTGTCGAGGCACTGAAACCGAGGACTCGCTCAGCTTACGTCTCAAGCGAGCCGTCGATGAGATCGCTTACGGCGAAGAGGAGGGGAACTTCGATCTCGTAGTCGTGAACGACAACCTCAAAGCCGCTTACAGTTCGCTAGAAGGCTTCCTCAAAAAGGTAGAGCCTCATGCATCTTATGTAGGTCTGGATGAGAGAAAGTTGCCAGTGCGGTGATGGTTGCCTGAAAATATTGATGGAAAATTCGTTCGATAATGATTTGGACTATGGATTGAATGGGGCGCGTGCATGATTTTCATGAGGGTGAATCGAAACGACGATTGAACATTCGTCCACAGTTGCACTAACATGAGCCTGCTCTCTTTTCTCTCCTTAACCTCTGCGTGCCATTGCGTGCTGCTTGGACCTACATCAGGAATATCATGTACTTGCTTCGCAGGAGATCGATGACCTCTCCGGGAAAACAGCTGAGTTCTAGATCAACGGCACACTCAAAAGAAGAATCCACATTGAGTATTTGTGCTTTGTTCCTAGCGCAGCACGAACTGTACATACACTGGGAATAGTTACTAGGCGTTGTAAGCGATTATTTATTTGATGATCTTTCTGCTCTGTCGGAAATTTAGATTTTCCTCTCCCGCGAACCCCGATTCTCATCAACGAGCGGCACTCAACTGGCTGGATCGAATATGTCCTCCAGCCTCTTGCTTGATGAGTCCTTACGCTCCAAGTCGCCACTCTGGTGAACTTTATCCTACTCGGGACCGAACCGGCTGACTGATCTCTTCCTTGATTCGAAAAAGCAAAAAATACATTTGATGTGAGGCTTCGGTCCAGTTCGTCTTTCACCGTTTTGGAGGAGTTTTTCTAGGAAAGTATCTGTGTTAGGCAGATCAAAGTTGAAACTCTTCGAGGCGCATGACCTATGAAGGGAGTTTCGATTATGGACTCCATCCGCAATCGAGGTGCGAGGTACTACAGAGGAACTCGCGCTCACCAAGCGCTGCAGTTTCCTTGCTGCGCAACTGATACACAATGGTTATCCACAATGAATCTGTCACTGTTGATTAAAAGTGAGCTGTAAAGAAACCTCAGGATTAGTGTTCAGGAAACGAATGATTCCAATCGGCAATAGACGACAATTAGACAATTCCAGTTGAAAGTCGAACTATCCCAGGAAAAAAAATGAACATTCAAAACCAACCCACCGTCATGGGAAACTCGACCGTCGTCGTTTAAAATAAACTGAACTGCAGAACCTCTATGTTTGTGTTCTTTCTCGTCGAATCATATTCGACTGCTGCATGAATGAGCAGCGAATGACGTTTGGGAGGGAGTGCCTGAGGCTTACGGTGCCTGGAATCACAACCGTGTTCGGAAAGTTGTTCGAGTCCATGATTCGGTGAGTAAAGACGCGGTTTCAGGATTCTGAGCGGAGATACGAAGTTATGGAAAGCGTATCTGGTGGACAGAGCTCGGAGTTAGGGGAAAAACCAGCCATTCTCGTCCCTTTATCATCTCTACGCGCCGAGCGCGCGATAACCTCGGGACACGGTATCTGACAATCCAATCAAATCCCGTCGTAAATCGTTGAGTGGAGGAACTGGCTCCCTCGCCGGCGGGCGGCTCAGCTGAGTGCACTCACTCCCCGCTGGCTTGTCTAAGCGAGAGTTTAGGAGGAAAACGAGCGCATATCTCTCCGCCGGCTGGCGTTTCCCGTTCAACGTGACGAATCATTGAAACTCCATCGCTGATATTTCTCCACTGAAAGTGAGTTAGGATCGAAGGCGCTGCGTAGCCTCGTGCATACGAGGACCCTCGACGATACAGTCGGAATCGTTCGTTCCCTGGAGTGTTTTCTCGAACGAACTTCTCTCTCTTAGTTACGTGGTGTCACATGTTTTTGTTTGTTTTCGATACTGACCGCGTCGCTCAGATACCCGCTCGACGTTTCTACGAGGTTCTGTGCGCGAATATTCATCGGTGAGGAAGATTGTGGGGCGAGTCGCGCTTTGCGGAGTTCGCTAGCAAAACATGAATTTTCGAGCGGCAGCAGTTTGAAATCCTGAAGCAGGCTGTGTCCCTTGAATGACCGTTCGAGGTGCTCCAGCTGACTGAGGAACTGAGGATGGACCGAGCTCAACGGAGTCACTCACAGCATCTCGGTATCTGAAGCAAACACAGCGGGTAAAACCTCAGAACTGTGACGATAAACATCGGAGCTTCGACGCTTCATCGGAAGCGAAGATATTTCGTTGAGAAACGAATTGATTACATTCGACGTAATTGTTACGAAGCGCTCTCATTTTATCGGACTCCCGCGGAGACTTGTCGGATTGGCGATAGTTCGGCTGGTTCTCATATTCCAACAGCTAAGAGTTTCTCCAGAACGGAAGAGGATGAGAATATCTGAGGTTGCTCCTCTCGCTTCACTCAGACAGCACTATCACCAGGGCATTGGAATATGATTGAGATTTACGATAGGACGAGAGCTGTCGAGCTTGGTGCTCTGGGTTGAGTTTTGGACAGGCCAATGCGACAGCGATCTACTTGGGTCTTGATCGAGACACGGCTTTTGAACTCTCCATCGACATGGGCTACTTGCGCTCATCCACATTCCCCGTTTATTAATTCGTAGATCGAGCGCTGGTCGAATTTCAACCAAAATCTGCCTGTTCAACAGGAGTTCTAAATGGATTACAAATCGATCGACGAAACATTCTCATCATCGAAAGCAGTTTTTCGATCCGTTTCTTCATATATTCACGCAAACCCTGAGTTGGCGTTTGAGGAACACAAAAGCCATGACTTCTTGGTGAAGGAATTGGAGAGAGAAGGATTCGATGTCACGGGGAATTATCTCAGCTGCGACACTGCTTTCAGAGCAACATACGGCAAGAGCAAAGGTGATATTTTCCCGTCAGTTGTCAGAATGTCTAGTTTTTGAAGCGAGAGAACCTCAATAACTGTGTGAGCGTTCTCAACTGTCACCTTGACCTTATCGAGAGCCGCACTCCCATCCGAAGTCTTCTGCTTTTCTTCAAGATGGCCCAACTCTGTGCGTGATCTGCGAGTATGACGCTTTGCCCGGGGTCGGTCACGCCTGCGGCCACAATCTCATTGCTGAGGCAGGCTTCGCAGCCGGTGTCGCAGTCAAACGGTTCCTGGTTGACAACCCCACCGTCAAGGGAAACGTAAGAAATACTTTTTGCCTGCGCTGCGTGCTGAAAACCTGAAGGTCGAGCCTCGATTTTCGAGCGCAAGCTTTCCAGGTTGTGGTGATGGGAACGCCCGCGGAAGAAAGAGGAGCGGGGAAACAAGTCCTCATCGAACGTGGAGCCTTCAAAGACATCGATGTCGCGTTGATGGTACATCCGGCGAACTCGGCTAACGGTGAGACAGTCCCAGCCGTGGTTGGCGTTCACCACACGAGCGATCTTGGAAGGCGACTTGATCCATCCTCGACGGCAGCCAACGAGATTTTCGTTTCGCAGAGCTCGCGCCGTTGTTCATCGGATGCGTCGAATTAGTGGTTGAGTACCACGGGAAAGCTGCGCATGCTGCAGGCTATCCCTGGGAGGGGAAGAACGCCCTCGATGCTGCCGTGACTTGCTACAACGGTCTAGCTATGCTAAGGCAGCACATCCGACCAGCCTGCAAAGTGCACGGTGAGAATTGAAATCTTGAGTTGATGCTCAAATACAAAGTAAAAACTCAATCGAGACGGAGCCATGCCAACAGTCGAATTCCAACAGCCGTCATCAAGAATGGAGGTGCTGCTGCTAACGTAGTGCCTGAATATGCGTCGCTTTCGATCTACTACCGAGCGCCGACTATCCCGGAGCTCGAGGAACTGGGTAAAAGAGTTGAAGACTGCGCCCGAGCTGGAGCCCTGCTCAGCAACACGGAAGTCAAGCTCTCGACGCCCAATCCGAGATATCTGCCACTGAGAACCAACGCGACTCTTGCCGATTATTATCGCAAACACTGCGAGGCAGAAGGTCGGTCACTGAGACAGATGATTCCAACACGATATCGGTCTGCGGATTAACGTAGGCTTAGCGACCCAATGACAACATGCTGACTAACGATATTGCTACAGGCATGAAGTTCGACGAGGATGAGAAGTTGGGAAAGTTCCTGGCGACATCAGATATCGGGAACGTTTCATGGGAGGTCCCAGCCATACAGCCTATCTTCCACATCGATGCCAAGGGTCCAAACCACTCGATCGTAAGGAATTCGTTTTGTTTTGGAAAGGTTTCGTGGACGAGTCATTCAAGAAGTCATGGGGGGAATGAAAGTTACGGTTTGTTTCCCAGGATTTCACAAATGCCGCTGGAAATGACTCCGCTCAGGCGAACACCTTGATCGCCGCGAAAGCCATGGCAAAAACGTGTGTGGATCTTCTTCTGGATCCGAAGGCGCTCCAGGAGGCCAAGGAGAGCTTCAAGAGTTTTCAATAGACTCACGGATCGCTCTTGTTCCCAATCTATGCGGAAATAAACGATTTTACGTTCAAAACCCTCACGAAGTTATACGACGGTCGTGAATGATCTTGAATGAGTTGGTACATCAGACTCAGCGCTTCATGATAACTTAGTTTGTTTATTGAGTAACGCGAGCATTCCCGACATGTTCTAGAGGTTGTTTGTCATTTCTCTCCGTATCTTACATGCTTACGCTCCTGAACGGAATTCTATCGAGTAGTCCAAACTGAATCTCTGACTGGCACAAAACCAATAAAATACTCGTCGAAGTTCCCATATCGCCGGGAAAGGTCGACACCGACACAGATATGCATGTTTTCGACTGCCTGATGCTTTAGCTGTTGTCATGAATATCGATGACCGCAGCGAGCAGAAGCGCATGCAAAGATTACGTAGCGGTTATCGATTATTTCCACCTGCGACCATCAATTCCAAGGATCAAGGCGCTTCCAGGCGCTTCAAAAATAGAACAGTCCACCTTCGTCATCCATTGAGACTCACGTTGACGATTCGATCCAAAATCTCTGTTCTTGGACGCGCCTTCTGAACACATGTACAAATCTTGGGTGGGTTTCCTGTTCGTTTCTAACAGTGAGATTCGGCTCGCTGTCAGCGCGGTCTCTCCATCGTGACAGCACCGAGCCGTCGGGCGCAATTTTTCGCTCGACCAAATTGTATGAAATCGCCGCCAAGCTCGATTATGCCGCCCCAGTCGTGATGGTCCTCGTGGCTCATTCTGATTCCCATCTTCAAATGATTCGCGAGTGACTCGATTGCTGTTTTGCGAAACTATCAGTGGGTCCGTCAGCGGCAAGTTCGTTTTTAGTCTCGTATCTATCCCTCTAAATAATGTTACATTCATCCCCAGACTCAATTCTCAACTCGATATTCCTCCTCTGGAATTCCAGTTGAACACGAAACTATACATCTGAGTTGTCCAAGTGATGAAAACGGAAACTTGTGATTTCGAGTTCATTGTTTGATCGAGTTCGGGATGATGAAATCCCAGTCTTTCAGAAAGTCAGCGATGTTCTCGCATTCCAACTCTCTGCGACTTCGGTTGGTGACCTTCGACTCCCTATGAAGACATTTCAACCTCATTCCATGTATTGCTATTTGTGAGCTAATTTGTTGTCTCCTCCTGCTGGCATTGACTAGACGACACAGAGGTGCAGCGAGTACTTCAGCCTCTTCTGGTGGCTCCCTTATGTTGAACAACGGCCTTGGCGAGGTCCGGCAAGAACCCCAAGCAGATGGTGAGGTTTTTCCCGACGATGGCTGATTCGACTGGATCGCTTCAAAACGTCCAATGAGGATTTGTCCAATCGTTTCCGCTACAGCTTGAGGAGTCTTCTGCTTCTTCGTGGTGGTGAATTGTCCTTCGTGAACTTGCGCAGGTTCTTGACGGGACACGCTCTTGGCTGTTAGTCCGTTGTCAGACGATATCATGGAGACAAACATCGGCAGGCGGCGGCGTCCGGGACTCACCGTCGGACCGCGTCTCGGTTTCCGGGTGCGTGTCCGTCGTCGAGATTAGATCCCAGACTCCGCTATCCCCTCGTCATCTGAAATTTGCAGATCTTAACAAACGTTAAAGGAACGCTATTATTTGGTGCCGACGCGATGGAATCAAGCTATCGGGAACGCGAAGCCATGATGGAAATGTGCATGTTCAGTCAATTTAGCGGAAACCGCGATTCCAAGACGATATGAAAAATATTTGCGGGGTTTGCGGGAACCTGGATATCTGAGGTTCGGTATGCGGTTTAGATCTGCCGAAGGCATAACCGCCGTGATTATGGTAATGATGCGCGTCTCTTGTGGAAACATGCTTTCTGTGCTGGGGTCGTTCGAGCTTTTCGGGCCAGATCTATTCGGGGACTCGCGGCAAGCAAGAACAGAAACGTTCTCCCCGAGAATGCATCTGGATCTCCCTGTCAGGCGGGCATTCCAAAATGTCGGTGAGAACAATTGAAGCAGCGAGCGAAGGAATGAAACTCAAAATGAAGACATGTTCAGGGTGAGGAGAAAGGTCGTTCGAGGGACTCGGGGTAAGGATATGACCTGGATGACAGCCAACATCCATTCCACCCACCCTGGATCCACGATTAACACCGTTGACTTGGTTTCGTCCGAATCAGAATCGTCCTTCAGCTTTGCGACTGATCGCCACAAAATGGGTCGTGTTAGTGCCAATCTGTATTTGTCGGGAATTCGCAACCCCGCGACATATGAGCACATCACAGTCGGTTCGATCAATAGATGTTAGGTATCCTAGGGAAGCCAGTTCATTGATCGGAATGAAAGTATGGATATGAATTTTTCAGTTACCTTCGAAAGCGCTATTGTCGTGAATTGTCAGGCGCACGTCTTCTGTGCCCTCGAGCACACACATCAGGCACTGATATATGCAAATGTATTGCTGTTCGTTCTGAACCATCCAGACGCGATCTTTGCGCATTTCGTAAACAATGCCAAAAATGTCGACGAAGTCCAGTTTCCGCGTCGACTGCAGAATTCGGTCCAACGCGATGAAGGTACCCGAGCGTCCAACGCCGGCTGAACAGTGGACTACAATGGGTTTGTTGTCCGGGATTACCTGTGAATACGTTGGCGACTTTGAGATCAACTATTCCGCTCCGATTTACAGAGCTATTTCCACGATGAGTCATATTTGGCATCTGAGGAGTCGATTCTCCGATCTCACCCTTTCTCGGAACGTCTTGACAAATCTCACGAGTGTCTGCGGAGGATCAGGGACACCGAAGTCAGGCCATGTTGTGAAGTGGAAGTGCCGTACGATTCGGGACTGATCTCCTCGTGAAACTTTGAACTCGGAGATGGTCCAATCGGAATACGGCAGCTCCGTCAGGATTGTCACCTGAATGTCTCCATAGTACACCTGCGATGTGGTATTTTCGTGAGCTCTCGGATTCGCCCTAAACGGAAGACTCGGGACCGGGTTGATGATTATCGAAAATTTTCTCACAGGTCAACTCACAGGCTGCATGTCGAAAGGCCAGTAATGATCGCACTTCTCTCTTCCTTTCTCCACACATCGCGTCAACATGACGATCGCACGGCAGTTTTGCTCCCAGACCATTCTCCAGAAGTCGTCTCGAGTGGAATGAAGCGGACCCTGGGTCACAATGAACTCTCGCGGCGAGTTGTAGCCCGGGATGTAGTTTGCGTTGATGTAATCCGATCCTTCCTCGTCATCGGTCGGCAGCAGCTTCACTCGGGAGTGGTCATACGGTAGGATGTTTGTGAAACGATTCTTGGGTCTGTTCACGGGCAGGTCGGCAGCCGAGCAAGGCCTGTCGCGGCCGACATGTTTCAGCATTTCGAATTCCTCGGAGAATCTGAAGTCTGAATCGGCACTCAACAGTCTGTAGTGCTCGGCGAACAGAGACAGCTTGACCGGTCGTGTGATCTCGACTGGATTCTCAGGAAGGCTCATGCCGTGGTCGTGTCTGTAAAAGACGCTGTTAGACGCGAAAGTTAGTCTCGAGGTTGCGCAAAGCGGGTGTCACATGGATCTGGGAACTGTTCGGAACCAAATAGATGAGAATCAGGACCGAGCTCGCGACACGGAGCGAAAACAAGGCCGGGAGGGGTGCACTGCACGAGAGAACTCTCACCTATGAGTGGCGGGATCGTCTTTCAGTGGAGGCTTCGGGTTGAAAGGGCCCATTCTCCTTTTTCTCAGAACGAGAAGAATCAGCGCGATGCAAACGAGTATCGTCAGCGGTATGAAGATTCCCGCGATTAGGGACGAGTTGTCCGGATCGGTCTGTATGGCATAGGACCACGTGGTGTCGGTGTACTTGTCAGGCCCTGTGAAAGCGCGCAGTTTGATCCGATACTGGCTGCCGGGCTTGAGAGGGCCGTTGCAGTAAACGCTGGTGCGTTGTCTAGTCTTGTCAGTGCAGTCCTCGGTGCCGATGATGAAGTCTTCGGTGGTTATGGTTCCGTTGAACGGATAGTACGGCTCCATGACCTGGTAGGGCGGCCAGTAGGTGAAGCCCTGCACGTCGTTCCACGACGGCATCGGGTTCTGTGAGGGCGTCAGGCTGTCGTCTTCGGCCACGATCAGTGTATAAGTCAGGATGGGGCCGTTCGTGTTTTGGAAGTAGTTCTTCCTGAACAACACTCTGATGGAGGTGGATGTGTGGGAAACAAGTGTGGGGTAAACACTATCCGACGGTTTCGGAGGCGCCCAGATCGGCATGATCTCCTCGGAGTGAGCTTTCCCGCCGGGCCCGATTTTCGTATGGGCTTGGATCTCGAACACGTAGGTTTTACCGGGAACCAGATTGCCAATCGTGCCGTTGGTAATGTTCGGTGCGAATATATTGTACTTGTGCTCGCTGTTGGCACTCCCTTTGAGGTAATAGGAAATCTTGTATCCCGTCAGAACACCGTTCTGCTCCGACGAGGGGAGCGACCATTCCAGCGTGATCTGGGACGGCCGCAAATCGATCGGGCGGAAGTAGTGAACCTTTCCGGGGACGCTTTCCAGGGTCTGGAATGTCTGCGACATGGGCAAACTCCTCCTCACCGTCGACGTCTCGTATCCGGAGACGACGACTACGACGAAGGTGTAGTTATGGTGGGGCTTGAGGTTGACGTACGTCATGGATTCGATCAGCGTGAAGTTGTGCACCAGATATCCCTGATGGTCGAGGTACTGGACCTCGTAACCGTCACGGTCTCCCGAGCCGGGTATGGCGTCGCCAGAATGTTCCCAGGTCAGCGAAATTTCCGTGTCGGTAACCGTCAGAGCTCGGATCGACTTCACGGGATCAGGATCTGGAATCGAGAGGAACGAATGAGCGAATCATCAGAATCAAATCCCGATTCGTGATCGACAGTTGCCATTCCTAGAATGGGGGAGGACTTACACAAACGAGTGTGTCTGTAGATAGGAACGCTGGAAACTCCTCCGGACACTGTCCAGATCGATATGTTGTAGAGATGACCTGGTATGAGGTTGTCGAAAACCACGAGACGATTCGTGTCGTTTGAGAGTTTCTCTTGTGCGGGGGGAACGGGGAAGTCGCCCGTCGAACTCAGAAGCTGGAACCGGTAACGGTCAAACACAACGCTCCGAATCGGAGTGGGGGTATATTTGATGCCTAGCGTTTTAGTCGCGTGCTCATCGATGACGATGTTTATCACGGAATCGATCACAGGCATCGTCCGAGTCTCGACGCCTACGCCCTCGCTCCGCAGCGAGTGGCTCACGGAGTACAGGCGGAAGCTGTAGAGCTCGCCGGGCTTAAGGTTCTCGATGGTCACTGACACCGGTTCTCCTGCCAGCGTCTGGTTGGCAGGAAACTGGTGAGAGTTGTGCGCGAGAGGGTCTCTCACTGGATTGAACACAACAATGTAGTAATCAATGCGTCCCGACGGCCTCTGCCAACTGAACGTGACATTTTTACTGTCCACGAAGTGCTTTACATCCGTGATGGCGTTCGGATCTGCGGGAGGTAACCAGTTTATTTCGGTGAAGAGCTCGGGTCACCGGGATGGCGTCCGTTCCGACGAAACATGTATCGCCCCCGTAATCAAATACTCACACATGGTCTGCTCGATGACCGGAGAGTTCTGGCTCTCGGCTTTGTTGCTGACAGCATTCACTTTCACGGAATACTTCTCCCCGGCGATTAAATCATTCATCTCGAAGGTTGTCGTGTTGACGAACCCAAGATCCTTCCAAGTATCCGAAGATGAAGCTCGAATCAACACGTTGTAGTGGTCGACGATTGAGTTCACCGGTGAAATCCAAGTCAGGATCATCGACGTATTCGACGCTTTCGTAACGAGCAGGTTGTTCGGGGGACGCGGCACTATGTAAACACACGTTAGAAAATGGTAATGAAACAGAATGAGCCGTTGACATGAGCTCTGGGGGCTCAGCCGATGGCGACGACATTAATAGGCGCAGTACCGGCACTTCTCAGAAGAGATATCGAACGAAAATCGGGATGAATGTATATGAAATCAGTTTTCGAGGTGAATATTGGAATATCGAGATCTGAAATTTCGATAAACGGAGCCCAGAAAAAATGATGGATGCGATGAATCAGCTGAGCTCTAGCCCAGAAGTCATCAGAGAGATGACGGCAGCTACCAGTGTGGTCAGGGAACTCGAAGGAGAACTTTGAAATTACGAACTCAGTCGAGGAACACAAAAATTACCTTTATACGACCCTTTAATTCGGGTAAGTGGATCAGTTTCAAAGTCTCCAGAAGCATGCGTGTCAAGTTTTTCAGTTTAGTCACAAGCATTTTAGAATTTAGCCTACGCCCCCGTGTTGGTGGGTCAAATTTAGTCTCTTTTTTTAAGTTAGGCACCGAAATAGGTTATTGTCAGTAAATTAATGATAAACGGGAAACATTGTCCGCACTAAAACCTATATTCCTCCGCTTAGAGTCCTTTCGGAATCCGAGAATTTCGTAAAGGCAGCGCAGCTTCAATGCAAAGCTCAAACGTTCCAGTTCATGGTCTCAAATTACCGGTAAAATCATGACAAGCTTCCCAAGTTCAAACGCATACCGAAGAACCGCTAGGTAGATGGCCAGCTACGAAATATCGCTACCAGACCTTTGGCATCGAATGTGCGAATACTCAGGACGATTCTTCTCCTGATTCAATCACATGGCATCTATCCAACGAGAGCGAAATCGCATGCTACGCTCGGAAACACTCAAAACGAAAGAATGAGAAACGAGCCTAGCTGAGATACGCACCAACAGTGTGGAAGTACGAATGCGGTTCCGACCAGAGGCCGTGAGATATGGCCGATACTTTGATATTGTAGCCGGCGCCAGGATACAGGTTCTTGAGGACCAGCCAATTCTGTTTTGTTGTCTCCTGGCGCTGCTCCTGCGTATCGTTTCGAGTGTAGACCTGAGAGAACACGAAAAAAAGCTCGAGAAAACAACTCCGATAACACTCAGGCCGGTCAAATAATTTCTTCTGACCGAAACCGTGAACGAAACACGCATCGGGATGACAGGGAAGCTACGTACAACCACGAAGGAATCCTGACGACTCGTGACGTCGGATTTCCACGATATATTCAGGAATCCTCCGGGTCCGCTGAGTGGTTCCAGTGACTCGATAACGGGCGGTGAAGGACCTGCAATGAGAGCGGCTTGCCAAACTACCCTACATCATGCAAGTATGCTGATATGCAAAGCAAACATTTGCGTCTTGTTGCAGCAGTGGCGACGGCGGCGAATGCTTCATTTGTTCGAGTCGGATCGAGATTCCACGTTCGATTCGACTAGATTCGGCACGAATCATTCAGGGTTTTCGGGGACTCGAAAATTTCAGACTTACGTGTGGCCTGGTAGACGGTGAAGGGCTCGCTTTCCATCCCTCGGCTGACCGCGGTCACCGATAATGAATAATTTCGACCCCGGAAGAGATCGTGAAGCAGGAACGACGTATTCGTCACGGTCTGAACGTTGTCGCTCTGGTAATTTTCCAGTTCGTTGTATCGGACTTTATAGCTGTCCTGAGTCGAGTTGCGGGCAGGACTCCATTCCAGGTAGATCTCTCCTGATTCCTTCGCCGTTGCATTGATGGCGGCGACGGGTAGCGGACCTATCCGACGGAGTCTCTCACGTTTAAAAACTTCCCTCTCGCCAAGCTTAAGATCAGATGCAAGTTGTTGGCTGGCGCTATGAACTTACGAGTTGTGATGTTCCCGGTGACTGACCAAGAAACCACGTTTCCCGAAACCGTCTTCACCAGGACTTCGTAACTCTCCCCGGGCTTGATGTCCTCATCGAATCTGGCTCGGCGATCCTCATCCTTGCCGACGACTTGCCTCAATGAGTGCCTGGCGCTTAGGGCCACTTGATAACGATCAAACTCCGAGAATGACTTCGGGGGCGACCAGTTGACGTCGAATGATCGCGTCGTCACCTTGTTCAGATCGAACGTGACGTTCGTAGGAGGCAAAGGCACTGTGGATCAAGAAAAACTTCCCTCAATATCGATTGGGACAATCGGTTTCCGGCTGGGTCTGTCGGATCAAATTCACAGAAACACTCGCACGACGATTGTGCGGTCCAATCTTCTGAGGTTTTTCTCTCCACTCTGGAGTTTTTCTCTTTACGAGCAAGCTCTCCACCATTTAATGTTTGCTCCGCCATTGCCCATACACAATGCCAGTGACCCTGAGGGCTTTTTTCGAGACGATTTGGGACTTAAAATCTCGTCTGCGCGTTCTTTGCGCGTACATTCACACGCCGTTCTGTCCCCCTACAACAAGTACGGCGACACACATTTTATTCCAGCTCAGACTACCCAAGCAACGGGGTCGACGTTCTATCCTCGCATTGGTTCGGCAGGCGAACTCGATGTCGTCCAGGACAAGTATCTACCGCAAGAAAACCGGACCGCAGACTTCGACGTTGCCCCCCCCCCCCCCCGGTAATGAATGTTCACTTTAAATTCCACACTCAACAGAGGCGCAGCTCCGAGACCTTCGCAGGCATCGTTTTTACTCCTGGCGGACAGAGGAGTTTCGTGAAACAAAAGTCAACTCTCGAAACCATCAAGCTCGCGAGCTGCGAATTCCGCCTCCGTCTCGAGTTCCGAGTGCGGTAGCAGCGGAAAGGTTCCTCAGACCTGTTGTGCCAGGTGCGTGCCAGCCTCAAATCGTCTTGGAGGCGGTTCTGCTGAAGGTGATCCATGGTGCGTTGCACGCTCGTTGACAAACTCCCTGAAGTTCAGCTGCAAGATTCATGGAGTTCTGATGAATTCATTTCCTCACCTGTTCTGTACTGGGCATCTGTAGGTTGAGAAACCACGTCACGCGACACGGTCTGTACAGAAATGTTGTAAGCTCTCCCGGGCACCAGGCCGTAAAAAGCGGCTTGAGCTGGTCCAGGTGGGTCGTTGTCTTTCTCTACAAACAGAACACTTTGCGGGGAGTCCTGCGGGTAGATGGAGACCTGCGGAAAGGAGTTCACGGGGTTCAGGAACGTTTGAAGAGAAGCGTTGCTCAGGAGTTGTTGTTGTTGTTCGAATCTCAATGCAACCCATCGGTGAAGTTCGAAACCCCGGGATCGGCCTCCCGAGCGAATCAAACGGAGCAGATCATACGAACCTTGTACTTGTCAAACACTCCACTCGGGTAGGGAGGTTGCCAGAGGACAAGAAGCGTCGTCTCGTTTCGGAACCACACGATGAAACGACCAGGAGCGTTGGGCTCTGTAAAGCGCGCCAGGAGCATCCACGTTAGCGGCTGTTCCCAGCTCATTACTACCACTTCCACAGCGAACAATAATAATAATCTTTCATCTTTCAGCGCTCTGGCTGAAGCCACGCGGCTGTTTGCTTTGAGGGGAGGCACGTTTTGCAGGTTGGCACAGTTTACCTCCTCGCATCAGCCCCGTCGTGCTCTCTACTTCGTCATGCAAACGAACGCAATTCCTAATTATTCACTCTAGGGGCGAACGGCGACGACGCGATGATGATGCTATCGCTGAAGGATCACTTTCCTCAAGTCCCGAGCAGAAAAGGTTCACATGGAAGACTACGCAAAATATTCGCTCTCGCCTCTCGGTCGGGCTAGACTCGAGTTCGCTTTGTCTTCTCACTCGCTACCCCCTCCCCACTCCCCGAAACTTGATGATTGGAATTCTTCCGAGCCCGTCGACACTCAATCGCAGAACTGGATTCACTGAATTTGCTTGAATGAGACTATTGATGATGATATTCCGATCCATCCAAATCTTAGAAGATACTACGGTAATATCCATACTCACTGGTGGTGAAGTTGAACGAGAGAAACTGAGAGCTCTCCTTCTCCTTGAATACTGAGTATAGCTGGGCTTCGTACGTGCAGCCAGGGGTCAAGTCTCTGACCGTGGTCATCCGTTCGCTCCTCCCCGTGCTCTCCAATGATGTTGGCGTAACTGCTGGAAGGTGTTGAGTCCGAACTCCACCTTCGTCAGTTGTGCACTCCGGTGCGGTCGTGAGCCTGTGAATGAAACTTGTCGTGAGGTGATTGGATTGTTTGCTCTGCTTTCAATCCCGACCAGCCGCCCAAAATGTTCGACAACCGCGTGAAGTTGGGTCTGTGCCCAACAACCCTAAGTGCTGACGAAGCCCTGCTGCCGCGATAGTGGATCACTAATTAGACCCGAGGCAAGAGAACGCGTCCGCGTTCGAGCACCCGGTCTCTGCTGAGATTACCTGCCATGCAGAACGACTACGGAAAGTTACGCAATGAAAGAGCCGGAGTTTCTGTCTTTGTTTCTACATAACGAGCTCGACCGCTCCGAACGTTTTCTTCCGGCCGTGATTCACCCGAGAGACGTGACGCCGGGAGAGCCCGTTGTACCGCAACAAAGTGGCAGCTCAGATCGGGGGCACTCCGAAAACCCGATTCATGGTCGCATTCGACACTTCTGGCATATGCGCCCAAACGACGAAGTCTGGTCCGCTGATCCATCTTGGAATTTCCAGTGGAATCCACGAGGGGCATAGAACGCTGCGAAATCGCATCTTCAGGGAAGCAAGCTCCGGAATGCGTTGTCTATTAAAAGCTTCCGTCTAGACTGGCCACTGCAGCAGCAATCGCGACTCGGTTCTGTTGGATTCCGGCCGAAAATACATACCGGTGCCATCAACGATCATCTGCCGCTGATGGCTCAAACAATCATTTCATACCAGCAGAGCAAATATACGAGTCTACGGGGCGCCGCAGAGCCATCTGGAGTTCATTGGTTGCGGACTCGCTTCACGAAATACAAATATTCGTCGGAATTTTCCAACATGCAGCTTGATTCCGTGTCGATTCGACCGAGGAGGCATTCGCGTAGTCACGCTGATGCATCGCATCGGAAGATCGACTTGGAATTTTGATATCCTCCAGCATCCGAGCGCGCTGTCCATTGCAACTCCGGTTGGTCGGCATTCGGTCGTTCTCCACGAATCGAGTCTTCCCGACTCGACATCCGACTACCAGCGCCTCCGCTTTCGCGAGTGGAGGGCATCGGCGCCGAAACGCACGAGAATCTTCACCACAAGTAGCTCCGACGGCGCACAGCACGTTGTCCATCTTTCAGACAAGGCATCACGCGGCAGCCAACGAATCTCCATCGGAATGTGACTCCAATTATAGCAGGCTATCCCGCGGGGAATTATCGCAAGGACCAATGTTTCAATTCGAATAGTTTTGTCGCGGCGAAACCGCACGCGCAAGGATTCCGCCCTGGTCGCGATTTTATTCCGCGGAATGAGCACGTTCGTCCTTCCCTCCCCTCCCCCCCTCCGCTCGCCCCCAATGCTTCGCTGCTCGTCACCGCAGAGTATCCATCCAAATGAAATCTCGAACTCACCTAAATCCCGTGTGACCTCCATTTGCCGGCGGGTCGTAGTAGATTGTTGCGGCCTTATCCGACTCCGTTTGCAGGACGCTGAGATTGAAAGGAACTTCTGGCTCTGAGTCCTGGGTCTCGTTCCATATTAACGTAGTCCCATCGTAGAAGGAGAAGGTGTACTCTGAGCCCGGCAGGACATCTTGTATAGTGTAACCTGTGAATGAGAGAAGAGAGGAATACCGTCAGATAGAAGGCGAGAAAAGCCCCTCATTGTATTCCGGGAGGCAGAGAATCCGTTGGATTCGATGTTTTATCTCAATTCGAATGATAATGGCCGCCCGTCGTTCAGAGTTATGCGCTCCCGGGAACTCCCCCGAGTTGCGCCGTCGTCCATCCAAAAGTAAGTCCTCATGACACATGCCGAGAAAAACGCAACTCGAGCTAATCAGTCTGCGGCACTGGTTCCGAGGATATATCTTTCTTCATGCGTCTCGACGGCTCTAATTCGAGCATTTGAGCAGAAGAAAAAATTGAAGACCGGGTTCCTCCTCCTTCGACATAATATCCTGCTGTGGAGCCCACTCTAATCTTGCTTACGGCCATAAAGGAGAGGCTCGGAGGAAAGCGTCTGCTAACACACCGAATAAAGCCATCCAGCTGGATATATCTTATTCATCCCTCGTCGACGTTCGGAATAGCGCGTATTAAGCGGAGTTTAATGTTTCTCACGGGGGAAATTTTTTGTCTGCCGTTCGCCTGGTCCTAATTTGTTGGGACGTTGCGCGACCGCTAAAAATTAGCGCGGGCGACAAGTCCAGACCTCCGGAACCTCGCATCTTCGACGAAGAACCGCCGTTCGGGTACCTTCGTTTAGTGTTGTGAGGACGAAATTACATCGCGGTTTCATTACCGGAAGCTCCAGCAGATGAGTGGGTGAACGCCAGTTGAAACACGGCCGCATTGTTGAGCCGATACCGCCTTCTTTCCTTCTTCGACTATTACTGATAACCCGAGGCTACGGGGACTGCTCGAAGTCGTTCATATCCTGATCCCGGGGGATCCTGTCAGACTTATCGCTAGCTCGCTGTCTCTCCGACGAAGACGAGTAGTTTTTGATTTTCCCACATCGAACACTTTTCCCCGCCCACGACTCCCTCGGACCCGGATTCTGGTTAGCAGCGACAACCCGTCCCGCAGAGGAAGAGGTAATAGGTGCGAGAGTGGCGCCAGGCAGGCGATGGGAACCGAAGCAGCGGCTGCGGTGGAAGTTGCCCTCCATCGATAAAAGAAAGCGAATCAACACCCGTCTCGTTGAATGGGTTCGCTCTCGCCGTGAACAACCCGATCATGAACATTTTCGTCGTTCGACTGAATATACGACGCTCCGAGATCGATTGCACGCAGAACGCGTTCGATCCCATCTCTCGGGGAGGGTCTTCTCTCTGTTGATGTGAGCATGAACTCTCACGCTGGATTCCGGAGCAAATCGTCCGGGACATCGCGTCTTGTTAGAGGATCGGATCGGGTTCACCAGAGGTGCGGAGTTTCGGGCGAGCGTGGAGCAGGACAGGCTCCTACATCAGCTGGGTCCCGATTCGACCCATTCGTGAAATGAGTGACCCAGCAAAGGATCCAGGAGGAAAACTCTGAAGCCATTCAAATGTATTGACCGTGTCCGCAAAGAAGCACTACGCCTCACGATTCGAACTCGCCGTGCCGTGTTCCTCGCGGAAGGAGCTGAGGGTTGTTTTCGGCTCCGGGCCGAGCTCGGACCGTACGCGGGTAGGACACAGGCGATGGCTATCCTCCATAAGCGAACCCCCTCTTTGCCCCTTCCAGCTGGAGCTTCGGAATCCTTCGAGTTCTGGCCTCAAATCGAATTTACCATTTCCCGCAATTTCCGACTCCGTAGTGATTTTCCTTTTCCATACGGTGGAATAAGTGGCAATTTGCTCTCGGACGAGAGCAACGGCCGCTATGCGTATGAGTCGAGGAAAACAAAAAACCGCCCTCACGAGCTTGGTGAAACCGCACACGAATATTCAGCGAGTGGAGAAATTCCCACAAGGGGTTGCGGCGGTTCCCGCCGCCGCCGCTGCTGCTTGCACAAAGCGCGGGGAAAAAGCGCGCACGCATGATCCCGAACTCTCGGATATAATCTGATGGAAATGCGGCAAGCAAAACATCCTTACCTGTGATCGCTTCATTGACTCCTATCGTGAAGTTCGCTCTCGGTTGGCCAACGTTGGGTTTGTAGTCGATGCGGATTTCTTCTGTGTTCAGCTCAGAATAGAATCGTTGAGGAAGCTTGAGCGTTAACGATTGAGGAGCGGGAATTCCATGCGGCGTCAGTGGAGTGACGGCGGCTGACGACTGCTGCTGGCCCGCGGAAATAGCAACGCAGGAGTACAGCAACAGGAGGCTGAGCAGCGAGCTGAGGCTTTGGCACCACGGCAACGACTGCAAACCGAAAACAAAAGCTGTTAGGGAACATTCCAAGCCCCGAGACACGATCATTGAAACGCGATCCACAATACGGAGGTGTTGTCCAACGGAATTCCGGAAGCTTTCGAGAGTGCGATCCGTTCGAAGAGAGCGAAGAATCGACCGCCAGATCTGTAGCACTCGAGTGATATTTCCGCGATTCCGATCGAATCCTACCGACGTGTCGCGACCCGGCGGTTTCAGAATGCGAGCTAAATAGCGTCCAACGGTTGTGATAACGTTTGTGGACGCTAGGATCCTACACCACCATCATCAGCCCATACAGCGTCTCTCGAACTCATTGAGTCTTACGTCTTGCCAGTCTTCACGCTTACGCGAACTTTGTTTGCGCTCTTCGTGCCGGCTCAGTGACGCGCAAACTTTACATGGAATTTTGTTTCCTGCTCCGACCCTGCGAAGATGTGGCGCGACCACATTAAAAAACACGTTGCCCACAACACGCCCAACTGTTTCTCCTCCTGCCCCTCGAGACTTTGCGTCTGGAATAAGGTTGGAATCTGTTTGAGCAACGAATCATCCTCAGAAAAGCGAATTAAGACGTGACAGCACGCGAGTACTTCGTCTCGAAACTTTTTATGCTGGGGCGAACGGTCTGCCGCATTGTGAGTGGAGGAATATTCGGCAGTCTTAAGGCCAACTCATAGAGGCTGTGTGCTCTTCTGTTCTTTTCGGTCTGACGGAGCAGGTGCAGCAGCAGCAGCTTAAGCAGATGGCAAACACGCCAGTCAGCTCTGGCTGGTGGCGTTGGCCCTGGACGCACTGGAAGGCACCAGTAGTTCGTCCTAGAGTCAGTCGGTTAGAGGAGTTTGACAATTATATCGACAATATCACGACGCACCCTCATTCAGAATGACAGCTCTCAATATTTGGTCTCTGATCGAGCTAATAGCAGATGACGTTGGCTAGCAGCCAAGGCCACTTGTATAGCCTGGCGAGCAACAGGCTTCCTCACAGAGCACCGGAGCATATAAGTGACCAATCCAACTAACTCAAGAGAATCGAAGCGCTCCCTGATGAATTCACTCAGTTCTCCCTGGCTCTCAGAGAGCTCGCGTCCCCCCAAAGCTCCTCCTTTTCACCGGGTTCCTCATTGGATGATTCCTGATCCTTTCCCCCTTTTCTCGATACCACTAAGGCTCCTACTTGACAAATATGTACGCAAATGAGCCATTCGTACGGATCACGGGTTACACGGACAACGATTTGTCGGGAGTGACGGCCCTACTCGGCGCATTCGTGATCGGCTACGAAACGATCCTGATCCAGGGCGAGCTGTCCTCCCAGGCTCGGGATCGGGCCCGGCCGGTTGACCTATTGGCGGCCTGGTTTCGGACGAGCCTGCTCCTGCGGCTTCGCTATCCGGTCAGCGGCTGGACGAGCTGCTTGGGCCAGACGCCGGCATCTCGTGCGAAGCTCTCGTTGAGGACACCGGCTCACGCAAGCCAGTCGGGTAAATGAAATCATTTTGTCCACACACACAGAGATCATCTACATACAGTCACAGGTTCGCCCGTATTCGATCGCATCCCGCATGATCGCTGTCAGCCTGAGAACGAGCAAACATGTTGAAGAATCCAGACGTGACGATCACGCCGGCTCAGCAACCTGTCTCGGTTCGCTGCGTGATGGGCCTTCAAGAGCGCCGTCCTGAAAAGCCGGCGAGGGTGGCGGGTATTTTCTGTCAGGAGTTCACAGCACTCAGCTGGTTCTTGATTCCGTGAGATTCGATGGGATCGATTTCGACGCGTGGCAAGATGGTCTGTTGTTTCCGGCGAACACAACCGGCCCCCGCGTCTGAGCGAGGTAGCGTGACAAGTTTTGTGATCAGATATTACTCGCACGCCTACTTGAGTGCCTAATAAGGCCTAATGTCCCAGACCGGGGATACATGCGAATTTTTGAGTGCGGGCCTTTATTATAGCCTCTCGGTGAGGGACTGGCCACGCTCCTCAAGTGTAAATAATCTCGAGTACAGCCCGGAATAGGTACAGCAAGTGAATGCAGGTGGTCTCAAAATAAACCAACGTTCCCACGAGCTCGGACTCTCGCGGCATCAAAACGAGGGAACTCGCTCACAACATACACTACTCGCTGTTGCTTCTGCTGACAGCTTTCTCGCTGCTGACGCAAGCTGAATCTCACGGGAGCTTTCGAATCACTAAGAGAGGATTCAAACCCCCCGTGCTTCGCATCTTTCAAATCGATCCGCCGAGCAGAGGTCGGTGACGACGACGACGACCTCAGTCAGAGTTAACTCCGAAGGAGACCAAGCCGATGCGTCGCACGCCGAGCTGCCTTTTCGGTGAAAGGTGTTCTCTCCGGAAAATCCGTCCGGCTTTTATTGTTCATCTGCGATCGGTTCATTCCGCGTGGCTGTCCAGAGCGTTTTCCCGGGTACGGAATCCAAATGGAAGCAATCACGGCTCCTACTATCGGGGAAGCCATATCTGCAATTTGCGATCAGCACACCAACGACTCCCTGCCCGACTGGCAGTGGTGGTAGCAGCATCAGCGGCGTGTTCAGGATGATCTGATGTATGGGGCCAACTTAATGACCGACGGCGAGTTGCCCGTCTGTTCCTCCACCCTCCTGGCTCCGTTGACTGGCACGCGAGTAACGAAGTCCAACGCACCACCTGAACGTACGATTGTTGCCTCACCTTCTATTCGTTGTCTTAACGGATGTTAGACAAATGCCCACCGAGTCGAACTGTGGGCGCGGACGACCCTCACTCACCGTGGGTGTCTGGAGCTCAACAAGGGCTCCCTCTCGACTCTCGAGAGGTATTTGCGCGTCTCTGCTCACACTACTCGTGAGACTTCTGCGTAATATTCCGACCGCCAAGCCGGAGCCGACCCGGACGTCTCACTGCGTTGGATAACACGTAGCGACTGTCCGCGGGGTCTCGATGCGGGACGACAGTGTTCTACGTTTTACACTTGATAATTCCGAAACTTGATGTGGTTGAATGTGGCCAGAGCTCCCGATGCCTTCGGCGGAACAGACAAGAAGCTCCTCCGTTGCTCTCTTGATGGAGCGTTCGGCCTTGGATAATAACCACGATGAATTCCCACGCGAAGCGTTCACTCGCACCCTCGCCAGCCCCAACTTCTCGAACTCCGTCTCTAAATTATCCGCTATTCGTTGAGCGAGCCTTCTTGCCCCCTTCGAGGCAGCCGACGAATTCAAGATTCTCGAATGAGCTCGAACGAACATCGCATATTTATCAAAGCCCATTACGATTCGAAATGGTCAATGGCCCGAGGCGAGGGGTGGCGTTCCCAAACTAATTACGGGAGGGACGAAAACCGCGGGACGGGGGGGGGGCGACGCGGAATACTGTTCCCGCTCACTTCACGAGATGGCCATCGAGAGGGGGAGGAAAAATATACAGAGCAAGATAGCTCGAAGCCAGTCGATACAGTTTCTTATCTCAGCTATTGAGTCTGAGGATACTACCCACCGCAGGAGAAAGGAAAGCGACTGACTGCACGACAACCTCCGAAACGAGACTGGCCCCGCAGACTCTTGAGAGACTCGCTAGTGGCTGCCACCATTAAGTTACTCAGCGACCGCACAAGTATAATTAGCAAATCGCTTTTGCTCGGAGCCGCCGCCGATCTCCTCTCTGGAGAGAGGAAGATCCAGCTAGAGAAGAAGAGGAAAACCCGAGATTTCTATGCGATATGTGCGGTCCCCCTACGTGTGCGATACAACAGTCAAACGCATGACGGCAAGCCGGTCAGCCGCAACATACGAGTGGCCATCGAATGGAGGAGGGCGTAATTGGGATGTTCTACGATGAATGAGCTCGGGGTGGTCTGGTATCGAAAAAACTTCCATTCCTGAGCCATGTTAGAAGTTCACTCGATGAGCCGTTCCAACTTCACAGCAGTGATGAAAAACCCGTCATGAGTTAGCTCTGGAACACTCTAAACTGGAACGTCTCCGAACTCGGGAGATATCTCCGCGGGTTCGGAGGGCCCGCAGGAGAGAGAAAATACGGGTAAGAAGACCTCGAGTCGAGACGGTCAGAGCTGGAAGACGGAACGGGCTCGACTTCATTTAGACTAATTGGTTCTGTTTATCATGCGATTAGTTTAATGTAGTCCACCTACGAGCGAAATTCAGCCTGCCCTTGGCCTGTTCCCCGACTGTTCTCTCGGTCGTGTCGATCCCAGCGAGCCGTTTCTCTGCCCTGCTGCCGCACTCGTCGCCGAAAAGCTTCGCGATGACGGTGCACAAAGAAAACAACTGCGTGCTGGTCGCGTATTACATTAAGAACTCGACAAAGCAAACAATTACACTCGGTCCGGAGAGAAATCCCTTTAACCGTGTGCTGTGAGCGAGCCTGTCCGCATTCCCATCGTCTGAGCCAGCCACGACGAAGCCGACGCGGGAGTCCAAGAAAACGGACGGCGTTAACCGGTGCAATCGCCGGCCATCGTTGCCCTCCGGTCATCGGCCACACGCGGTCCAGCAAAGGGCGCAGGCAGAGATCGAATATGTATTCCTTCTCTGCTTCTTGACATCGATTCCGAGCGAATAGCGCGGCAAGCCATGAGACCTCTCACCGCAGAGAACGTACGCGTCATATCTGTCTCAACTGTGATTGGCAGGCTCTCTCTTCCTTCCAGAGACATGACGTTCGATGGAGGAGAAAAAAACAGAACGACCCAACGCGTACAGAGAAAGAAAATGAAGACACAGTTTCTTGGGAACAGACAGAGAGAGAGGATTCGGGAAAGTTTTGCCCATCAATTAGACGCCCGGTGCGCTCCTTTTTCTTGCCTTTTCTACATATCGTCCATCCTCGACCCTTGTGACAGACGCCGCTGGCAAATACTCCACAGAGATACGCGGCTACCCGGTCAGACGCTCACGTCAAACGTACATTTGACTAACGCACGCACGTAATGTTCACGAGGCCATACGAGGTTTTCGTTTCGTTAGCCTCAGGGCATCGTTGTCACCATCGAGAGGATTCATTGGCCAGTCCCACGGAAAAAATCACCCGTTCTCCTTCCTCTCCGAGTCCCACAGCCTTGATGTGTGCTTCGGCCTAGGAAGCCTTCCGCCCTAGGAACGCTACTACGTCTGTCACTCGCTCTTGCTGCTTTCCAGTTTCGTTTTTTTTTCTGGGAGCCGCCCGCGGTTTTTCGCCACGTTCCATTTCGCGTCGGCAATCACCACCAGTCACTCGAATTTTCCATTGTTCGTGGATGAGGGATGGACAAATCGAGAGGAAAACGAGGGATTCTCTCGTTCTTTCTGCCTGGATCGAAAATAATCCCATACGGGCGCCCCAGCGTGTCTTCGATCCTAAAGCACATGGTGATTCGACCAAGTTCCGTTCTCTGAGGCTGGTCCGCCAAGTTACTTCCTCCGTCAATGAGTCTCTCCCGGTTCCCTTAAAGGGAGGACAACTTAATGGAAGATGATTCCCCGCGCTCCCCTGAGGGAGTGAGAAGGAAAACCTGGAACCGGGACGGGACCAGCGAACCTACTCGCAGGTGGGACCGGCATCAAAGTCCATTCAGCGGAAGCGGCTCCTTCGAGCCAAATTGATTGCAATAATTGACAAAGACAGATCCTCGCGATGATTCCATGAGGTTGATCAACCTTTGAGCGAATCTACTTTTGCTCCGCGCAATCCGAGCGAGGCTCGGGCCGCATAGACACGGTCGGAGCTAAGCCTCCGTAGGAGCACAGTCGAGAAATACGCGAGCTCATTCGTGATGAGAGAAACGACCACAGCTCACCTCGGCACAGGGAAAGGCAGAGCTGCCGCGGAAAGAAGAGTCCTCGCTGACAACCAGTCCCAGTCTGACCGGATCATGATGTCCGAAAGGGATTTGTCTGCGTCTTGGGACCTTCAAACTCGGATTTTTTTCCGGTTTTCATCGCGAGTTCGCTCTGCGAAACAGCTCACAACTACTCGGGAATGTGGAACACCGCAGCGCGTGAACTTCCTCGATTACTGTGAATCGTAAAAAAAAACCGATGATCTCTCGACAAATCCGCAGAGGAACTTCCCTCGCGACGAAATAATTTCGCAAATACTTCGGAGAAAGATCCGCTCCACGAATACACATTCTGGGAGAGATCTCGAAGCTGGGACCGGTTCTACGATGGTTCTGCAGCTCTGAGAACTCGGCCCGAACGACCCGGAAATGGTTCCGAAATGGCTTTGGAACCGTCGTTGAGTTAGGGATGACTTTGGAGAGCTGGTGCGTGATACAGGCTCTTCCGCCTGTGCTCGCGAGCCGGCCTTCCGTTGGTTCGTTCGTTCGTCAGTCATTCCTCCGTTCATCCTGGCCTCCCCTCCTGCGGAAGCCAAGTGTTCCTAAATTGATCCAATATTAACGTCGTACGTTGCTAAGCAGAAACAGTGAGCGTATAAAGATTGATTAAGACACTGGACGGGGCACAAAGTCTACGAACTCGATCAAGATCCTACAGAGCTGCAGTCCGTAACAGAGACGCGCGCGCGATCGGTCCCCCTCGCCATTTACCTCGTTGGCGAGGATAATTCAGTTCGAGCTGCGGAGCTATCGCGAACCTTCCCAAATTCTCACTCCCACATTGCTCGCATCGGACAATTCTCTGCATTCCGCGGCAGAGAATCATGCGACTCGGAAATCCGAGATCATCACGTTTCGGGCGACTCATTATCGAGACGGAGAGCAAAGGATGTTTTCAATGAAATTATAATTGAGCATCGACGTTGAGATTTTTCCGTTCTCCTTCCTAAGCCAGCGCGAGTTTTTCAACTGAGGTTTGTGGCTGCTGGTCGAGCGAAGAAGAGGAGGAGCGCGCTCGGAATCCTTTTCGGGAGAAGCTCTCACCATGAACATTCGAGCTTCCGCTGCTAGGGATGGCTCGCTCATCAGTCGGATTCGAAGTTCGTGAAACCTGAGGAGACGGGTTCTACAGGACGAAAGTCCCTCGGATACCGATTCCAATCGGAAACTTCGCATGGAGCCATCCTCGGACTTGGAAAAATGAGTCTGAGGACTCGAGAAGTGTTGGAATCCTGATCTCGAGATATCGGCAGATTTCGCAATACAGGAACGATTTCTCTATCCGTTGAATATTACACAAGCTCCTTTCGACAGCTTCCCTTGTCCCTCGCCAAAAACATCGTGAAATCGTGACCCTCATCCGCTCGCTGGACGTCTTTGAATCGTTGTGAGTCACACCTCCATGCGCTGCCTTCTTTCGAGGCTCGCTTCTAAATGCGAAAGTGAGAGTCCAACCGCAGTTCGTGGGTGTGATTGAATATTTGTGGCGGGTACAAAACTTTCTCGAATGCATCCATTACATGGTCGACTCGCCCGAGGAGTTTGAGGATTTTGTCTCACAAGGAACCACAGCGCGGGTCACTTCGTAGTATGTTCTCGCCCACGAATGGGCGAACGCGACATTCCTCGCATCCGAAGCCCTCCTCTCGGGATCGCTCCGAACCTATCGCAGATGGTGTTTTGATACCCGTCTTCATACTCGGCGAACAGCGCAGATTAGAGTTCGGAGGAAATTGTGGGTGATCTCCTTCTCATTGTCCGGATTTCGATCAAGCGGAGCTATTCCAGTAGTCCGGAGGAGCTGGTCAAGATAGTTCAACCTGTCAGGTGATGGCGTCCGTGATTGGATCTTCCCTCCACGGAAAGATACCTAGAAAACTGATATCAAGCTCAGCGAGTCGGCGGAATCCCCCTCGAAGGTCTCAGGTTCACATCGGACCAGCCTTCAACGCGGGAAGAAACAAAAAGAGAAAGTGAGCGCTGTCTGTAACGAAAATGTTCCGGGAGAGTCTTTCTCCGCTCTTTCTCTCACACTCTCCAACCTTACTCTGGCTTTTGTCACAATCGATCCATACGCGGGTTTAGAGAAGCTCGAGAGGCCCCGGTCGAGCCGTTTAGATAAATATTGACTCGGGTGGCTAACTTGATATAAATTGACGTAAAGACTTGTCCGCTAAGAGGAAAGAAAACGCCGCAATAAATCGAAGGGCGCCTTTGGGAACTTGTCTCGAATCCGTTGGAACGGAAGGTGGCCAAACTCTTGACCATACGGTCAGGTTGCGGGGTCTTGCAGACTCGTAAAGATTCTCTCGGTTGCCTTGCATGTAAAGCTCGTATAAAAACGATCGTCCGCTTCCTTCGGGCGTTGTGGACCTCTCGTTTCTGAAGTGGGCGTTCGACTCGTCCCAGGAACGACGTGAGTTCCGAAACGTCACCGACGATCTTGGTCAGCGAGCCCAGGAGGAGCCCGCCATTGTTTCAGATCGGAACATCGAGCGATAAGTCCGCCGGTTGACAGGGTCCCTCGAGGTCGAAACGACGACCAGGTTTCCAAGCTGCGAACAACAAGTGTTCTTAAGTCGCCCTGACTTCTGTCAGAGCTTTGACAAAGCAGAGCCCCAACAAGCCGTTCTAAATCATTTACCAAATCTTCCTCCGGGCACATTGGAGCCGACAAGACAGTCTTATGAAAAATTTACACTTTTTACCTCCACCGCTCATAGCGGCCAGCGGCAAGCCTTCCGTGTTCGTGCGAACGGACATTCTGGGAGAATGCCGGATCGGGCCACGTTCAGTGGAGGACCAGCTGTTGCAACTTTCTTTGGAATTTCGGCTGCATGAGACGCATAGGGCAAGCCAACGTGCGCAGCTCATCTGACAAAGTGCGCAAAGATCCGAGTGAGGTAGAGGAAAAAGTGAGAAGGAACGCTTATATTGAGCTTTCCAGAAGGGTCTGGCGTGAGTCCGAATTTCCGACAAGATGAGTTATGTTCCCTCCTGGAACCACGGAGAGAAAGAAAACAGCAGCCGCGAGTTGAGACGATAATTCCTGAATAATCGAACGTGATTTCCCGACCGTTACCGTCAAGGTAAGCTTTCACGCGTCTCCTTTCAGGCTTTCAATGGTTGCATCGTTGACTCTTCCTCCCGCTCGGAGACGAACTGAACCGAAACGGTCAGGAGACAATGCCCCTTTGCGAATCAACAATGACGCCGTCTGACCCACAGCACGCAATTAGCCAGAGCTCCGAAAACCTGAGCAGCCCTCGTGCGTTCAATGATCGGCTTCTGTTTCTTTTTCGTGGGTTTCACCTTCTGAGACACAGCTCGCGAAATCACCAGATCAGGAGCTCAACGGATTTTCAGCTCAACGGCGGGCGAAGGTGATTCTGAAAATAAATCAGCCCAGAGGATCCCTGGCCGAGAAAGAAGATGAAGCTCAATAGGGACATCGATTCGAATCGTGATTCGTCGAATAGCCACACGCGTACAATCGTTAAGGATTCTCAGGAGTTTCCCGAGCCGAGAGGGAAGCAGTAGGCTATGGAGCAGGCCCAGGGCAGATGCGTTCCCAGATGCGACGTTTTTCCCCGTTTCGGCTTTCCTGCCGTTGACGTACGGACGGACGGAGCGGTGCCGTTTTTGTGGGCTCAGGCAATTGCAACCAAACCGCTGGACCGGGGAGACTCTAGAGAGACATACGGAAATGACATCATAGCAACGCGCGCGCCAAAATATCACTCAGTCAACCCTATGGAAATTCAGCTTTGCCCACCAGCCGCCTCGAGGTTATTTAGAGAGGGACGGGTTCGCTAGGGACCAGTTCTCGCTGTGGACCATGGGGAGCAACGGAGGAGCACCGTCAGGGGCGAAGTCCGGCATCTCCTCCCCATTCTCTCTCCCTCATTCTCTCTCTCCCCCTCTCTTCTCTCTCGCTGAGGAATGGGTACCCGACCGGCTATCCGCTGGAATATCGGCGGCGTAGGTATCCCCTTAAAAACGCCTCCGCTATCCTGGGCGCGCAGCTTACGGGCAGCGTCCCTGGTCTCTCCTTTTCGGAGGATCGTTCCTCTAAGAATCGTCGCACGCTCGGTGGATCGTTCAGGAACAGCGACAGATTTCGCTTTGCTATTTATTACGCTCGACGGTTTCGGACGCCGACATCGTACGATCATCCGAGCGCATCCCAGCCGCCGTCAACAACCGACTCCGTGAATGACGGAGCAGCTCCGAAACTTGAACATCCACCCCAGCTCTGAGTTGACAACGTTCTCTGATCCTCCTCGTTGCTGTAAGCTATTAAGAGCTGTCGGCGCTTGCCACTGAAAACTTCCCACCCGGCTGCCGGTGCTCCGGATCGGTGGGAGGATGCAGCATGAAGAAGTTGAACAGCACCGATTCAATCAAATTTCAGCTCTGCTGTCATCGCGAAGCGTTGTCGTCAATTGTTCTGTTTTTTTTTTCCTCTGCTTCTAGCGCCCCGTTCCCTCTGAAGCGTCGCCCTTTTCTTGGCGTTGTTGGGTTATTTATTCTCCTGTTTCTTTTTCTCCCGTCTGTTTCCCTTCGGGTATGACCTCGTTCCTCCGCACACACAGCGGCGGCGATTTGCCCACTTCCAGCCGTGTTTGAAGAGAAATTGTGGAGTTCACACCCGCCTGTTGATTTAGGCCGGCGCAGAGAAGGAAAAACCTTCAGTCAATATACTCCCTCGGACATATTCAACAACGTTGACGACGACGACGATGGAGTCGACCACCTCGTCCCCTCGAAGTGACTCTGAATCTGATCGTGCGAGAGTCTGTCGGTTGTTGATTTTTCTCATACACGGTGATTGGCAACCCCAACCCTTCGCTCCCTCAGCTCCTCGGGTCGCAGGAGCAGCTCGCTCCTCGGTCCCGTCCCCAGTTCACCCCTCTCTTGAACCGGTTCCAAGACTCCGAGTCGGTGACTTTTTGATTACTTTACGCGCGGCCTGATTCATTTATCGCAGTATGCACAGAAGCACACCTTTTCAACAGAGCAGAACGCTTGACTCCTGTACACGAGGTTAATTTGATTTTTTCTCTCACCTGCGATTTTGAGATCAAACAGATAGAACGCGCAAAAGTGTTACTAGAGATCGTCGCGCAATGTGCTATTACCATATCAACGGTCGACATTTATTCGAGGTCGAGGAAACGCTGTGACTGATTCTGAGGGAAGCTCACGGCTACTGCCACAGAAACTCGCTTCAGCTTCCAGAGGATCATTTGGGCCCCTTATTGATGAGCTTTTGGGAATTTCAGGTTCCGAGCGGCGTGTGGATATTCGGCGATAATAATCCCCGTTCATTTCCAAGTCTCGATTCATTCGGAGAGACTACGCGATCCAGTGTGAATTGCCTGGCTTGCATTGTGTGGGAGGGTTAACAGATTCTCCAGAAACCTCGCGACAGCCTCAGTGCTTCCGATTTGTTTCGCGCGGCGGCAGACATTCTCCGCCGTAAATATACCTCGAATTCTGCGTAAGAACGCCACGACAAACGCCCGGGCCCACTATTCATATCCTGGTCATCAAGAGTCACAATCGATCTAACACATGAGGAGCCCAGATTGGCAGTTCCCAGGAAACACGTGAAGAGCTGCGGGGGAAAAACGGCTGCACGGATTTCGCTGGCGATGGTCTCACGGAAAAAAAAACTCCGCGATCTCCAGGATTGATTCTAGCGGCCTGCACTGTTCTTCGTTGAAAGTCAGAGGGTCGAGCGATCGAACAAGACCCACGGGCGATTTCGGGACTTGAGTCCAGTCTATTTTCCCGGTAACATACGGACAGTCATCCTTCAATCGTGAGCCCTATGATATGAAAATGCACCGTCTTGAGCTTGGGTCTCGAATGCGCTCAGAAATGATAAAATCAGAGATACAGCCCCCTGTGAAGCCTCGGTAATCGCGAGAGATATTTCCGATGTTTGAGGCCAGTTCGACGACAGTGAATGAAGGTCCATAAAGCCATTATTCTCAGCCGTATAACATGGCGTATATTTGGAATACTCGCCCCGCCGAGCTCACCGATCGCATTCTGGCTCCGAGAGTTAGGTTCGGAACAATCCGTCGCACACGAATTCGTTTCCCAGCACAAGCTCATTTTCGAGTCTACCGGACCGAATTTGTCTACTTCTGGGATTGTTGCGAGATTACCTTCACTCCTCTCCTGACGCTAGGAGTTGTTATCCGCAAGGCAGACAGGGTTCAACACTGACCTTCACCAAAACGTACAGCTTTCTACGACGTTCGCTGCAACCATATCGCACTAAATACGTCTCGCAAACATATAGCCCATAGGGGATATTCAAAACTGATAGGAGATCCGTTCGGAATGCAGACCCTACGTTCACACGGTGTTAGGGGGAGGGAAAGGGTTGTTGAGCACTTGATCGAATGACTAAACTCAGCACGACCTCAGCAAGTGAATTCATCAATGGGAATAGAATTGCATCCGTCTCCCGCCAACTTGGTCCAGAGATGATTCATGGCGGCCGCCAGCCTTGAGATCGTCGGGAACATTATTGGCACCCTGGGCGCGAACACGGATTCCAGACTTTCCCCGATTCACCGGGTTAGGAATCAGTGGATTATGGGGGACAAGGTTGTTTTCTGTGTCGAAAGTCAAATTTCCTGAGTGGGCATTGTACTGCAGATGTGTATGACCCAGGATGGTTCTCAACCATGAAAATGTTCCCGAAAAGTTTGGGGAATCGGGAGGAAGTTCATCGCTCGCCTGGAAGCTTGTGCGCCATGATGCTCTGTGGCTCTTGTTTCGCGAAGCTTCAAACTCAACAACTGTCAATGTCATGCCCACCTCGAGCTGCGCTCTTTCCGAACATGCAAGGTCGCTTTTCAGTCGCAGATGTTCACCTGCGTGGAAGGACTATTCGCGAATGCTCGTGGCAGTAAGAATGATGAGTCTAAGACGTCTCGTTCGTGAAAGATCAAGAGAAACTACGTCTGCTCGAAGAGAATCCTCCGAATCTATCTAATCAAACCGCTCGTTGCGCATCTCGTGAAGAGTGAGTCGGGCTATTGGCCCAGAGCTCCACCGGCGTGGCGGAGTCGAAGAGTTCCTCCCACGCGGAAGAACTGCAAGTGTATATGTGCCCGTGGCAATTCGTTTTTTTTCCTCACCCCGCCGTAGAGCTCGCGCCGGCCGTTGCTGCTCCTCGCCGCGGGCAGTGTTTTGTGTGTGAGGCCTCCTCTTATAAATATTCAACCTCAGACCGCTGCTCACAAACAAACTTCTCACTTCGAAGACGATCGACAATTGTGCCAACTCCGCTCGTCTTGCCGCTCGTCTTACCGCTCGTCGGTGTGTCGTTCAGTGCGTCTGCCGCGTGCTTTGACGCCCCTGCATCGGACTCACTTAGAGCGCGGTGGGCGCGCCCCGCTTCTCGGGATAAAAAACGTTCTGATTCTACAGGGAGTCGGAAGAGCTCGAACGGGGTTCCGTGGCGTTCTCATTAGCTCCCAACTTCTCGCCGAATCATTCTGCTTCAGCTGTCCAGGCTTTTAATTCAAAGACACGTCATGAGCCCATGTAACGTCGGACTTGAACCTTTGGAACAAAAGCAGAAAAAGACTCGAAAGTCGCGACTTCCACACCGACCGAGTCAAGGAGGGGCCGCGAGCAACGAGACGCGAAAATACTTTTGAGCACATGCCTCAGTGCATTGAAGACACTTTGTTGCGGCTGAATGTTTTTCGCGCTGATCTTTTGAGTCGTTCAGAAGTTCTTCATCTGGAAATGCTCAGAGCTGAATGGTGCTTTTTGGTGAGTGGAAGAAAGGAATGAACGATCTGCGCGCATTTCAGAATTCGGAAGAAGGAATTCAGCAGGGAAGAACCCGCCAAGTTGTTTTCCAGAATTTTTCTCTCCAAGTTCAACCAGCTCTACCGTCAACTAAACTTCGACAACGGACCGAGGTTCAAAAGTATTAAAGCAGTCCATGTCAAGAAGAAAACAATCTTGTGAAGGCGAGACACAATCGACGATCCAGCGACCTTCGTCCAGGAACTTACCCGACTTGTCATAAAAAAAAAAACACAGCCGCACCGGTTTGCTTTTGGAATAGCGAGAGGGTTACTTGCTGACATCGTCCTAATTCCTTCTCAAACCGTTCGCAGTTATCTTCAACGATAATGACAGGAACACAGGTGATTGTTGCAACATATTCAGACACGGTCAGACCCGATGGCCCCCGTTTTCGAATCCTCAGCTTCATATGTATTTCTCTCCTGACTTCAACAATGATCGCAACAGCGAAAAACGTGGACATCCATCAGCCAGAAGTGGATCTAGAAACAGCTGACTGACTGAAGACCTCCCCCGCAGAGAATGGGCTGGAACTCGTTTGGGAAACCTGAAGCAGGGTGAATCCCCGATGTGATGTTTGCTGAGTTCTGGAAGCTTTCGAAATAAACTTCGACGCTCCAACAGCTCTCGAGCCTTTGTGGAGAATAAACAAGTCGTGTCTATTTTTACTGTTCACGACAAGTATTCGAAGCTCCCACATGGGATTGCGGATTCCTTGACGATGAGAAAAATACGGTAGATTATAGAAACGCTGATGGGGAACACAGCGCTTCTGCGGGCGACTGTGACGGCAACACAAGCAATCGTTCGTCTGGAGCTCCAGTAATCAAGATGCAACAATAATAGAAGAGAGGCGAACGCGAGAATGCGGAATCACTGAAAGTCAGCTTCGGAATAAGGTGCTGTAGAGCTGCTACGGAACTTGTAGCGGTCGTTTGCCGTTGCAGAGAATCCCCTAAGAGCAGAAGTAACGTTTGTTGAGAAGTGGAGGGTTTTTTTTTCTAGGACGGAGCAGGGTGCGTCCTTCAGTCGGAGTGAATGAAACTTTTTATTCGTTTGGAAACAATGCTTTCTGATTGACGCTCGCTCTGACCGTTTGCTGCGGCACTGCCTCTGTCCACGTCTTCGGCCGAGCAGGGACTCATGATGCAGTTCCGTGGGTGTCTCGCCTCCGTCCACAAGAGACAATTTGAACGATAGAACATTTAAGGGATTCATTTCGATGGAACTCTATCAAGGTCCATGAGATGTGTCCCCCATTTGCCAACGTCGGCATGTCAGCGATGTTCTTGGATCTCTGAGGAACTTCTCGGGGTCAGCCCGAACGGCTTGACGGCCACCTTGGAAACTTTCGCTCTTCGTGTGATGACCTACGCCAACCTCTGCGTCTTCATGCCCTCCGCATGGAAATCGCGTGTATTCCGAGAAGCACTGGAACACGCATAAAATGAACGTACATGCAGGACTTCGCATCATGGCGGCGCCTCGGCATGCATCAACTTTTTCGCCGCGTAAAAACGTGACCTCTCCGTCCGACTAACTGGTTTACGGCCTAACCAGCTCAGATACTAGGAGAGACCCATGGCAGGTTGTGGGTCACGTTCAGGCCCGGCATTGGAGTGTTCCCTGAACACACATGGCCAGTCTCCGAGTTTCTCATTCTGAAAAGTCATAAATCTGCATTCAGAAGGTTTTCCACTCTTCGAGCCTCGACAGAGGTTGCGAATGAGCTCAACCCGATGCTGGGTATCGCTACTGGAGCGATGTTCGACCAATCACAATCTCGTTCTGGGGAATCTCGTAGCAACTCAGCGATCTATTTGAGCGCAAACGAATCGTAAAGTAACGACGAAGGGATAAAAACGTTTCTCGAGCTGACGAAGACAACCGCCACAACTGCGAGAGAAGCGAAGGGAAGGAGCATACGAGACAAACAGACATCGGCACACAAATAAATACTGAGACAAGCAGGCATGGCCTCAATGTGTATAGCTCCCCGTTGAAATCGTCGGAAGGACGGAATAAGGACCTGGATATCGATAGAGGCCGGGTCCTGGAATCGTGCTCCACGTTGGTTTCGAGCCAAGTCAGAAAGGAACGGCACTATTTTCTCACGGACGCCTCGGCTCTTGATGTCCTGCTGAGTACAGATTCGAGGAGGGAGAAGAATGAACTCGAATTGCTTCGGAGATTGCTAGACCGACGTGTTTTGCAAATCAGCATCTGAACAAGAATTCAAAACAGTGGCCGGGCGAAGCTGCCGTGCGGGAGAGTATCAACGGCAATCCGAATCTGTGTGAATTCGCACAATCGGTCCCACCGGACCCACTGGGCATTCAGGGAAACAAGGAAACGTCCACACGGATAAGTAGGGGAGAGTAGAGAAGTTGAAACAGAGAATCCTTTTGGTTCGGTTAGATCGCCGTCCCGGCCAGCGGACCCGAGTCTGCGACCCTCATCTATGAACTGTTCGATGTCTTGGATCTCGTTTTCGTCTCTCAATTTCCGAATCGTTCTCAGTGAATATTCGGTTGGATGAGTTCCCTCATACATGCGAAACTCGGGGACTCGACCTGATCGCTGCATCGCCTGGGATCTGGTCAACTCAGCGGATTCCATACGGGTTCAGCTCGGTCGGAACAAGAACGACATCGCAAAACATCGGACTCGACAACCAGACAACGCCACAAAATCGGTTTACGGGTCGGTATCGCTTCTTCGGATGCGGCAAGCCCTCCGAAAGATTTGGGTGACCACAAAGTGCTGCCTCGGAGTCGCCTTCGCTGTTGTCGACGCCCCCTTCCGACAGTCTGTTGTAGAGAGGAAGCAAGGGAGGTCGCTTGGCGGGCTATCCGGGGATGGGTTCTCCCGTTGGTCGGTAGGCTCGTTCGCAAGACGAGGTTACGTCTGCGGCGAAGGAGCAGTGTCCGTCACCTACAAATGAATATGACTAACGGAAACACGATAAAGAGCTGACGGTACGACCACCGACGCAGACGAACCCGACGAAGCGAAAGAAATATTCCAGATAAGGTTACACATAGAGAAAATAGGCTCGCTGCTTTTTAGGCTTTTTCTGTTCTACGGTCGACTCCTCGCGTTTTTGCCCCGTCCGCCGCTCTCGGCGGTAGTTCCCCGCCTTCTGTCATCTTCCGCTTTTTAGTCGTGACAGCCGCAGTACAATACGGCGTCGACCGCATGGGCGAAAGCGTCATAAGTTGTCACCGTTGGTGCCGTTTATCCGCTAGGTCGATTCCGTAAGTCACCGCATGGTCCGGAGGGAGTTCGTAGTGTCCTTCGATGTCGAATCCATTTTCGAAGTACATAAATCGGTGATTCTCGTTTCGAACACGGGGGTGCGACAACGATAGCCCCCGACGACTAATCGTTCAGAGCAAGAGAACACTCATGTTCTGCACTCTAGTGCATGACGCCGTGAACACGCCATCGCTGGGGTCGACTGGCTCTGTGTCTGTACCAGCTATCGTCTCGTAATTAAATGTTGTTTCTGACCAGACCACGCACGTGCGAAGTAAAAATAAAAATCAGTGTGCTCGGCCCATGTGTGTTTTTTCCCTATTCAGAGCGACCATATGGTCCTCAGCTATCGCACTCACCAAGCGCTATGGCTACACAAACGCACGCATCAACCATCATCCAGAAGTGTCGATACGTTAGGGATAGCTGAAGCTATTTGAGGCGCAACCCGAGACCGTCTGTTTCCAACGGCAGGAATAACTTTCCCGCCAAAACACTGTGTCACTGCTACGTAGCGAGGCGTTAATCCAGCTTGCGCCCATGAGTGGGGTTCATGAGAGCGCGCTGTCTATAGTTTCTTCGCCACGGTCAGCCGACCCTGAGGTTCGGTAATGACAGCCCGGGCTATAGTTCACAGGCGAGCTGAGGACAACTGGTCTGGTCAAATCAGACAACTACGTTCACAGCGCCAGCGATACCGTTCAGGGTGATCGAGTTCGATATTGGACGTGGAAACCACGGCTCATCACAATTTCATACTTTGTGCTAGTATCCTGGTTTTTGAGAGCATCAGCGGCTCAACGCTGATTTACTTCGAAGGCGATTCCGACAAGCCATGCATTTAAATGGTATCCTGGATCGACTTTTCACGTCGTTACTCCAACGCTCGACCAGTTGAAATCTTTTCGAGCCCGAAATCCGGAGTCACCGACTCTCTGCAGTCACCTCCCCACCGTAGACGAAGCTCCTGCGTGGGAGCAGACAAACGACCCTCGAGGAAATTGGCGGATCGGAAAGGAGCCAAAACGTTCGTTTCGACGGCTTCCCCGGTGGGCTCATCGAGTTGGAGTTCCCGATCCGAGCGTAGGGCTGTGCTTTCCAGCCTACGAATTTTATGTTCTTCAGGTGACGCTGAGCATGACACTGCTGTTCCACGGATCTCACAAGTGGATTAAATGAACCAGAGAGAGGAGAGGGAAGACCGTTGGGGAAAACTACCGAACGACGGATGGGAATCTCGTTCGCTGACTCGACTCCGTCCGAATGATCCCGTCTGACATGAGCCCGCACCTATTCGAGCCGTCTTCGCTCGAGAACTAGCAGCGAACCATTCGTGAAACGTATCCCTCCTGCCCTCGGAGTTTTTCCCCCGGAAATGCATCCCGGACATGAGCGGACCGAAGCTTTCAACCGGAAGAATGTCGCAGCCTTCCCAAAATGAGCGCTTATTAGCGATCGACGATCTCTTTTCTAGGAACGCCCGCGATAGACTAGAAGCCATTGTGTCCCTTTTGCGTACATGGAGGTTGCTAAGGAGCTCGTGGTTCAATTTGCCCGCGGTTTACTTCCGGACCAGACTGCGGCGAAGCTGTTGTCACAAAGCACTTGACCCAAGCCTCTTGCCCTTGGCGCGAGGTGGACCCGCTCTCGCCTTCCTTGACCGCCACGTTGCATTCTTGCCTTCCCCAACTGACGCCAGATTTCGCAGAACACCGTGGCTTACCCGCGTCGAGCATATTGCCTTTGCGAGCGCTGTATAGCGTTCGACGTGAGAAAATTCTCCACTTCTGATCGCGAACACACATGCACGGAGACTGTTCAGCGACCAAGATAAGCGCAAAACTAGCAACATAGTTGAAGTGTTCCTTTAATGAAGATTTGGGTTCCCAGAGGAGACAACTCCGCAAGGGCGACTTTGGAGGCGATCATGACGTGAAGGTCGATACGATGAATCCCTGAATCCGAATCTCGGAGACTCTGAATCATGAATTCTCCGATTCTTCACTTCAGTTAGTCCGACCTTTCCAGATCAGTATCTTACGGTCTGTTCTTTCAGCATTCGACCACCCGCGATTGAGTTTTTCAGGCGTTCGACTGGAGCAATTTTCAGAGCACGTGGATCGGCTGGTTCGCAGCGTTAAGCTCGCTGCCAGCGATGCGCAGCTTCTGAAGGGGAAGCGCAAAGAAAGGTAGCTTGGTCAGCAGCTCATTGCGGCGACTCGTCATTATGGTACTGATGAAAATCTGTAGCAGGCCAAGATCGACATCAGGCTCCCGATTCCGGCATCTGAGAGTTTGACCAACGAGCCGCGAGCCTGAAGGGATCCGTGGCCGGTCCAGCTCGCGAGGAAACGAATCTTTGCGACACCAAAATCACCGCAACCGGAAGAACGACCTGTATGAACGGGGCGGCATTGGGAGTGGCGGAAAAAGTTTGCTCCAGGTCGGAAATCCCGACGGATATCGTCGCTGAGCGAAGGGAAAATGAACGGAAACAAGCCCGTCGTAAGAAGGAGGGGGGGGGGGGGGGGCACGGAATTGAGACCGACGAAATTTCATGACCTCGAGTTTCTTCTCCGAAACATTCAGGTGGAGTCGCAATGGTGCACTTGAGGCTAGCCTGCCACTCGGAGCGACAGATTCGAACCGGATCCGGTCGCTCGTTGCGACCCATGGCTTGTAATGTTTCGGATTACGTGTCAAAGATACAATGTCGGGAGTTCCGAGGATCGTCGAGATATCCCGACAGGGTAGCCAAAGCTGCTCTCAGATTTTCCTCTCGCCTAGAGAATTCCCTCCGGAAAAGAGTCTTTCCGCATTCTCGAGAGCTCTCAGGCAGAATCGGTTGCCCCGACTTCGAGCAGAATGCAGAATCCCACATACCGCTAACAACCGAAGCAGAGGAATACAACTGGGCTGGCATTCATCGAACGGTTCGTTGTTGATTCGGCTTCAAATAGGAGGAAAATAAACCCTTTGTGCCGGCTAAAAATGGGAACGCTGGAGAAAACTCGATCGACGCCGGGAAAGTGTACAAGCGAATGTTACGGAAGGTCCAAGTTATCATAATCGTCGTTCCGTCGCAATCACGGAATCATCCGAAGAAAGCCGTCCACTGGAACCAAATACCGGATGGATCCCACTATTCGTCACGAATTTGGAGTGATCGGCGAGCAAAGCTTCTGAATCCCGCATCCTCTTCCGACAATGTCGGGACCTAACCACAGACTGATAATTTAATGACGGGGGGGGGGGGGGGGAGTTGGTTCCTGGCCTCGCGAACGGGCTGAAAAAGCGCCAGATCTGAGCGTTTGGCGCCTCCTCTGAATGTGTTATCCTTTCAGAACTGTGGCCACCTGGAACATCTCCTGACCTTCTTTCCGGGAACGAAGTATCTTGGATATGTTGGAGCTGCATTGTTCATTGGTCGACTCGAAAATTATGTCTCCGAGAGAGAAATTCGAATACCCCGAGTTCCGAGTCGCAGATGGAACCAGTTTGAATGTTCGGTGGTTCTGACTAGTTTAAGTTGGATTCCTCGCGGCACGAGATCAGGCAGAGCGATGGGAACCGCGGGCTGCGGTGGGCGGTGACCGAGGAATGTAGTGATGTGATTGCATTTTCCGCAGGCTGCTTCATTTCAAAATGTCGACAGCGCGCGTGTCGGCGTTCTACCACTCAGTCAGTCATTCTGTCGATTTTGTTCTTCGGCTGGCTGCGGCCCTTTCGTCAGACAGATCGGATCGTCCGTGAGCAAGCCAAGCGAGAGTGGGCGAGCGAGCGAGTAAGCAGAACGTCCGCCCTCTTCAAAGCAAATGGAATCTTTGGCGAGTCAGTCGGAGGTCTGTCATTCCAAGCTGCCCAGGCAGTCTGTGAACCGCGCACCACCCACAATACGAGTCCCGAACGAGAGCCCCATCTCTTGCTCGAGTGTTTTCCTCGTGCCTATCTCCCCGATTCCACGGCGATCCAACTCTTCATTCAAGCGGGGAGTCAACTTCTTTTGCTTTATCCTCTTCCACTCTGACTTACAGCCTCGCCCGGAGAGCCTGCCGGATTGGTTGGAGTGCTCACTCTCCTCGCAAGTACCGTTCATTCTGTCATTCACACCCGGTACGACCGGCAACGGCCTTGCGGTGGCGGCGCGGCGGGAGCAGCAGCAGCAGCCGCGTCTCGGCCGAGAAACTCAAGGAAGGACAAGGACGGCAGCAGCGACGACGACCAAAAGGAGATCGTTCGTTGACAGCATCCGTCCCCTCGAATGGGGTGGACGCTTATTTTCCAATTATTCGCATGTCACCGAATTTCTCTTTGCGCCTCAATTCTCCTACTTTCCGAATCTCTTCCTCGGAGTGTCACGGATATCAATCCAGATCCCGCCGCCCGACCACTTCGGCAAACGTTGTTTGATGGAGCCTTAGAGTTCGAAGTTGGGATGAGCGAAACCTTTTGTGACGCCACCCAACCTGGGAACAGTTTTCTTGGAGGCTCAAGGTGCCGACTTGGCGAGCGTAGGACAAGCAGCCGCGCCGCCGGGCTATCCAGGCAACGACAGCTCCGAGACCGATCCGCATGCAGATTGACAGACATTGCTCACGTACTCGCACAACAGCAACAACGTTCAAAACGGAAAGCAAACTTTATATGCAAATCTTGCCCGTCTCTCATAGTGAGTCGTTGAGCGAGCACGACAGAGAGAATAAGAATTCAATGTTCTCGCGGCTCCCTGGCCGGAAATTGCTTGTGCCCGACTCGCTGGTTCGTCGATTGAGGCCAGAGACAGCAAGTGGACCTCTTCCTGCGCTCTGCTGCTACCCCACTGCCCACGTGGCTCGGTGTTCGCCCCTCCACGAAGCTTTATCGATCATTTCGACTCGAGTTCACGAGGCGGCATCGTAGGTCTTGTATGCCGCTCGGCTTGTTAGCTCACTGGGGTCCTCGGCGGTGGCCGGTGAAGTCACTCTCAGCGGTCCCGATCCATTGCGGTTTCAGCATTGATGGCCCCTGAGAAAAGGCACCAGCGAACGCGCATCCCACGCATTCATCGCCCATAAATCCGTGCTGAGCCGGTGCGGTGCAAATGACAAGCGGACTCGGAATAAAAGCTGCATGCCGGCGGTGTGAACAGCACGATCTGTATATGGGCCTCGCGCTCTAAATGCCTTTTAAATGGCACTTCTTCTCAGCCGAGCTTGTGGTGCTATCAGAGCCGGAAGAAACATTCAGGAAGGAGCCCGCTCCCTTCTTGCGCCAGCCCAACTTCCCTCTCTGCCGGAGCTCGGACGACTGCCTGTCTGTCTGCCGTCATATACAAACGGCAGACACCCAAATCATAGCGCACGGGCGAACAGCCGCGCGACCCACCACCCAGTTGTTCCCCATCAACCCACCTACAAAACCACCGAACAACAGGGGCGCTAACGGGCATCGAGTTCTTCTCCCCCGCGCGCGGGCTCTGGACGCCCGCACTCGCGCTTGAGCGGTCCTCCTATTCCTCGACGCCTCGCACGACTCGTCTGTTTGTTAGTCGCAATTTTAGACCACGAGGTTCGAAGCATGTCCAAGGCCGAGCCTGCTGGAAACGCTCCGACTGGGACGGAGTGGGACCGCCGTTGGAGGAAAAAACTCTTGTCTGCATGTTTCAGCTCGGCTTTTGCGCAACCAGAACGGTTCGAGGTGTTGGAGAATGCACACACCGTGCTCAAAAGGAATTCGCATTGTTCCGTCGACGTCATGAGCCCCTAGCCGCACTCGTGGAGGACGTGTATAGCCAGCAGTGTTCGTTCGCCCTTCCGCTTTTTTTTCACTTCACCAATCCTTTAAAGCATCCTTGAAAAGTCAGGCTCCGATTCATCTGAATGGATAGCGCGGGGTTCGACCGGGAAGAGGAGGAACATCTGCGATACAGTGACCGCTCCGCTGTGAGGGGTTCTCCGTCGGCTTCCATTCGTCCGCTTAACAACGTAGCGGTCAGTGTCGGGACGGTCCTGTTGTGTGTTCGCACCTTCGGTGTCCGTCTTCCGCATGCTACGGTGCGTGAGCCAAATCGGATCGCACGGAGGCAGGATAGCAGAACGGATGAGAAGCGAGCAGGCGGCGCTATCGAGCCGACTCGAAGAGTCGGTCTCTTATTTCTCCCCTGTTCGTTAACACTCACGAGCGAGGAGCATGAACGAACATCGGAGCCATTTTCCACCGATTGTTGTGATGCCATTCGAGACGGCGAGTCGATCGCTTCGATTCCCGATTTCCTCATCCGCACTCACCTGAAAAGCAAAGAGAAAATCAATCTCAGCTCCTCTTGAGGAACGATTGCGGGTAGGCGTGTTTGAAACACAGTCATAATCCGGGCCCAGCGGCTTCGCATCAGATTGCTTGTAATGCTCTCCGTGAATTGAGATAGATCTCAAAGCATCGACCATCGCGTTCCTTCTAATAGCTAGCTGCGCACGGGATGTTCGGGAAAACGAGTTAGAAACTTTATCTCGTTGAGTCGACGAGTCACTGATTCTAGCTCAGAATCACTGACTCGTCTCAACGGGTCGAGTTGTCGAGGGATTTCTCAGCTGCGCCCCAGCTTCCGATACGGAGAAGAGGCAAGAGGGCTTGGTGAGTGCGAGCGGGTGGGCGCGAACCTGAGCCTGCTGGCGAGTAAGTATAACTTATGTTCTGAGGTTAGCACTCACGCGGAGGCATTTAAGCTTATCTTGAACGCCATCAAAAATGTTATGCGCGGGAAATTTTTCGAGGGGAGTGAGTTGCTCCGTGGAACGTGAGCTGTGGTGACCGAAAGTCTGTCAGATTTCAACCGGGGCTCTGCCGACCCCGTGGCCCCGGCTCCGTGGCTGCTCATGGGTGTTGAACCCTTCTTCGACGGAGTTTCTCGATGCCCTCACCATGGACCCGAGCGTTCCGTGGCGTCCAGAGGTCCAGGCTCAGGTGTATGCTGTTTCAACGAGACCTCTCGAAGTGTCCGAAGCACCGCACGTTGTGGTTTCAGCTTGATTTAGCTGGCTCCACAGTCACGGATGAGTCTTATTACTTGGAGTCGAAGCGCTCCAGTGGAGATGACGTGACACCGTGATACCAAGGTTCAATATGCAATATGCGGCACAGCTGTTCTTCTGTTGTGTCGTCGCTAGCCACTCGAGCATGTATCCCGGAGAGCAACCCTGCTGAAAGACTGTACGCATCGGCCACGCATCCGTAACTAGAATCACCAACGGAGAAACGCGATCAAGTAACGCATGTGTTACAACAGCGAGTCATTGTTTGCGTCGGTAGCGCGGACGCGACAACTTTTTGCACCACAGAATATGGCCCGCGCAGGCCACTCTCCATGCAGGCCATGCGCCTGTAAGGAAGGAGATCGGCACTCGCGGACGATAGCTCAGCCGGGCTCGAAACGCCCCCTCGCACGGGATGTCAACCGAATGGAGAGCTGCTCGAAAGATCACAACATCCAAACGGACTCAACATGTCCATGTCACGCCAAGGCCGTCGATTCGGCAACGTGTCGCCACACTGGCACGCGAACGGAAGAACGACCGAAGCAATGCAAAGTGAACCAGAGCCGGGCAAGAACTCTGCATTCGCCTCACTGTCGTTCACGTCGTCTTCTTGTCTCACAAAATATAAAATAAAGCCTGTGTGTAGATGACTTATGGCCTGGAAGTCGCCTTCCAATCGAGATTCGCTCGGTTCTCGACCAGCGGGGAGGTTTTCAATTTGGTAATCAAAATCCGATAATAAATGACCACTGCCTGCTGTTGCTTCTTTCTCGTCCGCCTTGGGAACGTTCCCTCCCCTGTCCGAGGATCCACCTTGTTTTTCTTCTTATTGTTGTTGTTGCAGGAAGACTGTCTTCCCGGCTTTCGGCACTGGCTCGTTGTCGACTCGGCTTTGCGTCGATCAGTGAAGGAGTGGAACGCACTTCTCCCCCACGCCGTGAGCCGAACGGAAACGTGTGAAGGGAGAATAGCGGCAAAGCTTAAACTCTTCGAGCAACCTCCTTCGCAGCGAGAAACGAGCATCCTTCCACCGTCGTTGTTCCAGTGCTTCTAGAAGCAAGCAAGACAGCGGAGAGACGAACCGGCCGCTTGACCATTGGAAGCCAACAGGGCTGGTCAGGAACCGTCAGGAGAGCAGACGGAATCGAAGCAGACAAACAGGAGGAGGCATCACGCTTGTTTCGCGCAAGGTCCCTCCTCCCCTCCCTCCGCCGCTCGTCCGCCGATTCCCCCGCCCTTTCTCAGTCCCGTCGCAACAAGAACAGGATTCGTGCTCCGTGTCCACCCTAATGGGCGAAGCTGCTCCTCTGCATACGCAAACGCGTGTATCGCTCCCGTCTTGACCGCCCGTTGCACCTCCCGCCGGTTCGCCTCTTTTTTGGAAGTCCTGTTACGTCGCTTCTGTCGACGTCTCCTCAGCCACCAGAGCGGAGGAGAGGACGAACGCGAATGTCCGAGCAGTTGTTGAAGCTCTTGTTCTTGTAATTCTGTTCCTCTTCTGGTCACTCAAGTCTCACGGATCTCTCCCAGTCGGGGCTCTCTGTTTGCCTTTTAGACCCTTCGTTCGCCCGTTCCTTCGTCAGTCGGTGTTTCCATTCGTGCCAAAAGTTTCCAAGTGGCAAGCGAGCAGAGCGCTCCTCGTTCGCGTTCACATCAGCTTTCAGTGCTGGCGCGGAAATTTGCGCCAAAAGCGAGGCTGTCTGCCACTCGCCGGGTGGCTAAGGTACTGCATCGTTGTCATTGCGGTACCCCGTCCGACGTCGCCGCTTGCCACCACAGTTACAGATCTGATTTCGACCCTGTCTACCGCATTTCAATTTTTAGCAAGCACCGAGCTCGCTAATCGACACTGTCGTAAGTCTTCGAAAGCACATCAACACTAGCGGAGACTCCGCTCGAACTGGGCGAGGATTTCTCATGGCACCGCGCAGGTTGGTCGGCAGTTCGAGAAATAGAGGGTGGGAACGAGGAGTTGGAAGTAGTCCACAGAAATGGGGAACGGAAACAATGGCAGAAGGAACCGATTTCGAATACAAGAGCCGCTGCTAATCTGAGAACTCTTCGTGTCATTCCGAATTACGACTTTGTCAAAGTCGTCGTCAACGTTCTCGTCGTCGTCGTCGCCGAAGCAGCGGCATCAACTACAAGAACAACGAAGTTGGTGGCGGCTGCTGCGACAACGTCGGAGAGCTAATGGTGGCGCTGCCCGTCGCACCAAAGCAGCTCCATCTTTCTGCTCAGACACCCCAGCTTCCCCGACGAGCACTCAGGGAGTCAGCGGGGTCGAAGAGGAAAAAGTAGGCAGTTAGTAGAGGAAGGTCGACAGAGCAAGCGGACCTTCAAACGAATCCGCTTGAAATGGCACCAGCTTAGGAGTTGAACGAAGAAAGCGAAGTGGCCTCCCAGGTCGAAAGAAGCGATAGAAAGAGAGAGACGACGCACGTTTTAAGCCTTTCTTGATCTCGGCTTGCTCGGGAGCCATTACGCCAACTCTCACTGAATCGCTTTGCTATCGCAGCGGCTGCTTCCGTTGTCGCCAAAACCGTTGTCTTTGTGATCGTCTCGGTCGCTGCTGCTGTTGTTGTTGTTGACGTTTGGGGTCGACTGATGTGCGGCTGGTTAAGTAGTCAAAGAAGAAAGTCCTCCCCAACACTTTGCGGGTGTCGACGCCTGCCGAGTAGCCGGCAGGCTATCTGAGGCACTCGTCTCCTCCACTCGGTCTCTCCGTGTTCAAATCGAAGAGCTGTCGCCAAACGACCCTGATCCTCGAAGAGAGCGCTTGAGCGCATTGGAGGACGAGCTCGAGGTGAGCACCCATGTAACTCGCTCGGGAGGCGATCCCCACGTTTACGGCTTGCAGCTGGACGGGACCCCCCAGCTGTGATTCCTGTTTCCTCGGCGTTTCCAGCCATCCACAGGAACAGCAGCAGCAGAAGTCAATTAGTACGCGCACACTCCTGGCGACGAGATCGCACCTCGACGACGGATCCCATCGAGGGAGTACCTACGGCACCTCATCCCCGCGAGCCGCGAATGCTCCTCGGGGCCGTCTAGTGACCCGCCGCAACGCCTACCATTCAGATCGACCGACCGACATCAACCGGCAGTCCGGCCGTTCGTTCGTCCATCCAACCTCCCAGCCATCTATCGATGCTACGCCTGACCGCCATGTCAGTCCTCGAACGAGAAGTACACATGTTTGTCATGCAATCAGACGACGCCATCCGACTAATGATAAGGATAATGATCGGTCCCCCACACTTCGAATGTTCCCGACGCTCCCTCGCCCGCAATCCCTCATTCCGCGCCTCGCGTCCCTGGAGTGTCGTGTCGGCAGTATTGAGTTCAACTTCGAGAGTTCCGCTCATTTGTGGCGGCGAGGTGGGTGCGTTGGCTCGCGCACTCACTCGCAGTGCTGAGACGACGCTGAAATGCTCCGTGGGATTTATTATAATATTTATCACTGTGTCTGTGGTTCCTGGCAGCGCCGCCCCAGTCCCGTCCCCTCTTCGTCACATCTCGACGCGTTCAGGCGGGCGAGCAAGCAAGCTAGTAATAATCGTAACCGGAACATCGTACACAAGCACGCGGCCAAATATAAACTTCGTAACCATGACGCCTTCATCAGCGAGTGAGGTTCCAGGCGAGCCAACCACCGGGCTCGGAAGCCATTCGATGTGTACCCCACGGAACCCACTCTTCGAAGCTTCCATCTGGAAACATACTTCAGTTCACATGTGCGAGCTCGCGGAGTCGTCGCCGTCGTAGACCCAGCTGCCGCCACCCACGACGAGAACCTTAACGAACAGCCCTTGATGTTGATATGCGAAAGTTCAGAACGACGTCATTGATTTCAGCGGATTTCGCTCGCGAAGGAATGCTCATACCATCCCTCGAACGGGGTTAATGACCGAGACCTAACGGATCATTCTTCATACGGCCCCGACCGTGGTAAGCAAAAGGTGAGGCTCGGCCTCCCGCCTCTCCCGTAGCCCCCGGTTTCGCAACACCTAAGATCGTCACACCCACGTGAGGGTGCATCAACGCTTGTCACCGTCGGATTTCGAGTTTTCTCCGCCACGGAACTCTTGCACTGCACATTGAACATGTAGTCTGGGTATTGAGCAGCATCTGCCCACAACCATCGGAAGCAGGTCCGCCGCGGAGCTCAAATGAACCTCGAGCCCGATCCGATCCGGTTCAGAATCAACAGGAGCGTCGAACGATATCTTCAGATTCATTCGTTCCCGACGCAGAGTCATCGCGATGAAGACGCTTACGTAATGAACAACTTCCGCGATGCCCAATTACGTTGCTCTGCGTGCAGACGGGATGGACGACCGACGAAGCAGTGAACCGAGCAGGGGAGCAGACGAGGCAAGGTCCTCTCTCGACACTTAGCATGGTCTGAATGGAACAAGTTCTGCTTCAGCGGAGATTAATATAGTTTTCGGGTGTCGTAAACTCACTACCGTGTTCAATTTTCGAATTGCTCGACGTCCACGACAGGGGTGGCAGAACGCGTCGGGCACGATAAAATCGAAAATAGATTAGATTGATACGTCCAATCACTTGCACACGGTGGCAAGCCGGGCATTACTATCTAGGCGGGACGAACATTACTGAGAGCGGACATGGAGACCGGAGGGAATGGCGGGAAAATCCTGCAGAGGCGGCATGTCCAAGCGTTCCATGCACCTTGGGGGCGGCATTTCGCGGGAATCTATACGAAACGCCTGCGAATCGGCACATGTGAGAAATTACGCAGCGATTTCGTACGCCGCACTAAGTTTGACGGTCTCCGACAGTTTTAATACGGAACCGAGGAGAAAATACGGAATTCTGAAGGGTATAAAATTTGAAACCACCATACAACGAGAGGAGGAAAGAAATATCCAGAAGAGCCTCACTCCTTGTACGCAGCGATCAGGTTCCCCTCCGTGCCGGACAATCTCATTATGGTCACAACAAAGCGGGAGCGGAGAGACGAGCGATAGCCTATTCGGACATCAATGTTTAACACCCTGAGTGGTTTTTGATTGAATTTCTACTTCGGCGGGCAAGGCTGCTGCCGCAACGAGGACGACTGCCGTGCGTCGCTCCTTCCGTCGACTTCCTCGCTCGCCCAAAGCAGATTCCACGGTCGCTAACCCGCTGAATAATTCACGTAAATCGGTGACACCAGACACGTAGTGCAGCTCAAAGCTCAGAGCGCGACACTCTGCCTCCTCTCGTTGGTTTCTTTTTCTTGACTCTCTTGCCTCCGCACTCGCCGCGGCTTAATGTACGGTGGCGATCGCAACGACGAGATAGTTACTTAGGCAAAATTACGTCCCCGGCCACGCGGAAAGGTATGTTCTTGGGCCAGAAACACACGCTAGTATTATCTCCGCACCGACTAGCGCAGTATAGCGATTTTTGAGAGATTTACTTCGCTGCGTCGTTCCATTGTGAATTCTGATCGGCACGCTAAGTCGTGAAATCGTTTCGGTAAACAATTTTTTTTATTCATCTTTCCCCTCTTTGTTTTTATCCGTCCAGAAATCTCAGGGCAAGGGGCCACTATCGCTATAACCCTGACACTTCGAGGCAGCGGCTTGCAAAAAAACTCAGGAGAACGTAAATAAACACTGACCGGAGACAAAACGCCCGCGAGCCGGTTCGACTCCCGTGAGCTTCTGTAGTTCCACCTCGAGGCTCCTCCGGGATGATTCCGTCAGAGTTCAACATTGTTCCCACTTGACATTCGTGCCGACAAAACGTTCGATAACGTGTTACGAAGCAATGTTTCCTGTAGCGGTTGGTCGCATGCGCAGCAGCGCAGTCAACTCTGACGAGTTTCAGCTCAGGGTACAAGATCCCGGAATAACGTTGGACCGTGAGTCGAAAGCGAGCACCGGAAACCTCCCGTCGGAAAACGGACCCGAGCCGCAGGGAGAGGAGCATGACTTCCAGGCGACGATTTCTCTCAAATGTCGGCTTGAGGGGCCCGTTGTGGAAGTGGGCAAATCTCCCGAAGGGCTTGAGCGCGCTACGGCTGCTTGAGGGATGCCACAATTTTGGATAGGTCAACGAATCACTGGACCCACATCGTTGTTCGGAAGAGCTACGTGACGAAGAAGACATGAACATTCGAACGCGATGTGACGAACATTCCGAACGCGAGACCAAAGGTCAAGATTTCCGATCCAGAGTCCTTCCCAGTGGTTTCTAGAGACTAAGAACATTCGGAAATCCCAGCAGACGTGGATGATCTGTCCTGTTGTCATTCGCACACCCAACCAATTTTCATTCATGAGGATCATGCAGCACTTTTGGAGCCGTCACGTTCGACTGCCCATTAGCCAACCTTCTCACGGAATGGACACGCGTTTCGGACCCAGTTTCTGACGGATCGGTAGAATTCAGAGCGCCGGGATTGAGGTTTGGCAGCTCAGCCGATTAGCGTGCCCGATTCCGTTAAACTTTCGCCCGAATGACCAGCCGCAAGAGTTTTGTCTCTTTCTTCATCCCTGTGCTAACTTCAATGGCTCCCTCAAGAGCTCTACCGCGAGCTGTGCGATAAGATTTCGAACGACCCGGGAGAGATTCCTGACGAAATTGCGCGCTATGCAAGGCAACAACGTTGACAAAAAATGGATACGGAACACCCCTGCCCACGTCACTTCGATACGGCACCTGGGCTGTGCAAAATGCTGCGTCGCTCCAGCAACACAGAAGCCGGTCCCGAGGCCTGTGGAGTCGTGGCGGAAAAAAAGTACACGCTCCGTTGCGGAATGGGATTTTTGTGATAATTACAGCATATAGGCAGACACGGCAATCTCCTGCCGGCAGTGATATTCCATACCTTGCATTTTGAACTCGTCGAGCGCTGAGAGCAGACAAAAATCCCCCTGTGTAGCTCGCTTCGAGCAGTCACTCTCTGAATTCGTGAAACGCAATGTCGGCTATTGTGCGGCTTCAGCAAGAGCCCGCGCTCTCATACGCCTGGACTCTCTGGATTCATCGGCGGAGCCGGGATTGGTCCGAGACAGGGACCGGGTCCCAAGCGGACTACCTGGCACGAGATTTTGGAGCGTAATAGAAGCTTCGGAGCGCCAGCTCTATCAATTTTTGAGAGCTCGCGGGCGGAGCTCAGTGGAGAAACCACAAGAAAATGGAGTTCTACAACGGCGCTTGGAAAGCTGTAAAGAATCGTATCGTTAGAGTAGGACGCGAAGCACTGCAACCGCGAGCCAGATGTCAATGCAGATCTAATTACGAAGGCATTGTTCAGCACTGAGCAAAAACGTCCATATTGCCATCAGACACAAAATACGTGACCTGACTTCTGGCCAAGATTGCTGAGCACCGCAAGGCCTCCATTGGTCTGAGCGAGGCCGTCCTTAGCAGCGACAGAGGCAGGGAACTTGCTCATAATTGTGTTAGGTTCCTATAAAAGGCTTGCTCGACGGCTGTCCCTCCAGCCAGGTAATACCTAATCCCTTCCGCACGGTCGAGCCGATGCATCATGGAACTATGTCTGTCGCTCATTCAGAAGATGCTGTGTAACGGAGTGGTTGCCAGAGTGCAAAATCCACAGATCACGAGGTGGCTCGCGGTGTTGTCTTGAAAGTGGTCAACCGCGAGACCACGATTGTTCTCGGAACTTTCTTGTTTGCGGCGGTCCGATGAAGGTCAACAAACTGTCCTCTGTCGGAAAACACAGTGGAAGCAGATGTCGTGCGGATTCCTTAACGTTCGATAGACCCGCGGACATCCATTTGACGCAGACGCCAAAATCGTCAACCACGCCGAGGGAAATTTTCATCTTCCAAGAAATCTGAAATTTTTATGAAAACAAACATGGCCATACCCTGAAGAAATTCCCCTGATCGTGCAACCTGTCGGGTGTTTCATCGTTCACCACTCTGCCAAGACTTCTTTTAGCCTCATAATTACTCAATTTCCTACTTTCCAATGATTAATTGAGTATGGAATCCTTATTTATAGTCACTAATTCGCGGTTGGCAGCCTCGAGTAACAGCTTGAGAATGAAGCTGCATTCCACACTTGGGGCACTCAGATGCGATCGTCTGGGTTGAGATGCACTCGAAATGGTCTTGTTCAAGAGCCTCTCCCAGTGGGACAGATCCCAACTTCCCCCGACATCGAAGAGTGTTTGGAAGGTCCTCCTATCCAGATTCGAAGCTCAGCGTAGGCCTTCTACGCTCCTGAAAGTCTGGAGGAAGCTCTCCCTTGCGATGTCGAACATCTGTGAAATCTGACCGAAAATCCAAATACTTTTGTTCGAGCCCTGACTCGGAATCACGAAAGGATATCACGTCAAATCGAACAGCGTTTCGTATGTCCAAGGGTCACAAGTCAACAAGGAGCCAACCCCACGCCCGAAGCGCGGATCCTGCATGCCGAGGGTTTCTCCAGGGGTGGTCTGAAGATTGGGGAAAGAGACGGGCGAGCGATCAAAGGAACACTCAAGCGCAACAACGTCATGAAACGTGAAAAAAACGCCTCAACAAGTCGAAACGGAAGACAATGCGAACGAGCGTCATTAGAAACGACGACAACACGCAATATGTCCAGCGGCACCGGTTTCTAGCCGGAAAAAAAGCACCGCCGAGTTCTCAAGCGAGCCACTGTTCCGGATCGGACGCAGTCGAAGACTCATAGAAACCCGGTTCGCCGCAGAACGCTGCCGAAACTCGAGAAAAGCACCCTCAACTTCATCTCTCGGCCACGTCGTTAAGAATCCCATGTATGAGGACAAAGCCCGAGCCTGGCCAACGACGAGTACTTCGAGATGATATCATGCAAACATACCAAAGGTTTCTGACGCATCCGGGAATCGATCCGCCCTCTGTAGTCGGGGTGCGATTCGGCCTCATGTGTAGCGCACTACACCCGCTAAGAACTCCATTCTTGGAGTTGACTCCTCCACCAAGCGAATGCCGCTTCGGGAAAGGGAGGTCTACAGCTTTCTGAGACGAATGCGATACGTTTCCGAAACTTCGGATGACGAAATTGTTTTGCCCACAATGGAGGCAATTCCAACCTGAAACGCTAGCCCATCCGGAAGCTTTAATTGATGTGTACACCGCCTGTCCTTTGACCTCTGCGACAAAACTGTCCCTGGAGGCAAATGAGAGTTGTTTCGCTCGAAAAGCTGTCTATGTTTCGAATCCGTCGGCGGACGCGCTCCTCTTCTTTTCTCCGTCCATATCAAGTTCAAAATGAGTCACCCGGAAAGAATGGCTGGAACACTCAATCGGGCCGCCATTGTCACCACTTCCTAGCCACTGTTATTACGGCATCAACAAAAGCTGCTAGCTACCAGCATTCCATTCGCATCGAGGGAACGAAGCGAGGCATTTCGTCTTCACGTTACTTCGAGGTGCTCTCTCGATCGAAAAAACTTTCAGCTACTCCTTAATTATTCGCTGAATCGGATTGGCGGTAGATTTACAGCTAGAATTGTTTCCGCTAAGGAACGAGATTTTCGGTCTGCTTGTGAACGTGCATGGCTACAGCTCGTCAAAGTAATTCTTCGGAACTGGTGAGCTGTTGCCATTCATAGATGGAACTGGAGTAGTTGCGAAGAAGCAACCCTTGCGGCCAATCTTGAGCTTGATTTTTGACGAATGGCTCAGACGTCCGGCTAACGAGCTCACTGACGAAGTGAGCGGTCGAATGATGCTCGGGAACAACACAAGCCAGAAACCTTGCAGCGGAGCCAGAAAGCAACGGCTTGCTCGTGTAGTTCTCATCCCAGCCATGAATGGCCGAGACGAAATGACGGGTAAGACCGCGCTAGAATTTGATTTGACGCAGCTGGCTTCCGGGAACGTAGCACGTAGCCACTTTTACGTTCCCGTCATCTCCGACCGAATTGGCTGCAACTCGATGATAAATTGGTGTAGCTTTCCTTGACGCCTCTGGGGAGGCAATATAATTCTTGGTCTGAATTGGAGGAAAACCCTGTTTGAACTCAGGCTCCTCAAGGGCATTGATCACGATAACAATCTAAACAAACGTTTGAGCCTCGATCCGAGTCATCTTCTGTTGTTCGGCTCCGCAGCACGGTACTCAAACGGCGGCGTGGGTCACATCTGGCGGGAGCAGAAGCAGTGAACTGACAATTACGCACTATTTTGGAACCCACACGGTCCGAGCGCACGATTCAGGCGGACCCCTCCCCAGCGGCGAATTCGAGTCAGGCTTTCCCTGCATCAGATCGTGATTTCTGTCATTCCGAAGCCCTCGGTGGTGCAACAGGGATATCGTTCGCTGACTGAGTTGACGGACCGTCGAGGCGAATAAGGAGTCAGTGTACGCAACTTCGCCAATTAACCTCACCATAGAGTGAGCCAATCACCACCTGCTTGATCCCACAACGAGTGCCCTCACGCAGGCGCCCAGATCTTGTTCGACGCCAGCGACCCACCTGCAGACTTATACCTATCCGCAGATCCGGTCGTTACGATGATTCGACTGGCCATCTATCTGTCGACACCTCCGCCCGTGTGCCGCTCTGACTCTGATCTGACTGATGACGGAGTGCAGAAGAGAAGAAGACTCGCAGGGAATCGTTAGGTTGCTAACGCTTCCATTGCGATTGAGGCTTTCCGCACTGCGATACTACCGCACGATCACCAAAATTTTGTGGCAGTTGCGGCTCTCGCGCTGTAGGGAATTAGAAGCTGAACTTTCCATGATGGGCGTACCTGAATAGATACCGGCGGGCGGAGACGTATTCATCCGGAATTCTTCTGGCTATCGATTCGCGGTGGTCAGCAGTAAAAGTCCAGCGCCACAATCCGAGCCCATCTAGGTCACCACAACAGGGCTTCCACAACTCGGCCAAGTGGTCGGTCGGACTAGACGGTAGCTTTATATATGTGAAGCGAACATGAAGAGTTGCCGCTCATAGAACAACCTGCCGAAGGGCTTACGCTGCTCCACAACAAGAGGTCAATGTAGTTGAGGCAACTCAATCTAACGACGTAGATTACTGATCCATCGAGAGAGGATGCCCACACCACCATCGCGGTTTATAACCAATACGTAATCCGATGTTTCGCCGGATCGAAAAGTAGCTGTAACACTTCCATCACGTTCGAGAAAGTCTGGGCAATTAAGACCGACCCAGGGCAGAGCGTGAGAATTTCGCCCGCATTTCCAGAGAACGCGCTAGGCGTGTTCTGATTACCGTTCCGCGGCCCGCTATCGTCGGCGTTCACGCTTCGTTCCTCATCGGGAAGCGAGAAAACGCCAAGGAAACGATTTTGTGCCCCTCGCAGTGGGAATTAAATTGCTCAATCAAGTCGCATATGAGATTCATACTTTACCAAGCTAGAAAACCACCTGAACCTCAGAGGGATCGTTTTTTCGCGGAATCTCCCCGGAAAGACTCTTTCACTTTCGTTTCTGCTTCTGCATTCAAGTTGGACGATTCATTTGGCTTGTTATCTCCTTGTGGTTCCCGCTCACTGTTACTTCCTGGCCGCCAGCAAAGCGCCGAAAAGCCAGGCATCAATCTGGTCGTCGCGTGAGAAAAGCTCCGGCACTCTTCAATTCAGATCGTAACCAGACTCGATTCTGGTGGAAACGCGAACGTGAGAGGATTTCAGTCCATTCCTAATCGCAGGACTTCGAGAAGGAACTTTCCATGATATCTTCAATCTACACTGAAGGGTGTTAGCTTCCGCCTCGAAATCGACGGAAGTCTTGGAGCCCTTATCGATGTTCGTATGCATTCTCTCCGCTTGTGTGAGGGGGGAGCGCTAATTTTCCTGGAACTGTAGCTCCCATGATAGTTTAACTATCGCAACTTCCAGAAGATGAGGACTCGAACGCTTAAGCGACCAGCAAAACATGATGAGACTCCGGGACTCTTTCGAGTTTCCCGAAAAACTGTTCCAGAATCTTCGTCCTCTCTGGAGCCGCGATCTCGCTCTCTGCGAGGATAGGGGGAGTTCTTTGACACCCGCTGAAAGTTCTATACCGTGCGCCACGGAACAATGCACGGAAGTGAAGTGTCCGCGGAACGGGCAAAGCCAGATCAAACGAACGATTGGGAAATCAAGCAGCCGCCTTGTGGCAGTGCTCTGGGAGGTTCACCTTCGGCGAAAAATCCAGTTGCTTCTGGACGCGCACTGACCGTCTATCTGGGAGTTTGTAACCATCCGCCGCTTCCTCTAGCCGACAGCCCTCTGCTTCTTGGAATGGTTCTTGGACCGTTTCCCCTGCGCCCCCTGAACTTTATGTGCGATGCATTCGCGTGTAACCAACGTTTCCCCGAGCAGTTAGAGGAACGTTTCCTCTTCTGGCAGCGAAGATCGCACGGCCAATGTGAACAGTGGAATTATTTGCCTAATCTCCGAACAAACTCGGAGGCAGACTTCCAGCACCTGTCTCCGCGTGGGCCCTTCGACACGGTCGCGGAGCCCTATGCGCCGCGTCAGCCATTGACGTGTTTATGCACAACTTCGTAGTTCTTCCCCAGAGTTCCCACGTGTCGTCTCGAAGCTGAATCGAACAGCATCGATGATAATCCTTGAATCGAGTGAGATTCGTCATGAGCTCGGCGTAGAGTTAGAGAGATTTCAGCCGCGGCTTCCACAACGCCACCGAAACCAGATCGGAGAGAAAGCATTCGGCTCTGAAGAAGTAACCCACTCTTCGCGTTCGGGTCAGTCGGCGCGGCCTGCGAGTTGCTAGGCGTCCGATGCTCATGAGAACAGGCCGCATGAAAAAGAGGAGGCAGAAATCTCAAATAATTCGCCTGCGTGAATATCGGGCGAGCTGAGGAGCGTTGGGCCATCAAACACACGCACAGTCGTCGCCGCCAGCGCTGTCGAGAAAAACGAGGTGGGAAACCATGACGATGAGTGGAGTAGGGGAAAGCACGTCGAGCTTTCACGCATGGCGACAAGTTGCATTTGGCCACTGACGGCGACCTGAACTGTCAGTTCGGGCCGAGACGAACTAACAGTCGATGAGCACCCTCGTGACGCAGACGACAATACAAGACGGACGAGTCGAACAAATAGCCGAGCACCGTCAAGTAAAAAGCAGGAGAAACCGAGCTCTGCTGTCTTGGTCGCCACCTCAATGGAATCTCCTCCGTCGCTCCGTCCGATGATTGAAATGCTTTTAGAAAGCTGCCGACCGCGGATTTCGGCTGGGACACCGACGCCAACATAAACGACGAGCAGCAGGCACACGCTGGTCGCAAGCCGGTGGAGAAGGACCCGGATATCAGATGGAAGGCACAGGGGGAAAATAGACAACACTCGGGCACAACAAACAGGAGCCTCTGCGCATCAGGAGCTGGGATCAACCACGCAAGCTCCACTGGCCGAAGAGGAATCCCTCACGGCGCCAGCGCAACAGAGTCGCAAGCGAATCAGGGTGAATCAATCTCCTCCAGCGTTTTTTTGAATCTGTGACAGACAACCGGCTATCGATATGGTTCTATTCGTAGTCGATAAATCCGATGTTCGTGGCATCTTCCCTCCCTCTCGCAGCGCCTTCGAGTCCATTGTAAGGAACAGATACCGCGCCCAGACAAACCAGCTATCGAGCAAGGCAACTAGCAAAACAGTTGCCCACCCATGATTCGTAACCAGTCGTCACCAATCTGAGTCTGTTGGGTGCGAAGCGGAGTCGACAAGCCGAGCCGTCTTGCTGTTATTACTCCCATCGTTGTTGCTGGTGTTGCGTCTCTCGTCAACCTGATTGTTGCTTTCGGGGGACTGCCTAAAAACAACCTAGCAACAGCTACGACGGTGGGCCGTGCTTGAAACTACGCTTCTGGCGATGACCAACGTGAGCCCTTGGTAACTTCTATTTGCTCATTGTCAACCATGCGAAATCGAGAGAATTTCAGTGGGGAGGTGGATGATTCGTCGTTGCTGCAGCGATCGGTGCTCAGGCGCATGTTCCTCGCGAGTTCTCGCAGACTCTCGGAACAGCCTCGAAGGTCTCCCGGCTAAAAACCTTTCTATCATATCCTGGAAGCCGGTTCAATCAAATACTTCCAAGGTTGCGATGCAATACAAACTATGAAGCATCCTGAAGATCCGAGAGGAGAGATCAATTTTCCGTTGTCTTCCGTGGCTCACCGCAGCCCGAGATCGCCGTTCAAGGTAAATGAAGATGAATCGGTAGGAAACGATATTTCCCCTGTCAACTAGTTCCCCGAGAATGATGTACGTCCACTCGATTCCAGTTTCGGCATCTAAACAATTCTCAACGTGATTCCGTTGTAAACCATAATCCATCATCCTCTATCTGACGGACCATCCGGCTGGGAAAAACTTCAGAAGTTTTTCGAAAAACTTTTCTGAGCTTCTCCGTTTCATTTTTCCAGCCATCAGATATTCAGAATTTACCGTGTTTCTAGCGAGAGAATCAAGGTTGGAAAAGATCGATATGACGGGTCGATTCTCGAGTGAACAGTTGTACCTGAAAGGGTCTCGGCCCCGTGGATTTTGCACTACTCCTGACAAAACTTGGTCAACTTCAAAGGCTTATATCTCGGCTCCCAGATGGGTTACATCGCCTATCGAGTTATTTTTGGGAAGCTGAAGAAGAGAGCTATCGAATGGCATGTCGTTTGGATCGAAGATGGACGCATACCTTCAAAATCGATGAATTCGAGACCGATGCGAGAATAGGTAGCGTCGAGTGCGCACTCTGGAGTTGAGCTGAATCGAAAGGTCACTGAGATTCGAAGGTTTTGCAAAAAAAAATCCAAGAGAGAAGAGGCGCCTTTTTCTTCCGCCGAAAATATTTTTTTCTTCGGTCGACCCTCCGATTTTTTTGGCCCCCCCTCCCTCAGCTCTCTAGTGATGAAGTCGGAGCTCAAAACATGCATACATGGTAGGCTCGAGCACCTGCGCATAGCTGACCGCCCGGTCGCAACGGCTGTAAGCCGGGGGGGGGAGAGTCCAAGGAAAAAAATATTCTCGGCAAAGAAAGCGCCTCTTTTTTTCTGGATTTTCTTTTTGCAAAACCTTCGACTCTCAGTGACCTTTCGATTCAGCTCAACTCCAGAGTGCGCACTGGACGCTATCTATTTTCGCATGGGTCTCGAATTCATCGATTTTGAAGGTATTCGTCCATCTTCGATCCAAACGGCCATTGTATGCCATTCGATAGCTCTCTTCTTCAGCTTTCCAAAAATAATACGATCGGCGCTGTAACCCATCTGAGAGCCGAGATATAAGCTTTTGAAGTTGACCAAGTTTTGTCAGGAGTAGTGCAAAATCCACGGAGCCGATGGCCAAGCCTTAATGGCCGAGACCCTTTGCCTCGCTCATTGAAGGACGTGACGTTCGACCTTCGGAAGGAGGGAAATATGAGCATGTGCGAAAACTTGACCGGTCAGAGTTAGAGCGGCAGTATCTTCAGTGTGAGACCCGGAGTATTGTTTTAGAGATGACAGGACTTTTAGGGGAGAAGAATACCTTTTCACCGGAATGAATTCCTGTATAGAATCCAGCGCAACGGCATGTGGAAATCGCATCATTGGCCAGGGATGTTCGAGCCAACGAGATCGAACAATCAGGCGGTAACGGCGGCCTCGAGCTAAAGAAGTCAATCGAGCAGCTACCTTGATGCACTCTTACCCAAACAGAAGGAGAAATATCTGCCTTCCCCTATCCATGCATCATCCTTCGCATCAAGCGGCCGGCTGATGATTCCGGGAGGGGGGGGGGGTGGCAAGGGAATCCGTTGAACAACATATATGTTCCAGATACACGGATTCTCGAAAATCGCGGGTCGATGACGGTAATTCAAAATCCCTCCAGCATGTATCATTGACTAGCTGCTGTGGGCAACTCTCGTCATCATTGAACAGGATGCACTGACTACGGCGTCGACGCCGATTTCCTTGCTCCACGAATCGCGAGTTCTGGGGCAAGGATCGTAGAATATGGGCGAGGTAGTTGCATTACTGAAACAGCAAAGCCATCTGCTGGCGACACCGAGTAATCTTCCTTGCGTGAATTCCAAACGCCGTACCCAGCTCTAGAGAGGCCTCGATTCGTCGCAGCTGCAGATACAGAAACCTTCTGTTACTGATGTCGATGGCTCTACCAGCTTCCAATGGAGTTGAAAACAGTTTTCCAGGTCTTGCCAATTCGACGAGCTCAATGACACTCGCGCGAGCGAGAAAATGACGCGGAACGAAGTAGCGACGCTTCCTCTCACAACAACCGCACGGCACGGTCGACTGTGAATAAGATAACCGTCGTATTGCTAAACGGTTTTGCCTGATGTCTGTTCATCCGCCGTCTTTTGCGGCAACCCGCTTGCCCCAACGGACAACTTGAAAGTGGACGGACCGATGGACGAAACGGATAGCGAACCAGCGTCCGCAACTCGGCCGCCATGTTTGCCAAAACGCTACTGCCAAAGGCGACGCAAACGAGCGACGGTGGACGACGACGTCAAGCCAGCGAGCGAGCCAACAAACCAGGGAACTCTTGTCGCATTGGAAAACTTTCGAGCGTTCAATCGCAGCTATCCGCCAATCAACGTACTTCTTGGAAGAGGCACACTCGATTCTTGAAAATTGTTGGCACCGACATATATCAGAACGGAGACACAGCCGCAACGTGGATGGACTACTAGATGGTGTTCAGTTGAAAGTTCGTAGCTCTGAATCATGTGTTTCGGCCGATTGAGAATCTTCGATATCAAGCCGTCTTTTCGGTTCAAAGTGCGAACGGAACATATGCATTGAATACCCACGTATTCTTGTCATCCGACAACGCGTTCGACGTCGATTCGAAGCCTCAAATACGAGACCTCCAACCACTTTGGAACTCCTAATGGAGCAGCTCTGTCTCAACAACACTTCGAATGTCTCGCTAGCCGGCATTCCAACGACGCCTAACTGTTGGAAATAATTGACGATCATCCCTTCTCCAAGTCGGTCAATGTGGAGTCAGGTCTGATCGACTCCTCGACACATCGTCGGGGGGCACGTAATGAAAGAAGTGTTACGAAAGACCGTATTGGCGACCTCGTAGCGCTGTCTGGCGGATGGTCGCCGAGCTTCTCATAGAAGACAAAAAGCCCCTTCACATCATTGTAACAGCTAAGCATAGCGGCATACGAGCGAGCGAGCGAGGGAACCAATGACAGGGACTGCCGGCGAGCGTACAATCGACCGGGCTTTCCAGGGTATGAGGTTGAGTAGTAAGACGAGCTCGTCATTCCCGAAACTAGTGGCCCTTCACGTTTTCCCTCTATCCTGTTCCTGGTGACCGGTCGGCGTCAAAAAAATAACTCTAAACTGACCGGCTCTGCCGATCGATCTACGAACAGACAGAAAGAAAGGTAGAAAGACGGACGGACCAAGGACCATGCAGTCGCTGCGGGTAGTGCGCCGCTTTCGCCGATCAGAATTCCGCCGCCGACTGACGAGCTGACTGGGAGAAGGGTTCGACTTTTACACTTTCTATTCGAATAAAGCCAACGAACAGAGAGGAAAACGAGCGAAAGAACCAAGCAAGCAATGGTACTGTCGGATACAAGGACATTTACGGTATCAAAGCTCGTTCCCTCACTCGCTCACTGCCGCAAGTGAGGCCCCACAAGCTACCACGGTGCCCGACTCACAATTGTGTTGGGTGTTCGTGTGCCACAATGTCCGCCAAATCCACGCAGTGGGACACTATCGACAGAATATGTCAGACGTTCCCCTCGTGCCGTGATTTTAAAATATTTGACAAAGAGGTAGCTTCGATCACGGAATCCCAGAGCGGGCTCCGCTCTCTGATTGTTCAGGAACGGATTGACTCGAAGACGGTGTTGGCCAGAGTTCGGATCCGCTCAGGTTGTTACATCTGAGCTGATTTTCCAACAATTGGAAGCCGTTTTGAGGATGCGTTCAGGCGGCGTTCATGACCACGGTGTTCGACAAACCCAAAATGACAAACACTTCCCAAGTCCTCCACACTCTTTCCATGTTCTCGCATCGATCGCAGCCGTCGGAACGGGTCCCAAAAGAAGATTTTTTGCATCAGATTCCTTTGAACCGACGGAGCAATCCTAGACCGAGTCGACTGACGATCGGGCGGAAAGCTGAAATCACCGACTTCGAAGCAACAGTTGCTCGCGATGTCAAGGTTTTCTGAGCATGACGTGGTATGTGTCTCACGGGTTACGTCGACTGAAATTCGTTTGGTCGACGGCTCGTCTCGGAATCACGGCTGGGTCGGGCCGGTTCATGAAATTTCACGTTGTTCCCACAGGACTTCACTTCGGACAGGTTGACGTCAAACGCGAATCCCCTGAACCCGGCGCGGAATGTCCGCCATCCACTTCTGTCTATAAACGATTCATTCCCAGCCTGCAGCATGTTGGGGAGCCGTTCCGCAACCATAGGGCTGGCGATGGGGACAGGCGCATTAAACGACAACGGGTTTTGGCGAGATGTACAACCCGCAAGCCCACTCAAATCACCGTCATGATCGACAATATTCAGTGAGCAACGACGTCGCCAGCACCGCCCACGACTACCAGTACACTAGTTCACGACGGTTCAGTGCCGAGTAACGGTGCGACGCATTTGCTATCGGTCTTACGACAGCTCGGTCTTCGGATACAGCTATTTAAGACCGCTAACTGTATCTCGTCCGCTCGTTTGCCCGTCTGCTCGGCTCGGATACAGGAGCGGGAAGAAAGGCCGCTACGAGTGAGACCCGTTCGAAGCCGCACCTGGCTACCTGAGAACGGACGAACGAACGGCCGATCGGACAGGCTCGCTTGGTGACTGGCGGGGGCTGGCTAGCTGGCTCGCTCGCTCACTCGCTCGCTCACTCAAACAAGCACACATTCACAGAGCCAACCAAACAAGGCCCCTAGCTGTTCCCCACTCCGGCCGCAGATCCACAGCATCTTTGCCTTCTGCAGCCCGTTTGTTGCGCCAACAACTTCCCGAAAGCGAAGCGTTCCCAACCGAACGTTTGTACCTGGAAGTTTCGGCGGATCGTCTTCGTTGGCCATAACCTGCTCCCATGATTGTTGTTTCTTCCTTTCTGTCCAGCCTCCGTCGACGACCAAAACACCGCTATACCCGCATAGAGCCGCAAAACAACTCGGGATTCGACAACTTGTGGAGTCTCGCGTCTATGATTTGAGGTTCCCTGCAGAATGCCCTCGGTATTCTTCCGCCTCCACAACGGCACACGTTCCCAGACTAGAATATGCGAAAGCCGAATAGCGATGTAAACAAATCCTCGCCGTCGTTATTCCCGGCTCTTCTAGCACGCTTGCACAAGAATTTGGGACGTTCCTTCCAGGATCGCTCTCGACGTCGATCGAAGGAGTTGTCAGCTTCGAAACCTTGCCACCCCACCGAAACTGAATGTTCTGGAGGAATCTGACCCGCTGTCAGCGGAGAAATAAAACAACCGAAATGCTCACCGGTATCGATGATGAAGGTCCTCGTTGCCTCTGCATCTTTCTATATACATATGTACAGCAGCTGCGGCCGTAACAATCTCAATCTCACACACATACACTACACGAACGGGTGGCAGCTGCCGACAACACTTAGGTATCCCAAATCATAGTTTGTTGTAGAGCTTGTTCACTTATCCGGTGACATTTTTGTTTTGTATCGAAAACTTAGTTCTGCTGTCGATCATCTGGCATCACTCCATGTGAGTCACTCAGTGCACTTGGGCCGGACTGTAGTCAGCGTCAAAAGCGCACTATCACAGCAATCGTAAGCATTCGAATCAAGGATAGACACTAGCAGATGTAGAAAATGGGAGCAATGCTGCCAGCAGGTCGGCGGCGGGCTGATGAGACCTCTCCGACGCCTTGCTTAGTTCTGATCTTCCTTGCGGCCGCCAAGTTTGTTCGACTGACTACCGGAGCGCCATCTAGGAGTTCTTCGTCGAAACAGCAGAAACGAGAGCTCAACGCGGGAAACTAGGCATGGGTGCCCGCACCAACAGCGCAACGTGCGTGTCCGTTCAACAGGTGGCTGCCCGAAAGACTGCTAACCTGAACCTGCCTGAAACCGGTAACTCCTGGGTTCCATCGAGGGTCGCGGCTACGATTCCCCTCTCGCCGCTCTGAAATCCGACCGTCTTCTCGTTTCTCCCGTTCGCTCGCGCTGTTTCAGAAGTTTCCGACGGTGCACTTCAGGAGAGTATCCCATGACTCGGGGAGAATTCAAGACTGATGAAGCTCCCAGCTTCCATCAATTGCTCACAGAGCTGGGCGGGAGATATCGAGAGATTCTCGAGCAGACGCTCTCATGATTTCGGAGCTTTCAGCTACCTAGCTCTGCCATTTCGCACTATGAGCCGTGCATGGAAATTATTTCAGGCTGGAAAGGTTTAGGCGAAGAGATCACTTCATACTCAAGAATACTCCACCGGATCCACGCATGATAAAGCCAACGAACAAAGGTTGTGACATAGCCAAAAACCGTGCTTACTTCGTTGGAGGATTTTCGAATATGAAAATATCATTTTCTAGTTAACTGCACTGATACCCGCGCGAAAATTACCGAGACACGTTGGCATCATCTCTCTCTGCTTGAGACCATCGAGAGTGACCGCTCCAAGGTTCCAGGGCTTCGACAAGCGAGGGGCCGGAAGCCCTCTTCTCTCCCATCGAAGATCGATTGTGATTGAGATATTCAGAGGAAAGGGCAGTAAACGAACCTTCTCACCTGCTTCCGTCAGCGGAACTCCTTCTGTTAGTGTAAATAATGAGTCAAATCCTTGTAGGCTTCAACTTTGGAACTCCAATGTGATTCTACAAGAAGCGATATCGCCCTCGTCTTCGAGCCCTGAATCATAAACTTCGTGCGCCATGACAGAAATTGTATCACTTCTGATAGGATTACATTGAAACATTCGAGTTAGGAGCTCCAAGACACTTCGGAGTTCGACTGGTGGTTTCCGCTGAACTTATGAGAGCAAACATTCGGAAGTCTGAGTAAGGATCCGGAATCAAAAGATTATTCGTCTATTCATCTCTCGGAGCAGTCCTGAACAACGTTCCCCATGGATATCGTCTGGCTTCACAATAAACGTTGCGTGTTGAGCCCGATCCCCTCTCTCCTTCCCATCCATCCCGGCTCTGATTGACTCAGCTTTGACGCGGAGCGTGCTACGCTGATTCAAACTTCTTCCCAGGCTTCTTTACCGACGGCTGTCAAAAACCTGCTCATGGTTGGTCAAACCTGCCTGGTCAGATGTTCTCTCAATCTTATCAGCATTTGACCTCCCTTGGATTCCTCCAACGCGAAACGGAGAATTTTCCTTTCGCCATAGCGAGCCTCACAGATTGATCCCGATGCACCTTCCAGATTGCGGGGAAAATGAGCAACAGGAATTCAATTGTGGCGGGAACTCTAACTGTTTTCCATTTGGCCGATTAATTGCAAGATCTATCCTATACACAGTCGCTCAGGGATCGCCCGTCGCACAACCTGAAGCGCGTATAACGAGCGAAAGATCGGCAAGCACTGGAACATTCCAGGTAGCTTTGGGTGGGAAGTATCACCTGGATATTTCTTCGAATCTTTCGTATCCGAGAAAAGGGAAACAGACTCGCGGAAAGAATTCGAGAACGAGATGCTCTGAATGAGAACGTATATGTCTCCGGGATAGATCGATCGCAGGGACCAGAGCACGTGCTTTGGATAACTAGTCGATTCCCGGGAGGGATCGCTGGACTCGACCTGCAGGCTTCAGTGAAACGTCGATATTTCTCCGGATGGCAAAAAAAATGTTTGCTCAATCGGAACAGCTGAGAGTCAGACAAGGAGTATGTGATTATGGATTCGATCTGAATGCCCAGGGAACACCCTTCGTGAACCCAGCCTGACCGTCCAACCCAATGCCGTGATATCGAACACCATCTCACGAGCCGACAACAATTGGACTCACAACTGGCTCAGACTTGATCGACCGAAAATTTCGTACCTAACCCCAGTGTCTCCGAGGACGAGTGGTACGAGCCAAATCCTACAGTTCAGCGACTTTCGACACATGGGCCGCGGCCCCTTGTGTGTGGAGAGCCGAGTCGGTTGCACGCTAAAGTCCATCACATTCTCCCACGAAATTCTGCCCAAGCCGACTCTAGAGCTCCCAATTGAAAGCTCTGAGACCTCACCAATTATTCTCGGTGCCGGATTTCCATATTTGTTTCTATCTTTCCATTCTCGTATCTCTCATGGCCGCCAAGCGAGGCCCGCCAGGAGTTTTTGTTGGGCAAAGCTTCGAGTGCGTCGTTGCGAAAACGTTAACCGCTGACGTTTTGTCTAAAAATCATTGAAGGTCATAACGGCTCGGAGATGGGACTATATAAAGGCTTCCATATGATGAGAAGCCATTATCAGCTCACTCTCGGCATTCCGCGGAGACGTCAGGATGAGGCTCTTCATAGTGCTGGTGGGAATTCTTTGTGCCCAAGGCGCCCGGAGACGATATGTTCTCCGCAGGCTACATGGTCCCAGAAACGCAACTCTGGTTCGAGTTCCCGTAGACTCATACGCATACACCAAAAAAGCAGGGTAAGCTCTTTGAGGCTCCTTTAGGGAGAATCATCTCCGAATTCCTGTTTCCCAAACCTATTTGAGGCGTTGCAAAAATGAATGAGCTGCTCCTGACGAAATCCATGTAGATCGAATATGTGTGCTGTTGAGTACGTTCCGCGATTGGGAAGAACTTTCCATACGGACTCGACTAACTGGCTCCATCGCGACGTATGCGGATTTTCGACGTGAGTTTTCACGGTATTTTTAAGGTGCAGATCAATTCATATTTCTTGCGAACGTTTTGGCTTACTCAGGTAGCGCTCCAGAAGAGCCAATTCTGATCTCGCTTATCGATTCAGAGTCGTTGGTTCGCTACCCGAGATGTTCATTCGTTCCGCGGAAACTCGACTTGTCTTTGCTCGCTAACCGTAACACCTCACCTCTGATTCGATCCTCAGTCAGGTCCACTACGAATGCTGCGAAGGCTACTCGACCGTCTACGGCAGTACGGACTGCTCCGCAGTTCTTGCGCTGAAAGACGTGCTCAAGACTACGAGCAGTATGGGGGCGAGTTTATTTGTAGAGTGAGTTTCTCGCATCGCCGATACCGCCTGAGGTTGCGTCAGTTAGAGAACTTGTGAACTCAACTGCTCAACGTATTGCAGCTACCTCAAGCGAACACCATCGGCGCTCGATGTCCTCAATCGGGCGGCCAACGAAGGGACAGTGACGATCTTCGCTCCATCAGACGAAGCTGTCCGGAGTCTTACGACAGATAAGCGTTACGCATTCGAGAGCAACCTGCATAGAAACTTGCTCTACCATGTGATTCAGAAACGAGTCTATGTCAAGGATCTCCCTGAAGGGGATTCGGGCTTCAAGACCCTTGACGGATATCACACTCCATTGAAAATCTCACGATTCTCGAATCAGGTACCTAGCAGAACGAATTTATGTTGATACGCGAGCGAGAATCTTCCGGGAATCTTCGTGCTCCGATAATAGCAAAGAAAGCCGGCTCTGGGTGGGATCCGCCACGGTTCATCGGTGGTGTAGAGAGCAGTAGCCGTCGCAATACGTCGGGAGCTCGCCAATCCGGGAGTGTGTCGTGTTTTTGTTCTTCATCTGACGAAAGATGGATCCACTTACCCACAGGTTTCATCTTCCAGATCAACACAGTTAATTGTCATTTGATAACCCGGAGGGACCACAGAGCCACCAACGGTGTTGTACATGTTATCGACGCTGTACTCGATCCCCCTGAGACTCAAGACACGACTCTGTTGAATGTCGTCAGCAATGATCATCGATTTACGGAGCTGTACCGCCTAGTGTCGGGAGTTCCAGACGTATACGACCTTTTGAGAGACCCCTACAGGACCGTGACTCTAATGGCGCCCACGAACGAAGCTTTCGCCGCGCTGGATCCAGCCGAATACCAGCGCATCCAGAACGATCACACCTTGAGCAAGCGTGAGAAAATCGCCATCGTTGTGGCTCCCGCGATCGTTTCCCCCACCCCACGCGATCAATGTTCAATCGAAACCATGCTCGCCTCTACTCCAGCTCCAATTTACACCGAGAATTCCATTTTTCCCCCCAGAGCTACTGCAGTTGCACATCGTGCCGCAGTCCATGTGCTCTCCGGCTGTGGTGGAACGGCACAGCGTCCGCACTGTGGGAGGTGCGAAAATCACAATCGGCTGCGACGGTACTGGCGTAACTGTCAACGGCCGCGAGAGTCGTTTCCTCCAAGATTATCGTTTCGCGAACAACGGCTTCCTCTCAGCTGTGGATAAGGTGTTGGTACCCAACCCGGGTGAGTCCAGCTGTTATTCGTCAGGACAAAGAACTAGGAGTTCAACGACGTAACCGAGCGTTCGACTGGATCCTGATCGAGGGTTCCCCACGGATAACGAATAATTTTCCATCAATAGTTAAAACAGTGTGGGATTTGATGTCCCGCGAGGATCTGTCCATCTTCGCCCGCTTTGTTCGTCACTACGGCTTGGAACAGTATCTCAAAGATTCGACCGTAACGGTGTTCGCTCCCGACAATGAAGCCATCAGGTGGTGAGTGTCCTCCCGATTCTGCTCGAACTCGTGTGTGGAGACGAATCTCCATCTCGATTCGGTGTTCTAATATTTTAGGAACTAACTCGGGCTTCCAGAAGAAAAGCACCAGTTCCTGGTTTTATCCGACAGTCAGCACGTCGACAAGTACCCGTTCGACTCTCATGGTAGCGACTCCTAGGACCAACAGACCAAAACCTTCTGCTCGATACAATCGCGACCGGCCGGAAAGTTTCCTCGTCTCCGATGCTATCTGGCCAGCGGAAAAAAAAAATACTGCCACGTGCTCATCGAATCGTCGCCCTTATCTTGTGTTTCCTTGTCTCCTGACATAGATGCCGCCGAGCGCCACTGATCCTCTAGGACTAGAACGGATCTTATTCGGCGCCCTTATTTCCTAGTACTCTTCTCGGATGGGCCTTCGATGGGATGTCTGGGGCTTCAAGTGAGAATAGTGAGTGAAGAAGCGTAATCTTGGTGTATACTGACAGGTGGGGTCGACTCGACCTCAGCGGAATGGATGACAACTCGCTGCACCGCCTTGTGACCCGCGATTTCGTCTACAATCATATCGTGTACGGAAAATCCGTCTCAACTTCCGAGTTCGTCGACGGCAATCCCTTATATTCTTTCGAGCAATATTCTACACTCAGAATGAAAGTTGCGCGCAAAGTGAGTACCTAGGAGTTACCTTAACAATACTGAGTTTCTTTCTCTATCTGAGATGCGGGGTTTTCTCCCCCCCCCTGCTAATAAGACCAAATGAGAGGTCCGAACGCTCCTGCTCATCCCCGGGAGTTGACGGATACAATCCCAGCCCATTGGCTTCAACAACGTTTCTCTCTTCTCAGTGGTATGGCGTGGATTTGGCGAAGATTATTGATGCCGACATCAAAGGTTCAAACGGCATCCTGCACGTCATTGATCGCGCACTCAGTCCTCGAAGAACCCATTTCGTGGAATGGCTCGACAGAGATGATCGGAGCGGGTAAGCCAACATCCTTCTCTCCCCTCGAAAATGCTCCCTGTTGACCTCCTGAAAAGCTGAGGAAGACAAGAATTCTCACCTCCCTAACTTCCCGTTGCCAAGACCGCACCAAAATGCGGTCTCGACACTTCCTCGAATGTTCCGATTCTCGTCCTGCCGCCTGCGGCACAAGTCACTATGCAGATATATAGTCCCCCAGTAGTGGTTGATCAGCATCGAATTCTCAGGAGGTTCGAGGAACTAATGCGGCGAACCCGTGCCGTCATGGACGAGCTGGAGCAACTATCGAAAGCTAACTCGACTGTGACGATTTTCGCGCCGGAAGACAGAGCATTCGAGGGTTTCGACGAAGTCGTAGATTTACCCACTCCCGAGAAGCTCGAACAGGTGAGGCTCCTCCACATCCCCCTGAATCATGCGCATGTTGCCAATCTGAACAATCGGGACCGTTGAGGCGCGCGGCGCGGGGAAAGGAGCAAGGCATTTTCACGACTCGATCTGCGACCCTTTACTCGCTTATCCGTGACCATTATCAGTTTTTCATCCAAACAAGAGGCTACGATTCCTGTGCGGCGCAGTATCGTATCTCGCACCACGAATTCCCCCATTACGGATCAGACTTGCCATTCTCAGAAACAGGAACTGGTGGAGGGACTGCGACGTTTCATCAAAGGAATGTTGACCACAGTGCTCGATCCTATTCGGTTGACTAACTGCGTCCACCCTTCCAGTTCATCAGGGGTCACATTGTACATGACGATATCCCTCTCAGAACGATGACTCCGAACTCCACGTATCTGTTCACGTCTGAGAGCAAACAGCCCCTCCGAGTGATGAGCAAGGCCAACGCTTTCAGTGTCAATGGAGCGAAGATCGTCGAGGCGGATGACCTCTTCGCGGATGGTCTTTTGCATAGAGTAGATAAAATGCTCGTGAAGCCTGGAAGGAGCGGAATGGAGAAAATCAATACGCAGAAACGCGGGGCAGAAAAGACGAAACAGCTTTGATTCTCCACGACGGCAGGGTCAAGTTTCTCCGCCTGGAACTCCCTCCCATCCGGATCGATCCCGTTGAGAGGCCCACTTTTTCTGTTCTCGGAGCTGGATTGTCTCGTTTCTCAAAGCAAGGTGACCCTCCGAATAAACCTGCAGCAGATTGTTCTCAATACAACGTAACGAGTGTGTTCTGAAGACATAGATAGTGGTTGGCGGTGTGTACTCCGCAGGAACAGTATTTGTTTTCCTTAAGATAAACGATCGAGTGTAGTCCCCGATCACATCGAAACTTCCGCGGCGTGCAATCTTGCGGCGTCCATTTATCGACTCCGAAACTGAGGAACATCGGTGTTACCGCTTCGGGAAGAGCTATGAAAAGCGTATCAGCGCTCTCCCGGTCTCCTCAAAATGTTTCCGACCGTCGCTCCGGTAGCGAGAAGGTCCGGCATCAAGGGATCTCTGAATGTATGACCCACAGGATTTCCAGAACTGGTTCGCGGACTGCACATATGCTAGTATGTACCGCATTCAAGGGTCCATGTAGGGAGCGTGACTGGGTTTGACATTTGTCGCTCCGAATCCCTCTACAGAGAAGCTTTGAGTGGTTGGAACAAATTCAAAAACGAAGCTTATTCAACTCCAGAAGTTTGCCCTCCTTCACTCGAGAGGCATTCTTTGTAATATCCGTGATTGTGGTGAGAAGGAGAGAGTTGACATCCAAGTATTTTTCGAAAGACGTTTGGCAATGAGGACCAGCGATCACAAGCTCGAATCTCATCGTCCTCCCCCTGTCCTAGTTTCGTGAAGACGATCCTCCGTTACTTTTTCCTAAGAAGAAGAGCCGGACTCCTAACTCAGGTCACGCTTCCGGGATGGCCTTGTGAGTACGGTTCTATGTATACTGTGCTTCTGGATCTCAGCCGTCATTTGGCGCTGGGAACCGAACGGAAGCGTGTCTCCCGAGACTCCCAACGAGCACCGGCACTCGCTTGGTATGGCCCAGGGTAGCTCGCCGTTTCGGGGAAATCTTCCGCTTCCTTTCCATTCTTCATGGCTGAGGTATGCGCTTTTCCTCCAATTGGCGAACTCGATCGATGGACAATCGACTGTCGGTTGTCCCTGGTTGGGTGCCTGTGATCCTCAAAAACGAGAGTCAGCAGCCGATTTCGGTTGTTCCTAGCCCGAAGTCCGAGATCTCGAGCTCGGGTCTGTACTCGTGAATTTCTGCGACCTCTAGATACAGCCCTCGAAACTCTCGTTCGCTCTCTCGAATGCTGCCGGGGACTCGGCGACGGGACTCTCATCTCTCGTCGCTCGACGATTATGCTGTGGCGAGAGGGTTGATGCACTTACGGAACCCAGGGCCGCCAGGCATCTTGCTTTGAGCCAGTGACTGCCACGTTTCAACCAGTACTGGAGTCTGGTATGGAGAAAAAGTCCCACTTAGGGAACCATCGGATGAACACCTGTCGAATCACAGAGGAGGGCGCATCAGATAAAATCGGGGGCATCGATGCAACATAGGTGAATTCCTTTCGACGCATGGTTCTCAAATTGCCTTCCGCAGAAAATTTTGGTTTCGCAGACATTACAGAGGGCTGACCCATCAGCCTTCGTGGTCTCGTCCGAAGTTCCTCGAGCCAGGGATCAGTTGCCCTGCCTCAGCGCGGATAATCTCCACGGAGTATTTGGGAATACCTTCGACCCCAATCCAACCGCAATCTCAGATCCCCGAACCAGATTCACTTGACTCAAATCCAGCGCTGCCACCGGCGGCGGCGGACGACTTCGAAAACGGTATCCGCCGGAAAGCAGGACAAGGAGCAGAAACTCCGAAGAAAGCTTTTCCGATGAATATGGAAACCATCTTCCATAAGACCGTGAGTCCATGACGAAGAAGATGATTCCCTCATCATGGAGACTGGCGGGGATTATCGGATACCCCGAAAAGCGCGGTCTTCCGCAGTGTGATGAGCGCCAGGAGCAAAACGGCGAGTTGGAATGCAGCGATTCGACGGTGGAATCTAATAGATGATTGAATTATTAACATGCCCTTGAGAAGAGAACTACGCGGAGTGCGGTCCCGATCGCCCGCAACGTTCACGACACTCCTCTAAGTACATCCATAATGGAAAAATTACTTTTCCTCACCGACGACAACACTCTTTGCGTTCTCGAGTCTGCGTGAATTCCACTACAGCGTCGGTCATGAGGATGGGTGCTGTAGGCCTCTTGCGAGATATCTGCGCGCGGACCGCATCCGTAGGAGCTGCGAGAAAAGAAAAGTCCGGGAACCACAGCTCTTAAGCAAGGAACGATTCGATGCTTGGTTTCCCGGGCCGATAGATATCCTGGTTCGAGATTTCGCAGCTCGGATATTCCCGATCGACATCTCATTCAGATGATCCATTTTGGAAATCCAGCACTCTAAGGAGGGTAGATGTGTCTTCGAGCAAATATTCGCCCCCAAAAACTGAAGAAAAATGCCCACCCTCGATCACGAACAACTCCAGGTTGTGAGAGTCGTGTTCCGCGAATCAAATTTGAAGACTCTGATCAGAAACCGCCATGAAGAGAATAATTGTGCATCTGTCACCAGTTGATCACTGTTTAGCCTCAAATCTTCTCTGTCCGACGTTCTGGCGACGGGAACCCCGCATCTCCCCGCTCCGATTCAACCTTTGGTTGAACCGCTTGTTGTTTTTTCCGCCCAAAGATCGAGCTCATCCATAGCAATCGTCGTAGATGTCTACGTTCAGCCTTGGAACATCTCATAGGGGGCTGCGGGACTAAATGATCTGTTCGGAGGACCACTTTGCAGAAGTCGAAAACAGCTTCCTAAAACCGGATGCGGGACCGATAACGAACTCCCGGAATCGGTTTTGTTACGTTCAGGAGCGGTTCTCGGAATCCGGAACCGGTTTTAGGATGCCCAGAACCGGTTCTCAGAAACCGGAAATGCTTCCAGGTTGCTCGATTCTGAGAATTAAGAACCGGCTCTGAAAACCCAGAACCGGTTCCAGGTTTCTCGGAGTCGCTTTTGAAAAGCTATCACTGGTTCCAGGTTGCTCAGAACCGGACTCGCGACCCCTAGTTACGATGTTCCGTGGTTAGAAGAGGCTCAAGTCAGTTCTTTTTCTCGAGTGCGACCTGCACAGAGAAACAGCCCACACATCTGTTGTTATTGTTGTTGTTGTTTCGATTCTCTCCCGCGAAGCAGGAACTTACCTCAATTCCATGACAAAAATCTCTCTACGGCCCCTTCCCACGAGTGTTGAGCCATGGCCATAGGATTTTTGTGCCCCAGCAACTTCAATGCTATAATGAGGCTCAAGAGGAACGATCATTCGCGGTATTAGTATTCACCATCAGGTGCGGCGGAACTCGTTCCCTGATGAAACACGCGGGAAATGGATTCTATTGATTCACTGGGGTGAAGCCCACGACAATCCCGAGCTGTACAAATATAGGCCGTATGGAGAGAGCTCAAGCCAAAGACTACTGGAAGCTTCAAAAGCGTTTCAGGCCTGTGAAACGTGTCTTCTTCAATACGGATATCTCCTTTCTCTCACTAAGCAAAGCGTGGCTCCGGAGTCTCTGTATTCGCACAGTTTCACAACAGCCGCCAACATATTCCCATGGAAGAGGAAGAGCGTGTCTTATGCCGTGAGATGGATCGCTCAGAGCTATCGATAGAGCCGGCGGGGGAGCCAGTCTCGAAATTCCAATGGATCCTCGGCGGTTCATTCTTATCCAGAACTCCATTCGTCTGGAGGAGTGCTCACTACAATGGTTATGGTTATTTATTAATCCTCCAATGAGATATCTACAATTTGATTGCATGCGCTTTACCCTGGGAGCGTCGCTTGCGAACTTCGGCGTGACGAGTGCATCTCGAATATATTTCGAGGGAAGGTCCACACTGGGACGATGGAAGGAGCATACGGTATAGCTCGATACCTCCCACCAAGTGTTCGCACAGACCGCAGTCGCCAGTCTTCGCACCATGGCGGCATCGGTGGTGTAAGAAGCCAACCAGTTTCCATTTCATGCTTCGCCGCCGTTGTCTCATGATACCTACTGAGAATGCGCGACGTTAGTCACGACTAACGTCCCGCTCTTACATTTCTGAAACTTCTCACGTTTCCGAGGAAACTTTGAAGCACGTTTCCTCTCTATTCGACGAGGCGACTGAGATACCGTGTATGAAGCGTCCTCAGAATTCTCAGTGCGCTGAATCACTCTCATCAGTTTTCCCATGATGAATGACCTACAGAGTCTCTGATGGAGGGGAATATGGCTGTGGCAGCGCGATATTTTCTCGACTGGAAAACTAGATCCCTCGACACCCGGGCTATCGACCCGGGTGCTGTTTGTGGAATGCGGTGAGAGCGATGTGATGTTGTGAGATCTCGTCAAGAGAGTAAGCGATCTTCACTCTGAAGGTTGGGAGCAGCATTCAGTCGCGTCTCCATCGAGAGAAACGATGGATTCGCGAGTTATTGGACTCGTCGTTGAATGGAAGCGTCTGTTGATTGCGTAGGTGCATTCCGTGGCCACGGCAGTACGGGATCGCACTTTTCTCTCATGGGTGTTTGGGAGTATTCCCTAGTGCCGCTCATGACCAGCGCTGCAGGAAAGCGAAGGGCGGCGACGTTATATGTCCAAGTCTCCAACTTCAATATCGAGAATTTTCGAGCCATCCATCAACACTAAACTAATAAACCGGAACTCCGTGCTTCGTCCAATACCTGATCTATCCAGCTCTGTTTGTTTTTAGCCATGGACCCCGGCAGATGATCATCGAGTCCGATGGGTGTGTTGCGTGGGCCCTACGATACCTACCAGTTCAACCGGTTACTTCATTCCATCGACCTCCATGGGACTGCGTTGTTGCTTCGTTCGTAAAACAGGGGCATATCACAGAATCTGGTTCTGCCTCAGCATTTTCGACTATGGCAACGCAGTTGAGCTCTGAGGATAAAACTGAGCTTGACACGTTCATACTGTGGAACGAACTTGTAAAGAGCCGCGAGCTTGGGAGTGGATGCAGCCCGTCAACTCAAGCCTATTCCAGGCGATGAACGAATGCGGGCTGGTAGTCAATCAAATAAGTGAGATCGAATCCGTTTCTTGATACCGACAATCAACTAAACGAGAGTCCGAGAGTCTACAAAGGTGTCGATTTTGCGCCCTCATAACCGGGGCTCAGGTTGGACATGAACGGTTCATGAGCTTGTGGACCAGGAGGGCACAATGAAATGTTTGCTCGCCAGTCCAACCCGCTCGAGTGAGGTCGAAGAGAGAGAGAGATCAAACTAAAAACTCCGTGTGCGTTTCCCCAGGGCGAGGAGACTGGTTTGTGAAAGTATCCATATGCCGAGGTGAGCAAGTTCCCACAAGTCCGCCTTATCGAACTCGTCAACCAGGAGCACCGCTTCGCAGACCTGTGTTAAATCCCTCATGATGATATGTTGAGATGCAACACGCGAAAGCGGATGCATCCGAATCTAGATTCAGCAGACTCGGTTCGTACTAGAACCCACGCCACTCAAGGCGCCAAAGTAATCAATCCTTTCATCAGAAAACCTTAGAACCCCGGCTTAGTGCCGTAATTACTAACACCCTCGAAGTACTCCCCGAAGACTCAACTCAACAACTCTCACTCTCCCAATCACATCCCATATAACCATACTCCACACCCGAATAAACCACTGTTCATCTATACGCCGTACTGTCTTCTCCTTGCTACCGTATCAGTGTCCGTGAGGTGAATCTGCCTGTGCACGGAGCCTTCTAGCTAGTGTGCCACTGAAGACGAATTTCCTCTCCAACATGATACATCCAGATTTTCGGAAGGACATGGCGCATCCTTTCTTTCCGTTCATGACAGCCAATCGCCCCAATCTTACCCCCCTTGTTTTCCATGAAGCTCGTCTGTGCTTCGAATAACTTGTAGGGTTTTTCAAGCGCCGTTCATCTTTCGCACAACTGCATTCAGGGTAGCGGTTCCCTAATGGTATGACTTCCTCTCCCTCTGAAGCTGCATGCGGGAATCTTCTTGATACATCATAGAGCTGAACAGATCGATAGAGTATATTTCTTAGCAACCCCCGAGCCCTCCTCCATAGCTTCTTCAATGCAAGAATATGGTAGCTTGGTGCCTGCCCAGTCCAAAGTCTACGGCACCTCACGAGGGCAGCCTTGTCCCGATCAATGAGGTCCTAAAGTTTCGATGATTAAAAAGGGCGGGAGTCTTACGCGCTGCAAAGAGTGGTGGATATACAGGGTGGTCAACGTGAGTCGGGAATTCCCTTACTCTTTGTTCTTTTGAAAATTACTCGCTGAGAAATAGTTCCGATTCTGGGAGTACTTCTCCCGATCGATTGCTGAAACGAGGACGCATCTTATCTCCGTTTATTTTCGTCGATCGGTCGAGATTTTACTTTCCTCGGAAGCCCCGAAAGAAGACTTATTTTTTCCCAATTCGGAATGCCGAATTCGAGAAATTCTCCAATGGCAAGAAGTTCTCAGATTAGTCCGAAGTACCCGGCTGTGAAGTCGCTGGATCGATCGGACCGTTTTTTTCCGCTCAAAATTTCAGCTTCTCCAGGTTTTCATCCTGGAAGGAAAAGAAGAATCGGATAATTCTCCACCAATGTATGAGCGAGAGCAAGGAGGGTGAGGAAATTCTAGACCCATGTTGACCCCTCTCCCCGAACACTATAATACCACTCCTCATCAATACTACTACCCGGGATCTGCGCCAGAATATATTGCGCCCGAAAGTCCCGCGCGCAGAATTGGTTGGCGCCCGAACGACAACTTCCGGTTGCGTCACTACTTCAGCCGCTCCGCAAAAGTCTTGAGGATGCAACCAAATATTGGTGTGGATACAAAATACCTAGTTCAAGAGGAACATTCTTTCAGCGAATTCCCTCAATGAATTACCTTCCACTCATCCGGAGCGATCGTTGCGCATCCCCACGGCGCAAACAGTGGAGATCCGCTCTACTGTGGCAAATTAGCGATCGCAACCTTCCTGCTCCCAGAGCGCGGAATCCGCTCGTCGATTCCTGTGATCTCTCTCCCTCGAGGGAATTTTGTGAGTTTCTCGAGCAGCCGAGCTCTCGAGAAACGCGAAAGATCATCCGATAAGAGATGCCATTTTTTCGCCGTCGTTGGTTTTTTTCACGAGCGAGATTCCTGGCTCCGGTGGAATGTTGAGAATTTCTGGCGGTCAGTAACTCTCCGCACGAATGGAGCGTCGTTCCACCGCATCGTCCAATGAGCTCATTCCCGAATTCTGTTCGTTACCTCCATGGCTACTCCAGTTGGACGTTGTGCCTTACTCCAAGTTGCCGCCAGCTGACGTGGAACGTCTCAGAGTTGGTACAGTCAGAGGTGGAAAGATCACCATCCGCTGCGACGATATTCACGTCACAGCTAATGGCAGGGAGAGTCGTTTCTTTCAGGGTTACCGTTCTGACGACAGCGGTTCCTCCTCAATCGAAGAGGAGCTGTCGGCACAGGGAAGGTGGGCGAAATTTCTTTTCGTAAGCGAGTGAATATGTTTTCCTCGGGGCGAGTGGCGGATCAAAGTTGATTGTCCGACACGGACAGGATAGAGGATGCCCCGATGTGAGAGTTCCCCACTTCAAAAAGATAGAGAGGGCGAGGTACGATGACACGTCAAACATCGCATGGTTCATCCATTCGTCGCACCGTTGCGCCCAGACTCATACTTCGCAAACTCAGATGACAACACCTGCCCCGCCTACAGAAGACTATTATAAGTGGCTCTCCCGGTTGGGGGATCGAGCTCTTGTCGGCTCTGTGTCGGTCACAGCTAGACTTCAATTCCCGTAATACGGAGTACGGAAATTCTTAGCCTCGGAAGCATTGACGATGGAGCACAAAGACCTTGAGTGAAATTGTTCACCGCAATGAGCTTTAAAACATCGCTTCGTCGTTTTCACTTTTTCCTCCAACTCCCTCACGGTGCTAGATAGATGAAAATGATGAAGAGCTTTTTTGTCTGCCTCACTTTTCTGAACGATTTCGGTCATGACAATTTTCCGTCTATTCCCAACGATTCTGCCGGAAACTCGAAAAAACGTGGGCTCCACAACTGGGCTCATAAGACTAAGTGCGATAATCGGACTTGGAATTTTTGAGAACTCTCGCGAGAGTTTCCCTCATTTGTATAGGAACGAGTTGAGATAGACGGAAAAGTCTCATGACCGAAATTGTTCAGCACGAAGAGGTGGACAAAGAAGCTCTTCATCATTTTCCCCTATCTAGCACCGTAAGGGATGGAGAGGAAAAAGTGAAAACAACGAAGCAATGTTTTAAAGCTCATTGCGGTGAACAATTTCACTCAAAGACTTTTTCGTCTATAATCAATGCTTCTAAGGCTAAGAATTTCCGTACTCCGTAATACGGAAATTGATGTCTGGTCACAGCTTACTCGTTTTATTGTGTGAGAGTCACTCTCAAGCTTTTTCCTCCGGATACGGTTTGGGCTCTAGGACGCAGTTCTCCGACAAGGTAGCTTCAGAAGTTTATCGAATCGGACTATAAAGGGTATAGTCGAGTGTGGTCGCAGAATCCCTCCCTTTGCTGAGACTATATCGCTGCTGCGGTACACCTTGGCAAAACCCTACTCAGGACGATACGGGGAGCACACTGTTTTCCCTCGGCCTATGATCAATGGGTGGAGATTCCATTTGCATAGACGAGCGCGGACGCAGTGCACACACGCGCAGCCGCATGGAGACACCTCAATTGTCCCTTTGGTATTCCGGATTGTTCCCACAACAATAGGCAGCTCATCCTCGCCTGGTTTGCTTGCTCGCCTAGTCGTGCTCGGTTAGGAGAATCGGCTAAGTATAGACGGAGGAAGGCATAGCGTAGTGGTGGATCTCGCCGGATGTGTTCCTCACCAGCCAGCAAGCGGGCGAGCGAGCGAGTAAGGGATCGATCGATACTTGTGTCTATCGAGGCCTTCCACTTGTATAGTCAGCAATGTGCGCGCACTAGAATCCATCTGTATCTCCGGGCACAATCGCTCGTGGGTTCGCTTGGACGCTCACTCATTGGAGCTTTTCGCTCCTCGGGGCAATTTGGCTCCTCAGAGAAACTCTCGTCGGTTTACCGACCTCACGAGCAATGGACCGAACACTCGCGTCCTACCAAATCAGGCTCGGCCTCCCTTCAGTGCTGTCTTATTAGCCATAAGGGAAAGCGTCGGCAAAAGAGCGCCCGATGGTGCAGCCGTTGCCGGCCGAGTGACGGGCTAGCTGATTTTCCGCGATTCCTCATTGTTCCATCGCCCTCCACATCCATTACCTGGCTTCGGACCCATCGGAGCATGCTTGTTATACCCACCAGTGGAGCAGAGCATCGTGTCTCCCACACAAAAACTGATAATATTTCGCATTCTTGGCTTTCTCCGGGAAGGAGGCGTCGACGATATCGTGTCTAGCGTTCATCCAGCACATTTGACGATGGATGTACATAGATTAGCTTCGAGAAGCTTCATCTTTATGCGCCTCAACAGGCCTCGATTCGATGAGGACGGAGGACCACTTGTTGAGCCACGTAGAAACCCCGAGATACCTCGTTCAGATGAATATTCCATGCAAGGAGACGCAGTCGCAACTTGAGTTCACCAGTAGAAATCCTGATTCCATCCGTATGGCTCAATGCCCGGAGCTCCCTCGAGGGATGAATGGGTTCCGAGACCCACGAGTTCAAGCTCAAACGTAGTTGTACTCCAGAATGAATATTTTTTGTCGTTCGCCATCGTCACGCAGTGACTAATTTTCTCTAACCGAGCTCCGTACAGAAGGTCCTCGATCGTGTCACACCGCGTCACCTGGGGCCACACGGCGTACACTCGTCCGCCGCTACGTGACGCAGGCCGATCGAGTATCCCTGTGCGACCTCATTAGAGCTTTCATTTCTCCGTACACACAGCCCGATCTCGAGAGCTCACGGTGATCTTCTCCTCATCCGTTTCCTTCCAGCTGCGGAGTTTGAGAGAGGAATTCGATTGTAATCATTGATAGATCTCGAAGCTTCTGCTCTCATCGTCGAATACGCCCACACACTTACGCGTTCTTCTTTGTTCCAGGCGTAGCTACATCTACGAACGAGGGAAAACCTCGCGTCCCTCTCTGTATTTTGTCTGCATCCATCGGGGATCCCAGGTGCTAACATCTAGGGATCGAACGATGTTTCGCACGTCATTGATCGCGTGCTCAGTTCTCGAAAAACACATCTCGTAGAGTGGCTTGACAGAGAGGAGCGTGTCGGGTGAGCTATGGGGCGGCGTCTGTCATGTGATAGCCTGTTGCCTGACATAGAGAGATAGAAAGTTTGACGAGCAACACCGAATACCAACTCTCCCTCTCGAAGAGCCGGAGCACATCGTGAGAGGAACATCCAGCCATCGGATGCTACTTGGATTGAGAAGTTCGTTCTCAGCACCGTGATCGGAAACGTGACCTAGACTGAAACACCTCAACTCAAAGAAATATTGTTCCGTGGAAATTCCCAGGGCCAACAAACTATTTCTATTTGAGCATTTCTCCATGAATCACCTCCGTTCACCTCGCCGAACACCCTCGGGCTGAGCATTCAAGATGCTCCATTTTCGGCTCCATTCGCATCTCAGCAAGCTTTTGATGAGCCCTCCCCGTCATGTGATGCATTCGGGTTTAGAGAGATTTTTCAATTCGCTCTCGGCACCCCCTCCCGAAACTTCCATCATCGTCGTAGAAGTCGTCATTCGCTCCTTGATTGGAGACGAGCAGAGATGCTCTTTGAAGCGTGCGAAAAGCGGCGGAACTCTGCCCATGGGGGTCATCGGGAAACTCGTGGCATGCGATGGAGATTTTCCGGCAGCATTGAGCAACAAAAGGAGATTCCAACCTTTGAAAAACCACAGGGCTGGCGTTCTCCCCATGGGCGCAGCTCCTGTCTAGCTTCGACAACGATTCGCCGCTTGCCTCGTAGAGCTCCAGGGCTAAGGTCTATGAGAGATCAATCCGAAAGGAACCCCTTATATACCCGACAATTCATCGGCACAATGTCTGTCGACGTCGCGCATTCATCTGTTCAGACAACTCAACGGTTTTGGAGAACAGAATATTCGCGACCCGGATGTATAGCGGACTATAAGCCGCTCAATCGCTCCACCGAATAGTCGGATCGTCCGTGTACTAGGAGCAGGAATCGAATCAAACGTTTCGCTTCTTCTTCTGCGAACCGCTCTCCCTGATTTTCCAGCGATCATACGAGGACGGAACCGCACCAGCCCTCTTCAGGAGCGGCATTGTAACGGCGATACACAAAAGGGGAGCCAAAGACGACGTCAAAAATTTTCGTCCACTGTCCCAATGGTCTTCAGCGTGCGCAATCTTCGGAAAGATTGTTTCCACACACGTCACCCGACACCTGAGACTCAACGACATCTATGACTCAAAGCAGCATGGGTTCGTTCCCAAAAAGTCAACTTGCACCCAGCTGCTCGCGACGACGCAGGAGTTCGGGCGATTCATAAACGATGGCGTTCCATTTCACGTGGTGTACTTCGATCAAAAATCGGCATTTGACAAAGTCGATCACCAGATACTGCTTCAGAAGATGACGAACATAGGACTTCACCACAAGACCGTTGAGTGGTGTCGCAGCTTCCTATCGCACCGATCTTTCAGAGTGAGGATCGACAAGCACCTATCCGTGCCATACCCCGCCACGTCAGGAGTACCCCAAGGCGGCCCCCTCTCCACATTATTCTACGTAATCTTTGTACTAGATATCCGTAATTACCTCCCCTCGTCCACCAGCTACTTTCTGTTCGCCGATGACTCAAAACTCCTCGGGCCTGCTCGCGACCATGTTGACCGAACAACTCTACAAGCAGCAATCGACGGCGTGGTCCGATGGTGCACAGAAAACAAAATGTTACTATCGATCTCAAAGTGTGCGGTCCTAGTGGACGGCGGCTCGAATGCACCTCCGCCATCCTACTCCATTAACGGAGAGCCACTACCCTCGGTCCGCACCATCCGGGACCTCGGTGTCATAGTCTCACCAGATCTCGATTTCGGCCGCCACATTGCAATCACGGTTGCCTCGGCTTGGTCTGTGATCAACAACATTTTCAGATGCTTCGTTGTTAAACGACCCGAATTCTACACGAGACTCTACAACTCGCTAGTCATATCAAAACTTCTCTACTGTTGTCAAGTTTGGCTTCCTTACAAAGTGAAACACGTTAAAATGATAGAATCGGTACGGAAATACTCCACTAGAAGACTTAACCGACGATGTCCCACTCATCATGGAGTGGTCTCCCTTCAGCCAATTACTGATCTTCTGGGAAACCAGGATACACGGATGCTAAGGCAGATTATATTACCAGGCGTCACAGAACACTATTTTGTCGTATCAAAGAACTATCGCCGAAGCAAATGTACAGTCAGAACAAAATCCGTAGCGAGGACAGAGGCAGTAAGACACTGCTACTCGTGGCGTATTTGTTCAAAAATCACGAACGGGCACATCGCCAGTGATGTATTTTTGTCGGCGCTGTTGTGATGATTCACATTTTATACTACCTTTTTGAATAAAGAGTTACTGAATTGAATTGAATTGAATCCCGAGTACTTTTTCCGAATAAGCCCAACGCACTTCGGACGACCGGATCGGAATGGTCCGACCTCGACATGTCCACACAGTGGCGTAGCGAGCCTTCATGATGCCCGGGGCGGATTTTAAGCTCCCCCCCCCTCTTTTTTTGGGTCTGAGGAGGTGAATGCGTTTGATGCGCACTGAATGTATTTTTGTATGTCCTCAAACACAAAATATCCAGAGCTCCCATCAAGGGGGAGGTGGTCGTTCGAGAACGGGCCTGAGCACCCGGACGGTCTTAGCAACCCCCCCCCCCCCCCCCTACATATCGCATTCGAGGAAAACCTGATTCGCAAAACGATAAGTGGCGAGATTGCATTTAAAACAGGATTATCGCTTCACCTCACGATTCCAGCGAAGGATTCGGACGCTGTTAGAATAGAGAGCACACCACCTTCTGTGACCGTTTTGAACGAAACCGTTCCCTCAACACCAGGCACCGGTCGGCTTCCGACGATCGATAGGAAGGCAGTATGAATCTATTCGACGCGCGGCCGCTGGCGTTTCTATCACGGTGCTCTTGCAATAGTCTCAACCAAGTCGGGGGTCCACTGAATATGATCATGGGAATGGGGGATTCGTGCGCCGCTGCGGCGCTCAGCCGTCACGAAGTATTCTACGATTCGACCAGTGAGGAACGCCGCGACAAGGTGTACCCATTTTATTTGGTTCCCATGGAAGCTTTCGGTTCGGGCTCGTCCGACGCGCCCCATCTCGATAACCGCTGGAACCTTCCTCACTTTACATGCTGTCGGGTCGCACAAGCGACTCATCGCACGCGGTAACGCATTTTCCTCGAGGGGTTCACATGAATTCCCAACGACCCACTCCTCGATGTCGGAGCATGAGCTGACACAGCTCGTCTTAACTCCGGAAGGTCCATGAATTGCAGCTCGGATGGGAACTGATGTAAAAACCATGGCCGAGCAAAGGGTACGCCATCGGTTAGAGGAGGAACGAACCTAAAAACGAAAACGACAATTGCCTTGGACCCCGTCGCTCCTGACTTTGGCCTACGTTAGCCGAGCCTGCTGCCCGGGTTGTGATGGTGCGTTCCATTCCTACCTCCGAAGCTCCTACCCCGCGTCCCAACCGGAGCCAAGTTCGGGATGTTCCCTGTTTCGTTCCTTGCTTTCCGGAGAAGAGCTCTGAATACGCTACGCTGGTTCCTCGCTCAGATGTAATTGCGGTCTCCGAACATTCGATACCTACACGACCAGCAGTCGGTGGTCTACACCGTCTCGGGCTCTGTTTCTCCGCCTTTCAGCGGCAAGTTCACGAACATTCGAATATATATCTCCTCCGTCTGCGAGCTTCACGACAAAAGGACACGTGGGGAAGCGGATACGAGCTGGATCTCCTACTTCACCGCCCAATGTTTCGGAAAACTCCGATTTGGATTCCGCTTCCGAAAATAAAAGACCACAAGTCGACGCAGCCGTCAGCGACTCGGCCGAAGGGTTGCGAGACGGGCCTTAAAACCTTTGGCGCAAAGAAGACATCGGAGTTGGTGTGGCCTCCAATCGCAGTATTTCGTTTTGAAGATTCGAAAGGAGGAGCAGGATCACGGAATCGAGGGGAATGCGTACACGTATCCTCCGGATCGCGATGTGTTCTCCGGAAGGCGTTCTCTGAAGTGTTGCGAGCTCTCTGAATACGAATCGGGTACGAAACCCTCCAAGAAACTGGCAAGAACTGGCTTGCGACCGCCTTTCCGATGGCAGGGAACGAAACCGTGACACTTCTTGCGAACCCATGATTATATGACGTTGCCGCGACGGTGAGGGCCCCGCAGTTCCGAAAGAGGAGATCTGTCGAGAACACTTCACCGAACGATTGCCTCCCGTCTTCGCCGCTCGGAATGATAGCGATATACGACGGGAGCAATCCAGCAGAGAGTTGGCTGCCGAAGCCGAATCCAGACGCACAACGTACTGTTGCCAGCGGAGGCCACCGCGAGGAGCAAGAGAGACGTTGGGATGAGTCTTGTGGATCGATAATAGAAAAGTGCTCGGAGCGATTTCCGATAAACACTTTATTCTTCTTTGCTCGAACGTCTTCTGCTCAGGCCATCAACGGCACGTTAACTTTTGAGCCCCTCTTCGAAAGACCCCACCCAACAAAAGGTGATTGACCAAGCGACCGAGGAACCGACCGATCGAGGAGTCTCGACTTTCGTTTCCTGTACATCCGACGTCTCTTTCAGAGACTCGGACTTTTCGAGACGGCATCGCTGTCGAACGAGTCTCGCCCAGAGGATTCCATCGCTGTCCAGAGAATCTCTGTGCGGCTTTACAGAACGCCCCCCCCCCTTCCCCTCTTGCTCATTGCAGCAGAAGGAATCCGCGCCAAAGAGGCGGAGGGTCATTCCGAACAATCGAACCGGAGACGTAGCTTTCGGGTAGATGGGAACCGGTTCCGGATCCTCGGAGCGCGAATGAATGTGTTCTTTGTCGGTGAGTGATTCTGATCGAGCTTCTCCGACTAAGCGGAAGCCCTTGAGATAGCTGCGTTCCGTGGTGTCGGTGAATGAGAGCTGACGGACGATTTCAGGAAGGAAAACGTGCCTGCTGTTGCAGTGTCACGCGAGCTCGGAGCTCGGCTGTCGCAGGCTGCTCCATTCGTTGAGGTGTCTAGCTCGTAGTGGAGCTTGCATCCCTGTTTCGTAACTCTGTTCCTAGAAGAGTGTATGCAGGCGGGTCAGCGGATGGGTGGTTGGACGAGCTCATGATGTCGTCCCGTTCTCAACTTATGCAAACGAGCGGCGCAACGATGTATCCGGATGTGGACTAACCCCGCGTAGTATTTTATGTATGGAACTCCGGCGCGGAAATCAAGGTACATACAAGCCCTTATTCAACATCCTCCCGGGCGGAAGTCCTCACTCGCCCGAGAGGTCGAATCACGACGAAAACAGGGCGGTGGAGCTACAAAAGAGCCCCGGTATCGATGGTAGGGCCTCCGATGGCCGGGTGTAGTCCTCCCCGTGTTCTCCATGCGCCGTTCTGTCCAAAAACGACGCAACGAGAATATTTTTCCGCCTTCAGAAGCGCTATCGCCTGAACTCACAGGTGGAATAGCAGGTCGGAAAGATTTCCCGCGGTCGCAGTTCTTGAAGCTTCTGGGGGACCGCAGCAGCGGCGGTGACGATTCCGAAAGAAGAATGTCCCTCTGGTGCCAATGCTGGATTCGGTGAAGGCGTTTTCCTTGGGGGAGGGGAGGGAATTCAGAGGAAACCTCCGAGGAACTCAGTTATCCGGTGGTGGTTTTCCGGCGGAAGCCCCGGGCGTCGAGGTGTCAACGAGATGAAGTCATCAAGATCCGCTTCCAAGCCGCAACAGTGCATGAGCCAACGAAAGTGCCAACGTGCGCAGAGTCAGGGAGGCAACAGCAAAGACATTTTTGGCAAAAACCCACCGTCGATGAAGACGGCGCGACGATAACAGCATGGGAGACCACTGGGGGCAAACAGAGAGTTGACGTACGACGAATACTACGATGCTAGAAAGGTTTGCGTAGTGGAAGGGATCGAGAAAACGACGCAGCGCCAACGATCCCGACGAACGACGGCGGAGCGCCGACCCAACGAACGGAAGGAAGGAAGCACTTGGCCGAAAAGTGTGAGCGATACGACAGAGAGAATCGCTGCTGTAAATGCTCCCGCGCCGAAACGTCCGAAAAAAAGTATCGGCACGGCTACAAATGAAGCTGCAAAAACCGGCGCGAAACTCCCGCGAAAAAATCGTCACGGAAGATGAGCTTTTCGCTCCGATCGAAGCATCACCGCCATTGGCTAAGGAGACCATTTCGACTAACAACCCATTCCGGCTGATTGCTCGGGGTGAATTCTTCCGTTTTTCTAGTGACTCGAGATAACTTATTCCTCTCTTCATTAGCGCTCCGTCGTCCCATTCTGGAATGGGAAATTCCAGAGCGCCGACCAACCGTCTGGCCGCTCCGGATGAAAAGAAGCTCGGAAGATTGCAGAGAAAAGTCATTCAGTCTCCGTCGCTGCCTACCGACTCCTTGCAAGCGAGGACGTGTTGTCAGTGCAACTCGGAGGATGTGGGAACTCGGGACCGAGGGAAGAGAGGTCGCATCAAAAAATCGGGAGACAAAAGAGGATGTTAGCCTGCCCTGCGATGAAGCGGGATGGGTTCCATTATGGACCAGGTTCGCAAATCAGGAAGATGCCTCCCTCAAGGATAAGCATTCCTTCTCCGTTCTTCGCGAACCTTGCTCCGAGACGGTGGGGCGTGTACGGGGATCGGGAGACCGCAGAGGCGGTGGGCCGGGGTATACGACGTAACAAATTAGCTTTTCTATTAGCTTGCCATCGTTGGGGCTGGGAAGCAGCCGGCGCCTCCTCTTTTCAGATGTTTGGATTCGCTTCCAACGAATTGGGCCACAACCCAGCGCCGGAAGCGGCGAGATCCGATACGCATCATGACCTCCGGTCTTTGGATCCGAAAAGTAAAAATGCTGGTTCTTTAGGTCGGGGAGAGATCCGCAACAGACCTTCGACCTTGGAGCCCGCGCGACGTCAGAGAACAACTACAGACCGAGTCTGAGCTGGATTTCCCTCTTTCATGTATACTCTTGGAAAGAACGGTATGGAGCATCACGAGTTCGAACAATTGATTAAGAGGGGGATGTGTTCTCGAGAGGCCGAGTTCTTACTCCTGCGATCCATTACATTCTTCCTCCGTTACAAGAAAGAAAAGTTGGTGAATTATAGCATCATTTAACGAAACGCTTCCCCAGTGCCACAGCAGTTCGATTTTTGCGTTCCACGGAAAATTTCCAGATAGAGGAATCGACTACAGTCTGTCACACCTGTTTCGCCCAGAATCAAGTGATTTTTTATTTCCGCCCATCTGTGTACCTCTTGAAAGGCTTTCGGGTCTGCGACGTGACATTATAACTCCTGATATCTTCCCCGAAATCAGCCTGGAGAAAATGGGAGTCATGAAGGAGCCACACTGTGAGCTAGAACGCAGAGAGAATGCGTAACTCCCTACTGGGGAGCTTGGAAGTATTTTCACTCCCGGAAACCCCGGTTCGCATCCGAAACAAGTGCAACGGGATGCAGGGAATGCGAGGATCCAACAGTGCGATTTGAAAAGCAGAGCTTGTTCCTTCCGATTGGAGTTGACTCCTTGGCTGACGACACGGACAACCCCGCCCCTCTTCTTGAAGTCGAGGAGTCTGTGCTCCCGTGAGTAGCGTGCCCCGCGGTCGTGTTGGTGGTGTCAACGCTTGTGGATTTCAACTCGCGCGGCGGCAGCTCTCAGCATCGGCGACGAGAGAGGAAAGGGTTGAGGGAGACACGCCGAGAAGGAGAGGCGTGGCAAAGGAGCTGTTCTATCCTGTTTATGGGATTCGTGACACGGACCTCATTTCACTCCTGGGATAGGAAGGATATCACCTCGTCCTCACTACGGCGCCGGCAGATCAAGCAGCGAGTCATCCACTCCGACGGACGTGCGAGCAGCCGTCGCAGTGGCAGTTTACTGTTCTCGGTCACCTGCACGTGAAAGACTAGAACGGTGGCCGGATCAGGAGGTCGTTGGATGGGTTGGGCGACACAGCTACTTTCGGTGCTGCGAAACGAGCTGACGAGTCAAGAACGCAACTCAGGAGTGCGTTCCAGACCTGTGAGAAAATGGTCCGCGCGTCGCCCTTGAATGCTTTCCGTGACGCGTGAATCTACGAACCACATAGAGAGACGTCTTGAGGCGCGCAAAGATGAGAATGCTTTATTCGTTGACGAATTTTCCCGTGGGTTTGACGTTCGTTCGCAAGTTTCGGCATATTGTGTTTGCGGGCCGCGACTTTTCTCACGCGGCTGTCTGGTGTGGAACTCCAGGGTTTCCGCCGGGAACGTCTACGGGCTTATTAAGCACGCAGCGGTGCCGGCAACAGCCAGCACGATGCAGCGCTCTAGCTTCCTGTGCGCCCCACCTCTATTTCAGCTGGCATAATTGTTTGTCGCAGCACACAACCAGCAGCCCCGTCGGTCTGCAGCGAGTGAGAGGCCATCGAGGCAAGCTTGCGAGCGGGGGGGGGGGGGCTCGAAGCGTCGCGTGAACGTTCCGGGGATCGGAAAATGGGAAACCGGGGGGCGGCGAAGTGGATGTGCGTGTGGAACGGAAACGGTCGCTACTGCCTCGAACTCCGAGCTCAGATATAGTTGGCACTTAGAAACAGATGTCTTCATTTCGGGAGTCAACCTCGCCGGAATCGCTTCGCGAGGCGCGCACGATTTCGCAGAACCTCGGACAAGACGCAGTTGAGCTGAGCGGCATGCGGACATCAATCTCGCCCTCGGGGAGGGAGCACGCCTAACAAACGTAAGGTGAATCCTTTCCGGCAGGAGGGATTCCTTTTTATTCCATCTTCTTTCGCGGCGATCTGGTTCCCCACTCGTTTCCGTCCGCCCCTTGTCGCGCCGCCACGCCCGTTTACCGTTGCCGTGTGCACTATTGTGTAAGTCCTCTCTGGCAGCGTCGGGAGAGGCAAAATAATAGTCTTGATAAGAGGGCAAGCAAGGAAACAGCCAAAAGAGCGGAGCAGTCTTCTTGTGCTGCTGTTGCTGATGTCGTCGCCAGTGCGCTGCAGCCGCCACCACCACCTGGGCGGCCACTCTTCCCGCCGCTTCCCGTTCCTCCGGCGGCCGTTCCTGCCATCCCCAGCAGCGTCCAGCTGGGAAAAGGGAGGAAGAAAAGGAGGAGGAAGACCCCGCTGGAAGAAAACAATACACAGAAACTATCCCAGCGCCACCCCCTAGATAAGGTAGGATCCTGCAGGCCACCTGGTCGGCCGCTCCCGTTTGTCTTCTTCTTCCTGCTCCCCTCCCAGGACGAGTGAGAGGAGTCTCGCTGTTTAACCTGAAGCGTATGCTAGCTCCGACCCGACTTATTGAGCGAAGTCACCGAGAGCTACTTCCAATCAGCGTCTAATATATATCGCTCGTGCACTCCCTGTTTCCTCTGCTCCCCGCCCTGGCCCTCATATCTACGATCGCCAGCGTCGACCAAGTGTCCGTTTCGTCACTATCATCGCTGGGATTGCGAGCATCAGGAGCGGATCAACTCGCTCGCTCGAAACCAAACAGATCGCCTGTGCGGAAGACCTCCGAGCATCGATGGAAATCTATCCCTCCCGCATCCGACGATTAAATGTTGAATCGGCTGTGGTGCCCCAGAACATGATGAATGAGCCGACCTTCTTGGCGAGCGCCAAGCGACTGAAGCTGAGCTGACTGTTGATCCTTGGCTCTAGTCATTGAATAATTCACCTCGAAAGCCCCCATCGGGACCCATGACTTGCGTCCCGGGCTCAAAGTGTTGCGCGATGCGCCGGGATCAAACCAGACTCAGAACGGCCCAATCAGCGGCCAGAGGGTCTGAGCTCTGCATACATGTATGAACCCCAACGTCGCTCCTTGGATAATGTCTGACGCTCCTTCCAAGAACTGAACTTCCGAAGTCTATTCCGGTAAGTGAAATCTCCGAGACAGGGCGGCAGAATAATGCGCGTCCCTCTGGAGTTTGTGATCCTGTCTGTCAAGTCAATCTGGAAGCTCCGTCGCAATTTGGCGTGATGCTCGGGAGGTCTTTTGTCGCCGAATGTTGAGGGCTGAAACGCGAGCGGCCTACTCAGACGCAGCGGGGCTTGCTGTGACGCGTTCTACGTCATTCCCAACTGCGTTAACTTTTGTCACCCCGAGAAGTTTCTGAACAAATATTGGATTTCAGCGATTGCGTCAATAATCTTCCCAAGGACTCAACTTTCTGAACATTGCGCTTAATGGATCCTCGAGAATTGTCCCTGTCAAGGATGTCAGGAGCCGACAAGCTGGAACATCGTAGAAATGAAAATGTAGAGTAATTAGTCCGCAGTAATTAGAATCCGTGGTCTCAGAACTTGATGCGAAATTCTTTGCACTCGTCTGAAGTCTATTCAAATTAGTCTTGACTTTCTCCGCGGATTCGGAGCAGCGAAGCTCCATTGCTAAACTACCGGTGGAACGAGAATCAGAATTACGTATGCAGTGGATGAGACACGACAAGATTTAGCAAACAACTCCACTGCACTCAACAGTGGCTGGCGGGAGTGTGCAAGGATCTCTTCCTGAGAAGTCTCTCGAGGGGCCCAGACGCTTGAGTCGTTCCCTCGAGAGGGACGGAACGGAAGGCGAATTCGGGAAAGTCTTTTCCCCTATCAAAGCGACGAACCTCAGCTTTCGAACGGCGGCACTCTCGTCCGTCCTTCGTTCGTAGTTCTTTCTGACTTCGATTGGTGCCTGACTTGGTTGCAAGCCGGCCGGCCGGGTCCGGCCATCGGTGAGCACGTCCGAGGCTTGCCATACAAGCGTAGAGGAAATCGAGCACCAGTGGAAGAGGAACGAAGGCCCACATTCACAAACAAACGTGGAAGTTCCGGGGTAGACCCGATCGAGCTCGCCCGAACACCAGCCGTCCGCCATTCAATCCCTCGGGGAGACCCACGGCTGATACCAAAACCCTGTGATCAAATGTTACAGATGTCAGAGAAGTAACAGCAACAATGGAGAAGTTCACCAGCTCGCACCTCCTCTCCCTCGAGGACGATATTTATTCGGCCAGCAGAACCTTGAAACGCATACCGCGTACCTATGATATACAAAGATCTATCTCCTAATGGTGGATTTGGACGTTTCCTTTTGCGAGTGAGTTATAAGCGGTGAATTGACCGGGCCCGTGCCCCGCCGCGAGACCTGCAGCCGCGTACCTGGGTGCGGGTACCGCGTAAGCGGCGGGCGCCGGGGCAGCGGGAACGTAGGCCGCTGGAGCTGCGTGCACCTGTTTCGTAGGTATGACGTGAAGATGCAGGCTCTGGGGCGGGCCGTACACATTGGCGCCGAACGCGGGCACTCTCGGCTCTGCGTGGCCGGCGGTCGCAGGTGGGAGCGCGCCTGCGAGGGCGACGAGTCCCGCCATGGCGATCAATCTCAACGCAATCACGGTCCTCATGGTCGGCGCGGATCGAACGACACTTCACCTCTATGTGCTCGGAACCGGTGGAGGACTCTCCGCAGTTACAGAAGTCGTTCCGCTTGTCCTGATCGAGTGGCGCAGTCAGCCGAATGATCTGTGGCAAGTGGCACTAGCCTTCACGGCTATTTATGCGCTATCGATGAGAGGCGGTTGGGAAAGATTCGCTGGGGGCGCTCCTTGAACGCGGTGTCACCTGTCAGCGGAGAAACGATCGGAGGAGAGAAAGTTGAAGGAAAATCTGATGTTTCACCAGCAAGTACACATCAGCGTTGATCGTTCGCGGGAATACTTAGTCGTCCATTGCTGTGTTCCGTACACTGTGACTATTGACTCGACATGTCGAGCTGCGATAGCCTGTCATGGAATTGGTGACCGCATCGTAATCGTCAATTCATTGACTCCTCTAGTGTCTATCCCAACGCTGAACGAGCCGCCCACATCGACCGGCTCCGGAATAACATGACTCCATTACGACGCGGAGAAAACAGTTATATTCGAGGGCAAACATTATCAGAGAAGATGGGAAATCTTTGATGGATCGATCGTTCGGCGAGCAGTCCCCGTTTTATCGGATTGCGTCATTACTCATTCGAACTAGATGGTGTTGACGTTGCATTACAGCCTAACTGATATGGACCTGCTCGATGGGTTCACTCAAAACAAACAAAATGAAGAAATGTCATTCGGTCTTGTTTGATCCGTTCAATTACAAGGTTCCACGATCAATCTGTTTTCTATCAGCTTCACAGCCACTCGACCGGAGTCCTTGAACCGCGAAAAGACCGGTTCCTGATTCGTTCACCGTAGAGCCGAGAAGACTGCTTATTGAGGCTCGTGAGGAGAAAAATCCTTTCGTTTGATTCCCCCTCAGAATCGTAAGTCTGTGACGTGATTCTTGTGCCTAACGGCGTTTTTTTTTATCCCCACAGAACAATAAAAATAACCGCGGGAACCGACGTTTATTTCGCGTTAGCGCGGCTGCTCCTTCCTGACGACGTATCCGCAGCGTCATTTCTGGGCTCCTCGCGGACGAACCATCGACAGACAGAAGAAGATCGCAAATTAATGACTGGGTCGTTCGAGGGCTTCGAGAAGAACGTCACTTTTTTTTGTGACCGAGAACGAGAGAGGCGGAACGAAGTTTCCTATTTTTAGAGAGCGTGAAAATCAAATTGATGATACTAGTTTCCATCGGACCTGAACGGCGTGGCGGAATCTCATCTCCCGTCTCTCTGCACGTGTCCGATCGCCTGTGTATGCATGGTGTTAAAATTCAGCCACTTTTTCCAGCTGTCGGGATTGGAGGTCTGAGTTCGGTGGTGATTCCTCATTTCTGTACTTTTGCTTCTCACGGACCACTCAAGTGCTTTTCGGATCTTTCCAAAATCACAGAAAAATCGCAGAGGAAATTATGCCGTCGATGATTGAGGTATCCCTCTCAGCAGAGTCGGGAATTATCATAATCATCATTATTATTGACAATCACAAAAGAGATATGATCATTTGGACAATCATGACTTGAATATGAATATTAATCAAGTTATGATTATGAGTCATGTTCAGAGTACAGAAAATCAGTCCCCCGAAATAAAGTATGGTCAGAATGATCCCGGAATCACGTCCATGGACCCCGGTCCCCCACAAACCTCGTTTGCGTGTCATTCTTCCATCGGGCGTTCGAGTGTACCAGGAATAATCATAATCATAATCAAGTCATGATTATCCTGACATGGTAAGTCCTGATCAGGATTATGATCATGCCCAACTCTGCCTCTAGAACGACTCCTTCGAACAAGCAAAACAGTTTCCGAAACTTCCACCGGCGATATCGATTTCGTGATGGAGAAATCCGTGGTCGGACGTCAAACCCATTCTCGAAGCATTCCTCGACGTGGACGGGGTAATGTGCAAAAACGCGCCGGCCTCAAGGGCGCTGTGAATGTGTACCCTCATGAATACATTAACAGTGTCATCTGTGCAGGGACGTGGCTTGGAGCGGCTGGGGTCGAAGTGGGGAATCATGGGACAGAAAACGATAGAAGATGACAGCACCGGCTACATGCCTCCCCGCGTCTCTGTTATCCTGCACTTTCGTCCTTCCGGAGAATCGCATTCGGACTACCCTGCCGACCAAAGTTCATGCGCCGTTCGGCTAAAGCATCTCAGGACGCAAGCGGAGTTCTACGAACGACAACCCGTAAGGGGACTGTTTTCGGTGAATCTTGATCTTTTCAAAAATCTCGCCGGTCAGAAACTAGGCCCAACAGCCATGGCTTTGATGAGACTCGTTCGTTCCGGTGGGAGGGATTCACCCGTAAGACTGCATGGCTGGTAGTTCGTGCTTGGCCTAGTTTCTTTCTTGGCTCGTTCCCAGCTTCCGACGAGCGAGTCCATTCGAGCGACGGCAGCAGAGGAGTCTGGAAAGAAGACAACGGTGAATCTAGATCCTCCGATAGCGAATTCCGAGCACGTAGTGATCCTATTGCCTTGTTCCTTGTTGAGGTATCGAAACGCGCGCAAACTCATAATCTGGCCTTCCTCAGTCAGTCGCAACGATCCGAACAGTCCACCGCAGTATCGGTTAGGCTCTACTTGGGAAGTTCACCGAGATCTGAAGCCTGGAAAGATTCTGCGGGGACTCCACGTGTACAAGTCGCTCTTCCCGCCAGTTTTTCGAATACGAGATTTCTACGGACTTTTCTCGTGGAACACGCCACCTGGGTGACTCGCTGAGGCTGATAAAACTTCGTCTGTAGAGCTGCTATCCCAATTTCGAAATTGGAATTTTTCTCGCCAGACCAGTGAAATCTGTGTCTCAAAAGAGAGCCGAATACGGGTCTCAGAATGAGGGGGGGGGGGGGTGAAAGAACCCGCATGAGAAAGCTTGGGAGTGGGGCCGGCGAGACGCTGCAGCTCTGTTGTTTCATTGTTCGCCGCTGCTCGCAAGATTGCTTCCAATGCGAACTGATTCACTTATACAGTCGTATGCCCCGGAGCCATCATTGGATAGCCTACGAATTGGCTCTTCTCGGATGGGTTCGCACGCGACAAACTAGGCTCTCATCACTTTTCGCTCTTGATGGACCATGGAGCGCACAAGAGCTGCAGATTCAATCGACGAGCCATTTTGCTGCGATAAAAGGAAACATTAGACCTCACGAGACTCGACGTCGTCTTGATAGGAACGGAGTCTGTCATGAAAAGTTTTTCCAAACTGAGATCCCTGGAATCCTGGGAATCATGAACGAGAACCGGAAGTCCCGCGTTTGAGCAAACGTGATTTCGGTTATCGTGGAAGAGGATCTCAGCGGTTCAAAATTTGACGTTTCTGCGGAATCGGGTTTCGGCCAGACGGCGGAAACAACTCAGTAGTCGAGCAAAGCCCATGTTCCGATTTTCACCCCGTCTGCTGAGTATGCCCGATCTCTTCCGCTCTGAATAAGTTAGATTACAGTGTTCGGCCAATTTCGCCCGGCCTGCTTCGATCAGCACACGAATTCGAGCTCCCTATAACTATCGCCGTTACGGCAGCCGGCTATTACTTTCCTCCGAACAGTTACCCATGAATTTTCGGCGAGCGATCTCGCGTCACATCGTTGAGCGAGCTTCACTCGAGGACGACTTGAAAGATACAAGACCACAGGTGACCCATCTGAAACATGCTTCCGTGAATGCTCTGCTCGAGATCGAAGATGCTCTTTTCATACAGGGTGATCACAAAATCGATTTTCGAGTGGGGCTTTTCGCAAATTAGGGCAGTCCTCGGAAACAGCTCCGGACTCGCTCCCCAGCTGGAATCACGGGGGTGTTGTCGCGAAAACAGCGATAGTTCTTGGCGATGTTATCTGATCAGGAATCGAAATGTCGGGAGGATAATATCGGATGCCATTCTGCCAAGACGGGATCCGGGATGCCCATCTCCCGAAACGGTCTAAAAACGGCTGTTGCACCACCTCGAGGAGCGCCGATACGGTCCTCGTCGGCAACATCTCGGTCAGTGATTCAGCACCTTCGGGAAACTGCACCAGGTTATTAAAGCTTTTTATTATCATTTCTGCCTCTTGGACGGCCACCTTACCTCTCGAGGTTTTCTCCTAGATCCCTGTGGATCCGTCTCCTGCCTGGGTGCGACTCGGTGCTGTTCCGTCTATCGGTCACTTCCTAGTGTCCGCGTGTGTGTTGGTCAGAGAAAGAGTGAGCCGTATTGGCTGTGGCCACAACTGTTGAAAAATCTCCTGCCTCTCGTCCCGAAGGCGTTTTATACCCTTATGTGGACCCAGTCGCAGAAAACTAGTCGGTTATATAGAAGAGGGGCGACCGGACGAAAGTCGTAAATTGCCCCAGAATGTAAGGCAGGAACGGGACCATGTTAGTTTGTTCGCGGATTCCTTTTCTCGCCCCGCTCACAACAATGCCGCCAGTTTTCCTGCTAACTCACAAACCTTGCACAGGGAGCGACGCATTCGGCTGGAGAATCAGCCGCATCGACCGCTGAACCTCTGGGTAGGGTTCTCTGAAGAGCTCCGTTACCTCAAAAGCGAGCAGCGCACTTCCTCGAGGCTGGCAGCATGATAGCGGTTTCGGGCAGTTGGAACAAAAAGCGGTTACGGGAGAAATGGTTAGAAAGAAACGAAACACTGGGAAAAGAACAAAGGAGCTTCGGCTAACTGCTCTACTCGATGTCAATGCGGTTTCCAAGACAAACGTCCATGGTGAGTACATACTGCAACATCATCAGCTCCCATCATGAGGCGAGGGCTACCCATCGTCGAAACACACAGACCCGACCAACTTTTGTTACACCGATGTTCTCTGAATCGGGTGGTCGTAGCCTTTGAGTTTGCTCGGTTGTTGCCGTAGCCTGAAGCATTCCCGTGCGCAACAGGGACGCCCCTTTCCCTCCCGGTCGCATGTTCTCCTTGATCTTTCTGATCGCGACAGGAAGTGATCGGCCCCGATCGCTTTCGCCGTCCCTCATTTTCGGGTAGGGGAGGAGGGAGAGAGAACCGTCGTTGGTGCTGCTCGATCATCCGACTTTGGTGTTCATTGAGCTCGCTCTAGCAACCTGAGGAGTCCCTATGTCGATCCATGAGTGGCTCTCCGAACAATCTATGACTCTTCCCGTTAACTTTCGGAGGCAAGGTTGGTATCTGTTCCCGGGGCGCACTCGTTGGAGCCCATGGTCGTCCTCTCGTGAGGCCCAGGGAGACGGCGCGGCGACGGCACCAGCAGCAGCGCCGGCAGACTAATACGTCCCTAATGCCTCTGTCCTGACCGGAGCTGATAACCGCCGCTCGATGTCGTCGGAGGAGAAGCAACACCGTTCTACGTAGAAGGGCGAACCTGCTGAGAACGAAGGCCCGTGAAAAAGGAAAACAAGGCGAATCGATGTTTTTTTTTTACGACTCGGCACCTGCTGTACAAAAGTTTCTGGCGTCTCGGGGAGGCGAATGTTTCTCCGAAGATCTATCTGTTCAGTTGCGCGGGCTGGCTCGTAAAGCTTCGCAGTCTGAAGCGGGATTTCTCACGAGTGCGATCGAGGACGTGTTCCGCTCATACCATGGCTCGTTCTGATTGACCTTGATATGAACAATGAGAGCGCGTCGATCCATCTCCATGAAATTGTCGAAGCGTCGCATGTTATGTACGAATCCGCGAGCAGAGCCCTCACGGGGACTCCGCCGTGCACGCTCCGAATGCGCGTGGATTCATCTGCTCATCCAGCCGGTTATCTGTGGAACGTAATTGAATTCGAGGAATTCGAGTGAACACACTAGATCGGAGCGCAGAAATATGGTCGCACGAATCTGAGGCGCGTTGCCCTGAACTCATGCTTTCTTCTCGAATGTCTTCTCGCAAATCAAACTGAGCCAGCTCGGGTAAACAGCGATTGTATCGACTTCCCGTTGACCCAAACCGCTCAAAAACATGGGTGCACGTCACGCGGAGTGTTCTGAGGGAAACGTGGAATAGCAAATAGGACAACGGGTGGAGCGCACATGATACGTCAGGCTCACAGTAAAAGATTTTCGACCCTGAGGAGAGTCTTCTCCTCGAGAAAGTTGCTGCGTCGATCCCGGATCAATACAGATGGAAATGTGGTGTTCCCAAATGCAGTCGAAGGGCTCCTGAGGGACCCGGCTCACTCGATTCGATTCAGCTCGGTTCGAATGAAAGAGGCTCTCATCACTCGCAAACGTTTTAAGGAACACTCAAAACTTTTCCTTCGCCCTCCAAAGCCCGCTGAACTGCAGACCGGCGCGAACTCCTCATGCGAGAGTTCATTCCCGATCCACGGATGGAGCCGTTCCTGTAGATACAGATTCGCGAGAACAGAAACTGAATTCACATCGTGACCCTGGAGTCGACCCTAGATCTCCTCTCGTTCGTACCTAGCCTACCACACTACAATCGTCGACACCAGGCGACACCCATAAAAATCAGAACAAGTCTGAACAGTGCTTGTCCGCAGGATTTGTAGTATCCTGTCGGGACGGAGATCCGGTTCCCGACGACGAGGCGGTGGTCGAGACGCAGTTCTCATACGGAAAAAGTTCGTCAGCACCTTACACCAGGAGCATCCCGGCTAAATATGTGACGGTGGGCTGTTAGGAAAACTGAAGATGATGAGGACCACAGATGAAGCCCCGAAGATTGGAAATCCCGGCTTGAGGGGCATCGGAAACGACGAGGGTAGTTTCTCAGGAGGTTCGGTGCCGGTCCTCTTAGTCACTGCGCTCTCAAATTATTTGATGCTCGCGGAAGAGCAGTTAACCGAATGTTTGGGATAAGCTGAGATGAGCTTAATGCAATACCGAAAGGTGATCCCGGCACACTTCTGAGGGCTGGCTGAGAGGTTCAGCCGGAAAACAAAGAGATGAGCTTTATGAAGTCGAACCCGCTTGGTTGGCCAGCTTTGGGACCGCATCATTCGCGGTCGATTTCGAGGCGGGCTCTTATCACATTGGGCTCAAACTTCCCCCCCGTACCAGACTCCCTCAGAAAAAATCAATTCTTTCGCACACATTAGATGTTAATCCAGCTGGGAATGTTACAGCCCCTCACAAGACCGGGAAAAGCTGGAAGGAAGAACGACCAAAGATTTCTGGAAAGATATGGGGAATACTTCGAAGTCAGCTAAGAGGAATGAGAGGAAGGGGAAAGTTGGAACTCCTCGACTGGAGTACAAAAGAAGTTTTTTCGTGAAACGAACTGGAACCGGGAACCGCTTCATACCCTCTCCCTGGGCCATGATCCGACCGCTACGCCTCAACACGGTTATCGCCTGAAAGATTGTATCCGTTCCAGCACTCAAAAATAGATACAGACCACGTCATGAATGTCTGAGCCAAGCCCATGGTTTATTCGAGCGTACGGAATCACATTCACTCTAGCTGAGAGTAGCACGCCGGCAAAGCGACTATGTAGACTCACAATCACCTTGTGCTGCAGAGACGAGGTTGGTAGCGGCTGCAGGGGTCGTAATAAGATTCGTTTCTTTCGCTATTCCTTTCGACTGGAATAAGAGTCATAATAACGGAGCTAATAAACCGGCCATTCCGCTCGCTCAAGCAGTCAGTGGGATCGAAATCCATCCAATAGAACAGCGCGAGCGGGAAAACTCGACCGGAATCGAACAGGACTGGAACAGCAAGACGGACGTAAGCTGAGTGAGGAGACACAAGCCCCACAAAGCTCAAAGATCACAAGCTTTCTCGCTTTTCAGTGACCTGAGCGAGCTCAAAGAGATTCATGTCTCAACCTCGAATACCTGTTCCCGATTGCCAGCACTCGGCACTAGTTCTCCGCTCTCGGTGGCGACCACGTGCCGTTCATCCGTCTCTAGAGTAGAGGGGATGAACCGCGACTCGACAGTAGCTATCGATTCTTCCGAATGACTATCAGAGCGCTCGAGGTTCGCGAAATTATTCGGAGAAATCGATAGCCCCCGCGGTAGGTCTCGACTGCTTTCGTCAAGGCTGTTTGACTGCAGTTGGGGCGCTCCTCCTGTGGGCTCGGCAGTCTCTGTGATGAATCATTTGATATCGTGAAACGTCCCTCCTTCCAAAACAGAGAAGCTGAAACGTTGGAGTTGCGAAGAATGATTGCAGCGAACTCTTGTAAAGGCATGGCCGTGGAAGGTGACGGAAACAGAATTGTCGGGATGCTTGAGTCGAACAGAGTTCCTGAACCTCGTCGTGAACCTGGAAGTGAATCGGGCTCAACGTTCAGCGGGATAACTTTGGGAATATACGCCAACGTTTCTGCTCAGGTTTCGTTGAGATGCATCGCGATCTCTCGATAAAATCTGCGCTGCCCGTCCTTCAAGTATAGTTTCACCTCGTTCGAGTTGTGAGTAAAACTCCGAACTGAGGTTCCATGCGGTCAAGTACTTCCCGGAATCATTCTAACCGAGGTTCGGCTGACTCAAAAAGGCGGCTCCAAGCGAACGCCACATACGATCAAATGTCGCCATGAGCTCGGGAAGAACCGCAAGTCAGACCCGCGCTGCTTTTCACGGACGTGAGAGCCGTTGGGGCCTGCGTCGAGTCATGTATTATGGTTGGTCGCGTCCGTTTTCTGAACTTCTATCGTGGATAACCCTTCAACCGTTTGGAAGATGAAATTGGGCCGAGAATCGACCACAGTTTTGGGTACGCTCGTCAGGATTTTTCGCACACTTGCATTCGTCAGGGGACATCTTGGGCGAATACTTCCCTCTCGACCGCCCGTCAATCGCAACAGGAGTATTATGGACAAGCACCATGCTGAACGGATAGCAATCATCCGAACGTTCGCCGTTCCCATCTCCCGATGATTTCACCGGCGCCGGAGATCGAACTCTCTACGGTTGCCGGGCGGCAGCGAGAACGTCCATGCCTCAATTCCGTTCCTCGTTAGAGCTCCCCAGCCTTTTTCTCTCCACTGAAAATTTCGGCTCCATCGTCTATCTGATGTCACACTGTGATGAGACGTCTGGATCGAAACATCCCCTCGGGTCCGGATAGCAGAGCCTGTGTGGAATCGAATCTTTCAGCGGCACCTTTGCGAGACTCATCGTATGTCTGTGATCAATTTCCCAGGCGGGGCTGTTTCGCCGGAATCCTGATCTTTTGAGTCAAATGTTATCCGTGAAGAGAATCCGAGTCGCGGTCGTTGGTTGATGTCCGCATCTTCGACGGGGCCAGGTACATGGTGGGACAATTTGTGGAGCTTTGGAAGGGAATGAAGTCTCTCAGTCCCACGCCCGAGAACTCCCCGAGCGGCACCGAACACGCAACCGATGCTGCAACATCAGCACAATCTTCTATCATGTCAAGTTCGGAATCAGGGCGTTGTGTACAAAGCATGTGAATGGAGAAATTTCCGTATAAACTCTCCTCCCTTCTCCCGATTTCGTTTATTCTGCTGCCGTCGTGTTCTCTCTCACCCAAAACAGCATCAGGATCTCCTCGAGTGCGTATCTCCATTTCGGTTTTGCGCGGGAGATGTCCGGTCCCCGTGGCAAAGCAGAATCACATTGAAAGAGATCAAGGCTTCCTTCAAGTGCGATGCATCCCTTAAGGACATTCCGGGATCTGATAAAGGATGGCGTCCGTGAGCCCTCATCTATGGTTTCCGCAGAAAGCCTCGGCGAGCGGCAGGTGTTCAGATGTCTCCCACGAACAGTTCCTCCATTTCAGAATCTGCAGGAGAGCCACGGGAAAGGCCCACGCATGTTCTTTCTTCACATCTGGAGATATCTGCATCTGATTACGCTCGGTGTCATTGACACGCCACCTGCTGTTCTCAAAACCTGCTCTCACCTCTGACTCCGTTCACGCTGAGATATAAACAAAACACAACAGCGCGACCCGGCTGAACAAGCTAACAAGGAGCCTCAGCTTTCCGGGAAACTCGGATAAAGAACTGGGGAACACACCTTCTACTGGACGTTTTCGGACGTCTCCTCCTTAACTCTCCTCCACAGGGGTGAGCCAAGAATCAGTGAGCTCGGGAATACTCTTCTTGTTTAGGTTTCGACTCAGTTGTGCGGGATCCACGGGAAACCAGATGCTACGTTGTCTCGCTCCAAGCAGCTTGACTTCGACGGAGTCCAGGCGGCTGGGATCGACTGGTGTCGATGAATCCGTGGTCGACCGACGGCAGAGATGGAGCGAATCGGCCGATCTGTGATGGCAACTCCTAGTTCGCAAGTGAGAGCAGAGAGTTTCGTTTCCGATGAAACAGCCGGATCCCACTGCGGCCTCCCATCGTTGGCTGCAGCCAATTGCAGTGCTGGATCGTTCGATTCCAGTCTTCGATCCGAGATATTCTTCCGTTATTCATTAGTCGACGCTTTCTCTCCCCATCTTGCTCGAACTTGGGGTCTCGCGCTGGATCAAAGTTCCAGGGCCTCGATCGGGCGACAGTTCTCCTGACACCAGGGCCCAGGTTTTTCAGAGAGCGATCAGGACAGAGCAGAGAGAGTCATAGCTGGGGGAGCGGAGGGATGCAGAGGACGGGTCACAGCAGCAAGAAAAGAACGACGTTCTCGGTGCGCATTCGCTTTTTTCCAGGGAGAGGAAGGGGTCGCAAGAAAACGACGGGGCAACGGCATGGTTCCGACCCGAAAGGATGAATCGGGATAAGATGATGCTATGGGACAACGATCAGACGGGCGTTCGTAATCTCTCGCGTCTGCATGCACATTGTTTCTCGTTGTTGCGAGCGTGTTGTGCAAGTTTCGCGCGTGCTTCCCGACCGCCGACTGACTTTCCTGCTAATGATCTTGATAATGTGAAGCAGGAGAAAAACGTACACAATACGCGTGTTGCAAGATTCAGCCGCCCCCTCGCGCACGTTTGCCCAGACAAAGACATCAGAGGGGACGAGCGAGCGCGTCGGAGCGGAGAAAGAAAAACGGCCAGAGATCAAGACGTCGCGTCGCTCGCTCAGTCAAGGTCAGGTGCTCGGACGAAAGAATGTGAGTGAGAGGGGAGGGGGGTTAGGGAGATAGATACAGGGGGGGGGGGGGAGAGAGGGAGAGAGAACTCGGTAGGAAAAACGACATTCAAGACGGATGGAAGACGGAATATGCAGCCAGGCGAGGAGGAATATCAGCTGGGCATCTCGGCTAGCACGCAGAGCAGCCTGTCGGTGAGTAGAACAGAGTCGATAATGCCGTGTTCGAAGCCGAGCTATGAGGTTAACGGGATGCTCATCAATGAAGATCGATTTGGGACGAAGCAAACACCCGCAGAAGGAACCGCGTTGGACGCACACGTGAAGCCACAGGAAGCACGCGCTCACACGGAACCAAGCTGCAGCGACCAACCGAATGAGATGTGTAGCCTCTTCGCGTACTGACGCAAACAAATCGATCACACGTGTACAGCACACGCCTAGTTAAGTGGGAGAACGAACAACGTTTGAGTCTGTCTCGCGGGAGAGAGGCGGGAGCCTCTACATCGGCCCTGGGCGAAATTCCCTTGTGGTTCATATTTGACGTAATTTATTCGCAGCGAGCGAGGTCACTAGGGCCCTAGTCGCATCGGGTCAACGACCCGGGTTTCCGCAAGGAGAGGCGTTGAAGGAGAAACTTTTTTTCTAGCGCTACAATCTGGGTTCCTGAGAGCCTTCTGAGTGAGCTCTGGCAGATTCGGATTCTTCACCCCATACCCCCACAGGTGAGTACCTCGTTCGCTCTCCGTGGTTTTCGAGCGATGCACGTTGTCGAGGAAGAAGTGTCCCGGATTGTGGGCCTACTCTTTTAGATTTGAGTCTGAATGCCTCGGTTCGCGATTGGAGTGCCGCCTGGCAGGGAAAGGTCTCTGCGTCCATCCTCCTATGGTTTCAGAGAAACTCCAGCTAGAGAATCTTGATTCGACTTGAAAGACTGTGAGGACCTCTGGAACTCGACAGAAGATCAACCTCCAGTGATTCTTCTCTTGTCTCGCCCGAAAAAGTCGTCGCTCGGCGGCAGCGGCACTACCCTCCAGAGCCGATTACCCGGTCGAATGATTTGCGCGACCCGTATCCCAGCAGATGATCTTCATAGCCCTATCAACACTTCCTGGCACGGACCAGCCCACCGCCTCTGCTTCCATCCAGAGAATTGTCGCCGTTTCTTCCGAGAAAATACCGCAGTCGAGAACCAGGGCCGATGGTTCCGGGGCCCACATGCTTACGGTTCGCAACCTCGGGGAGTCGTGTCACGCAAGAAAAAATTGATTCGCCCATTGAAACGGACGTTGTCTAACAAAGAACACGCCGGGACAACTCCGTATGTTCAGATGATTCTCTCCGTCTAGAATTCCCGACGACGTCTCCTTTTAATATCTCAAATTGTATTCGAAAATACTCCCACAACGTTCGACGCCAGCCGGTCCCTTTGGAAAGTCATTTTATTCGCTCAGCTTAGTGTCGCATATGTACGACTCATTCCCCGATGGAGGAGTATTTGCTCCTCGGTAGACTCGTTGCAGCGTACGTTTCCCAGGTGGATATTGGACTCCCCATCTGTGGAGGAGGATCTCCACCCTCGAACTCTCCTTCTGAGCTTTGACTTCCTCTGATTTGCAATTTTCACTCTCCTGTCTCCTCAATTTTTCCAGGCATCCTACCACGCTCCTGTCTGTTTGATTCCCCACGCTTCGGGCTGCCCGATCTCCGCAGTTCAGAATCCTGCTTTCCTCTGAGCTCTTTCCTCGATTCCTCCATAATTGTGTTCTGAACGCGCCACGCCAACCGGTCAGAATCCAATATCGGTCGGCTAGAAGGATCGAATTTAATTTTCGCGTTTCCTCGCTTTACAGCACTCTTGCTTGACCTGTCACCTAGATCCTCACCATACAGTTCGCCTCGAGAGTCGAGACTGAGTCAGGCACAAGGATGCGATGTTTCGTCGGTCCAGTTGGAGCGAAAGGTGCGAGGATTTCATTCAGGGGACGATTCTCGACGTGGGAAGGAAACGAACTCTCCGAACACGAGGTGGGCACGATATACGATGCACACCACACGACGGAGGACCTCCTAACCAACTTGGGACTGAACAGTGAGATGAATCGATTCGCCGTGGAAGCAACAAAACGACTCCTCGAGAAATGGGAGCGTGAGAACATAGGATCCGCTGAGCTTGCTCGCGCCTGAAGTGAAAGGCTGATGTGCATATATATTATGTTATGTATACACACAGATCAAAATAAAACCATAAACCATATGAGCTGATGAGTTTTGTTATCCGGGAGTCCGATGTGCTGCCACAGTTGCGGCGAGAGTTTGAACGCGTTGCCGTTACTCATTCACGAGCGAGCATCACGATCATCGATGCTCACCCACGATTCCCCCCCCCCCCTCCCCCCGGAGGATGACAGGGCAACTGTTCGCAATGGAATCTACATCCAATGTTCTCGCAAGAACCCAGCGGAGGGTTTGTAGGCCTCGTGACTGAGCTCCATCCAGGCACGCAGATCTGCGTTTCCCGAAATCTTTGCGAGACATCAACAAAAATTTCCTGTTACGAGAGATAGGCGAGCTTTGTGGGAGCGCGCTGTCGAATCCGAGACGTATTCCCCCGTCGAGCAAGAAATCGCGTCATTCGTTCCGTATTTTGGACAAGTAGTCTTGTTCAACAAGGCTCGATCGCCCATGATGTCAGTCTCTCGAACTACAATAACTACTCACGCGGCGCAATTGTCTATCGAAATGTTCCGGCGCCGTCGGCCGACGTGACACGAATTTCCATTACCCCTTCCTAGGACTCCGTTTCCTCAATCCTCTCTGTCGCCCTCTGTCCATCTTCCCTCTATTCCTATCCGATTGTTGGCAGCCCACAACTCTCACTGGACTGGTCCTGAGGCGCAGGGTTCCCTCCCCCCCCCCGCTCCGCGTCCGTTCCAGGGCTCAAAAAACACCGTCTCCTATTGAACACCTGGCGCACAATGAGCCGAATTCCAGTCCACGTCCTCGGATCCCTAGTCATGGAGTCGGAGTCGCAAAACGATGGATCGCGGTATGATTTTTGTGTGGTGCAAACAGAGCTAGATAAAACTTAATAAGTCCAGAAGAACCTGATAAGTGTTCGATCGACGAACGATGGAACCGTGATGTGGGTGGCTCCCACATTCTTGGGGCTGTGAGATGGGTGCCGGGAATTCGCTGCAGAACTTGTGATATCTTTCCGCAAGTGTACCATTTACCGCTGAGGAGCTGAACTCTCCCTCTCGCTGACTCCCGTAGATGAGTTTGCGATTCGGTAGCGCGAAAGCCGGCTTCATTGAAGCGTTGCCGCTGTTGGAGGACGCGCCAGGGAAGTTCCGCTTTTCCCCTACCAATTATTTACCATCAAATCCCGGGATATATGAGTCGATCCTGCTCACGAGGGCAGCTTCGTGCTCCGAGGAAAGTTCTGCACCGATCTATCGCGGAAATTCTTGACGTAATGAACCCCTGCAAAGTTCAAGCTTCGGAGCGAGTAGTCTCGCTCCCTACGGCTACCAGGATCTCATACCTTGCTCGTTGTCGAATAGCTCACTGCTGGAAATAATGTTGAAAAATCGGGAGGGATCGGGGAGAAGCATGCTTCGGGATGATGAATCCTCCTCATGAGAAAATAGTCTCGAATACCATCCGGGCTGGACGAGCCGGCTCGAGCGTGATTCCGACGCTCGCATATCTATTCATTGTCTCACAGGCAGCTGATATGTTCGCTTTCTCATTTTCGACGTGGAGAGCCATCAAAATCGGTACGAGGGGTGGGTCATGTATAGCTCGTTGTCAGTGGGATGGATCTCGTAAGGCTTGGTTGCCTGATTGCTCGACCTACACCGCGTCAATTCTACTCGAGTTCCTTGTCAGGGACAGACGATTCAGTCCCATTATCCGATCCCGGGACTAGTCTTCTCAAGTGTCGGCCTTCTGCAATCCCGATACATACTTCAGTTTCGGCGTTTCACGTGTAAACAACGGCAGTATCATCGATACCACCACCATTGACTTTTCCTCTCCCAAAGAAGCTCCTTGAACGCGAGACTCGCTTCGAGAGGAAGTCCGTGCCTCGGATCGTTTACATCGAATGGCTCAACGACGTTCAATGGCTGTGCACCCAGGGCTCTGGAAGCCCTGACCTCCTCGCTGGAAAGCGACCGAGGCTTCCGAACCGAGTGCAGATCTCGGAACGGTTGAGAATCTGCATCCTCACAAGATTTCTCCAATACAGCCTCGAATGAACAAGAGGCAGAGTGGAAATGGTCGAACTATGGCGATTCCTAATACGTCGAGCAGGGGAAGTTCTCCGAACAGCACTACTCTTTTCAGCTTGATTTCTCGAACTCCATGAAGATAGATGCTCTCAGCTAGACCGATGTGACCTATACCACAGAGTTGTCGCTACACGACAACGTGGGTAGCTGTCACCTGGGACTGCAGATATATCCTGGTTCCAGTTTGAATCCCCAATTCTCCAATCGTTCCCTTTCCGCCGTGAGCTCAATCGTACCGTGTTCTCCCGGGTGGTAAGATCTGCCCCGACTGAAGGTCCAACCATTATTCTGAGCGAGTAATAAGCCCCGCCTTCTCGCGGAACACTAGCATGGAAATTGGATGGTTGGGGATCGAGAAGTGAGGCGAAAACATTCGACACTCATCTGTCGTAGTTTCTTGGGCAAGGAATCCCGGACGCGAGTGGATCGACGTTGTGTTTCATGTTGTTTATGACAAAATCTCCGATAGAAACATTCGTGAGTTATTCGTAGAAGTCTCGACGCAAGAGCTCCAGCTGGGGAGAGAATTTTCGGCGATTCGGCCTTTGGGTATCCCAGGTTTTCGGCATTCTGGGTTTTCGGAATCCCGGACTCGAGTGCCGATAATGCAAGCCGCCCAAGAGACGCCGGAGTATCGACCCGAAGCGAGCCGGGGCTCGCGGATTCCGATAACGGCTGGTCGCCGATCGTAATGAAAGATGCCACCACTTGGGCGATCGGAGACTAATAGCGGAAAAAATGTGGCACTGTTGAGGCTCAGTTCCGGCTGGATGAATTGCTTCCCTCCGAGATTTGAAGCTGACTCCTGAGTCCTCGCTGGCAGAGGCCAGGGTGGTATCCACCGGACAGTTGGCCGAGAGAAAAGGACGGAGGCTGGCAGCGATAAAAGGGACGACAGGGGAAGTCTGGGCAGGAGTGGATGGTAACGCAGATTCTCTTCTAGGATTTACCGTAAGCCTATGATTTATGGACGTTCGGGCATCCATAGCCCATCCATGCGGACTGGATAAGCACCATTACCTAAACAATAGCCTCTCGCTCGTCTATGGTAGTGCCAGTAACAGCGACGGAGTCGGGAGCCAGACGATGATAGCCGTTTCTAGAGTTTCTGCTTCGACCCCTCTGTTCTCTCGCTGTTCGATCCTGCGCTTCATTTCTCAAATTCGACCACTGTCGCCGTTCCAGGAAAGTGGTTCCTCTGAAGTGAAGTGCTCTCAAACTGGAGGGCTGGCCCAGATCCACATGAAATCGTTCTTTCACCCTGGCCGCTGTGAGTGGAGTGTGAAACTCAGAGGAGAAGTTCCGAATTTATGGGACGAGGGGGGAGTAACTGAAGACGTTCAGCGTGTAGACTCGGATCCCCCTCTACGAAAAATGCATCACTGACTCCGGCTGATGATGATACCTTAGAACGAGGCGAGTAACCGCTCCTGACCATGCGTTCGGAGACTTCGCGGCCCCTCGGCCTCATCTCAGCCCTGCTCTGGCTCGAAAGAGCGTTTCTCTCTGTGGAAAGATCGGGAGCCTATGGACGCATGCCGATCTCGGGAATCGATCCGAACTTGCCTCGATCCGCGATTGAGAAGCCCAGACGTTTCCGTGAGATTCAATTCGGCATTCAGGCAGTTCAGCGAGCATCCTTTCGGAACGAATTTTGAGATGCCATCGCTCTTATCCCCAATGTGTCGAAATTGAGAATCCGAATTGAGAACTCTTTCGGATGCAGTTGTCCACTCCGCAACTGGACGGTCAATACGACTCGTCGACGCTCATGGCTGAGAACGGATGGACTCACCAAGCTGTCGAATCAGGCCTATGAGATTGTTCTATCTCTGCCTTGAGCAGGGCGCTTGACGTGAGTCGGGGATATCCCTACCCTTCCTTCTTTCGGTCATAACTCGGTGAAAACTTGTTCGACCCCGGGAACTCGCGTCCATTGGTCAAGAACTGGCTTCCCTAGAGAGGCTCGGGACATGCCATTTTCAAAGTACCCAAAACACCACTAGTAAACCGTGGTGAGTGAGCCGATCCATTTGTGCCATTAAATGCGGCAAATGACCCCCATATTCGCTGGAGAAATGGCCAGGATCGGTCCAGAGCTCGGAATTGATGACCGATGGCATCAGGATAACAAAAATCACTGATCTGCTGACAAAATGTCCCTGATGCAGTTCCTCCCATATTTCCCCAAGGAAGCCGGATTCGGAGAATTTCCCGCTGGCGAAAAGTCCTTCAATTGGTCCAAAGTACTCGACAATAGAGTTGCCGAATCGCCCGACCTGTTTTTCTGACTGGAGGGTGAGAAATTTTTTCGAGAACCTGACCATAGCTCGTGGAAGGGTCCTGAGCCTTGACCCCCTCCCCTGGTGCTGTCGACCGCCGAATTCATCTCCGGTTCGTCGGTTTCGGCCTCCCACGATGCAGAGTCCCCGAAACCGAGGGTTCCGTGGAGAATTTCATCGAGGCCATAGATGAGACGCGTCGCTTCCGAGTATAAACTGAACGCGGAATCACTGTGAACTCAGCACTTCGCGTGAGGCATCCGGAAAGCGCTCCAGGTGACATTGGATCTTCTCTCCGATCTCCTGTTTTCCCGCCGAGTACGATCCTGTTGCGATTCTCCGCTTCTTCCGCTAGCGACGGCTCTAGATGCCCGAATTTCGGGCGCATCCTACGACCAAGCGAGAACTCCGGAGCCAGATCGAAGTCATTGCCTGAGCTCACAGACGAAGCTGTTGTGATCGCCCGTTTCTGGACGCCTCACCGCCCAGGTTTCACTGGAGGTTCCATTTGCGCTCTCTGAGTTCCTTCCGCGATTCCTGGAGGACATTCTGACAGCGAAGAGTATCTCACATGATCGCTGTTTCCCCTGTTACCAGATGGGGTGCACAGCTTCGCTTCGGATTCTACAAATCCGTGATTTCTGATTCGTCCTTCCTCGTCTCAGTGTTCAGATTCTGACGCACATCGTATCCCATCTCAGGACTTCCACCCGGAGCAACTCGCTGCAGTGTTCTTCTAGGCGATCGCATCGGAGTTCTCCGCCTCAGCCGCCGAAATCCAATCGCTTTCCAGGGAACAACTAACAAGCTCAATCATCCGGCTGAGATTCGCAGAACGTTTCAGGGCAGCTCATAACGACCGCTTTTCGACCGCGTCGATTCGGAGTCCAATAAAGTAGTTACTTATGCAGATTCGCAAGATTGTCCAGGGGGTACGCGAGGGAATTCCGGAAACTATCTAGCGCTCCACGAAACATCACCCGGATCGAATTCGGTACTCCGTCGTGAATTCGAAACTTTTCGAGGGATGCACGACGGTTCTGGGCTCATCAGGAACGAAGAATGGCGGCGACACGTAGCCTCAAATTTTGTTTCATGGATGAGGGAGAGGTATAAGACTGTAACTCCGGTCTTAACAGAAACGTCTCCACGTCAAAACTCGCGGACCGATCGTTTCGGCTCATGAATAGGGAGAGTAAAAACTTTCCTTCGTGGGCATGTACGCGAACTATCCGAATTGCGGTACCACTCTCTCGAGGTGGATGAGAGATTTTCCTTGCCCACCGTTCCTCGTGCTCGGAGGTCTTCTTCGTCGACCCGATCCAAGAATCGGTCGTCCACGGAATCCCCCGACAAAATATCAAGTTCGAGGGAAGAGCGACTCGAAGCGGCTGGGCGACAGTTTTCGTGGCGGATCCGAGTTATCCATCTTCCGACCTGGAGCAACGGCTGCCGCGGATGTCGAATCTCCGATCGAGGTTATCCGAGTTCCGAAGAACATTCTGACTCACGGAAGCCGATTTCGATCAGCGAACACCTATACATAGCAACGCTCCATTCCAAGAACATCGACGCATAGTTTCGGGAACAACAAAGCCTAATTGAAGGATGATCCATTTCACGGCTGATCGAGCAAATCTAACCGATGGGGTGGTGCCGCATCGAAGCCTGCACGGGAAAATCACCCGAAGTAGAAGGCAGTGAGTGAGAGGGTGGACGGCTCGCTCGCGCGCGAAAACACACACGTCGACGCGCGATGAGTGTGACTGAGTCGACACACCTGTTTGAATTTTAATTAACACCTTCGCGAGCCCCCTCCTCCTTTTACCCATCTTTTCCCTGACGGCTTGGACTCCGCACTTGCGTTCTGCGCCCCCCCCCCCCCCCAGCGGCGGAGCAGAGCGACAGCCGGCGTTCGTTTGTACAACGTTGCACCCAGCTGAATACAAAAGCGCCCGGGAAGGCGAAAAGCGTGCTGCTTGGGTGACATCAGCATATTGAGCAAGCAGCTTAAGATCATCCCCGAATCTGTTGTTGGCGGCTGTTGCATTCGGGTGATGCGCGTGTTGTGATACGTCGCATTCTATGGAAGCGTGAAAACTTGAACCATGCATCAGAACTCGACGATTTCTTCGAGCAGCTTTCTGGGGAGTTTCTGGATTTTCGGCTGAAACGCGGCATTCGCAGCAAAACTCGAACAAGAGGCTGTGATGAGTCCGCACATTGATGACCCCCTTTCCCTGAAGTGCGGGATCATCCCACACGTCATCAGTTGACCAAGAGCTGACTTGCCGAAACTATGGCTAGTCGAGGGTGACCCGATCGGTAATTGGCTGGATTTTCACGGTCGTCAACGTCTGCTTTCAGGAAAGGTGGTTGTTTATATAGTGCATGGATGGATACGGGGTGAAAATTTACGATTATGACCACGACTGGCTTCCTTGCCGCCTCCGGCGCCCCTGCCGCGGCTGCTGTCGATAGCTGGAAGCCGCCTGCAGGTGGCTCCTGGGTTGGCAGCTGCTAGACTTTGTCGGTCGGATGCTTGGTTAGTAGCGTTGCAATGGACAGAGTTGTTCGTGGCGGCAGCCGGGGGGGGGGGGGGGGGGGGGGGGGGGTAAACAGGTCAGCTAGCTGGCTCAACAGATCGCCTACGTTCCACTATCGGAAATCTATAGACCTCAATTACAGGTGGCAGCCGGAAAGGATTCGCTCGCTTCAAACACAATCCTCGGTTCTAGCCCAGCTCACAGTATCGACCTCGATCCTGAGTGAGTGCTGTGTGAACCGAACGGCCCGAGAACAGAGCACGGAGACTCTCAGATGATGTTGAAGTTCAGAGAAAGAACCACAGCCGGAGCGGCGGAGCCAAAGTTGTCCACGACGGTGACAAACGATTCCGTCATGGATTGTACAGCTCGAAATCCTGTCACAAGGCTTGATTCAAGTACGAGAAATTCGAACTCATCTCCACCATCGGAACACTAAAGGCCACGTTGAATCACCATACGCCTGCCCTGACCTTCAACGGTTAGCGGTGACCAGGATTCTGCAGTGTCCTCTCCGTGAGTTGTTTTCTTGCCGCGCCTCAATTGCGAGGGAAAAAATTGTTCGGACTCGGGGATAATTTTCCAAATGACCGGCTCCGACGGATCACCGCCAGCCTTGGGTTCGCCCAGCACTACGGCCAGCCTCAGCAAGGTATCATACCATGATGCCGAGCTGAGCTCTCATTCGCCTCACAATAAAAAGGCCACTCTTCTAGGTTAATCCCGTAATCCCCGCTCGGTGGCACGGAATAGAATCAAAGAGATGGTCGGTGACTCCGCTCTCGGAACCCTACCCTCATCCACTGACAATGCATCGTCCTAAAGAGACCCATCCACGCTCTCGATACCTGACAGCGGTTCCTTGCGGATCTGATTCCTGGTGGATGGTCTCCGAAAATCCACGACTCCATTCCGCGATGTAGAGAGCGGAGAACCTCCCTCGAGGCTCTGGTTTCGCATCATCCTCTGAGAACGGGAATCAAATGGATCGTCGAGGCCAGGAACTCGACGTTGTCTCGAATGACTGACAGTCAAGTATCTCTCATGCAGGTGGCGCCGATCAGAATCTCACGTTTGACCCGATTTTGGCGGGTCGGTCTATTCTCGGAGATACCTTCCGACCTCGGATGAAAATGAGAATCTTTTCCCCGTTGGATCGCTCGGAAATCTCGCCTCCGAGGTGAATGAGCCCTTGTCATGATGTCCAAAAATTTCGGACCAAATAGGCTTCCGAGAGAGCTCAAACAGGAAGTGAGAGGATCGGTATCGTAAGACTGGTGATAGCGAGGGCCACCAGCCTGTCCAACACGTGTCTGTCCGGATTGCCACAGGAATCCTCAACACTTTTTTTGTGTCTGTGTCCCGCACTCGCGGAACATACCGAATCGTTTCCTCTAAGTGACCAGCTATCTCGATAAGATTCGAGCCGTCTAAGAGCTTGAAGGAAGCATCAACCGGGAACGAGCTTTATAAGTTTCTCCATCGGATTCAAAATAAAGTCGCTCCGTTCCGCTCATCGCACGAACGCTTGTCGGCGAGCCTCGCCGCGACCTTCCTACATAGCGAGGCGTGCCCGATAAAAATACGAAACAATATGACGTCTTCCTTCGACATTCAGAAGACACATCTGAACCTTCTCCTAGAGGCTCTGGTATCGAAGCTCAGAATTGTTTCACCTGAAAAAGGACTGTACCTTTCCCGCGGAGACTGGCGCTGAGTCGGTATAGATATTCCTCAATCCCCGAGAAAATCGCGGCTGCGAGCTTGTTTTTCTTCGTGCTCGCCTGTTCTCGGCGCGCTCTTCCACTGTTTCCGATGAGCGCCCCTCAGTCTGCCTTCCCCTCGAGTCCTCAGTGCCCGAGTTCCTCGGCCGTTGGCAGCTAGGCTAACATCGCAGCTGTCGCGTTCATTCCGCCGCCCCCCGAACCGACGAACGAATCTGCGAAACGTTCTGAGTAGCTCATTGGTTTCAAACATCATTTGACCTCAAGAAAAGGGCTCCCGGTCAGCTTCCGAGGGGGGACTACGTCAGGAGCGAAGAAGAGACGCTGCCCAGACGGACAGACGCCGAGGAATGCGCTTGACGAACACCGGAGGCTCTCGGCGTAGGTCTGCGTAGCGGCGAGACCCTGACATACCACCATCAGCGTTCACGCATACGTACGCACATTCGTACTTGAGCGCTGGCGGAACTAGGCGCGACGGTCGCACTGCTCAACGACATTTCACACTCGGGGCGGGCTGGAGGAAGGAGTGCGAGTGAAATGGAAAAAAGAGTTGGGCAAACACAAAGAGTGGAACAGGAAAATGATCTTGGAGCCCCGTCTGACTCGCCGAAGGTTTTAAGCCGCGCCATAAAATTCAAATTCAACCCGGGCGAATTTCCAGTGCATTCATTTCACCCTTGCGCACGTCGTAACCGCTGGCCGCCGCCATTCTTTTGCTCTGCAGCGATTCTCGCGTCGCCGGGAGTTGAGACGGCTCTCGGGGCCGGCGGCGGCGGCGACGATCGGGTGCTCGTTGGGGAGACCGGAAAAAGCTACGTCAGTGACAACAGGCCATATGTTAGGCAGGCGCCGCTGTTCTCTGCGCTGTTTTCGAGCGCTAAAGGGTCGGCGACTGCTCTACAATACATCAAAACATTAATGAGCCGAGTCCACAGCTTATTGCTGCTACACGTGACATTCCAGAGCAAGGCCGCCGTTCTCGTATTCGTTGTCGTTGTTGTCGTAGGCACCACCGTCGTTCCTGCAAAGGTTGCGGTGTAGTGCGTCGAGGGAAAAGAACGGAATCGCAGAAGACATCCAGAGGAGGAGCGTGCTCGCTCGCGCCACCGAGTTTGATGTACGTGGAACAGGGGCAGACCAGGGTCAGGTTACTGTAATGTTAGACGCAGCCATTGTCGTTGCTCTGTTGGTTGCTGTGTCAGCAGAACGGACGCATACGCTTGCACGGAAGGCTTCGGAAGAGAAAGGATCCCGGTCAGTCAAGCGATCCCGCAAGGAAGCGCTCTCCGTGTGTGTCCAGCGCTTTCGGAGCATACAAAATCGTCGGGTCGAATCGACCAACTGGTCCGACGGGCGCTCAGAGGACAAAGAGCTCAAGTGAAGCATTAGAAGTCGGAAACGAGCTGTATAAGTCCTTCCACCGTATCCGCCAATTCCAGGAGGGGTCGGTCGGTGCTGTTCCTACACCCAGCTCATTGGACGAACACTCTTCGACGACACAAGGTTTGAGGCGTGCTCGCTCAGAATACGGAGAAAATATTCCTAAAGAGATCGCCAGACGGTGAAAGGCGCTTGAGGGGCCGTTTGGGATCATCTGGTCACGTGACACGTCGGCCCAGTTTACGAGCCACGTGGTATGGTGGTCATGTACCGACTTGAGAGATATACTGCGATTCGTGCTAGCAGCCGTTGTCGGGCAGAACGAGTTTGGACATCAGTTTTCTTGCGCGGGGGTATGCCATGGAGCTCCTAAGGGGAGGATCTAGGGAAAAATCACGAAGAGAATCCCATGCGTTCGGTTATCCACTCGGCACGTTACGTGACGGATGCCTCTCACATGTAAGGTTTTTCCATGTGTCACGCTGATCACATCATCTCCGGAGTTTTTCCACCGGCTTAATCCTCGGTCCTAACCGCGAGTTTTCCCTTGAGGAATGAGCCTCCAACACCTTCGTATCGATCCTCAAAGATGGCGACCGTCATGAACCAATCGAGAAACCCTTAAACATTGTGCGTCTCTTATCCGCGGCACCCACCTCCGGCCGGCCCAAGCACTCGACCATGTCGTCGGTCAAATATCGCTCACAGAAAACCACATCACAGCGGAGATTCCCTTCGTCTGTAGGACGTTGGCGGCTCTTCACGATGAGCTTGCTCCTTCTTTCATGGTTTAGAATCGACGTCGGAGCCGGCCCGATGCTTCAACACCGGTACAGGATCTTTCTTGCGAGCTCTCTCCCCACAAACGCAAGGCGTGCACGTGACCCAGATTTATCGAGTAGTATTCGAGAAGAACTCGAATCCGTCGTCAGAAGATATCCCATCCAGAATTCGGAATGAATCGAAATTATCGCCAACGGCGGGTCAGAATCGCGAATTTCTCACTGAGATCGTCGATCTCCGCGATTTTCCGTTCCAATTTCAACGCATCCTCGCCGCAGGGGCTCAAAATCCCTTATAATGAGGTACTCAGTCGAGAGAACCGCACGTGCCTGAAACCAGATGAGGTTTGACGGAGCGGCTAAAACTGAAACAACAGCTGAGGAAATCCGAGCGGAAAGGACGGAGTGATGAGAACACTGATGAGTAAAAACCGTACCACGAGCGAGCAACACGTACGCGTTCTCGGAGGAAAATTCGCGCCGCCTATTTCGAAAGCCAGGACGGGGCGATCCTCATAAAAAGTTTTTACAACACACTCGGAGTCGGTGGTGAGGCCTCAGAGCAGCAACGACTCACCATTTTAACACTAAACTCACCAAACATTGACCGTACACCGGATGCTGTGTTCTTGTCGTACGAACAGATATATTTGAGGCGGAAAGTTACCTTCCAAAGTGAATGTGCGCCCGGTAGATCCCACGGTCTGCTTCTTCGTGAGAGTTCGCTCTAAAAAATTTACGATCCTTTCATATTTGAGCGACCCGCGCTATCGGGCCTCCGCGACCTAAGCAGCTCGAGGCCAGACACGGGAAACAAGTCCACTCGAGCTTCTGATCCCAAAAAAGCTCAGCCTACGAGCCCACTGTGTCTAACTTTCCGTGCTCGATGCGGATCCCCCTGGGACGTTGCACCTATCGCTCCGAAGACCTCTCGCGTCGTCGGTCGGTAGGATGTAATTAGAAGTAGTCAGACAGCACTCGGCGAGGGAGCGGGTTCTGTTTCTAAACACACGGAACGGCGGAGCGTGGAGCTTTCGTCACGGCCGCCACCTGAGGCCGAGGCGAGAACACGAATTATTCACCGGACGTAATGGATCCGTCGTGTAGCTCAGGAGAATTAGAGAGACGATGGGTCAGGAGGTGGGCGCCAAGCAAATGAGAGAAGAAAGAGTCGCCCACGAATACCGTCGAATTCGGAGAACACAAGCTCCGGCTGCAAAGCAGTGGAAGTCCACCGGACAGCTTTTCTAAAATTCGACGATTTCGCTTAAAAGCCTAGGTCATGAATTTTGTGATGGGGAGTCGTTGCCGGCGGCGGCGGCAGACGAGAACAGGTCACTCATGAGAAGCAGTGGGAGGACTCAGGCTCGGACCCGTGGTCCGGCGAGCTCGGCTGAGTTCTGTGAGCACAGTCAGCGAAACAGGTCCCTTGGTCGGACCCTAATGGGTCCGCAGTTGTTTCGTTTTCCTTTTATCTTCTCTCCATATTCTCGCGACCCAGAGAGACCGCAGATCAGGAAAGCCAGCGATGAGAACTTCGACCTTGTTTTAAGAAGGCAGTGCCGATGGTTCCGGAAGCATGATGACGGGCATTTGATGTTGTTCCTCGCTGTGGCCCGCACTGACCCTCGACCCTGGCCTCCCCGATTTCCTTTCGGTCAGTGAGTCTTGCGTCCTGACAAAATCCGAGTTTCGCTCCCCACCCCGCTTCCCCTTCCGTTGACTTTCTTGGCCTTCCTTGCGGCCCTCCCTGATACTGGTCCTTTTTCGACAGCGGCGCATGAGTTGCCCCCGCCCCCCTCTTCTTCGATTTCCTCCGTTCTCAGCTCTCGCATTACCTGACGTCCTTTCCTCCTCAGAATCGTCCATACAGCCCTTGCTCTCATCCTCCTCCTCGTATCGCATTCTCTCCGTCGGCGTCATTTCCATCCCCCCCTCCCCCCGGTTCTGTGCCTCGATTCTTTTTCTCTTCCCCTCCGGTGGTTTTGTGCATCGGCAAGGAAGCCACAAGAGTTGACAAAATGCGCAACCACGCATTCAAGGTATTGCTGGTGCCTGCATTTCGCCCACATTTCTCGCTCGTCTGAATCCAATAGACGAATTCAATCAGATCTGTGGTTGAGCTTGCACCGATTCGGGTGCGAGGGGAATCGAAAACGAAGGCTGATGGTATGTTCTTCCGACGCAAGTGTTTTGCGAGCACACTCGCGCTCCCATTTCGTTGTTCTTTCAGGACTGTTCGGACGAGAGCATTGTCTCATGAGCTTGAATTTCGTCCTGCTCTCCGAAGCTATCACGCACTCCTTTCAAGTCAAACTCTTTACATTGTGCCGCCGACCCGGAACGTTTTCTGAGCTCAGATTCATCAAAGCATGATATTTGATGGATTCCTACCTTTTTCCAACAGTTTTTCTGAAAGAGACAAAACGAGGAAGCTCACGCTGAGCGACAGCCATCTTTTTCGGAAGTAATTAATGTCGCTCAACGTACAATGTGCCGTGATTTTCGGTCAAATGGGGATCGAGTTATTCGTATGAGCCCGTCGCGTGGGAGAAATGTTGCTCTATTGGAGCGAGGAGAATCATCGTGTAGATCAGTGGTTCTCAAACTTCCTGCCTCATCCACCCCCAGGGGCGACCTCCTTAGCGACCTTGTGGAAGTTCATTGCAGCGGTTCTCGAAATGATCGATTTCGACCACTGGGAGTTATCGGCGACCATTGATTGCTTGAAATGATATACGGAATCGTCGAAACCTCAGAATCACCTCCTTGTATACTGAAAAGTATGGTCATATGTACCCCGGAATTATCTCTCTAAATCAGTGATCAGCCGTCGGGGGTCGATATCGACCACCAGCAAGCATTCTAACATCGCGAGACTTGGACTCACAGCACACCTCCTGTGGTTGCTAGGCCGGGAGCCTCGCTAGTCGATGTCAGCTTTGAAGTTCACTGTATATTGGGAACTCACCCGATACCAGGGAGCGGAGGGAAAACAGCGAGTTCCTTCCAAGTCATGAACAGAAGGCACGGAATGTTGATGACATCGTAGTGCGCTCTGAGTTCGGCCAAGAGAATTCCGTCGGGGACAGCGGTTTATCCGTAACTTGCGAGGGGAATCGAATTCTCTCAATCTATCGCCTCGACAAAGTAAAGCCCTGTTTGCACCGTTCGCTCCGAGGCATTCCCAAATTCCATATTCTGTTTGTACGATCCGGGAATCGACCCTCTTCGGTAAGATCTTCGAGCCCGCTGAATTGATTGCGACTCAAAAAAGTTTTCTCGAAGACGCTGTCCCCTGCAAACTTTCCCTGAGCGTCCCACCTGCGTGCATGTGGCCGACACTTCGCAAGTCTGAGAGGAGATCGCAGAATGGGAACCGTACTACAACTCCCGGTAAACATTCCTGGCTCTCTCAACGCAGAACGTCCCACGAGCAGTTCGAGGAATTCTGTCGAGTCGATTCTCCCGAACTTCTCGTCCGACAGAGAGCTGATCGTGGAGCGGGTCAGAAGGGTTGACCTGGGTCTCCGCTAGATTTCCCGCCGCTTCGAATCGGCAATCGTAGCAGCAACACTCACTCGTTGAAGCATCTGCGTTCTCAGCTTACTCTGATGATTTGTGACTTCACAGAGCTGTGAGAGGGGTCGATATTGTGCGAGAACGGGCTGTGTTTGTGTTGCGTGCCACAAGGTATTTGCCGAGCGCCTCAGCACGAACTGTGCAACAATGTTAGTTGCCCCGAGACTCTCCTCAGACATGCTGACGCTCGAGACACTCTCATGTGATGTCATCCTTCACGCGTGAAGAAGGAGTTCTGGATGGACGCTCCGTTGACCCGTTCGCCGCCGAGAAACGGTGTCGCACGCATCTCACGATCATCCCGGGTCCTCACAGTTCCGAAACCCCCATCGCTTTCACCCCGATTCTGGTCGATCTGCTCAACAAACGCAGGATCGAGAACAATTTAATTCTGTGATAAGAAATTCCCACGAATGACTCATTAGCACACGGTGCGCGGAATCGATCCGAACTAGCCAAGGAGAAGATTGGATCGAAACTGGACCCCTGTGATCCCCGGAGCGATAAAACGCACGACCACGAAACACTTGTTGAATGTTCCTTGTCGGAGCTCGCCACTCCAAAGACCCTCCTCAACAAGCCGCGTTCGCGTCTGATCTTCTCCTCGAAGAGGGCCCTTGCAGCGAGAGCATCGGGTTTCAATCGAATTTCCGACGGCCTCAAAATGGCGCGGTCCTCGCTGAGGCCAGATGGAAATTTCGTCTGCTCACCCTGTGGGAGGAACTCCAAACGATTCCGAGGGCGGACAAAACCGGTCAACGGACCGACAGGAGCAACGTAAACAGCTAATCGTGCGCCGCTGTGTCTCAGCAGAGATAGCTCCGGATTTATCGGAGGCCCTCCATGGATTGCGAGAGTTCCGATGTATTTTCAGGCGAGCGATCGAACGAGATTTCCGCTCGGATGACGTCGAAGCCCAAACTGTGTTTTGCTCCTACCGAATTGGAAAGCTGAGCCTATTTTTCAACACAAGAGCCTGCGGGTCGCGTCGAACTGACACCGGAGCATAAGCGGAGAAGTTTAATCGACCTCATTCAACAACACGACGGCGGTGCCGGTCTGATGACCTTGTCGTGATCTGGCGTGACGCGATTCGGAGCAAGCTCGCCACGACGGCGGCGCGCTCGTCGGTTGCGCCGTTTGACTAGGCGGCATTCCGGTACGGCTAACCGAGGACTGGAGGCAACACGCGGTCTCCAATCGGCTCTCTGCATCTGACGCGGAACGCTGCCGAACCCAGTGGGCGGCATATAAATTGTTTGGACCAACACCAGAATAATTTATCAATGAGACTCTAATACTAAACTCGAAACCGTTTTGCCCGGTCAAGATGGAGCTGTTGCCATGGATGGCACGGCTCGCTGGAGCTCTAGAGGGACCCCGGCAGCTCAGGAGAACGTATAAAAAATACGGCGAAGAAGAGAGCGGCCACCGAGGGGAAGTGAAGCCACAGGGCTGTATGAATAAGCGGACTTTGACGGACTATGCCGTCGGAGGAACGGCGGACAGAGGAACGAATGGTTCTTCATCTCGAACTCCGAGGCCGCTCCCATTGAGCCCTGTTCTCTGTGGCGATCGCCGCTCGTTTCTGTAAATATATCCATGGCCGCCCACTTCTTCCCTACCTCTTGAACACTCTCCGAAGCCACGGGTGGAAGAAAGGACTCATGGGATTTCCAACAGACGCTAGCGGCTGGGAAGTAAAAGTGAGTGAACGCGTACGCAGCCCGGGGCTATACCTAGCGAAGACGGCACCTCGTCGTCGACGTCGTCGTCGTCAAAAATGACGTTTACGAGATAGCAATGAGAGACAGGGAGTGCGCTGAGGCAGGAGCAGATTACGATAGAGGTCCTCCCGTGAGAATCGATTTCTTTTTTCTGGCCGACGTTTTAGAATCCGAACGAAGAGAGAAAGTTCGTGTTTTTCCCACTTTTGAGTTCGGCCAAAGCAGCTCTACCACTCTGACCTGCGTTTATCAAGTTTTTGCTCCGGTCTGGCTCGCAGTACTTTCTCGTTGTGCGACCATTTTATCTCTTGGGGACAGCCGAGGCCGCGATAGACATTTCGATTGTGAACGCCCGCTTGACGCTTCACGGTCCGGATCTGCGTTCTCATTTTACGTTTCCTCCATACTATGAACTCCCACCCTTGAAAATGCTCTCAGCACTCAAATGGTCGGGATTTCCTCTCAGAAAGCTTTCTCTCTGCGTAGTTCCGTTGGGCCTGCGTCGCGGAGCGTTGCTTCGATCAGCCCGTGGGAAGTTCGGAGTCTCGAACCAGAGGAAATTCTTGGCGGAAAAAAAAGAATTGTCATCGCTCTCTCATTGATTCTCCCGTCGGAAGGTGAGAACCCGATCGATATCTCTCCGAGGGAACTTCGATACATCGGCTGCAGTACCAACGTCGATGCCTCATCAGTGATGAGTCATCACCCTGGCGTCTGATTCAGTCTCGAATAATCCTTCCCCAATGTGGGGAATGCACTCCCTAGAGAACTTCCATCGGACACGAGGAGAAATTGAGGAGGAGAGACTCCCTCTTCTGGCGAATCTTCTCCCAGGGAAGCGATTTCCAACTGGTAGGCTAGGAGGACGTCGTATTGTCTCCGGCTTGCATGACAATCATCATGTTCTACAGGAGTAGATTGCAGGTTTCAGACACAATGCGCCACTGAAGGATGGGAGGCAGCAAGGTAGCAGAAGCCGCCGGTGACGTACCGAGAACAAGGCTAGGAGGAGAATATGAGCAGACCTTCGTGGGCTCCTCGAGGTCAACGTATCTCCAAGTCACCTACGAGACAAGTGATCGGTCCGACATGCAACCGGCGGAGGACTTGGTGAATGCTGGGGCACTTCAGGTTACTTCTCTGGCAGCTTCCACCTCCTCCGTCGTTTTTGATGCCACTACAGCCGGAAGTGCTCGAGATCGGCTGGCGCGATTTTTTTCCCTCAGATAGTGGACTTGAAAGTGAAGCCTCTCAAGTTCGAGGGAGTCGGTGACTCAGGGACACTACGTTCGACCCATTCACCCGACTGGAAATATTATTCGACATCTGCTATAGACGCTCCTTGACCGAGAGTATCCTCCGCTGTCCGTATCCGTACCGCGATCGCAAGTTTTCGAGGGAGTCCTCGGTGCGCGGTCGGATCCGGAGAGAGACGACAGTATAGCCGAAGTTGAATGTGACAAGAAGTGCTCCACGTTCTACGGACCGAACTCCGACGGAGGTTCCGCGGGATCCCCTCGTCATCGATCAGCCCGACAGTTTATGGCATCAGCAAAAATTGTGGATCCTCCCCCCGTTCGTTGTCATCTCTCCATCCACGAGCTTCTCCTCCCCCTCTCGACGGCGCACCTTCCTCCTTTCCCGCCTCCCCCATCATATTCGTCGTTGCACCTTCCGGATGCCGTCATCATTCATTAATTTTATCAGCAACCTCCCGCACGTTTTTAGGATCTGTGCGACCGACCGAGCGAAAAACCCAGAGGAAAACGGACCTATCGTTTGCCAGGGAGCATGCCATAACCCTGCCGGGTCCTGGATCGGCCCAGCCTGGGTCGACTTCAGCCGTCGCTCTCCGCTACCTTTCTGCAGAGAGGTTTTTGCAGTTTCATTTATGCCTCCTGTCGACCGATTAGAGACGCTTTACATAAAGGATCTCCGCTTCTTCTTAAGCCTGCCTGCTTGGAATCGCGGACTTCTCTCTACGTCTTTGACGTTTTTGGGCTCTTTGTGTTTCCTTCCGTTGTCACTTTCGTCGTCATCGTCGTCGTCGTAGTCACCGTCATATGAGGAATTTATGAACGAGTTTGGACTCGTGCCGGCAAGCCCGATCCAGATTGGGCGCGATCTCGTTGTAAAAATGCTATGCCGGCAGATGATGGTGTTACTATCGGAGGGCAATGATTTCGCTTCGCCGGGTCGTACAGCAGGTGTTCACGGTCGGCACCGAGAGAAGCGGCGGAGGAAATAACTGCTCCAAGTCGGAGGATCAATTGTTTGATGAATTGACTATCATCACACAATTGAGATGGATGTTGTGACAAAGGATCGCCTCGAATGCGATTCGGCCCCCAGACGGCTCATCATTATTATCACTCCACCGGGAATATTGTGGCGCCCGAAGATGGATGACGAACACACTAGCGTAATGCGTCTCGTTGAAGCCGTCTCAAGGCACACAGATGCGGAACAGTCTTGATCGCGGAGGAAACTAAGCGGAACAGTTTTCGCAGTAGGACAGCTGGTTGTCAACGAACTTGCGACGGAGCCGAGGGGACTGAGCGCGATGAGCGCCTCGCTGTAGAGAGATCGGATGAGGATCTTCACCGTTTCCAGCATCCTCTGGAACCCCTCCTTCGAGAGAGACCCCGTGTACTTCTGCAACCAGTTCCCCGATTCCTCTTCATGTGGTTGCAACTCGCTCCTCAGCCCCCCTCCCTCTCCGCCCCCAAAACCGCCTGTTCTCGTACATCGATGTTCTTTCTTCCCTTGTTCGCCATCCCCTCCTGCCCGCCGTCTGTGCTCTATCCACCTCCCTGCTCTCACTCCTCCTACACCCCACTCGCCTCCATCCCTTCCCGGCGTCCCTCTTGTTCGTGCTGCTGTTCCTGCAAGCTTTTCCGAGCAGCTCCTTCTTGATCCTATTTTTCATCTTCGCCATTCCTGCTCTCTCCTTCGGTTTCCTTTCATCATCATCTGCACCCTTCGCGCAGCTGGGAAAACGGAAGACTTTGCTTTGTTTGCTTGGGTTTCCTCGTACGACGGCTCGAGGACGGTTTTTATTTGCTTCCCCAGTCAGAGCGAGTTGCGACCGGGCGGCCGCCACGGAGTAAGCTCTCCAGCTAGCTAGCCGGCTAGTTCTTGTAACAGGTGTTGCTGACACGATTCAGAGCTTTGGACTTTGCAAGCTGGCCCGGGGACACTGAGGTCGGGATCGCTGTTTGGAACGCAGTGTGCATGCACCACCAAGTTCGACGACGAAGCCATCCCGAAAGCTCTATTCCGATCCCTCGCTCTGATCATCCGGCGGTGTTTTCGTCGTGTTTTCGCCTTTTCCGAACTCGCGGGGGCGATTCACCGCTTCACCAACGCCGCACGCCGTCCACACTGCGAAAGCGAGCACAATGACCAACATCCCTGGAGACAGTTGTCAGCACCGGAGACAAAGCGGACGGCGATCGAGCGCGATCGTCGCGTGTCTGCCGGTCGTTCATAAACCCGGTGTGAGTGAGCAACGAGTAGCACGAGCACGTTGCTAGCTCACGCAGCAAAGACAGCCTCACCCGTTCGTTCAGAATGCCCGCATTTTCGCTTTCATGTTGTCGCCGCGTCTCCCTCGCCTCACGGTGAGCCGCTCGCACCGCCGACAAATGACCGCAGGCTCCAACCCTTCCCGCAACACTTTCGTCTGGCTGCGTGGCCGCACCTTCGCCGCGATGAGCGCAATTTAAAGGATCGTAAAATACTTTGGGATGCTCGCTCAGCAGAACAAAACATGGGGAGATTTTTACGACGGAAATATGAGTTCTCCGGCGGCACTCGGAACGAGTTCTAGGCGAACTTCTCCGCGAAACTCACATAAAATGCTTCGAGGAGTTCGCGATATGGGACGGAACCGACGGCGCTGAGTATTTTCCTCAGCATTCAAAACGTTCGCGAGTCGGGAACACGAGACCAACCTCTCGGAACCACCAGCATCCCGCCAATCGATCCGAGCTGAGAATCTTTCGGGGGCTTCGTTCGGGTTCGTTGGCTTGGGAACGTCTTCGCCGAGCGGGACGTCGGCCGCGCTGTGAGCTACCTCGCGTAGGATCAAACCGAGGACATCGAAACAGAAAACTCGTTCCGGAGCGTTGCGCGCGATTGCAGACGAACGTGACGCAGGTTCCGCGGAAGGGCCAACTGACCCACGATGAAGCAGACGGAAGAAGGTGTAACGAGATAGCAGTGTCCAGGAAATGGTGCTAAATGATCCTCTTGACCCTCTTCCGAGCGAGAAGAACATCGTGACCACAGGCCCGCCGCAACAGGAAGAGACACACGCCCGGCCTAAACGACAACCCGACTGACAGCGGTTCTTCTTGCTCGAGTGCTTGAGAAGTTGGAGAGCCAGTCTCCCTGCAAGCTACCTAAGCACCCGTCCTTGTGAAACTCTTTCATCGTAGCTTCACCCCTGCAGCCCCGGCCCTGATGATGCTCCCGCCGACATTAAACATGGTAATGTGTTGTCGTCGCAACGTAACACGACTCCGAGGATCGGGCGCGGTTACGGCAGTGGAGGTGCACTCGACGAGGGACCGACAACGAGATACGAAAAACAAACAGCTACGACTTTCCCGACGACTTCCGTGGCAGTAGAGAGGCCCAGCCAAGCTGCGGGACAACGACTCAGGAGAAAAGTTCACGACGACTCAAGGAGTATAGTCCTCGTCACAAACAGGGAAATGGTGGGCCTTGTCAGCGTCGCACGCTCGGTCAAGTTCATCGGGATAGGAGAAGCTCGTCAGATTTTGGGATAACTTGGAGTCTTCCCTCGGCTTTGGCACGCACGGAGTTAGTGGGGGCGTCGCCACGCGAGGCGGACTTCCGAAAACTGAGAATCATATCGAAGTCTCTCCCGCCGTGTCGCGAAACTCGAAACGCTCTCTGTTGCGTTCCTTGTGGAAAATTGGGGAAGCGACGTTTTTTTTCTTGTCCTCGCTCCCTAATCGCTCAACGTGGGTCGCATACGCGAGTGCGGGAACGCGCCCGACCGGCCAGCGCGCTCCCGAGAACAGGTTCTTCCCTCCACCGTGATTCAAAACTGGGTGACGACCCCATGATGGTGTCGCCGGCCGCGATCCTGGTGAATCTCCACGCGCAAGATCCCTTGAAGTTCCAGCCGTGACGATCGACGCATCCCGTGTTGACAACTTCGCTTGCCGTGATCCCCCGACTGTTTTCTTCTGTGCGGGAATCCTAGAGGAGCTATTGTGACAATAATCGCCGGGAAGCTCCGACAGAAAGGGAATTGAGAGCTCAGCGAGTCGAAGTCTGAGGGCGGCCATAGAGTGTCATGTAGCTTCCCCAGGTGCCGGGACAATCGGTGACAGGTTTGTCTCACGTAACAGAAACGGGAGTATCGAATTGCCTCTGGCTTGCTTGCGCCGTGTTCCTCGAGAGAAACGAAGCAATCTTCGAGTGTCGTGTTGAGGCCCCTCGCTTTGAGGAGCCGCACTCGCTTGGGTCCTTCTGTCGAACTGGTCGTCGCAACGAACGCCTTTTGCCCTCATCTGCCGGTCGCGCGTGTCGGCCGGCTAGCGGTCGGGTCGCTTACTCGCTTGGTCGGCGGCTCGGTCGTTCATCAAAAATTACCCACGCGCCACAGAAACGATTGAGGAAGAGGAACGAGGCTTTCGGCGTAGCCTTGCCGAGTCAGCAGAGGATCCTCACAGTGGCTTGCCGGCCAACTGACGCACTCGGCGAGACCGAAATTCGCAGATGATCACGCTGATACTCGCTCGAAAAACCCGACCGAAAACTCCGCTCAATGCCTCGGAGACGGCACCTTCACAATCACAGACGTCGATGCAGGAGATCCACTGGCGAATGTGGACTGGGAGACCGACGACGACAGGAGGACGAAGTCGTCGGTCCGAACACAGGAACTCGGTAGTCTGCTTGGGGCAAGCGTCGCGCCGCACAGTAAGTATATGGACGCTCCGATTGAATCCAAAATCCATTTCAAAATCATTAGCGGCGCTCATTTTCATAATTAGAAAAGTCAGGATCAGGAGCGGAGATCTCTCCCAACATAGGCCTGCTGACCAGATAGGAGCCGAGCTCACATCCGCAACTGCGACCGACCGACCGACTGACCAGCGGTCGGCTGAGCCATTTCGAATCCCATCGCACGAGCGGGTCGGGGCCGAAACACCGCCCACCCAGTTCGGCGGCACTTTTGACTCCTGCGGATTCTGCTTTTCCCCCACGGCGACCTTCAAGAGCTGAGTCGTTCTCCGTCCGGCCAGCTCGACCACCTCCGTATTCCCGCCTCGGGGGAACAATCGTTCCTCGAAGAGATTTAGCGCCAAAATGTTTTACCTGTTCTTTCTCGTTCGGTCCTGATCGATTGCCACTGACAGGCGCACACTGAGAGCTTTGCGGAAAGTCCGGTCCCCTGGCTCGGAATAGCCTGTTGGCAGTGTCGTGCATCGATTGTGCGAAACATTCGCCTACCTCATCATCAGGAGGAAACAGGAGAGAAAGAGGGCGAAAGAGCGGGAGAGGGGGAACATCCTGCGTATATTTGAACATTCGGATGTAGATCGCTATCGGGGTTCTGTTCTCTTGATCGGAGGTGAACCAGGGGAAAACTACCTCTCCTCCGAATCGGGGTGTTTGAAAGATAAACGTCGAATCCACGTCCCCATCCTGAAGATGTCTTGAGTTGGCCTGGCCTGTCTGCTGTAGGCGGTGCAGGATTAGTTCAATGACTCGAAAAGAGGGACAGTTAATCGAAGGATGAATGAAGGGGAGAATCACTGAGTAAAAACGCGCGAAAAATCTGTACTTGGGATGAAGCGAAACGATTTTGGGGAAAGTTTCCCTATTGGACCGTCTACATTGCATCGGATGAGACCGTTTCCGGATGGGAGCTTCCTGTTCCTCGTTTTTCCAGTAGCAAGCTATCAAAGGCGACGTGGGCAAGCCCCCCGGAGCGGTCGCGGCAGCGCCGGGAGCAGCTTATAATATTATTTCTCAACCAGGCGGAAAATGAAAAATGTTCAAGATAATGATGTGCCAAAGGACAAGCTGATGAAAAAAGTTGTTGTCGCAGGACTCATTTGCAGCTGCGAAACATCCGGGCCGTGCCGAGTGAGTTCAAGTTCGTCAACTCGCACATGTGATCGTCTGATTTCTCGAACGCCCACCCGATCTGTTCGCGGAGTGGGAGCAATCATCGACTGGACGACGGCTCGCTGAGAGAAGACGAGAACGTTTGGGAATCGAGTCGGAAATGGTGTCAGCGGCTGTTTCGGTCTTTGTCTCGAACGGAGCAAGGTCGTGGTTTTCTCAGCCTCTCCACGGTTTCCGGCAATGAACTGTAGCGGTTGGAGACGACAAACACGAAAGGGCTCGACGCGGCCCCCAGACGCCGAATCTGAACGAGCTGAGGACCCATTCGAGCGGCACGCTCAGAAGTTCATTCATCAAGAAAGGAAAAGACGAGCCCACGTCCAGAGAGAACTTTCAGGACCAGATTCAGGATGTGGGCTCGCAGCGCTCGCACTGCTTTGATTGCCCTACTCATATTATGTACTCCATCCTGCCCCCCCAGACGCCGCCGTCCTTGCTTGGGGACAAGCGATGGTCAAACTTCACAAACCGTGAACGGCAAAGCCCTGAGCTCTGAATCCCGCCGAGTCTGGATGCCGAAGCAATCGAACGCTCTTCGCTGAAAAGACCTCGCTCGGATTTCAGGCAGCAACTCAACATCCGCGACTCGACCGTTTAGTCACTCAGTCAGTAAACGAGCGAGCGCGGGGTTGAGAGAAGAGGGTCCTCGAGCCAGCCAGCAAAGTCCGGCATCGCAGCAATCGTCCGCGTTAATCATCGGAATGGAGGGACGCATAAGAGGCTTCCATTATTTATGACACGAAATGAAGTGGAGATAACGCGCTTGCCTTTCTGGCTTGCTCGCAATTTATGTGGCGAGCAACAGATTATAATATGACTCGTTCCCCAATGTTCCCGCAATGGCTCCCGATCGTCATCGCCGACCCGTCGACACCGTTCCATTCAAATTAACCCTTCGCTGCGATACGGCAAATTGCACGTGGAGCATCGTCTCTAATCTCGATGCTCTATCTGGTTGGGCGGCAGCAAAATATTCTTTCTGAGCGGGCGTTCGACTTGTGCGGGCCCCGTTCGCGGATTCACTCGATCCCCGACTTCAATCCTCACCGTCAGGTCGGCTGCTACTCTTGAATCAAACATATTCGAATTAGCAATGCGCACACAGTTCGTTCCGTCATTTGCATTGCATGCAAGTAGGTCGACCCTCCTATCGGAGCGGAGGACCTCCCCGTGAGCTTCATGGAGCTCCTATACGACATCACGAATGCAGCAGGCGCAGAAGCAGCAGCAGTTATTTCGAGTGTAGTGGCGAAGCCGAGTGGAAATGGAACCAGTTGTTGTCGTTGTTGTCAGTGGTGATAGTGTCGCGGTCGTCGTCTGTGCCGCTAGAGCGGTAGAACAGCGGCAGATGTGTTCGATTGTATTCCGCTCAAGCCACCCCAGCGCAACGAACCGACAAGTCAACAGAACTGCCTGATGGAATCTCCCTCTGCTGCCGCCGAGGTAATGTCTCTGTGCCCCCAGCTGAGTGAGCCAAAGGGGTCTTTGAGGCGAGAACGGTCCGGACAGAGACTTCGAACAGGCCGCCCGGGGCCCGAACGGACGGCACGACAAAGACGTGAGGGCGGGGGCTAATGATCACCTTGGTCGCTCAACGAAATCGATAACCCGGCCGTCCACTTGTTGAAGCTCACGTGGTTGAGAGAGATAGGGCTTCCCTTGAAACTGCTCGGGATCAGCTCGCATTAGGTGGCCTTGTGTCTCTTCTCCGCAGACTCATCGAAGTCCTGAACGTTTTGGCCATTCATCAATATTCCAGTTCTTTGTTCAGGGATTCGTCGCACCGACCGGATCAGAAAGCGTCTTGGAGTATCCTTAAAAATAAACGACGAGTGTACACTATCGTCCTTGAGAATGACCAGTAGAACCAACCGCCTTTTCGAAGCGGGCCGTCACAAATGGATCAGCAACCTGAATCTCCTCTTTTTTCTCTGGAGTTGGTTCGTGGTGATGATCAGGGCAGTGTGGACGAGCGAGTCAAAAAAAGTGTCACCGAGAAATTACCTATGCTCCCTCCCACTAAGCAAGGAACTACAGAATCAATCACGCATCCGTTAAAAAGGGCAGGAAGGCTTGGAATTCATAAGAGAGCAGTGAGGAGACGGGAGAAAAGTGCCATGACACACTTCGTTCACTGCGGCAGGAGGCATTTCAGAAGATCCATCACTTCCCGAAGTGACAGTAGGGCTGAGCTAGGATTGATTTCGTGGATGCGCCTTTCCTTTTCACGCTCGGCCTCAAGCCCCCCAATAAGGGGTGGGCTGAACCATGAATAAATTGGGCCTCACCATTCCTTCGCTCCGATTGGTTGTATTATTTGCCTGTCCGTATGCAACCTCTTAGAGGCTCGCTCTCTTCTCAGGTATGCAACTGTATGTTCCACAGGTTTGATGCCGTATGAGTTGCTCCACCGAAAACTAGGTCCTCGTTCCCTCTCGTATGGAGTTCATGAATCTTTTCAGAAAGAAAATAAACGTTTTCCACTCCCTGGAATCGAGAGAGCTGCGTATCGACGTATTCGGTTCCCAATATAAGAAGAATGCTAAGGCCCATCCTTCTGGAACTCATGGTTTCCCTAATATTTGACCTGGAAGATCATTGATCATGGGGGCTCACTAGAGGGTGCCCAGAATAGAATGAGACCAAGCCTATCAAGATTCGTCTGGATTTCCGGAAGGGGTCTGCCATGGCTCTCTATACTCTTGTAACGATTCATCATTTGAAAGGGACGCGCTGCCCCAAGCCGAGGGTTTTCGAGCGTATTGGGCACCTCTGCGGCTTTTTCGTTGGACTACGAAAAAATAAATCGTAGAACCAGCGCCGGGAGAAGAAACAAAAATGCTCGGATCTCATGACCATATGTCCTCCGGAAAATGTTATTTTGGTCAGATCGCACATCTCGATTTTGGAGTACCCTTCCCTCTGGTGTCTTCCCTCCAACTTACAGTCCCAAACTTTCTCAAACCTCTATGATAATCATGGGTTCAAGCTGATGGGCGTCTGCAGAAGGCCTGCCTGGAGTCATTTATGCAGTCTCGACTGTCGTGTCAGGATATGTGTTGGATGGGTTCTCGCGGCGAACGATTTCAGCGGGCACCGTTCACATTTTCGCGGAAAGTAGACACCGCTGGACCTCCGTCTCGACTCGCTGATCCGATCGCCATTCGAATGCCGGTCGCAATAGGAAGGTGATCAGCAATTTCCTGTTCGATCCCGAAAGTGACGGAAGGGAGCAGCAGAAGAAAAGAGTGACAGAAAAGAGCTGTGCTCCGCATCGCTGCCTACAGTTCTCGCATAGCTTGGCAGATCGCAGGAGCTGCGACGGTCCGATGTGCGGAATGTGAGAAGGTAGTATCAGAGCTCTCCACGCCCGGGGAGGAGGAGGGTGAAGACATGACGTGGAGTGTTGCGTAGTGCAGTGTTTCACTCTCAGACGAGGAAAAAACCAGCGTAGGTGGTTCCGATGGCTCTGCTTACTATTGCCGTAACTTGAAGAGACATGCTTCATCAGACGCTTCATCATGGGTGATGGTAGTGTTGCGGCGGCGTCGGTCACGTCTCCAGCCGCACATTAGAGCCGACTCCGAGGAACTGATCAAACAAGAGATTCAGGAGTTGTGAAGGACAGACTCCAAACTGCGCGCTTCCATCTCCAAGCCGGACATAGCTGCTGCGCATGGGCGTGCTCCCCCGAAGTGCCGTCAAGGGCGGGAAGGCATTCCCGAAGTGGCCTGTGAAGTCTCCGGACTCGAAGGAAACCGCACAATAATTGCTCACTGCCGTTAATGGGAGCAGGACTGGGGTTTTCCGACTTGATTTCTCCGCGGGACTCTTATAGCCGTGCGTGCGAGAATGAATTCCCCGTCGTAAATACAAATCCACCTCACTCGATGCCATTTTCAGTAGCGGTAACTCGATGTGCAGCAATGGAAGAAAAATGAAGCTGTATGGTTTTCGGCGCACGCCCCTGCACGTGGTTTCTGAAGACGCGAGGAAATTACAGAGCGTAGGTCGTACGTCCCTCTTCCTTAGTCCGTCCGGGTTCCGAGGGCGCGAGACGTCTCCGAGAAGGCTCATTCCTTCACTTCCTTTTCGTTACCTCCAGAGAAGCAAAACGGCGGCGGTCCACTGAAAAGATAAAAAGGCATTTAAGCTCAGAGAACCAGCACTGACGGTGAAGGTCGTTGCGGCAGCCGCGCCTGCACTCAGAACCACCGCAGAAATAAGAGCCGTCTTCTCCTCCAAGATGGAAAATGGGGTTGAATTCAAGTTCGGAAGCGGGGACGGACTTGCCGTCGGGGCCGGTGGTAGCCGTCAGAGTTTGCGAGGGAAAGTACCAGGCAGCAGATAGTGAGCGAGAGGAGTGGAGTCGCAAGGAAGGAGTACAGGGCTCATCGCTTTCCGAGGCTTCAATCAGACACTAAAGGCTCTTTGAGGAAGGATTCTTGGGTTGCCCCCACCGCACTGAATGCAGCGGGACGCTTCCGGAGGATGCCCTCTCGAATCCGAGTCTTTTCGAGAGCCTTCTCTCAGAAGCCACAAGTGGACACTTGGAAACTGTGGATGTGTATCTTGCTGAGAACCCGCCTGGCTATCCGTGTGAGCTGCTCGTTGCGTTTTTCCTTGTGCCGCTGGTTGCTCTGATAAAATGTCGCACCTGGCGGTATCATCGATCGCGGATGTTGAGCACAATATATAACAGCGAGAGATCAACAGATTCGGTGGTTCTCATTCTTTACGGGTTTGTGCACCAGCGTGGGCTCCCCAATTGAGTGCATGCGGACACCGATCACAGTTCTCCGGGCGAGATGGATCCGGCCGCTACACCAACTCAGATCGGAACGTCAATCCGTGGTGCACTTGTTCTCCCATGCAAATCACACAGAGAGCATATTCCGTCCTGGATGACCCCATCAACAGCTCACTCGATCAACAAGGGATCCGGGCTGTCCAGGTATCCTTCGCACGAGGGAGCATTATGGGATGGTGCAACTACCCGATAGTTTTCGCCGCATTCGGGAATCGATGCCATTGACACCCAAGCTACGTGAACCACCCTAGCAGAAGAACAAGTCTGGCGAAGCTCGTACGAATAGGGCCCAAGGTTGAACCCTGCACCCCGTGGGAGGAGTAATGGCTGTTATCATCAGGGTGTAAGGTTCGCCTCACATACAAATCGTACCTCAACTTCCGTAACATGGCATCGCTGGCAGAACACGGTCGCCGGATGGAAAGCCGACCCCGGTTGCAAAAAGAGTCGCTGCCGAGCGCAGATCGGACACAAGCACTGAAAAGTGTTCAGGCGAATCTCCCGAGCGACTCGAGGCTTCCCTTGATGACCATTTCCCCCCATCATCCCAAGCGCTCGAATCAGAAATCCGTGATATCGTCTTACAGCGCGGTCCGTATTAATGATACGGCTCGCAGTGTGCCATCACGATACGGACCGTAGTATTATCATGGTTCGCATCACATCACGGACCGTAATTCCGAGGACCACGAGGCCTTCCGTGACTCATATGAAAGAGTGCGGGATCTACTTTCGGGAGTGTTCTCCAGCTAGAAGTCTCCGAAACTGGAACATCGTCGATTCCAACGAGGGCGGGCCTGAAATAAAGATCCCGAAAATGAGCAATACCGGAAAACCGAACGCTCGCAATACCGACAGCCCTTCCCCTTCGAAAAGCGCCTCCTCGTCGAGCAGGGTTTCCAGTTCCGGCAGCGGATTCGACGGCGCCCATTTGCGCCGAGGAATTCCGGAACGATTCAGGAGCTGCTTGCACACCAGATTTGTCCCTTGAAGCCACGAATGAACGAGATGCTTCAGGGAAATGGTCGACTGATGGCGATTCCGAACATATCCGGCGAGAGGAGGTTTGAGTAAACTGCACATCACTGCTCTACACCGGTGGGCTTCTCGAACTGGATGAAAATCGATATTTTTTCCTCGACCGGCATATCCTGGACCGTGTTCTCCGAGCAGTAATAACAGCAGGAAGTCTAATTGGGACGCTGGATGGTTGCGTGGAAAAAAAAAAGAGTTACAGATAAGCGGCATCTATCTGATAAAGTTTTTCGGGTGACCCATTTTGGCTTTCACCATCGATATGCAGTTATCCGAGATTTCTGACCACCTTTGTAGACCAAGCTCCGAAAACGACGGCATCCGAATACCAATAAATGTCACCAATAACTTGAAAGTCATTGATCCGGTCACCTCTCTTCCGGAAGGAGAGAAACTGAGATCAATCGCGATCGTTTTTCTCGTGATGGCATTTAACGCCAAAAAACTCGTATGCTCACAAGAGATCGAGATTTCACGGGAGTGAAAGACAGCTCGGTTGAAGGAGCTCCGTAAAAGAGAAGTTCAAGTGTCATCCGAAAAAAGTTCTGTCAAGGATTCACATAGAGTCGGTGATCGGGACAGGAAAATTGACAAGCGCGCAAAACTTTCAAGGCAGAAAAGCGGTACTTGTATACGATTTAAAATTGTCGTCTGAGTCTAGCGGCACGTTTTTCGAGAGATAAGAATGGCCGTCGGCACGGAAACGAGCGAGGCAACGCTGCCCGCACGGCGAGAGAGCAAACATCCAAAATAATTCTCGCCGGCGTGCCATTGACGTGGCCTTATCGAGAACGACATTCACGGTATTGCAGCCCGTGGCCAGTTCGCCTAGGGAAACGACATTCGGATCGCTGTCTACGACAACAGCTATGCGTTGCAGCAATTTCCTCATCACGCATTCGCAGAGGATACTTCGAACGGTATCCTGTTGAGTAATCTTTTCCTTGGTTCGAATCGGGCTGTGCTGAGATATTCAGTACGTGAGACCTGCGGAGCTGACCAACAATGGACATCACGATCTTGAATCCTCTAATGCTGCCAACGTCAATCAATAAGTGCCGACAAGGATATGCCGCAAAAGGGGTGCCTCACGTCACTCGAGGCGTCAGCGTTCCAGGAGGGGACACAAGGATTCCTCGTACTGTCGGCGCACCGACCTTCCAGACTTCCAAGACTGATTGCGATCGCTCGTCTGAGGACTTCAGAGGAGTTTGTCGAAACAATTCGTTGAGAGACGATTATCGACAAATATTGAAATGGGAAAACGCGTTTCGCTCGGCGAGAATCCTGTCAGCTGATGATGAATCGCCTCTTTCTCACAGCTTCCTCCCTGGGATACTTCGGGAAGAAAGTATCAGCCCCCCTTTCCTTCACAATCTGAACCCTTGGCTCCCCGGTGGATTTGAGTATGCGGCGGATTTTCACGAGGAAGTTTTGAGAACGAGCGTTCTGCGGAATCGTGCCAGCAGAGAGAGGACCTTGCCCCTGGGAAGATGTTGTTTCCATCCGTTGATTCCCAAGGACAACTCAGCGTCTCTGTCATCTATCTTCATTCATTTTTGATCGAGGAGTCGTCAGCGTCTGTATCCGCGAGCTCTCCCGGGAGAGGAACGGCTTCCTCCGCTGCGTTCCCACGGAAATCCATACATAATTTTCTCCCATCTGTAGGAGAGCATCTCCGTTCTCATCCAGCTGTCTGGTTTGCCTTCCCGCTGTCCAGCAGGCCATATAGGGGTTACCGTCCTGCGCTGCTGCCATCTTGCTGTCCTGTTCGCATCCTGCCGTACTCCTGGCCGCCTGTCCGTTCCGTCCGATCGGTCGGCTCTCCGACGTGGAAATTCTCGCCTGAGTACAGGAATCCCTCCTTGCAAGTCGATGATGGACACTTTGCTCCCCTGCAGTCGCCTTACACCGGCTCGCCTACACATACCTGCGCACACTCGCTCGCTTGCTGGCTTACCCACCACTTCCGAGGGGATCTTGGGCGTTGCGCGTGTCGGTTTCCGCGTCATCGATGGGTGAGCCGGGAAGATGTGGAGCAAATATGGAGCAGAGAAGGGGGATTTGAAGACGGAAAACGTGACGGAACCGCTGCGAGAGTGCAAGTGCGACTAGAAGAAGAGACGGCTCCCAAGGAGTGCTGAGACGAGGGAAAAACTCTCGCGGGCGCCGGACAGCATCTGGGTAATCCGTTGGATGTAAGAACACGGTAATCGATTCTTCGAATTTTTGTCCTTCTGAGTCGACAAAACCGTCGATGGCAGCTATCTCGCCCTGCTTGTTCTGGACAAGTTAGACAAGTTTGCTGTTGACTGTCTGCTTCCTGGCCGGCCGGCCAGCGAACCGGTTGGCCCAGTGGTAGGGCCCGTTGGCTAGCTTATCCGAAGGGAGAGGAGGGCTTGTGTGCTTCCGTACCGAAGGCAAACGAGCCGGCAGGAGCAAGAAGCAAGTGCAAAAAAAGACAGAGGAGTTATCTGAACCTCACTTCCGAACAGCTACGCTATGGTATCACTGCCAGCGCTGGCGTCGAAGGAAGCACTGCCACCAACGCACCCCCCTCTCCCAGAGGATGAAGAGGAGCAATGATCGGGCAGAGAAGTGGGAGATCCGAGTCAGCGCCGAGCTGGCTTACGCATCTTCTGCTCTCTTGAGAGTCAGCTGTGTTCTGTCCCGATACGCCCGACTACGCTGACGGACTACCGCATACCGAGTTCGCGATATTTTTACGTATCGCACGGCTCCCCCTCGGTCACTCTTCATGCTTCTGCGACACGTGAGCCAAGCTCGCCGCGATGAAGTTCACCATCGTCCTCCTTGGCGCGTTCATAACTCTGGATAATAGAGGTCGGCGCATTTCAAAGCTAAAGCTCAACCTCAAGTTCCGAATCGCGGGTAACGGCGTTGACCGCGAGGGGTCATCCCGACATTTCAGAAAAAAGCATCGGTCGTACTTGATACACCATGCTTGTTTGATTGGCATTCCCAGCCCAGGCAAACAGCGTGACCGTCGCAGGATGAAATCTCCTGACAAAGAGAAGATTCTGAAGACTCTGGGAACCAACGTTTCATTTCGATACTCATATTTTCTCAAGAGGCGGGTCTCCGAGAAAGCGCCGAGGTTCGGCTCGTCCGGCCGTCAGACGGGGGGTTTATCGGAGAGGATACGCAATATGAGCTTGACATCAAGCAGCCGCGATCAGATGGCCGAAAGCATTCGGACATATGCTCGTATTCTGACATGAAACTTCTGGAACACCATAGCAGCGCGCGATTACACGGAGCACGCCGACTGCTCTTTCATTCCGAAGGCTATTCACGACCGGAGAAGGGACAGTACAAAGTTCTCGTCTTGAGAGAAGGTCTCAAGGATCAGTCTCCGTTCGCTGAGGAATGAGTGAGGAACACTTTCGAAACACATTCAAATTTCAGGATAAGGCGATTGGAGCAGTTTTTAGCCGATTTGAGGTTCTAGACCACTCTTCTCGTATTATTTTCGGGCTGAGCCATCCTGAGAGCTCTCTGCGATCGATGGCCACTCGAATAGCTACGGCATTGAAGAACGACTACATTTCAGGAAGATTTCTGGTAAGCTTTGCTCGAGATCTCAATGTGGGTCTTTTTTTCGATCTCAATAGGGGATGTCTTCAATCAGGACTTCTGATGACCCACATTTGCCGAACTTCTCCAGGAACGGAATTTTTGGATTGAAAGAATTGACGCCCATTTCAATGCTCATGGTCGAGCATTCGTGACTTGATCCGAAAGTTCAAGTGACACTCGACGGGGGCTAAATTCATCGCCTTGTGACAGTTGGCACCGATTCCGTCCGCTCCCCTGCTATCCAGAACTACGCGGGAATCCTGCACTGCACCGTTTCACGAGGCTTCACAGCTGCCATGGATCGTGTACCGCGAAATCGTGAAGCGATGTGTAACAGTTTTAGAGGCTCCCCTTTCCATGGGGTTCCTCGTAGGATAAACGATGCAGCTCCCTGTCTAATCCTGTCAGTTATGTGCAGGTCAAGTGGTGGACAACACAATTCCGAACCGCATCATGGAGTTCATACTGATTTCCTGCCAATGTTGACTGAAGATAACCCCGAATCTCGTTCCACATGCTGCCTGCGATTTCATGCTTCAGGAAATCAAGAGCAGCATAAGCGAACTCCAGCTACTCCATACCCGCGAACGATGAGCGAATCGCTCTGATCAAAACTCGAGACGAGCTCGTTGGGACGAGCGGTCAAGCGAAGCATAATCGAGGAAGCCGATTTCTTGAATAAGTTGACCCCGAATTCCGACAGAAAGAGGGCAAGGGAACAACATCAAGGCCACCCGAAGGTCTGGTGGCTGACCTCATGGACCGCGGAAGTCGATCGCTGCTGATGCATGATGTGAATCGACTGCGTTCATATCGCTCAAAACGTTGGCCAATAATGGTTTCCCCCTGCTGGGTGAAGTATATGGCCTTTTTCGCTCCTAGCTATGTATGGCTTACAGCGCAAATGTTGCGCCATCGGAAGCCTGGTGTGTGAAACCCCTCCGTAACCATTCTTCGTCTCCTCGGCTACTCATAAGCTCCGAAAGGAAGCGCTTATATCATTCCGGCATGGCTCTCTCATTTTCGTTCAGATTTTCGTCGCTTTCGGAGCGGCCTGGCATCTTTCTTCCCGCAGCTGCAACAATAAACCCGCGGCTTCACTGGCCGAACTTTCTCGAATGCTCTGTGTTGCCGATACATAGGCAGCACGGGAAAATCAAGCTCAAACTGGAAGAAGGCTTGCGCGATAGTGTGGCCGAGGAAAAGCTCTCGAGCGTCCTCGGAATTTCAAGAGAACGCGAGGTAATATCGAGTCTATGTATGATAACACAACAGTGAGTCGCCTGCTGGCGAAAAGCAGCGCGGGATGTCTACAGGCCAGGCATGCCGGCCAGGGTGAAGGAACATCGAAGCGACAAGCCTGAAATGCGGCGAAGAGGAGAAACTCTCGAACATCTTATCCTGGATGGCGGACGACCCGCCGACCCGCTTAGTTCATGATCTCGGGAAGAATCGTCCTCCACGAAGGCAGCACCCACGAGATAGTTGTCCACACTGAACGGATAAGCGTAATGTAAACGAAATAGGGAAATCATAGATACATGTTCATCCACCCAGCATGTAATGCAACCGGATATCATCGCCAGGTCAGTCTTTTCCGCCGTGCAGGCGTGATCTGATCAGGTATTGTTCACATGAGCTTTCATTATCGCTATTCAGAATCAGTGAGCTTGGGTCGCATTGTTGAAGGCTTAGTTCAATGCAGCCGAGTGGCTAGGTAGCATCGTTCCGACATGATCGGTTCTGGATCGTCATCCCGTTTTCTCTCTGCGAGCCCCGAACGTTGGTGATAGTTGTGCGCGAGAACTTGGAACTCGTGGCGTGGGCTGATGCTGGGGCTCTCCGATCGTTGCTGCGTGGCATCGGGAAGAACGGCGCGTTTTTTAAAATTATCTGTTGGCTGATAGGATTACGGAACCTCTCGTTGTTATTAATTATGCATTCGAGTCCCGTGCTGCAGAAGGGAGATTAGAAACAAAGGCAACAAAAGAACGAACGAAGAACCCGACTAAGACTACCCTTGGGAAGTTGCCTACAAAAAGAAAGAACAGGGCTCCATAACACAAAAAACGAGTGTTCTCCGCGCAGACGGAAAGAGTGGGCAAAAAGATCGCACGCGTATACACCTTTCATTCGAGAATTTCCGCCCGCATTGAGTAGGATATCGTTTTATTCAATGTCCAAGAAGAGTTCGGATCGGACAGGAGACCCGATTGAGAATGTATAAACAGTTTTTGGTGCGGAAGGAAAGCAGACATCCTCTGCGTGGCAACCTGAGCAGGTTGAGGGATGTTTATTCACGACTACTCTGTACAGAGGCTGCCTTCTCAACGGACTTCATGGAGGCTGGCTTTAACAATGTTCAACCATATGACTGAACAAATATTCATACGTGAAACATAAAAGCGGCATGCGCCCTACCGACTCCGGTTGTCCTCCAAGACCTGTACCGACGAAACCAACAGGTCCATGCGGGGTCAAACATTGCCAGCTATCATTCTGTTATGGGGTATGCTCGTAAACGCTCGTAAAAAGACGGAGCAAGGAGATAGATATAGCAGTGTCGTCATCATCGCTGGTCTGCTGGTTTCCCGGCCGGTGGACATGGCTGTCCGGGCAGTGCTATGAGATCTGGTGGTGTCTCCGGCTACGGTGGTTTACTCATATGCGTTTACCCATAGCCGATCTTTCATGTTTATTCTCTCGCTTTGCTTCTCGCCTTTTCGCTGCTGGATCGCTTCATTACGAAGACAAATAGACTATCCAACGAGAGCGGGAAAGCATTCGGTGACCGCGTATATAGATTAGATTGAATTGGAGTATTTGGCTACCACGCCCTCTCCGCTCTATTGCCTGCTCAGCTCGGTCCATCACCACGCCTACGGCATTCTGGTCTTAACAATCAGTCCCTCATCCGGTCCCCACTCGGATTCCTCCCATATGGATCTAACGAACGCCTGCAGAGCTAATACCCCACGATGAGATAGTCAAGGTGGACATTGCTGACTTTGTTGAGCTGTTCTCTCTACGGTCAACAAGTCGGTGAGATAAGATGACCGCTCGCTGGAACGATCGAACAGGTCGTCATGAAATGCGCGACAGATCCTCTCACTTGATTCAGACTCTTCAGCGAGGCCGGTCCTTTAAAGTTGTGTCGAATCGGGTAGGATCGCCGATGATGAACCGACTTCCCATCTTTCAAGGACTGTGGAACTTCGGTCGGACAGCTCAGCTCTGCAGGTTGATCGCCTCGGCGGCCGTTGGGCTTTATTCACTGCAGAGAGCCAATGGTCGCAGTTCATTCTAGGATGGAACTCACAAGAGCGGTCAGGGGTTAGGGCGACGTGAGTTACGTGGCGCAAGACGGATCGCACGCACGGTCAAGCCTTGTAAGTCTTCGCCGTTATTCTCTGTTCTGTGGATTCCTAATCCTGGGAGAGCTCCAACGCATCCTTAACCAGAGACCCACCATAGAATGACAGGGAAGCGAGTGATGCTCGATTGTTCGTCCTTCTGTTTCTTCCGGCTCGTGGTGCGTTCGATGATGGTGAGTAGAGGAACGAACGAAGCAGTGATATGAAGGCCCCGCAAGGTTCACACGGGAGACGGCGTTATGTAGGCGGTCGAGTTCCATCGGAAAGCTCCGTTTGTCCATTCGCCTTGACGCGTACGTGCATCGCCCCCGTGTGATGCACTGTCAGTGTCAGTCGGCGGCCGTTACCCAATCAGCATTCTAAGCAACATCGTCAGAGCCTTCTCGTAGCTGTGTCTCCAAGGTGACAAGGTTGCTTCCGTCGTGTCATTCAAACAGGAAAAGTTTTTCAGCGACATCTGCGTGGCATATTCGAAGCCCATGACCGGAGGAGGTACCACTAGATGTCAGTCGCAATGCACAGTTATGTCCTCCTCCCTTTCCTCCGTTGGAAAGAGAATGAGTGTGACTTCTACAGGAAGATCGATGGGTGAGAAGTGGATTCTGAAGGGAGATCGACCGAGTTCTCCACGTCGGGGGTGGAATTTGGCCTGAATCACTTCTTTTCGTCCTCTTGGCGACCCGCGGCGTGTCCGTGCTCATGATCGATCAACAGCCGTCGCAAGCACAGCACTGCTGGTGGGCTCAGGATCTACTCCCGAAATTTCGCAACTTTCGTGTTCTAGCTTATTCCCCGAGCCAGGCAGGGGGATCTCAGGGATCCGTTGAGAACGAACTAACGTGCGCGACAGGTACGATGGGAGATTTCCATAGTTCATATCTTCGATTCCTAGCGCTGAACTCCCAAGTTTTGGCCGCTCCATCGCGTCTTGTGTCAGAGGTGTGAATAGGGGTGAGGGGCTGGAAGCGGAACATTGGGAAAAAGATTGGACAGCGTTAGCTGGAGTGGCAGGGAGAGGTGTTGCTGCTGGTGCTGCAAGCAGAAGGACAAAGCTTGAAAACAGGAATGGAAGCGTCGACGAGTGTCGGCCAGCAGAAGGACCATTAGGGAACAACAAAAGCCGGCCACGTTTCTCTCTACCATTTCCGCTATCTGTCTCCTTCTATTATTTGTTCTCTCTTCTCTATCGTCCTCCCCTTCCTCTTCGAGCTCTATTCTCACGGGCTCCTTCGACTCATCTTTTTTCCTTGATTTCTTCCTCCAACCTTGCTCTCGTTTTCTCCGATTCGTCGCCTCGTTCCGCTCTCAGCCTATTCCGCCGATGGATTCTTGCGCCGGGCTCCGATGTGCTAGTTGTTGTGATGCGAGCAAAGAAAGTGGCAAGCACTTTTCTCTTACACCCTCCCCCCCCAAGTCAGCCCTCGAGACGATTCTCTCCGCTCGGAAGTAGTTCCGACGATTTGACGTCGATGGCTTCGTTGTTTGATGTTGCTCGATTTCCAGGCCGTTCGGGTCCAGCTCGGTGCCTTTCTGCTCATCACAAATATATTTCTCGGCCCCCTACCAGCTGAGCCTCGTTTCCCATGACAAACAGCCGACCAACTTCGCCGCGATGAGCAAGACTTCGGGCACACGGTCGATCTCGGCGGAAAACTTCTCCGACGAGAATTGCCACGATCGTTCAGATTCCGCGACGGCGATGCACTCGAAGTCATGCAGTTAGCCTACCGGTCGCGGCGTGCGGTCGATGACTCAATGAGCAACCTTTCGAGAACAGATTCCATGCCCGAACTCCAGAGATTCCGATCTGCCGGAATGATTCAATGTTTGCATGCTCGAGCTCGGTGGAAGTCACTCTATCGTCAGCAAACATTTGCCTGAAGCTTGATTCGAGCTCTGTAGGAGTTAGTGAAACGAGTTCAAGAATTAGCGATCGAACCGCTCCTAGAATCATCGTCACCACTCGAACGGAGTGGTGAAAAGGTCCCCCGCAGTAATCATGGAGCTTCAGGCAGCGGCGCACGTTTTTCTCCGACTTGTGGTGCGAGCGTACCGTTCCAGCGGATCGAAACTCATGTTTACTCCACTATTCATCGGAGAGAAGTTTCGGCCTTGCTTTTCGACACAGTCCAGCAGGAAGTCTGCTTTGATCTTCTCCCCAGAGAACCGTTGGTCAGCCTTATTGCGCAAGATCTGGGTGTGGTGGAAGGGGTTCACTCGGACTACAAACGGATACTCGAGACGCGAGCGAGACCTTTGAGAAATTCGCGATTTCACATCACATGCCAAACTCACAGGAGATCGATATGAGGATATCGAGGCGCTCGACGAGCCAGGGAAAGGAATGGGCCATTGATTCGCTCATCACTCATTACTGAATTCCTCGCCGCCTTGCACATTGATAGAAACCCTCTGTGTGGAGGAGAAGGCCGTAGCTTATCCTCCAGAAGGTTCCGAGACGACATGCTGCAATGTTGAGACTCGCAATCGTCTCCATGGCCCTCGGGAGGTATGGTTAGATCAGCCCCGGAATCATCTCCAAGGACTCCAGCAAGTATGGTTAGATCGATCTGGGGATCACCGCCATGTGCTCCGGAAAGTACGGTCGGAACGAGTCGAAGCCATTCTAGAATACGAATTTGGGTTCTGGAAGCTCATCCGGCCTCGAATTCGGACTTGAATCCGGAGCCGAGTCCGAATCGTGCCCATCTCGGCTCTGAAGTCTCGATTCCAGTTTTCCGAGCTTCCGAAATTCCGAAGCCCGGAAATTCGTGGTCATTTGCCCACCTGTCTGTTGGATCGGCGCTGTTCAGAAGCTTCAGCAGCATGGTAGGCACTCTCCAAATTTTAGGTGACGTCGTAGTCGTCCTGTTCTCGTGGTATCCTCGACACCTCGTGCCACTTGCCTCCTGTTTCTGCCCTGGGCCCTATACAGAGTTTGGCACCGATTTTATGGTACAGCCATCTCCCTTCCCGGAACTCGCCAGGTGAAGCCTGGCCATGATTCCGAGGTATCGAGTCAGCCGCTTTTGAAGTATTCGAGAAACGATTTTGAGGAGATCACAACAGCCTCCTGACCCTGGGGATTTTTCGACAGCGAACTTGCCAAGTGACCGATTCGGTTGTGCCTTCGCTAAGGATCATGAGTGGAGAAACAACTTGTCGGCGGTTCCCAGCTGAAATCCGACCGTTGCAGAACATACTTTCACGGCTTCTAGGTGGAGTGCTTCGGCTCTTCGAGGACCCGTGCTCCAGATGAGCCGGCTTGTGAACGTGAACGAGCTCGTTCACCTGTCCGCGCGTATGGATAATGATATCACACGGGCGAGGAAACTCATCCCTGAATTATGCTGTTGCAAACTTTGAGCAGTTAATGAGCAAGCAGGCGCACGGAGTAGGCTCGGTGCCATTTTTTTCGTTGAAGGATGGTGGAGTGTTGGTGCTATCAACTACGAGCGGAAAACTCTGATCCATTCAATTTCAGTGGTGTCGCGTGGTCGCAGCGGTCACGACCCGGGAGCGATTCTCGCTTCGTAGAAGTTTCGTCTCCTTCAGCTATGGCTGATTCATGCGTGGTTAGGAACAGAATCGCCTGCGAACTTCGAGCGAAATCGGTCCTCGTTTGAGGATCTCGCCCTTCGACACGAAACTGGATCAAGAGGCAGAGCTCAAACTGAGCGAGCCCGGAGCTCAACGAACGTCAGTAGAGGAAGGAGCCTCGACCTCTTCCACGCAATATCGTTATCGGTGTGGAACTATCGGCAGCAAGGTAGTGACGGTGGAGCATTCCGCTCGTTTCAGCGTTGTGGCAATCTTCAGCCTTTGTTCTGCGGCACAAAGACAAGCGGGCACGCACGCAGCTGGACAGGCGGGCAACTTGTTGAAAAGCCAAGCATTCAAGTCTGATAGGGGCGCAGGGTCCGGCGGAACCTGAGCAGATCGGGGGGTCTTCGGAGTTCACAGACGAGCTGCTGGAACGAGCGGAGCTCTCACTGGCTGTAATAGATCCGCGAAGGGGGTTTGATGGTGAAGCGATGAGGAGCCGCAATCCGAGGCACCAGCTCCGCCACCTATCGATTTCAAATTAGAAGTCGAGGTTCGAACATTTTTTGTTCGCTTCAGCAAGTTACGTTCTGAATCCCATCTGTTCAAGTTGTCTCCGTGGAGAACTCCGACTGCTTACATCTGAAACACTGCTCCACTGATCGGCACCGCCTTTGTGCCGCGTAGCTGTACCAACTGTGCTTGGGAATGACCTTTGAGGCAGACTCCGTATTGTAGAGCAATTCGTCCGGAACCTTCGGACCATGCGCTGGGCACAGCGTTCTCTGACATGACTGATATTTATTCATGGGCAGCACACCGACTTGCGTAGTTCTTCGTGCGGACTGATGATTCTCTACCTCCCGGGGAATCGAGGGGAAGGAATCCCGCGGCGTGGGGCACAGTTCGATTGGAACAAACAGCAACAAATGCTCATCTGCGTCGGAGCATCCCATGCAAGAAATGATCGGGGATTGGATCGCTCAAACGCTCTGAAAGTAGAGGCCAACCGACTTCTGGTGCCAAAGCTCCACGACACGGACTGAAGAGGCCGCCGGTAGAACGCCCGACGGAGGCCGCGAGGGATGAGCGAATGGTATCTAAACTGCTGACGTGAGGAAATGTTGAGTAACGAGAAATCTCGTTCCAGATGGCTACTTCGAGCTGTGCCTATAGACTATGGACAAACGGCCGTTTTCGCTGAAGTGAGAAGGTCGAGGAACTATTATCCCTGGATCACGGTCATCCGTAAACTTCCGAAAACACTCGGTAGTCAACTCGAGCGCTGGCAGGATCGGCGACCCGCAGATTCACCGCCCATTATCGATAAACTGGTCGCTTTGATATTCCTGATTGGGCGCGATGACGATGCCCCACAGCTTGTTTCGTGGGTCGGGCAATTCTCCCTGAGAAGCCCCGCGCCGAACTATGGTGTCGGTCATCGTTGAATCCTTGCTGCAGAGACTTGCAAGAGTTCGAACTCCGAGTTATAAAGACAGATACGTGCTGACTCCAGGGAGCGCTCTTTGTTCGCTGCCGTACTCGCTCGGCTGGTCGGGGAGACGGTCGACAGTTTGCGTCTATACGTCGAATCTACGAGGACGACGGATGCAAGAGCGAAACGACTGACAGAAAAAGCTTCCCTCCTCCCCGGCGGCGCGGAGAAACGTCGCACCCGATCGGCTGAGGATACTTCATGCGGTGGTAGTGGGTCGGGGCGACGCGGCGGTTTGTGTCAAGAAATAGCTCGCAGTAAATATTGAGCATCTCCACTACAGTTGTCAAAACAGCAGCAACCAAAAAGATACAGAGGGTAACTTTGCAGCCACAATGTAGAGTTCGCTCGTGTGCCCCCTCCCTATCCCTCCGTCGACTACTTCTTTCCTCCCATCGTAAAAAGATCGAAGCTCAGAAGGTTCCAGCTTATGCACGGCGGAACTCAATCGCCAACCGAGCGCACGGTACGTCGGCGAGTTGCGGAATCGTCGCCCTGTGTAAGATCTTCCCGTTCTCTACCACCACGCCGAAGGAGAAGGAGCAAGCCTGGGAGGTGGAATTTAATATGGGGCTGGAATGCGACAGCGGGTAAAACTGAAGACTAATCGTGCAGCGACTTTGCTGGTCTACCCCAAGTCGCTACCGAGGGCTACGACGACGGTGCCACATCTGGGGTAAGATGACACCCTTCAAAGTTGACCTTCACGGGCGGCCGAATATCGATCCAGGTGAGGGATCGAAGCCTCCGTCGGCTTTGAACCTTAGCCAGTTCTTCCGAACGGCGTTGTGAATCATTGCCGCATTACCTGAAGTGCCACCTAGCAGATCCTATCTCTTAATTATGTCGGGAAAGTGTGCGAGTGGGGGCTCGGATCAGGGAGGAGGGGATTCGCCATCGAGGAACTCGAGAACTTATTGAAGTGAGCAAGGTGAGGTCCTGATCATCGATCCGTTTCCAAGAGAGGAGCCGCCCCTCATGGCATGAGAGAAATTGACTCGGCATCGGTCGATGAAGACTTTCCAGCTGTGGGTGGGGGTCTCGTGATCAACCGAAGAGGCCGTTCCTGGATCTTCCGAGAGCCGATCTCTCCCTGCGACAGAGAGGAATAACGATCCATGTCCACTTCAGATAGCATCGAAGCGCCTGATTCCAATCGCGTTCGACAGGAATAGAGAGCAGGAAGCATGGACGGGAATTTCGCTGCGTCGAGGATGAACGAGGAAAGCGATTGTCGAACAAAGCGCCAAATCCTACCAAGTCCCGAGCAGTTAGTTCCTCGGATACACGACCAGCGACCCGCGCGTCGCTGACGACAGGATCAGGGGGGGGGGACGAAAATATTTCCATCCACGGCGCAATCGGATCAGCCACCAGTTGAAGCCCGAAGTTTGCTCCGGGCTAACGGCTCAACAATGTTTCCTCGCGAGCATCAGTGTATTGTGTGCGCGCGTTTTTTTCCTCTCGACTCCGCACAGAAGTGAACAATCATCAACTGTTGGTCTCCGCGTTCCGAGTGGATGGCGCCCCGGGTGGCGCGGTCGGCCAACGGCTGGCGAGCTGCTAGCTTGCCCGACTGCTTGTTGGTACGCTGATTCTCGGAGGAACTCGATGGAGAGGGTCTCCGACGACGGAGGAGGGTGCGGCTTCGCGAGCTGCACAGCCCCAGTCTGTGCTTAGGAGCCGACCGAGAGACGAGCTGTAGCTCTGCGTTGGGCACCGTTAGGGAGCACGACTCTACCGCCAAACCGGAGAGGATGTTGACGGAGTGCCGCGCGGCAAAATACATCCCAGGTCCAGAATACATCGTCGACTCGTTCATACTTATCGAGAAGCAAATCAGAAAATATAAATCATGCCAACGTGAATTGCTGTACTGATCTCCCCCCGCTGCCACAATTGTTGATGTTGTTGTTGGTGCTCGTGGTGAAGGTGGTTTCAGTGCAGGTGCCTGGTTCCGACCCGGCGTCGTCGTGAACCAACCCGGTAAAAATTCAACCGACTCTCTAACGGATTTCTAACGACGGACATCGCGCTCTGGTGAGTGAACCCGGGGCTGGGGGGGAGATGAGAACCGGTTGCGATTGCCATCCTTTACGGAATGCTTTCGGCGGTCTGGGAGAGTCAGATCGTTCCCTACGCCTTCTGCCATTGGACTCACCGGTCAGCTTGACGGGTCAGACAAGTGTTTATCCGACAAGCTCTCGAGTCTGAGGAGTCGTTGCCGGGGCAGAGACAAACTTCGGTGGGCAAGGATTTCTTATTCTGTCCGTTGTGCGCCTGCCGCTATTCGCTCTTTTGCTGTGGTGCTTGAAGCAATGTGAGTCGAGCAGGGGTGTGGGAAAACGGCTGTTTAAACTCAGCGACGTTCCGCCATCATTCTGAATTCGTTCCCGGATCCACGTGGAAAACGAAGATTGCTCCCACATCGCTCCCGTGAAGGAATCAGATATTGTTTCAAGGAGCTGTTCGTGCAGCGGCTCGTTGGCGAGGACACGAAAACATTCAAAGTTTGAACGGGCTAACGAACTCTCCTGACGGTGTTCGTCACTCAGGAACCGGAGACAACTTCAGCGTTGTCATCTGTCTCCGACAAGACACGGAACACGGACGAACAAGCCCCAATAGACGGAGCGGTCTATTTCTCCATCAGACTCATAGTTCTGAACCCATGCATGTAACTCCTCCAGCCGTTTCGGTAGCTTTCCAGCCCAAGCGCGGTCCGTGTGCTGAAAGGTACATTTCTCCCTTGGTCGAAGAGTAGGCGAGCCGAGGGAATCGAGCTCTTTCTCCCTTCATTCACTTTGACGACAAGAAACGGTTCCCGTCCCATTGAAGGGACGACGCTCGCAGAGGAACGCAAACCAGGGAGCGGAGCGCGGACACATCAGCGATAATTTCTCCGCTCAGCCTGAATCCAGTGTCATCATTCAATCGCATTTGCATCTGCTCCGCCATTCACGGAAACTTCTAATCTTTCTCGGTCCTGCCTCATGCGAGTTAGGTTCCTCGAGCGAATCAGGCTGACCCGCTGCGAGTAGTGCATCATTCAGTCAGGGAGCTTCGCATCAGGTTTTGGCAGGAAGGTCCAGCGGTCTCTGAGGACGAATTACAGCCGAACTCGATGTCCCATCGTCCATCTGGGCCCATGCTCCCCATCAGGGTTTCTCGCCCATCGAGATGGTATTCCTCGCGTCTTCCGGAATTCCAAGAGTGGGAGGAGAGTTATTCTATGGTCGTGAGATTCAAGAATCGATTCTGAAGGATGCATCGAAGAACTCTCGAAGGCGGAGTTTCGCATCGGGATCGAGAGGAGCGGAACGGTCGATGTGGAGGCTTCTCAAATCCGGACTTGAACTCGAACACTGGAGAGAACGGCGACCGGAGCTCTTGGGAGCGACGGCGGGGGCGACACGTGCTCACCTCGCCCGTCCCAAGAACCCGAACGAGCACTCAAGTCAATAAGGGAATTAGAGCTGGGTCTCTGCTGAATCGACTGAACTCGGACAGGAGACCTGATCGGCTCCCATCGGTTAGGGGTCATATGAGGGGAACTTTCCAGCGATAAGTAGAAAATCGTTACGTTCTTGGCACAGCTCTATGGAGTCTCACCCTCATAGGTAATGCGCTTGAAAAAGTAAGACCAACTGCCCCCAAACGCGCATGCACGGAGTGTGTCAAGCACCGTTCGGTTCAGCTCTATGGGAAATACCGCCAACTTAATTCCCGGTAATGCAGATTTGATTCAGGGAGTGAGAGTGGCCCCGTGGAACAATCCGGTTAGCGTCAATTCTCAACGTTTCCTAGGCTGTTGCGCAGACGCTTCGATCTAGACCACAATATGCAAGAGAATACTGGATGAAACCACCTCAACACGACGTAGAACAATAGAAATTGGAGCGGAACTTGTCGACGAACAATTGAGGGTTCGTTGCTGCTCGTTCATCACCCGTTTTTATCATTGAAGGGGCGCCACCGCTGTTTCGAGTGGCGCGAAAGTCACGTTAACGGAGGCCGATGTCCATCCTGCCTGAATGCCCACCCGACTGCCTTGCCATTCATCGGTGTCGCTCCCACCCTCGTGACTCCGGGCCTATTTCCTCATGTCTGGTCACCCGTTCGCCGGTTTTTCTCTCTCTGTCCACCTACGTGACCCCATTAGCTGCGATGAGAAGAAGGTCCCGTACGAGGCGGATGCAACTAAAGAGCAATTTACGTGAAACCTGGCGGACTTCGAGCCGTTTTTGCTCCGCCGAAGACTAGTGGGTCCCCGCGGAGATTGAACCCTCAGGTCAACCAGCCCACCTTTCCGCTCAACAGTCAATTTTTTTTGTAGAATGGACTGCATCTGGTTTCCGATTGAATTTCGTGGCACACTGCCCACGCGTTCCACGTCTGGGCCTCAAAGTTAGCGCGAAAATACAGGGTTGACGGTTGCAAGTGAGGTACGACGAATATCGGATTCCGTGTGTTTGTTTGCTTGCGACCCGAGTTTGTTGACGTTCTAACTTGACCGGTTATTGAAACGTTTCGGTGAATATTGTACGTTCGTTTTTCCCCTCCGGATAATTTGATTCTGTTTGTTCCGGCCCCGATTCTCCGGTTCCTAACCTGAACAAAGGACGTCACACAAAGTCACCGCATTGGCCACACGCGATACCGTAAACCCCTTTTTTTGACAACATACCATACATGGATCTCAAGTTCATGGTTCATTATCGTTATAGTCACGGTGGAAAAGAGCTCTCCTCATCAGGAGCAACGGAATGGGGCTTGATTGAAAGCGAATCGAGGGAGGGAGGGAGGGGGGGGGGGCGACCAGGAGGTCGCGGGCAGCCCTGTACAATTAGTCGGTTAGCTTCGGTTTGATCAGGGAGTGTTCTCTTGACGGAATTCTGCGGTGGGTTCTTCTCCTGGCCGAGGAAAAGCATCGGGAGCATTGAGACGAGCTTGCACACTCGACTGATGGAGTGACGCGAGAGGCTTAATAGAGAGAACGCGTAATGGTAGTAACGGTGTTTCTGCTTTAATGCAGCCTACTGCACCGAAACTTCTAGTCAGCGAGTCGTCTTTTGGATAGGTCGGCGGGCAGGCAGGCGTGTAGCGGACGTCTTCATTATACACAATTCAATTACATCAATTCTTCTACATGAGTGGAGCAAATTATCCTAGGTGAGCATCTTGTCCGAGGCTTCGCCGTGAACTTTTTGTTGCTCCAACTCGATGGTGTGCTTCCAAAAGCTCTTTTCATCCGCTCTGGATTGGTTTTGATGCTCTGCCATGCGGGTACATCTCCGACCGCCGACTTCCGGGAGAAGTCGTTCTGGACCCGTTTATCGAATTCATCAGTCTCCAATAACTGAGGATTTTTCCAACGCTCAGTGAGCATTCCATGTTTGAATTATCAAGTCGACAAAGCCAACCCCGAATCGCCGCATCGCTCGATGATCCTCCGGTGATCAGATGCTCCACGATGAGGTTTTGCTATCGAAAACCGCGAAACATGAATTTTGGCTTCCCCACAGCTACTTGTTGAAACGTGTGTGAACATTCGGTTCTGGTAGAATCCTTCAGGAAAAAGATCATTTCCACCCAGCATGCTGAAACACGGCCATTACTTTTTTACAGCTGAGTCAACGAGGATCTAACTATTGACACAAAAAAAGACTCGAGAGCTGAGACATGCAATCTCGTCGTTTTTGTAGGGTTCGAGAACTGAAACAACAGAGATGGCGTATCGATCGGAGACTCACTCTTCGAGATGCACTCCCGATCGACACTCACTCCGCCCGTTTTCTGAAGGTCGTTTCAAGACATATACCAGTGGTACCGTCTGAGTGAAATGGCCTGGCCAAAAGGGACCAGTGGTCAACTCTTCCGGAGCTACTGTCCGTTCAATGGCTTTGCACCAAGTGCACCGCTATCCCATATGTCTCCCATATGCCCGACACTCACAGGTCCGAATACGGCCCCGACTCACTCACTCACAGCAGACTACTATGACTTTAACACCTCCCGGTTACTGAGATCTGATCTTGTCTTCTTCGACAATATCGCTTTAAACAGTATCTCGCTGAGCTCGAACGACTAGTCCGAGCCTCCTCGCCGCTCATTGGCCCGAATCGAAACCCGAGTCTACTATCCTGGGATGCTTGCGACAATCAAGTTGACCAAGCAAAAGTCCAAGGAGAGCACGCAAAAAAACCGATGCGTTGAACCTTTTCTCAAGAACGCCTCAAGAGTGGGGGATGGGAAGTTTTGGTATGTCAGGGCCTGACATATTGGTAACGGGTACCTGACAGCCAGCCATGTGTTAGGCTAACATATCATCTTCAGGCACGCATAACAATGTCGACGCGTTGCCTCTTGTCCAAAGGAAGTAGCTCAGATTGTGAGTATTCTTAAAAGGGACCTTCCCTAATCTTGACAATAATTCACTGCTGAAGTTGTTCGCAGGGACGTGCGTTTCCCGAGTGACAAAATCGGCTGATCGCTCGATTGCAATGCACTTGGAAAGTGCATGTGTCGGGGAGGAAACCAGGACACGAGCTGGGTATGCGTGAGCCGGCAGCTATCCGATGTTTTCACTGCGTCCGAGGCTTCATCGAAAAATCTCTCGAAGAAACAGTGGAACGTATTTCAATCCGAGCATTCTGCGTAGCGCGGTGATTTCCTATTCCCTGACGCTCTGCCAGGAGCACGATTACCCAAGTTCGAGCTCTGAAAATTCTCGGAGTTATGCCTGCATCGGTACATAGAATGAGCCTCACGAGGATAGAAACAGACAAATAACCGGCGAATTAGCATGGGAAACCAGTAGCCGAGGAACGGGAACGCACAGCGAGAAGCGTCCAGATAAAATCCGAGGAAATCGGCTTGGGCCCTACCGGTGTTCTGCAGCGCAGCGAAGTAGGTGATAGATTGAGTTTCACTGGTGTACATGCCACATCCATTAGGCTCTGGTGGCTGAGCTTCTTACCGCTCATCGAATCGTTTGTGTTGCTTCCGCTCCTACGTGTATTAGAGGTGAACACCCTTGACGCTTCGCGGGAAGCAAGGAAAATGATCGTAGATAATCAGAGCCCCGTTCACAAGTGCGATGGTAGAGGAGGCGAGAAACGATAATCGGCGATCCGGAAAGTCTGCGCGGAAGGACTTCGTGAAACCGCCCCGGCCTAAGGATGTACGACATGACTTGTCGTCTACACCCGCGCGAGTACGGGAATGACGATTGCGATTTGAAACGCCGGCACAAGAAAACACAGTACATCATTTTCAATTGTCTCACGAAACGAAGCGCACTCGAGACTCCCCTCGGTTGGCCCGACTCTGTTGAGTACTTGTGTCTGCCCGACCGCTTCTTCGCCGTCTGCTAAGGCAACTCGGAAATCTCTGTTCCCGCTCCTCTGTTTGAGAGGAAAAAAAGACACCGAGCAGTCTTCTCGGAAGCCGAGTCCAGGAAGACGTCAGCACTCTTGGTCTACAAGTGGACTCTACGCTCAAAGTGGGCAGATGGATGTCCTGTTTCAGAGCGGCAAACGCACGGCACGAAGTTGTTCTCCCATTGTTGCTCCCGGGTGTTGCATCAGATAGGAAACTGTCATAGCTGATTGGATGACGGAAATCCTATAGGCGGGCAAACACAAAGAGAGAATCGTGCGCTCCAGGGAAAGGTTGCGAAAAACCTGACATATTCGTTCCAAAGGAGTTAGCTAGCTTCCCTTGAGTGAGAGGAAACAGCCTCCGCTCAAATGTCCACGGAGTTCTTTTGTGACCCGGTCGGCCCGCATCCAGATTCGGAATTTGGCGAATCGGAGAATTTCCGAAAAACGAGACAAAGACATCCCTCGAAGTTAATTCCCAGGGCTGTAATTCCGAAAAGAATCTGAGATCAAAGACTCCGGGAACATTGTTGATCAGCAGATTCGTTTCATCCCAGCGTTTGCGAATCTGACACGAATCGTAGGATTCGGCAGGACAAGCGACGCAGCTCAGAAGCTGATCCCAGACGTGATATTCACGCATGGAATATGCTCACGTGCACGAATTCACTGACTCGGTTGTTTGTATGAGCCCAGAGACACATGTGCCCGACTGGCCAGCCACAGGCACATAATCAAATGCAACGCCAGATAACGACTACACGGTGGCTTTGCCCCGAGATAGAGCCGGCCATGTTCAAATTTGTATTCGAGTCAGACACCATAACGTGGAAACAATTCAACAGTGGTCCCAGCAGGAGCGGACGACTATCACAGCGGTGGTTGGTCGTCATCGATGAACAACAAAGCCGAGAAGCGCGCTCCGATGTTGGAAGTCCCAATGGTGTGATCCAGCAGCTCAGCAGGCGTAGTCGAGTACGTCGAAGTTCCAATATTTGGAATTCCGAAGTATCGTTCTCGCGGTCGACGGCTTGTCGGCATGTGGCGACCTCAAGGACCTTGTTGAGGATCCCCCCGGATTCCTCGAGGGGCGGACCCCTCCTGAGAAAGACGCTCGCAAGCTTTTACGACCGCACCGGATCACCGGCATGTTTATCAGGATGAGTCTTCCCGGACGGCGACAGATACCTAATGCATCTCCATCGCTTTGACCAATGCGCTGTGCGGGAACGCATCCCGGGAAGATCCTGAGGAGACAAGACACATTCTTCCAAGATGTCTGAAATGTGATCCGTCGGGTCATCTCGAGACGGCTCCTTCTCGTCGGCAGCCTTCTCAGCACCCGCGCGTAGAACACGTGGCGCCCAACGAGCCAAAAGGTAAGCTTTGTTGGCCAGACGGCGTAACTTCGTTCGCCAAAAAAAAAAAACAAGCACGAAACTCGCGCGAAAACTCCGAAAAAGAACGCAGAGAACATCGCGTCCTCGACACAAGCAGTTCCGAGCCAGGTTTATACGCAAAGCAGCTCTCCGCCAACAAAAGAACAGAACCCGCGCGGAGAGTGTCCGAAGCACCGGCTGCGCCTTCGGGCGGCGTTGGATTAGCCGTGTAACAACAGGCCAAGAGCTCGAGTCCTGACCTGCGGCCTGGATGTATGTAGGTGGCCAATGTATCTGAACGCGCTAGCTCGATCGATCCCTGCTGACTCCATTCAGGTGAAGAAGTCTGCTCTCCGGTTTGCCAATATCTGATGGCCTAATTACCCTGCTAATGAAAGGAGCGGTGAATGGTTCACTCCAAATCAGATGAAGCTCCCGCCCGGAGCGGATAGAGAGTTTGCCCCGCTCCCGTACCTCCCATAGCTGGTGCGTCCACGCTTGCAGAAAACAGAAGGAAGGGAAGATAGTGTGAATCTTCGAACGAAAACAACATTTTTTCGCCCCCCCACTCTCGCGACCCACCGACCTCCGTTCGCGTGGTCCCAAGTGAGCTCACTCTTCGAACAGTTCCGATTTTATTACGCGTTCGCCGGATCAAGAATTCACAGCGCACGGGGAAACATGAAATCGAAGGTGTCTGGTAATTGTTCCACGTTTCTGAAGGTAATTGAGCCGATTCCTAGGAAGCCACGACCACGCTTTGTGCGTTTCGCAGAACAGAGCAAAATCGAGACTTCCGTGGAGACGTCACTCCTCTAGCGGGAGCGAATCGAAGCCGTGGTCGCCAGGACGCGACCCGGATCAGGGTTTTCGCGTGACTACAGGCGGCTCTCCTCGATGCTAAAACCGTCCGGGTCTATATCGGTGGCGACAAAGCGTCAGCCCGTTCGCCTTGAGAATTCGTTCGTTGAGAATTTTGGAAGTGGCTTTCGTGCCGTTCGCCCCCTCGGACGGACGAACAGTAGGTGGTGCCGAACACACCGTGTAATTTCGGGCTTTGTTGCGACTGGGAAGAAATGGAGAGGAAGAGCCATTCAGCAAACGGCCCAGAAGAGCGGGAAGGAACGATTTAATTTGAAGTTAACAAATGGCAAAAACGTGCTCGACGTTTTTTGCAGCGAACCGATCCATCCTGCGACCGGATTCCGAGCGGCTTCAGCGCAGCAGCAAGCTTCGCCTGGTTGCGAGCCGACGAAATTTGCATCGGGGATTTTATTCGCGAGCAGACCCTGTTCAACTGAGACAACATTCGACGTGAGGAGCGAGGACGGCGGATAAGTTGCGGCGCAGGTTCACTTCAAGGGAATTTGCGTCAAGTATTACACTCGAAATTGGGATTCGTTCGACGGCCAAGTTCGGCGCATCCGAAATCTTCCTTAAATCAAGTCCAAGGAAATCTCACAGTCAATCCATATCGGAGCGTAGCGAGTCTGAGATCCTCTTGACCTCGCTCGAGATCGAGAAAAGCTCATCCTCGTGCCTCAGTGCCCTTCACACCGCCGGAATGCTGTCTCGTTCCTTCAAGCGCCGTCAGCTCTGGATCCTCGGGGAACGTCTTCTACGTCCCTCAATTTTTCTTTCTTCACTTACCCCACCGCGCCGCACTTCCGGGAAGCCTTCCCGAGCATGGGATTCCACTCAACTGGAAACTTGCTGACCACAATCGCTATCGTTTACCCGTTGAGTACGTTTTGGATCGGTTGCCGAGGTCTTGTTGAGAACCGCTGATTACGGAACCGCTTCCAACATCTCTTTTCGGATGTTTTCGCTATCTCTACAATCGTCTTCGAGGAGGAACTCTCACAGCAGCCTCCTAGATATAACAGAGCTCCTTTTTTGTGTGAACTTGAGCTGTCACGAAACACGCCCAACGTCGCGAACATCCATAAAGAGGAGCTCAGAATCCATATTTTCTAGGCTGCTGTGAAGAATTCGTTGCTTCCGCGTCACGAGTTCGCTGTTTTCATTTTCGAAGTTTCCCAGTACTTTGGAACGCCCGAGCGTATTTCACTAATGACACACAGACAGACAGCTGAGTTCAGCAAGATCACTTTTCAAGGAATCTAAGAGATGTTCCATATTATGCTGATCTGATGATTCGTTGGAAGATCCGATCCGGCTCGACGAGCTATTTCAGATCGCTTATTTGCCCAAGATCCCAAAATTACGCGTGTGGGGTCGCGAGGTGGGAGAACAATGAGCGGTTGTGCCAGAGAGAATCTATAATTCAAGAAGATGCTTAGTTGCATTCGATATGATGACTCAGTCCGAAATTCACACCCCCGTCGCGCGTACCTGATGAGTACTACTCTGAGGCGCTTGGAGGACTCATCGTCATCGATCTGTTCGGAACAAAATTCATGGAGGGATGTCCACAGGGCGCGAAATGGCAAATCCGATCATCCGACCGAATCACGGGATGCACTTAACTTGAGCGGAACAGAGGACTGCAGGGCCGATATCTTGTCCTGTTCTCGCCCTAAGCAGCATATGTGTTGCATCGGACGAGAGATTCGTGTGGTCGAAGGGAGAACACACTCCACGGCTGGATCAGGCCATTTTTAACGATTGAGTCTGTCCGTCAGCCGAGCTCCTGTGATCCGACGGGCACATAATACCAGGTGGGTCGACGTCAATTGAGACCATGGTAAATTGAGCATCATTGAACGTGGTAATGTTCGATGAGGACTCGGACGATCATCACTTGGGATGCTACTCTTGTTCCTGCTAGAAATCGAATTAAAGGGAGTCTTACTCATGGGAAAGTCACTGGAACTAGAATGTGAAACATAGGCGGCCAAGGGAATCCCAGTCGAGAGTTACAGCGCCCCGAAGCTTTCCGGAAACCGCTCTCGTCGCCACCGACAGCAGCCATCTGTCTACACTTGAGGCGCTTGCCGTCCAATCATTTCTGCCCTCCATAGGGATGAGCCGCGGGCTGATGAAAACGTGGACCCCAACAGCAAAACACCGATTAAGTTGTTGCTCCCGCACGCACTCTCACGCTGTTCGGAAGCTGTTCTCATGGAACTCATTGAGACTGTATGAATCAATTAGCGGTGTTGCGACCCGCGGTTTTAATTGGTCAGAAAACCGTGTTCCAATTGATGGTCGGGATTGGGCGAAACGAGGAGGGACGACACTGGACGTCCGAGTGAGGGAATCAACCTTGACGGCTCCGCTCTCCCCCTCGTCCGGTTGTTTGCCGGCCTGCTGCGCAGCCCCATAGTTAGATTCGCTCCCAGTAATTGCAGCATACAAGATGGGGCGGCGGCGGATGTCTCTTTCTTTCTCTCTCACTCTCTCCGGGCAGACGGCTAAAAGGGGTTAACGACGTACTCAGCTCGGGCTGATAGCGACCCAACGGAATCCATCCGTGAACCACAGGGGGCTCAACATGGAATTACTCGTCCGTCCGTCCGTCCGTGCGTCCTCGAATGTCTGTGAGTTCGGCCATCCGTCGGAGGGTTGGTGGTCGGCGATCGCCGGGATCTCCTTGGATGCCTGCTCGGCGTCTGACTCGTCGGTCAGGCAGCCCGCATTGCATCATCGACTAGGCTCGAAGGTCGGTAAACACCGAGCAAGGCGGAGGGGTGAAGCGATTCGGTCGAATCAGCTACTATTATCTCGTCCGTCGGCTTGTCCTCCCGCGCGCCCGCTAGCCGGGCTGATTGACCGGTTGACTTGCTTGTTTAACAAGTGGGAGCCAGCAGGAGAACAGGTGAGGCCTGTCGTTTCTTATCCAGTCAATCCGACAGCGACTACGCAAAAAGCTCTCTTCGCTCGTTCTCGCGTGTGAGGCACGACAAATTGCTTCCTCATAGGCACAATGGCTGCGTTCCTCAACGGCGAGACCGCCGCCACCACTGAGGCGGCTCTGGAAGAAGGAGCAAGCATGGATTTCCTCGACCTCCTCGAGGAAGCCCTTCCCACGGAAGAGAGATAATATCCGAGGCGCGCTACACATTCACACACCGAGCCTCTTCGCGCGCTAGATGCGACCGCGATGCGCGCTAGCATAACCGCGAGGCCGCGCTCACCGAGAAGGTTCGGGGTTTAGCGTCTTCCCGCAGCAAGCGCGCAAAGCAGCGAAGGCTCAATCTGATCGGTCTAACAAGACGCTCTGAAAGGAACAGGAAAGTGAAGAGTCGAAATACGATTCCGGCCACAAAGCTGAGGCAATATGTGCAGACGGTCGCCTTCGATGGATAAATGCGGAGAACGCACTTCCGCGGAGCGAGCGTTCGACTCGAGCAATCGTTCGTGGCTCCAGTGGTGAAACAGGAGAGAAAGCACCGAAAGACGCCCGAAATCATGAGAGAATAGATCCCCCTCGTATCTGCATCGCGGGATCTTATCAATGTTCGCGATGAGAAGAATGATTCTCCAGGAGCCTCGCTCCGGAATGAAATGACTTTGACGGGATGAGATCCGATTTCTCGGAAGAGGAATCCCTCGGTCTCCCTTCCACTCAATGAAGAGGACTTCCTTCAGTCTGAGCAGGAGAGCGCGAGGGAAGTTCGGCCACAGCGACTCAAGAGAGACATCAAGGAGAAAATTAGAAGAGGAAAATAGGGGGCTGGGAAGAGATCAATGCGCGGTGGATCCTTCCCGCAGAAGTCAGATTACATCGTGAGAACGGTGAGGATGAGTGAGCTGCACTAGAGACCCGCCGAACTCGATCCTGGCCCCCTCCGGCAGCCGGAAACAACCGAATGTCGGGCGAGAGATATTGACACATCGCAGAGTTCGATTTTCAGTGGCGATCGGCGACCCCTGAACCCTCGTGAATTTTCGTTCGTCATTAGTAAAGAGATTGGCTTGATTTCTTGCGGAGGGGAAGTCCTCATGATCGGCCCCTGAACCTCTCCGATGAGCTTCGTTACTGTGAGACTCGACGATCCTCGCTTTTCGCGGTGGCTCCTGGAAATCTCGGTTCATTCGCTCGAAGGCATCTTACAGACGGATTCGATGAGTCGGGAAATTCGGATCAGCCGCAGCAGTTTACAACCCGTGGGAGTCTGAGACGGGTCGGAAGTGATTTTGTAGCGAAGCCTTAGGTCACTTAAACCAAGGTGAGATCCGTGATTGAATTCATCCCGAAGTTGTCCAACCGGCATAATCAATAATATATACATATAATTGGTATGATCTGCAACTCTCTCCCTTCGGAAATGGAAGTTTTGCTGGATCGATTGCCATGGTTCATCTCCAGATAGGAGCACGTTACACCAGCTGAGCACACTTGGACGGAAGCACAAATTGAATCGTGTTCAAAACTTCCGCACGATTCGGAGTGATTCAGGATGCGCTATCCGATAACGATTATGGAATCCGAGGCGTACAATGCGAGAGCCCGACGTGAACAAGGAGAACGACGACGGCATTACGGTAGGCGAAGTTTCGCTCCGTTCGGCTCTCCTCCCAAAGCCATCGAGACAGATCCGGACAACATCGGTTTGTTCGCATCCATACGAGACCGTTACGGCTTTCTCTTTCGAGGGCTTATTCCTTGCGATATTTCCCACTCGCGATCTCCTCCGGAGAGAGAAGTTTTTTTTTCCAGCGGACTGCAGCGCTTCCCGTGTTAGCGCAGGGGGAGGCCGTCTCTGTTTTTGCATCAAGTCATAACGACCGATTCGCTCCATTATGGCTTTCTCTGAAGCTTGCCAGACTTACGAACAGAACAAGGAATACACCGACGCGTGGGTTCGCCCGCATCGGGCTGAACAATCCGCGCTTGCATTCCCTCCTTCAGCGTTGAATAATAAATGCGTGGGAGGAAGAAAGTTGGATTTATTGATCTGCGTTCCGACTGGAGCTCCGTCTGCATAAGGTCAGCAACTACGCGAGTCTGAGCATCGCGCCCGTGGGCTTTCGGGCGGTCGAGTACGTGTGGTCTCCGGCTCATCTTCATTTCTACGTGGGGAAGAAGCTTCGCGATTTTAGCTCACTATACGCTGTTGGCCCCGGTTCAGAACTGGAGGGTCCGGATGAGAATTTTTGCCCGGTCCCTGATTCATTATCGCCCCCACATGATGCAGGGCAACGCAAGCTGACGGGTTGCGCAGCATGCCAATGAAGCCGCGGTCAGCGTCGGGGTGCGGTGGTGGACCGCATTTAAAGGCGGGAGCCTATTTCTGGAGAATGATGATACACCCGAAGACTGGTGAAGGAGTTCGAGTCTGGTCGAAATTCCCCGACGAAGGGTAGATGTGCACTGGATGAGTCTTCTCTGGCCCTCCATTGTTCGTTCCGTCAAGTGAAAGCGGAGCGATCCAGATGCGAAACGTAAATCATCAAATCCAAATCGGGGAACGACGATGCAGTATTCTTTTCGTGTCGTGAAAGGAAACTCTGGGAAAAACAAGATGCTTAGCGCATGGTTGGGATTCCAGCGTTCGGGATTGGTGCAGGCTGATATTTCCAGATGCAGGTGCTGGGATCAAATAGGCCGGCCATCTGTTTCCATCCGAGTATGGCCGCGTTGGCTAACGATTTATCGCGGAGGCTACCGGACGCGTGCGGACATCAACCCCCCTGAACAGAAATCCTCTCTCAAGTCTCACGATCAGGTCTGACCGCCACATGATGTTCCCAATCAACGGACTTGTTTCCCTGCTCCACGTCCACCGTGTGCGCGGAACGACTACCGATACGGACATTGCAATTTAAACTTCCAAAATGGGAGATTCGACTCTGAGATCCGCGAAACTCTCGATCGATAACCGACTTTCCTCGGAATCGCATCTCTCGAAACCATCTCGTATCATCACGGCAGATCTGGCCTCGGTTCCGTGGAAGCCCCAAGAACGAGAAGGCGGTCGGGGTTATGTGGAAAACTCGTGGGAAACAAGTTCTCAAGTATTGGAATAACGAGAAGTTAAACTTTTCCTCACACTCGACTGCCCCGCCGACGCGAGATCGTTGCAATCATCTCATGGCAGATCGATTCCAAAATGTATGCCCTGTATCCCTGTGTGAATGGGCTCTCTCAACGCACTGGCCTCTACTCTAGTAAAGAAAGGCTCTCGCGTGGCCGTAACACCCGTAATCCTCCGCAAAGCTCTCCCGGTCTCGGGCGCGCTCATCCACTACTCCGCTCGGCCTGAAGGTTGGTCTCTCCGTCTGCTGGTCTGCACTTCCTTTGGAAGAGACCTCATCAAGCGGCCTGAAAGCTGCGATCAGGCCCTATAGGAGTCATCCGAGAGAAACTCACTCGTCGGTCCAGCCTGTACCTCGATTTCCAGTTTGGACACCCAGTGAAACAGTGAGGAGACACAATACTCCGTTCGGAGGCAAAAAGTTCCCGAGTGGCTTCAAGACGTTTTTCCTGTGGCGCTCCGAGCCAACGCTGCGTCTGACGAGATCGACAGAGTGGCTTGGTCCTTTCAGCTGGTGGAGTCATCTCCAGTGAATTGCCCCCTTTCCTCACCCTAAATTACATCCTACATTACTTAGCAGAAATGCTCGAGGCTTATCTCGCAAACCTCATCCGAGCAGGTCGTTCAGCAATCAGAAGTAACAACTATTCAGGGCCCGGCGGCCAAGCTGCTTTTTGCGTGCAAGCTCACTGTGCGCTCCATGCCGCGCCCCACTATACGATGTGGGATGGCGAAGGAGTCGATAGGAATTTGTCTTAATGAAGAATTATAGTGGAGCTAGACCCATATCCGCGTCGAGGGAGACATAATGGGATCATTTCCGAAAGCCGCCACTGTATACGGCTTCCGCACGCAGAAATTCTTTCATGACTCTGGTCTATTTATAGGAGTCACGGTGGAGGAGGTCGCTGGTAGCAAGCCCACTCCAGCGCGGTCGGAGTCAGCGAAGCACTCATCACGACACGTTGAATTTTTCATCCAAATCTGGGTCTGAAGAACCGAGTTCAGTTCGACGTTTCCTCCGCGCCAATCACAACGCAAGCCAGCGAGTGCCTGGGACGCAAGTGGTTCACTTGCGTCGCGATAAAACTTTTCTGAGAGGGGGAATCTTTGTCAGACAAACACATTACCTGATATCTTGTCTCCAACGGGCTCTGACTTGAGAGTTGTTGCAGGGCCTAAGAATGAGCTCCGGTCCATCTCACAATGCCCTGGAGCGACGATAGCGTCCAACGATGCCTCGCTTCTGACCAAGGCAAGGTTGTTCCTCACACCTATTCAGTACGTCCCGATCGATTGTTCCTCTGCTTCTGTTCATACTTCCGTAAGGTAGTTTCAGTGGTTTGGGGGTCCGGACTCTAGCTTGAAGACGGAGCAAAGCTACCGGATCAGGGAACGTGGAGCATCGACATCGAGAGAGGGAGTAATCAAAGATTAGCTCGGACTTCTTCGCGAATGCTAATTTCTCTGGTTCGCCGCGTCCGTGTTTGATTGCCGCGACGGGTTGAGTAACTTTACACGAGGGGTTGGTGGCTACATGTGCAGACGAGCGGGCTGGGGATAAAGAGCAGGCGCTTGATCAGATCGTCGCGTCGATTCCACTCAAGCTCGTAAAAGTTCCAGCTCGTCCGAGCGGACTGGTGGAGAGCGAACGACCAGTGCTGCGGAACTCCTTCCGCGGAGCAAATCCGGCCAGGCTTGATTCAATTCTCGGCGACAATCAGACAGTTCCGGTCATGACGTCGTTGAGTCCGCGCTCTTCGTTTAACCCGATCGAAAGTTGACGCTGGTATCTCGACACGTATTTCCGTATTACGGATTACGGAGTTTCGTCGGATATAATTTCCGTAATTCCGTATTACGGCGAAATTCTGTTATCCATAATACGGAAATAAATGTCTGCTCGGGTCCCTCCTTGAACTAACTCAATGAGTTCCGGGTTTTTCCCGACCGATCTGCAGTGCCATCCTGATTGCGGCCGCGAGCTAGAGTGGTATCAAGCCCCACGTTCACAAGTTGCCTGCGTTGTTTCGACTGCATATACATTCCGATATGCAGTGCGTCGACCAGGAGGGGAACTGCGCGCCGTTTCAGCGAAACCCCGGGGATCCGAAACAAAGAGATTGATAGACGGTAGCGAACGCTAAGCAAACACCAACGGCTGAAGAAAAACAGAAGCTACAACAATGTGCTGTTTCAACGACAACCGGTCTACTATTCCTCAGGAGGCGGCAAGCGATTCGACTCGGGATGATGAATTGAGTTCGCACGATGCGACAGGAACGTGTGATGGACACTCTCCGGAAATGTTTGAAGCGGATATTTCTGTCCTGTTTTCTCCCGTTCCATCCAGACTCTCAATACATGTCAAATCCTCTCGAGGTATAACCAAAGGAATCGAAGTCCTCAACATATCTCGCGATGGGACAGCGTTGTTCAAGTTACTCTCTCAGAGGACTACACATTCCCGCCAAAGACGATGCGTTCGACCCCTTTTCGAAGTCCCAGCCTCTCAGAGCAGCCGACCGTGACGAGGGGCATTGGTTTCGTGGTTCAGGAGAATGGCTGCCGGAGTGGAGACAGCGAGCGTATGTTAAGTATGATTGAAACTCCCTCAATTGAAATCAGCGGAAACCTCTCCTACGTGTATCCGCGTTCTCCGATCGAATCCTGTGCGTTGCTCTCTCGTCGTGGGGCAATATCCGGGCTTGATGTCAGAGCCTCGAACGGTGAAAACCAGGAATGAAATATGAGACTTTCGAATCCCAGCCGACATCATGTGGACATTAGGGGATTGACAAGACGCGATCCGGAAGGAATCTGATTTGAGAACGCGAGAGCAGATCCGAGATTCCGTAGTTCGACCCGTCTGCTCTGTTTTCCGGCTGCGGGGTGGTCGGGAAACCTCGAGTCGTGATTCTGATCCTTGTTCAGCAAGAATGGTTGGTTCGGGAATCAGCCACTCGAGGCACAAAGGATGCGACACAGGTCGCTCCGCAAGACAGATATTGAATAGAGCCGAGCGGACAAGCGGGGGCAGAGACGGCGGGCTCACCGTCGGTTATCGCGCCGAATTAGCCAAGTGGAAAAGTGCTTATAACTCATACCGGCTGATACCTCACTACAAACGTTGCGTAGAGACCGCTACTTAACACAAAAACGTTGCAATACGATCTACCTGACACAGCAACGGGACGACGTGCACCTACACGAGCCGCTTGTTTCTGGAGTAGTGATCAGATTTGAGCGATGGCCTGCATCAGATCCTATTTTTGAGTATTACTCCTCCATCGAGGCTACGACGACTCTTCCGAATGAACGCTTGTGCTCATATCCTTCTGCTGACGCTCACGAGCACGCCCGTCGCGCGGATGTCGAACCGCAACTCCAGGCCCTCCATCAAAGCAAGAGCCTTTAGGCTTGGCTGGATGCCCGGCAACCCTCGTGTCTAAATGCTTGATTCGCGAGACACCGCCCTTTGTGACACACTGCCGTGCGGTGACGTCAAACAGACCGCTCGCATAAGATCAACAAGGGAACCCTTCATCACCGCGGTTTCATCATCTACGAAAGGATTCCGTGGGGATCCATCGGAGGTGCTGGAATCGCGTCCGAGCTCTCTCAGATTTAGATCCGATCGAGGACGAATTTTGAGAACCCGCTCGGCGCGGTCGAATCCCCGAGGAGAGGCTCCCACCCTGGTCCTAGCATCCGCAACGCAGGCCAGAGGGGACGAAAAAGAGCTTTCTTCCGTTGTGGTATGTCGTCGGGCATCTCGCCAGGTTCGTCAGAGATATTCATATTCCGCACCGCTCCAGTGAGCGGCCATTCCATGTGACCGCGAGCAAGTTGTTCCAAGTACGCGAGGGAGGCGGGAGAACGCTTGAGAAGTCACGAGTGGATGGTTGGATAAACGTTTTATTTGCGATGACACCTGTTGCTGGGTGGCCCCTGGCAAGAGCATATCGATGTCGTAATCTCTCACCCCAGTGACTGACCGCTGTATAAGTGGCTCTAGCCCTCAACGCCAGGCCGCGAGTGGTCCCGGCAGCTCCAGCCTGTCGAGGGTCCTCCGGCGAGGTCGATCGACACAAAAAGAGGTCTCGCTTTCGATTGAATATTCCAAATGGAACCACAACAGCTGACGGAAGAAGGCAGAAATAAGCTCCGGTGGTTCGCGTGCAACACTTTCACGCAATCAGAACGCGGCCGAGCTGATCCTGTGAGCGGCGGTCACCATGACGCGGCGAGACGAAGTACAAATGGGAGAACGCGCGCGACAGTGACTTGTGCGTCTGGAGAGAGCTAGCTAGCTCGTTTCCGTGCGTACGTCGAACGCGAGTGGTCGTGGTGCTATGTGGAGGGTGAGTCTCCGCTCTCCCTCGATCCTCCCGGGTTCGATGTTTCCGAGGTGACTCAGATCATTTTCGGGCGACGATCGACTCAGAACAGATAAGACAATCCGATGTCAGCCGATTACAAATAGCCATAAACAGTCTCGGATTGCGAGAGTTTACTGAAGGGGCCTGGAATCCACTGTGCACGTGAATCTGGCGTTCGCCAACTGCTCCCCTCGTCGCACAGTGCACGACAAAATATCGATGTCTCGTTTTCCTTTCTCGCTACGGACCTCCGGCCGCCAACTTCTGATTCTGAGTGTCTCCGGAGGGAAAGCGTCCGACTTTGTCTCCGTTAGCGTTTTCGATTCTGCGCGAAAAAATTGATAACCTGGAAAGTAGCAGAGGTGACAGTCGGAAAAAATGTCGGCACCGTCGGCCAGACGGATCGAAACTCTTCTCCTGCGACGCACATTTTCCAACTGAGTTCGCCGCGGTGTCGGGAAAACCGTGTTGCCCGTCACGTTCGAATCCTCGGATGTCGCGTTCGCCCGCATTCCAGCATGTTGTCTGCTCGAACGAGTATCGATCTCCCAGTCTCGTCTGCCCCGACTCTCGAGAGCCTAATAAGCTGAATGGGAGAAACAGACGAGCACATCGAAGCATGAATAAATGGCACGACCGTCGGCTGACGGCTTGATTTCCTAGGCGTCCGAACCGTGCTCAGAGGAATCTGAGCTATGCCCCAGTCCTCGCTTTTTGAGTTTTCCTCGCGGGCTCCCCGGGCGTCGTTCATCTCTGCGGCTTTCAGGCAATCAGAAATCATCCAGTAGAAAAACTTCCGGAGGTTCCTACCGAGGAGTCTCGGCGCCAGCGACAATCCCCCAAACCGTGGCTCGGAAGAGGGCGAGGGAAAGTCACATTATAAATGGATGGTCGCCCTCAGGATCCACGAGGAAGCTGCACGACGAGCGCTTGGGAAGCTGGTCGTTCCTGTTGTTTTTTCTGCTCTGTCCCGGGATTCAGCCCCTGGACGGAACTAAAGGGCTCTGAGGGGCTTCGCTAGCCTCTGCTGCGGGAGTCAGGTACTGGAGGTCGTTCAGGTACCAGAGGAAAGCTCCTTTGATATTCGCCTTCGCGGAGAGCTCATCGTGGGGATCATCTCCGTCAGAGATCTTCGGTAGTACAGCGTTCCCACCTGACTGGGGTCACCGCCATGCATATCTACTGAGTTTGTGCACCACACACTCGCAAATCCACACGTGGCGAGCAGACCACTCGAGCCTCTTGTGTCTCACTCAGGGTCAAGGTCCACGCGGGATTTTCGAGAAATCGCGGCGAATCTCGAGCACGGGTCAGGGTAGAGCCAGCACCAGCTCCCTCAGTGACTTCCCCAGGAAATCCGTGATTGAGCGTGCATTCCGAAATTTTTGTCTCAGAATGGATGGGAGAGTCCGAGATTCGAGATCTCGTCAGACTGCTCGGCACTCACGCGGGAACCTGATCCCGCGTGTGCTCGATTTTCAGAACAGAGTTCTCTCGAGGGGAGGAGCGGAGCGAGCACACCGTGAAGGTAACAGTGTGAATATTCAGAACAGTGGACAGCTAGATGTCAAATCGAACAATTCCGTTCCGATCGAAAACAGGCTTCATTGAATCGTCATCACGAATGGGCGACGACTTCAACCGCGGTGGCGTGGAACTTTCGCTGCGTCGAAGCGCGATTGTCTGGGATCGTTTCTTGACAGTTTCAACTCTTTTGGAGAAGCCAGACACAGATGAAGATCATGATTCGGACTTCTTTCGAGATGATGCCGACTGATCCATCACTGCGGAGCCGAGGGCGTTGCGCCGAGACGCATCGATATCGGAAAAGTTGTTAGTGAAAGTTCTGCAAGTCTGCCGCGGTTGCTGCGGTGGCTCCCATCGTTGTTGATTTTGGCGGCTGAGCAAAAAAAAAGCAACTTGTAATTATCCGAATAACTCTTTCTCGCTTTTGTTAGACGACCAACCGGCGAGTGGGCGACCGGGTGGCCTGTGGGAACACTGGTTGAGCAGCCGCATGCGGAGCGCACTCAGGAGAGCGGAGGTGGGCAGGCGGCGGGCGGGCGGACGAGCGTTCGGATGGGCTATCTAGCGATAATTGAATCACAAGTAACGAGTAAGAGGAGCAGCTCATTCCTTTGTCGAGAGCCCAACGAGTGGAAGAACGGCGAAGGTAACAGCGACATGCGACGTGTGTTTGCGAGCGAACAACCGGCTCAGTTAGCCCTAACAGCCGAACAAGCTGGTAGCCCACTCAGTGAACATTATCCTCATCCTATCGACTCGATACTTTTACGAAGTGAATCGTGATCTCGCGAGTCACGCCGCTGGATCGAACAGAAAGTTACTGCGACTTCCTGCTAACGAAGGTCGCGACGACCGATCACGGCGATTCTCGAGGAGACTACACCGCACTTCGAGAGACCCGCTCTCCGAAACTTGTTCAGACGCGATGTAGGAACTGATTGAGCGCTGACAGCGGCAAATCTCGTCGTTCGAACCCTGCGTTCCGCTGACCAGACAATGTACGATGTCGAGACCCCGGACACGAACCATGGAGGACCCTACGATGTCTCGTGATCTGAAATAATCTATTTTTCCTTCCTTTCCAGAACACCGACGCGATGGGAATGGAAGTGAACGTCTTGAACGAGCTGCCGGGCGGAGGAGGGATCCTCACGGTGAGCACGCACCCGAACGCGACTGTGGATTCCCTGATCGGGGCTGCGTGTCAGGACAAGAAGTTGACCCACCAGCCAAGCATCGGGCTTTACACAAAAGACAACAGGCTTCTCTCAGCACGCGGCTCTCTACGGGCACAGAACATAAGGCCTGGCGACACCTTGTATCTGCGATTCAAACGTAAGAGACGCGTCTCCACCCCTCACACCTGTTCTCGCCGCATGAACGCCGAACAGTACAACACTTCTCACTAGAGCGCCCAGTCCAGCCCTCGACCAACGAGAACAAGATCCAACGACGCGGGCCCGGTCATTGATCGGCCCTCGGACGAGGAACAAGCTGTCAATGAATGGGCCAATCGATAGCCGCTTGAATGAATGTTTTCTCAATGCTGCTCGCAAGCTCAGTCGAGAGGAACAACAATGCACTCTGTCAGTCCGGGGGAGCGGATCTTAAGCAAAAACTCATAAAGCGCCGAGGAGCGCTTTATCACGCACCATTGTTGCTATCCGAGAAGCGATCACGATTGAGCAGTGCGGGAAGATTGTATCGATGAAACGGAACACCAGCGAAGACCTCGGTATTGATAGTGAGCATACTATCCCTGGTGGGTGCTCGTTCCACTGACCCTCCCACTCGCCGTCTGGGAGACACAATCACGTGTAGAGCAAGGCAAGCCTTTGGCAAGCTAATAATGTGAACGCTCTCGTTTCGGCGGTTGGATCTGCGAGAAACTCCCCTCCACTTGTGACGTTCGGTGACTGCGGGGCATCTCAAATAAAAGACTTACTCACATTAGCGGACGACGCTCTGACTGAGTCTGGACAGTCCGTGAGGAGTTTTTCGCCTGCTCCACAGTTTGGATAGGGATCATTCCAGGGGCGTACCCAGTTTTTTTTTGGGGGGGGGGGGCAAGGATGTGATGATGATGCCGATGATGATGATGATCATCGTCTCGAGATTTTCATGACGCAATCAACATGGTTTTCAAACCTGTGAGAATTTTCCTGATAAGACTGAATCTTTGTGGAACTTTTTCGTCCATTAAAGTAGAATATGATCCACCCTTCCCAATATTATCGAAAGAGTTTTGGGGGGGGGCATGGCTCCCTTGCCCCCCCCCCCTGGGTACGCCACTGGATCATTCCTCTTCCCTTCGAGCCGTCTGCTCCGATGAAGCTGCTTCCGCCCAGGTACTATATTTGTGTCAACCGGACTTTTTCTGGACCAGTCATTCGATTGTTGTAAAAGTTGAAACCAGCTGGTATTCAGTGCGTCAATAATGATGACAAAAACCGCTATCGAACCTCGCGGCTGGCCGCATTGATACGGTGAGTGGGTTCCGATGGCATCGGCGGCTGAACTCAACAAAGTTTGTTCCACTGTCTCGAACATTGAGAGAGCCTCTGATACGGCCCCCAACATCGACTACGTCAACAACGTCGAGTAGCTGTCGGGTGGTCGGCTTGTAACTTATTTATCGGCCTAAGCGACCCCACTTCTACACTGCTGTGTCTACTTTCAATAGTTTTCCGATGCTCAACAGACGCCCCTTTCAAAAAGTTGCACAGGAAAAGAGTGCGGAAATCCCGGCCGCCTTCCGGAGACATCTGGCGGCCGAGGAATAACCCGTCCTCAACTGTCGACATTCCCATTCTACTTCGCCTCCGGGAGTGAGAGCCCACGGTGGAATCCGCAGATTCATTAGGAACTGAACACTTATCGCCAGGACGGCTCTCGTGGATTCGATCACGGCTACGGAGTAGTCGGCGCGGCCGGCTCATATAGAGCTTCCGCCGAGAAAGTTCTGTGTGGAGAGCCACGCAGGAGGTTCGATGCAAGGCGGCCCTGGGACGGTATTCTGCCTGCCAAACTAATCGCTCATGGCAAGGTGTCAGGAGTTTTTCGCTGATCGAGATTTTATACGAGCCTGTGCCCTGATGACTGGGAGGAGAGAGCTGGAATATCTAACCACCCGGCCGAAGGTCTCCCGGCGACGTCCTGTGGTAGGGCAGGAATAGAACAATGGAAGGAGTGCCCATCAAATGTGGGCGAAAGCTCACACGGCCGAAACAGTAGGCGCGCAAAACTAGCGCAAAACTAGCGCAAAACAACCAGTCGTCGAAACCTCCTAACGACGTTCTTGATGCCCCCGACAGAATCCGAGGACGACATCCTCTACTACACAAACTGGAAGATTCTCTCAGTGCTCTGCCTCATTACCGGAATGTGTGGTTTGGGCTTCGCGTTCGTGGTTTTCTTCTTCACCGGTGGCCAGGTGCCATTCGTGGTGAGTCTTTGACCAACTCCGGTGGCTAATGATTCGTCCTCGGTTTTGTTCCGAACAGCCCAGGGCCCCCTTCACTGACTCCGACATCTGTTCAGAAACTGATTTTCTTTTCGATCGTCTTCGCAGTACGGCATCGTCGTCGAAGTGGGAACGAGCCATACAGAGGCGACACTCTACCACTGGGAGGGCGCGAAGCTGGGCGGAACCGGTCGCGTTGATCAGGTGCGTCGAGTCGAAAGTCAACAGGTCGGGCTCGCGCAAACGGCCGCGCCGGGCGCAACGTCGAGAGACATCTCGGGCCTGTTGGACTCCCTCAAGGAGTACGTGCCCGAATCGCAGCGACCCACGACTCCAATTTATCTTCTCGCCACCGAAGGAATGCGGCTGAACAAGTGAGTCCCTCTGTTTCCCGATCCGCTGTTGCTCGGCACGAGATAAAGAGACAAATTAGCTCGGTGAGGGAGGTGACCGACCGAACAATTTCTTCCGAAATGCACGGTCTCGATCGAGTCGGGCTCCGTCGCTGCTCGAATATCAGGAAGTTTGGGAAAACACTGTGGCACAGGGAAATTTCCGGGTATTGTTGTAATTGCATTCCCCCCCCCCCCCCCCCCCTCTCCTCAATGTTCCCAACGCTCCTGATCCACCGGGTCCTTATCTCCACCGATGAAACCAGTGAAACATCAGCAAACCTGACGCAGGGCTTTCATATGTGCTTGGTCGAGTGTTTGCCTGATATCAGGAACGAGCAGATTCTCGCCGAGAGCTGGCTTCGAAGCCCGCCAGAGGAGGGTCCGTTTCTCGAGTGCGAGCGAACCTCTCCGAAAAACACTCCGTCGTTCGATGTGTTCCCCGCTCGCTCACTGGCGGAACAACTAAATATTGACATCCGATGCGGTTCAGTTCCGCCGGCGCCTTCGAGTGTTCGCGCACTCCTCGATAGCGTCAACGAAGCTTGAGGCAAAAACTCCTCTCGGCTGGGAGCTGCTTGATAAGGGTGCGATGAATTAATCAACTTGGAGAACTTTTCGTTTCAACCATTAGTTAAATTTCCAGAAGGTCCATAGGGGGAACTTGCAAGGTCAGCGTCGCGCTCAGATTCTAAAATGGTCTCCTTGACGTTGAACAGGCGTCCTGTGGTTCCCAAAACAGAAGAGCCGATGAAAGTGCTTTCGATGACCACGACTTCTCGTCCGACTCGAATCAGAGGACGGCTGCGCGGACGCAAAACTCAGCGCTGGGTGGAGCCGCTCGAGCAAGCTCCTACATGGACCGGGAGCTCCGAAGAGAAACTGCCTCCCGTTAAGGACGAGATATTCGGCTACAGACGAATTCGAAGGAAACGAAGGACCAAACGGAAAGTTGAAGACGCCGAAAGCGGCGACAGGTAAGCCGGCTGGGCTTCCGTCCTACGGACATCAGGGAGACGCAAGGGATGTGGACCGACGCAGGACGAAGCGTGCCCAGACACGCTCGGAGGATGAGTGGTCCCAAACACGTTGGCTAGTCGCGTCGGGCGAGGGAGCGGACTACCCGAGCGAAAATTATAGCCTTCATCATTTCGTATTTGTTTCCCGTATCTTGTTCAGTCTCATCAACCCAAAAGACACGGACACCGCGTTGCTGGCTGTTGAGTGCGCGTTGCGGAGTTCGGGATTCAGCTTCAGGAGTGCGGGTATCCTCAGCGGAAGGGACGAAGGAATTTACGGATGGCTTTCCACCAATTACCTGCTCGGACGACTGCCTCCGCCGGTGAGTGCAACGCTAATTTTGTCTGAGCTGAACTATACCCTCGCAGGACACGTTCGATGAGAAATACTTTTCGTCTTTCCAGAACGGGGCGAGGAAACTTTTCGCCGGTTCCCTCGATTTGAGCGAGGCTTCGTCGCATATCGCTTTTGCGGTATCCGACAAGGAAGCCGTCATGAACGCTGACGTCACACGGTTACGACTCTTCGGCGAAGATTTTTTCGTGTACTCTCGGAGCTCACTGTGCTTTGGTGTCGGGCAAGCGTACTTGCGCTACCTCGCTCGGATAATCCATGACAATGTAAGTTTCCTGCGGTGCTCGTGGGCTGAAATTTCACCCCGCTTCCGAGCGCCTCGAAGTTCAGGTGGATCGGATAACCTAGACGAGGTCTGGAGTCTAGACAAGCTAGCTGTCGAGTATCTTCCGTGATCGCGACGCCATTATCGAGGGAGGAGGAAATTTTGCTCGAGGAAGTCGTCGCCCTCGCGGAGTCGTCGAGAAGTGCTGTCTCCGACGACGCTGAGGGGAGAACGAGCTCGGCGAGGGGGAGTTCTCCGTACCTTGAGAGCACAGCCGGTATACTGGCCCACTGGGGGCAGGCCTAAAATAGTCTGGAACTTGTTTGAAAAATCCAGGAACAGCTCCGTCTGAAAACGACACAGCAACACTGAGTTCAAAATCGTGTGCCTGCGCCCGACGACAAGGTGAATGCACACATGATGGATGGGGCTCTCCGTATGCCTGGAAGTATTCGGTGACCGTGCTGTTGAATGAACGAGCTACTGAATTGAGTGATCACAGAGTCGCGATGCATGCACGGCTAGCATGTTTGCGAGAGAGATTCAAAGAGCCGAGATAGAGCGATCGCACGAACGAACGGGGACCTTTGTGGTTCTGAACGTCCCGAGTGATACACAAGCTCCTCTGGAGGGAGATTCATCGGAAATGTCGCCGAGGGATTCGATTATCGACTCCCTTCGAATGCTTCGATGAATGTGGATTCTCCACCCACGAATTCCGCCGCACTAGCGCCGGCTGGGAACAGCGGTTTCGACCCTCGTTTTTCTTGATATAATTCAATGAAACAGAGTGCGAGAAACAGTTCGAGCGCGGCGGTTCGCTGATGACGCACTCGGCCGGATTTCAGTGCGGACCGATGATAATCCCTCTGGAAGAAGGTCCTCTTGGAGAATCACTTGTCACTTTGGTCGGAGCGCTCGTTCCTCCCCTTGAGCCGCATGCCGAAGATTCAGGCGTGTTTGATCAACAAGTCACGTAGAGCGAGACCTTCCGATTCCTACGTGTCAATGTCGAAACTTGCATGGTGAATTCACTTTGTGACAGCTCGGTCGCTGACTCCAGCAGAGGCTGTGTCGGCGCACAAGTTCGCCAGGTAGAAACCATTGAGCAACGTGACTGCAAGCCTAGTGACATTTCTGAAAAATGATTCGAAGCACCGGGAGGTGTCGAAACGTTCATAAGCCGAGACGTGCAACGGAAAGCAAACTCTCCGCCGGCGTTTTCGCCCGTGGAGACCGCCGGAGATGAGCTGCTCTGGATAGAAAGTCGTAACACTTCACCAGCGCATGGCTGTCAGAGACGGAAGTGGATCGTTTGGCGAACGCGTAAGAGGCCTCTGCCAGCTCGGGCTGAATGTTGCAACCTGAGTCGATTCTCGCACTTCCGGCTGGTACACGGTCGATGCAACAAATGGAACATGTTCTGCCTGCGGCAAAACCGCAGATGATGAAGAGGCTATTCATTGCTCCGTTCTCCCGCGGAAAGGAAACCGATTCCCTCATTATTCGGTGCTAATTGCCATAAGAAGAGCAAACCGATTGGTAGACATCGGAGAGACCGAATCCAATACAGTCGAGGCTCTCTTCCCGTATGAGTGGATATTCGTTGGTATCGGACTTCCTGCCAAGGCTAAGGCGCTTGCGAGTTAGCTCAACCTCTCGGGACATCGTTTTTGTGGGCGCGTCCAGCGGATGAGGATTTATCGGGCGATACCTGTTGTTCATTGTCTTTTGGTGGGGCCAAAGTCTCTGTTTTCCGACGGGGGACATCCTTCAAGCTAGTAATATTTTAACCAATCCGGGAGCCGTGTTTCCTGACGAGATGGGCTGGCTCGGATGAACACCGAAGCTGGAAGAAAAAAAAACTTTTCAAAAAAAAATTCAGTTGTTGCTGGAGACACATCCGAGGAGACGGGTGTTGAGGAATCGAGTTCTTGTAGCTTGCGACGACTCTTGATAATTTAGAGAAGAAACCATGGAGAATAAAGAACGCTCGCCGAGCAGCTGGCTTCATTAGGGAGAGCAAACCACGACTAGCTGCCGCGACACCCTTCGACGAACGGTCGACGTTAAACTGTGTGGTATTTCATGTTGCAGAAATACGTGACCGGGAGAGCCTTGGAGAGCTCCTGTCACCACCGGGGTCAACTGATCGACGTACGAATCGAACACATATTTTCGACGCACTGCACACAAACACCCAAAATGGATACGTCCATCCTGTTCAAATTGAACGAGGTAAGCGGATCGACCTCTCTCAGCTCGTACTTTCTGGGGCTGAGCGGGACGCAACAAAAGACCCGGTCCCGTTTACATCAAGATTTTCCTCCGGCTTCTGGCTCCATTTCAGCGATGATCACCGTCGTCTGCTGCTCCGCATCGGAGCGGCGTTGATATGACCGTGGTTTTGGGAAGCAGATCGGCTGGTTCTGCGTTGTGACGTCTTGCGAAACGTCGGCGGGTTCCTGGGATTGACCACCGAACTCAATGCATGAAGGAGTTCCCTTCCGCAGAGTGCGATCGAGCGGGTGACAATCATCTCCATACGTTATAGTTCGAACGTCACCAGAATTACGTCGCTGTCCGTACCATTCTTCTGTGCGAACCACATCCGAATATTACTGAGTTCCTCTAATGATGGTATGAGGTTGCAACTCATTCGGGTATCTAATAACGCGCCATGACACAGCGAGCAGCAGAGGTTCGGAGAGCTTCCAATCACTTGTCAACGAGACTCGTGGGTAGGTGGAGGCGAGCGACAAGGAGGAGATTCGTTGTCGTGCCCACGCTCTGGAAGAAACTGACCTCGTCCGGACAGCGTGATGCAATTTCGCATCGCTCTAGTTTCTGAGCGATTTGGATGTATGCTCAGTTGGCGTCCTGGTACTCCGAGCGCACGACCTTTCATTGATTCAGTTGATGCCAGCTCGTCTACGATCACGACGTGGCGCAAAAGCCGTTCGGTGGAAAGCCCCCGCCTGCCAGCAGCAGCCGGTGACGCCATCCCACGGCGGAGATGGCGTCGAGCGCTCCAAAATAGCTTCATGCATAACGAAAATCTCAGCAGTTCGTTCATCCTGTCGTCTTCCTTCAGAGCGTCACGTTCAACGGCACCAGTGATCCGGAAGGATGTCAAGCGCTCACGGAAGACCTGGTCGATGAGTCGCTCTGCGATGAGCAAGGCTACGTGCAGTGTTTCAAGCCTTTGGAACGCCGGATACCCTCGATCGACTACACGGTAAGGCCTCACCCCTTTTTGCCGAGAGTACTCGCCCGCACTCGTGCGAGCCGCGTGGTGGGCGCAAACGAACTAAACGAGGCTGTTGCCTCGATGCAGCGACGATGAGGGAGACGCGGCGAGCCTTCGTCATCCGATACTAGCATCCAATGACTCTCGACAGGCGTTCGCGGAGTTCTATAAAGCGGCGAAGATAATCAACTTCACGAGAGGTTCCTTGGCGGAGTTCAGCTCTGCAACAGAGCAGTTCTGCTCGTCAGGTAAACAACAGCTCCGCCGCAAAGGATTCAGCGAGGACGACCACGAACCGACAGCGTGCTTTCGCCTCAACTATATTCTGAGATTACTTAGGGAGAAGTACAGCTTCGACGAGGAAACCATGCAGAGCCTCACTTTTGCACAAAGCGTAAGTAGGATGTGGAGGCCCGCGTTTTTCCGCAGGTTACCATTCATGAAACCAGCCGCTCCCTTGGTAATTGTGTCTGCCTCGGGCCGGTCATAACCGGGAGTCTGCTGAAATGGATATCAAGATTCAACTCGATTCCCTTCTGGAATCGGGGAATGTTTTCTGCAAAAGAGAGTATCGGGAGGTGCTGCTGCGACGATTTGAGCTCAGGCAGAGAGAACCTGGAGCCCAGCGGAAGTTGAGAAATTTTCAAAAAGCGGAATACAGGTGCGAGTAGGAAGCGCACGACTTGGACACAGAAGATCCCGTCCTCCTTCGCAATCTCTGCGTCGGCGGCTCAAGCATCGTCGTAGAAGCAAGCAGGACTCTGACAGCACGCGGGGTCGTACAGACTCATCTGCACGTGATCCCAAGCCACGACGGCCGAATAAAAGGCTGCCTAGCGTAAACCACGGGCACGAACTCAATGCAACTTTGCCTCTTGGAGCGACCGAGTCGCCTCCATTAATCTTCGTTTTTTTGCCCACTTGGAACTTCTTCTTCTTCTATGGGGAGGCTGAACGCGCTGGACAAAAACGCGTTAACTTCAACAATCCTTCCTTGTTAGACTCTGAAATAATAACACGGCCAAAGCTTGTGTCGAGAGAGACGTCCGGTTGTAGAGTGCCTCTTGTAGGGTTCTTGGAGCTTCTCGGCCGGTTTGGCGACCTTACTTCCCACCCATCTCCGCTGGAAGATAAGAAGAGCTCAAAGCTGATCACCCGGAGCCATCTTCTGGTAGCCTTTAGGCTGGTGAGCCCGACTGGAAATTAATGAACGATGCGATCAGAACATTCGTGTGCGGATCCATCATACAAATAATCGGGAACGTTCTTCAGAGCCCGGTTGTTTGGAGCAGAACAAGGATTTCTGTTGCTTCGATTTCTGATAGTAAAAAGTTTCCCGCACAACGGAGGGAAAAACGAGCTCAGTATGTGTTGGTGTTGACGTCATTTGTTTTGACTCTGGCTGTTCCGCTGTGTTTGACAGCCAAGCTCCTCCCACCAACGACAACGACGATCGCCTATTCGACGGCTCGTTCCCTTGTCCGATATATTCTCGCCCGCGTTCTTCAGCGAGAAGTTCCGAAGGGGCGAACACTTCCTCCCACCTGGCAAAGATCAACCGAACAGTCGTTGTGGTCTTGGATCCGTTGGAGCCGGATTCGGAGCCCTGTCGAACTCGTTCTATGCAGACGCCATACCTGACCACCGAAGGTTCACCAGCGACCTCCGCAAGCTCCTTCGGTCGGGACAACCGGATCTATTCGAATCGTCAACTGAGCACATCCCCGTCCCGTTGGAGAGGAGAATTGCAGTGTACACGCGGACGATGCGGCTGAGCCGTCCGGCACGCGTGGATCAAGTCGAGCGACAGTGTCTAACCTCGACTTCTCTCGCTTTCAGGAACAGGGATACCGGTTGGGATGGGGGTTGGGTTTCATGATCAACGCCACGAACTCGTTGCCCGCCGCTCCGCCAGTTCCCCCGATGATCACAAACGAACTTTTCGCCCTTATGGTGATCATGTTTGCGATATTCGTCGCGTTCGGCTCGGTTTTCGGCTGCCTCTCGAAGCGACGACAGTTGGTAATGCGCAACGGGCTCAAGAGCGAGATACCCTGATGTTCAAGGACGAGCTCTGCGTAGCTCACTTCGCATGGTCAGAGAATGTAGACCGCCTATCGTTGATTTTCGCCACCGTGTCGCCCTCAGTGCGCTCGCAGCAGCAGGAGAAGTCGCAGCGGCTGAAGATAACAACGCTCGTCAACAACCGGAGGGCGCGGCTCAAGGTCGGAAAGTAATTCGTCAATTGTCAAGTGCGCAAGTGTCACCGCGCTCAGGGGAGGACAGCGGCGAGGTAGACATGTGTTGAGGAAATGTGCGAGAAGAGACCTCCGACCTCTGAGACGCCCCCAAGGCTGTGCGTGGACACGAGAACGGAACGATAGGAACAATGCGAACAATTTTCGTGCCGCATCTCCAAGCCTGAGAGATGAACTCGTTCCCTCGTTCGAGTCGATAAAGCTCTGATGAGCCAGTTATCGATTGAGTATAGAGAATCGCTCGGGAAGAGACCTCATGCATTTCGAAGTGAAGTCTCGAGGAAACAAGGAGGCAAGCTGAGTACGCGGTAGGAGGATCGTTTGCATGGAATAGAAGGGAAGCTCCGAGAATTCTTGACTGCAAGAAACACAAAAAGTTCCAGAGAAGAGACACGGCGGCGTGTTCGAGGGAGCATCTGAGAAGAATGACTTCCTTGTCAATCAGTCGATCTATACTTTCAATCTAGAACGTTGTGATTGCCATCAGCCAGATTAGTTGTTCGCTGTCGTCCGAAGTGGAATGTATTCTCCCACTCGTGAGCGGCGCAAGTATCCGTTACTGGTAAAGTACATCAAGTACGACATCATCATTTTCTTAAACGAGAGATCCATAGTTATATCTCGAATTCGAATTAATAGTTCGCAATCAACTGCAAATCCTCAACCCAGGGGGCCTCGGGAACAGTAGAGCCCCGATGAGCATCTCCTTCGACATATCACTCTGAACAAAAAGCTTATCTACGAACGGAATATGTCCGAAAAATCTCAGAAGATGTATCTTCTCTCGATTTTCGAGCATGGTAAGACATTTAAACTCCCAATTCCTAGCTCAAGTGTGCGATTCGGAGTCAGATAAGTGAGTTGATCTATTGAAAATATGAGGTGGAGAAGACTTATATCGCTATTGATGATGTATCATAAGTGGGGTGGCGTGAAGCATGGAAACGACGCGCTACCTATACAGATGAAATATAAAATCAGATGGTCTACTCGTAACATCACCAAGTAATTCAACCAAAAAAGAACCGGGCTTCCACGTTTCGGGTAGACCTTAATCGTTACTGAACTACCATAGGTAGGCAGACTGATAATTATCAACATTATCCAGGTTGACATATGAACACAACTATCATGACGATTCAACAAGTTCTCATTAATTATAGCTGACACACGTTTCAATATGTTAGAAGGATGTCACGCAAGGTGTGATTCCGATCGGTATGCATCGTCAGCGATAACCGTTGTCAGGTACTTGACATAAAGAAGGCTTAGATATGGACCATATCTTCAATCGTTGTTCGTTGAAAATACAATAGGCTTAACTCGTAATCGGAACTTAAAGTAAAATGGCCAGTCTTGATTCGAACTGCTACGGTGCACCGTCTACCCATTGATTCGTTCGAGTCATCTGTTACGCTTGTGCTCCAGGCCGACGGGTCTGGTGAGGACTAACCAAGTCCCGTCCGTTTACAGTAGGAGTCCTTTGAATGAGTGGGGTGTTTCGGGCGGAACGAGCATAAATAGCGGGAAGTCATTTATAGGGGAGGGAGAGGCATGAGCGGAAGTAAAAAAGCAGCCAAGCGTTGAAACGAGTTCGAAAGTTTTCGAACGACACTCAGCCGACAAAACAGTTTTTGCTATGTCACACGAAACAACAACTAGGGACAACTTGTTAAAAGAATTTCGGCGGAAGAAACTGTACAAAACCGATCATCAACCAAAGTTTCATGAAGAACGATTCAATCAAATCTATGGTCTGTAGAGCTTGTTAGACCCGCCGTGAGATTTGAAACATCAGTAAGTCATGAGAATGGAGGAGTTGAAATCATAATTATGTTAAAAATGGTGTCAAAACATTCCGGATCAACCGACAGCCGGAGGATGTACATACGATCTGAACATGGCGAGCGAAAGGTGGAGTAAGGATACCAATAATAAATTCAAGCAGATGAAACTGATTGACGATGATCGACCATCAGAGCCCTGGTGTTCTTCATAATCACTTCAGATACAGGGAAGCAAGACCAACTATGAGGAAGGGAGAAGACGAGAAGGCGGAACAAGATTCAGCTTGCTCGCATGTTCATGATTGCCTGTTCGCGGATTCAGCGAGGCTGCTCCGTGGTGAATAACTGCTTCCGATTTCTAAAGCTGGGATCGAAGTGGATGGCGCGAATTTTTCTTCGTTAGCTCTCGTACTTCTGACAGAGGTTCTTTCCGTCACCGAACGCTACGCTGCTCGTTCGGAGAAGCGATGAGAGGCGTACCCCGACTCCAGAGCATCTCTCGACTCTGGCGGAGGCATTCTGCTGCATCCAACTGCTACGTGGAAGTTGGAGCACCTGATGACGGAGATTCTCCTTCCAGGAGAAGCGCCGTGTAAGCTCAGTGGTTCCGCGAAGAGGTTTCAGAGGTCTTGAAGACGGTGTCGCGATCGTCTCGCGATATTTATTTTCTCCGGAATCTGAGGTCGACGGGCTGTCATGTTCCGGTTAACAGTTCATTCGGCATGGAAACTCTAACAATGCGCGGGATGCGCTTCTCATCAGCAATTGCGCTTGATCGTTCTCAAGCTCAACCCAGTACTTTGACCAAATTCCTCTCGGGAAGGAGCGAGCACTCCTCAGCTCATTCAGGCTCCATCCTGGATGCGAGCAGGACTTGGAGCGAGAGACCGTGATTGAGTATTCTTGTCTGGGTCGTGACTCTAAGCGCGCTTAGTCGTTACGTGCGTTCAGCACTGCGCCTCGTGGCACCCCATGGCGTCGTTGGGATATTGGGAGTCTCATCTCCGAGAGAATCGGGATATGGTTGAAGATGGAGCAAAACGGACAATCCGGAATTGAGGAAGAAGATCGAAGAGAGAATGTCGGACAGCAGGAAAGAACGAAAATTCAGGCTCAAAATGTTTTTAGATGCCGTCGTGGACGCCGGCGACTTCGACGCGCGTGCGTCTGCTCGTCGAAGATTTCCCTCGAGGGGTCTAGCTGCACGCACGGACGCTGATTAAAACGCAGCTAAGTTTAAACAACGTGAAAGCCCGCTCGCTCACTCGCTTCCTGGCTTCCCGGTGCGGGTGAATGTTGCTCCTAGCTTGTTTCTTCTCCCCAAGGGTGACAACAGGAGTGCCAAGTGCGGCGTTCAACATGTTGGCGCGATCGGGGTCGTTTTCAGCTTGGTTTCCCACTGCGGTTCGCACGAATTGTTGGAATACTCGCGGAAGTTGGTGGTGGATCCCCCGTGGACAAATCTCCGGACACGCGTGATCCCTCAGAATGAACCGAATACGGCCGACCAACAAAAAACTTACACACACGCGCTCAGCTGAGCCATATGGGTCTGCAGAGGAAAAAAAACGGATGTATTCCACGTACTTTCCTACACAAGTAATCAATTTCCAGCGTAGAGAGTGGTCTGGTACCGCTGCCGACTCCTGGACGTACGTACGGAGTACGTGGGAAACCGCTGAAAGAGACAGCGAGGATATATCCGCCGCCATCACACCAAGACGAGAGGAAGAAGAGGCTCGGGATCAGAGCAGTCGCAAACGAGTAAAACATATATTCCCGGCTCCTCAGTCTAACCCTCTCCGGCTGGTTCTCTGTTGCTATCTAAATAGATGTCATAGCGAACGTATGTAATGGCTTTTTCGCAGCTCTATAGAGCAGGGGAACGAAACAGGAGAACAGGGCAACGACCCGATTGCAAGGGCAGAAGTCGAGGAGTGAACCCTGATCGGAGACGTCAGAAAGATTAATATCAAATGGGATCGGCTGCTTCTGCGTCTCGAGATTCTCGCGAAGGCGATCCTCAACAAGACATTCCACGGGGAACCATCAAAGAGCAGTCAAAACAGAGGATCTAAGAAACCGATCCGAGACGTCGGAAATGCTCCGAGGACGGGCTCTGAATTTCGAGACAAATGACATCAAAGCCTTGCACGTCCGGAACTCCCCGAAAGCCACAGCAATACCGCAGCTCGCTTGCTGGAGCACAGTTATAGCTGCTTTGGATTAAATATAGCCCGTTATTTACAAGAAACATTCACCCATCAGTTCACTGATCCGATGGAGATTGACGAGACAGTGATGAATATTACTCGAGACTACACGATCTGTAGTGATGTTCTCTACGGGCATGAGACAGAAGAACGCCCGAAAAAAAGCGAAGAAAAAACGCAACATACTGCAATGCGCCGAAGCTTAGAGTGTTGATTACGTTGAACGTTAGTCGAGAGGCAATAAAGCAATACGGGATCGAACCCGAATCCTATGTGTGTATTAAGGATGACTATAAATCCGACCTGAAATCGAGCCGAGTCCTGTTAAGTAAGTGTGGCTTAGTTTTCAGCATGCGATCTAAGGAGCCTGCAACAACATGGCGGAACTTCGACTGAGTTGAATAAACCCAGAGGACGATTTCCCGAGAGAAACGGGGAGAAGCGAAGAATAGGATTAGCATGCCCGAAAGGCTCGACGACCGACTTTCTGGCCTTGATTGGGAAGGAGGCGCGCATTGAGCAGGTAGCGAGTTTAACTTTCGACTATTCGAGCATATAGCCTTTGCTTCCGTCAAACGCCCAGCGCTGGGTGTATCAAGCCACCTGTTTATGGCTTTAGTGGGATTTTCTTTCGCTCTCAATCGATTCGCTGAACCTGAAGGTCCTGAATCATACGACGCCGCTGTAGTGAACTTTCCTCCAAGATTCGGACTGCTGATATGGACTTGAAAAATCCTTCGTCGCTTACCCAAGTGGAGCAAAGTTTCGTTGTTGAGCAACGAGCCGGTCCAGCTCTGTAGGAGCGGACGCGAAGGTTGGTGTCTTCGTGACAGAACCACTCCTCGATGGCATTGTTTCAACGAAACTTTTCACCCTCGAACAGCTCGCAGAGCAAAACCGTTTGCAGTTCGATCGGGTCCCCTCCCGAACCCCGCGGAATAGCGAGCACCAACCGCAAATGAGTGAGGTGGTCATGGAAAGCGAGGAGCACGAGGAATCCATCAATCTCAATTATGAAGGACCGTGAGGAAATGCGTCGGCGTATCGATCTCATCTCCTCCTAATGACGTCTCAAATAATCAAACGACGTCCGGGGTCCGACGATACACTCTGCCCAGGGTTCAGAAGGGTACGATGGCCTTGCGGCTCGCAGATTCAGGTCTCCTCAGCCCAGCTCCAAACAATCCATCAAGTCGACGGGAGGATTGGAGTCTTGTTTCAGTTAGCTGACGAGGACAAATTTCAACGACAATTTTTCACTTCCCTTCGTGAGTCCTGGAAGAAGACTTTCGAGCAAAGCGATCTCAGAGGCCCACGGCAAGCGAAAAGTTCTCGGGATACGGTTCTCGGGGACCAGCGGAGATGGTGGCTCGACGAAGTCACGGAAGGAACTCAACGACGGCGCGAAAAGAACTCGGAAGAAAGCGCGCTGGTAAAGCTATCACGTCTAGAGGCTTCACGACCACATGGTCACGATACAGACTCGAAAGAAACGCAAAACGAAAGACAAAACAACGTTCCCGGAATTCTGAGCCTTCCCACGTTATCACTCGTCAGGAGACTCCGGATACTTCTATAGTTGGAAATATAGTGATGAGAGTGGATTCATGGGGATCCCAGGTTCATCAACGGTCTCCTCGAGAAATGCCTCGCTGAATCTCCCCAGAGGATTCGGTTCGACTGACCGATGGACTCTCCACCTTGTCCCCTTCGGCATTACGGCTCGCCACATTTTTATTGTCTTCGCGTTGAGCTCTCGGCTCCTCCACACGTTTTTTTTCGATGTTATAGAACAGACTCTCGTCGAAAACATCCAATATCTCGAGGGATGTCCACCTGACCGACGAGGGCCCGCCGCCATCATGTCTCCACTGTGGGAACGAGGAAAATATCGTTCGCGGCTGGAATAGATGTTACGGTACATCTATCCAACTGTAGCCCAATAGTTTCGCGTATCTGCCCTTGTATTAAGGTGAGTGAGAATATATATGTGGAGGAGGAAAACGTGACCACTACCGGAACAAAAGGGAAAAGCCGTCGCAGGGCTCGGTGACAAATCGGCACGAGAAGGGAAACGGAGGATGTCCCGGGAGCGAAGGTGTTTGTTTTGCACACTGTTGTCATGCTCCGTTTCTGAGGCCATGATAAAAACTTCGCATCCAAGGCGTAACCTAATGGCCGAGAGGAGAGAATGTATTCGATCAGATCCGGAACTCAGGGTGGTCTCCGGGCCCGTGGATCAGCGAGAGATAGATTCGACAGCGGATCCGAAAGGACGACCGTTTTGGCCATTCTCGTTGCCATCTCTGATATCCTGATGACATTCCCCTACACTGTCATCGGCAACTACCCAATATATTCCCGACTTTACCCCAAGAGTCCAGTCAAAAGATTGACCAATAAGAGCTCAGACTGTAAATGATTATGTTTGATCTTGATCCGGAATCCTGACTCCGGCCCGCTTCAGCAGTTCATTCATCATTCTTCAGATCCGGTCCGTGCATAGTAACGTCAGCACGTTCAGTCGTAATTCATCCTTGTCACCTCGAACAAGGCCGACCGTGGAATTTGTTGTTCGTTGCCATGTCTGAAATTATTCCGTAAGGGTCCTGCTGCCTTCTACCTTCTCGGCCTGGACTCTAGAGTCTAGACTGTTCAAACTCTGTGAGATTCATTACTGAGTCACAACCAAGGATGAGCGGAGGACCGGGAGCGTTAAAATTGCCTGACTTCAGATCATTACATACTCAATCGACTCCCCAGTTAAGATTTCTCTCAGCTTAGAAGAGGGTCTCCACGTGAGTCACCGACGGAAAGTTTGAGTGATTGAATATTGCGAGCGAGTAGGGATTTTCCGAACTGCTCCGAGGACACGGCTAGCATGCAGTCCTGGCATCGACGCTCGGTCGCGAGCACACACGCTTACAAACTCCTTGTCGGCAATATCGTTCTGCCACCTTCATTGATCGATCGGAACCGTCCGAGCGCCTCGCGAGCTGACTCCGTGCCGCGCGGGACCAGCTGAGCCCGCACAAAAGATGAAAACGAGGACGATCGGGAATATTGTTTTCGCGACTAAATTCCGAAGTAGCGATGGAAGCATCTCGCATCGGTTGACGTGCGCGGAGCAATCAGTGCATCGTCTGTCTGCGGTGCGCCGCGCTGTCACGGATACCCGGCCACGTCCGCGGGGCATGACGCAGTGCTCGGGTTCACGATCTTTTCATATTTTCGATTCCAGGCCGGGCTGAATGCAACCGATCGCGGACCTGAATTTATTCCTGAGCTGCCGGGTTTATTCCGAAGATACACTTTCAACGACCCGTCGTTGCATATGAATCGCAGAGAGGACTCGACGGTGTCGCGAACCGCGTTGGTCCCTCTCCGCTCACCTGACTGCAGGAAGCGATGGTGCACCGGAGCAGGAACAAGCGCTTTTTGCACAGCTCACATTTGAATCAGTTCCACTCACGCACCCCGGCGAGACACGTCGGTCCGCGCTCTCCGGACGAGGCTGGCTTTGTTCAGAGCGGCAAGCCTCGGCGGATGTCCGGTTTTCCCTACCAGCGAAATAGCCCGAAGCGATATCGCCAGCTAACAGTGACGCGATGAGCTCCCTAGTCAAGGCTGTGGACGTTCGCTAAGATCAAAGGGGTCCCGCAGACGCTTCGCGAGCTTCGCGTTACACAGAAACACGTTCGGCACACGATACGCGATGGGTTGTCCTGTTCTTCATTCGAGACGATTATCCGACGCAGACCGTCCTTTTCGCAGAACCCGCAGCAGGAGGATCGGAAAACGCGAGCAGAACCAGAGGCCGACGAATCCGTCGTCCAATCCATCCTGCTCTGCTTTGAAACCAATGAACGACGTCGAAAGGGCCCATATTTTTTCTGAAGTTCTCAAAATTTTTTCCCTAGTTATTTGCGGCAGTAATTCAAAGCCGATATATATATATATGGCACCAACTATTTTCCCGCGAGGAACATCTCAAAGTGTCGGCTGAATCGGGCTTCGCGCTGACACGGTTTCGAAACGGAATCAGAGATGATGTTTCAAGACATGTTGAGTGGGATCGCTTACACGTGCAGGTTGTCAGAGATACTATTTTTAGCGCTTTTGCCGTTTCAAAGTCCGGAGCCGAGAATGAATCTGAGTACGTAGCGTGCGACTCTCAAAACCACCATAAATTCCCCCATCCGATCACAGGGCCACGAACGCTTCCATAGATCTGAGAGTCTTCGAGCCAATCGTCTGGCCTGCGTTAGCACACGCTGTAAGCTCCGGCGCAAAGCTGTTGAGAGCTCCACCGTTTTCAAGCGGAAGTTCTCAGTTGGGACTTGGTGGGAAAAATTCCCACAGAAGACTTCTTAAGAAGCGGTGGGAGCTCCGTTGTGTTCCAGTGGCACAAGACCGCGATCCATCAAACGTAATCTCGATGCCCCGGGCCTTGAAGAAGGTCTCGTGCGTCATCTGACCGAAAGAGAGAAGGGAGAATGAACTTTTCCTGGGCGAAAGTCTCTCAATTGGAGCTGGGTCTACGTCCAGCTTCCTTTGCTGTAAAGAGAGCCTGATCGAACCGGGAACTCGATACCTCCCCCGAAGTCAGAACCTTTTCTCACGCTGACCGTCTCGAGTAATCAACAAATTTATTCACTCATTCGAATCGCCTCAGGATGGACGTTGAAATCCCATTAATATTGTGAACGAATGTTTTCGCTCAGTCCCGACATTCTCTCTGTCGTTACCGACTCTCAAGGCAATGATCCCAGGAGAGGGAGTTTTCCCGTCGATGACTACGTGCTCTTGAGCAGCGAGTCAACGTCAGTCTCCTCGGGAGATTTACCTTTAGGCAGCGTTCGGCCCTCTTTTTCTCGACGGTGATTTGATTACAGTGATATGAACGCTACTGTCCCTCACCATCTAAGCGCTTATGATAGCAGCTATCTGGTGAATGTAGGACAACCTGGACAGCACCAAAACTCGAGCAGAGCGTGATGGTGAGCTCACTGTCACTAGAGGTCGCAGAACCCGGTTTGGAACCCGGGTGTCAGACCCGAGTTCCCGGCTCCGAAGTCACGTGGACCCGGGCGTTTTGAGGCTGGACCTCCGATACCCGACTACCAATTTGGAGCGTTGATTCCGGGGACGATCCGACCATACTTTCCGGAGTCCGTGCGCAGGAACCGGATACCCGGTTCCTGACACCCGGATATTTTAGACCCCTTACTGTGAGTACTCTAGAATCGCCGCATGGCTGATCTGAACGAAACACAGAGCGGCAGCATCCAGGTTTCTGCCAGATTGAAGGCACGCTACCGAAGAAGGTCAGCTCCTGTGACGATGAGGGAATCGGAAGGCATGCCCCTCACCATAGCCAACTGAAACCGAGTGGTACTACATATCCGATGAACGGCATCCTCGAACTGAACGGCATCCTTTGGATTAAAGATGGGCAGCTTCCCGGGCGAAACTCGTGCCATGGGTTCTCCACGGAATTCGTTGCACGTCCGGACCTTGGGACAAGACTTCGGGCCACGGCGAGATGCTTCCAAGCGCTGGTTCTCAAATCGTTCCTCCGCTGTAAACAGATCGTCACTCGATCGAGCTGGCTGCTCAGCCTGAACGCATCACTCCAGTAGCAGCGTTAAATCGAAACATCGAATACTGTCAACGCGAGCGCACCAAGAGAATGATTGTGAAGTCTTTCGCAAATTACCCTCACGAGTACGAATACTCAAGAGACGGGAACCTTTGGACTCGATTCGCCTTGAGCGACGATGGAGGACATAAATTTGGGTCCACGGGGGACATCGAACCTCATGAACGCGCTCCGTTACTGTAGCTCGATGAATCGTCGTAAAGGTCTTGCCACGGATCGAGAACCTAGTGAACGATCCCGAGCGAGAAGTGATGCGGGTTCGGGTCTCGTTCTCAACGACTTGTGTGCGCGCGAAAACATTTTCAGCTTCAATGGAGGCGCGGTTTCGCCAGAATCCATGGCGTCTCGGCATCTAAGGGTCGGGGTTTTGGAGCGAGTATTCGTCATCCCTCCATGGGATTCCAGGATTCTGGCCACGAGGAGCCAAATCCATCCAAGAGCCCTCGAGATGATTATCGCATTTGTGCAACAAACACGCATCCCACGAAATTGTTCGTATCGGAGCGGGTCAAACGCATTACGCGATTCCCGCCGAGCGTCGACTCCTCGACATCTCAGCGTGGGGGCAGTTCGGAAGCTTCATCATCCCTTCGGAAAATCGATGAAGCCTAAGGAAACGTTGAACCTTAACATCGCTGGATCACGCTGGGCGTCAACGGTGGAGCAAGACATGAAACCCGGTGGGAACCAAAATTCCGAGCTTTTCTTGGTCAGGAATTGTACGCAAAAGAGCTTCAGATTGATGAACGAGAGAGCATCATGTGGAATAAAAACGGAAACGACCGTGTTGCGGGAATCACCGGCCAGGCGAGAGAAAAAATGTTCAACCAGATTGATCGTTCCTCCGAGACCACAAGCTACGTTTTGCACTCAGAGCTGCGCTCGGGTGATGTGGTATGCTCTCGCTCACGAGCGTCGGGCTCTGCCTAAAACGTGTTTTTGTCGTACAGGTCTGCACGGCATGCAAATGTTAGTCTTTATCAATTTGGTCGAAGCCCTCGTTTGTCCTCTCCACGATGTGGCGAATACTTCCCGCACCGGTGTTCCTGTCGCTCTGGTAAACATGGCACCTAAAAGAGCGGCTTTCATTCAGAGGCCGAGCTTTCGAAAGATCAATCGCTCTCGTTGTGGTCCTCTCGTCTGAGCAATCATTGGAGAGAATCTCGTGTCTGTTTTTATTCCTAGAATTCTCCATCCTGAACCCTCGAGGATCAGCCGATCCCGATCGTCCCAGATCGGGTTTTGGCACCGATTGCCCTCCGCAATCAAAACCGTTCTCAGAGCTTCAGGTGCCACGGTTTCCACCGCAGATGTCCCACTTATTTCCGAAAATAAGATGAAGAACCTGTACAAGGCCTTTTTCTCAGCAGGAATAGGGGAATAATGTAGGTACCCCCGTCTCGGGCTGTGATTTCACTAAAATCCACGCTTTCTTGCAGCCGAATGTCTTGAATAGAGAGAGTGAGAAGTATGGAAGACTCTGGAGAAATTATCCTCAATTGGGGCAAACGGTAGATTTTCTGAGGTCCATGGGAAACTTCACAAGTCACCAGACCAGCATTTCCCGGAGTTGCCAGTCCTACAGTCGATTTTTCAACATTTTCTCAAGTCTCTGCGGCTTTGCTTCGGGTCAGGTTTCTGCGTACTTGTCGGAGGCAGTGTTTGCTGCAGTCCGAGATCTGATCACCGATGGAAGGCATTAGCTCCAATCGTGCGAAGAAGATTATTCAAGGTCGAAGAAGATTATTCAAGGTCGAAGCAGCTCATTATTAGCCTCCGTCTCTTCGAGCGTTATTGATCAATTTTTCCGCTGATCCTCGCAGGAGCAATGAATCGATGGATGGATGAATGATCCTTGGATGTACGGACGCTTTTCGAGATACCGAGCATACGGGAATCATGAAGTGGAGCGCGAGCGCACAATCAAGTTCCTTATCGGATGATTAGTCGTGGTATTGCTAACTGCGATTCGACTGTGTGATTCCATTTTCTGGAAGCTCCTGATCCGAATCACGACGTCATGCTCTGGAAGAATTTATTTCGCTCGAACCTCCGACGTACCGGGTAACGCGTCATGATCCAGTCGAGGCAACGCCAGAACCAAGACGTGAATATTTTTTCCCACCCTGAGAGCTGTGGCGCACCTCTGTTGTCGGGTTTGTCACGCTTCCCGAATTCCGAAAGCACGTCCCTTCGACAATCCATACGACGCCGACGGAGAACGTAGGCTTGAATGAAGCCGGGGGAACACTGCGTCTGTCTTTTACAACCCGCAGACCCGGACAGCGCATTTGGTCGCGCTCCTATTTTGATAATGGTGGTTCGAGCAAAGTGGATGATTCAATGAATCCATGAAGGCTTGGATCAATGGTCTCCCCTCTATTCGAGTTCCTCCGCTCGTCTGGCGGGCCTTGTGGATTCCTTTTCTCACAATCGAAATCCGAAAAAAGCAAGCATGCTCGTTCTCAGTAGCGTGAGAAGAGGAGGGAAGGAACGAGTAAAAAGACGAGCGGTGGCTGCAACGGTGGTAGCAGCACCAGGACTAGGACGACGACGACAGCGACGAGGAATGCACAACAACATCCCCGCCAACCGCCTTTTCTATTGTTCGTTGTCCCTCAGGAGTACAGGACAACGATCGAGTTCCCGCTTTCTCCCGACCGCTCGCCCGTTTCTCTCGCGTGTTTTTGCATTCCCTCGGAAACGCAGAGCACGTCAAGCTCACCTGTAGAAAGTAAATCGAATCTGTAGTCGAGCCAATAACATGCAGGAGTAAGTCAGTGCCAGGTCTACATTTGTTATTAGTTTTGATTTCCAAAGCAACGTTTCCCGAGTTTCGCGGTGGACTGGTTCGTTCTCTCGCTCGCCTCCGGGAGAAGCGGAGAAAGACTCGATTCCCGCAATCTAGTGAGCTCCCCGAGCTCGGCGGCATCTCGAAATACTTCACATGGACGACTGAAACGTAAGAACGTGAAAGCACGTTCACAACGAGGATGCCCTGTGTAGGGTGATCGAATTAGGTTTAGTTTTTTTTTGGCTATTCTTCTTTCGACTGTTATGCTGAGCTCAGTGGACGTATATCGGAAATTCTTCTTGCACCAGGTAGCTCATTTATTCGACCACATTTTTGAGGCGACCAATACTATCGCTTTACGTTCCGTTCTGAGCTACATCTTTGAAAATTGGCGAATCTTGTCTTTGCCTCAAATTCAGAGGGCTCGCGAATTTGCCATAGTCGGGGCTAGGGTCGCTCGGTGTCTTGTGGGAGGGTGTCCATCTGAGAAAAAATTTGCCGGTGTTACCAACATCTCGCTCTCATCTGGGGAGAACCGAGGAGCAAAAGCATGGAGGAGCAGAGGAGAGTCGCTATGAAAAATCGTTAGTTTCTGGTGTTCTTGCCGAATGGCGACCAACGGGCCGGGAGTAGAGTTCTGATGGATCGAAAAAATCGACCGGGAAATGTCCAATCGATGGGATGGGAGAAAGAATACGCAACTTCGGCATGGGAATCGGGACCAGGGACCAGCTTTCGAGAAGTTGCAGAGCTCTCTTCGGTCAAGTTTCGGAGGTTCCGCGTTTACCGCTGTTGTGGCGACATTTATATGCCTCGACTCGTTAGTTCTCGCCAGTTGAGAGCGGGTTGCTGGTAACGCCGGGCATTTTTTTGTCAGATGAACATCCTCCAACATCACACCGAGCGAACTTGGCTGCGCCGCCTGTGAAAAACTTCCGAGCCCTCTAAATTTGAGGGGAAGAAATTCGCCAATTTCCAGGAAATGGAGATTGAAATGGAACGAAGAACGATGGGAGGAATCGGCTCGCTCAGACATGTAGTCGAATGAAAGATCTGAATTTTGCAAAGAGAATTTTCTGGAATCCGCCCACTGAGCTCGGGATAAGATTCAAAAGAGAAATGGCAAAAAAAATCTCGACCTAATTCGTCCAGCCTGTAGTCGTGCAAAGACTGCGCGAGTGGCTCCATGATCACATCTCAAGTGATTCAGGACTCTTTCAAATGTTCAACTAAACATGAAGCCAGCATAATCTGAAGTTCCGCAAGACGAATCAGGATCCCATCGCAAGCCAAGTTCACGGACCGCTTGAGGAAGGATCGAAATATTCCGCAGCTACTTTGCATTTAGGGACATTGATGGCGCCACTCAGCGACTAATGACGCCAAAAACTTTCTAATCCTTCGCATCGCTTGCCACAGCGACCAAACTTTCGAAAAGATCTGTCTCAAGATTCATCGCGGGACCTCGATCTCCCTTATTGGGTAAATGACGCGTATCATCTGGAGATCCCCTCGATCTGCCCCCCCCCCCCCCCCCCCCCCGTTCCCTCGACACACGAGCCTCTTTGACTAGCGAAGATAGGATCCCAGATTACAGTCAAGACGCATTCGAGAGGAGCCCGTCGTCATCTCTATCTGATCCGAGTGAAAACATCAGGGATGGAAGCCTTGAAAAATCCCGTGAACCACCTAATTGAAAGAGCCCGGAGAGGGGACGCGGCATTCACGATTGCAGGGGTTTCATCGTGCAAACAAACCGTTCATTCGCGCCTCCACGAAAATCAACAGCGACGATCTCATTTCCGCGCTGCCGCAGCGGGACTGATTTAGATTGCTGTGACTCTTGAAGGGTCGAGATCGTGTCATGGAGCAATATCCCCGACAATGACCTTTCAGCTGCGAGACTCAACTGTGCTATCGCTAGCCGACCGCGCGACCCAGCGACCTCATACTCGCGGCGCTTGACGGAAGGCCACGTTATCGAGGAACAATGTCTCTGCGGCCGCATCCGGTTTCGTTTGCCCACCGACATGACAAAAGCTCGTTGTTGTTTAAGCAAGGGGACGCAATAACAAACGGGCTTCGAGCGACTGATACAGTCCGATTCCTCCATGTATTGCCGACACATTGTATATTGGACAAAGTTTCAACACGAAATCGATCTTAGGGGGAGCGAGTTAAATGCGGTTCCAGAATCTCCCCCATCGCCCGAAGATTCTCACACCTCTATTTCATTCTCGAGAGGATAGCCTGGTAACTCGATGCGGAACTCAGACCGCATGGTATTTCGCGGCAGGAACACCCATCAGAATAGAGAATGCGCGTTCGGGCATGTGCCGCACGTGGATCGAGCTCGGGCGTCACCCTCAGCTCATTCTTCGTGTCCGCAATCGGAAAAGGAGCGGTTCGAATTCGGACCGGTGACTTCCCGACCACGCACCTGACCGCTGACACAGCAATGCCGGCTTTGTACAGAGCTCGCTGACCTCTAGGCTGTACCGAGCCGCTGCTCGTTTCATTTTTGCAGAGCGTTGCGGTATCATGATCTTTGGAATGGGACTGTTTCTCCTTCAGCGCGATCCCAGTGGTTTCGCGTGATACGAGAGCGATTACTACTGAGCTATACCTCGATTGCAGCGCTGGAGAAATCGATGCTCATAAATTGAATGGATTCATGCAGCTCTGCTTCTCGGACATCAGTATGAATCGATTCGGACACATATTCAAGATTTGCCACAAGTCTCGAGCGAATTCTCGATCTCGATAATCAGTCGGGCGCCTTCATACAAACCATCCCTTCGGAATTTTTGCGAAATAATCATTCGTTAGTATAATGATGAAGATGAGACATAGATGAGCCTTGTAGAGCATTGTTCGGACCAGGTTTTGAGAATCTTGGAGTGAATCCGTGGTCAGATGCGTCGATTCTCTCATCCAAACAGGTTTTCAAATCGATCCGAAATACTGCTCCGAGGTCGGACTACGCCACCAGTCGCCAATCACGTCAACGTTTCTGATGTTGTGAATCGAAGTCGGTGGGAGACCTGGAATATCCTCTCGCCTGGTGGGCCCTTCTGGTGATTCTCTAAGATCGGAGGCCCAATGAATACCAGGTCGGTTTCTATGACGAGCAATTTTTTCAAGCGAAACATGACGCGATGAGTCCGGCTCCATTGTATTTCCCACCGGATTCCCTCCGTGTCTCCCCTCTCACCGCATCAGCACAAGTGACTTTCCCGATCCATCTTATGGAATCTGGGATCCGAATAATCGGACTCCAAATCTATGCTGAATCTTATCTGATCTGGGTTCCAAATTATACCCAACAATTGGTTGTACTGCTCGACGCTGGATTTCGGATGCGACCCCATCGTCCGCAGTGTTTCCTGCACAAAAGTCCTACCCATAAATGTCTTCCATAATTTTTTAATGTGCGTGATCGGCAGTGATTTTTCTCCGCTGCGCAGAATCAACACTGTCATAGCTTGCCCATCTTCAGCTACAATGGCGTTCGATCTCTCCTGATGCTCAGCGAAAAGCTGTTATCACGGGAAGAGTATCAAAACACCTACTCGTTCTACCAAGTTTCCACCGCTGATCATCTCTTCCCTGAGTCGAGAGGAGTCGACAAACCTCGATAGCAACTCGCCTGAAATTTCCTCTGTTGAAATTGCTAGAATGGATTTAAACTTGAGGAGACTCGTCTGAAGCTCGCTCACAATAAAGAGAATAGCGGTTCCAAACTGGACGGAGATGCTGTCATTTGTCAAAAATGCTGAATTTACTGGCGATAGATCGTCGTCGCAGCACTCGACTCAGTGCCCACCTCGACGTGTGCAGGCACCGAGCAGCAATGCAAGCTCCCAGCTCTCGATCTGGGATTGTCTCCGCTCTGATCCGGAACTGGTGGGAAAATTTGAGCGTTTCCAACTAAGAGCTGTTTCTTCTCTCCGGGGCGGAGAATATTCCACTGACGGAGCTCCGCTCTTAACGCTCCAGGAAATTCTTCTTAAAACTTGCCAGCCAACATGTCGAGTGTGCAAGCAGCCCAGAGAAATACATTCCTCATGGATACGAAGTAGTTTTAGAGAGTATTGTGCGACGTTTGGACTCGGTGCCTCCAGCACGGTACATACATGAAGAACACAACTCTGAATGGAGGAATGTGGCAAATACCATAATGGTTCCTCTAACGAGCAAGCCTGAACCTCCCCTGTTAGGTGGCACCGATGTAGCAAACTCAGCGATTGAGGCCACTCTATCAGCGATAACCAACAGGATCGCCATGTCGGTCTCGAAGAATGCGAGCATCTTGAGGATCCTTTTCACCGACTAAAACCGGACCAATCTTGCGGTCGGCCAAGTTGTCCGGGGGCTTCAAAACGAGTTCATCCAAGTCACATGCTCCGCACAGGCGATGCACCTGCTCTGCGAAAGGTGTCGTGGGAATCCCGTCATTTGGGAAGCGTCATGTCCAACTCCAAGAACAGAGTGAATCTTCACCGATAATTGATCGGGCACGGGCCGTTGCCCCCCGAGCTAGTAACTGCGCGTTGGGTAACCCCCTAATAATAATGCTTCCTCCCATCACTTCAACAATCTCGAGGGAGTCGCACTCTGCGTATCTCGTCTCGAGGCGAAGCGACCGACGTATGGGCCCTGAAGGCTCTTGTTCAACATGCCGAGCTCAAAAATCGATTCAGAGTCGGAAAACTCGTTCGGAATATTTTGAGATTCCGGATTCACCGTGGCTCTTGAATACAGGTCGAAATCCATGGATGAACATCTATCCATTTTTGCGTTCGATTAATGCCAAACTGAGGGGAGACTTCCTCGCTCGATCCGAGCAGATCTTTGCGAATAATCCAGATTTCACGTGCCCCTCGATGCTGTCCCCTGAAGACTCCCTACTCCCCCGTCATGAAATGTTCTGCAATTCCGAAGTCGAGAGTTCTTTTCATCTGTTGAGAAACATCCCACCGGAGAGACGATACAGCCTTCCAGAGTTCAGCATCAAGAGATGCCTCTCCATTCAGTTCGATTCTGACCCCCCTTCGAATCAGGATGATGCGACGTATCATTCACTGATCGAGCTCAGAGGTGGAACGTCGTCCGCTGAGAGGTTCTCGCTGCCGAGGTCTGAGCGTCTGACTTATTTGTCAAACAATAAAAGCGTGCCTGCCGCATAATGCGAGGTATATTCTGTAATATATCAATGAGAAGAGAACCCTGTTCGACGGCCCTCAGACTTATAATTTCAAACCCCAATACTGATCGCTCCTTCACGAACGTTTCATGGATCATAGTCAAATTTAATACTTAGCGAATCCCCCGCCATCGAGTTGATCCCATGGAGAATATTCACAAATCCCTCCATCTGCAGCTTCGCATTTACGACAGCGGTGTCGCAGTGTTTCCATGTGTCACTGCCACTGCCCGGAATAGCGCATGTTCGAATCGCTAAGACAATTTTTCAACAAGAAAAAATGCGCCTCGATGTCCGCTCATATGGCGTCTCTAATCATACAGCCAGTTTTATATTCGGAACTCGTCTTGTAACCCCTATACGTATACCCCAAAGTCCGGCGTGTGAGGGACATTTTTTTTAACCATGAATCTACCCATAATTGCACATGCGTGCACACAAGCAGGAGTTCCAGTAATTTTTCCGGTCAAAAAAGTAGTCACTTGTACCCCAGATTCCCCGGTATTCGACTGAATTCGACCCTCGCGGAGAGCATGGAAAGCTTTCACGGTCTACACGGTGGGCAATCCTGATACTTCCCTTGTGAGTTAGAATCCCCCAACAGCCTTCTGGAGACAGTTGTAAGGATCAAATCCCTCAGGAAACGGAGAAAGATATGGACGATGTTAAAATGAGGGATCGGCACTTCGGCACCTGATATGTTCCTCATAAGCACACACGGCGAGTATGAATTCGCAAAACCGCTACGACTCTCTCCTCCTCTCCTTTCCTTCATTAGTCATTTCTCTATCGGAGACGACAGGAGCAAAGCTCGGGATGTTTCGAGCGGCAGCTCCCAGTGCTATGCCTCCTGATCTAGACAACTGACGATGAGACAGACGAATCAAGTGCTGTCGCAGACCCATTCCCTCTCCCGAAATGTGACACTATTCACCTGGGTTCCGAAAAAGAGGAGAACGGTCTCACCAGTCGATCCTGCGGCCGTTCCCGAGCTCAGACCCTCCACTGTCGCTGCAGCGAAAGAAAAAGAAGAAGTGTTGAGGGGAGGTGTTGAGCTACTGCTGCTCACGAGCCAGACAACCGTCAAACTTGGTGGAAATTTGATTTTTATCAAAGGAACCGTAAACAAAGCCGCCGTAGACTACAGCATTCGGATGGCGAAACCGCCACCGTTATTTCTCCGGTATTTCTCCCACCGGACTCTTCGTCTACTTGGGGTTCCGAGATCGAGCCCAGTGAGTTTAGGCTCCCGATCGCCTTAAATGTTGCCGCGCCGAGCGAACCTCTCGGCAAGCAATCGATGGGGTTTGCGCCAAGCACATAAGAATCGTTGGGCGATGGCACGGAGTTCCCGACAAGCAACCCAAGGGTACTGCAACCTTGTTCATACCTCGTAGAGGGTAATCCAATAGAAGAGCTCGGTGACTTCCAGCAGCGGAACTCGTTCGTCCTGCCGTTCTCAAAATAAAACACCTCGAACAGCACCCCGATGGTGGCATCGCTTCTCCTGCCTGAAAATTCTCGGAAGCTGAGAAGAGAAGGGTGCCGAAGAAGACCGTGTTGTCGGAAGCGAAGGAACTCGGCGCGACAGGGCTGTTTACTTTTTCCTGCTCTGTGGTACGCTGGAGGACACTTTCGCAACGGAGCGAGCCGGACCCCGCACCGCCACCACCGTTAAAACCGTCGCCAGTATCACTCGAACACGATTACGCTCCTGCTTCGGTGATGTCGCTCCAGCTCCCTCTTCGTCATCATCGCAATCAGAGCCGTCATCGCAGGGCGGTCTTGGTCGCGGTTTCGCTGGCAATCGTCGCCTCGCTGTTGCTCCCACCGAGTTGCGACTTCCGACGGTTCAGCCGCGACTGCCGCCAACTCGAGTCGCTGATTCCAGTTCGGCCCGGCAGCTGAGCGTAGGTGGAACTCTTCAAGGAGCGACACGGGAATCGGAGCGGGCCAGAGCAATACAGATCGGAGACAGGGGGGTACCCAGCTTTTTTTTTTGGGGGGGGGGGGCAAGGATGTGATGATGATGATCATCGCCTCGAGATTTTCATGACGCAATCAACATGGTTTTCAAACCTGTGAGAATTTTCCTGATAAGACTGAATCTTTGTGGAACTTCTTCGTCCATTAAAGTAGAATATAATCCACCCTTCCCAATATTATCGAAGAGTTTTGGGGGGCCATGCCCCCCCCCCTGGGTACGCCACTGATCGGAGACGATGAATAAAGAAACAGTTTTCTTTGTATCTCAGTTGCGGGGCCACGGGCTCTCGACGTCCCGACCCCCCTACAGCCTGAACGGGCTCAGTGACATGCACCGTTCGGTGGATTGCTTCAACCACGCACCATTAACTTCGTTTTCTTCCTGCTGAGACCCTCGATAAAAGGTCTCCCTGTCCCCTCTGCTCCTCTTCCCACTCTTCGGCTTTCAGAACAGGAAGCTGCGCAGGAAAATGTGAGACCACATTGCTCTTCTTGATTTTATTTTGTTTGGCATTAGCATTCGCGGCTCTTTGTGCTTGAGTTTCCTCGGCGTATCCCAACCCTCTTGAACTGTCTTCTTTTCGTTCTCCACGAAATAAGATGCAGAATACTTTGAGAGAGCGATCCTCCGTGGGTACCTAGACTGAGGGAGAATGATCTATGGCGTCGCCCTCATTTGGGGGAAGAAAATTTGAGATAATAAAGGCTACAATAGAGGCGCCATGGCGATTCATGGAGGAGTAATATCTCTCTGATGATCTGAAGCCTGTCACTAAACCTTTGGATCGAACGACAATACTACGGGAGATTGGAAGAAATACCGCAGCGAAAGAACATTGAATTAATGAGAAATTACAGCTTCGACGCATTTGTCCAGAGAATCTCCCGAAATCCGGCCGCATGAACTTATCCCCAACGACCGAAATTGCGCCAATCGGAGAGCGGAGCGCTGAGCGATAAGCGTTCTATGACCTGGTCCGCGTTCTGGTTTCTTGCGAGAATCGAGATCAGATTTCGAAGCAATGATAGAGGTTTATGCCACGTCTGCGTTGTTATTGGCAGACGTTAAACGCCGGTTCCATCGGGGTCGTGATGGGGCGGCTTTCAAAAGTTCTCAAACAATTCTTGCGGCTCTCGAAATAAAGACAAGGATTGAGAAGAAGCAAAGAACGGCGCCAGATGTTTCTCCTTGCGGTATGAATGGTTGGACTTGTGAAGCCAAACGTCACATCAGGTTCTCTGTTATTTTCGAGCAGCTCGAGGAAACCAGAGGGCAAGAATCCATCGATTGGGAAGTACCGCGTTGTGTCAGATGCAAACTGTCTTGAACAAGTAGAGTAGAACAAGACGCGTATTCCCATCGGGGAGATCGTGACCGTGGCGTCGACTTTCGAAGAAGATCACGAAACCCGGATCGCTCTGGAATCACGATCCAGGAGTTTCCGTGCCGCAACAGATCCACATTGCCAAGCATACGAAGCGAATTTCTGGTGAGAGATCGGTCGAGAATGGCATTGTCTGTCTTCTTGCATGTATTGTCCAATCGTGCGCACCCGAGTTTGTCGCATCGTCTCTCGGACGAACGGGGAGATATTTTTGCCCGCGAAACGCTTGTTCAGCTGTCGAGAGAACTCTTTCCGCTGTCCGAGATCGAGCCCGTTGGATTTTGTCAAAGCTCGGTAGTGCGGGATTCCGGGAAACTGGGATCAGGTGTCTGCATCTTCTGGCCGAGTGCCCCACTCTGCGGCGGTGCACGGATGGTGCTGATGGAATATGATGGACTCACAACCGACGGATTGGCACACCAACGTCGAGCTCACGTTCGAAGCGTGCAGCGTTTACGAAGCTCTCGACGAAACTTTCGCCCGCCCGACAATATATTCCGGAATTCGATCAGACCATTCTGATCAGAATGAGGCGCTGTATCAGTTTGAGACGGACAAGCGATGCTCCCAATAACCTCGGGGTCTTGATGTATTATAATCACCCTGGAAGTTCGGATCGCGCCCGCCTGGTGTACGAGCTCTTCGACTAGTCTTCCTCTCGGAGTTTTCGGGGTCCTCCTCAATTTGAGCCAAAAAGTAGACGGGTCTAATCTCCCAAACGAGATCTAGTTCGGCCACGAAACTTCCGGATGGTTTTCTCTGATAACTCTGATATTTTCGCTTGAACCGCTGACGAGAAGGAAGTCATGATGGCCAGGTATCCACGGTGTTTCTTTGATGAAACAGACTCTCGTTTTCGTTAACGTTGTCGACATTCAACCCGGGAAAGTTGCAGGGCCTGGAATGGCTGCCTCTTGTGTTTGTGCTCGGAGACGACGTTTCCTTCCCAAGCTGGAGTCGATTTTGACAACGTATCCCCGATGGACGCTGACAGCTCCCGAGCTTGGTCTGTCTCTGGTCCCCTCTTCCTCCTCTCCCCCGAGTGCGGATTCCTGCAAAAGACAGACCCGACCCCGGCCCTCGTTCCCGGTCTGAGTCTCAACCCGGTGACTTGCCGCCCGTGGGCCCGTGCTCGAACCTTTTCACGTCCTTTCGTCAGCTCGATTTGTACATAATTTCAGAGAGTACAGCACAAAAAACTTGATGCTCTGGAGAAAAGAACGACCATCCACCCGGGCTCAATGGAGAGCGGGTGCTAAACCACACGTTACACAAAAACGACGGATAATGGCAGTGGTGGGGCTTGGGGCCGAGTTGTCCATCATTCTGGCTTCTGAAAGAGAGTCTGGGCGCCGCGATGGAGTCAACCAGTTTCTGAATTCACCGCCGTTCTTCACCCATCAAGACGTTCGAAGGCAGCTGCTAGCTGGCCGCTCACCCAGATTCCCGCTCGGCTTGAGCGGGTGTGTGGCTCGCCGGCCGACGCAGTGGCCTTTAACTCACAGGAGCATGGAGCATGCAAAGGAGTCCGCCATTTATCTTCGGAGCTCATCAATCTCTCAGTCGTTGCGTCCGTTCGCAAATTGAGTTCCGTGAGCGAACGCGACTCTCCTCCAATATGTTGTGATATTGAAACGCGACGAGAAGTTTCTGAGTTGGTTGGTTTGTTCCAGCCTGTCCAATATTAACAAAGTCATTGTGAATACGAGCAGCCTGACCAAGCGAGCAGTCATCCGTGCGTCGTCGCCGCTCTGATAACGACCAACATGTGTGAAGTATCGACAGCGATATATCTATTCGAGCGCGCCACTTGATGAGAAACATGAGTTTCTGAAGAATTTTGTTCCTGAATATTAATGTGCTTGTCGGGACGCGAACGAACCAACCGAGAGTATGATGGTGTATGTATTACCATATAGACATTTGATTGATTGACACCAGAGGAGGGAGACTTCGAAGAACAGCGACAAGCAACGATTCTCAGTCGTCGTAAAAGAGTGCGACACGAGCCCCATGAACTCCATTCAAGAGAGTGCGGAGTGGTTCACGCAGAGCAGAGAATCACGCTACTAACTTGCGATGCAGGACAACAGGTACCGTCGCGGGTACGATTCTGATTCGCCATGGCAAAAGGCAGTTTTCCTCGGAAGGAGGAGACCTGTCACCCGTCCGCTCCAAAGAGCGATGTTTGTAGCCTCCTCGAATCAGACAATGTATACATTCCAATAGGATAGCAGTATCTATTCAAAGGACGCCCCCGGTACCTCGTGCGTGAGAGCCGTGTGAGCGAAAAGGGAAAGTCGGACCCTTCGCGCACGCTGTTCGATGGCGAGGCGTTTCTCAACGGAGATATGCTGATCAAACCCTCACATTATTCGTCTGTCCGTGTTTCCGAGTCCCGATTTCCCATCTGTTGAAACTCGAAGAGAAAGAATCCACCGCTGCTTGATTGTTGGAAGCATTCGGTCGGGTTCAATTTACACGCGTTATCCCACGATGGCCTCGTCCACCACTAATTTGACGAAGCTCCGTAGAATCAACGGGAGTGGCACGTTCGATAGAAGAACTCTCCACTGACATGAAACGGTCAGCAAAACAAATTTTCATGTGGTTAGAGATCCATGATGACCATGGTGAAGAGTATAAGGACTAGTATTCTGTTCCTTATCTGCTAAGGAGATGGAGAGTATCGTCCTCTGGGGAGATCGACGGGTGGCAGTGATATGATACAGCCAAGTTTGGAGGTTGGCCCGGAGACGTAGCCGGGAAGCTCTAGAATCTCTCCGGTTCGTTAACAATGACAAGATCAGGTAAACAAGTCTTCTTGAAGTTAGACAGCTGATGAATATTCAGACTTGGACTGCCTGATAAGTATGCTGCGAGTCAATATCTGATCAACTCGATCGGACTCGGAAAAAGAGTCTCAAGTCGGATATCTGTTGCTTTCAAGTTTCCTCATATCGACTCATCGAGCAGGTGGGGAAACCTGGCTTCTGCGGAGGAGCTCAGAGTTTAAAAAAAAAAAAAAAAAGAGATTAGTCCGGTTTTTCGCAATGGCTTTCAGAGCTATCGCGAAAAGTCTCGTGTGGATCTCACAATGAGAGCCATCCGTCACACCGGAGTATTATCCGTGACTTTGTGTCTCGCTACTTGATTAGCAGTCAGCGAATATTCTTCCGGATTCTCAGGGACCGATAGCAGACAAAGCTCGAGCCAGAATCGAGAGTATCGTCGAGGTTTTCACTCCGAGGGACGCATACGTTCACGAACGAATGGAAATGAAGTTCGATTCGCGGAGAAACCTGCTCCGATCTTCAATGGCTCGTAATCAGATCGGTTGTCACACAATCCATGGCCCACTCGTGCGACTGCGGGCTGGCAGGCTGACGTTCAGAGAGGTTGGGCACTGGACGGGGTGAGAGGGGAAGAGGTTCAGGGAATCTGTTCCGAAAGAAGAGCTTCATCGCTATTCACCTTTTCAACTCAATGCGGCCTTATTATAAGAGCCCGAAGCGACTGCCATTGGAAACCGATCGCTAACTTTTCTTAAGTTCCCCTCCTAACAGCAAAAACATTGAGGTCTCGCTCCCGAGGCTTCCCAACCCATGCTTCGTTAGCTTCAGAGTCTTCCGATTCTTTGTGAGCAGTCAAAAATCAAACGATCCTGGTTTTGTAACATTCTCCAAGAGTATTCTGTGCGAAAGACTTCATAGTCGTCGTGAGAACGTCGCGGGAATCAGTGGGCCCCGAATGCGCGATATTGAAAGCGGAGCGAGGCTCGATCCAGGACACGATACTCGCCCTGTGGACATACAGGACGACCATAGTCGATGATTCCTCACTGAAAATCGTGATCTCTCCGTAAAGATCACATCTGCATTTTCTCTTCAGCGACGCCCATCCAGGACGTTGAACTCTCATTCCAGCAGACGAATCGGGGGCTCCGCCGATAAAGTCAACTCCGATCGTGCAGCTGCTCCTGGGACTTTCAGCTCCGAACAAGAATTTCCTGCTCCTTGTGAATGCCTCAGAGACGTCGCAGCCGGTTCCAGAAGCAGCAGCTTTTTTATTCCTGAGCGTCGAGGCATGCAAGGCGGGCATCTCCCGCGGGTCCTCCACATGGAGTCTCGCATATTCAGTTCTGATGAAGAATACAGGCTCGCGTTCAGTTAATTTTCGAACGGATCTGAAGCAACTTTCTGAGCAATACTCTGGGAGATAGCTCAAGATGCCGAGCTGTAACTCCTACCTTCACACGATACCGTTGGCGAACTCGATGGCTGAGTCGCACGAAAGCTCTTCGCTAATACCGTGGAGCTTGCCTCAGTCGCGTGACCTCACGAGATATCTGTGGAGCTGTGAGAATTTTCAAGGGCTACCGAAAGTGTTCCCGATGCGAAAATTATCGGACCCTTCCTTCGATCGCGGACCCCGAAACTCTCGAGCACCTCAGGTCGAAGCGGAATTCTAGTTCCGATTTAGAAAAGGAATTCTTCTCCCCAGAGGCGCCTGACAGAGCCGTACCCGGCTTCCTGCTCCGGGGGGAGAGGAAGAGTGTGATGATGATGATAATCGTCGCAAGCTTTTCATGACGCGATCAACATGGTTTTCAAATCTGTGAAATTTTTCCTGAGAACACTAAAACTTTGCGGAACAATTTCGTCCCTCGGAGTCGAATTCAAACCACCATCCGCACTACAGGGTGGCCAGTTAGTCGGGAATTTTCGAGCCCGATCTTGTTTTTGCCATAACTTCCTGAGTTCTTCGAAATTTCTTGAAAATCAAGGAGCGATCGATAGAGGATATCGGGGCGGCCATATTCTGAAAATTTTGGGGTCAGAAAGTGGTTTTGAGAATGACCCTTTTTTTTCTTCGAGGTCTCTCTGAAAGTTATCGTGAAAACGTCGATATCCATCCTATCGGACTCGTAGGGGTCGCGCTGGACGCGCGGAAGGAAGCCGGTCGTTCGCCTGAAAACCGATCGAAATTATCTCATTTCCTCGGAAAATGACAAGCGATCGTATCAAGAATCCCTATGATGTCAAAGGTGATTTAGACGACCGTGGACGGAAAAGTGAATAAGGTTGATTTCCGGTGAAAATCAGCGACCGCCAGATCGACCTCGCAGCTCAATTTTTGGATGATTCACCTCTTTCGGAGTAATTCTCACCCGAGGACTTACCTTCAATTCGGCCTCGTTGAGGAGTTACGAGAGCAAAAGCGAGGGAAAGCGAAGAGAACGAAATGAGCCAACAAATGAGCTCCCTTTCGCGCATCCAACGCGACCCTTACGAGTTACGATGAATATTGAAATTTTCACGATGACTTTTTTGGAGACCTCAAAAAAAAAAAGGGTGATTCTCAAAACCATTTCCTGACCCCAAAGTTTCATCAAATCCATTCGACCTATGCAGGAAATTACCGCCTCGACATCCTCTATCGATCAGTTTTTGATTCGAGAAAACTCCAAGGACTGAGGAAGTTATGGCTAAAATAAGTGCGGTCTCGAAAATTCCCGACTAAAACTGGCCACCCTGTATCACTGCTCCCCTCTCAACACTCCCTGGGTACGCCGCCGGCCATATTGCGTCGTGAGCCGTTTCAATGAGGGAGACGATGACCGCTGTTCAAGTTCTTCAGCGAAGGGACCTCCTGCCATATAGACTCTCCACGGCTGAGAAACATGAGCTTGACTCATGAGGCCGTGAATAACTCACAGTGTGAATTCGGAACTCTTGCTCGAGTTTGAAACCGGGTCAACAAGACTGATTGCACGCTGTTCTCAGCACAACCAGTCGGGCACCGTCCAAGAGGGCACGTAAGATTCACCCGAGTTCTCGTTCCCGATAGGCACTCAGTGCTGCTCCATTTTGACGGAGACTCAGACACGTCAAACACGATTCAGGCGTGCTAGTTGCTTCTGCCAGTTCATCGAGCTACTCGCACTCATCTCTACTTCAGGGTTGTCGTGTTGGAGCCAGAATCTTCGGCGAAAGCATGAGCCATGAAAAAAAGGCTCTTGAAAACGGTTCAGCCGCCGAAAGTTGGACAGAGTGAGCAGCCGTGGTCGCATTGGGAATGCGGGTTATCAGAAACGATGACGGAAACCCCCACAAAGTTCAAGTCTATCAGAACGCCCTTGGCGCTCGTCACGAGGCCCCTGCGAAAACGAGCGGGGTTCGTTCAACGGCGACAAAGTTTGAGTGGGATTTTTCTGGAGCACCGCATGTTCAGGCATGATCGCGCTTCCGCAATGCGCGACGTTGGATGGCTCATTCGGAGTCTAAGCGCGGCACGCTCGGCCAAGGGTGGGAGCTCGTGACGCCACCGGGCTTTGATCCTCGTACGAACGAGGAGATGCAAGTCCAGTGCAAAACCGAACGTGGTGTGAGCTTCTTTTGCGTAACTTGTTCTTGGTTCTGGTTGGGATGCCGCTCTGGATGCGGCTCACTGTGAACGACAGTCGGAGCCGTTTCTTTTGTGAGGAAATTTCTGGCGGGTATGTAGCGAAAGTATTGCTTTCCCGTGGAAGTTCCTGCGGTGGGCATATTGCGGGCGCGCAGAGCTCAGTTTCTAGACATGGCTGGCACCTCTGTATGTCGCTTCCGTCATGTACCTCCTGTGACCTAACTGAGAACTAGCACTGTAAGCACACTTGGAGGTTCGGGTAATGAGCATCATCCAGAGAGGGAACTTGCGAAGAAAGAATACTTCACCCCTCTCCCTATTGTGCTCCGCGATCATCAGTAGAGCCATGTTCAAGTTCCTCCCTTCGCGCGAGTTGCAGGGAAGGGTTGGAACGGTTTCCGGATCATCTTTCGGAGTGCATCGCGAGTACCCGCTAGGAGGCTGTTTTGTGAACTGCCTTCATGGTGCAGCTATTTGTTGCCGTTTAGTCCGCGACTGCTCATAGCAAGCGACATGCTACACGAGCTAACGAAGACTAATTAAATGGATCGTTCTTGTATGACCCTCACAGAGGCATAGTGGATTATTTCTCGTGCGGGTGACAGCTATTAAAGCTGATAAGCTCTAAATTGTGACAACGAATGCCTTGAATAGCATCCATTCCGCATCTACCCCGCATCCGGCCGGCGGATCACGGGATGAATAATGATGTTGTCCTCATGGCTCGGTGTGATGCCATCAGATGCGAGTTTCCGGATCCCTGGATCTGCATGTAGCAAACTCAATACTTGATCATTTTCACAATAGCGCGGTAATGATCTACCGAATATCAAAGCCTCGCGAGCTTCTCACGGAGCTCGAGGGACTCGAACGGATGATACAACGTGTCGCGCCACCTGCGGAGATACAGCGAGCAGATGGTCCCTCCCTCAACTGGAGTTGTGGGCGCTTAGGAAATTTCGCCCCTACCGACAGATCGATTCGAGCAGTTGATACTGTATTCAAAACGCGTGTATGAAGATTGATCGAAACTCGACGATCCGTTCTCAACATGGAAGGGGAGCTGCTGTTTTCCGCGATGAGCGAATAAGAAGGACCAGGTCCGCCCTCCGATCAACATTTGCAGGAACTCAATCTCGAGTGTCCCAACTCCATCTCCCTCCTCTCAAACTTCACTTGAGGCGAGGACTCAATATCGACATGGAACTACTTCAATCACAGAGATGAGGTCGTGCGAATAAGGTCCATGAGATCCGACCTGAGGTCGTAGCCGAGAGGGTGGAAACGAACTTTGGGGAACTTTGTGAACAACAGCGAGTTTACCTCCCGGTCACTGGGAGCAGCTCACGCTTTTCCCAATCTTCAGCTCGATAGCATGAGCACAATGCCTTGCATCGAATAGGTCGATGAGCGCACGGTGGGCTGATCCGTCCGCGGCAAAACCGACAGGTGTCCCCATGAGCCGAGCAGGGATGAAATTCCGTCGAGGTCCCCCAGTTTCGTTTCACATCCTGAAGTTCGATTGTAGTCAGAGCAAAGGAAACGAACGCGGTAAATCGGAACCCCGAGTCAAGAGACAAACGGCTATGTTTCTTGCAAGAGATTCTGTCATGCCATGCAGCGAACAGCCCTCAACACCGCCTGCCCTCGACAACAAGTCATCTGAGGCGCCAATGTCCCAGGAGTTCGTAGATTCACGCTTCCTGGGGAGAGTCGATTCCGCAGAGGTTACGATTCCTGCTGGAGCGGCTCAGCCTCTTCCTAGAGGGAACGCCGCATGCGCGGCTGGCTCACCAGCGAATCACTTGTAACTCTCGGCTCTCTCGACCATTCTTGTCGATGCTTTCGCTCGTTTTCGAGCCCGCGGGCAGGTGGAATATCGATGTTGGAGCTCCTGTCAGAGAATGTCATCATGCAATTGCAACACTGAAGAGGCCAATCAAGGTTTCAGCCTCAACAGGTCGGAACTCCCATGCCTGCCTTAGCTTGAGCTTACCTCGGTCCGGACCTTCCAGAGATAGAGAGATGTTCTCACGCCAGCCCTTCGGATGGACTCAGGTCTCAGTCAGTGGTAGGACGAAAGCTCATTCAATAGGAGTGGGAGGGTACATTATAACCGTACGCTTCGGCGGCTTCTGGCAGGATAGGTCCTCATGCCTAGCGTTTCCATCCCGGGACAAGCTGAGGGATCGTTTAGTGTTCCGTTCCGTCGAATGCTGTTCCCTGACAGAATCATGACGCTGTTCGAACCATCTGCTCAACAGGATTCCCTAGGGTATCGAATTGAAGTCCTGCATCATTCGAGACTTATCGTATTCCAAGGAACGAGAAGTTCGGATGCTTTTCTCCTCCAAAGCCAATCCCTTTCTTCATAAGCGCCTCGCGAGAGGAAGCACTTTCGCATGAACAAATGGAGCGTCCCATGACGTGATGAACTCCATCTCAAAGAGTTTCAATGCACCAAACGAAGGTAAGTCCGGACGCTCTGCGAAGGAAGTTTCAGTTTAGTGGCCTCGAGTGAATTATTCCCCTTGTCGATTGGTGACGCTGTGGAGGTAAGTTTTTTCTCTAGTCTCCACCCCTGCTCCTCCTCCCTGAGAGGTTTTCGAGAGGAATTAGGATTGCTTCCCTCCAACTTTTATAAAGGTTCCTATACCGAACGAATAGGATGGAGAATCGCTGGCACCATTACTTCAAACAATCCAGGTAGAGGAACGTGTTCTAGAACCTAGATCCGGGCCCGAATACCAGAAACGAGATTAGGGAGAATCTCGAGTTTTTATTCCATATCTCTCCGGAGAATTTTCACATGGGACATTTGGGGCCCGTCGGGAAAATCTGAAGGACGGCACTCGTTCCTCTCCTTTCCTTCTAACAATGGGTCTTGAATGACCTTCCGAGGATCAAAAACTATCGATTCTTAACGAAGCGTCAATTAGCGATCTGCCGGCACTGAGAAACGGGCAATGGATCATGCAGCGACTGGGTGTGTTACATCTCAAACCAGGTTCGCGATCCCGAACACCACTCGATTCGGTTTCAGCTATTATCAATTTTAACATTAGAGCGAGGGAAAGCTACCTGGCTTCCAACGCAACATGCCGCCTCTACCACCCAGCACGTCAGAGTTGGACTCTCTCAAACATCCTACATTGGACGCGCTGAGCTTGAATCTCCACTTTTATATTCACATGAAGCTGAGAAGTGACACGGAGTTCGATCCTTTCCGGGGTCGTGTAATCAGCATCCAAAAGTCGCTCGCAACATGGGGAGGTACGATCAGGGGTTTGACCATTTCCGGCACGTCGCGTCGATGTCCTTGTACCGCGAACTGTATTTCCCTTCCTAGCCCTTTACTCTAGCCCGAAAATAGGCAAGCCATGGGCCGCGAACACCTTCTGCCTGGGCCGTGAAGTGCAACTCTCGGCTGGCCGAAGTTGTCATTTTCCTTCACCATGTTTCGAGCCCAGTAGAACCCCTCAAAGAGGCTGAAAAGTGACTTCCAGGTGAGCTCCATTGAAAGCCAGCAATCTGGAAAGGAGGATACCGTGCCCTGGTGGAATTCTCCGCCTCCGGATTATCTGACTTGCTCGAGGGACGTCAAATCGGAATACCAGGGGATATCCATCTCACATTCCCCTCCAGGGCGCCGAGTTTCCTTTAAGTTCATCCGGTACATGCTCGATTTCTACTCGCATCATCGGGAAAGTTCAATAGCGTTCGTCAGTTTTTTATCCTGCATGCCTCATCGCACCGTTCTCGGAGTCAAAGTAAAAGAGGTAAGTCACCGGAGTCGAACCTACCGCTTCCGCCTCCACCACCCGCTAGAGACAGCGTCGAGGTGGCTACACAAGTCTGCCCGCAAATGCAGAGAAGTACTCCAGAAGCCAATGCAGAAGCCTCCGGCTCGGCAAACATCAGTCTCTTGCGGCCATTAGATCCTCGGACTCCGGTCAACGATGCTCCCGCGAATCCCCAGACGTGATAGACATCAGCTTTGACAAACCATCCGAAGATTGCACACTGTCTTGGAGTCGTCTTGGAACGGCGTGAAAATTGCTAGAGACAAAAGATGTGTGACCAGCTAATAGTTCTTCACCATGCCCCAAGCTGCCTTATCACACGAAACCACCCCATAATGGCATCTGGCAGCACCATATTCCCCGTCAAATTGTTCCACGAGCCTCATGCACATTCACAGACGAGTTATAAGAGCGAAGAGCTGGCCAACCTGGATCTGGAAGGTAACGCTTCCATGTGGGGAAAATCATGAGCTCAGGAGAACGAATATTCTTCCTGCTCCTGTTAACGTCCGAGCGAAGGCCCAGTCACACTCGGCTTCAGAGCATGGCCGCGTCAGCCCCATAGACCCAGAGTGGCCGTCGAGGGGATTCAACTGTACTCTTCTCCGTTTCGGATTCCCGCAACCGCCTGGTCTCTGACGCCGAATCAGACCCTGTTGGCCGGAACACACGCGGATTCAGGTCGTCCTCGAGCTGCCGGGTTGTGACCTGGACACGATGTCTCAGGCGATCCCCGAATAAAAACCGATGACAGCGCGGAATTCCCCAAAGACCATAACTGACATCATTAGTGAGTAGTGTGTTTCGCTCTGCATTCTGGTGGCAATTCGTTGGATCTCTTCACTTCCACGTACAGCCCCACGAAGCGGTTCATGGCTTAGGCAATTGATTCTGCCGTCCACTAGGGAATTCCGCATGTCATAAACACTGAAGAGATGAAGTTGATCCGTTGCAAAATGGTCCACTTGGCCTATAATAATCCGAAGTCATGCCATCCTGAACTTTCCGCTTTCCTTTGAGTTTCCATCTGGATCGACAGGCGCCGAGGCTAGCACGGCAGATCACTGAACCTCGCGCGGAATTGAGGCTCTCCCCGATGCGAGTAGTCGCCCCTGCGGAAAACCGTTCAAAATCGTTCAGGTCGGCTGGACTCTCCCAGATGGAAAGTTTTGGACATTTGCCGTCAGCTTATTTAATGAAGCCGATCCGCACTCGTGGGGATCAAATCCAAATGAACGGCTGACTTTGGACACAGAGATACGCTCCTACAGAATGACAGCCAGTCAACGGTGTGAACGAACTCGAGAACGGAAGTTGGCAGCATTAGCCTCGTTTCCTGCCGGAGGAGAAACAGGACGGGAGGAATAGGAGAAGTTCTGACCGGGGGGCAGCTGTCGCTCCATTAGGTCGAACAGACCTGCGGGGCAAAGGTTTCGATTGATTCTCGCGGTGAATCCAGATCGCTCAGCGCGAGGTAAGGATTCCCGACACAGCCACCTCTCACCGAGTTGACTCACCGCGTCAGGTAAAAAGCTGCCGAACGGTGTGAACGGCTGCGTTCTGGACGGTTTCGTTGCGTCTGCATCGACTCCGGTGAGATCCTATGATCTCACTATGATCAGCGTGAGAACAGGAGGCAGTGGGAATGTGCCCAGCGCAGCTCCGTATCAGATGCAGACGCTGGCCCACGAATTTATTTCGACGGAATTCAGTCGGCCGAATTCTCGCCAACAAATTGAATCATTGTGATGTCATTCCGAGTGCATGGGCGCTTGACAACGGGATTACGCCAACTCGCACGGACACATCACGTACAGATTCGAGCCGCTCGTGCAGTCGCGCCGTGTACGTACTGTACGTCACTGTCACGCCGACAAGTCAAGCGTTCGAGCAATACATATAACCTCACTCGTTGCTGAGCTGCGCAGAATAATTCCGGAGCTCGGATCGACTCGGCAATGCCGCGTTTCAGATCTGTGATGAGAGCTCTGAGATGAAAACAGGGTCAAAATTCGCAGAACGATGGCTGTACCCCACACAATGCCTCGGGTGGATCGAGGAATCGGCGATTCTATCATGCAAGACCTCGAAAAGCTTGAACAAACTCAAGTCAAGACTTCCGATGTAATCACTAGAGATAGGACAAATCGCGAAAAAGTAAAACCATGCATGTAGTGTGCTATGCATGCACGGGAGACGGAGGCGAATTTGCAGGATATATTCACAGGGGCAGCTCTCATTGAGATGTTGGCTATGAGCTAGGTCGACGAGGCTCTTCACACTCTCAGAAAAAAAAATTCTGTGGTCTCTGAGGACGCATCTGTGACGTTAGAAGGTCCCCCCCCCCCTACCGACTCCGAAAGACTCGATTCCTAGCGGCAGAAGATTTTCTTCACTCTAGCACATGATCCTAAACGCGACACCACCGAAACCGTGGGTCACATCCTTGAACTCCCCCAAAATCGGTGGGAGTTTTCCAGGAAGCAAACTCCATTTCTCTGGCACACCTCCAACTGGTTCAGCGCAGTGCTCAAGTGATCATCCGTGTTATTCGGAAGCCGCGGTGGATGCAAAAAATGCAATATGCGGCTCAATGTTCAAAAACACAGATTACATGGAAATCCAAGCCCCGTTCATCACAGTGGGGCTCTCTATATGAGCCTGTGGTGATCATTTCGTAAGATGAAACAGGGTTTGCGAATTTCCCGCGTCTTCGCCATAGCTCAAGCGTAATGCGAATCCGTTGCCGTTGATATTTCGATTCACGACTCGCGATGTCCATGAGAGAAATACTGCTGAGCTGTAAAGGAAGCTGATGGCATACCAATGCCATGCAAAGAGATGCGGTAGCATCATCAAAGAACAATGATGTATGATGAAGGATCATAGTCTCCCAAAATGTTCTCCAGAAAAAACATGAAAACCTGGAAAAACAGAAGGGCACAAGCTGGCTTTTCTGCTGAATAAGTCCGTGAATCGAGAATAACTTCCTTTCATCAGCCGCTGTCACAAGGAAAAATAATTACTCCAAATAAGAACTATCATGCATCCAGGAACCATCGGCGCTGAAGTCCCGACTCCATTGCACGTGAATCGTGAGACTGGATGAGCTAAATCAGTCCTCCCTCGCAACGCGGGTGGTTTCGAAGAGACTCTGCGAGCTCGGTTCCCGACCTGCAATGATTGCCGAAATGTTCACACTGCATCACAAAAACCCATCAGCCATCAAAAGCCCAGCCAGACGTCGAGGAACTTTCCTCGCTTTGAAGCTCGCTAAAGCGCCCATTCCTGTTGAAGCCACTGGTTTCGGATCTCAAATCCAAGGACCGATCGACGGAGTATGAAGGCCGTCCCGCCGAATAGAATGGGAATAGGCCCGATATTTACTCACGCACTGAGCTCATATTCAGAACTGCGAGAGGAAAGCTTCATTCAATTCGATAGTCTCACCATTAAGATGGGAGCGAATCCTGGAAGCACGCGTTCTCTGCCTCCATCTCAATCCATCCTGTCGGCATTCCGCGATTGAGTCGGTCGTATTATCGCCACCTCTGTCACTTGCGGTAATGAATTCAGGCGTCGAGGAGGCGTCCAAAGAATTACAAAGTCAGCAAAGTTCTTAAGTCTCAAGACAACCGAGGTGGAGCGACGTAACAGAACGTGGATGCACGTGGAGGCGACCCCGTGCTCAGCATTCGAGCTCCAGCGTCATGATGAAAGCCAGACAAGTGAGAGCTGTGCGAGCACTTCACATACCTGTAGCAAGTGCGCGTAGCTCGTTCTGCCAGCTGGAGATAACAATTTCGCGGAACTTCTAGATGGATGACGTCATGCGGAATGCGAATTGTATGTTTCACTTCCTAGGCTCGAATGAAGCACTCGGAGTACAGTTCGCTCACGTTGATCGGTTGACGGTCTCTCTCGAAAGTTGAGTCAACTGCTGGGAGCCAACATCGAAGCAGAGCTTTGGCGGTCACCAAATTAATCCCATCCCTCCACGAACTCTGCGGTTAGTCTCAGTTGACGCCCAGCCGCCTGATAACGCACTTTTCATTTTGCTGGTAGGCAAACTGTCCATTCGTCAAATCTCATCATTCGTTCCTGAGAAATTCTCTCAAGCCCGTCCCGGCTGTGTTTCGAGATGTCCCGTCGGAGTGCGAATTGAAGCGAATTTTGCTTTTGGTGTGGTTTTGAACCTGGCTCAAGTCATCTCGACCGAAGAAGCGTCATGATGTCCAGCTTAACCAACGAGGATGGAGGCGTTGACAATGTTGCCTACTCCGCCTCGGAAGTGGATTCTATCAATTTCCCATACGGTTCAAAGCTCATGGTTCATCAGGAATCGTTAACCTTGAGCTCGTCGGTGAACATAGCCCATACTGCTGAAATGTTTGGGAAATCCGGTCTGCCGGTTTCCATTGGACCGAAAGGTTTGTGGAGAATTATCGAGGACGCCAGATGTAAACAAAGCTCTCCAGTTGGCGCTGTACGAAGAGTGCTCTGTTTCCTTTCATGGGTATGCCTCAATTCGCAGATCCGTCTCAGTTCCTCACGCCCCTATCGTTCCATTCTCAATTCGATATCTTCGAAAGCATCGGGACTCAGCCTCGTCCAGGTGAATGACCTCCTCACTGGTGCTAGACCCAACTTGGATCGGGGAGAGCCCTCGGACGAATCACGGTCGCGGAGTGACGCAGTGGAGGAATTTCCACTGCGCAACATTCTATCCGTTGATTCAATATTGAACGGCATACTTGTTTCTCAATGAGCCACACGCTTTCGGAGCGCGTCTAGATTACAAGCGAGGATAGCTCTAGTAACAAAGTGCCTGTTCAATGAATCACTCCTTACATGTGGAATAGTATTCCTCTGAATACTAACGTCAGGCTATTCACAGGGAGCTTCACGCGAAGTTTTCTGGTCAACGGCGAGGATATGAGCGCCCTTTTCTCACTCAACTTGACGATAATCTACAATGCAAGTAGCGAGAAGTTGAAGAGTTCCGACGCATGTGAACGGACGACCGTGGACGCTCATAGCGTCGAGTGTCTTGATCATCGCGTTTCATCGATTCGCATTGATTGGAATCGATGCCTAGATCTTGATTGAAGTCCTCGACTGTCATTACTTATGCGAGTTATTTTCGATATGGCGTACGGATTCTCAAGTCGAACTCGGTTCGCCCCAACAGAACACTCCGAGAAGTAGGATCCTCGCAAACTTGAAGGATCGAGCGGGCGATTGCGTGGCCCTGTTCCGAGGTCCTGAAGGTACGCAGGGCTGCGTCTGTTGCTGCACTCGCTGCGCTCAAGGTCGCATGAGGAAACGTCAGAGTATCGCAATGTCGGATACGGGCACAATATTCCTGAACCCCCAAGAAGTTAGTGCGACAAATGATTCGTGTCGCCGATAATGATAATCTCTCTGAGTGTTCCTGTTCACGAGAATGAGTACAGCATAGAACGGGATACTTCCGGTGTGCTCAGGCATGTTCTGCTTCCAGTCCCTGACGGTGGAATCTCCGCCCGGAAGTGTCATAGGACACATCGCGCTGCATCATGATTTCTACGGAGTTTACGACAAAGGCATGCTCACGCTACTATACAGTGTTCCCTTCAAAGGCGAAGCCGGAGCTCATCCAGTAAGGAACAGACCGCATTCGCTTCGTTCCATTCTATCGCGTAGCGGAAGTTGTTGATAATGTTCTAAAAATGACAACCGACACGGCAGATAAACTTGATCGATGGAGGCTCGAATCGTCAGGCGGGGCGCATTTCGCGCACTGAAAGTGAGCGTGCCCTTAAGATCAACGTGCGACCGCCTGCTCACGCTCACTCTGCTCACCATAAACTACTATTTATAGCTACAGCGATGTGCATGGTGAGAATAAGGCCCTCCCTTCGAGACTCAGACACAGTAGGGATCCTGGACGGAAATTCCGTACTTTTTCTCCTTGCAGTTCGGCATGAATATCGACAGAATCCCCCGGCCCCTGGAGTGCCTCGGCTGTTTCCGCTTACGGAATATCATTGAAGACGGATTTTGCTGAACGAGCTCGACGACGATAATTTCCCACGGCCGGATTCATTCCGACGATTTTGTTGACTAATGCTGATGTGTGGATCGGGAACGCACGGGACGGGAGTTGGCGAAATCGAGCATCGAGCCCAGAGGGTGGAACCGAACACCGCTCAAGCCTATTCTCAGTCGTGCAGTGATCCTGGGTCAGAGGGAGCCAACGCTAATACACGGATCCAGTAACAGACTCGGGCGAACATGTTCTTCCCGGCCACTAGCACTTGACTTCAGAGCCAGGTCGAAGCAGAAAGAAAGTAAAGAAACGTAAACTCGCCATCGCCTGGTTTCTCATAGTTGCTAAATAATCTCTTGCGTGGAAACCGCATCCCCTAAGAATGTCGAGAGGTAGAGTTACAGCGTTTGAAAGTTTCTGCATGTGGATGAACTATCAGCCGCAGATGACCAGAAAGCCGGCTTTCGATGCTCGCTCCCAGTGTTGGGAACCATTCGTCCAGGAACACTTGAAACGGAAGGGACTCCGTGTTTGACGGTCCATACGTTCTCCGAGGTAGAGCAAGCATTGGAAATACGCAAATGCGGTGGCCGATTTTGTCACCACTCTACAGAGCATGAATGTATACAACTCACGCGGGCCTGATGTCGTGACTTTTTATTCTCGAGTTTGGAACTCCAGGGTGGATTCTTTCCCGTGATCATTGAAAAATCGCTGGGAGCCTAGAGTACACATCGAAAGAATAATTGTGCAAAAAGAGATAAGACTGAATTTCCAGGCCGGCAATCTCTGATTGTGCTTCGCTGACTTTTGAGGCGTGTACTCGTCAGAGTTATCGTGAACGATATCAATGATTCGGGTGGAGTCGTTGATCTCCCTCTCTCGTTCCTCAGTTTCGGCTGAACTGCTTTGAGCTTACCTCACGATCTCAGAAATGAAAGTCGCGATGAACCCAGCCCCCGACCCGCCGGCGCGCTTCCCATTCAAAAACACAAGTTGAGGGCAGGGTCGTTGACTTTTACCCGATCGAGCGGTGGGTAGAACACAACGCGCTTGGCTTGGCAAACAGCCTCCTCAGCTGTTTCTTCCTGAGAGAGTATCGCAGTTCGCAGACCCTGGTAAACGCTAAGCGTTCGAAGTTTCTGAGCATACGGACTCTTGCCAATTGTTCGGTCATGTATCTGGTCGAGGTCGAGTCCTGAAGATTGAGGGGACGATTGGCCCGCGGAGGTAGTTCATTGGAACTGTTTCGCCAGTGGTGTGGGTCGTTCAAGATATTCTGCGAACATCGTCATCAGGAGTTCGACTTCACTTCGTCGCGTTGCGGAGCTCAATCGGATCTGTTCGACGTATCGATGGAGACGAAAAAGAATTCCTGTGAGGATCGTCTCAGACTACTCTACCCCGCGGTTGATGAGTCGGAAACTCCACTGCCTAGGGCTTGGAGTACGAAAGACAAGTTCACATTCATCGGCCTGTCACAGAATAATCTCCGAGTCCACTATAAAGGTAAATGGCTCATAGCTTGATTTGTGTTAGTTACTGCGCCGGCGACTCTACGCCGTAGCAGTGAACAAAAATGGCGGTTTCGAAACTTTTTAGAAATCACGGTTTATGTGAAGTTTCCTGTGCTCGCGATTCGTCGAGTCATCATCAAGATCTGGAGACCATGCAGTGGAATATATAATATGGTCTGCCTTCACGAAGTCATGCATCGCGATCTTCGAAACGAATGAATGAACACCCAAGTGTCCGAGGGATCCGCAGTAGGATGCTGAGAAGGCGCAGTCGATTTGCGCGTAGTTTCTCACTCTGGCTCTCAGAAGGTGGAGCAGATCGCTCTCGCGGGCTAGCTGTGGAAGAGCGTTCTACTTTCAGCGTGCACCCGCATCGGTGAAATTACGCTGTCTAATTCGAACGATGCTCTTTTTCAGGCTCGGGGAAAAACCATAAAGACGCCGCCAGCGTTAGAGCCACCCACCCGATACCGGCTGCTTGTGGACTTTATTACTTCGAAGTGAAAATCGTATCCAAGGGTCGCGATGGGTGAGTTTGAGCCGCTCACCTCAACATGCAACGCGATTCTGACGGCGTTCTGCTTGTCCCTCGTATCAGTACTGTGCTCATTCGGTTTTTGTGATTTGAGTTGCATCTTCGGAGTAATCAACGAATATCACGCTTCTGCAGCTATATGGGCGTCGGGCTCTCCGCACAAGGAGTTAACATGAACAGACTGCCAGGCTGGGACAAGCAATCATTTGGCTATCACGGGGACGATGGACACTCATTTTGCTCGTCAGGTTCGTGGATGAATTCTGTCTTTCATGGAGTCTATGACTTCGCCTCCGGAATCAAGGAATACTCACGGAGTTGTCTCCGGTCCGATCGTTTTTCGGATGTGATGTGAGTCCGCATTGGATTGGAGGCTCACAGGTTTCGTTCGCTATCCACAGGTACAGGTCAACCTTACGGCCCAACATTCACAACCGGTGACGTCATTGGTTGTGGAGTAAACCTGATTGATAACAGCTGTTTTTACACGAAAAACGGTCAGAACCTAGGAATAGCATTTCCCAATTTGCCACCGAATCTGTATCCAACTGTCGGGCTGCAGACTCCGGGAGAAGTCGTGGATGCGAATTTCGGCCAACAGCCTTTCATGTTCGACATTGAGCCAATGATGGAAGTGAGTTGAAGTTACGATCGATTGAGCTTCTCACACTAACAGCGTATTCTTGCCGGGCATCTAGATCTTCTCGACCCATGACAGGCTTGATTGCTGTCTGCTAGGGGCTCCCTTGAGTACCGATCCTCGCTCACAGAGCAAACACAATCGCAACCATCGAGAGAAAAGAGATGGCGAGGTTTCATTCGTCATCAGCTTTCGATCCATGTCGGAGCCGAATGAGCAAAGCAGAGGCCATGTGGTTTCCAACTGCAAGGGAAAGATTCGGACGCGGCGGTAGTTTCCATGAGTCGAGAAAAAACAGCGACCGTGAGGCAGGCTCCTCGAGTTGTCGCGTGGAGCGTCGGAAGTGATCCGACTCAGGAGAATGAGCTCAGGAGTGGCGTCCTGGGAGAGATCCTCTCGGTGGCACCCTATCATGGCCGTGAGGAAGGCGTCGCTGCCGTGACGATCCTCGGAACTCGCGGCCCAAGATCCATCAAGCCAAATAAAGCCAACTAGAGCACGTAGTGTTAGTTTTGTGCTCCGTATCTGATGGAGGTGAGCATGCCGGCTGAGCCATGGGCTTGAATGTTCCCAGCCCAGAGTGCTTGTCGGATATCATAGATCGGCCATGGGGAGAAGTTCCCGAGCCACCTTGCTACCCGTTCGAATTTTCTGTCACTTCTAAAACCGCACAGCACTCGAACCGTCTCATCGCAGCCTCAAAATCTGCGATGTTTGCGATTCTCCATCGCACCTTTAGCGTCGAGGGGGCATCCTGAGGACAGTAGTTTTGGACTCGAGAAGGCTGGAGGGGTGACATTCCCTCGGCTCTCCGCAGCGGGAAACGGCAAACGGCACTCTCCGAACACCCTGGAAATTCATTTTCCTCCAGCTGGCCGGTTGGCGGTATTTGAATGTCGAGTACCGGAAGTAGCCCGAATGATCCCAACGACGGTTCCGATGAGAGTTCGCGTCGACCTCCCTCTCGAGCAGCTCCCGAATAGCCTGCCCATGCTTCCATGGACGGTCCCAGATGATTGCGTGGGACTCTGGCCCGTAGTGAAGGTTTTACCCGATGTCCGAAACTCGGTTCGAATTCTGGCGAGCGTCGACCGGTTCGCATGTCAGAGCCGACGAGGATTCCGAGGCTAGACGCGAACTATCAGTGTCGACTCCCAGGTACTATCGGTGGGCGGACGGCAGATATCTCACAACAATCCGAGCACAGCAATTCAATGCAATGCAAACTACTGCTCGGAGAGGAAGACAATGTTGAGTCCGAGCCGCTGAAACATGACCGGCTGGCGATTTGGGAGAGGGAGAGCATAAAAGTCGTCAGTCCCTTCACATCGATCCACACTGCGCTAGAGTTTCATACTCTGGAAGTAGACAAAGCATTGAGTGTTCTAAGATGGAATGGTAACGATGATCGGCTTGTCGGGAAGCTTCATTCCTCCAGGGGAGAGTCGCAGTCATGGAGCTCAAACTAGAAATCCGTTTCGTTTCCAGGATCTTAGGGCGCGAACCAAGAGCGTTATCGAACATTTTGCTGTGGACGACGCACAGGGCGAGTTTCAGGTCAGTTCGAATGTTGGCAGCGTCTTCGAGGATCGAGGATAGTCGCTGCGACTGGGCCAAGTGTCCTGATTGCACCGAATCAGTGATTCGAGGGTTCACGTCTTTGTGCGAACGAATAAGCGTTTCTCCGTTCTGCAGACAACTCTACACAGCGTAACCCTCACTTATCTACTGCATCATGGATACTCTGAGACGGCAGAATCCTTCGCAAAGGCCACCGATCAATCTTTCACAGAGTCTATCAGCTCCGTCAACAACCGGCAAAGTGAGTCTGACAATTGAGAATATTTCGGTCCGCTTGGAAGGACCGGAATCAGCTTCCCCATGAGCAAGTATTGTCAGAGCACACTCTGAGGCCTATCTATCCGGGACGATGGCAATGCTCAACTCGAAATAGAAGCGGAGCCACATCTCACGTCATCTCCATTCTCCATCTCCTCCATACGAGTTGTCTCTGTTTCAGAAATACAGCGTTCGATCCTCTCCGGAAGGATCGTCGAAGCAATTGAACTCACTCGCAGATTCTATCCGTCCTTGCTCGAGAAGAACCGGGAGCTACTTTTCGAGCTCAAATGTCGGCAGTTCGTTGAAATGATCGTTGCCCTAGCGCCCGCGAGAAACGGTGTACGAGGATCGCCGTCCAGCGAATGTAGGTTCCAAACTACCCCATCGTATATAATTGTGCTACCGATGCCTTAATAAGGATACGATCAGCAACGTTTCTGTTTCCCGATTGCAGCCAATATGAGAGATGCCGATGGAGATGCATCTTCGCTGAATTTAGATGAACAAGAGTGTATGGAAGTTGAAGAGACCCCTACTCGAGAAGAGGCACCGCTCCCAGTCAGCGACGTCACCTTGGAGCAAATAGTCCAGTTCGGAACGGAGCTTTGTGAATTTGAGAAGACACTGAGGGATCCAGATGGAAAACTTAAAAAAATACGATTTGTAAGTCTATCTGTCTGAAGCGATGAATCTTCAACAACACAACATGCGGTCGAAAGTTGCTGGGCGATCGACTGCCCCTGCCACCGGAACTTATTCTTCGAACTCTTGCAGAACGCGTGTGCTCTCCTTGCCTATCCCGACCCGAATCAGAGTCCCATGTCATACCTTTTGTCTCCAACCGAGCGCGAACCTGTTTATGCGGCGTTGAATAGCGCCATCCTCGGTGGGTCTGAAATCCTTGCGATATTTTGTCACCGGAACTCTCACAACAAACTTCGGATATCTGAGGTGTAGTCGTCCACTCCATCAAATAGGCTGCAGTTTGCCATTCTTCCAACCAGGCTTTATTCGCTCCGTTTCAGAATCGTTAGGACATTCAGCCAGACCTCCCTTGGAAGTTGCGCTTGCCCACTGTAAGCAACTAGTGAGGCTGATGGCCAGGAACACTTTGGGTGCCTCGGCTTTCGCGGACCTGGACGCCATCCTAAACTAGCTTTGAAGTCGCAAGGAACATTCGACCCGCTCAAATAGTTTTCATTAAGGTCTAAATTCGGCTGTCGCTGACATAATCTTCGATATCGCAACACTCATCTGCGTACGAAATCTTCACTTCGAGCGCTTCCGATGATCTTGTTCTCATACCTTCGTTGGGAAAGCAGCTTCTTCTGAATCACGATAGCCAAAAAATGCTTAGGTACTCTCGGCTCCATCATGAATATCTTTATTACGGGTTTCACGAATAAACTTACCAAGCCAAGTAATCAAACTGTGGTCGTCTTCATAGAATCCCTGGATTGGATTGATCTCTGCGTTCGGCGTTCATGTTTCCGATCAGAAGAGAAAACGTGGACTCCGCCTCCTCCGAGCTTCGAGCGGAGCGCTATGACTTCGCTTACGGTGAACCTGCGCTCACCGGATGGGAATCGGCTGGTTCCTCGGATGCGGATGAACTTCACGCCTTCCTCTTCGAACTCGAGGACCTGTAGTCCTCTCACGTGCTCACGCCTTCCCACCTCCGTCCATTGCTTAGCATCATCCGAGACATCCACAACAAAACTGTATCTTCGAGTGTCTAAATCAAACAATCGCACCACGATCTTGTCGATTGTGAATCCAGCCCCGAGCCTTACGATTATGCTCTCGTTGGGATTTGAGAAGTCGTGGTAACAGAAGTGATCGACGGAAGCGCTCTTGTTCGAACTCAGGAGTTTCCGGTCCGGATCATGACACTTGCCCCTGATGATCTTCGCTCCAAGAGAATCCGTGACAACGTCATTCGAAGCTAATTGATTCGGAAAACGCAGGTACTTTTCCTCGTCCACGCCCCAAGCCTTGATTGCCAAGGCTTCGACGATTTCCTCCTCGGCGAAGAGTTTTGACGGGAGCACTATTCTCTCGAGTTGCTTGGCGCTCATCGCCACCAGGAAAACATTCTGCAAAGTCTGCTGCAGTATCCTCATCTCCAGATAACTGGACACGTTGTGCGCCGCGACCCAGGCCTGAACAGCATGGAAGACCTCTATCTCTTCGGTGATCCAGTTCTTGGACGTCAGACTCAGAAGAGCGAGCGGATCCAGGCTCGTGACTAAAAAACTCCTCAGGGCACCGCTGAAGTATTTCTTGATGAAAGCACAGGCCGCCTCATTTGCTACGCGATTCGACTCAACGACAGATTGGTTGAAAACTTGCAAAGCTTCGTCGACAGATTCGATCGTCAGCTCGTCAACCACAGCTCCGACTCGAGCACCGAGCGAGAGAAGGAGCACTGTTGCGAGACCGCACAGCATGGTCGTTTGCTTGGAAACCACGGAGGACTGGAGCAGATATGGGAACACCTGAATTAATCCGAGGGGCTTTCAAATACGCCTCATCCACTCTCAAAGGAAATTTTCGGTCGTGGCTCGCGCTTATGGAGAGTGCGTTTCGGAGCGAATCGTATAGAACTGTCTCCTCGTCGGTTTCTTGGATGAGTTGCCCAGACAGCAGCTTCATCAACCTAAGTAGGCAAAAGCTCTCTCGAAGCAAATCAGAATGCGAATTCGGGTGTGGCACGTGGAAGAAGTTCTGTGTGGAAGGCTTCAAGAGGCATTCGAAACGTTCCCACTCCGACGTGTTATATTATCACTCAAGGATGTTCGCTGATCTCCTGCTTCACCTATATCAATTCAGCCCAACCCCTTAAGTCCCAGATTGTCATGCAGGCCTTGGAGGCTTCAATAAGGCGAGAGGTGGCGAAGTGTCTCCTCCGAGAGCAGCGAGTTCTTCGAGTGTGAACGCCCTCAATTTCACCATACTTGACTACAGAGGCATGTGGAGCGTTTACCCGCGGCAGAGACGTGGGAGTCATGGGTTTCGTTGCAGTTAGGATCACTCATTTTACGGCTCATGAGGGAGGCGCTTAGACGATGGGCCAAACCACGGTGGACCACGGTTATCGTGTGAACAATCAGGATCGTTTTATGGCGATCGCTCCATCCCAACCAGAACGATGAATTAGAAATCATTGGGAGGCCGTCAAACCATCGGTGTATTGGAAATCGTTCAGCCGTTTATTTTCCTCATTATTCTCGCACCAGCCAGATCTCTGGCTGAATTGGGGTGGAGCGCTCCGTGATCTGGCGACATCAGTCGGAACGTTTCAGGCGCTATTCGAATTCTCTTTTCACGGTTCTTTCTCCCCGGAATATCATCACGATCGTGCTCGCCGATTTCCGATTGAAACTCGTGCTCAGGACGGTGCCATCGATTCTCGTGCTGCCCCCTCGCATCTAACATATTCTGAACGAGGAGAAACCCGGGCATGTTCGGGAACAGTTCTCCCAGGAGCTCTCACGGCAGCTGAGGCGATGAACCGGCGCGAGCCATTCCGGCTGCGCCTATCTTCTTAGAGAAGGAGCCGTCCGTGTCGGCGCCTTCATTGTTCACGTCCTTGTGGGTGGCGCTCCTCCTTGACATTTAGTGTCGGAGCATGTTTCTAGCTCCGCGAACCGTCGCCTCACGCGCACGTCTCTCACGTTTTCAGTCTTCCCGTGCGTCTATCTAGAATACGCGAGTCAGCGAGACCGTCCGCAGAACAACCGACACGAGCGACTTACTGACTCGCAGGCTGGTTGAACGGCTGGCTGTCAGCTAGGCTGCCTGTGCGCTTCCTTCCTTCCTTCTCCAGCGTAGCACACGATCTACGCTCGAAAAAAACGACTCTATCCGCGCTTTCTCCGCGACCATGCCGAGACGTCTCTGTGCTTGTTACAAGTGTTTGGTCTCCGGTCGTTGTTGGAACCTTGTAAGAACATCAGATTTTTCTCCGAGATTCGAACTCCCAGATCAGGATGTTTCATTCTTCGTTCAATCAACACCGACCGCCCCCTGAGTTGCTCTTTCTCCTGTTTCTAGACTGTTGGTGATTTTTTCTCGGGACGATATCTTCAGACAGCAGGTGGAGATGGGGTACAGTTCGACGACTTAGTCCGACAAAATGATCGATTCGTGGCTCTTCTATTCAGCTCATCTCACAGCCACATTTGTGGGTAGGTTCTTCACGTTTTTATATCATTCTCGCAGTCGGCTTCTTCAACAGTGGAAACGTTGTCATCCGGGATGGATCGACCTCGCCTGGCTGTCAGAATCCATCAAAGTGAGCAATTGATTCCATGATAATTGGAGACTGTTCCTTGGCGGAAAGTGGTGTCGGAAAGTTCTACCAGGATCTGAGAGCTGGCGTCTGTTCCGAAGTAGTCGGTGCAAGACTCCAATGTGAGGATCCGATTCATCAAACACAACTTTCTCAGCACCAAAATTTGCTTCGCAGATCATTCTCTGAGCAGCTCTCAGAGACCCAGAATTCTCTACTGAGGAGCGGGCGCAGTTTGGAAGTAATCTACATCTCTTCCGACCGGAGCTCAAGCGAAATGTGCGAGTTCATCGGCAAATACCCAAATTGGTTCTCCCTACAATTCTCTGATCAAGCCATACGGTGAGTCAAACTTCGCCGCCATTCGCTCGCTCCATAGTTCTCGCTTCATACTTTCTGATTGGAATGGAATTCGATTGGCCAATCTGAAAAGAGCGGGCTCTCGAGATGTTGGCCTCGAGTGGATTTCCTTATCATTCTTCGCGTCACTCATTCCCTGTCCTTACGGTTTCAACTTTCAAGGCGATTGTGCTACTTTCATGTTCTCTCACACAGCGATCGATTGGGAGACAAATCTTCGCAATGACATTAGGAGAGCATTCGAGTGACACTCTTCGACAGAAATATAATGACTGACGGAATATCGTACGCGGCGGAATATCCAATAGTCGTAGATGCTGTGAAGTCTTACTGATAACGCTCCGGTCTGCTGAACATTTCTTGCTTTCCAGTGAGCTTCAATCTTTCCTCGAGGTTCATACCATACCTTCGCTGGTCATACTGAACTCATCAGGAATCGTATCGCGTTCGGGGCGGAAAGACGTATTGAGGCTCGGACCGCGAGCTTGGATCAAGTGGACAGCGCTCTCCGAAGCGATCGTGCCCTAGCTTGCCTCCTTCTCGGGATGTTCTCCTCTGTTTTGACACAGCTTTCTTGAAGAGCCTGACGGGAAGCTTATCACTAACCAGCAACAGATTCCCGTATAGCGACGAGAGCTATTGCTCGTAGTCAGCATGCATAGAGTGTACAGAAAACCCTCAATAAACCATTCTGAGCTTTCGTTCGGAGCGCCTCCAAGAGCTCGGCTGTATCTTCGAAAACGACTCAAACTGGGGGGAAAATTTGGAGCATTGTAGTCCGAGAGAAGGGGCTACTTGGAACTCATGATGACGAGGCACACCTGTTAGGGCGCGGGTTAGAGAGCGAGGCGTCTCATTTCTTAACCGCGGGAGATGTCCCAGCAATGTTGGGAGCTCAGTACATACGAAAGACGATATTTTGACGAAGATGAAAAGAGCTAATAAACGTCAGAATAGAACGGCAATGAAATCGCTCACTGAGAGGTGTCTTTTTCCGCTTGATCAATTGCATGGCCACCCTCCGCAGTGATAAAAGACGTTGGATACACGGTCGTACCTCACCTTACGTCGGTAATTGGTGCCCGCAGGAGCGACGTAGGTCGAAAACACGGTTTTTCCACATCATTATTGAAGTTTGAAATACATGAGGCCGGCCACCGCACCGCATAACATTGTGCTTCACACGAAGCAATCATCCTGGGGAAGAAGGAATCGAAAAGGAAAGGGAGATCAACATTTATTCTTACGAGTACAACGGACTCAATATCGAAGGTGGAGCCCTCCGGTTGAACCCGTGCAAACGCGACTCCAGGACTAGACCCTGCACTCCGTAGTACGGAATACGGCTGATTTCCGAAAATACGGTCCGTACTGTAATACGGCGCTACGGACCGTATTATTGATGCGGCATCCAAGTCTGAGACCGTACTCCGTATTACCGTACTACGGTACGGTCCGTATCAATGATGGGGTTCGTAGCGCCGTATTACAGTACGGACCGTATCATGAGTACGGTCCGTATTACCGTGATACGGTACGTTCCGTATTGTAATACGGACCGTATTTTCGGAAATCAGCCGTATTCCGTACTACGGATTGCAGGGTCTATCCAGGACACTGTAAGGTCAACGACTCCCGGTCGAAATGAGACCAACGATCTGAGGAATGAGGGAACTGCAATTCCAAGGGCATCCCTTAAAAGGATCCTTTAGAACACAGATCTAATGTCACCCTGGTACGGAAGGCTCTCTGCAATCCTATAGTAATAGATTCAAGGGATGCCCAGCCAGGGCATGAGCGATCGTGCTCACCATGAGCACATGGAGTTTTGATGATGAGGAGAGCGAAAATGTCCCTCCAAAACCGTCGCCGACTGCCAGTGGATCATAACCAACATATCATCAGAGATTTCACGGTATAAGAAGACTGAAAAGATGCTAGGGAAGGTCCTGGGTTCAAGTGATCCGTACATAGGGGTGCCAGGGTTGGACACGAGGGAGCGGAGACTACGTGCAACTCTCGTGCTCGAGGCGCCTCATGAGAAAAGCTGGGAGAAGTCGACAGAATCAGCGCTCCCCGTTCTCCACTGCACCCTCCAGGTGGCGCTGAGGTGCTCTGTGTTCCGCTCTTGTCGAAATGCACGCGCAACACGGGAGGAAACGAGTATTTCTCGCACCAAAAACCTATCCCTACGATCCCGAGAACATCCCGATGGGTAAAGTTGCGTTTGCGACGATAATCTACGGTTTTATCGTTTTGACTCTCGGCGCACTGGTGCTCTACAGCACTCTACTGTGGCGCGAGTTCCTAGCGCATGGTTCCGAGCCCGTGGCCAACTTGAACCGCCCTCCGCGTCCCGTGTTCTCCTGGCCTCATCCCGATGCGAAAGCGGTCCATTCGGTCCAGGATAGACTCCAGGTCTATCGAGAGCAGCTGATAGTGCAACTGCGTCGAGTGCAGCTCGACAAGAGGGCTGAGAACGAGGCCACTAAAGGGAACGTGTACCGGATACCTCCGAGGTGAAACTCTTTGATGTCTCGTTTCGTTATTTATGCCATCCCCGTTGGTGAGACAGCTCCTTTGAAACATTACGAAGACATATCTCCTACAGTCAGTGGCTTTGTTTCCAGGCCGAACCGCCGCCGCCCCAAACACCTCCTCGGCCCTGAAGCAGTGTGCAATCTGACTCAAATCCGAGTGTTGCGCAGGGGAGACGAACCCTTCCGATCACAAGGATCGGATCTGTACTTCCCTCAGACTAGTTTGGCGACGTACAATTCGTGTGCGGTCGTCAGCAGCGCGGGCTCGATGCTGAAATCAAGGCTAGGAGCAGAGATTGGTATCTTGGACTTTCCTCCGTGGCATTTCTTCCATCGGTGATGGTTGGGAAACATGCGCCGGACTACACACGGCTGGGCTGGAGTATCGCTCTGACATTCCTGATATTCCTTCCGATAGATTCTCACGACGCAGTGCTGCGCTTCAACAATGCGCCTTGCGGCGGATCTCTCGCCGCCGACGTGGGAACGAAGACCACGCATCGGATATTGAACTCGCAAGTTGTTTCGAAGCCCGAATTCGATTTTTTCGAGTCACCCCTCTACAGGAACTTGACTCTGCTCGTTTGGGATGCCAGCAAATACAAACAAGATCTAAACGCGGTCAGTTGTCACTCTGGCCTCGGCTTTCACGGGGCGTGAACATATTCCAGATGCCGTAGAGCATCCCGATGAATCTGTATACGTTGCAGTGGTTCGAGAAGCCTGAGCATGACGTGTTTTCGTCCTATTTTCTCCGGCGGCAAATCATCCCGGAGGAGAACTTCTTCATCATCGATCCTCGGTCTCTGTGGAGCCTCTGGGACTTTTTGGATAACAATTCGAACCTTCCTGTCATCAAGAACCCACCTTCGAGCGGGCTCCTCGGTGGGGAACTAGATGATAGATTCTTCGATCCCCTATCGCTCGAGCATACTGTGAATGAAGCCCGAAGGGAGTGATTTTATAGCTCAACGATCTCTGTTTACAGGCTTAGCTTTCATGCTGCATCAGTGTGACCACGTGGATTTCTATGAATACATACCATCGATGAGACTCACCCGACGTTGCCATTATTATTCGGAGCATGAGGACATGGGCTGCACCACGGGCGTTTGGCACCCCTTGGCTGCTGAAAAGCTGCTCATCCTCAACATGACTACCAGCTCTAACGAGGAAATATTTTCCACTGGAAAGATTTCTTTCAGCAGGAAAGAGAAGTGCAGGTGATCAATCACTCGAGAGACGAAAGAGGCGAACCTGCACCCCCTATGTCGTCTCGTAACATCGACCTGTGATTCCGTTGCTCAGGAAGTGTTTCTTCGGTGTTCATGTTTATTGTTAATACAATCTACGATTTCAAAGCTTCGTAGTCCATTCGTTCTCCCTCAGCCGAGCCGAAGAGGGATTCGTGCCGGAAGAGGTATTTGAGGATTCAAATGAACCTCACCACTTCTAGATAAGATTTCTCGAACCGTGAGATGATATAGAGAAGCTTCAGCACTGGAGTCAGGAAGTTTGGGAATTATCAATCTTACACCTCCATGCATACACATGGACAGATGAAAGAATCAGTATTCTCTGGCTAGATCACTTTTGTTCTCATCATAAAGTTTCTTCAGAGGCGATCGATTTGTGAAAGAGAAAGTTTATTTCATCCATGGATGAACACTCTCCACGTAGATACGTCACCGGACATGTCCTTGTCTGTCTGGTTTGTCCGATTTCCGGGATTCCACGGGGAAATGTCCGCATTCTGGGATTTTGGAAGGAGAGGTCCGAAGCTCGGGATTCAAAAATATGATTTCCCATAATTGATCGATCGAAGGAAACCCAGTTCGATTCCAAGCCTTTCCGGGAGCAAATGTCCGGCACGAGACAGCATTTACCGTGTGGGAGCGCATCATGCCCGCGGGCGGTTGAACGCCGTCTTTGCAGATCGCCGTTTCGTCGGCTACCCGACTCTCACTAACGGTAAAGTCGCCCGCGCCAACCAACGCGCGAGCATAGGGAGCATCCCTCCATGGCGGACTCGAAACGTGAGTTTCCCACGCTGAGATGTATTTCCAGCGGGAAAGACTGGAAAACCGGAAAAACTACGCACCTCCATGTTAGGATGATATTATGTCGGGAAATACTCCGAATACGAAACTGAATGCAAAGTACGAATGCTCTCGTTTAGTTCGAACGAGGTCTTTCACGCAGCTCAGCTGCAAGTGGGAGTGGCGCCACAGCACAGGTTGGAGCTGCTCCAGATCAGTTTCGACTCGCGGATCGCTGGCCAGGAGGGTCTTAGCTGATGATCGCTACGCGGATCCCTGAAGCCGTTGGCGAGATGGTTGAAGGTGGCGAATGAACGGAGATATTCTGCGTGGAGAGTTTCGTAGCCAAGCTTGGGGAAGTTCCACCAGATGAGGGGCTACGAGTCGAACATCTGTGCTTTCTTATCCTCCGTTTCTGATGGGTGGGTTCTCTTTTCCCCACTCAAAATAGTGATGAGGTTCGGGAATGTATTTACGCCGACTTTGGTGTGAGACTCCAGGACGATGGCTGATAAATAACTCACAACATAAAGATACGTTCGCGGCAATAGACGAACCGCGGCGGTGCTCGAAACGGAGTCGACTATTAACAATAGAACGTTTTTTGCAGCGCCAACGCTGCCGTGAGGAACAAATTTAGGTTGGACGAAATGAATGTGGAAGCACACCTCCAGTCCGAGAGAATTTCTGCACGACAACCGGATCGCTTGTAGAGCTCCCTGTTCCTCGAACGGGTGCAGCCCGACCCCAAGCGATTGGGCGTTACCGAACTTGAACGCGTTCTCGGCGTCTCTAACCACGTCCTCGATGACGCAGTAGTATGCGAGGGCAGCCTAGATGGCTCGTTTCGATGCTCATGCGCGACAATTCCTTCTCTCGTTCCTTGGAACAAAATGAGATCTTATAGATCAGAAAGCGTCGTCCAGCATGGCGAAGCTCTAGACTGCTGCGGAGCGTGCGCTGCCGAATCCCTCCGCAAGATGTAGATTCAAGTTCAGTTCATGGACGAAACAACTCACTTTGCAAGAGATTTCGTTCGGCGGGGGTTTGAAGTGGGGCGGGATGTCTTCGCTGAATGCCAAACTCAAGTGTATCCGACAGGAAGATTTGGAGGAAACAAGCCGGGTCCGATTTAGCAACCGGTGTTTCGAGATGTCCTCGCGAAGATTCGCTCCATCTGGAACCGATCTTAGCTTCTGAGTCGTCCGGTCATCACAAATATTTTCGGATGCACAGCTAGCCCATAATGCCCCAGTTCGCTATCCTTTCGAACGGATCCACCGATCGAGCGACAAGTTTACCGTAACTCAATGATTGTCCGTCACAGCTCAGAAGAAATGAGACTAGGAATGAAAAAGTAAGCCGGAAGAAACAGGTTTCACGACTTGATACCTGTTGCTTCGACCGCCTGGTTGCGCGGGACGCGCTAAGCTTATGTGTCTCTGCGAGGATTAGAGTACAGGAACTAAGGGCGGCCAGCCGAGAGTACGTCTCGTGACGTGACGCGTAGCACCACATTGATCGCGGCACACAGGATTTCATATATACTCCCGTATTCTGTGAATCTCGAGGCTTCCCATCGAGAACTTCTTTGCGAGCCTTGGGGCAGAAGAGCTGCTGCCCTCCGAGTCTTGTCTGTTCGATGAGTAGATCGCCGATCTGACGTTTGTGTGTGGGCCGTTCCCTCTGGAGACGAATCTCACTTTATCCCCCGCGCTGTCCTATGTGCTCATTCGATTCCTCGCGAGACTCGAGGGTAGGGATTATGAGAGAGACGAGTGAATCGAACTCTAGGAGTTTACCGCCACCCTGGCAGTGTACTATGTGAGAGAAAAGGGTGACAGTTTCACTGGCTATCTGAGGGGCCATTCTGAAGTCAGGCCGCACTTCCACGTGCTGCCACGCAAAGCCTACGCGGCATCAGGTTCCGTGGACATCACTCAGCAAAAGAAACGGATCGCCCAAATCAAAGACGATTGTCGCGGCCTAGAACTTTGGGGAGGGCCTAGAGCGTCATCGGTTCAAGCGCACTCCTAGTTCCGTCCTCGAAATGATTTGATAGCCCTGTTTTCTTTTTACCGATCCTCCGGTACCATGTCAGCAGCGACCCGGAGAACACGATAAATTCAAGCGCGCGGAGTCTGTTTCCACCGAGAACCTGGGATACCGAAATTTTGGATTTTTTAACAACGGGCTCTGGAAATCGTGCCACCCTAGTCTACTCTTAGCATCTGGGAGATTTTCTTGTGCTTTCGTCGAGGAAGCCGTGGCTGCCCTGGCAGGGGGCGCCTTGCTTTCTCGCACCATAACTGATTTGAAGATCAGAACTTGAGCCGACACACATGAGACAGGAACGAATATAGACCGTCTTATCTCGTTCCGGTCCAGCGTAAGAACATTTCGTTGATGTGACCTCATTTTGGAGAGCACACGTCCCTGGTTTCGATGCAGCGGCGGAATTTTGCTGTAAACTGGGTGATTATGGAGCTATCGGAGTACAGAGCGCCCTGGGGCCGTGCTCCACGTCGTCCAACCGATGGTCAACCGCAACTGGTGAATTTTCGAGTGCAAACTCCATTTCTTGAGTGCGCACAAGCAGTGATCTCCTATTCCTTCCATCGGAGGACGTTCGGAGGTGGCTTTTGAAGTTTGAAAGAAACCCGGTACGAAAGTATTCGACATGGTTGAACCGAGGAGCCCATGGATTGATAGATGGTGAATGAAGTTGTTTGAACTTTCGGGCTCCCCAAGCTCCTGGAATGTATCGCTGTTCTCCAGGACTCTTCGCCCATGATATGGCTTCTGCATCGCATCGAGAGGAGCCGTAACCAGGTGCCAGATCTCTGCTAGTCCCTCTCTGGTCGTTTTCCCCCAGGAGATGGTGTTGACTCCAGCGAGAATATTTGGTGAGCATTGCGTTATTTCGAAGAGGAAGAAGTCGCTCCTCATGCGGGAGCCGCCGGGGATGAACCAAACCGAGCTCCCCGGATGAAACCATATCGAGAACGACCATTCCGGTCCAACAAACGAGGAGTTCAGATTGCACTTTTTGGGAGGTGGAAAGAGCGAGCGGGGAAATGAGAGCCACGCTTCTCGCACAGGTGTGTGTCTCAATAGATAATGGGTTTCTGCATCGTATCCCTCACTTTCTGCTTCATCAGTCAGAGGAAGCTTGAGCATTTAACGCGCCACGTAGGTTAATGAGTACTTCCACAGGCTTCAGAGAGCACTCTGGTAGTTTGTCCGCAGATCCAATCGTCCAAAGACAGACTGGCCAACACGCTTGCTTCAGACAGCGCGCGAACTGAGCAACTCAGGCGCTCCGCGACCAAGCTCAGTTCCCGACACTGATTGACGGGGAGCCTTCTTCTGCTCCTTCGTTCAAAATACCAGGGCGGATGCTGGGCGCTCTCAGGTATCTACATTCAGACCTGACTTGGCCTTGGACTGAGGTTTCTATGAATTTCTCGGAGAAGACGCGAGAATCTGACCAGTATCGCCCCGTTTGCCGGTAGTGGGTCCGAAACGATTCGAATAAACAGATCCAATCCAGCATGTCTCCTATGTTTTCGCCATTTTTCCAGGTTCGCCGGCGAATATCCATGCAAGCCTTCCCTACCGTAGAAGTTGAGTAAGGAAAACAGAACCGAGAACAGAGCAACCAAGAGCACTCAAGTCATTTCGCTAGGAAGGCCCTGCCAGCCGAGAGTCAGCATTTTCGGGACACAGTATTCGACCCAGCGCCGTCTTTGAAAGGCCGGCGAGTGATTTGCCCGTATGTTTATCCTGCTCAATAGAAGCTTTGGCGGTTTATTGAAGTTCTCAATTCAAGTCACATATGTTACATATAATACTGTGAGCAACACCTTCTCCTTCTTCGAGCTTCTAGTCCCGGAAGTCGCTCAAAGAATCATTTATCACAGAAGCAGTATTTCCGAAGTGATTGGCTGCGGATGCAAGGTTCCCCATAGCGGTTGATGCGACTCAGCTGGTTCTCCTGCAAATCGTCTGAAAGGCTCCTGAATCTCACTTCGAAAACTGCACCTCCGGGCGACACTTCCATCGTGAAAACTCTTTCGACGCCCATTCGGAACACTGAAACAACTCTCCGCAGGATGAGTCGCGCGCAAGTAGTTTCATTCCTCAGCATAGAGTTTATGAAGTCAACCGTTTTTGCAGCCAACGTCTGAATGTCGGAATCTGAATAAGTGTCCGAGTCCCCTCTGGCATCACTCGAACAGGCACAGTAAACTCCGAAGACTCCGGCTTCGGCGCACGTTCTGTTTTGTGGCACTCTCTGCGAAAGCAAGTCGATGCCGAATCTTGACGGCGCAGGGCGCCTAGATTGCGGCAGGAGGGATCTGATCGATTCGAACAGGTCATAATGAGACGTCAGCATTTGGCTGTTGTGGCGCAACACTGATTTTTGCGCCGCGTTAGCTGTCGCGATCGCCACGAACGGCAGGCGTTCCTCGAAATGACCTTGCCGAGTCTGCCGTATGGGATCGAATCGATGACCGTGGTCCGACAAGAATACTAATAGAGTTTCGCCGGAGAGAACTTGACTTTGAACAGTTTTCAGCGCCTCGACGATTGATTCGTCGGCGGCGCCCAGAAGCTCTTGGTACTCATGAGATATTTCGACCAAGAAACTCAACGCGAAGAAAGGATGCTCACGTTTCTTTTGAAGGAACTTTTTCAAGTATTCCAGCTGCAGCTCGTGCTTCGGAGAGCTGCCATAGCAGAGGATCGAGCTACTGCGCAGTAGTTTCGACTCTTGGACTGCCAACCAAAAGGGCCTCAAATAGTGGTCCGTTGGTGCGCTCTTGAAGCCTGTCGCAAGATAGTTGAAGGTGGCGAATTCCGGGAAATCTTCGCCGTAAAATGTTTCGTAGCCGATTTCGGAAAAATTCTTCCAGATGAGGGGCCACGAGTCGAACGATTGATCCTTCCCGTCTTCGGTATCCGCCGGGTGGGTTCTCCTCTCCCCAGTTAGAATTGTGATGAGGTTTGGGAACGTATTATCGCCGACTTTATGATGAGAGTCCAAGATGACGGCTGATAGATTATTCACAAGATAAAGATACGTTTGTGGCAAAAGTCGAATCGCGGCTAGGTTCGACACGGAATCGACTCCGAATAGCAGGACACTCGTAGCCGCACCCTTGACTCTGTTGCCGTTCAGAGGTTCGCGAGGTACGAATTTCGGTCGAACCAAATGAATGTGCGAGTAGACAGGCAGCCCGAGAAAGTTTTGGCAGTGAACTCGAATCGCTTGTAGACCCTCTCGTCCGCTGAGCGTATGCCGCCCGACTCCGACACGACGAGCGTTCTCGAACTTGATTGCGTTGTCGCCGTCTCTAACCACATCCTCGAGCAAGCAATTGTACGCGCTTGCCTCTCCAAAAATTTCCAGTTGATCCTGCTCGATATGCACGCTTGATAACCGAATTTCCCGATCCTGAAATGCCAGATAACACTCCGATTAGCGGCCCACGATCTGACGTGGGGGCTGGATAACCAGACCTACGACGGCGGTGGAGTTGACATTTACAGTAGCTTTCATCAATAAGACCCCACCGGGCCCCACACTTCCAACCAGAAGCTCCCCATTGCCTCGCAAACCTTGCAGCGTAATCGCTTCGGTGGCACTTTGAAGAAGGGCAGAATTTCCTTGCTGAAGGCTGAGAACAACGGAATGTGGCAGAACGACTCTGCGGATACATTTCTGGTCCACTTGAGCAGGGGGTGGCCCGAGAGAATTTCGAGCACAGTGGCTTCGCCTGGGAACGAGAAAATACATGTAATGTGAGAATTTCCGGAACCCTACGTTGCGGCAGGGTTTCTACAGGGTAGCTCATCGGAATATCATATACTGGTTCGGATGATGAAGCAACGAGCGAGTAGCTCACTGTAACTCAATGTTCGCTCGTCGTAGCACAGAAACAGGGTGACAATTGTCGAAAATAACCACAACACGGCACAAGTCTGGCGAGTTGAGATGCGGCTCCGCGGTGATGCATGACGGAATAAGCGTTTGTATCTCTGGAAGGAACATGAGTCCGTCATTTACTTCAGGTGAACGCTCGGGCGTTTTCGGGGACTAGATTAGCTGGTCGATAGCAGGCTTTGCTCCAAAGATGGCGACAGAAAGATGCGAATACTGTTCGGTGCGTCCGCGAACTTCGATTTACAAACATCCATGAGACCCGTGCCTCCACAAAGTCAACTAAACTCTTCTATTCCCCACGCTTCCAGCGCTCTCGTCTGATTGGCCCTAATGCTTACTGAGAACGTTCGCGAGCCGTGTTCGTCGGATCGCCACAAGATTCCACGGAACCACGTCGAGCCTTACCAATGCCGAGAATCAAAGCAGCTCTCAATAGCGTAGCGCTCCATCGAGAATTCGAACGGCAGATCCCTCGGAACGGCAGCAATTGGTATTCAGTTGCTCGGACAGCTTGCATTTCGTCATTCAGAGTCATGACTCTTTTTTTTTTTTCGGCTGAACCTCTCAGCTAGCCCTCAGAAGTGTCCCGGGATCACCGTTCGGTATTGCTTCAGTAACACTCCCTATCGCCTCGCAAATCCCATTGCGGGCGGTGGGCTTGGGTCTTAAGATGGTTCAGATTTAATTCTGATATAAATTGAATCCTCTTTTTACCACTCAAGAAATTTGTTGTCCTGGCCGGGGATCGAACCCGCGATCGCTAGCTTAGCGTGGCACCCAAGGCGTTGGTTTATGCCACACGGCCAACGAGCCTGTTAGAGTCATGATTCTGCGACGTTTCGAGATGCAGCGGCGATTCTTGTAGTCAGAATGACGTTTCCGCCACCCGCGGGGAGAATAGCGATAAAGTTTGCAACCAGGTCTGCTGCGGCACCAGGAAAGGGCCGCGGAGGTGAACCAGAGAGTCCAACCGATGTTCAGTGTCTGGATCAATTCAAACTCATGAGCTCTCACAAACATGAGGGACTTCCTGTCCTGCTGAGTGAAACTATCTCAGCAGGACATGAAAACTCGACCAATTCGACAGGACGAGAAATTCGACCATCAAGAACGCCACCTACCGAATTCGAAGGCCCGCGGCAAGGGTAGCTCCCCACGTTGTCGACGATTATTCGGTTCAGGGTTCGGAGTTCGTAGTGGGCTCAATATTTGTGAGTGAACAATTGATTGCCGCGTTGTGGCGCAGATTCATGACGTGGATCCGCATCGATCGAATCGCAAGACATGGATATTCGACGGAGCTCTGGGGAACTAATTTAGGGGGCTTCCCTAGGTTATAAATCGGAGCCGCGGCCATCACAGAAATGAGAGAAGTGTGGAACACGAAACAAAAAAGCCCGAGAGACAAGGAACTGGAGATAGGAAGTAGCGATGTTATGTCGAAAGGTTCGCGGGGCTCAACGATAATTCATCGCTCAATAATCCCAACCCACGCTGAGAATTGAGAGATCAAGTAGGGAAATACAGATTCCTGTATAAGCTATAACGGAGCAAACACGAGAAGTTCGACCACGATTTGTTTGTGAGTTGCGAATCGGATAAGTCACGGACCTCGCCCGGGAATCACCATGCATGCTGCACACTCATGTGCGCCGACCACGGAAACGCCGAGATTGTCGGTGATTCCGAGCGGACGGCGTAATTACGCCTGTGCTTTAGATGCGGAGCCGATCAAGGGATCGCGGATTTCTTCACGCGTTGTTTGAATCCCTCAAAACGGTTCGATTGAGAGCTGAACTCTCGCGCTCAATACTCGGAGCTGTTCCTATTCCCATGTTAGTAACGTTCAAAGCAACGCGAGGGAATTATGGCCCCGAACACGGCTGTCGGTCATACCAGACAACTGGGTAGGTCTCTGATCAATGACATACCGGGTATGTTAAGGAAGCCACTTACGTTGAGGAACTTCCCAACATTGGAATTTTCGCGAAGCGCCGGCAAGGTCGAGCTCAGTGGAGATTCTTTGGTCGAATACCCTGACTTCAGAATTACACGAGGAAAGTCTCTCAGACCCGTCCATAGAAGCTAAGCTCGATTCGCTTCACCATCGAAACGAGAGGAATGGTTTTCGGCCCTGCGGGTTTTCGTTGCGATGTTTTTTTTTTCCGCCCTCCGGGTTTTCGGTGCAATAACTTTCGGCATATCGGGAAGTTGCCGAGTCGATTGGTACCAATGAACGCGTCCAACTTTCATTATCTGCAATCGTCACGCACGATGGAAGGATCGTATGTCCACTTCGCCTGGGTGATTGGACCGGTGGCACACTCGTTCGCTCACGTTGACAGTCGCCTAAGCTGGACCCAGAGGAATCGATGGAAAACGAAACGTATTGGGAGCTGAGATCAGATTTAGGATAGACTGGCGCAAGGCACATCGTTTTGACTCCATCGAGCATTCCCGTCATCCTGCGCGCGAATCAGAGTGAATCCATACCTCGAATCTCTCTAGATGTGTGGGCTAAGGACTCACCATGGAGCTGTGATTCGAGATTTCAAACCGATGCTTTATGGCTTTCACGCAGGGACCAGCTAGATCTAAGATCCATCGCTCACTGAGCACCACTCGCTCGGACCAAGGCTCGGAAAACGTGGTAGTATTCGAATGTGGTGTGACAAAGGTGGCCCGACGGCGTCGTTGACCCACCTTAGGCTGCTCTCGGAAGATGCGAACCAGGCTTGTGCTCTCCCTCACTCCCGACTCGCGGCTCCCTTTGTGGAGGAGGGCAAAGAGAGGGAACTTCGGGGCGCCTGCTTTAGCATCCGCTAACGCTCGAATCGCAGCGATCAGACGAGAATATCCTCACAGTCAGAGACAGAAACAATCCATGACCGACTCTCCGGACAACGCCCGCGAATATCGTTACCCTGCGTTGGGCTTTATCGCTGGAATTCCTCGCATGAATTCTAACATTCGATGCAACGACTTTTCCCGAGCATTCAACATCGTCGATTGTTCCGGAAGAGAATCTCTCCCCGCCCACGATGCCGAGACCATCTGAATGAATCATAACTAGAGCCTGGAAATTCAGGTGATTTCTTGAAATTATCCCATCAATCGCTCGGCAGGGATCCATTGAGATAAGGGGATAATCTCGAAGAATCACCCAAATTTCTAGGCTCTAATCATAACCTGCCGGACAGATGATTCTAAGCGGCGACGCATTCGAAACTAGGGAACAGCAAGCCCAGATGTGGCTTCATAGGAGAAGGCGCATACATTTCAACCCTTACTGGACCTGATTCGTGCTGCTTCACGGCTGCAGCACGAAATCGAATCGGCAGAAACGAACGGATCGCCCTCCGTCAGGACAGGTAGGAGCCTGCCCGCTGATTCGGACAGAATGCGCATTGAGTCGAAATCCGTTCTTGTCTTGCAATCAAATGCGTTCGGGTGATTCATTTTCGCTTCTAATTGTGCGTCATGCCCTTTCAAGGATATGAGAAAAAATATTGTCCGCGCTGCGGAATCAGGGGTTCCCGGCGCATAACGGAACAATCTTGTATGATCAACGCGATATCCGGAAGCAACGAGTTAACAGCTCATCGGATGACTATGACGGGAGCGCGTCAGCTGGGCCGAGGCGTCAACTGGGCTTCGGCGTCAACCGGGCCCCGGCGTCAACTGGGCCTCGCCGTCGACTTCCGAGCGGACCGGCAGGCAGCGGACTTGAAGCGGATTGGGAGATTGAGTGAGGTTAGGTTAGGGCTCGGGCGAGCGAGCGGAGCGATGCGAGCAGATCGACAGCCAGCGCACTCGAAATCGTGCGGGGGAATCCGGTGAGATCAGGTTAAGACCCCTGTTGACCCCGTGGCCCGATTGACGCCATTGCCCAGTTGACGCCATGGCCCAGTTGACGGCGAAGCCCAGTTGACGCCGGGCCCAGTTGACGGGCACCCGACTATGAACGTCTCAGTCGCTCGTCACAAAAAGATCGAATGAGATAGCCTGGCCTCCAATCAGAGATTATCGTGGTCGTGATACCGTCTCAAATGCCGTAAAGAGTGAGAGACCGATTTCACCGTCTCGCTCCAGACTGGCTGATCAACATGAAAGTCTCGGCGTTACGCAATGGCGATATCAGCCTATTTTCCTCGGAATGCCCAAGTCTATTCGAGTCCTCTGTGGAAAACCACTCATACCTCGTGTTTCTCATTACTGTTCGATACACGCTTCAAATGGGCTGTTTCCTAGTGGGGCTCTGCGGAAGGTCTCCGAATTTGAAAACGATCCATCATTGACGTAATTACTGAAGAGAATTTGGAACGGTTCCAATCTTATCGGATAATCGGGTCACATGCCTATGAAAACCGGAACCCCGTGTTTCGTTGTTTAGATCACTTACATACTGCATTGAGAACGGATCATCCTGCTCTGCTAAGGGTCCTCGTACCTCCGACGGCCAGCTCGGCTAACAGCCAGCCCCCCTCCCCCATACCTCCTGGATATGCTGACTTCCCTGAGAGTTGTCGTGACAATGAATAAATTGCGTTTTTTCATTATGTGAGCTTCTTCGTAACTATGTGTATCCATCATCTCTTGCTCATACTCGAAGCATCATGCGCCCAAGGGCTCGCACCGACATCTGTGAATTACGTCTTTGGAATCGATTCCCAAGTGAGGTGACGCACATAGCACGGGGTGACCTGGCAACTCGCAGTTCGTTCCAAAGCTTTGTTTTGATGCCCTCTGCCGCGTGCAGCTCTGCTTCCCAAAGATACGATGAGATCAACGGCAGAAATGCATGGATAGCCTTCTCTGCAAGCGTCGGAGATTTCTCTCGGATCGAAACCCATAAACTTGAGGACTCCGCTTCAGCGGATTTTCACGGTACTCCTGTCCGTGCTGGTATTCTTTTGCAATTTCTGAATACGGCTCAGTGGACAGCGAGACAAGTACCACGCGTGCAGATTTGCGTGGTCATCTCGGCACTGGCTCCGTTTTAGGGGTTCGCAAATACCGGTGCATGCTTTGCACACCTAACAGGCTCATATCATCATTAGCACCTTGATTGTGAGTGATATATTCCAGGAGTCTTGGGCTTCCCGCGAGCACGGGACGGAATTCGACGACCACTGTCCTGGACTGATTGTTCCGAAGTCTGGCTTGGTCTCTCGGCCTGCGCACGCCACCAAAAGCCAAAGAGCCTGACGGGGCACTCACTGAATGCTTGTGGTCAGATGATTAGATTCTGAATGCATTCACTTCTAGGAACCTACATGTGGAGTGCGAAAACCCGGCGAGCTAACCGAGTCGCAAATGCGTCATGTGTTAGCCTGCCAATGGGTCGTGTACACTGGGACGTTTCAAAATCCGAATGGGAAATCGCAAGAAGAGTGACGATTTCTTCGCCGAACAAAGTGCTCTGCAGCAAAAGATGGCCAATCGAAGTAGGCGCGAGAACAGGACTCGCTTTCCCTGCCCATCTTCTTTGTTTCGAATTTCCTGTTATCGCGGTCATAACAAGGAATTGTAGAGATCAGGATGTCTCTGATGATCCGAATCCGATTCTCCTCCGGTCGTACTCATTCGCTTATGGAAGTCCGCCTCCGCTCTTTTATATGGGTGTACAGTGTCGAGTCAAATTTTAGTATCACTCCTGAACTATCGTGACCATGTCCGTTTCGTTCACAAGAAGACCTTTGGCAGCACGTTTCGACTGACCATGATGATGCTTGCCTCGGAATCGACGCTGTCGACTGCGGGTTGAGCTAGCAAACGTGCGCTTCCTGGTGCTTTTCGCTCTAACATTGGCAGAGTCACGATGGCTTCCGCTCCGGCTCAAAGGGCGAGCTTCTGCAGAGGAAAACTACGCTTCTCTACAGCAGCGGTTCCCAACCGGGGGTTCGCGGATGCTCCCCTATTGATCGAGCGAAGAACACCGTTGCTGCAAACGTGAAGCATCTGACTTACTGATTATTGACACAGCATCTGAAATTCACTTCCTGACGATTCACTCGTAAATCAGTATTCCACTGGTTTCAAGCATCCCCTTGTTCTATTTTTCTCGTCGCGCGATTGTGCCACGAGCGGGTAGGCCGCCGAGAGCAGTCGTCCGAGATCGGAAATACATGGTCTCTCCGTATTGAAATCGAACTGCATTGAAATGCGATCTGACGAACGGATTCGGGCTACCAACGGCAGGATGGTGGCTCTCCTTCCATTCACGCCATGCGTCGAAGTGCCTGTTCTACGTCTTTCAAAGAAGATCGAGAGCAAGAGAGGGTCGTCACCACATGCAAATCTCATCCATTGAGCACCTCAACGTCCTCCTCATCTTCAGCAGCAATCGTCGTCCTCAGCGATTGTGGATTCGTCTACTCTGAGTTTGTGCACGCGAGTTGTCAATAGGAAGTGATTTATGGACACTGCATGGTTCTTATTTCATTGAGTAGACACTCTCAATGGCAACAGGCGTCTTATCTTCGGATGGGAAAATTTGGCCACCCCCGAGCGTCAACAAGAGGGCTACGCGGACCCCCGCGGGGAGGTTGGGAACCCCTGCTCTACAGTATTCGGTGTCACAGGGCGAGTCCTTGACTCCAGGGAGAAGCGCCCGCGATGTTTTCGGCGGAATACGTGATCTTTATTCGTCAACATCACTCTGTTCTGCTCCCAGTGGAAGGGTTGACCGATCTATTCGTACCATCAGAGGGAGAGACAGGCTCAGAAAGGATTGGTGCTGAAGAATAAAATCACGTATTCCGCCGAAACCATCACGGGCGTTCTTTTCTGGCTCAGCAGTATTTCAAGTTCTCGAGCTCAACAGGATTTCAAGTTTTCAATACAGACTCATGTTACTAGAGGGGGTATGCACCCTCAGGGCCACTGAGCCTGCATGGCGGAGGTCGAAAAATTGGGTTTTCAGCGATTAAAAAAACGCTTCCTCTTTATTTATTTTTCCGTGGCCCTCGTAGACAACAAATCTACCTCCGAATCGCCTCCAAACGCCCGAAAAGTATGGTCAGATCGACCATGGAATCACCTCCATGGAAAATGCATTTCCATGAGCATGGGATGACAACCGCAATGAGACCATAGAGTGGAAATCGGGACAGTTCCCGAACGGCTCCTTCCCTCCCCCTCAGTAGCCGACTCCACAGTTACAGACCGTCGGATCAACGACGCTGCCGAAGAAGTTCATATCCAGTGTTCAAGGCCCGCGTTCCCAATTCAAAATGGTCGCGAGGAGTACGACCGACTTCGAAATTTATAACCAGCCTCCATTGAGGAGTCACTTCAAAATCAGAGAGACAACGAAGCAATTTAGGTAGCAAACGTAGCGAATTGCAGAAGATAGTTCACAAGATCACTCGGCCGGGATGGCGAAGCCAAAAAACAAGCCGAGCATGATCTTTTCGAAAACTACTTCTGACGAAACTCTATTCGACCCGAAAAATCCTGGTAAAGATGAACTATTGCGGCGCACAATTCAGAGGAAAGTCCACATCAAGCTGGATGACAAAGCTTTCCTAGAAGAAATCGCCGACAGACTCGCGAAGTCTGGAGTAGATGCCAAGATTGACGACGGAACCGAGGTCGAGGCCGGTGATGGGCGTCTTATTCTCGCAAGGACCCAGACTATCGACCCAACAATACCTTCTGGCAGTTGGACCCTGACTGATTCCATCTCAGCATCGTTCGAGCCGTTCAGGAGAATCGAAGATGGTCAGTTCTCTGAGAATGATTTCTGAGTCGAGTCGATTTTCCTTCAACTTGTGGAATTTCAGTTTCTGAAACGTCTCCGACACAGTTTGTTTCCTTGCATTGGTCGGAGAACAACATCGTTGGCTCCCACATGGTGGTACTCGTTATTGAACTTCCAAGTATTTCAGTGAAACCTCGCACAATCAAGGGTCCCTCAGCAGATACGAAATTCTCGAAAGGTCAGTGATGCTACGGTCGAACCGAAATCAAATCATGAGATTCGAAGAGGCGGGGGAAAAAACAACGGCCCTTGTCTGAACTTTCACTGAGATATTCCACGAGGAATCCCCGGCTGATCCTCCATATGGAAACCACGAATCCTTATTGAGTGCCTTCTGCTTGACAGGAGACGCGCCGACTTCGACCAAATCTCGAAAGCTAGCCAAACCGATCAAAGCGGTCGAGTCTAGTCGTTCCAAAAAACTCAAAAAGTTGAAGATGGCTGATCTTGGATCTCCGGGCGTAATGAAAGGCTTCAATCAGGAGGCTGCGGAGAAGAGGTCTCCTCTGTCTTGCTTGTGTTGCAGAACGACTGATCCACCGAAATCACCCCCACCAAAAGCACTCGAGGATGCGAAGAAGCTCTCGCGGAGGCGTACGAAATCGCCTGATGGCTCAGCCCCTAAGCCTGGTCAGTGAGCAGATCCTTTCATCGAGCTGTATGATGCTAGTTCAAAAGATAACAATGAATCGGAAGATTCGTTGCGCTTGAATATAATGCTAAGTGATTCAACTGATGTAGAGCTGAATGCACCCGATATGCCGAAAATGCCCCCGGGAGAACTCCCGACAGGCGCAGATCTTCCGGGTGGGGCGCAACTCCCGGCTGGTGCAAACCTTCGAGCCGGTGTAGAGGTCCCGGGGGCACCAACGGTCGATGCGGCCGGGAAACTCCCTCACTCGAGTGCTCCAAAGAAGTCTGATACGGACGCCACAAAAAAATCCGGCGTGAAGCACCCCGGCGGTAAAACACCTGGCGCCTCGAAGAGCCCGGACCCTCTCAAGAACGCAGGCTCACCGAATGCCAAGGACGTACCCGTCACCCTGAAAAGTCTGAGCGCTCAGTTCGCCAAAGACTCCAAGGCGGCCAAAGCTGCCGCCCCAAGTTGCTGTTCCTTCTTGCCATGTGTGTCTCCTAAGAGCAAAAGTGCGGCGAAGGTGAGTTTATGAGTTGTGTTAGGAATGTAAACGTGGAAGTGAAGGCGAGTTGAATATATGGTGGTTACCTCCGATCGAGCCATCAAAAAGAAACTCTCATATTCTCAGAGCAAGACGGATAAAAACTCTAAAAAGACGGGCAAACTGGCGGAACCGGAAGAGCGGTGGCTGAAACCGTCTGCGAGACCGAGTAAACTGAGCTCAAAAAAATCGAAGAGAGAGAAGGAGTTGAAACATTCGAAAGGATCGAAGACTTCTAAAAAAATGAACAGGGGGTCTAAAAAAGTTAAAAAATCAAAAAACGGCGAAGAGCCCCTTGCGGGCGCATCTTCGGCCAAGCCTTCAGAGGCACAGTTGAAAGGTTCTTCAGGGGGAATCTCGAAAAAGTCATCAAATGCTGCCTCGGAACCTGCACCGGACAGCGGTTCTGACGCAATATCTAAGAAGGTATCGGAGAAAATGGGCAAGGCGATTGATGACAAAATTGATGCGAAAATTTCAAAACGGTCGTCGAAACAGGCGGAAACGGTTCCCGCTCCCACCGAAGAAACGGAGTCTCAGAAGATGTCGAAGAAAATATCCGCCATCGTCACGAGAAAAGTCAACAAGGTGATGGACGAAGAGTTGTCCAAAAGGCTTTCGGAGAAGCTCAACAAAAGAGGGTTCCCGAAAGGAAAGCTTGGAGGAGGTACGAAGAAACCAGCCAAAAGGGTCGCGACGGGGTTAACGAGGAAAGCTGGTCGTCGAGCTGAAGCAACCCAACCACGCTGCCTCTCGAAGTCCTCGAAACCGAGAAACAAGACGACGGCGAAGCGAACCGCTTCGAAAAAATCATCAAGGAAAAGTCGCCGAGGAATCGAGAAGTCGTCAAGGGGGAGGTCGAAAAGCAAGCACGATCTTCATTCACGCCGATCAGAATCTAGAGGCAGGGCGAAACGAAACTCAAAGCCGAAGGCTGCGGCCAGGCGTGGCATGAATCTTCGTTCGAATGGGCACAGGAAGACCAGTCTGCGAGGTTCGAGTCCCGGTCTGCAGGTTTCGAACCGTCACCCTATCGGAACTGACATCCGACCGAGTCGATCCAGTACACTGCTCAGCAGCGCCAGTAGACGCGTCTCCGAGTCAAGTATTTTTTGGACGGAAACTACCGCGCTTCCGACGGGCTCAAGTGGGTACGTCAGTAGCTCAGCTGCGGCTGTTAACGAGTCCGGCGAGCCTTGTTCCGGATCTGGCTCACGCTTCGATGGCGCTGGTGCGCGCCTCAGCGGTTCGAGTCCGAAGCAGGCATCGAGACAAGGGAAGAGAAGTTCAGGATCTCTGGGAGTTGACCAAGTTCGTACGCCTTCAATCCTTCGCTCGTCGCCCAGTGAGCGTAATACAACAAGATCACGTGTACACATCGATGCTCCAGAAACGTCGCAAAAAGATCCTCGCGAGGTTGAGGATTTTCAGAGACGAGCGTCCGCGTACAAGGCGAGATACCCAAGAGACAGGATTGCGGATGCCCCAGGTCAACTCTTTTCTTCTCTGAGCGAAGATGTGCGAAGGGATGGAAGAGCGCAGGCTGGACCAGCCTCTCGAGCAGTTCGGGGCCCATGGGCCGTAACTTGGCTGGCGATACTGTTGCTGCTGAACGCACTCACCTGGTTCCAGACAATGAGACTCGTCAATCACGCCCAATGACCTGATCCAGAGTCCGTCTTTGATTAGAAAATTAAATTAGAGGAAACGAGGTACTGAGCTGAGAGTTACTGTTGTCCTCAGTGACGTTTTCCAGGAGGGGGGAGGTTTCCGTCTCAGGAAGGGACCATTTCATGTCGGCTATCATAAGCGACGACCGCTGCTCCCCGTCAGCATCGCGTGCAAGCAACTTGCCCTCTTATACTGGTCTCTATCCAGGTGGTCGAACTGAGTGGATTTCTCAATCAAATAAGGGATAATGGAGTCACATAAGATACTTTCAGCTCGGATTCCTGTTCCTGAGAGTCCATGTCAGCGAAGAGAATACACTCTGGATCGATAATCCATTTGCATGCTACAAATACCGAATTTATTCGACTTCACTCAATAAATTTGTCATCGGGAACATTATAACATTAACGGCGTCACCGATTCAGAGTCTAACAGACAAAAAGCGGAAAACTGCGATACGTGATTCGTAGCTTGATAATTTGATAAGATACTAGGAAATCGTCGATCCCAGCGTGGCAGCGCGGATCTCAAAGTACGCGCATCACTGGCCTACAGGGTCCTCGGTAACTTCGTAAATTCTAGTATCGGAGTGCAAAGCTCAAGCTGGACCGCCGTTTCCAAGCACTCACTCGCTTCTGATGGAGTGCCGGATTCTTGGAGAACTTTGCCCAAGTAGAACCATGTTAGTGCAGACATGGGTTCTATGAGAGCAGCGCTTTGTAGAGTGGCTTCAGCTAACTGGTGGCTTCCCAGATGATGGTACACAAGTCCCAAATGTTGAAGGGCGGTCACACTGTTCGGTTGTACTGCCAGAGTGCTTTCGAAACAGTTCTTGGCTTCCATGTATTCGTTGCGGGCATCGTGCAGAAGCCCGCGCACCAGCAAGACATGCGGGGAGTACGAAAGTACGTTAGCAGCTTCGGCGATCGACTGCTCGGCTTCGGGGAAGTGTTCGATTTTAATGTACAGTTTTGCGGTAAGCAGCCATATATGCATCTGCATCTGGAGCATAGTGTTCTCGTCTACGTGAACACGTCGAGCGCTTGGGGTGAGTTTTCCGAGTGTTTCACTCAGCGACCGATCGAGTTTCGCCATGACGCTCCCTTCACGCTCGGCCCAGTGGCTTCCTAGGACCGAGCACCGACCTGAATGGGCATTCGTAATGGGAACAAAGCCCAATTGAGAGCTCGTTCCGATCGCGGGAGGTGTAAGACCGTTTGCATGAGTCGCCTGCTTGACTCGTAAATACCCTTCGTAGAGCAGTTTCCACTGCTTAAGCATTTCGCCGGCTGTAAGAAGCGCTTTACGCGGCCCTTCAATATAGTCCTCAAGGTAGACCTTGAGATACAATAAGTTCAAATTATCGGGATACTCCTCTAGAGACAGGTTGACCAACTGCAGAGCTTCCTCGTGTTTCTTCTGTGCACTCAGGAGCACAATCAAAAGTTGGATGCCGGGGAAGAAATCGGGTGCCAAATTAAGTACCCTTTTGGCGCAGACCATGGCCGCGTCGATCTGATGCACATTAGCATAGTGAAGCCCCAACAAATACTCGGCCTGAGGATAATCTGGATCGACCTGCCTCGCGCGAATGAACGATTTGAAAGCTTGAACCTTGTGTTCTTTCTTGGACTTGCTGTCTTTCGTCAGGTCAGCCAGCACTTCATGGCAAAGTCCTTTCAAAGTGAGACATACGGCTAGGACATCGCTCTCTAAGAGCTTCTGTTCGCGTTTGATTGCGGCTTCTACCAGCTGCAGCGCTTCAGTTGGATCGTTCAAATTTACCAGCGTGACCTTCGCTGCGAGCAAGAGGTCGAATCCACTATTGGGCCGGAGTTTGGCAGATTCTAGCAGCATGCGGACGCCCCTGAAGTAGGAACCAGACGCGATGAGGCTGAGACCGAACTGGTTCCAAATATGATACTCTTCACATGAGAATTTCGCAACTTTCTCGAAGTTTTCGCACAGCAGACCAAACTGCGCGTTACGAGCCAGTGCGATAGAGAGCAAGTCTAGTACGGCCGTGACGTTCTTGATGGACTGCGTTCGATCTTGCGCCACATCCGGTGACCTGTAATGGTGTATAGAATCAACGAATGCTAGCTTCGTGCGTTTAGGGAAGCGGATTATCGCGTGGTTGCTAGCGGATCAAACTCACCGGTCCAGGACGACGTTGCGCACGGCTATGGCGTCTGAGATGGACAGTAGGAGCAGAATTTCTTCAATGTGCTCTCCTGGAACGTAGAGCGATCCTCCGCAATAGTACTGCGGCTTCCAGTATTTGCTCGTTCGCTTCTGCTCTTGCTGGGGTTGAATCTGCTGCCATTCGTGTTCACTAACACCGCGCAACAACACCTCGGCCAGTTGTCTAGCAAGCGTCATCCGGAGGGACTGTGTTGACGTTGTTTCCTGCGCTGACAGGACGCTCCGATATTGGTCCACCGCCTCCCGAATCTGTCCCAGCTTCATCATGAGAATGGGCGCTCGCTGGAGCGCCGTCTCCAGGAGGATTCCGATTCGGAATTCGGTGGTCACGGCCCCCCCGACGGCCGGCAGTCCTCCCGGTGTGACTTGGACTACCGCACCTTGGATTCCCTGACTCTTTTCAACCACCTGCAGAGTTGGGTCCGAGTGAGTGCGAGACAACAGCGTCCATGAGCAACTCTAGGCATCCTCAATCGCAACTCCCTCTCATTGTTCCCGCTCATGTCGTTCAGACTCTATCTAGTGGAGACAGATAAGCACCTGGAGGTATTTTAGTCCCATTTCGCCCGCCTGGATGTAATATTTGACAATTTCTTCTCTGTCAACGCTCGTTGCTTTGGCCTGCTGTTCGAGACAAAGACCCTTGACGGCGAACGACTCCGCCAGAATCTTCAGCATTCGTGCGCCAACAGGCCGTTCTTCAAGTCGTTCAATGCCACCCTGAAAATTCGCCGAGAACGCTAAGTGGGAATGCCCTCGAAGAGCTCGGATCGGACGTGATATGGAGTCGAATCCCGAAAAACGTTTGAGCCCAACGTGATTCCGCCGTGCTGCAGTATTGCGAACAACCATGTTAGGGTTTGATAGTCTTACTTGGTCGAGATGATCGAGCGCTTGCTCGTATTGGCCTTGCGCATAGCAGCACTTTGCGAGGAGGAAACGAGCGTCGGTAGCGACATTTGATTTTGCAGCGTCGGATCTTGTGCATTCGGTCATGTATCTGTAAGATGAGAGCAGACCTATAATGAGTTTCGCGGTTGAGCAAGGGATGAATCCATACAGAGTCAAGTAACGCATCTCATACCGTTTGGCATCGGTTAGCGAAGTTCGTGCTTTCGGTATGTTCTGTTCCACAGGTGGATTTTCTTCAAGGAAAATCTCGAGTTTCGCTTCACCTACAATCGCGGAAAGGGAGCGCTCGGAGAAAGGTCAGCTTTAAGGGGAATCATTGATGGCACATTTCGGTACCATCGATGGTTGAGAACTTGATCAAAACTCACCTATTAGCAGGTTTGCGAAGTGACTCGTATGTTGACCAGAACGCTGTCGAAGCTGCTCGGCCATCTCAAGCAGTTTCCTCCAGTTGGATTCATCGCGGCACTTGTAAATCTCGGAATCGAAACCTGGAGGAAATTCTCTGTCTCATCCCAGTATCACCACCACCACTCAGATATTGCTCTCTGGTTTGCTACGTTTCCAACAGAGGAAGAAGGGCTCAAATTTCGCTGACGCTGTTGTAAGCTACGAATTCCGAGAGGAGAATTCTGAGCTATCCCGAATCCCTGCCGAATGGGGGACATCCGGGAAAGATGAGCTGCAAAGCCCAGCAACTCTCGATGCGAAACTCGTGCGATGAATCAGAGAGGGGGGGGGGGGAAGTGACCAACAGTTCAATGGAAGTTTCCAGTCCCCAAAGGATTCAGAGAAGCTGCCCCATGGTGTACAGGGAGCGATACTCCGCTCCTCACACATGACGAGCTACTCAATATGTACACGGCTCGTTGGGGAAACTAAATAGGGTCTTTCCTCAATCCTTGCACAAACCTTTCGACTTGCTGGCGACCCGCGATGTCATTGCGTGAAGCTTCTAACTAGCCGGAGGAGAAGAGGAAGAGGGAAACCTCGGATTACACTTCACGGCATCGTGTTCCCAGCACGAATAGACAGCACAGAACTGCTCAGCTCAGAACCCGAAGCTGAGCGAATCGGTTTCTCACGTCGATCTCTCTTCAAATTGACAAAGTGTTCGAGACGATCTAGAGTAGTGTGAGAACACCGTCAAAACAAGCAGACGAATTCCGCTGTATGTCATCCGCGGTTTTGTCTGCCACCCATCAACGGTGCTCGAAAATCAGACACAGGCCCTCGCCGGTGTTTCCAAATGTCCAAACCAGCAACGCCCGACTCTGTCCTCTCCGGGCTCGCTACTGGAGAGTCCGAACGCAATCTCAAAGGTGGACCACTGCACCTGATTCCGCCGTTCCAGATACTCGATCCTCGACCCTCTCCCGGGAGCCCTTTCAAGACCTTCTCCGGTTTTCGTGTGTATGAGGCGTGCGGTCGTCGGTGGTGCTGTGTGTGTGTGGCTGTATATATCTCTATCTCGTGGCTAGCAGCAAGCATGAGCATTTGTTGTTGGCCCGCATAGATCCATTCACCTTCCTTGCCCGCCGCCTGTTCGCTGGTGCTCCTCAAGTTGATCATCACTCGCCCGTTCGCTAGCTCTGCCTCAGTTGGAGAGTGTTTTCTCCGTGTGCAACTGGCATTCCACTGGACATCAGTTTCCTATCCCGGAACTGGGAGGAAGTTTCTTCATTGGATAAAATATGTTGTCTCGTCTAGCGGCCGTGAGGCTGCCGCAGGCTGTCCGCACCATAAAATGGAAAGCATCGGACAAGAAAGTTACCATGGAGGAAATTTGCGGGTTATTATCTGCTTCGAAGTTTATGAACAAAATGACAGCTGTTGTACCGGTGAGTGTGCCAGAGAACCTTGTCGTGAGGCCACTGACGAACTCGTGTTCGAAATCTCCTACGAGACCTTGGTCTACGCGGGATGAAAAGTTTCCATGGGTTCCATGGATGGTTTCCTCCCGCGTGTTGCTGCTCCCAAAATAGACGAGATTCACGTTAATTCAGTCGACAACAAGCAGCAGTATCGGTTGTGAGAGTCCAGTCGGGAAGACGTCGTTGATTGCTACCACAGTACGACCGGACGGCAGTAGATTCACATCGTGGTCAACTCAATGACACAGATGGACTACAGTTCTAAAATTGGACAGGATGTGATCGATGCTGGCTCCTGCGGAACTGGGGGAACATCGCTGTGGCCGCCGTAAGATGTCAAGTTGCTTGCACAATACGTTATTGGCACTAATGGCTGTAGCCATGCAATCATCATGACTCTTGTCCCACTTTCGTTCCGAGAACGGACCTACTCGACCGTGGTCGTAAAGCTGAGAAACGTTCAGGGGTATCATGGGCTCTCGAAACAGCATTAGCAACGAGAGGAAACGCCTGACTCACCGCATAGGCGGGAACCGATCCCGAGAATCGATTCTTGGCTCACTCTACGCAATTGCAATGGTGGAATCGCACCATCTGGAAATGTTTCAAAGATCTTTTCCCGCAGAAACAACCGGGAATGTTTTTCAGTCTCTGCGTCCGGCAGTGCTTTGTCCACTGATACGGTACGACCAGGAGTAGTGTGTTGGGGAATCGAAGAAACGCCAGAATCGCGTGGATGAGGTATCAGATGCTCATCGGGCTGTCGAAGCTGAAACTGATGAAGAGAACTTTTCCAGGGCTCCGAGAGGGTTCGAGTCATTTCGTTGGACATTGAAGCCGAAAAGCGAATGGAGTATCCGCGGACAGTGTATGAAGCTTTCCAGTTCGCAGCCGCGCAGAACAAAGGTGAGTCCTTTCATCGGTTTGATTTTGCTATGAGCTGCGGAAGGTCCCTAAGCTTCCGTATCCAAAAGCTTGTGCTTGACGACTTCATGCAAACGATGTTCTCTCTTCTCGGCTTCTCCGACAATGGACTGTGCCTGGGGAAGGGACAGAGAACACAAGCGAGCTCGTATACGTATCAATTGAGAAGGTTTCCTAATTCGAGCTTACAAACAGGCCCACAATTGGGGGCATGAATCTGCGAGAATGGATCAGTCTGAAGGAAACGCCCCTTGTGTTGTCTCGGGAATCAGAACCAGCGTGGCCTTTGAGACTTATTCATTATTCATTTCTGATCATCGGGGTCCTGCGGAAGCTAGACGGAGCGCGAGCAAAAAATTGATTAGTGCCGTTCCCGTCTCGCTCGGCATGGTGATCCAGTCCGCTCCTTATTTTCATCACCTCGATGCTTGATCTCAATTACCCTCAAATGGGAAAACGTGTAATTTTATGAGGTGAAGCAGATTTCCGTGAGGCTGAGTCGGCATTCTATCGCGTCGGTCGGAACGATTCGTTCTCCACCAGCGTCTGAACTTCCTCGAATCGCCTCTAAGAACATCGTTGCGATTTGCTTCCAGTGACCGACAACGTTTGCGGATGGATCGATCCCGCCACCGAGCAGGTCAAATACCTTACATATGACCAGTTCTTCGAGGAGTCGGCACATCTAAGCTCCGCGATGGTGGAACTGGGGTTGAAGAGGCAAGATTTCACGGCCGTCAGCTGGATGAATTCCAAGGAGTTTCTAGAAATAATGTATGGAACAACGTCTATCAGCGGTATTCTCCAACCACTCTACCCGAATCTGGACACTGAGGCAGTAAAATATGTCCTCCAACAAGGTAAGTCGAAGCATTCCATCATGTCTGTCATCAGACTCCTGCCGGAGTTGTTGATGAACCCACAGATAGAATGATTGTTCGGAAGCAACTTCATGTTTCAGGTGAACCGAAAATTTATTTGTGTGATAACGAATCCAAAGCGCGGCTCGTCATCGATAACGCCTCCAGTCTGCCCTTCGTCAAGACGGTGGTTGTCGGCAAAGGAACCCCGAGTCGAGACCTCATGAACGACGCAAGATCGGCAGGCATTGAAATCATGGGATTCAATGCTTTCATGCAGCTCGGCAAGGACCATCGTCATGAGCTCATTGTAAGTACCTGAGATTGTTAACAAAATCAACGTTGGGAAAATCTGGCAAGCTCTGCCTCGGTCTATCTGTGCTTGGTACGAGATGGAGCATTGTATTCTGGGGGAGGCGAACCGCACGATGAGCTCCGCGGGTTCCGTGAGCTGTGGATACGTTTTGCTGATGCGGATTGCTTCCTCGTGGATGTCAAGGGGTATTCGGCTTCCGCTCGCGAATGAAGCTGTGTCAAGATATAAAGGCTCAGGCGATCCTCGTTCTTGAGGTCGACTCCCGTCGTTGTCGCTCCTCATAAGAGTCATTCCTGTTTCTCGGGGCTCTGAAACTGCGGCGAGGACATTCCGCAAGTGATTCTGGTGGCGACGAGGAAGGATAGGAGTTCGTAGTGGACGGTTCCTTGTTAGCCGCGAATAACACGAATCCTCATGAAGTGAAATCGTCGCCTCTTTTCTGATGGCACCAGTATTTTTTCCAGAGTAAATGCGATGGCCGAGCGCTTCGGCAACCTCCGATTTGAGTCATGTCAATAGGAAAGAGTGGAAATATTCAAGCGCTGACCAGCTTCTCTAGAGATCTTCAGACGGGTCCCTTGGTCCAGTCACACAGTCTTTTCGGAGTGGAGGAAGCGCTATTCTCCGACTACCCTTAGCTCGATCGTGTGAAAAACCTTATTCTACGAATATCGCGATTTTCAACATCATCGATATCGCGCGCGAGTCGTGGATAATTTATCCTGACTGATCATTGCTCCGACTCTATGTCGCTATGTCTCGTTATCGATTTTTTCACGGACTTTCCGCCAGGAGTTATACGAGCTGCAGCCAACAGGGCAGAACCCTTTAGGGAATCTCCTCGACGGGATAGTTCGACTCACGAGGCTAACTTCTCTTTCAGCTGCCGAAACCGGAAGACATTTACACTCTGATTTACACGTCCGGAACAACTGGTAAACCCAAAGGGGCTATCATCAACCACGAGTGTATTCTGTGGGCTTATCACATAACTTCGAATACAGTCGGGCCTCTCCGGCCCCGCGCGGGCGAATTGACATTCTGCTACATGCCGACGGGACACATATACGAAATTTTGTTTGAGGTGAGTTCCTCCTTTGATTTCGGGCGAGCATTTCATCGATACAAGATATACACCCTTTGTACCATCGATTTCTTTCCGTGGTCCAAATCTCTTCTGAGAACGTCAGAGAAAACTAGATCGGATGATGATTCCTTATCCTTCCTCGTCGTTTCAAGTTACTCGTCATCGCTGAAGGAGGAACTGTTGTATTTTGGAGAGGTGACATCAAGAAGATGGTGGACGACATGAAAATTGTGAAACCTCACTACATTCCCATGGTGCCCCGCATCATGAACAGAATTTTCGACGGCGTCAACGAGAAGCTCGCACAAAGTAAAATCAAGAGAGCGGTGTTTAATTACTGTTACAACAAAAAGAAGAAATTGCTCCAAAGGTAAGCTCCATCTATAGATTGCAATACTCTTCCCTCGCTCACGACGTTTCCCATGAGCTTGTGTCGTTAAAGCTACTAGAAGAGCTTCTAGCTCCCGCCGCGACTAAAGGAGCGCTGTGTTGAGTCTACAAATCCACGTGGCCAGCGACCTTTGTGCCTGCTATCCGTGACCGGTCAAAGTACATGCGCGCTTCAGCCCTCTGACTTGTCACCGAAAGCAGCGCTGATTCTGAATGGGATGGGACAACATCCCTCGTTGATGCGTTGCAGTCGGTCCAGAGGCTCGGGGAATATATTGCACGAATTCCGGATTCTAGTTCCAGCGGCTCGGAAGGTCCGGAGTCTGATTATCAGCTTTCGAGGATCCAAATAGTTATATGAAACGAACATTCGTCGCGGGCTGCTCGCGATGGTTAGTCGACGTAATTGGATGGAACCGTTTCTTTCGGGATCGCCGATGAGCAGGCGTCCGGCTGTAATAGCAAGGTACTTCGCAACTCGCGTTCCCAGGTCATGGAAAAACTCTCGGGGTAGCCTGAGTCTCCGCTCGAAACGAGGGAGTTGACTTTGGCTGGGGAGCAGCGCGAATTTCCCTGTGATAACGACGAAAGCGCAAATGGGGACCCCAGCGATGATTTATAGACGTTCTGTTTCTCTCAATCCAGAGGCATCGTCCGAAGCGATACAATCTATGACAAATTGGTGTTCAAGAAGATTCGAGATATCCTCGGGGGGCGCGTCAAGTCGATGATCACCTCATCGGCTCCCCTCAGTCATGAGGTGATGGAGTTCTTCAAGGTGAGTTCCTTGTGCATCTATCCTTAACAGTGACGAAGGCTGCACTTGGTGGATTGAAACGAGAGGATCGAGCTCGAAGATGAATCATCCGTGATCGTTGTGCCTGCCCTCTCGGTCATTCTGAGCAGAGAACATGTCTGCAAGATTTTCTGAAATTAAAGGTAGCCTTCGGTTGCCATGTGTCGGAAGTATATGGCAGCACCGAGACCCTAATCGTCGGCGGAACGTCTCCATATGATCATACCGGTGGTCATTTGGGAGGCCCGTTTCCAGCTGTTGAAATCAAACTCATCGATGTGCCTGAGTTGGGTTATTATGCAAAGGACGACGTTGGAGAGATCTGCGTTCGGTGGGTGAACGGCTTTATATCATTATATGTTCAAAACTCGCAAATCAAACAAACGTGTGGGTCCTGCTCTCCCACTAATGATACAAAAGTACTTGCGGACGGCTTAGTTCTGAATGTTCGATCGTTGTCTCTATCAGCTCACCGATGATATTCAAGGGCTACTACAAGGATGATGAAGCCACAAAGAATACTCTGATTGATGGTTGGGTGGTAACCGGGGACGTCGGTCGTTGGACAGAGGTAAGGGATCGCTCCAAGGAGGCGTTCGAGGCTTTTCTTTAGAAATACGTTTGTGAATCTTTTGTGGAGGTTCTTAAGATCAGACTGTCACTCGCTGGCCTTTGTCGTCAACGAGAGGAAACCACACTCTTATTTCATTTGGGGCTTGTGTAGATGATGGTCAGAGAAGAGTGGGGAGCCTCATCAGAAGAGAGAGGGGTACTGCGGGAAAACGATGGAAATCACTACTTCCTAGATCGTTGAGACTCTCGACTGATTTCTGCCTCGGATTTTGTTCCCAGAGAGGTACGTTGCTCATCATCGACCGGAAGAAAGACATATTTAAACTCTCCCAAGGCGAGTATATAGCCCCAGAGAAGATCGAATCAGTTTACGGGCGCATGGACCAAATCGCCAATATTTTCATTGAGGGACGAGCAGACCAGGTAAACATTTTATGCTGTATTCTGTCAGTTTTTCGGGGCTGATACAGAAGAACCACTGACGCTCCTCGCCGCCCGAGCGTGATTCCCAGAACGTCGTCGGAAAAACTTCAACAGAAGTAACTGAGTCAGTATCGCCACTTCCAGAGGTTCTGTGTGGGTATTGTGGTCCCGGAGGAGTCGCTGTTCCGTGACTGGTTGATATCAAACGGATTCGAGAGGGAGGCTGGTCTCCCTCTTGCCGACATCTGCAAAAACGCTAAGATACGGAAAACTTTCCTCGAAGATATCAGGAACTTCGGGACAGCGCATGATCTCGGGAATCTCCAACAGGTGCTCATTTGGGCGATCCGAACGGAATCAACTCTGTTTTCACTGAGCGAGTTGACGGTCGCATACAACACCATTCTTTGATGGAGATTTTTCTGTAACAGCATAGAACTGACACACGACCACCTATATTTTACAGATTCGAAACCTCAGTCTAGAATGTGTTCCGTTCTCTGTCGAGAGTGGCCTTCTGACATCGACGCTCAAAGTCAAGAGGAACATCGCGAGAGAGATTTTCGCCGAGCGAGTCGACGAATTGTACCGTGAAGGGTCGCTCGTGGACAAGGATATTTAGATGCAAAGGTGACGAGTTGGATTCTGGAAACTCTCGAACTCTGAGAGTGGATGTTTCTTAGCGATGAATCCCCGTGAGTGAGAACCAACTCACGCTCAATGGAAGAGTAACCGACTCAGCCACACCTTCCGAGAACTTTCGAGAAGCAATGCAGGTGACCCAATGAGAAAAGAGAAGACCGTAGGCAACTGGAAAAGCTCGAACAAGTACAAAACTTTGCCAGGCATATCATCATTCCTATAGCTACGTACATTGATCCCATTTTGAAACTCAGGCGGCTCATGATGCCGCAGTGCCTCTTGACAAGCACGTTATGTGTTTCCAACCGACGCTCAAAGGTCGAAAACAGATTTACCTCAGACAAAATTTGAGCCAACGTGCTCGTCATGTTCCTGACTGGAGGGATAGTCTTTCATCAGCACATGACCCATGAGTAGTTGTGATAAACTTATATTTTTTCAAGGGTCGAGATTATCGCCGACGGCGATGCTCCTCAAGACTCGGACTTCCAGGAGTTGAATGGATCAGATAGTAGGGGTTCCGCGTTGAATACGACGCATTTAGTGAGTGCGAATGTTCTGAAGATGAGCGAATGAGGCTGTTCATTATCTCCGAAAGGAGGCTGATGAGAGGCAGAGGAAGAGAGAGATGAGAGAGAGGGAGAAGGAAAGCAATTGACCCTACTTGACGCGGGAGCTCCGTGGTTGACGGTGCAGGAAGGATACCCAACACCGTGCGCCGAAATATTTATCACGTTTCCGGACTCGGTTGCCCCAAGCAGCGAAAGTCACGTCGTCTTATTCTGCTTTCATCTGCACCTCATTCCAACATCGACGACCCTCTCTACATTTTTTCCCGACAAATCGAGAGATGACGGATGATATGGATTCATTTTTGAATCTGATTTGTAAACCTGACTTATCGACACTCCACGGGACGCTCAGTAGATACTCACGTTTGTAAATATTTCCGTAGGACAGCGAAAAGAACGATTAGAGAATAAAAGAGAGATCTATATTTTGTTTCATACATTTTGTTTTGCTGTGTCATTTGGAATATGGGCCCAGACCTGGACGGGCATGCGATTGCTGCGGTTGGTGAACATTCACCGGATGTTGAATGCTGGTTTGTATGTCTCTGAGGCAGCTCTGAACAGGTAGTTAGGACGGTAATGGTCGGTGGCACGGACCGGGAGTTGGGGGGGGGGGGGATAAAATTGAGCACAGCCACGAATTTCGGCGGGAGGATTTATTTCTCATTGGAATCCCTTTGCCCGCCAATACGGGAAGTAGCGGTGGATATTTTCCTAGGCGCTTCTTTCAACGAAAGCATGTTTTCAACCATACCGACTCGTGTCTGCCCACGCTGGGGCATAAACGGGCTTGGATATCACTCCCAGATTCAGAAAAAGACGTGATAGTATGGACACCTACTCGAGAAAATTGTTTCTGCTCCTGGCAATCTGAGGACTCTGCCGACTTCTTCCGTGAAATCGATGGTCCAGGGGTTTCCCACCTCCAACTCGGCAATGGGCCAACTTCGAGAGCATTTCCGACTCCCCAAACTCAATACAGACGGTAACGTCAACTTGGGTCAATGTCCTAAATGCAATGTACACTGATGGCAGTGCAAGATCCCATGAAAAAAAGTTTCTAACTGGCCCCAAAACACTCCGAAACTTTCGAGTTGTCTACTATGAAGGTACTCGGCTGTCTTCTGGCGTAACTTTGCTGAAACTCTGGTTCCTGTTTAACGTTGATCACAGTGTAAGTCGGTTTGGCTACATTAGCTGACTCCAGCTGATTGGAACCCACTTTGGTTGAGTTTGTACCGAATGCCAGATTGAAAGCAGGGTCAGGAACGAATGATCCAGGTCCTCGTTGACAATAACGTCATCGAAAAACTGTCCGTACAGGTATTCCATCTTGTGAGCCAAGAAAATTACGTCCCGTAACTCCTCGTCCTGCCGGGAAATCAGATCGGACTTGGTATCGGCGCGCTTGTATCATGAGTATTCCGGGAGCTGCTGGAAATGGCGAATATTTTGTGGTTCTTACCGTGAATCCCCGATTCCGATCTGGGTCGAATGCTGACCGCGCGTGATTTTTCTGTCGGGTTTCTTTGAAAGTTTCGAACGGGGGCGGCTTGATGAAGACGATATGAGGTTTCACCTGCGAGAGAATGATTGCGCATAGTTTATCTCGACATATTAGTGATATTCAGCAGCATCCCCATGATCAACCCAATCGGAATAGCTCTAAACATCGGGGACGCGAAGGACGCTTTCGCTCTTTCCAGAATACGAACAACAGCGAATCGCTCACTCGCTCCCTCTGAACTCAACGGATCTCACATCTGATGTTCGGAGCATCTTCAAGGCATGCGGGTGAGGTGTCAGAACGGCCGTGTATCCGGTTGTCATCAGAGCCTTGACGCTGTCAATAGATGTTCCGTAAATGTTCCCCGCGAATTCACCGTGTTCGATGAATCGACCCTTTCGGATCTCCCACTCCATCCTCTGTCTGGAGATGAAGTGGTAATCCCTTCCGTTGACTTCATAAATGCGCTGCGGTCGCGTTGTGTCTGGAAATGGGACAGCTGAGTTTCCTAGGGGCCGTGACCCGGCGATCTATTCCTGGATCTGTTCTTTTCGGACGGAACTCACGAGGAACTGTAGTTTTGAATAGGTTCGGGTTTGTGGCTATCATGCGTCGCTTGAGCTCGTTCCGACCGACGCCGGGGGGGCCGATCAGTACGAGAGGTCTCATAAATGTCAGCTGAGAAGACATGAGTAGAGAAACTTCTTCGTACGTTGCAATATGATCATGGTCGAATGAGTCGCTGTCTTCTAGTCTGTACATGGTTTTCTTCACTTTTCGAACTCGACTGAGTATTGGAGACTTCAGAACGCGGCTCCGCTCTTGGACGGTTAGTTCTCTTTGAGAAGCGAATCTTCTCTCCTGACGCAGCGGGGTGGGGATCAAGCCAACTCGAACTGTATCTTCATCGCCTCAAAGAAGGAAAAACAGAGATGTATCACAACGAGATCAGATTGAAAGGCCTTCATGTCAACCGAGCAGAAGCAGAAATAGGTGGATATTCACCAATGCGAGCTTGCCACCAGTACATGTCGTCCTGGGCGATGACGTGGAGAATGTCTCCTTTACGAAAGGCCAATCCCGCATCTGGACAGTCATTCTGAGCATCCTGTGGGAAATTTCGTCAGCAAATCGAGCTCGGAATCCTTCTCTTGAAGTTTCGTCACACATAAGTGCTCGACTTCAGCATGAGAGCCACTCACTCTGAACGGGTCGTAATCGAAGAGACATCTGAGGTGCAGTGGATTCACGTGGCTTGCACGAACAGGCGGGAGACCGCCACCCGGTAGTAGTTTCACAACACAGTTGGGACTGCTCTTCACCAGCTCGAAGACCTCATCGATCTGAGAGGGACTCCTGCCCTCAACGTCGATGCCGTTGATCTCGATTATTTCATCGTCGGGCTGGATCAAACCTGAAAACCGTCGGCAAAGTCAATGCACATTTCTCCGACTCCGTAAATCACTCGTGCCGATCCCTCATAATGATTGGCATTATGATTGTCAGTCGATGAACCATTGCTGAGCGCGAACGGAAACTCAAGTGGTTTATTGCTCACCACTGCGATCCGCTGCTCCCCCCTGGAGCACTCTGTGCACCCGGACCGCACCGTTCAGAGGGTCGTACTTGACAGTGATGCCCAGCGGTTCTGGACCTTTAACTATTTGCACAACCTTCACGACTTCTTCGTCGAAGTCGATCTCGTTCGGAGGCAGGGGCGGCTCGAAGTCTCGTCGTGCGATGCTGTCGTGGGCTTCGAGGAGCCCTTTGATGTGAGCCTTGTTGAGTATTGCAAACAGTTGAGCCGCATCATCATCGTGATACACCTGATAGGCTCCGATGAAGTCCTTGACCTCCTCAGCTTTCTTAATGGCGTTCCTGCTGCGCGGCTCACGATCTTCAGGTTCGAGCTTACTGAACCGTTTTTGGATAGAGAAAAGAGCGTTCAGTTTTGGATCTAGAAGAACGGCCTCATCTTCGGGTGGTGTCGAAATGTTCGCAACTTGTCGCAAGAGGTTACATTCTTCTTCTGTGAAGGAAGTTGACGAATGGCCGTTAGCGGATATTCTTGCTTGAATTGGCGATCCCGCCATAGATAAAGTTGATGGAAGTCTTACCCAAGCTGAGGATAATCTTCCAGGTTTTATCTGGTAGTTCTGCTGCTTCATCTTCTTCCTTCTTCTTGTGGCGATCGATGAGGTGCTCGATGGCCATCCCGTCGTTCGGAACCTTTGTGCTTGGAGACGACCATCCGACTTCATGCCACACTGCCCGGTTCACCAATGGGGATCTGCTGATAGCTCAAGATGAGTATGAGAGATATTGTATTTGACTTATCGTTTCCTGTTGGTTTTTACTTTGCTTTTTTTCCCATCCTTAAATAGCGACACCTGCTAGCTCCCTGCTCGGTCGCCGACCCTCGAATCGGGAGAATTGCCGCGATTGTGTTTTCCGTTTGTCGAAATCGTCGAGCCGATATTCGTCCAATCGACAATGCTTCAGCGTGCTTCGCGAATTTCTCGACTCTCACCTGTGGCAGCAATCTTTCGATTGGCAGAAGCAGCAGTATTCCATGAGAGTCTCCTTCGTCATTTCAGATAGCTCGGTTCAGAGAATTATAGTTACATAACTTCGCCTGCGAGCCGTACGAGTTTTCGGGGACAAGCTTCATACGATTCATACGAGAATGTCACGCGCGGTGATAGAGGAGATTTCACTGTCACGAACACGTAACCGGAGGCGTGAAATGGCTGATTCGACAGAAAGCACCATCGAGACGACTTACGCCCGAGCGCATTTATTGACTAACCCTTCCGCCATAGAGGTGGTTCGGTTGACGAGAGAGCTCTGAGCCCTTAGATGCGAGAGTCGTCGAATCTTGGGGACGATGCCCTGTGACCCAGAGACGACAGAGTGCTCGCCCGACCGCCTGCTTGCCTATCAGGATGTCCGATGGTTCTTCTTTGGCTCACATTTGCCTTGTGGGCAACAGAGCCCGCTCATTGGTCGCAAGGGACCTGGTTGACGTTGGCGGAGCACACAAGAGCGATCTTTCTATTTTTGAGGTAGTAGGTGTTCATCCAGGTGACATGCTAGCTTGGGTTCTTCGCTAACGGTCTCAGTCCAGACCCCAAATAACGCCTTCCAATGGACCGAAAAACTTCAAACGCAAAACGTACGGCTATTCTGGGAGCGACACAATAGCTATCGCTCCTCAATTTTCCAAATCATCCAATGTCCTGGGCAGAATCCGAATACGGAGCGAACCACAACAGAAAAAATCATGTCGAGTACATGTATCCTCGAGCTCATTGAGGCGATTTTCGAAGTTTGTAGATGTGATCATGTGACCCGCCGATTCCTTGACCCAGTTTCGCAAATGAAACAAGCGGCATGGAAATGCCCTCTTCCGCGATCTCAGCAATCAATGCATTATTATCTTTGCTCTCAATCTAACTCGACCGGCTAATTCTCGAGTTGACATCAGAGGTTCTCCGGCGGCCAGGCGTCATTTCGCCGGAACGTCAAGCTCGCTTACCATATTAGATGTCAGCTGGCCAAGACGGAGAACTTCTGTCGATACGAGCTTGTGTATCCAAACCATATTCCTGTTTAGAACGAGAACCAGCGTCTTTAAGTTCGAGTAGAATGCCGGCTCGACTGGCAGACTCTAAAGAAATGCCGGTATTATTGGGTAATATCTAGCGCTTCGAGTTATTGTTGTGAAGTACAGGGGTGCGCGGAGGAGCGAGAGGTTGAGCTGGGGGGAAAGAGGCGAGGGTAGCTCACAACGTGATCAACCTCGATGAAGTCTATAACCCACCGGATGAGGCGGGAGATTACCGCGGTACAATCAAGCAGAGGTGGGTAGTAAGGGAAGCCAATAGGAAAGAAAACGCATTCTGGCTGTAGAGATATCGATCGTTGGTTCCGAAGGTCGACAATTAGATGCGGAGTGGTTCAGGAGGGCTCAAAACGCGGCTCCCCATCAGGAGAGAATGACTCTGTTTAGGATTCCCCGCATTTGAGGGCTACAGTCTGTGTTTATTCCCGTGCTCCTCTCGATTTTCGGAGTCCTCAGTGAAAGGCGACTACCCTCAATGCCCTGGGTTACTGGATATTTTTTCAGGATCAAGGCATTCCTGCAAAAGTTTGCAGGGAAATCTCGCGGAGGTCCACTTTGAAAGGTACGCTCAGTAAGGAATACTCGACGGAATAAAATTATAACCAGCGCTTTCTTCGCTTCGTTCTGGCCATTCGTGGATTCACAAAAGTTTGTCGGTCCCATCTATGTCGCCCGATCCTGGGGATACTGCCGCCTTGCTTTGTTGTCGGGAAACTTTCCGTTCTCCCGTTGAGCTCAGTAACTGTCCCCCGTGCGCTCTGTTCTGCGGCTCGGTCTCACGAAAAGCTACATCGTGTGTTTTCGACTGGACCTCAGCGATCTTCTGTTTTCGAATTTTGGCGCCAAAAGCAGGTCTTCCAACCGCCCGCCTCTCGCAGAAGCCATGTCGTCGGCTTCATCCGGTTTCGATTCCTTTTCCTTCGGAGCTGCATCGGTGTGTATTTGGTTACGAAAGTTTTCCCGTTTTCTCTGTATATTGAAGATTTCCACATGTAAACTTGTGCGTGATAAGATCCTCTTTGATTGGGCCTCCCTCTGATTCCCTCCTTGAACGAGGATGCGACGTGTAGTCTGACTTGTCGTGTTCTTTGTCGGTGCACGTTGAGAACCTGCTGCGGTCGCTATATTGACAACGTGGTCGCGAGTTTTGCATTTGGGATCATATCAGTCGCGAGCTCCCACAGAGGTTCAGTCCACTTTTTCCGTGGCTATCAGGAAGTTTCGTGCGTTTCCGGAGCGGCAGACGACGTACCTTGACTCAATATTCTCGGATATTCCAGTTCTCATCATGGGACGCTACCAAACCGAGCCCGACAATCCGGCCAAGTGTAAGTTTCCTGTGGATTTTTATCCCTAACCCGATCCAATTTGATTTGGAACTCTCCCTCCTTGGAGTGGATTTGAGCTCCCTTCCTGCGGCTCTTGAGTAATTGGTGTTTTTCTCGACAGCCGCCAAATCTCGAGGGAGCAACCTGCGGGTGCATTTCAAAAATACTCGGGAGGCCGCTCGTGCTATCAAGGGAATGCCACTCAGGCGTGCCAAGAAATTCCTCGAGAACGTCATTGAGAAGAAGGAAATCGTTCCCTTCGTCAGGTACGTGGATGATACCCATCTCCGATGGAGTACTCGCTTTCAGAAATGCCGAGGCGATCCCATCCACTTCTTCGGTCCGTCATTTGATTCGCGCTGTCCAGAACTAGGGGTCACGAGATTCGTCGTCGGACGGGGATCGCGTTCCCCATGGGAGTCCTCTCGACCTTGGGACTCTGGGGTCAGTCTCTTGCTGCCATGGGGCGCACGAAATGACCATCATTCCGCCAGCAGACGATTCGAAGCTGCTCCGTCGTTCCAAATCATCTGAATCCACGGGCTGCCGGTGTTCGCAGATTGATCCGGTGCCAGTCAGCTTTTCGTCTATGTTCTTCTTCTTTTCGCCAAGTCTATGTTCGTTCAAGAGTCGCCGAGTTCAAGCGAGGGTCATCCCACTTGGATGTTGACTCTCAAAGACGCCCGGAGCGCCGTCACCAGCAAGTTTGGAGAAGGCCGTGGATAGCACGTGAAGGAACTTTCGTGCGGAGTCCATCTTGACGCTCAGTCCCGAGGAGACGGTTTTCGAGGCTGTGTTAGTTAGAGGGATTCCTCCATGCTGGGATGAGAGTATTCGCTGTTGGAATCCAGAGTCGTTCTCTCTCGTTCGAATAACCCACTCGATCTCGAAGATGTCCAGATGGCCTTGTTAGAACTGCCACAGTTACAGCCCCCCCCCCCTGTGGAATCGAGAAGCAGAACTCTAGCGTGTGTGAATTCGGTGGAGTGCAGCGTCGACTCTGAGTCCAACGGAAAGACTCTTATTTTCTCCCTCTCCGCTGCGGTCAGCATCGTATTTGTAGGAGATATTGTTCGAGTGACATTGCAGCTTATGCCCGCTGATAAGACGAGACACTGTTTCGGTGAGGTGCTATCTGCCAGAGGGGGTGATGGCTCATTTGTCGTCTCACCCGGTGGAGGAGCGCCCATGTTCCCGCGAGAAGAGGAATAATAGCTACCCTCGACTGGTCGCCGCTTCGCAGTGCTCATTGTGTTCAGGATTGGCCGTCGTCATTCCAATCTTTGGTTCGCCTCAGTTTTCCGAGCTCATCCGTCGGAGAGTTCAATCTTGTCGAGAACAGATTCAGTATTCTACAACGTTGCGCCGGATAGCGGCGCTGTGAATCAGGACACGTTCGATGGCCGTCCCAGTACGTCGTCGGTCGACGGCGGTCGGTTGACACAAGAGTCTAATTAGACAATGACGACGAGGAAAGTACGGAGCGGAGACTCGGGAAAGTGATGAGTGCTGCGGCGAAGGGACCCAGTGGATGGAGAGGGGGTCGAGCGGGCGGTCGGTCGGGCGGACGGACGGTTGGCCAACTCTGCCCCCGACGGATTGCACTCCTGGTCGTCCTGCTACTGTCGCGATGGGTCTGTCTCGCTCGTGTCGGCCGAACTCCAAATAGAATCCTTGACGTTCAAAGCATTCGTAGAGGAGCTAGATGAGGCTTGTAGAGTAGTAGTGCAGAGTGATGAGCGAGAATAGAGAGTCGGAGCCGAGTCGTCATTGAAGTGCCAGCGAAGTCTCTCCTCCTGTGTTCCTCACTGCTTGTGGGCTAGAAAGGTGACGAGGAAGAGACTTTCGTTGTCAGGAAGTTCCGAGAGTCTAAGACGGATGTCTCGGGCGCTGAATGGAATTCATGAGCGACGCCCCCGCTCTTGATTTGTACGCGTTTCGAATTCCGAGAGTCGTAATTTTTGAGGCGATGGAATTCGGAAATCCGACGCTAACCGCAATCGGTGGATTATTCCCCTCAGGGACGAGGTGATGAGTTTCTGCGAGGCCGACCGAGCTAGCCGAACCGGTCTGCTCCGCTAAGGGTTAAGCAGAGAAAACTTTCAATGCTCCGTCGGCTTCCGAAAAGTCTTTGCGCTCAACTTGTCTGTTTACTACGGAATAAACGACAAGCGCCCTCGTATAGCTCGTGATTTAAGATTAATCCGCGAGCGACCGGAAACTGCGTCGGACGAAGAGACTGCGCAGCTCTTCAACGTTCTAACGCGGTCCGATGTTGCAGGTTCAACGGCGGAGTCGGGCGTCATGCTCAGTGCAAGGCCTGGAAGACGTCGCAGGGTAGGTGGCCCAAGAAAAGTGCTGAACATCTCCTTCACCTCCTCAAGCACGCCAAGAACAACGCGCGCGAGAAAGAGCTCGATGTCGATCGTCTCGTTGTCGATCACATCCACGTCAGCCGCGCTCCGAAAACTCGCAGGAGAACCTACCGTGCCCACGGTAGGATCAACGCTTACATGAGCTCTCCCTGTCACGTTCAGCTGATTCTCACTGAGAAGGAGAACATCGTCAACAAGCCCAGTGCTCCCGCTGAGGAGGAGAAGAAAAAGTTGTCGAAGAAGAAGCTCGCCCGGGCAAGGATGATGAATCGAGAATGAGCATGGATACGACAATAAATTGTTGGTCTACGTGAACTCCGGTCTCCTCCCGTTTAGAATCCGAAAGAGACGTATTCTTGGACTCTGAAACCACGACGAACCTCAGTGTGTCCATTGCAGAAGTATTCGCTGCTATCTGTGGAATCATAAGGAGGTTTCTCTGATCACAGCATTCCGATCGGAGCGACTTGAGCAGAGGAAGAAAGACCGACCGATTCATTACCAAACTACAGAGATTCTCTGAGTTGCTTCATACATCGTAACCCAGCCGATGGTCAACGACATCCGACGTTCTCTGAATGGCTCGATTTGGTTCTCGAGCTCACAGAACAAAACTTCCTCCCGACTTCCTTTCCGCAGCGTTCTTTCAGGGAAGAACCGCGGGGTTCGTTCAAAACCACAACGGAACCCATCTCATCAGCTGTTGAATCATTCGCTGTGATGATTCCAGATAACCACAAGGATCGTAGGAAAGTATGAAGATACGCTGATTTGGTATACATAAACTGCGAAATCTGGTCCCGAACGCGGGGGATGTCGCCCTCGTTTTGCAAACAAATCATGTTTCCCGCCCGATTTTGCAATCGAGAGTCTCGGCGAAATCATTCGGAATCAACGGTTCGGCCATGCAACGGCTTATTAAATCGAACACATCTCATTGGTCACGAAATTCGACGCTCATCTCCATGGGGGGGGGGTCAGATCAAGCGCCATCCCAGCACAATGAGTAGAGTGCCGGATTGAGAACTTCAAGCAGATCATATCTCCTCAGCCCTAGATAGGGCACTTCATTTCTAGGATTTTCGTATCGCAAGCAATTGGGGGGGGGGGGAGGAGTGAGCGGGCAGAGGTTCATGAAAGGAGTCAATGAAAAGATCACGCACCAGAAGTCCCATCAATCTTCGAGCGATTAAGTTTCAAGGCAAGTATCTGGGCTGCGTCAGTTTGACAGTGGGCGTTGTACCACACCGTGACTTGATTCATCATTCGTTCGGATGTCATCCGTCTACGTCAGAATTTCGGTGTGTAAGTTCAATGAATTTGCCAATGCTCCATTATCGGATGGGCAGTGCAGCAATTTTCTGATAGGACTACGAACGCCTCACCAAATCAGTCGTCGTTCGCTCACACCGTCACTTTCCCTACCACAATCATCGAGATTCTCGGCACATTGCGATGTTCGAAGCCTCCGGATCCGACGATGGCCGCTTCGCACGCGCAAGGGAGCGACCAGGGTCGCACGGGCCGCATGCTTGCGGAGTTGGTATCCGCTGCACGAATAACTCTCTCTTCTGGTGAGTGAGGAACGGGAAGTCTTGACAAGGAATTCGGGGAGATTTCTCCATCTTGAACAGCTATTTCAGTTTCCATGGAAAAGTCAGCATCAAAGCCCCGAATCGCGGCCCGATCGTTCGTTCCTCGGGCATCAGCTCCGAGCTCCAGCTGGAATCCAAGAATCATCGGTGAAAATCTTGACAGCTTCTGCTTCGGAGCTGTTCATTATTCAAAGGGAAGTTTGACGACGGCGAGCTCGATCAGCCTTCCCTTAACCCTGCCAGGAACTCGTTACTCATCTGTTCGTTATGCGAAAAATCCGGACCGGCACTCGCATACCGCTTTTAGTCCATTTGGGAGCTCGAAATCGTGCACTCACACTCCAGGAATCCCTTCATTCTACCGACGTATGCATTCGAAAGAGCTCCGTGTGCAATGGACAATCCGAATCATGCTCAACTCTGTCGACGATTCATCGCTGCTCCGAAAGCTATATATGGAGTCAACTCGTTTGAACGATCATGACGGAAGTATAATTTATGATGATGGCCAGGGTTCTGAGTCTCAATGAGAAGAGGGATATCACTGGTGAGAACATTCGTCGCATAACAACCTGGACGCTGCTCGAAATGTGACTGAGACGCAGAGAGCGCATCGATTAATTAATTAGCGTCATCAAGGGGTTGAAGTTTTTCCTCGTTCGGAACCTTCGTCAGACCTGCGTACGACCGTGCTGTTCCGAAAGACGACTCCCACAAGAATTGTTTCACACAGCCATGAGCGCAGTGAGGTCGTCGGTCGCTCGAACAGGATTCTAATCGCGCCGGGGAATTCGGCCCCTGGCTGCTCCATGTGATTCCCAGCTTCTGGAGTTGCCGAATGTCAACTTTCCCTCGGGCCGTAATTTGGGATTTGGGCGCCGCTGAGTGCAACCACAGCGTCGGGCTTGTCATCGTCGCTCCCCCACCCGGGCAATGACGGCAACAAAACGTGTGACACAGTACGACTCTGATTGAGGGTGACGTTTCGAAACGATAATCTGCGACGCACGAAGGACGGCCAGGATGGAAATTGTGTTTCTACTCACTCGGAGCCGGGACGTATGGCCCGACCGAGAACTCTGAATCACTGGCACCTATGGACTCCGACTGCAAATCGAATACCGATCCCCGGAGGAGGCAAATCTTTTCCGGCAGTAATTAGGGGAGAAATGAAATATTTGCGCGCTGAGTCCTACGAGGGGACGGCTGTCGAGAAACCACATTCACCAAAGATGTCATCCTATCGCTGGCGGTCGTTCTCCTTGGAGCACAGAGCGGTCGAAGCTTCTGCTGTCATGCGCCGTGAGTCATGAGCATTTCGGGCAGGTTGTTGTTGGTGCTACAGCCCGTCCAACAGAGTCCCGTTGCTACAGAGGCAACGGTCGATCCCAGAAGTATTTTCGGAGGGGGTGGGGGGATATAGCAGCGGAAAGTGAACAGGGCCTGAAACCAGACATGGCTTAACGTCACATTGCTTGCGCTCAAACATCCAGAGCTCCTCGGACACTAGCCATCTGCGGTCTGCGACGACAGAAGAAGACCGAAACGGCATAGAAAAGTACTGCTCCAGTCTACTCCGATGACACTCCACGCGCTGTTTTCGACGAATCCGAATCACTTTACATGATAGAGTTAGTCGGTGGAAGTGTCCGAGTGCTGAGAGTGCGCCAGTTTAATTCCAGGAGACGACAGAGGAACGATTCGACCAATGAAGGTTCCTCTGTCTTCTAATGCCGGAGAAGGGCATCCTTTCGCCAGGGAAGCGACTTGAATGGCGGAACACTCGGGAGAACAGATCTCAAGAGTCGAGACGCACGATGACATGAACTTGCGCATTGGTTTTTCATCCGCTCTGCAAGCAGGTTGAAACCGCAACCAGAGGAGTGAAGGATGTCCCTGAGCCTCCCTGAGGTTCCTCGCTTATCGAATTCCTCCTGCCAATTGCGACTGCTGCCGACCCCTAGTCAGTCGCTCGTGTTTTCCCCTCGACAGAATTTCCGGAAACAGCATGAGGGAGTCGCGACCCAGAGGACAAAGTGTCGTGGTTATCTTGCTATAAGTATCGCCTTGAATGATAAATACACATATTCATGAAGTAGGTTGCGGAATTTCTTTCGAAAATCAAAGAAAATTATGAGATAGAACTTGAGACAGGGACGAGAACCACATCATGAATACAACAGATAGATAATCAAAAACTTACCCTGGGACAAGGGTCCCCCGGATGAGCTACCGGAAGAACTTGGATACCTATGCTTGAGCCGCGGGGATAAGAGGACGACTTGGAAACGCAAACAGAATAAACTCTCTCTTCTCCTGGAAAAAAGTTGCGGAAGAAAACTTCTCCCGTGGACAGGGAAAACATCTGCTCGTTTTGTCTCCGGTCTGCAGCCGAACTGCGATTCATCTTATGAGGCCGATTCCTGGAGCAGCAATCGGTGTTCAAAGCTCACCGCCGTCGTCATTTAAACCCTAGTGGTAAGTAGGTTGCCTCAAGCGAGGAAAACTCTCCGTCAGTTTCGTCGAATCATTCATGGATTGTGTTAACCCACGTCCTCAACCAACTGGCGGTCACTTGCGCTCGAACTACCGAGTACCCCGGACTATTTGTGGTCAATACAGGTTGCAATCCAGTTGAGACCGGATTGCAGGTGACTTCTGGGCTTCTCTTGTCGCATGAACACACCTCGACATCGCATCGAGCGAGCTCAGCTGCGCCGCCTGGGGAAAGTCGAGGAGTCCTTCGATTTCAGGCGAAAAATTGCCGGCTTGCTCAAACCTACTCTCACATCAGAACGGAGAGCCAATCGTCCTCGGATGAATGAGCTACGATCCGAGAAAATAGGTCCCGGAATCCACCGACTGAGCTCGGAGTGTCAGCTTGGAGCTTGGGAAAAAAAATTCTCGACCGAATTTCGCCACCATGTATGCTGCTTCTGCCCGACATGAATATTATCTCTGTCGAATCTCCCCCGAGTATTTAGCTGAATTCTCCGTCTTCATGAGTCGGCCATCCCTTCTCAATGAATTCTCGGAGTTCGGACGACAGTTTTCGACTCCTGGTCTCATTCATTCGGAAACAGGGGCGATCAGTCTCTTCGCTCTGATAGAGTCATAGAACCCTGTTCCTACAGTCGCAAGCTTAGTATGGCTGGGTTGAAACTCGGTGGCAAGCTAAGCTTATGTTGTAGCTCATGGTGATCCATCCTTGATCAGTGATATCGATTTGCGAGATCGGAGCCACGGCACTTCTCGGGAATCGCCGGAAGAGCGAGTTTCTGTGCGCCGCACCTGTATTCCCTCTCGAGGGGAGCGGGACTCCTGCAGCGGTATGCGAGGGTGTCTTTCGCATTCGTAACAGACCAAAGTGCGGAGAACTTTCGATAGCTCGACTCCTTCCGCATCCTAAGATTTTCCTCCCTTCCCGAGCCTGGGGAGCCGGGGAAACTCCCCGGGCCAGAGAGCGAATGGTGCTCCGTAAGTATCAAACTGAGGGGGTCTCTGAATGACAAACTGGGAACAGCTTCAAGGTGTAATCGAAAGTTGAGCTTGTAAAATATAAGTCGTCTCTGCTCCTCAACGAAACGAACATCACGCAACTCAACGAAAGCTGCACGACCTGAAATACTCGAGGAAGACATATCCTCAAGAACGAGGAGGGTTGTCGATTGTAGAAGCCTTGCATGCAGGCTGCTGAGATCACGAAGAATCATACGAACGTTAGATGGCATTCGCTTCCCGGTCGGAAAACGCTCCCAAGATTCGGGTTGGATTGCAGAATGCAGATTTCGCGAGTAATGCATGTTTGCAGAACATACTCCGATGGATGTCAGAGTAGGTATCAAGGGGGACCTTCCGCTCGTAGAACGGGGATCTCTCCCCGTATGCTGGTTTCTGTTCCAACATTTTCTCCCGTTAAAGATGAGTCAGAGCCGTTTGATAAACTCTACAACTGCGATATAAAACTGGCTTTGGTTGAGCCTTGAGGACACCACAAGAAACCGTCAAAGCCGCTGTCAGCGAGTCGGCGATTTTTCCCAGGCTCGATAACGACAGAAAAAAATCGCAGCTCGATCAGATCCGACTCGCGCAGTGAGAGATGTCCGTTACGTCAAGCTAGAGAGTTTGTGGAGCGGAGTTCTCCACGTGATCCGTCCAGATTATGAATGATATTGCGACCCAGTCCAAAGCATAACAGAGCTTACTGTGCTCTACGCAATCATCCTCTGTTTGGGGCGATCTAAATCCTCATAGGAGTAACAAAACAACGTTTGGCAACAATCGATTTGCTCGCTATGCATTCCTGTCTGGATCAGGTCTCCGTCGAGGGGTTTTGTATTCATCGGAAACCGACCACTCCCAAAGCACAGTGACGGGTCTTTTCATGCATCGTCGCGTCTAGGTAACCCTGTGCTTTGAAAGATTACTATTTATCGATTGTTGTCAGGAACAGACTCGCGGAAGGCAATTGCAAGTGGATCGGCTTGTTCTCCTCAAAAAATAACGCTTGCTCCGCATGAATGCATCGACCCGAGCAACAACACGGGAGGCCGCACCTATTCAAACTTCGCACACAAACAGAGAGTAACGCTGCGATGGGCGAAGGAAGGAACGCAGGGAGCAAAGCCGGCGAGCTTCGTCCGGCTGGCTGGAAAGCGAAAGAGAGCCTAACAATGTAATGAATAATAATCATGCCTCAGATACAGGAGGATCGATGCGGATGAAATCCAGCCCCGACTCGGGTCCCGAACGCTAGGGAGGAGCGGAAAAGCCGGGCATTGTATTCTCGTCAATGAAGCCACCTGCGAACGCTAGTACAGCGGAACCCCCGATTGATGTCGCCCGTGATTACGATTCTCGATCAATCTTGCTATCGCAACTTCACTCTTCGCGAAATTCCGACTCCGATTTGGAGCCCCCCTCCTCCCCCGTTGGAAGGACGGGAACATCGGAAGTAAATAGCTATTGAAGGAGCGACTTACCCGTTCCAGATTCGGACGCAGCACTGGATGCATGGGAGTGCTCCGGAATGCGTGACCAAGTTCCCGAATGAAATTCAACCTTGAGAATGGCATGTCATAATTTCGAGGTTTTCCTCTCTCTGGAAGAACTCTGATGTGAGAGTCGCATTGACAAGCTCGGAGTTGAGCTCCCAAGATTCGCTGAAACTGAGTGCGCTATAGCGGGGGTCCACTGTATTCGTGGACATCTTTACAAGGCTTCTGGATGTGCTTTCCAGATTCCGTTCATGAAGGAGACTCGGAAATATTCGGTGCTGGGCCCGTTCGCATGCATGAGGACTGTATTCAAAACGAGGCCTCGTAGCAGCACAGTTCATCCTAATATACTCTGAATAGAACGTCTCTTGAGGCCCTTCGTGTCACTGGTGCGTTTTCCAAAAAGCTAACTTGTTTATTTTTGGATTGGAAGCCATGCAGTAAGTCACCCGGTCTTTGCTGGCGGTCTCTCCACTTGACATGTATGTATGTCGCCTGGCTGAAGAGCGGTTGTGTTGGTGTCCTGATTCCGTTATGCGAGCTTCATGTTCCTTGATTCAGCTTCTGGATCGATCAGCTCGAGCTCGTTTGTTTGAGGAGTTAGACTCGCAATTCCCCCTTATATTTGTAGTTGCAGTCCGCTAGACGAGAACGTAATTCTCCAGTTGCTCCGTGACTCCCGGCATAAGCCGATTCCATCGTAGAGACATTTCCAGAGCCGAGATTGAGGATACGATATTGGACGAGACTTCAGAGGCAACGCGGATAGCTCATCCGTTCTCTCCAACGCCGTCTTCGGCTTCCTTGAAACATGACGAACTTCTCTGAGATCCCACTCAAGGATACGCGCTGACTCAATTAAAGCACCGGGAATCGATATTCTTTGCCCCGTCGCGGACCACTCATACCCGATATACGTATCGGTGATTCGAAACGAGGTGAGAATCCGAGCTCGCGTTCCGATTCCGAGTTCGTAGGTGAGTATGTCGGCGTATAATGATGACTCTGAGATACGGCACTGAGGGATGGAACTTGATGATCATGCTTCCAAGGGAGACAGGAGAGGCAATGATCCCTCCGCACACTAGTTCGCTGCTCCTGCTATGCTCCGCGAATTCAGAATCCGAACCCCGCACGGGTGTGACGTTAACAAATCTGCGCTGTCATATCCTTCGTCTTCTGTGTAGATGAGGCCGAAGCGAGGAACAGAGTCGGTCGGTAAGAAAATCTGACAGCTCGTCCTTCTAGCCTCGCATATTCTGATCGTGAATTCGTTCAGCATCACTCAGGGCCAAGGACAGTCACAGGATTTAAATTGTCACGAAGCTCGCCTGGAACCCCGTGACGGAACAAACAACGTGAATCCAAACAACGAGCATTCGTTTCTAACATGATCTGGTTATGCTACTCGGAAGAGAACTTCGGTGCTCTTTAGCGGCGTTTCGGTAGACGGGCCAGCATCGTCCGCCTCGACGTGTTCTTTGATAGGGAATGTCGACCGGGCCTGCGTGAGCAGTTTTGCCCTCCCCGCGGTGGAACCGAAGCGGAGGGTACTCTTGTATGTTTGTGCATGGAACCTGTTCGAATGGACCAGTCGCTCGAGGCACGAGCTCGGATATTCCCCAATAATATCTGCTCTCTCGGAAACGACGAAACGGGAGTCTCTATAGAGCACTTGACTCCGACAGTTCTCTTGCGAAGAGCTATCGACAGCTCAGGAAAAGGGGCCCAAAGTGGACAACCTATCGAAATCGGGATGCGATCGAGGTCATGGTCGGCTGACAGAGAGTTCTCCTACTGTCGAACTGACAGGAATCAACATCATTGGCTCCGGGAGCACCTTGCGTGACGCTCCTCGATCAGCACCTCTTCCCAATTTCCACTACAGGACTTCCTCAATGGAAGTTCCGCATTTCGATGTTTGCGCCAGCGTTTCTCTCTGGGAACGTCGGAGGCCAAAGCGATGGAATCATGCAAGGCATCCTCCTGTTGCGTCGGGAGCGATTCTCCAGAGAGTCAGCACAATAGTTTGCCCATGATGATCTCAGGCTCAGATTCCTCGAATCCCCTTCAATTTCGAGAGAGTCACTGCGATTCCCTGCGACAGGAGGAGGAACACCAACCGTCTTTGTCGGCGAGGCCAGTAACATCGGGAGTCCACGACGTCATGAGCCGGTCAGGTTTCGATATCCTTGTTTTCCTCCCTGCCGTCGTGATGAAAATCTCTCTCTCGAAATTCAATTAACTTCGAGTGATCTCTCAAATCTTCAGCGTCGAAATATCGAGGTCGCCCCCAGGAAAGTACTCTCTCCTCAAAGGTCCTCGAAACAAAACTGGAGTGTTGGAGGAAATAGATTTTGTGGGGAACTCGTTGTGCGTCCAGTATAGATCGAGGCTCTCGGCTTGGACTTCTCCCGAACTCACCCCAGAATCTGAAGAGATAGTATCCTCCAGATATCCCTCTCCGAGGAGGAATATCGGTTCTGCTCATCCCGTCAGCTCCTGGCTGTTTTGTCGAGCCGATTGAATCTCTACGATGATTCGAGGTCCACAAAGATCCTTCTAGTCACGCCGGCAGGGAAGAATCGACAGAAACAAATGGATTCCTGGCTAGAGGCTGCGAAAGTGGAGTCGGGTACCGAAATCAAGGGCGCTCGTCTAGAACGAAAACGTGAAACTTCATTATGATTCGTAGTGGTCTGGTGTGTTTTGTCAGGATGTTCCGTGGTTTCCCACGAGGATTCCTGGAGCCCTTCGAGACATCGTTAACTCAACGGATGATGTTACGTCCCAAGAACGAAGCGTTTCATATTGCCTACTCTGAAGCTTTGTAAAGGAAGGAACGTTCCGAGTACTAAAGAACAGACCCAAGTGCAATGTTACAGTTTCCTCTCTCTCGGTAGTCCTTCGAGGGTGGTTCCATTCAGCTCCCTAAATGAATTTTCTAGACGTCGAGGCGCTGTCTGGCCCGTGCTTGACTCGCGCAGTGTCATTGAACTGTTCCGCACGAAGAACCCCCATCGAATCGATGTAACAAAGATCCGAGGAGTATATTTGATGATAGCTCGGTCGGGTCCCATAGGCTTCCACGAGCTCGACTGTCCAGTTCGGCGTATGGAAATATCGACGGGGCAGCGAATCAGCTACCAAGTGAAATCTCAAACGAAGAAGCCTCGAGCGCGAGGCGGAAGACGGAACGCCGATTCGATAATGTGTACAGGGTGGCCTTTTTTAGTCGGGAATTTCGGAGCTCGATCTTGTTCTGGTCATATCTTTGTCAATTCTTGGAATTGATTCGAAAATCGAACAGTGATCGATAGAGGATATCGGGGCGTTCATTCTTACAGAAAATTAAGCGGCTGTGATTTAATTCGCGGTCAGAAAGTGGGTTACAGATTTCTTCATTTCCTTTCTCGAGGTCGCTCTTAAAGTCGGAAAAACGTCGATATTCATCGGGTAGGACTCGTAAGGGTCGCGTTCGACGCGCAAAAAGAAGCCGGTCATTGGCCAGCGATCCGATCAAATTTATCTCATCCCTCGAGAAACGGCAACCGACTGCATCGAGAATTCATTTCGTGTCAAGGGTGATTGCGACCGAGGGCGGAAAACTGAATGAGGGTGATTTCCGGGGGAAACCATTAATCATCGGATCGACCTTGCAGCTCAATATTCGGACAATTCACCCATTCCTCACGGGTGTCACGAGAGGAAATGCGAATCAAAGCCTAGGAAACGGAATTAGCCAACGGGCAGCCCCCTGAAACACTGGTGGGGACGATCGCTCGCCATTCTTCGAAGAAACGGGAAAAATTCGACCAGTTTTCTGGCGAGTGATCGGCCTTCCGCGCTCCGAACGCGACCCCCACGAGTCCTAACGGATGAATATCGACGTTTTCACGAAAACTTTCGGAGAGACCTCCAAAATAAAATAGGTCATTCTCAAACCTTCATTCTCTGACCGCACAGTTGCTCACAATATCCGCTCGGATTTTGAATTCAAATGACTGCCTCGATATCTCCCTTCGACCATTTTCTGAAAATCTCGAAAGTTGAGATTTTCCAAAAAATCCCAAGAATCGACAGAGTGATGGTCAAAACAATATCGGGCTCGGAAATTCCTGACTGAAAAATGCCACCCAGTACACGCCGTCGTTGAGATCAGTGCTGCTTACATATTCCACATTTCAGAGCCGTGCTTCGCTTCGATGTACTAGCTCATTCTCATAGTGTGGCCGTGAAAGAATCGAACGAAAATAGCTCACGTCTATTCGTCGCTGGCCCGTGAACTGTCACCTCTCCGACGACAAAGAGGGAGCCAAAAACACGAAGCACCCAAGGAAACAGGAGCACAATAAATATTTATGTAAGAATCAATACGCAGCGTGATATTATCGATATTCCGCCGGCGGCGCCCGTATGATCTAGTTGGAGCAGCATCTGCGCTGATTTGAGCCATCATTTCGCGCGTCATCCGTCGCGGGACCAGAACTGTGAAATTTGAGCTAGACGACTCGTATGGCTTTCGTCTGCCTCTGGTCTTTGTTGTTCCCGTTGTATGAGTTCTCCATTGCTAGACGAAGAGCCTGACTGTACACTTTGACGGAGTTCCTGTTTGTCTCATAGCCGGAACGGATGTGCCAATTCACTAGTCTGGTATGGACAGAAAAATACACCACTCACAGTTCATTCATGGGAGCAAATTCATTCACTGATGATTAAATTCCCCAGCCGTTGACTCCCCCTTGTCCTGAGACTATAGCTCCACCTAGCGCTGATCGCTCTAGCGACCACCTGAACGCATGAAACGTTCACTTTTGGCAGTTTTTCGGCCAGCTCAGAGGTCTTCGATGGCCTTCTGTAAATGCAACGACTCCGAGGAGATGGGAGAGAGGATCATCTTCTTTGCTTGGATATGAGCCTCTCGCGCATCGACTGGGATTAGGGAAGCTCGCCAGGATGTTCTCAGTGAACTTGCTTCGCGAGTTCTGAGTCTCGGAAATGTCGGATATCGAACTTGAGCTCCATCGAGAGTAGTTCCACTTTCCTTGCGAGGAACTTTCCTCTGGCCTCTGATCCATAGGAGAGAAGAGTTGCGCACGAAACGATTCCTGCTGGAGCATCCGTGTTCGCCCTCAGTTTATCGAATAGCCAGAAATCTGCCTAAGAGACATCAATTTCCGAACCTCGGAAATTCGAAAATTAATTTCCGAACCTCGGAAATTCGAGAATTAATTTCCGAGCCGAAAATAATTTTCCGATTCGAGAGCTGATTTTTCGGTCAGATATCGCTCAAATACACTGGTTGACTAGACACCGGACCATCTGACGCGTCGCAGAAAATTCGAAAATTAGTATTTGAGGCAGAGTATTATTTCCGAGTTGGAAAATAATTTTTATGTCGGATATCGATGTTTATTGCCGGAGCGTGCGACTATGGTTACGATAGAATGCTGGCCTAACTTGCCATCACATTAACACCAGAGAATCAGCACCTCGTTATAATGAAATTTCGGCACCATGGAGACCGTGTTCGAACGAGGAAGGTGGAGAGGGTTATCACGGTCTGGCACTTTCGGAATCTCACGCGTTTGAGCGGCTGAGGTGGAAACTCCTGACGTCTGGAGCGGCGAAGTATTATGATCCCTGAAACGTCGCAGCTGAAGCCGATCCGCGAGCTCCACCAGGCAGGGAATCCAGATGAAAATTTTTCCGGGCGGAATCTTTGCGCTCAAGTCTGCTTTCCCAAGCATCACGAGCCGAGGTCTGTGAATAGAAATGGTCCTTGCAGACTATGGGAAGGGGAAGGGTGATGGACGTATCGCCTAGGATCTGAATCTACGACATCAAGATTCAGCACGACTGAGTAGACATTGCGGTTGATTCTCGATTGTTTTATTCGATACTTTTCTTTGTGATAATTTTCCTCATTATTACTTTCGGCGTTACAGTTTCGGAGATCGCGGGAGGGCTTCGTAACCAACCCAATAACCGCGGGCTACTAAAAAGACTGCGCTGCTTTTCGCGGAGCGCATGTGGGCGGGGTTGAACTTCCTCAGTTTACAGAACGAATGTTTCTCGAGTCGGAAACGATGCCTGCCTGACTTGTCAATCTGCCTATCGCGTTTTTGTCTCGCTTCCCCTAGGCGCACCCCTTATCGGTGTCACCGTTGTATCCATATCAGCGTAGGACCGCAGCCGGGTACACATGGGAGATTCTAAAAAAGGGAGCTTAACCCTGTTCAACTTCTACATCGCACTGCGAGTGAACAGCGCTTTTCAAGCAGACGCATGCAAGCGGCAGGCGTGCAGTTAGATCGACCGACCCGTTGAAGGGCCGTTTCCTGAACTGCGTTGCGTTCCGACTCAGGAACAAAGTTTCCTTGTTGTTGGGTATTTACTCTACGATGAGACAACTCGACGGATACTTCCTAAGTACTGCGGTGGACAGTGCGAGCCTCGCCGTGCGGGCCGCGATCGCGTGCCCATATTAACAACTGTATTGCAAACTGGTGGCCTCTGACCGAAACAACGGAATCGCTGCATCGGGCCATGATTGTTCTTCGCGGACGCTGTGGACCGACCAAACTCGATTCATCGAATTGTTTCGCCGACGGATCCATCAGACCCCGTCACTCTGGCCTGCCATCGCTCCCTATGGCACAAAATCCACTCTAACTGAAGTGGGTGTATTGTACAGGGCTAGGAAACAAGAGAATTCACGCACTTGCTCAAAACTCGCGGGCGTTGGATATCGCACTCAAGTCGTCGCGTCGCCTCGAAAGTCAGCTCTCTTTCGGAACCGATGCGATCGCCCATTCTGAGCCGCTACTGTAACTCCTATTTGGTTCGGAAGTATTTCAATCGCTTGTGACGGGTTTCTCCATAATTTGAGTATAGCTTCGAGAAATACTAGGAGCGACGGATGTCAACTCAGCACCAACGACGTGTATCCCATACGATTCCGGCCGCTCCCATATGTCATAGAAAGCCCAGAACGAAGACGTTCGTGTTGAACCTGGGCTCCGATTTTTCGTCAAGTTCTCAGCGACGGGCGACCCTGGGTTGAGATTCCTACTAGGAGGGGTGCATGGGGGTCTCCGACCGTTGTCGTACGCCCGCAGATTTACAGGACGCTGAGTCGGGATTAAGGAGGGGTTGGCAAGGTAAAGCGACTTTGTCCGAAGACTGACTCACTGCGTGGGTGGATAAGCTGCCCGAATCAAGTTCGCTGGGTATGCTTTTGTGAGTCCGTCGAAAAGTCAGGCTTCTATGATAAGGTTGAAGGTTCGGAAGTTTCCGTCGTCATCTTCCCCCACTTTTCTGTGATCTGAAATGTGCTTTTCGGATACCGGAAGTATCTTTCGAACTTCCTCTAATTGGCCACTAGGTGCACGAACACGCGGAAGCGGAGCAGCTTTTCGCTTCATCTTCATCAATGGCTGTGGCAGTAAGGCAGGATTCATTCTCAAAAGTCGGAGATTTGCTTCTCGTTTCCTCTCGCACTCTCTCTCTCTCCACAACTCTCAAACCGCACGCAAAAGGGAGCAAAATAACAAACCTGTGTAGTCATCCAAATATAATGGGAGAGTCGACCACTCGGATGACTGATTAAGTCTGTGAGAGATGAGCTCGACGAATGTGGCCTGATCGGGGATATTGCGGGAGCCGCGGCGGATTTTCCGAGGAGAGGGTGTTACGAAGGCGCGATGACAAAAAAGTGCACGGAGTTCGCGGTCCGAGTGTCTAGTCTACGGAGGACACAGGCGTGAAATTCGACAGTTCTCTAACAATGATTTTTGCTGTGCAGCTGATGTGTTCTGGATGTTTTCGAAGCCTCCAGTTTTCAAAAATGCGACTCGATCCGACGGTGCCCGAAGCCGCGATAGCGGATGTCGTTCCGACGCGCGATTCTTACGGAATCGACTCCGGTTCGATTTCTGTCTGTGTATCAATCTATAAGTGAAGTTGTTTGTTTGCTTGTTTGCCTGTTTCATTCCCTGTTGTTCGGAAGAAAGGAGTAATTGATCGATTCGAGGATTGCTTCTCACGGTTCATGGGTTAAAAATCACACGGGTTTCGTCACTAACCTCAGGTTTGGAATAGAACACTTGGGTGTTCTGTGAACAATTTGATCAAAAACGTAACAGTGGTACAATGATTAACTTCGCTATCCAGAACAGCACGTAGTTCCGGGTTTGCGTAACATGTAGGGAGCCACACGATTTGATTCGTGCGGCGGTTCTTCGCTCCTCTAGCTTGAACGTAGTCATCACTGAAGTTGAATGAATGAATAGTTCCAAAATAACCGCCTTGTATCGCCGACTCCTTTTGTGGGAATTCTACGGCTCGTTTTGAATGCGGTTCTAAAAAAGCGTCGTCTCGCTCTTGACAGAGTTGAGAGTACGGGAGACGACGGAGTTTGCACGCCGTCGTACTTCCCCTCTCCAAAACGTGAACCCTGTTTATAATTCGCTCTAAATGCCTTAAATTTCGTTTGGACATATTTGAGATTCTCCAAGCTCGTCCACTGCAGTATTCCAATAAAATCTGTATGAAACTGAGCGAAGCGAGCATGCAGATATAATCGATGCTTCGAACACTCATGATTCCGCGTCGCTACTTCCAGATGACTCCCTCGAAGAGTTGGCGTCGTACAAAAGATCAACATGTGGTCGGAAATCCTTCTCGGGACATGGACTTCCGTTCAAAGAGCACGAAAAACCTCAACTCAACATGAATTTGTTTCTTTTACCGATTCGAGATGAATCAATGGAACAGGTTCATCACCTCGTGAGCCGCTCGACGAAGTGTGTCCCTCACCGAATTTCATCGTTCCAGTGATGCGGGAAGAGAACAAGCGAGGCATCGAGGATGCGGAGTTGTGACTCGGGCGCATGAGATACGTGAAAGCCTCTGAGACACCTTCACAAAGTTCGACAGTCGAGTTCATGCATTCGAGCCTCGGAAGAAGTCTAACTGGAGGACAACACTCGTCTCACGACTCAGGAGCGAATCCATATCCTCGAAGAACGGCTGAGATTCACAGAATCAGGTTATTAAACTAGTCACAGTAACGACAATCAATCAAAAGGACAAATATTCGATCTATCGGCGACTCGGAGCCTTTTCGCATTCCAAGTTCAATCTGTCGCTCAAAGTAGGAGCATGAGTAGTTGTAATGGTACTAGTATACGAAGGAGTGATAGGAGGGACTATGGAATCCAAAAACTCAACATTCCATCCATTTTCTCGACATCACAGGATTGTGTCAAGCACTGCCATTGACTTGGAGATGTTCTCATCCTGGAAGAATCGGGAGCACGTTATATTCATTTCACCTTTCCTCTCCGAACCACTGCGTCTCCTTCCTAGCTCACTCAGGCACCGACTCGGGACCAAAAAATTACATATACCGAGCCATCCATACATGCATGTAGGACGACCAGCCGGAAAGCACCACGCTCAGAGCGTTCGCGGTGCTCGGAAAAAACTGTTGAACTCAGGTCGAAAATAAGGATTCGAGCCTCTTCACGTCTCGTCTGTTTATCTTCAATCTGGCTGTGATTGTCTTCTGAGAGAGCGGTTACACCATTAGGTCGAGAGGAAGATGAATTCAAACGAGTGTCAGCCGCAGGGGATCGAAAGACCTTCGAGCATAAGGGCCCGATTAGCACTCGGTAAACGCCCGACTTAGTGAAAGCCCGTCTCACTGATAAACAACGGTCGTCCTGCCTCGCAGACGCTCTCCAAGGTGTGGTCAGCGAGTCGGCATGAGCAATACGACGGACAAATATCCATTCGTTGGATATTCTCTACGGACGCGAGCAAGTGTCAGTGATTCATATACCTGACTCGGATTTCTTCATCTTGCTAATCGTCTAAGAATACTGGCGTCAGAGGAATAGCTGCCTCACCGGGACTATCTGGTTAGAAGTGGTTCTCTAGATAGAAACCTTCTCGGATCATTCAGGGCAAGGGCCCATGAGAGCCGTTCTTTCTCTCTCTCGCGCCCTGACGCCCCCTCTCGCTTTCTCTCTCGAGAATATTCAGAGGAAACGGGATAAATATTCCGCGAAGAACGAATGGAGGCAAGAAATGTCCTATAAGGTGCTCAGAGTGCCTCCGTGCAGACATTCCTGAGATAAACGAACTCGCGCTTTCCGAAAGCATCGAACTCGAATGTTGGGGACTTTCAATAGTGAATCGCCTCACCTTGGTGCACGAGTCCATAAACTCGTCGATAGTGACAACCCCATCCTTGTTGAGGTCGAGTCTGTTGAAGACGCGTTCCACGTGCTCACGGGTCGTGTGCTCCTCCACCAGCGGCTCAACTGCCCGGCCCATCAGATCATAAACGGCCCTCACGATCCGAGACAGCTCATCCTTGGTGATATACCTGCAAAATGGACGTTAGATCGTTAGAAGAGTCAGATGCGTCCTGAAGTCAGAACTCTTAGCCCAAGCTCCCGGGATGCACGTCAAAGTCAAGTGGGGCCACTCCATAGATACTGTAGTCCAATCCCATTGAATCATTGGAGCTCCACTTGGCGACGAGTATCAAAGATATAAAAAAAAATCTCCTCGGTAATTAAGTTCGGATCCGATCCTCTGCTCAAATGAGCTACCGAGACAACTCCTCGGCGATGGCTTCGTTGGGTCATACAGTTTCATCTAAAAGATGACGACTAACGAAACTCGTAGGTTCCTTTCCTTCACTCATGACTCGACTTCTGTGTGGTTTGATCTTTCCCATCTGTGCTGAGGCGATCTAAAAGCTCAGCCTCCAGTTTCCTCCCGCAGTGCGAGCGTTGTGCGCATCTCGTATAGAAATCCCCGACTGTAATAAGAGTCGCTCTTCTCAAGCTCGGACCTGAACAGGCATCTCAAAAACGATCCTTTTATGCGAGACAGCGGGGAAACCAGTGAGAGTCGGGGGAGGAGTCTACGAGGATGGGAAGCTTTTTTTACGAGCGACGGGTTTTCTGCGGCTCATGCGGATCAGAGATAACCGCACCCACCACGTCACTCGAGTGCTGAGCGACGAAGCCGACCGCGGTCGTGGCGACGGTAACATTTGATAGCGAAGAGCGATCCCATAAACACAACATTGTGATTCGAACGAAAGCGGAACCTCTCTCGTTATTCATCGAGCAGTTGTTCGTCGAGACATCTGACTGGAGTCATGTTCCAAGGCAGGGACTGCCGAAGAAATGAGCTTCTTCATCGATTGGTTGCTCCATCAATCTGAGGCTGACCTCATCAACTCTCTGTTGCTGTAGCACCTGTCCGAACTGATATTTCAGCACAGATTGGCGGAAGGGAAAGTAGAGGGGTCGAATTTCCTCTATCTCGGGGAGGAATGATGGATGCTTGTTTGTGCGGTTCAACAGTAGTGGGAGTCAAACTCTGCTCACCGTTTCTCAACCCAAGCAAAAATGGAAGCTCCCTGACCGAAGCTTACGAGAAAGCGGCCAGACAGTCAGAGAACAGGACGCTAGTGAAAAGCTGGCGAAGCCGAGATTGCCCGAGAAGACGGGCGCCTGTGCAATAAAGGAGAAGGGTCACCAGTGCCCTCCCAAGGAAGAGTCGATTTGAAACATAAACCGGCGACGCGTTGCCACACTTCTGACGCGGCTGTCGTTCCCAGAGAATAATCGGGACAGGGAACGGCCCAGTTTTATGAACGACAACTTGGGGCGATAGGAGCGGACTGACGAACGAACGCTCCGCTGAGACGCCGTTTTTGTCAATGCAAGCGCTTCATAACACTTCATATAACCGCGCCGCCATCGCGCCGACGTTCCACTCGCGGCTCCGTGTGTTTGCGTAAGGAATGTCAGGATCTCATTGCATTTTTCCGCTCATTCTTCGTCAACCACCCGCAAATAAAACGACGACGACTGGGGCGGCGATTACAACAAGTCCCACTTGTCGGGCACTCGCTCGACGACGCACGACCGCGCGTGCTTGTTTGTTTGTCTGCCTGCTGGTCCCGGCTTCCCGGCCTGCTTGCGTCTACTTTGAAACTGCTGGAGCCGCGAAGCGTCTCGCCGCGAAACAAGACCGTCTTCAGTTGCAGCCACTACGGATCATCCACGGTGGCAACACTGGGGCACAACTTCGAGATGGGGCGTGACTACAGCGTTCTCGGAACTCCGCTTCGCTTAGCAAAACCTCTGCGGGAGTGTAGAAAAGAAGGATTCGTGACAGTGGCAAAAGGGCGAGCCGCCAAGAAAAGAAGAAGAGGTACCGAGTAATAAGAGGTATGAACACGAAGTATTTGACCACCGTCGCGAAGGTTACGCAAAAGACGGCACGGGAACGATACGCTGCGGGTCATACATGGCCGCACTGGAGCCGCTCGCAGGAAAAGCTTTCGCTGGAGACAATGCCTGTTTCAGACTCAGTCAATGGAACCCTGAGCGCCGGAGGGTTGAAAGAGGGAGAGGAGCTGATTGCGTGGTTCACTGAAATTACACGCAACTTTCCAAGATATTGTTCTCAAAAGGAGAGTTTTCACCCCATACCAACTGAAGCGTGAAGCAGCGATTCGGCGGGACGATGGAAAAGCGGAACTTGATTAAATATAAGATGACGTTGGAAAGAACTTCACAGAGGCTTGCGCCAAAGAGTTCTTGAGGCGTGAAAGTCCCTTTGTTGCCTCCTGTGCCATAGCCGGCCACACCACTGACCGTGCACTGAGCAATCATGAAATTCGGACTACTCTGAAGGAACGATACTTCCCGGGAGAGAAATAATGAAGTTCCCCGAATCTATGACGTCGTTAATCATTGATCCATCTTTTCGCAATTTTCTCCGTAGACGTCGTACCGGGTCATGGGTCGTTACTCGGAGCCAACTACATTCTCAAGTCGCATTCGCTCAGAGTGCGCCTTTATGGCTCTCGACGGATGATGCTCCACCGGAATGCCGGAGACAAGACTGGGCTTCCCGACAAATGCTGCCTGCAGCTCGTGCGTGCGCGGAGGAAAGCTCCCACAGCGTGCGGAAAGAGGGGAAATGTCATTTTCACCCAGGATTCAAGTGTCGCCTGCCTGCCGTCCGGAGCTAGCTATCGTGTATCCTTGGAGAAGTGTTTCAGAGAAGAAAGAACGCGATTGGTCCACCGACGATCCCGATAAAACGAGCGATTGATATGAGCGGCTCTCATCATCCCACGCTCGGGCTCACTTGGGCAGAGCCCATTCGAGGACATGTCGGTGTTAGCTTGAGTTCTGCTCTTCAATTCGGGGATCAAAGAAGTTCCTGTCAATGGTGTAAGATGACTCGATGTTGGAGGGCTCAAGGAAGAATGAGAGCCCCGCAAACATTGTGAGGGCTATAACCGAGCCAGAGTCACGGAACAGTGTTTGACGAGTTTCGCTAACGCGTTCCCTGTGCCAGGAGAAGTATCCACCAAAGTGTTAGTACGTTGCCCGAGGCCGACTTACCCGTCTCCATTAATGTCGTACAAGTTGAAAGTCCAGCGAAGCTTTTCCTGAAGAGATCCTCTTGATAACACTGACAAACCAATCACGAAATCCTGCCGAAAATAGCTCACCGTTAGCTGTAAGCGATAATAGGAAGCGAGTATTCCGATATCAGCTGTCTAGCAAGTAACGCAGACTGCTTCGAGGAGCCACGCGCATCATTCGCCATCGCTCCTCTGGAACGTCCAAAACTCCAGAAGCGCGAGCTGTCGGAACTGATCTGCTTTATATACCATTAGCGGAACGCGTCTGTGGAACAGAGATGCGGCCCTTGGAACGATTATCGCGGCTGAGTCATATTTAAACAGAAATCCATGTTGTTAGTGAGACTTGCACGATCGATGTCCACGGCTAACGGAAACGGGTGGTGTTCAATCACGAGACAGTCCATCGTGTTGTTGTATTCTCGCGAAAGTACTCTATCCGCGAAGTTGTGCCGAGGGCTCGCTATTGTGGACTCGTTCTCAGTGGTCGGCAGGGATCCGAACAAGAGGCAGTTGCGGGTTATTGTCCGCATATGCACACGCACTCCGGTCCACCGTGGTACATAAACCCACCGAACGATCGGCCGATCAACCGATTGACTGAGCGCTGCAGGACCGGCTCGTCCGGCCCACCGCCGAGTACTGGACAGCGATCCAAGAAGACGGGGGCAGCAACAACAACATCATCAACAACAATATATTCCTAGTCGTACATCCGGCTCGTAAAGCTCTGGCGGGAAAGCCACACCGGACTCCAACTAGAAGCCCGACGCAGATTGAACGCACATTGGGATTCATTCGGACACGCACGGCCAAGGAGCTCGAACGGACCCGTGCGACGTTCTGTGCGTTCGTAGTTCGTTGATGCGTCGGCTCTTCAACGACGCCGGCGGGGTATTGCAGATGTCGGGCCTGAAAGTTCTCTAGGTTGTCAAAGGATCCTTAGGAGACATTCGAATCAGAGGAATGCGCCCGTCAATCAATGGACAGGATGGAACGCGGTGTATGTATGCCTGTGTCTCAAAGCTCCGTTATTGAGCATGCGTCTCGCAAAATCGTCAGAATGATATTACTTCGTCGATGTCGTGCCGACAGCATTTTTCTTCTCTGTTCGCCGGGTGCTGGTTGCATAGCACGGTTGCAGCACGCGATCGTAAAGACGACGTTTAACGGAGGGGTCGCATTCAATAACCTGGTTGGTTGGTTGCGTCGGGTTCGTTTGTTGTTTGCTGGCTAGACAACCTTCCGCCAGTCAGCGTGGCTCTCGCTCAGAGCTCGTGTCCCGAGTCTTCGCAAGCATTTGACTAGTCGGCCTGCCAGCAGCACGGTCGGACAGCACCCTCTGCTCGCTTTGATAGCGAAACTCTGCCTCGACCAAACCTGTTGTCGCCAGTCTGCTCTTCTGCGATAAGCGATTCAAGATAACCGATGAAATATTTGTAGGGCCAACAGCGGCAAAGCGTTTCAGGTCGTGAGGTCTTGACACTCGTTATAAGGACGCGTTCCCCAAAATAGCAAACCTGTCGTGATTTAAAATACCACACATGAAGACCTGACGCGTTTCAACGGCGATCAATCACTTGATTGGCCTCATCGTCGCGTCGATCGCTCGGAGCGGGAGGGGAGATCTTCCCGAGGAACTCATCTCAGTTCAAGAAGACGGAGTCGCGAAGCCCTCAAGCCTGGCGGTTTCGTCGAGCATCGACTCAGGTCTTACGGTTCGATGAGAGGCTACTTGTTGACCTGCATCGGACCGATGGTAGACAAACATCTGGCAGATAACTCACGAGCGCATTGACTCTTCGGATAGTTATCGAGCAACACATCGCTCGTGCAGCTGTCTCGGCTCGAGATGAGCAACAGGTACAGTACCGTGTGTATGGCATCCATGCAAACAAACTTGGTCCACTCGTTTGGGGCAATCGGTCAGATAGAAACATTATCCAGGAGTAGCCAGGCCCAACTGGTTCTGAGAGCACGCAGACCCCCTTGTCGGGTCCCTCTCTCATTTATTCACAAGACTCACAGTCGTACGCAAGGCGAACGAGATTTCACTCGTCCTCCTGTCAGCTTCCCGCAACAAATTCAGCGGGCTGCGGGGAAAAAGCCCGGGGAACTAATTAGCTCCACGCCCCGAGAGTTTGAATCGTGGTCCATCCAAATGGGACACATCGCGCGGAAGTGTTGGTTCCGTTGAGAGTTTGCCCTCCATTTTTTATTCATTGACCATTGGAAAATCCTTTCACCCGCATGCTGCTTGATAAGCTGCGAGAAAAGGGGGCCACAAGCCCATTTACGAGGAATGCTCCTCGGCAGCGAGCTCTTCCGCGAGAGTAGACGGATTTGAATGAGCGACTAGACTCGTAGGATTCGGCCAGCTTACAGGCCCCATCGGAGCCTTGGGGGCTCCAGGGCGGTGGCGGGGAAATTACTCCCCAAGGCCTTCAGCGAGCTTGAGCTTCATCCTCGGACGATCCTCTGCCATAAATTCATCTCAGAAGCAAATGAGCTACACATAATAACAGCTCTCTTCTCGCCTAAGCAAACGAGAATCTTTGCAGCTGGATTGTTCAATCAAATCGTAGTCCTGTCGAAAATGTCTGGAGGAGCACGTTCGCTCCGACGGGTTTTACGCGTTTTCCCGGAAGCAACATATGTTCAACCGGTATCGTTTCCGCAACCTTCGGCCAAGCTGAAGAAAATTGTTCCCTCTCGGCGGCGTGAACCGCCTAGGAGTCCAGTCCAGGCTGTGTTCCAAAATTCAGGGCCCTCGAAGTTGCGACATGGTCAGCTTCATTTGCCTTCATTCACTAAAGCCTGGGCCGGGCCTGGTTCATGACAGATATGCTCTCTGGAAAAAAGCCCAAGACTTACGGTAAATGTGATCGCCCCTGTGTTGTCTTGATCGAATGTATTAAACACGAAGTGGGCGTACTGCGAAGCGTCTGCTCCTCGTGGGAAGAACTGTGAGTAGATCATTTTGAAAGTCTCTTCTTTCACCATGCCCGATGGACATTCCTGGAACAGAGCAGAAATCATCCGGTCAGTGACCCATCGATGATCGCATTCATCTTTCGCATCTTTCAAATCGCATCTCTTGAACTTATTAGGGAAATAGGACGAAGGGGTAAATGATGGAGAGGATTATGTTCCTGGGAATCGGACTTGAATTCGACCGAATGCCTATGAGAACTTTTCCTCCTCCGAATGATCCTTCAGAAACTCCTCATTACTCTTTCGCAGGACAGGTTTTGCAAAACTGACAGACGTATGTGTTAAATTTTCGATGCAAGCGCGCCCATTCCGGATAGTTTCAACACATCGTCCGAGCTAAGAGTTCTAATGTAAGTGGACGACCCGCGAGGGCTTTGAGGAGAACACGCCTCTTCGCTGTTGATCTAACTTTTCGCAGAGATCCGCCCGGGATAACATGGGTCCGTAAAGGAAGCGCAGACGATTCTCGGAGTTACATTCAGCTCCGACTGGCTCTTGAAGATTGCCGCTCTCGGAGCGAAACTACAATTATTCGGCCCGTTCTTCCCGTCAAGGTCGCTGTGTCCCGTCCACTGCCATCTTTTCTTCTCCTCAATGGCAGCTCGGGGGCGAGTCGGGAAATCGTTGCGGATACTGCCAACGGTTCTGCGCTCCTGTCTCCCGCCCCTCCGTCCTCGATTCGTGTGCACGAGCGTGTGATTCCAGTCGGACAGGTATCGAGAGAAACACAAGCCTGTTTAAAGAAACACAAATCGAGACCACATTGATGAATTCCATCTCCAGTCAGCTCAAAGAGACGCAACCGTCAGATGGGAGCCGTATCAGCTTCATAGTTCCTGGAGATAAAAATGAGCGGATCGGAAAGCTCGGAGAGAATCACTTTCTGCCGTTCAGCGAGCGTTGCCTCCTTTGTTATCCTCCATGATATCCCACGGGCTACCAAGCTCCTCCGCTTTTCCATCCTAGATGCGAACGGTGGCTCAGCGTGCCGGATTCATAAACAGAACAGCATCTGCGTGCAAGGAATAAGACGAAGAGAATGCAGTAAAAACCGCGTGCAACCTCGTCAGACAGTCAGAGCGATATCGAGCCGGTACGTTATTCATGAGAAGCAGATGACGCCGAATTATTTGGCAACCGTACATAAAATACGCCTTTCAACAACTGATATCGGAGCATTCTTTGATGGATGACTGAACTTCAAGTGCGAGAGCGGACGTCAAGCGCCGGCCCAATGAGACAATAGCCACCAGACACCGTTCGCTAATTGGTCGGTAGGGCTTCCCACCCAGGCCAACTTTTTTCTTTCCAGGTCGACTCCTCCGCAGCCGCGTACAATAATGACTCGGTTCCGCTCAATATGTTTAGCAAAGGCCACCTTCTCTGGCTCGGCCTGATCAGGTCTCTCCCCTCCCCGCGGAGTTCTCAGTGAGAACTCGAAACCCACGCACATCATGTGATTGCTGATCTCCATAACATAAAAACGAAGAGGAGGGTTCCATCTCCAATCGCTCCCTGAATCCCCACCGCTCGTCGGCTGACGTTGAAGGTTCGTCTAGAATCGACAGCTGCTGTTTCCCTTCCAAGTAAAGCGAGGCTTCGGACGGATTCTCACGGGAATAAGAACAAAATCTGCCGCCTGAGCGACCCCTACCTAAGTGCCGAGTCTTTCCGCGGCTTCTCGGATCGCTCATTTTCCTTTTCATTTTCTCTCGGCACTCTATTGTTGTTCAGGGTCGTGCGCTTGTCAGAGGATTCTCACTCCGGCTGACGACGTGACAGCTCGATGCGGTCACGTTTTGAGCTCCCTCAGGATGAGTACTTCTCCTTATTTTCTCCAGGAGGGAGAGCCGGGGGCACTAGCGCTCGAACCGTTATCATTCGGGTAAGATCTGAATGCCTTCATGTACCCGACGTGATGTCGTGTGGATCAACGGCCTCTCGGATCTAGCCCAGAGTAGGAGAATTGGATGATTTATTCGCTCCGACTGAGAACTGATCCGAAAGCGGAAGTTATTAACCAGCCACGTCTTTCAAAAAGCTCCTGGCGACTCAACTTTTGGATTTGAATTTCAGATTTCAATGCCGCCGTCTCAGCTCCAACCGGAAGTTCCTATCGCGTTCACGAACTCGAACTCCGGGCAGTAGCAAGTAAAGGTCCTGGAAAACGGCGGAGTCGAAGCAAAATCAGCGAAACACGGGGGCTTCGTTGCGAGTGAGAATGAGTCGAGGGGTTTCCCGGTGTCACCCCACTCAATCTATGCTCAATGATGAATATCTTATATCGCGCAGAAGTTCTCTCCACGGAAGAAGTAACCAACCAACCCAGGTTTCAAATCAGAGAGCGACCGGATGAGCGGCTGTAGGCTGTCAATTCGAAGCGGTCATCCTTTGGGTGGAGACGATGGCCAGCTGCCAACCGGGCGTCTCGTGAAACCTACACCGGCACCGGCTTCGCTATCCCCACCATAGAGCGCAAAGTACACAGAAACCAGGCCTGTCAGTCCGAATGCGAAGCGAACAACTCGAGCCACCGGCCCTAGAACAGTGGCGGAGGTCGCGGCAACACCGACGACGAGTCTAAATCAAACGTTCGAACTCGTCGGCACAAACCGCCGGCCGGAACGTCAACATCAACGACACTGTTAACGAGGGAGAGACAACATTTATCCAGAGTAAAAAACCTGCTGCTCGATGGCTTCTCCCCGGGCATGACTTCGAGTTTCTTTCTGTCGCAAGCGGCCGCTTGGCTTCGATTCGAGAGTTTCCGAGATACACGAAATGGTAACAGTTCTGTTCTATGAACGCTTGAATGAGGAATAAGCGGGGTAGGCGAAAATTGTCGAGTCCCTGATACGCAGCAGCTGGCACCACAAGAGCAAAAATGTCAACATCCGCGCGAGTTCGCGGTGAGACGAGTGGCAACTGCTCTGATATAAATGGTCGTAATGCGAAACCACATCGCTAATTATCGCTCCGTTCTTCATTAGCGACTCTTTTGTGCGCGGGAAGTCTCTGGACGATGCTGTTAGCTGCTCGCTTTGCCATAAACGCAACCGAGCTGCTATTGCTGTGACTGTGATCTCCGCTGATTCTGCCTCTTTCCATCTCTTTCTCCCATTCCTCCTTGTGCGCTCATTGATCCCGGCTAGCCTGACTTCGCAGGAGTCGACTTGGAGTCTAATTGCGGCCGGAAGCGAGGACTGTGGCTGTGGCCGGAAGCAAGGACTGCGGCGGCGTCCGCCTAGGTGCAATAGCTTTCATCAGTGCTCTTTCCTGCGCATATTTCAGGAGGGAGTGCTTCGATGAGAAGAGAGAAAGTCCTTGAATCCGGAGCACAATTTGTCATCTCCCCCCTGCAAAGTCCAGCTCTTCCCTTCGTAAGCTCTGAACAATACTTTTGATCGTTAACGATCCTTCGCCGCACTTCGAAAACTTCTCCCCTGTTGTCGCACGTTTCCCGCGTTCAGGAATACCGGCTTCGACTGGGAACTATTGGGGACGACTCAATAGAAGGATTTTCCCTCGTCTGCACGGCGCAATGAGGACTTCTGCCCACGTTTTCCCCCTCTATTTCCCGATTACGGAACGTAACCAAGGAAAGTCTTCTGTGTGGGTACTTGCGGAGCAACAAGACCGGAGTCGACCATGAGCTCTTATTTAATTCATTCCTTGTGAATAATCCATGAGCTCTAGGCCATTCGCAAGGGAGTCGGAATCGGAGAAATCAACGTCGTCGAACGCTCATAGAAACTCTGCAGCGAATATGCGATGAACTGTCCTGAACCAACGCCAAGCAAGTGACATCACGGCTGGAATGTTGAGACGTTTCCTCCTCGCCGTCGCTCTCCCTCATCTATCTGAATGTCAGTCTGACCGAGCGACCAAACGAGCAAACCAACCGACAGAGTGAGTGACTGTCCGTCTGACTGTTCTATTTCTCTTGCCCCGCTCTCGCCCTTACCTATCCTGACTCTCGGGAGAAACTTAAGCACGAAAAGGGGAGAGAATGAAATTGAAGTCGACAACAGGGACGAACGATTGAACGACTGCACACTTGTCTGTCAAACGTCGGTTTTGAGAGGCGATGTGAGAGGGGAGAAAGTTTGTTCACAGGAGACAGGAACGAAAATACTTCCGAAGGAGCGACGACTGAGGAATCGGAATTGATTCTGACGTGGAAAACCACAACAAATGAAGAGCCCAGCGGAGCGACTCGATGCCGACTATTTCCCTGAGAAAACTTCACGTTTCTTTTTCAGATAGTCGATGCCGTGACTTGAAGCCTCGCATTTCCAGGCCTGAGGGATTCCTTCGGAAGCAAATATTGGGACCATGTCAGGAGCTAATAGTGGGAATTCGCGTTCCGGTACGCGCAAATTCGGAGCAGCCGGAGCTCGAGATTGGAGATGGCGCTCCGCAGCAGTTTTTCTGATAACTGCTGTGATTCGTTGAGATCTGGAACCCTGTCATACAGGGAAGACATCCGCACGTGAACCAGGGTAACAGCGCTGCAATAGCGACGGGGCGTGATTCCACTTGGTCTTCCCAGAGGCCATGAATTGTGTAGCACACCACGCAAAAGGAATCACCGCAACCGTCGTCGAGTCCGAGAACTCCGAGAGAGAACTCCGAGAGGCGCCAAGGCGTGCGGAAATCCTGGTGCATTTCTGGATTTTCGGCTCTTCGTTCCTCAAGAACCCGTTCCAATAAGCGATTTCATGGGGAGATTAGAAAATGCCGCGGAGTATCCATTGACTGAATCTCACCGAGATTTGGCCTCCGTTAAGGCCATCGGTTATTTCTTCGCTCCCGACATGGGATGCTACTTTTTGCGAGCCGCACTTAAATGCATGAATCTCCCGATGAGTGAGTGAGCGAACGAATGAATTGATGAATGATGGACCGCTGGATGTTCGAGTCAGTGGAATAAGTCGGAGCCTCTCGTAAAGAGAGACTATGTTGAAAAACATAAAAAGAGAGACTCGGAGAACAGCGGATGGGCGAAGGGGCAAGCCAGAAGATGAGCTCAAGGCGGCGAGCGGAGGAAAGTACGCTGGGCCGTTTTATACGCTGTGGGTTTTATTCGCTCGAGATATACAGTTTTTCTTCCTCGTCTCAGAGTTTTTCAATCTCCTACGAAATGTCTGATTTTATGGAATAAGAAGTTGTTCACCACCACCGCCGCTGCCGGTTCTAGTGGATTGATTTGGGCCGGAAGAGCGGTTTCGGTCGTATACCGGCACGAGATCGAGATTGCCACTCGCCAAAACTGCGACCGTATGAATGATACGGAGGCCGGTGCCGAAAATCGCCAAGGAGAACACGCACGAAACCGACTTAACCAATTCACTCAACGGCGTCGTGAACAGCTCGTCGATACGCTCGATAGGTCAGCGAGCCAGCGATTTCCGATTGCTCGGAGATGCCGTGTACGGATCTGAACTCTCGGAGGTTCTCCCGCTTGATTGCGATACACCCGTCAACTTGTCGGAAGTGAACGGAAAGCTCGTTCCTCCCTCTCCCGGAGCTCACGAATAGAGGCATGACTCAGGAAATTCCGAGTTCTCGTCTCCAGAACACGTGAAATGAAGGAGCCGAGAACTCGATGAAGACCTTGCGGTGCTCTTAGTCGCGATCAGTCGTGACAAGCTTCACGTGATGTCGACTCTTGAATCACCAGAACGTTTTTGTAGCGCATCATCATCGCTCCAGGATTGAGGAACGGCGAGAATTCTTGCCTGTGGGTGTCGTCTCGATCCGAAGCTGGGGAGGTGGTGGAGACTGGGATCGTCTGTAGCGGCGAGGGGCAAGACTCTCGGCATCGAGCCCAGACGACGAAACCGATTGAGCTGACACGTTTTCCCGCTGGAGGTGACGAGATGAAGCTCCTGATGGATGCCCAACCCTTGACCTCGGCACCCCGCTTGACCTCGGTATGATTCCCCGCGGATCTGAATCGATCTTCCGAAAATTTTGATCTGGAGCTTTGTGCGTGAGCTGGCCACGATCCGCTCGAAGACGAACATTCGTCATCCGGGCGCTACGACTGCGAGCAGTAGTCGGTGTTTGGTTCGGAACCAAGCTGGTCAGACCGACTCGTTGCAGTTGTAATCGGCCGGGAGAGCCAACGAGCGATGTAGGTAAATAAATGGCGTCATTCCCACTCTACATTCGCGGTCGGAAGCTGTTTGAGTCCACGATCACTGTTGGAACCACCCGGCGGGATTTATACGTTCATTCGTTGATTGATGGAGTAAATGTCGAGAACAACGCTTCGAGTACGGGACCTCCGGTCTCCGCAGAGCGTCGCCTTGAGCTCTGTCGGCGGGAGAACTACAGCTTCATAATTAGAGCTAGCAAGTTCAGGGATCTATAATTTTGAGAGCTTGGAAGTTTCAGTGAATTCCTTCAATCCCAGCATTAATCCATTGAGAGGAGGAGATAATTCCGAGAAATCACTCAAACTTCCAGGCTCTAACCATTCTATACCTCCCATCGATCCATATAGCGCGATGGATAGATGAGTCTCTGATGGCTGAGTTATTCAGTTCTCATTGCAATGATTCACCATCCATCAATCTATCCATGCATCTACCCAGAGAGCCATGGATTGATGATTGATGCCTGAACTTCGCAGCTGCCGTCATAATCCACGACAAATACTCACAAGATGAAAGCCCGGATGATATGCGGAGCCGTACGGCCGGTAATGTGTACAGAGGAGGCGCTGCTCGAGCCCAGCGCAGGCTTCCGAGGATAGCTCGAGGTGGGTCATTGATTTTGCGATCGTGGTTTATCGACGCTCGATTGTGAGCTCGGCAAGGTCGGCAGAGAATACGAAAGGCGAACAGGCCGGCCGCATCGCCTCTCAACCATCCACTCGAGCAACCGGCCGTCCGGCTGTCGGCCAGCGATGCCTTTTAACTTGCGCAGTCCCTTTGAAATGGGCTCTTCAGCAGCGGCCCAGGAACAATACTCGGCTCCTCTGACCAGCGTAAGAAAGGCGGTTCGGGCGGCTGCCGGCCGGCTGCCCGAGTGCATGACTGACGAAGCCCGCTGACCCGCTGACCACTCAGCGTCCGCCGCTGTTGGCCATTAGAGTCACGTTAAAGAACACTTCGAACGGAGAACAAAGCGATCAATGCTTTTCCGCAGAAGGCACCGCTTCTGCGGCTGGCCTGACCGCTCTCGATCGACCACGTCACGGTGAGGAAAGCGAGGGAACTAAGTACATAGTGGATTTCTTTTCGGCAGAACAACTTTCCTCCCGCATCGCTCTCACAATCGATGCCAGTGCTGTTATCAGCATCGCGGCCGGCGACAACACCGCGTCATCGCCAGCGCCTCTTCTATTCTCGGACGACAAGACAATTCGAAACCCGGGCAGGGGTTCTGTTCGGCTTTCCTGCAGTAGGCGCGTAGGCATCCAGCACACCCGAAAATGCTCTGCGCCGAATCTCCCTCTAGCCATCGAAGGAGCAGTCTCTCCCCTTGCAGTTGATGACACTCCTGATCATGGTCCATTTGGTGGACTCCTTGTCAAGCTTTTCTCATATCTGAGCTCCTTATTCGAACTCCTCGCTCACCATTCCGTGTTGGAGGGCGAGAACCCCGATTCAAGAACCACTGATCTGTCCACAGATCTGAACCCTCAGAGCCCGCACCCTGATACATCAATCAGGCTGGCCGACGAGCTGGTTCGTCCCATAAGAAAGTCCGGAGGTCTTCCCGTTTGACAGCGATTCCGTTTCCTCAACTCGGATTTCAGATCTAAATCCTCCTAACTTGAATGTTGTATTGAACTGCGAAGCCATCATTCCGGAAGCGAGCCTGGATCGGTTCCCCTTGGAACGTTGGACTTACAGGCCATCCGTGCAGGTGGATAATCCGACCGGACTCGATTTGAGCCTCCACGATCCGTTGTGGATGAGTCAACGAGCCGACAACGAACTCGTCGCGGCGCATACCAATGAGGCGGTGAGCACCGCTGGTGAGCACGGTGGTAAACTGCCGCGGATCGCTCGAAAAAGTAGCTGGCTGTGAAAACTATACGAAGGCGGTGAGGCGAGAAAAAGAAAACCAGGCCTCGACCGCTCCTTCGATACTAAGAGGTTGTAGACGAGTGACCACCTTCATAGCAAAAAACGCCAGGGAGCGGATGCCAACAGGCGGCTCCGGAGAAGGGGAAGCTCCACCAGAAGTGAACAAAAGGCGAGTTCGTTCGCCTCTCCACTTTCCTCAAGTCGACCCGATGCAGAAGAAAATTGATTAGTTCCTCAAGACATCTGCGATTCGGGAAAAATAATGGGATCCAGTTGAGGGACAGGCGGGCTTAGGGGAAGGTTGGTTAGCGAGAGGCTCGCTACGAGAACACAGCAGCCGAGCAACGAGGGAGCGCGGGGCTGACCTGAAGGACGCGAAGGGCCGAGAGCTGTCAGTTCGACCCGGTGCCGGGCTATCATTTATGTTTACGCTGCATTGAATGAGCTCAGTGGATGAATGGATCTGCAGACAGAAACGTTCGCCTCTCCCGATACTCGCTCAGCCTGTTCCCGCCTCGTTCGAATAATCCTTCATTCGGATCCACATGTTCTAGCATCGCGAGATCCAGCGAGAAACTGCGGAATTCCCCCGTTTTCACGAGAACCCTGTGACGGACTCAGTCACAAACGTCTCTCTCGGCTCTCAACGTCACGATGCGAACCCCGTGTTGCCCATCGGAGCCAAGGGGCTGCGATGAAACGCAAAAGCCCTCGACGCTGCCCTGCACGGTCACCGAGATTCTCAACATCATTCCTCCGAAGAAAAAACAGACTTTCCCCCCTCGACGTCGCCACAGAGTGATGTCCTACGTCCGCCTCAGTTGGGGAGGGGTAGAGAGGGGGGGGGGGGGGGGCAGCTCGCTCGACTCGGAGCAGTTTCACTGCGGAATGCGATATGCTGAGTTCCAAGTCGAACGGGATGTCGAAGACTTCTAGACTCAGCGTCGGACTCGAGTCAAGCGAGATAAAAGCTCCGGACTCTTGACATTCAAGATCCTCTCCTCGTGTTCATACGTGTGGAAGCGTCTCTCCAAAACTTGGTACGCACTTGGACCGTGTTTACATTAGAGAGGCAAGAGAGAAATGCGCGAACTCTAAAAAGCACGCTTACAATGGAAGCGGCAGCAGCCGTGACGGCGCGGCGTTTCTTCTTCTCGCCGGGGGAGCGTCTGCTCGTCGCCGGACGCTACACGGTCGGCATAACTGCACAAACCACTCACCGACTCCCCGTACCGCGGTTGTCCCTCAGCGTTCGTCGTCGGCCCGAACGAAGCGCCGTTCTCTCTGTGAAATCTAATCTTTCGCTCTGACCTCGCTCAGTTCCTACGGAGAGCAATTCTACCTCTACCGGTGAAAATAAACTGAAGCGGCAGAGCGACCGGAACTATAATTTCGGACACGGTCACCTCCGACAACCCGACAGTCCCCATCTTGGCGACATTCCTCCGCCTGTTAAAAGCACGACCATACCGGGAAATGAGTGCGAACGTTCCATAATGCCTGGTCCCGCGAATGTTCCGCGGTCGGCTGGAGCAAGCATGCGCATGCTCTTCATGAGTAAGTCTAAGGCTTGGCAAAGCAGAGGAATATATGTCCGAGAAACACATCGGGCGCGGACTCTTCTGGAAGATATTTCAGCCGTGTTCCGTCCCCCTACCTCTGCCCGAAGGGAGTTTTCCACGTCGGGAACGCATCCCCCCCCACATTTGGCGGAGAGCAAATCCTTCCGTGGACTCGCTCCTGGACTTCTCCTCACGAGCAAATCTAGTCGGGGGTGGGCAATCAACAACAGGGATCCAGGCGTCATTGATTCCGGACTCGCTCCACGAGAACTCTTCCATCGCTCGACTGCAGGGCGCCCTTGGTAAATTTCCAATCGTCTTTCCATCTTCGTACATCCTGAATGCTGTGGAGCATGTGAACGGACGGAGCCTACAAGAAACGTGTCGTCCGCTGACGATGTAAGATTTCCATACTCAACTCGGGGAGTTGGTGTCCTCCGCTCCAATACTCTTGTGTTTCTCCGATGATATTCCGCTCCAGATGCCCTAATGGCGAACAGTGGGGAGAAATCTTGATCCCGGTGCAATATTGAGACCGAATGTGTGCTGGGAAAAGCCGGCAGCCCTCCATTCGAGCGTGCGTTTCGAATACAGATTATCTGTATAATTTCCGTTGCATCGCCCGAGCGCTCGTATATCGAATGAGGTCCTCGGAGGAAATACAGAACCGTTGCCCGAGCCGGCTGATGTGAGCGCACGATTTCGTCATTTGTGAGCATCGTGACATTTCGTTTGAGATGTCTCTCAGCGCTCTTCCGTTGCCCGGTGCGAGCGGAACCGCTGATTCTGCTCGAAAGGAATGTGGCTGTGTTTTCATCTTGTCACTACGAAAGTCTGTCGAAAGACGAGCAACAGATTCACAGTGATGATAGTGCTGCCGTTGATGATGATCTCTGCACTTCGTTCTGGATCGTTAACAACAGCGAGGAAAAACTGAGAGCCCGATGAACGAACTGACTCACGGACAAGCGTGCCGATTAGAACGAACGGCCGAGTGAACGAGTGTAGAGCTCGTTTATGCCAGGAGTCCGATTGCAGCAAAGCTGGAGCCTCGGACTAGTAGACGCATGGTGGTAATCCTCTCGGCTGACCCAATCAGCCGCAGCACCAAAGCTCTCGCTGCTTTCCAGGTGCAAACATTCGGGAGACCCGCTGATGGCTGTCGAGCGATTTGAGCTTCAATCGAGTAGACGGTGGCTGCGAAGTTCTTCATATGAGACCGACGGGTGTCATTATCAGCATCGCAGAACTTCTCCTCGGTGTTGGCGATAACTCACGTGCGCAACGAGGAAAGATAGTTCCCTGATTCGTTCCGTGGCGCGAACCTTGGGGAGAGGACTCCCAGGCTCTGATGCCGAATATTTTGAGCAGGACGAAAACAACTCACAGAACTGGATCTCTGTGCGTTCAGGAAATGTTCTCAGGCTCCCAGGAGGGATCTTTCGTGATCCCTCGAAGGAATGCTATTTCGATGGTATTTCTCATACAGAGCCTCCTGTGCCGGAGGCAATCCTGAGTCAGCAGACCCTCCTCGATTGAAATTGCTACCTGAAGCTCTTAATGGTTCGAATGATTCAGGGATCGAGCCAGCCAAATTGTAATCCCTGTTTGCTTTCGCCGGGATCCGCAGCGGCAGGGTGTCTCTGCCGGCGACGTGGCCGTTTCTGCCATACTTCCCTAATCATGGCTGGAACGAACAGGGACTCAAAGCATGCAATACTGCTAACGACTCTATGAAAACCAACCTGTTTAAAACCTCTGTACATGAGCTGGAGCTCTCTACGGTTGAACTTAGTCAGCTGGCACAGAGTCTCAATGGCCTCTGGCTTATAGTGAACGGTCGGGCCCTCGAGTTCATCGAGTTCGCTGTCTGAAAAGCAAACGCACTCGTGTTAATGGTTTCTGAGAATCGGACTCTGCCAGAGCATGTATGAGCTAGAAAATTCGTTCTTCAAGGCCATCCGTTCTTTAAGCGGAGCCCAAGCAATCATATTGAAGGTTCGGTGAATGGCATAGCTCGGGACGAATGACGAAGCGATTTCGATACAGAACCCCCTAATCTGAAGCTGAGCTCTAGGCTCAGCTCCGAGCCCACGCGCTGCTCAGATAACACTCTCTCAGAGACCTGATGGTCGAATCGGTGGGATTCTTTGATCCTCCTCAACAGGTTGAATGACATCGATAAGGTGCTCTTCGATTCAGATCAGTTCTGATGGATGTTTGTCAAGAATCAATACACGCAGACGAACACGCCGATCCCAGCTTTCTGATCTCTGTACGCTGCTTTGAATGCCACAGAATCGTTCGGTCGGCCTGTGGCCCCGTAAGGATCTCGATGCTCAACAACACGTTCGTTGTTTATCCGCCCGGGGCATTTGTTCCAATGCCTCGTCCGAACTTCACGCCTCTCCAATAGATGCCGAATATATTCCCTCATCCATTCCTCTACCGGCATCACAGCCACACGATTCATAACCGTCATCTTCGTCTCCGTCTCTCTTCATCAGCAATCCTGGAAGGCATCCCATGCGTCGGGCTCCCTTGTCGGCTGGAGCCAAGGCGATCGCGCAGTAAGCTCCGGGAGGTATTCGAGGAGCATGCAGTCCTCAAACAAAATCGATACCGCCTGATTTTCTCCACGGAGCCCTCTAGCAGACGCGTATCCGGCGTGTTGAGGCTACAGCTCCTCTCCACGAATCTGGGCTCAAACCGGATGAGTTGAGGTTCGGATCGAAAACCCGATGCTTCAAAATTTTCCAAGGTTATTTCCTTGGGAAAAGGACAACGCTCTCTCAGGAGGGACCCTGGAAACGCGTTTGCCCACAACCGTCCCCTCGCGAATCATATTCATTGATATCGTTATTCATTATGTATGTTCGTTATATACATGGGTCGAGTAGCGAGCTCGCGCTCGCGCAGATACTCGGGACGCCACAAAATTGTCGTTGTCAGCTCGAGGACGGCAGTTACAGCTCCAGATCCGCCGTCGAATCGGAGGAACGGGCTCCGAATGCATCGGAATTCTCCAAAGCCGGCCACTAGATATTCCCAAGCAGGCTGCAGCTGCCCGGATCTTGAGGGAGTGAGTGAGTGGGTGGGTCAAAATCGGGTACTGCTGACCACTTAACAGAAAAATACTTGGTCCTCACCGGAGCCTCTATACTCCGTCGTCTTCGTTGCAGACCGAACGGCATTGGACTCTTTTGGTGGAGGCGACGGGGGAAGAACATAAAACCTCAGAGCGGGGCATCTGATGAACTCTCCTCACCGGCTGAGATGAACAATCAATTTCTTAGAACCCCATCGATGTGGAGACGACGCCTACTCATGGTGGAATTATGAGTCTCCTGCAGTTGCCGATCCTCGGAGATTTTGTTTCCGATCGGGTTTCCATAGAGTTTGAATCTTTGGCCACTGCGCATGGGCCGGGCTCATGCTGGTGAGTCCCGATCCGTTGCTTCAAACCACAAGTCGGTTGCGACTACCAGGCGAGTCGTGGACTTCCGTTGGGCTGCAGGAGACCAAAGGTGGTGGAGCGCAAAACAGCAAGGGTGAGGATGCGAATATGGCATCGCTACGCGGAACAGGAAGCATACGGAACGGTGGATGTTATCGGCGTTTCGTGTCGAAGTGACGAACGGCGTGACAAGATTCCGTTGGAAGCGATTGAAAAGCTAGGAACTTTCTGAGCTCTCCCTTCTCCAGCATCGTGTCGTCGTCGAAAGCAAAGCCTCGACGAGATCTAATTCCTCGCAGAGCTACGATGTCTTTCGTTATCCGAGCGGGCAACACAGGGAGCGAATGGTCGGCCGCTTGGTTTGTCCGCCGATCGGTCTAGCTACAGTGGCCCATGTACAAAACATACATGACGGGAGCGGGCGAAAGTCGAGGCTAGGCAAATTGAATTTCTCCATTCGTTGGCTGTCCCGTCCTCGCCGTCTCGGTTGTTGCTACTTGCAATGTAATAAATATCTATCTGATGGCAGAACTACGCCAGCCAGGCACCGAGTCATTTGAGGATCCTACAAGCGCGACCCGCGGAAGGAACTAGTTACAACGAAGCACAATCAGGACTTGAGTCGAGGTGACGCGTACTATTCGCTGACGCGTTTTCGCGCCACAGCGATCCGAGGGCCGGGGAACAGGCGGAGGAACGGGAAAAGGGGACCAGAAGGAGGGGCGAGGCTTTCGCACAATCTACATACGATTATATCGTCTGCTCCTCTGACTGACTGGTCTGTTGGCATCGCTGGCTTGCGTGCTCGTGTGCTCACTCGTTCGGCACCGGCTACAGTTTTGCTTTTCACTCGGAGCCCTACTCTAGAGGAGCTCATAGCTCGAGATTCTGACTTCTGATGCAGCCTTCCAACCCGGATCACAAGCCTCAGATCTTGTTCCGGCTCCGGCACCCTTTGTCTGCTTCGCTTCATTCCATTGGGATCCTTGGCTCTGTAGTCCCCCTTCCCCCCCCCCCCAGGAGAAGCGATCGGCGACTGTGAGTACAATTTGGATCTGCCCATTTTTGAAACCCGTTATTTCTCGAATAAGCTCTTCTGCCGTCCCTCTCATTCTTTCGTGCGATATTCATGCTGCAAGAAGGAGCCGGACTCGACCGCTTCTACGTCGCTGCTCGCTTCCCCCAAGTAGAGAGTTGGGGGGATACGGAGATTAGAATATCATTTCTGGTAGAATCCCACTACTCCGAAGCGTCTGCAGTTCCACTTTTTCAACCGGCAACCTTTCACTCACAGTGAAAAGTGTTTTCGGAAGCGACTGGGTGCGTTTCCGGTCAAACGTTCTCTTCATCCTTATTCCTCGACTCGACCTTGGTGTTTACCGAGCACAAGCAAGCGTAAGTGAGCTCGGATTTTTGGTGCTCCACCGCCGAGGGCTTGAGCGAACCAGGCTGTTCAATGCGGTTACGACCGTGCTGCCTCCGTTTCGGCTATGATGTGATCGCACGCTCCGACCCCGATTTTTCCCACTTATCAGATCGAGCATCACGGGCATTAGAGAACCCCGACGAATGCCCCTGCCCAACTCGTGTTTCCGTGATACTTCGCGAGCGTACTCGTCCGATATCCATCATGCCCACGCGCTCTCCCGCTCACTCAATACACACGTTTACGAGTCCCCAGACAGGCAATGAACCCTCAGTACATCTTCCCAGACAAACTTACTGAGTCATACGACTCATGAGACACGTGGAGAGGATAATTTCCGGAGTTAGGCGTACTCGATTACCTGTGAGAACATCTGCCGGATCTTTCTTTCGGGGTCGTCTGTGCGGCGTTTTCTGCTCCGTCGCGTTGATACTTTGCATCTTACTCCACTCTTCCCAGTTGGTCTGCGAGCACCACACAGAGGCACTACCGCACTTCTGCGGAAGGAGAACCGCGAGCGAAGAGTGTTTCCTCGCGCGCTTCGCGGTCAGTCACTCACTCACTCACATCAAGATGTCACACCACCAAGCGGGAACTGAAGATCGCACACTGTCCGCGGACTAGGAATCTGGAATGCTCCAGCGCCGGCTGCTTGCTCTACGAGCCCGATATGTCGCCGTTTGTACAAATTAGCATTTCGGGCGCTTCCGGCATCACACGGATAGAGTGACTTAACTGCTGAGCGTCTCGCTCGCCCTTTCGGCCACCACCGACCAGTAAGCCGAGCACGCTGGTTTTCCAGTTTGCCGGCGCTAGTCCCTTCGGTCGAGTTCACTAGATCTCAGGAGAAACGCTGCGAGAAGAATCAGCGGCTTGTCTCGGACGAACCAGCCCAGGCGTGGTCTGAGACTGACGACGGACCGAGCCAGCCGGCCAGCGAACGAGCGACCACCGCCGCTATGCTTGTAGGAACAGCAAGTGAAGCGCGGGGAGTGGTGCGACATAGAGACACTCAAACAACGGTACTCTACGGGATGCCCGCCACCGCGCTCGTGGTTACTGGGTCCCTCACTCGGCATCTTCTCACTCATCTCATTCATTGACGTTTGATCGCTGCTGGTCGACCACTGCGGCAGGTCCTTGTTCTACTGACACTCTAACTGAATGTCCCCAAGCAGCCACTGCGACACCAGCAACAAATGTTGACCATCAGCCCAAGGTATAAATACAGCGGGCCGAATCTATCATACAGATAGTCCCTTTCGTGTACTCACAGACCTCCACTATGGCTTCCAACGCCTGAACAGAGATTGATAGGAAACCGAATGTACGACAGGCTGCTGGGATGTGATACAATGTGTGGGCAAGCCAACGCATACCATACGTTGCCCCAGAGTCCGTTCTGAAACTCTCGGGAATGGCGCTCTGCACATTCATATCGTCGGAAGAGAACTCGTCGCCTGTCGCCCACTGAAAGCTCGCGATGAGACAGCGCCGGAGATCGCGGAGGCTCAGAGCGATCGGTGCATGGCAAGGAAAAACCCGTGCGAGCCTCAAGCTGTCCTATTAAATTGACACAGTGCTAATGAGGACTACAACGGAACCTGTCGCATAATTCATGAGACCGACAGAGGAATCGACAGTCCACGGGGAAGGAGAGCAGCAGAAGAAACATGGGTAGCAGGAGAAAATTCCAAAAACTAAGCTGGCTCCCGCTCCTACCCGCGACCGCGACGCCGGCGGCAGCCCGGAGGCCCATTCCATAATCGTTCCGCTCGATTGTCGTCGACTCATCGGCGGTCGCTTCGCAAACCACCTCGTGAGCTTAGACTCTTCCGAGGAAAACCCACAGCCAAACTTGCCGTGTCCCACTGCAAAGGACTCGAGAGTCAATCGAACGGTAAGTCTGTTCGTCTGTGACTCGCTCACGAAGAACCTCGAATGCGTTAGCGCTGAGCTCCATTGTGTTTCGACTCGTCGGAACCGTGAGCGATGATGAGAGTGAGCGCCAGAGGAAGCGAACCGCGGAGTTCATGTACTGAAGAATCGGAAAACACGCTGGCCACAGCTCTCGAAGAGCCTATTGACATGCCACAGAGCTCTCTCCGAACGGTTAACAAGAGTGACGGGCCGCTTCTCCTACTTTCAAATGCATGAAGCACGGCCTCCAGCTCCTCCTCGTCCCTGATTGCTGCATTTGTCATCGTTCCTCGTCCATGCCAATGGTCCTCCGAGACATGGGCGAACCGCCGGGAAGGGAAAGGAGGAGCTCGAAGAGTCGTCCACGAAAGGGGCACCTAAAATGAACCGTCTGAGGAGCTACGTGCATCGTCGAATCCCCATCATTATAATTGGTCGCCAAGAAGAAGATGGAGCCCACATCGTTGCCAGAATATATTGTAACCGGCACAAGGTCGAATGGACAAATGGAATACGATACAGCACGTCGAAAGTGGAAACGATCTTTTCGCCGCACTAAGGATGCGGGCACGGAAACGAGAAGGCAGCAAAGCGGAGGGCTGCGTTTTCATTCTCTTCGATGCACTCTCGGTCTCGATCCTGTTGTGCACCAGCATCGTAGACGGAGCGTACAAGCAAATGACTCCAATGCAAGTCGCCGCGAGGAAGCCGACCAGCCCAACTGTACTCTACATGGTCGTTCGGATGGGTTTCTGGAACGTCCGACGAGATATGGGAGATTGAGCGGTCGTTATATTCTCCGAGAAGGCAATGCTGTTCAGACACTCACGGACACCAGATCTCATTATGCGGATCTGGCATTCGAATGTTTGCATGATGATAAATCGCCCTGGTCCCAAACAACGATAGGCTCAGAATGCTAAACAGCTCGGGAACATATTCATCCAAAATGGGACTGAATGCAGTTTTGTTCCACAGATTCGCGTGGTCCGCGCGTTGCTGTCGCATCCAGCGCAATCGTTCCTCTGTGACACGTTCGAGCGCGAAATCGTACAATCGGGCCCGCTATCCCCGTGGTGGCGGAACGGTATCGCGCTGGACACGGTATTAATTCAATCGGGCATGCACTAGAGAGATTGCCGTTCAGGCCGGGCTCGATCATAACGAAAATTTCCCGCATGACAGGGGTCTTTATCCCTCGCGGAATCGAATCCGCCGATTGAGCCACCGGGATTTTCGTTCGTTCGGGTGCACTCATGAGGTGTGTTTTTATGCGCTGCGAATTCGAGCAACACTCCCATGCGTTGGAATGCTCCCAACTGTATACTTCACATCTAGCGCGCTCCCGCCGACCGCGCCCTGGAGAGGAAGGGTCCGGTTCGCAGCGGAATCACCATGGGCTCGTATTTATATCGCCATCCACGCTATCATCGTCCACGTCTTCGCAGCACACGAAGTTTCTGGATGGAACCCTCAGGAGCTTCTTTTGAGTCGTCGGAAACAATTGGGAGACTTCCCGTGGCGGAATACGAGGTCATCCTGTGCGGCCCTGAAAGCAGCCGGGGCGTCGGCAACCAGATCCGCCGTCGCCGCCGCCACGTTCTTTTCAAGCGCATTTGGCATCGAGCGTCGAAAATTTTTCACCGAGTGGAATCTTGAAGAACGCTTCGGGGAAGTTTAAATACAAAGTTTCTTCGCAATCCATCCGAATAGATTTTAGCCGGAATGCTGGGGAAGAAGATGAAAGTTGCTTGATACATTGCACGCACAAACTTCGCCAAGCTGAACTTCGCCTCCCAGTTCAAAGTTCCTCCCGTCTCTTTCCCGAGGAGTATCTCACTCCCGAGAGAGACGAGGAGCTCCAGCCAACAAGGCTGAATGAGAGCTGATGAAGCATGTTTCATGGAAGGCGCGCGCTCATCTTCAAGCAGCCGTCATCGACTGGAGGGTCAAAAGCGTTCTGTTTCGAGAGGCTCATCTGATTGCGGTGTCCGGGAGCATTCCTCTATTTTCACTTCCTAGGGTCCCATTTTGAATCGTATTCGCGAAATGCGGCTCTCCTTAATGAGGAAATATGTCGCCGAGGTTTTTCGAAGGGAAGCGGCACCCGCACAGTAGAGTCGTGCTTTCACAGCAACCGCTGAGTTATGTCTCGCTTCCGTGTTAATTACATACAGACCAAAATTAACGACAGGGATTTGTTTCAATGTGGAAAGTCGTTATCTTCTCGAGCGGAATGCCGATGCAGCGTCGGAGGCTTTTTCGCAAAAAGCTCGTTTTCACCAATGGCCGCGGATCCATTCAAGATTTTCGGGAGTTTTCATTCGGTGGGAATCCGTCATAAAGATTCCGTCTCCAGCGGTACCACCCCCTTTCCAGGCTGCATCACCGAACCGACCGAGCTCCAACTCGACTGTCACTTCGACTCGATCGCACTTCTACCGCGAAATCGTCCGTCTCCAAGCATCGAACCGAAATCTCGTCTTTCCCTTCGCTCCTTGGCGGGCAAAAGTCTTCCACGCATCGCCACATCTCGGGGTAATGAGCAATCGAACTGTTGGAACAGGAGTAGCCTAGCGCACACACTTGAATCAGGCAATTCGGCTGGAGCAATCAAGGAAGTGCAGAGCGGGAGAAGTTCACGTTTTGAGAACTTTCGAGGATTCTCCTCAACCTTTCGGTCAGCGCCCCGTACGAAGCTCTTCCCGGCGGACGCGTCTGCTTTCCTCCCGAGCCGGCGTTGTCGCACTCGAAACTTTTGTAATTTCGGACGCCCCAACGCTCTCATTCCAGTGAGTGATCATAACAAACAAAGCATATACCAGCTCGAACGAACGAATGGCGGGAGTTGCCAGCTCCTGAATTTTCTAATGCAGTGAGGGTGTTACATAAAGTTCTGTTCTCTGCTCTAGTACGAGGCTTCAATCAAACCGGCCTTAGTCAGGCTGATTCCTGCTCAAACACCTCGGGAAGAGTCCGCGGTGCGGCTCTATCGGTTCTTCGTGACTAGAGCGGATTCAATGTAATCCCATCCATCGGAGGGTACCACCTCCCAGAGTTATTTCCACTCTGTGACCCAGATGCATTTGAGATCCGAGAGAACCGTAGCTCCGCTCCGGACGTTGAACGCGATTCCGCGTTCTGGAAAGCGCCCTGCCCCCGATACTTTTGCTGTTCATGAATTGGAATGTGTCTTGTGACCTTCAAAACTCCTCCCCCCCCCCCTCCCCATGGCCGAATTCAGATGACGAAACTCCGTGACGCTGCTTCTGCCCAAATCAGAGCAGCAGCCTTCGTGAGATCTCCTCCATTACGCTCGTCGGTTCTTGCCTCGGGTTCTCCGCTGGGGGACGGTGACAGAGCCGGACGTTGAATGGTACACGCGGAACAATAGCAATCTGTATTTCCTCTCTGGCAGAAGGATTTTAAGCTGCATGGCCGCTCATGATCTCTGTTCCCAGACCCGACATACGCCCATACTCCCAAGCCCTCAACGACGCCGCCGTTGAAACAGTTCCTCGCGTTTCGTCGTTCCCATGGGGAACGGAATTGGCCGAGATGAGGAAGCATGGGGTTCGGTACAAGGGGAGGAGAGACGTTGAAGAAGAATGAGGAAATACGGTGCTGTGAGGTTAAAAACGTTTGATGGCACCGATGCGAGACGTGGTCGGCTGAATTTTTAGGAATAATCTTGATATCTCCCTATACTCGCTGCGCGTCCGAGAGTCCCCTCTCGTAAGACAACGAAACGCAAGAACGCATTTCCTTTCCAAGAAGGCTGGCGTGCTGTGCACGCGCGTATCCGGCCTGCCTTCATTGCCACTCCATGTGATCGCATCGCATTCGCTTGAATCGCCCACAAGAGAGAGGAGGAGTGTCATTTCTGTCATTCATGAGCCGCATTCTTTATGCGCATACGAGATCCAGTTTTGACCAGACTGAGAAGATGGAGACACTTGATGAGTCACCAAAAACGTAAATAAAAATGGCTTTCGCCGATCTAATCCAACAGGGCGTCAGTTCGCGGCCTGAACGAGCCGTCTCGACCCAGTTCAGGTCATGAAATTTCTTATCGTCGCTCTAGCGGCGGCTGCCGACGACCTCGTGGTCGTTGTCTTTGTGGTCATAGCCGCAGCTACCGTCCAAAGTCGGAATTCCTTTCGGGTCGGCTGTCCAGGCGAAAAAAGTTCTCCCTTCGCGCAAAGTCAAAGGTCTTGAAACATTCCAGAGAACATTAGGCATAAGAGCAGGACTTGGAGCCGGTCAACAGCAACGACGAAGACGGCGGGCGACGGCGACAGCGTCAACCGTTGACCTCGATGCGGTCAGCGGAAGGAGGACGGACGTGGAAAGCTAAAAAGATTACAAAAGCTCACAGCTCATCTCACGCGCGGAGGGGAGCGAAACATCGCTGTCAACTCACATACACACGCAACAAACGCACAGAAGGTTTTGCCCGCTGATGTCGACCGACAACACATTATCTCATTTGGCCTTGCGCAAATTAGCCTCCCAGCGGTCACCCGACCCGTTGAGCAGCATCCGAAGGGCCTGCTCTCAGTCAGTCAGCCAGCTGTCCAAACGGCCGAGCTTGCAAAATGCTCTCGGCAATCACAGCGGAGGCCAGCGCTGTCGTTGTCGTCAGCCACGACATCTACAGTAAAAAAGCCTCTTAAACCGAACGCTCAATCTGATTCGGGAGCCCCTGGAAAGCTTCCGAGGCCCGGAAGCGAAAACAAACCCTCCAAAATGTAACCAGAGCCTTTGGCTCATGGCTTTGCTCCCGCTCTATTCAGGGCTGTTCTCCTTTTGTCAACCAGTCCTTCCCAATCCTCCTCCATTCCCCAGATTCATTCCTCGGATGCGAGTTTCGTTTCCTTCCCAATCGGGCGTCCCTGTCTTTCTGATACGTTTTCGTTGAGTATTCACACTTATTTCCCGCGGGGAATAAATACCTTCTGATGCCGTGAGGCCCATCCAGGTCTTGCGAACGAAGTTCACGATCCTCTCGAAAAAACCAAATTGTTGCTGCTGACGAGGGACTTCGCCCGTTGCGAGGTCTTTGTCTGAGCCGGCCATTTGGTTCGAATCCGTGGAGAGCTCCACACTTCTTCCAGCTGCCGATGGGACATTTTGGTTTATGGAGCTAGGGTGCTCTTGTGAAGGGGGGGGTGACGTCGGAGGATTCCCCCGACGGCCTAACAGGAAGACAGAGCCGCTTTGCTGAGTCTGACGCTGCCGAGGCTGAGCTGCATGATGTTGATGATGTTTTTGATGCTTGTGTGTTCGGCCCGAGTCCGAAGACCCGTACATTCCTCCGTACATTTTCGATTCGGGTCCTGTTGGCGTCCCGTCCTCCTTGAAACGCGGGGTCAGCCGATCGGAACGCTCACTCTTCGACAGGCTACGATCAAGGATGGAATTCGTCTATTCCGACGGTTTGTGGAAGTATCAATGGCGTGCTTCAATCCGTGTTGCGGCGGACCAAGTCCGTCGGCGACGAACAATGCCGGGTTTGTGAAGTCGGGTTAGTGACACCAGGTGATTTTACTACATCGTACGACGGAAACGAAAAACGGAAAAAAATAACGGGAGTGGAAACACCATCTGTTCCGAGTGTTGGCACTTCAAGAGATCACATCGTTGCTCTGGAAGTTCGTTTTTCCGCTGAAGCAGTGTCCATTCCTGGCTTTTCCACAGGGGAGCTCAGTATTCGCCCTGTTTCGAGTACGCTGGACGCTCGGAGGGAACTGGGAACTTCGAATGCAGCACTTGGAAGCATTAGACGCGTTGAGTGCACGTATCCGTGTTCCTTTTGCACTAGCCAGGCCTCCAGCGATAACGCCACCGCCAACTAAGGGAACTACGCGCCCATCATGGAGAGTCACATTGCACCGTACTTTCTGATTCAGAGTCGTCCACAAAATCCTGCCAAACCAGCGAAAATATATCCCTCGAGCCGCAGAGCCGTTTCAACCAGAGATTTGCGCTGCGGAAACGGGCTTCAAGGCTCGTGTTTGAGACACAGTGGGAAAGTTGCAACTTCCTTCAGGGACCAACTCCTTCCTACAGGCCACGCCGATTGGCGCTCGTGATGTGAGAGGCTCTGAGTTGGATCTTGGGACAGAATCCACGCTCCCCACTGACGAGGAAAGGGAAATGGAAAGGGACAACAAACCCCACTTGTTGAGTGAGCGGGCGGCCTTCGAGCTTCCAAGCGGGTCTCGCTTCCGAGACTGTTCCGCGCGTAAAGAATTCTTATGTTTCCGGCTGCATTTGGAGGAGCATCGACCCTTGTAAACTTCCTCGTGATCATGAGTTGTAGACCTTCAAGCGACCTAGAAACTTTTCTCATGACTCGGGGAGTCTCGGATCTGAGCTATTGGATGTTCGCATTTCAAACTAGTAGCCAACTCTGGTTATTTCCGATCGCTCCGCGCAAACAGCATGCACATCGACCGTGGGAGGCACAACTTGAGCTTTGATGACGGTGATTCGGAGACTTTTCGTGGAATAGGTTCCCACCGGATGTCTTCCGGTGCACAGAGCGCGATTCTCTACTGACGCTGCGATATATTCTTCCGAACAATCTCTGTTGCCCGTCTTCTGGCATTGCACATTCAGATCCGACCTATTTCCCGCCTAATCACACTGAGCAGACCCTCGGGTGGAGATGCGAAAAGTTCAGCTCCGCTCGCTCTGGCCGATCATTGCGTGAGGCGTTTGGCGTCCACGCGGCGTGCGAGTAACTCCCGATTCGATCGCGCGTCCCAGAAAGTCGGTTGAACAAGTGAGTGGAAACAGCTCACGATTCCGGCACAGGAGGAGGCAGCGCTGAGGAAAAAAACTGAACTGAACGGTCGTCGATGTCAGCGCTTCTGCCTGAACTTGTCCTCGTGGCAGAGCCGGCAGCGAGACGGACGTGTACTCGGAAAATACCGCTCAGTTTCTGGCGAGAAAAATAGTCTGGCCGAGCAGGACAACGGGACTGAGCTCCTGGGACGGACTGACAAACTGGAATGCTCGGCAAATGGACCTGCCGGGCTTGCTGGTTCCTCCACTGTTAGACCTGCCAGTGACTCCGAAGTGACTCAGATGAATGAGGAGACAACGAGCTCCGGGGAGGCAAGTCGCGTCTCGGCCTCCCTCAGCTCGAGTCCCCTCGCAACTCGTGGCGTGAACGCAATGAGAAGAAGGATGGAGCTGCGAAGACTTCTGACGAGCTGACTCCAAAGTACCTCTATCGCGTAGGTCCTCCGGCGCGCTCGCGCTGGAACTTGCAGGTGCATCCATCTGCACAATGGTTCGTCTGTACGGTTCTTTCGTACATGAGGCAGAACTTTCTGGGCTGCTCGGCTGAAGGGCCAGGCTGGAGCAGTGGGAAGGTGCGCACGCTTTGTCTGCCGCAGAAATGCGGCCGGGGACCGCAATCCGATCCACAACACTTCGCCGAAGTCCTCCTTGATCGAACTGCTCCAAGCGTCGGAGGAACCAGCAGCGCTGCCGGTGAAATTCCACGGGAGCCGATTTTTTTATGGAAGACCTGCACGCTCCCGGAGGTTCCGTGAAATGTGGACTTTCCCGAATATCTCGCTGGATTCGCAGAGCGCTTTGTGATCAGAGCGCTCGGCGAGGAGAAACTGCACCCTCGGAGACGTTTTCTCCTCGTCATTGTTCGGAGGGCTCGGAATGAAATGCGCCCGATCGTAGTTAGGGCAACAGAGAGATCCTGGAGGAGCAGCTTCGGATTCCATTCGGAACAGAATAATAGCCTCGAGGGTGGGAGACGAGAAACCGAACGAAAAAACGTTCAACGCTCAATCAACGACGGCGTGGTTCATTGTCTCAGAACGACGGAGACCGAGTTTGCGATCAGTTCGGGGTTCCCGCCCTGCGCTCGAGGTTCGAGAGCCGAATGCATCGTTGAGCAGGCTCCGTGTTCCGAAGGACAAGTCCTAAAAAGCCATGTCATGCTCATGAATTGATGGACAATCAGACAGTAGTTTCGTCGAGGGCAACGTCCTTGGAAATCCAGCTCCCGGAACCGCACGAGCCTCACCGATCGATTGTCAGTATCCAGCGTCAAGTTTTTTCCGAAGAATCCTCGGTGCTCCAGTTTGAGGGAAGGCCTTTTTTGGAAAGAGAGCTTTCGGGAGCTTGTTCCCTCGACTCGTGCTGCTCGAGCAGAGCCAAATCGATTGAGATAGTTTGGCGAGTCGGATCCGATGGAGAAGAACTCTGTGAAATATGCGAAGGCATTGTTCCGCTGGCGGATGGCAGGAGCAAATTCCTTGATATTGATTCACGTCAAGGCATGTCTGCTCCTCTTTGACTTTGGACGTGACTTCTATGCTAAAACTGCTCGAATTTGAAAAAATAGTCACGTACGTTCACCATCACAACCCGGTGCGTCTCCTCTCGCTCCACGCCTAGTCAGTCAAGTGGTGGCCGACTTTCAGCGAAAAAAAAAGATGAATAGCTGGATACACCGGATGGGACGGAAGTCGAAGCCACTTCACGCCTACATGCCGCCAGGGTTGATCGGCAGCATCATCTGCTGAGCTTAACTTTGCTTTCAGCCCCCAGAATGAGTCGTGTCGGGGGAGAAGGGGGCATCCTCGAAAGAGCGGAAGCAATTCATGGGAGCTCGGACTGTTTTCCTATCAGGTATTCCGTCTATGGTTTGTCGATATGATCAGCTGCCGGACCCGGGAAAGCAGTAACGCCTTGATCTCCCGAGTTCCTACCTGATGTTCGCCTGCTACTGCTCTGGAGCTTCTCGGAGCACATTCAGACACTTGAACAGGGCTCGAATCGGTGCTGTGAACCCACTCTCAGCTGATGCATCCGTGAAAAGTTCCCAGGATTGACAAATGTTCAATACATTACAGACGCTGCACTCGCAGTCGTGAGCGAGTGGAAATGAGGAAGAAAACGGCTAGAGGGCATTCTGACGAGGACAAATATCCCGAGAAAGCCCGGTGCAGGCATAGTGGAATTCAGCAGCAGCGGAACGCACTCACTGAGCCTCCTCCACTTACGTACGTCCCTCCTATCCCTTCCCTCCTCAAGGTCATCAAGCAAGCATCGAGGGTAAGCACAACAGACCAACTAAGCGGAAAGCATCCGATTCGTTTCTCATTCGAACAGAGCTACTTATTCATCGATCGACGTGTATCACTCGACCGATCCCGATTTGCATATTCCTCTCTCTCATCACGAGCTCCGATTTATTTGGCCGCCAAGCGGCCATCCTACCGTCTATTCATCCATCCGTTACCTTCCGCATCACGTGGCTGGGTCTCAGGCTTTGTCTCACCGATTGCGGCGCTAATTGCCCCATGTGGATGGCTTCGAGTGGAGGGTGTATTCAGGACGCTTCCGGACGCTGGTTCTCCGAAAACGACACGGTAGCACTCTTTCACTGACATATAATTTGGATAACGTAGAAGATAGGACCTCGTTCTCCTGCTCGATTTCCCCGAGGGCCGTTTTGCTTCCTCGTTATGGAAACCGAGATGGGGATTCCAAGTAACGAGCGAGCGTTGCGAACCGTTTGTTGGCCTCGACCCCAAAGGCTCTCAACTTCGAGCATCTCGGAGTCCCGAATGGAGATGCTCCCACAGCCTGATGTTCTCGCTGTACGGCCAAGGAAACACCTCCGAATCGAGGCTTCCGGAAAAAGGCCCAGGTGAAACAGACATGCTCGGATCACACGTCAGGGCGCCTCTTATCTGATCGAATCATCGCGCAGAAAGGTTGGTTGAGTGGCCGCTGAAAAGCGCATCGACGCGCTGTTCGTTGAGGAGAGAGTAAGCTGTAGTCCGTGGATGCTCAGGACCCTCGAGGCTCGCCTGACACAATGATTCAAGTAGATGCTTCTCACTCGAAGCGTGATGATGGACCTGACGCGGCAAGCAGATTTCATCCGTTGTCGCATCGGATGCGCGAGGGATTAGGCCATTAAGACGCGCCTTCATGGAAACTCTTGTTCTTGTTAACGAGAGTTTGACTGCTCTTCACGCGAAACTCACGCACGAATCGTGTGAGTTGCTCCGCAACTCATTCAGTGCGCTGCGGACTCAGCCAGGAGTCCCTGCCTGAGTACTCCGGGGGGATTCCAGAGAACTACCCCACGGGATGACGAACTTGATCCCCAAACTTTTCCAGCTGCAACCAAACGACTCCTAGTTTGTCCTCGTTGACACACGAGCCTAATCCTCAGAATACGGTACATTTGCTGCAAGGTGCCCGTTCAGGTCCGACAGGAGTCGAGAGCCCGCTGTGCAACTTGAGGAGCCGTATTATCCAATAACGGGACGATGTTACCTCTCAATCTTCGGGCAAACAACCGAAAACGGGAACGACCCGAGCAAAATAAAACGGGAATAGTGAGAGTGACGCAAAAGTACTACTCTCTCTCGCTTTCTGTGAGCGGCTCGCCTTCCAAGGCGCTGAATGTCGAAGATAACGAGGGAAACTGCAGCTTCGGCCGCCGGGCCTTAGCCTCGAAGTCTCTCGCGAGCTCTGGGGAAAAGACGTCTTATCATGGAGGGAGTGAAGTAAGTGAGTACGCGGGCTTGCATTCTGCCGCACGGTGTGGTGGGATGCCAGGACGAGTGTGGCCGGATTCCGATTACCGATCCGATTACCGGACAAGACCTGTAGGACCGTCGTTCACTGCGCGCGCATCCGAGTTGAGAATTTAGGCCAAAGAGCGAAGCCTCCAGTGGTGCCGCTTTCCTCACGCCGAGGACGAGGTTCAATTGTGATCGAAGACTCCAGAGGGAAGTCAGCCGGCTGTTCGTAAGCTATCTGGGGGACTCCCTGGAACAATCGAACCGGCGCTCGTCCGTTTGGTTTTCTTCAAGGCCCCGAAGAATGCGAAGAATTGGAAGCTCCACGGCAATCATCTCTGAATATCAAACAGCGCTCCCACTCATAACCTGGACTCCGTTCTCTTCCCGGGAGGGCCTGACAAGTGAAGGAGCCCTGAACGATTCAGTGGGAGAGGAGGAACCCAGAGCATCGCGAAAGAGGCGATTGATATGAACGGGACGAGCTCGAGCGGGCTCCTGAAGCAATTCGCTCTTGGCGAACGTTGGAAGCATCGTTTTCTTGCCATGGATATAGCCAAGTCGCGTGACACACGTCACACAACGAAAGGCATATTATCACAATGGTTGTCCCACAGTCATGAGATTCCGCAGCGGTGGAGTTACTCCTGTCGTAATCAGCAAAGCTCGCTCAGCGAGGGTGTTCCACTTTGGAGCCAAGTTTAACAGCTTTAGTGGGTTTCCTCCGGCAGTTCTGGAACAGAAAGTGCGGCAATCCACTTCATATGTCAAGGAGTCAATCGCGACCGCGTAGTGGCTTCATACCGACGCAGAATGGGAGCCGCCGGAGTGAGGGAGCCTCGTTCATTACTCCCCTCTTCCGTACAAAAATTCTGAATCGCCTCGCCATGATGCGAGTCGTGAGCACCGTTTCTCCTTAATGATTCCCTTGTAATTGAATCTCTTAGTATTCCGGGATAATCTACAGCTTCTACGCAGTCATGTGTGGTTCGTTGACATGTGAACTCGGAAGCTAATGACGAGATTGTTCAGAGGCTCCCTTAACTTGGCAGATTCGCGGAAGATTCGCATGGACTGTTTGTGAGAATACACTGCGTTCCGCCGGCATCAAACTCCGGTGTGATACCCTCGGGCGCAGACCAGATCCTCGGATAGTTGGCTGTTTGAGGTGCCCATGTTTCTACGGAATTTTTCCAGGGGCCGCAGACTGGATTGAGTCACGCTCTCTCAATCCTCCTACGCAGTGGTATCTTGGACAACATCCCAGGAACGAATGACTACGGAACGGAGGGTTCTGAATTCAAGAAGTCGAGACTCACTATCGTATCTTCCTCCTTTCATCCCGTCAGACTGAGAGTCAGAGTTGCAGCTCGGATGATACGAAAGCACGCTGCGGGAGCTGTCAGAAATCGGGGCGTGCAACAACTCTGCGGAGGTCTGGAATGTGGCATGATCTGTTTTCGCCACGTTGCCGCTTTCTCGCTGTTTACCGTTACTGCGTCCACGTTTTTCCAACTTTTCAAGCATCTACCAAGTCTGTCACGCTGCCAGCCAGTCACGTGTTCACCAAGAGTACAACGTCAACGGGGGCTACAAGCTCATTCTAGCATGTAGCGTCCGGAGAAACTTGTCGCATTTCGCGAGTGTCGATCCCAACTTATAATGAATCGGATGATACCATTCGACGGATGGTCCCGAATGCGAAAGTTAGACAGCAAGCTTATCCGCACTCCGGAAGGATGTTGAAAGTTCAAGTCGGAAGGTTCTCCCCGCCAAAACTACGGACCTGGACAGAGATTGGATTCCTGTAGATACCTCAGTTCCTCCGCAGATTCCTAGGTTGCTTTGTCGACTCAGCCGACGTCGAAACTTCCTCATTTCAGACGGTTGCTCAGTGGAGAACGGTGAAACCAACGGAACAGTCAAACAGATGGTTGCTATCATCACTCGCTCTCGGGTGGAGAATCTCTCTCTGACAAAAAGCTTGATTTCTCGTACGCTCGGCGGTGGAAAACGAACTCGCAGGAAGGCTGTCCGAACATTCTGCCCTCGGGATAGAAGCAATCCTCTCATGGTCGCCCGTATCATTTGAAGAATTCGCCCCTCCTTTCGAACAATGATCGAATCGCGGGCAAGAGTTTCAGGTTACCCTCCAGGAACGTCCTCTTAACCCGAGTTTGACATGACGACGCAATGCACTGCAGCCTCGGAGGAATAGTGCCGAGGGCCGTGGGTTCGGAATCGATCACCGTTCTTCGATGTTCCGCTGAGGATATCTTAGACCGACGCGCAACCGATGGAACAACAACCATGGAAAAAGCGCGGTCACCTATTCTCGGAACTATCAGAGGAATCCTTCAGGGAGGAAAACAATCGGACAGTGTCCCAACACACGAGCGACGACTATTGCACGTCAAACAGTTGATGTGTTCGACGGTGTTCATTTTTCTCGGAAACTGTGATCGTGGTCCACCCTGGTGTAAAAGTCACTCCTCTGGGTGAGTTTGAAACCGGGCGAACACACACAACATTTGTCTCGAGGCTTATCCTAATTGCCGGAAACGCTGTCAGTGTTGATGGTGGGGTTCGGGAAGGCCCGAAAGAGCGAAGCGAATCCGGGCACTGTTCTCCAGGATCCTGCTGATAGCCGAAACTTTTTGCTACGACTCTGTAGGACAGCCGTGAACCTAACAAGACCATCTTTCGAGATGGAATCCCATCCTCGCTCACTCGAGCGGCGCTGCATGTGCGAGTCAAGATGAACGAATCTGCGGGAACAATCTTCCGAACATAATGAGAGGGCGTTGGAAACATCCTCCGACTGGTGGCGGTACACGTCAACCCGGCCCCGGCGTCAACCCGGCCCCAGCGTCAACCCGGCCCCGGGAGCCGCTTTCTCGGAAAAGTAGCTGATCAAAGCGAACGAATAAACAAAAGTTGGTTTTTATCGGTGGCGGATCCCCTTGATCTCGCATGGGAATCTCGCAGTCGTGTCATTTCATTGTAGAAGTACTGATCAACTGGCATCAATCTTAGATAATTGTCAGCCCATGGTTCCAAAATCTGACGCAGCACTGTCAGATAAGCGGAAGATGCATCGCAGAAGGTAGCCTGATCAAGTTCTTCGAAAACAGGCCGTGTTAAGGAATTTTATTTGTTTCTTAGGACTCCCTATCGTATAGCGGGCACCATTCGAGAGTTGGTAACTCTTTGGCCGAATAGGAGGAGGCGACTTGAGAGGCATCCTCCGAGAATTCGTTGTCTCATACGCCGAAAAACCATGGGCGCGTAATTGAGATCCAAAGTCTTTCTGCTCGCAAACTCGGGGACAAGATTGTCTCCCCGTTAGTTTCACTGTACCTGAGCCAGCATCTGAATGCAGCTGGGAATGACATCAGGGAACCATGAGCTCCCCTCTGCTGATGTGTCACGTTTATGATACCGAACGAAAGACCAGATGGATTCGCTACGCTCAATCAGATGCTCCGCTCATTCGAATCAGAATAATCCGGCCCTCGGGGCCGAGTTGACGCTGGGGCCGGGTTGACGCCGGGGCCGGGTTGACGCGCTCCGGACGGGTGGACCCCGTGGCGCGAGCAGCTCAGCTTCTCGAACAATCGGAAATCCCGAAAAACGGAACTTTCACAAAAACAGAATCGCTTCTGCTGGTCCGACCAGAGGGCGCTCGATTCCGCATTGAATTTTAACCATGAGCACGCTCAAGGTTTTCGGTTCTGTTTGGTCTATCCGAACGATCGATCCGCGAACGGAAAAACAGTGTGCTGAAACTCGAGCTCCGCTTGAGAATGTTTCTGGAAAGCAGGGGTTTCCTTCATTCCTGATACTAAAAAGTAATCAAATATGCATCGAGTCTTTTTTAGCTCGTGCAATCAGACACTAGCCATCACACCCGCATTAGCGCTCGGAGAACCACTAATTTCAGGATCGGCGGCCTTGATACCGGACGTGGAAAAGCAATCTTGAGAGCAAACAAAGAGCATCGTCAGAGACACGCTACGATGGTCGAACACACACTATCGCGTGACCGTCTGCGTGCTAAAAATCAACCAGCAAGTCTTCAATCACCGTCCACCGAGAGCGGAGAGACGATTCCCTCAAAAACCTATCCATCTCTTCAGCCTTTGGGATGCCCGAACTCGAGCAGTGATTTCTATGCCATAATGCACCTTCCGGGCTCTGGCTTCGAATAGAAGGGAAAAACCTGTGAAGCAAGGCAGAATCCGAAAGTCATGGGTTGAATCTCCACGATTCCTTTTCAGCTCCTCCCCTGCCCTTCAGCAGGTAACTGCTTGCACGGATCTCCCAGAGGCCCCTCGGGGAGCTCCCTCGAGGGTTACCAGCGAGATGTTCAATCACTGAACGACGTTTTCTGAGTATGACCTCCCCACCTCAGGGACGAAGACGTTCGGTCGGATAGAGGTTTCGAGAGAAGTGACCACCATTCGACCGGCACCGGTTACACAAGCATCACTTCCAAGACAAACTTGCGTCGTTTCATTAAATCGACTGGAAGCCCCGTATCCTCTGGATTTGCCTAATTTATGAACATGCTCGGCAAACATCGGATGATACGAGGGATGAGAACTCGGAGAACCAGTCGAGCTCTCTGAGAACTGATTCAATCAGGCCGCACTTCCGCCCCTTTTGTTGAGCTGGTGGATACCCGCTTAACTTCCAGGCAATAGCTCACCCTCCCCGATCGCCTATTCCTCTGAGTTCCGAATTTAGAACAAAAATACGAAAACCGTGCGATTGAAGAGGCCTTATGGATGTCTGATACTCAATGTAGGAAGAATCGTCGCGCCATGACCCATGACTTGGACAGGCAGGGAAACCATGATGGTGGAGGGCTCCATGAAGGGGTCGAGTTATCATCCTCACCGTCACCCGTGCATCAAGAGTGTGGAATGTTTCTCAGAGCAGAGCTCAATCGTGTATTTCGTCTGGATCATGTTTCATGGCATGAATATACCATTCTTGCTCCCTCCTCCAAGTTTTTCTTCAATTTACCCTCACCTCACGGAACAGGTTTTATCTGATCTTCGGCGCCAGGAGAGGGTATGGGAAGTGGCCCGTCTCTGTTACCCGACAACTGACTTCACGCGAATTACACGTGAAAGTGTTTGCCTACTTCCCCTGAGCATCGCTATCAATATGAGCCCCTCCAGACAGAGAGTGGAGCTGATAAATTGTTACTAATTTTGGAGATCCACCTCGTTTTCTTCATCGTTCATGGTATATATGATTCCTCTTTCCGATGATACCTAGGATTCAGTGGAACACCCAATTCAACTGAATCGGACCATCATGGAAACGATTCTCGATGTAAGATCGGAGGCGCGGCGCAGGACACTTGATGTTGAAGCAAGCAACATGAATCATGCTGTGTGATGACTCCCGCGCGAGAACAATCTGTATTGGACCTTCAAAGAGCTCGGCAGATTTTCCCCCACGCTCACGACTATAACGCCAATCACATCTCTCTGTGTCCAAAGTGTCTTTCAGCGTGAAAGCTTCATGTCATGGAGCAGTCGTCTGTTCACTATCCAGCCTGATGGTTTCGGCTGAGACCGATCCATTCGACCCGGAAAGTCAACTTCTTTCCATTCCCTCGTCAGGTACTCTACATCCCACCCACTACATTTCCACCGAGCATTCCAGGTCCCCGGACGGAGTCTCACAGCCCGAATCGAATCCGGAATTTCATGTCACTTTTCGGTCATGCATGTTTGGTCCAGGGATGGATTTGGGACTCTCCGAATTCAAAACTGACTCCAGCGCCCACCTGACCTCTTTTGTTGAGCTCAGGCCTCAATCGATTGATGATCTGCGGCAGGACGCAGTTTGGCGACGGATGTTGGAGTGAGTCACGTCCGAGGGAAATGATCAAGCACGAATACCTCGATAGTACCGAGTGGAGGGCATGCCTTTCTAGATTTCAGTCATCCCGAAGGTTGCGCGTCCGTCGCATTGTCCCATCCCGGGTCTCCGTGTAGGAGGGCATCGTAGATTCTCTCAATCTCAGCGGAGGATAGGGGAGGATTTGTCTTGACTGCGTGAAAGCATGTGACAAGAATGAGCAAGGTCCAGAAAAGAGTTGGAGCCAGGAATGCTAGAAGTTCGGATAAAACTTCTGACTTGGTCCTACAATGGGAATGTCATCACCTTCAACACCGATGGGAGAACATCGAGGAGAATCGGTGTGCCAAATGGTCCAAGACCGGTTTGCGCATTGTCCACAACACTGATCATGCTTCAAGTCACGAAGCTGAGGACAGAAGTTTCAGAGTCTAAGAAGGGTGTCGGAGTTCGGGAATCCACCAACATCTATTATTGAGACGAGAACAATTATGTGATTGTACAGGGATTTCTCTTCGCAAACTACGGTTCTTGTTTCGCAGGATTCACAGAAGATGGGAGGGCTGCTCGGAATAACCTCGGAATGAGAGAACGAACAGGAGCTCGGACTGAATACGGAACATTCGGAATTGTTGATGTCGATAGAAGTGGTGGGGATGTTCAACCGTGCCAGGTATAGGAGGCAAAGGAATTCCGCATGAAACGCATAAACGTAACTATCTGGGGATCCTACTGAGCAAGGCTGGGATATTACTTGTGGAGCGAACGACAGAGAAGGAGAGGCAACCAAGATCTTGCGACAATAATATGCAGCATCTTTGTGGAGATCCAGCTGGTTCGAGACCACGATAATAGCCCAAGTTTGCTCTCGCCATCACTCCCCCACAGTTTATTGAGGCTTCGTTGCAAATCGAAGATTTATTCACAGAGAATCCCAAGATCCCCTGTCTTTCTTCGAGATCCTCCGAAGAGTGGGCGGCACAGCGATGAGATCCATCGAGTTCGAGTTCAACGTGCGAAAGGATTCTAGTCATTTGCCGGAAGCCACATAGATTCGTCATATCACCCCGGAGAATGGTGACCGATGGTTACGGAAGGAATCGCTAGGAAGGCAAGATTCGTCGAGAAGGAATATCCTCAATTAGCTGAATACGATGGGTTGCCGTTTTTCAGAGTCACAAGATAATCCTATCCGGTTTCCTGGCGAACGACTGAGTCCCTCTCGCGCTCCAAATGCGATCAAGCGAGCTTGAATTCGATGGGATTCGACATTGCCTCTGCCCGGGGAGGATATGGAAAGCGAATAGGTGCATTTCGCATCAGCTCCCGAACGCCGTTCCCATCCCATCCACCTTGACGAAAATCCAAGTATCAGTCTAGATATTCCCTATCGATCCGCTCTTGATTTCTGGAATACCCATGAGTATTTCCATGCGAAACTCCCCCGCCTGGTTTCCCTGATTCTAGTCAGGTAGCACAGATATCCGTGAATAACGGAATGGTTATCCGGAGACAAAAAACAGTGAAGGAAGTGGCTATTCGCTCTGATCAGCCCTCAATCGTTGCGAATCCCTCAGAGGCCACAGTAAGTATACATACTATACGTGGAGTCCTCTCGGTCCCATCGAGAGTACGCTCTGCTAAAGCGGCTTTCCGAGGTGTGAATTGGGCAAAAAACGGTGCCTGATCTCTCATCTCTGCAGGATCCGAAGAGCACGTATTCCCTTCCTCACCCTGCAATCGTTTTTCTTGCATTCAGAGGAGGCCGGCTCGAAAACAGTGATTTCCTCGATCCAATTCAGTGCGAGGGAATCTACGGCCGAGAATGATTCGGACAAATGCCAGACAACGATGGAGCCCCTCAGCAAGAATCGCAATACCCGTTGCAGTACTCTAAGAGGTGGCTCCAAGAACTGGGCTTGCTCCTTCGAGCTTTGAAGTCAACAGTGGTCGTTGTCGGAAGAAGAAAGAGTCGTACGCGAGTCCGCTGCACACCTTGTCTGTTTGGAACCGGTGTCAAGAATTCAACGACGAATTGTTACGTGCCTCCTCCCTTGCACAACACTTGAAAACACTGTTGGCATGGAAAGGCGAGCCCGATGGTCATGAGACGAGGACTTTTCACAGCCTGGAATTCTCGAAGATTCTCGAGGGAATTAAGTCTGCATGTAAATCAAATGCTTGGCTCACCAGAACTCGGCAAAAGCTCGGTCATCTCCAGCATATTTGCAATGATACGATTCAGAGAGTTGCGAATCAAGTACGATCCCCGCGTCGCCGGGGTTTTGTGGCCCTCTCCGCCACTTACGTTTCCTCGAGAGCGCGACGGCTCAATTGGGCTCCTCGAAAATCAGGATCGGGCACTACACAGCAGCAGATCGGGAAACTTTCGTTCCGCAGTAACGGCACGCTATCCTTCACCCCCGATTTCCCGCGAGATTCCGGTAGATCATCTCCCACTCGCTTCGGGGCCGCCCATTGCCGACATTCGACATTCGAGTTCAGGGGGCGAGATAGAGCGCTCCCCGGGGCGAGCAGTCCCACAGCAGGCCAACTCCAAGATAGCTATTCATCGCTCAAAAGATCATCTGAGCAAGTTGGTACGAAAGTATTTTTGGGAGAGCAGCCAACCGCATTAGAACAGCGGCTCTCATGACGGCCGTGGCTCCAGCTGCTGTGTGTTTTGTCGTTGCGTTGTACATTCCTCCTTGCGATAATCAAGACCCAAGAGTGGCCATTGCGTCGGATCTGGTGTCGGAATGACTTCATTCCATGAGCAGACGAAGATTGGACCCTCAGGTACTTTACCCGATGCGCATCATCTGATTAGGTTCAGTTGCCCAGGAGGATACGGCTACGAGTGGCTGGATCGCCGCACTTCCTATCAGCTTATACGATAAATTACTTCTTATCTCCTACTCTCGGTATGGTATATGGATGTCCGGGAGCTCCTTGCCTAACGATGATGATGCTGTACTCACCACCTGAGAAAGAGAAGCCGAGTTAGCTCCGCCAGGCCGAGAACACCATTTGGGTCTTGATTATACAACGAATGGTAAGCGAACGGTGAATGTAGGACCCATGATGCTCAGGACATCATTATTGGTCACTAGGACAAAGAGTATGAGGCAGTAGAACCAGACAAATGCCCGATCGAGATGCCTTTGGTCTCCATCGATTGCTCGAGCTAGTTCCAAGCTCATTCTCGAGTTCCGCGAGCACACGTTCTCTACTCCCGCGTTATCCTCAACAATTTGTAGATTTCATGGAAGACTATGGTGGAGCTGAACCAGGCTGGGCATATTGACCATGAGCTTCGTCTACGCAAAAAACTGCGCCGGCGAGCGTGGATTACGCATATGCAGATTAGCCTCCGCGAGCCCAACTTCACTATACTTGAAAGCAGCCGGACTCATATTTCTGGCTTGAGTCTTCAACATCGTGAAGGATGCTTCGAAGTTTCGAGAGCGGAACGAAGAGTTCCAGTCAAGCTTTCTCTTGTTTCTATAGCGAGCTCGTCAGTCGATCGTCGAACACTTCATCTGATCGAATTCTACGCTCCACGAAGTAATTCCATCAATCGACTCCTTCTGTGAAGCCAGCAGGTCGTGAATATCAAATCGGTTGCCTCGGGCTGAACTGGCAATCCTGGAATCGTGATCAAGAGTACAACCGCTTGGTTGTCAGCGTGGCTACAGGGAGCTAGCATTTCGCCTAAACTGTGAGTTCAAGCTGAAAACCCGGAATTCCTTGACCGGCTTCTCATTTCTAGCGGATGCCATGGATAAAAGCAGGAGAGAGGAATCTCACCTAAGGACGAGAAGAGTGATCCGTAGCTCGTTTTCCGTCGTTTCTTCGTGGGTCTCACTTTCCGGAACACATGACCAACTGAAAAAGAATTAACCTCGCCTGAATCACGTGGGTCACGTCTCTCAGTCAAGGGGGTGGCACGCATTGCATCATCGACAGCCAGAGGGTGATCAAGATCGAAATACGCATCCTCCCACGGTTCCATCCCGAAGGAGTCGCAGAGGATCCATGTGTTTTATTCATCTTCGGGACAAAGCGGCTGGCCGTGCTGACCGCTTTGGTGGAGAGAAGCGGTTTTTGATGGATAGACAAGGTCGTCCATTCACCTGTTCATGAATTTTGCACTGCAATACGACTATGTTTCTCCAGCCCGTTCACAGAACCTTTTAGAGGCGCTCGTTTATGTTTTTTCGATCTTTCGAACAGGAGTCTGCATACCGGATCGCGTCACAGCTGGATTCGGTGGCCTCTCCTCCATTTTATCATTTATTACGAGTAGTGCAGCGACAAACTCGCTCAAAGACCTCCAAACGTTTCGTTCCAGCGGAGAACCCCACATCGTCAATTTTATATCACCATCCCGCGACGTCATCCGATGAGATGACTCAGCCAATAAGGGATCCATCCACTTTTGAATTCGATTTCAACCGTCGAGAAGTCGGCGGAGCTCTATCACGATTGGCTCAGCGTGTTGATCTGCAACCGCACATCGGGGAATCCTCTGAACGAGTTCGGAACGATTTCCGATGAAGCCCAAATGTGCGAAGTTGTCCGGTGCGTTTGGTGAGAAATAATTCCCTCTCTCCAGCGACGTGGCTGGCAATTCTTCGCGCTGCCCTTTCACGGCACGCGACGGAGTATCAACGGGAAAGAGGAACACCTGACCGCTGGTGTATCTAAGCGGCGAATGTCGGCGCATGCGACAATCAGTTTTCCAATAAATGTTTTTGCCTCCCAACGGCCCGCTCAGAAATCTGATTCGGTGCCTACGGCGATTCGGAGACCCCATTTTGAATCGCAGAACACGGCTCATCTCCCCATCATAGCTTTCCGTGATCGGAATCTCCCGCCTCACAGCTTCGTCTGGAATACTCTGGAGATGGGGCGGGACCAGTGAATAACGGCGCGCATGTACACACGAATTCCGACCCTACTCTGGATGTTTCGGTGATTGAAAGATCGATCCCTTTCCAGCTTCAGCCATCTCTTCAACGAGCTCGAACGCATTTTTTTGTCGTGAATCGCGCAGGGTATTGGTGAGTACTGTCAGTTCAACGTCAGAACTCAAGAACTCGAACGACCGCCGATGATGTGTCTCACTGAATCAACAGCGCAATAGCTTCCAGCCAAGTCTTACTTTTGGTAGCCCAGTACTTTAAATTTTTCACTTCCGGTTCCTCCTCGAGGTCCTCGTTGTCCGAGCCTTTGTTGAGTCCTGGAAAGAAAAGATCGTATTTGATTCAACTGATCCCAAGCAAAGCAAGGATGACATGCCTCTTATTCCAGTCTGCAATCTCGATACGAGGTTATGACATTAGATTGAGAACTTCCCACGAACAATGAGCTCCGCAAATTTTCCACACATCCTGTTCCTCAATGAAGAATTCAAAGCTACTGCGAGCACCCAAGAAAATCTGTAATTTTGCCGAGATAAGATCACAACAACGGGAGCTAAAAGAAGAAGCATTTCTCTCTTTCCAACGAGCGGACGAACAGGATTCGATCGATTCAAGACAAAGTTCCTCCGTGAAGATGTACCAACGTGTAAGCGGCCCGATTCAGACCGATCAGAGATCACTGGTTACCCCCGAGACTGGTTTTGCGTTCTCATCGGCATAGCCCAGATGACGAGAAAAAACTTCATCAGGCTTCCCGCCCTGAAGGTAGCTTTGTCATTGCTCCCGGTGAGTTTGGGAACGGAAGATGTGCGCCTGCCGAGCGCAGAGCTCAGCTTATCGGGACGGACTCAGCGAATCTCGCTTCTTCGCTTTCTTGCTCCCTGAGCCGCCCCCGATAGGCATGGGAAATCATTATGAGATCCAGCGACTCCCCCGGCTTTGCCATGGAGATAAGGGTAGCCGTTCCGTGGTTTCCTCGATTTCCCGAGTTTTTCCATTGATCTGTCTATATCGTGCACTGTTCATCGCGCCCGGTTCCATGGAAGCCGACGAGCCATAAAAAATAAACCGAATTTGAAACAAAAGCCGCGCCGCAGTCGCTATACATACTGTTCCGCTGAACCGATGCTCCATATTGGTCGCAACATTTTTTCGAGCCCATCCGTCGGAGGAGCTCAACCCTAAGGTTCGGGGACAGATCAGCTGTCAGATGAATCGATTTCACATGGTCGCCACCGACCACTTTGTCGTTTTTAGAGTGAAAATAATCGAGTGACATTATCGGGCATCACTATATCCTAAATGGAGATTGGGAAAAACTCTGTGGAGTAAAGAGACCGCCCGTCCAGGTCTTCGACCGTTCTCAGTATCACGGGAAGACTCGATAAGGAACTGAAGAAATCGAGTCCACCGTCTCTGATCCATACATGACTCGTTCCAGTCATTCATTATCCGTTGAGACGAACTCGAGCGCAATCAGGCTCCGTCTCGGAAGAACAGAATCGATCATCAAACACGTCAATCAGTCGAATAATTTGTCATGGATACCGATGCCCAGCTTCTATGGGCGTCGGATGAGAGATCCGGCCACCATGAAATATTGTTGCGGGAATTCTACGGGAGAATGGCTCTCTGTGAACTTGTCGCTCTTCGATAGGAGATGCTGTGGGGTGCAGCCTAGTCAGCCTGTCTGGGGATCCGACCATCCCATGTCAACAACCGTACCGGCGCAATGAGTGCCGAATTCCACGTTATAATGAGAACGGACGTGGGCCACTGAGCTCCGTCGCAAGATGCCGTGATTCACGTTTAACTACCCCGCACCAACTCCACATTCAGTGTCATGTTGCTTGGATATTTTTTTTGGAACGAGTGAATATCCCTCGCGGTAGATGCGATTAATTGGATGGGTTTGTTTGCCAATGAGCAACAATGGAGCTCGATTCGATTCGGAATATCGAATAACTCTGTTCCGGTAGGAGGTGCTGATAAAGTGAATTCCAGTGGAGGGCAAGGTCGTTCAAAAGCCTGGCAGGGCTTATTGAATTCGATATCGACCGTCGGCGGTACAACCTGTTCAGATGTGAAAACGTCAGAGGCTGATGGATGACATCAGACGGCTGGGCATGGACTCCGAAGTTCGCGGTAGGCTCCGTGGCCACTTCCATCGCAAACTTGAATGAGGGATGTATTTCGCACTCTCCCCAAGTTTATTTCCCCGTTACGAAGACGGGGGACAAGCGAGACGGAGTACAGCGCATAGTTCACTGACTGTCTCCCGATCGGAGACTGTTGGACGCTCTAGAAGTCCACGCTCGACACATGCAAACCGCTCATGTCAGCTGACTGTTGTTTGCTGCTCGCATGCATGTTGAACGGCCACGAAGAAGTATCATTCTTCTTATTTGTCCAAGTTCGCATTCGGTATTGACGAAAACCTGCCGCTCAGGTTTTTGGAGCTGGTTGCTCGTGCCGCGTCACCATACTTCGCTTGCCGAGGGCGAACATACAGCCCACGAATTCTATTCACGTTGCCGGCTTTCTGCATTGACTTCATGGCTCACGGAACTGGCAGTTCTCGGTGTATAAACGATTCCAGCCCACACACGTGATCCCCGCAGCTCTGAATCGAAATCCAATAACCGTATTTCGATGAGTCCCATTTCCCAAGGATCAGGACAGAGGAACCAACGCATAGGAAAGAACGACAAAAAAAAAAAAAACGCATAGTCGGAGAGAGAAGCAGAAACAATGCTGGGCTCCGTTGCAGATCGCTACCATGCGTTAAAGTTGGTGGACTGAGTCATTCGAGTTCCATGGAATAAGTTCCTCGTTAGGCCTTCATTTGCTGCGTCGAAATCTGGTCAGCGCGAGCTTCTATTGAATTTAACGAGAGGCTCTACGTCTGTCAGCGCTGCATTTGGATCTCGTCCAAGCGAACGGTCACAGGGAGGCTGAACACTGCGCTCGTACTGTCTTATCCGTCGAGTTTTTCTCTCACATCGTGGGCAACTGTCAGGGATATGCTCTCATGCGACGTTGCACCATGGCTGCTCGTGTGCCTCTCCCCCAGCTACTAGCGTTCACCAGGCTCTATTCGGAAACCGGGAGCGGAATCCACGACGAGCTTTGTGCTATGTCCGAGCTGTCCTGGTGCTCATGGGAAGAAAGAACGACCCTCCGAGGAATGGAGATGTTTCAAAGATGATATCATGGGTCAAAGGAGATGTTCTGGGAACGGAATGATCCTCCATCCGAAGGCTAGATTCTCCTCCGTTGAGCAATACAGCAGGACATCGGAAAAGTTCAGAAATGAATAAATTCAGATGGAACCGATGGCGGCACGAACACTTTCGAGCGATAGCCAAATGAGCCGAGCCAAGGCGTGTCCGGGGTTCGATCCGTTCTTGAACACGTTTCGGACTCCATACAGCTCACACTGCTGTCGACACCGAATTCGCTGTTCCGAACTTAACTTCGGCCGAAGACAGCTTCCCTCAACAACCATATCGCCCTCCAAATAACTGTCGCTCTTCGACCTCGGGTCAGCGACGAGCATCGATTCCGAGCGCGCTCGTATTATAACGTGTTGGCTCAAGAATGAGTGATTGGCCTACACCGCTCGAGCATCCTAGTGCCTGCCCACGCCGCTCATCATGATTCGTGAGCTGCATGACAATCTTCTATGCGAGACGGCAATTTTTACTTTCCCTTAGAACTTATCAGGTGGAGTACGTCGTCAAAGAATCCGCTGACAGGAAGATACTGGGAGAGTTTTTGGCGACGTCAGTGTCAAAACTCTTTGTTGCATGGGGCCACTTTATCGTATTAGGGACGGACGTCGAGAGAGAACTTTGGCCACGCGAATTCCTCTTCTCGCACAGAGGGGGAAGAAAGAAATAATGCTGGGGGCGAACAGATGTCTCGGATCAGGGCCCGCGAACGCACACTGGGTACCGTATCAACATCTATGGAATGATATCGCCGGAAACGAAAGAGTATTCCGACAAGCACGAGAGGCCAGGCGAGCCTGGGGATCATATGAGCTCTCATCTACTCCGAGTGAAAGATGCCGAACGTGATAAACAAATATCAAGCAAGACAGCGATCTCAGTAGGCGCGAGCACAGTATCGGATAGAGCCGCCTGAAGATGTCTCTTGTTGTCCTGTTTGCCGTCATATTCATGGTCGCGAGCCTCATGATCATGAAAGGTCCAAGCAATCAATTCACTCGCATGCGCTTGAATAATTCATGATACAATTTGATAATTCAGTCGTTCAAAGGGAGCTCGCTCCAAAAACAACGCCACGTAGGCGAAATGAAAGCAGGTCATACCCTAGCGAAACCGACGAACACCACCGAGTCATCCGAACAAACCTGGTTCTTCTTCGATTTTTTCCTCCCTGTCCTGCGGATCCCGGATTCGATTTCGAAGAAAGGTCGACACATGGCTCGGCGTCGGATCGGGAGCCTGAACCGAGGTTTGAGCTTGTTCAACTCCGGGGCTATCGAGGTTTGGCAGTGTTTCATTGCGTCTGAGCGAAAGTTCCATAGAGGCCTGCGGGAACTTTTTGTTGTGACACGAAGAAGCGGACGCGGGTCTCGTTAGCCTCGGCGAGCATGACGACAGCGAGAGCGTGGATTCACCTTCTGCGAGGATGGACGAAATGCTGAAAATGCCTTTTTCAAGACTTGAGGTGCTGACTCGTTTCACGGGCCTCAGTTGAAGCGGGGCCACGCGGTGGGAGCACATGGTCGGAACGTGTTGATTCCCACCGCTGCCGCCACTGTCAACGATTCCACAGTCCCAAGCGAGAACGACGAGCGATCCGTCCGTTGACGATACAAATCCAACAAATAAGCTCCTAACTCGAACGATGACGTAGGACTAACTTCACGCGCCAGCACAGCAGTTCACACAAAACGACACTCACGACAACCAAAGTCAACGGCCAATCGTGAGAGAGTTCGGCAAGGCAGCGCAAGGGTAAGCCGACTGGAACAGCACCTTTTCGGTTGGACTCCAGCAGCTCGACAGCCAACCAGGGGTTCAGCACTCCGGAACAATTAGGCGGATCTGTTGTTTGTGTTCTTCGTAGGCGCTGTTGATGTTGCTTCCGAGAACAGACGGCGGCGTGCAGCTCGCCCGCACGAGGACTGTCGGCTGCGGGGCCGTCGAAGGCCAGTCAAGAAGTGCGGACGATATTCGATTCTCAGCTCCGACACAGCGACGGCGGCGCTGGACAACGTACGTTCGTTCGTTCGCTCGTCGGAGGTAACTCACGCCACACGCGAACCACTGGGGGTTTGTGCTGCGCGCGCATAGAGGTCTCCGAGATACGAGTGGGAGGAGACGGACGACGCATCCGACCTGCCTCCCCGGGCAGGGTATTCCTGTATTTTTTCGCTCTTCCTCCTCGTGGTCTTCAGCCGTACTTCGTCCGCGGAACTTCAAGGGCCGACCTTGGAGCAATTCCGCCGATCGGGAACAGAGGCCGAGCGGCTTCTCCCGCGCACTGCTACCCAGGAACTCGGAATGGGTTTATGATCCAGGTGAACCTCTGACTGGAACTGACTGAAACAAGTCTGGGTTCATAGTGACAACTGAGTGAACTAGTGGACAGCGGACCGGCCGGGTGCCGTCCAGCGCCATCCAGCCAGCCGGTGAACTCGTTCTGCATTCCGCGCCCACCGTACAACACGTGACCTCAGAGGCCACCTCGAGGCCAACTGGAACTCCGCGCATCGATGCGTCCGCCTCGAAGTCCGGATGTTGAAGCGATATATTCATTGACAACAGCTTCAAACGGTCGAAACGAGCTGGATTCCAAACGTAACCGGAAGCGACCAATGAACTGAGATGGGCCGGTATGGACGATTTCCGCTGCACGAAATCCAACGAGAGAGCGTTCCGGTGGATCTGAAGTTCCAACAGGAGGTCGGGTGCGACACCCATAGCGTCGGCCTTGGGCACCGCGACCGGAGATGCCAATATCGGGATGATCTGGCACAGTGGATACGAGGAATCGGTCGGGTGGCTGACCTTTGGAGCTCCAGTCCGCGAAACTCTATTGCAAGAGCGAAGTCGGTGATCGGTTGGTGATTCGCTCCGCCGACGCAGTGGTGGGTCACGGTTTAATTTTGGGCCCTGTCGGGTGTCCGCTGATCTGATGCCGCACGGCCGTAAAATAGAGAATCTCCGTGTACCGCACTGCTACTGCAGGGATCAGTCGCCTAAACGACCGCGAGAGCGGTGGAGGCTGACCAGCGCGTAAAATCTGCAGCGTTCTCCACGCAATGGAGCGGCGCCTCAAAAAATTCAAATCGCCTCAGATGCTCCCTGGGAGATCACGGGTCCGGGAGAGCGGTGCGCGTCAGCAATGACACACGGGAAAGGAAATAAACTTGCGAGTAAGCCAATAATCCGTTATATGGATTCCCTCCCATCTCCGCTCCGATATAAACCCAGTGAAAGGATACGGCTGAACGAATATCGCGTAACGACAACAGGTGGCCGGGACGGGATGCGCTTGCTCCGATTTTCCCTTTGCGTCTTGATACTTGCATAGAGTCAATACGACTCGGCCGCACGAGGAGGAGTTCTGCACGTGACGTAAAAAACAATAATCGGGGGATCCTACCCACGAACGCAGACGGTTCCGCGCAGGCACTGTGATCGGCCCACGGAGCGACCGCGGCTGAAACCTGCTTAGTACTAACTGAGTGTAGAGACGACCTTTGCGCCACTTGGAGGCTTCAGGACAGCATCGCCGTGCGGTGAGGATTAAACACCGCATTTCCGGTTGGAGCTGGACTTCATCGTGATGAGTGAGATGAAGGAATCCGGATTGAGTGTTCCTAGAAGCAATTGAATCCCCAGCATGTTCCCTTTGCCGATGGGAAGTTGACGCGGCGCGCAGCTCTTAGTGTGGAGCAACACGCAGTCAGGACTCCATTGAGGTTTTCTCTCTCAGACAGGGGGCGGGGGAGGGGCAGGTGTTGGCGCCTTGCCAATTGTCGAGGCCTAACTGGGCGCGACAAAGCTCATGGTGCACAAATGTATCCCTGATATCGTCCTAAGAAATTGGACCAAACCTAAATGGATGTCTCAGCTCCAACGTTGCTTCTGAAAGATTCGGAGAGGTCTCGAAAGGCTGCACCGAAATAATTCCACAGCAAGCTCTGCCCGAACGATGAACAAGAACGTTGGGCTCGATTTCGTACATTCCTCAGAGGAGACGACGCTTCGAATAATTTTCCGAGACTCGGAGAATTTTATCCGAAATTCTTGAGCTAACTATTGGCACAGTCCCCAACCTTGGACTCTGTGTCGAGATTCTTGTCCTCGTTACCCAGACCTGATCTGTGTATGGGATTTTCATCATAAATCTCTCCTCCGTGGGTCATGGGCTCCAGAGAGTGTATTCGTCCTAATCGTCTTGTTCACAAATAACATTCATTGATCTGGCTCATCCGAACGCTGAAAGAAGCAGCTCGTCTTCCATGTTATTACATCTTTATAAGTCACATGAACACATGGATGTATAAACACATACACCCACGCATAGACAGACATATGCCCATTGTGTTGGCCTTTCTTCGGTTGGCAGCTTGGAAACGTCATATTTACGTCGATGAATGAGCGAAGGGATTTATTAGGAGCCTGCGTCGTAAAGCTGACGTCGTCGTATACAGCCACCGAGCTTGGATAGAGCAGGGAAGAAAGTTGAATGGGGAGGATGGGCTAAAGACGATGGCTTCGCGCCAAACCATTCGTCATCCTGCGAAAAAACTTCGCTTCCCAAGGGACAGAACTGAAGAAGGAGGCGATCCATCGGGTCGTCTCTGGCGTCACGGTCTTCGACTGGCAAACAACGTATTTTCCCACAACTCATGAGCGCGGAGCTTCAAATGGAATCGCGCAACGAAATCAAGGAGAACGGAGTCCCCAATCGGCCGGGAGTTTGCTGCGAGAGCCGTCTGAATCCGAACGAATGCCCCAGAAATCCCATCGGGTCCGACTCCTTCGACACATATGACTCTCTCCGCCTTGTCGACGGTTTTGTTATCGGAACGACGGTAACGGCGGCGGCGAATGCGGGAATGGGAACGGCAATAGCCCAATTCGTGAAAATTGGTGCGAAGCGCGTCTCGTGTACAAAGGGAAGAGCAATTTGCGGTCCCTCTGCCGATAGGCTTTCGCCTCCGCAAGCGGTGCGGGGAATTCAACGAAGCGTACCAGGGACGACGAGGTGGAAGAGACAGTTGCCGACCGCTTCGAATTCGTAACTTGTTTGTCGAACAGATGGCAATCATCGAGATTCACCAAGCAGAACACCGGATACGTGAGAGAATCGATTCACACGAGATCAAGCTGCTTCTGATCGTGCCCTACTGATGAAACGGCCATGGACAGACAAACGGATCATATTTGTTGACAAAGACCCTGCGGACTCGGTGGAGAGGAGTCGCGCAGGCCGCTGGTGACTTGTGATCGGAAACGCATCGAGTACATCTCTCAGTCGCAACGTGTGCCCACGCCAAGCTTCCGTGATTCTGTTCGTGCATGGGGCAGACTCGGCTCCCGAAACTCGCTCCCCCAACGAAACCCAAACCTGTTTCTGAACATCCAGCATATTCAAAATCGATTGATGCCTTTTCCATGGCTCGCGGATCCGTTCAATCTGTCTCCCGGACGCGATTCCTCCGCACGACTGGATACTCCACTCAGGAGACTACCCGGTTGCAAGGTAGTGTTTCGAAAAGTTGCTCTGTTCAGCAACAGACCCGAGTAGGTGTTTCGTCGACGGAGCGTCCCCCAGGCTCGACGTCGAGAACCATCGAGAATTAACTCTCCTCGCGTGTTAGTAACGAAGCTGTCAAATGAATTCAGCTGTCCCCCACCTGACATGACGTCTTTTGTTTTCCGTGACTCTTTTGAGTATGGGTTAGCGGATGAACACGAGTCGCTTGTTCGTCAGGAGAAAGATACCAGGCTTCAACTCTCCCCATTGTTCTCTTGACGTGTTCGCTGGTCACTGTCAGGAGCACTTCGGTGCTGCGTCCGGCTCTCCGTGTGCATCATCCTGGAAACCTCTCCCACCTTCCCTGAGTGTGAGCATCACGGAAATTCCAGGGTGACGACTAAGTGGCCTTGCCGATCACCATCTGTTCCGGTCTTCCTTTCTCGCTGCTAACCAGAACGCGCGAATTCCCACCGGGCTGGTCAAATGAGACGCGGCCCGATCTGCCACCAAAACCCCCCTTGGGGATTCAGTCAGACATCCTTTGAAGGCCAGTCTCAGCGTGTCCTGCGTGCGAGCTTCCCACATGATTCTTAGGAAACTTTCTTCGCCACGAGAAGAAGATTCGAGTGTCTCCGGTGCATGAATAAGTTTCAAAAGAATCTCAAATTAAAGATCTCCGCATGTCACACCATCTCTTGAAAGAGGGAAAGTCGGGTCGAATGGAAGTTGTATCTGCTCGGTGTGCTGGCAGTGCACTCTCAAAGATCTCCGGCGGAGTGAAGAGTGAAGCGCGAGCAGAGAACCTGGGTTTCCATCATTGAGGAACTGCGGCTGATGTGTGTTTTACTATTGAGCAGTTCTTCCTCGTAGGAGCACCGGAAAAACTGTCAGAGAAGGGAGCAGATATGGACATTCTCGCTGTTTCTGAATTCTCAACGATCTCGTTTGTTCGATCGGATCACCACAGCAGATTCACGTCTGGGGCGATAACGTTGCGGGCAGAAGTTCCGTAAGTGCTGGACTCACAGGAGCTCCAGGGAGGTATCCTGAATCAGAGGACGACTCCGCTAGCGAGCCTTTGATCCACTTCTTTTCGATTCGAGCCACAACAATCATCAGCAAGGCTGAGTGTGCAGAAGTTTCGCAAACACATATTTCTCTGAGCTGCTTCCGACAGATGTTCTTATTCCTCTTTCACCGTTGAACTTAGATCCCTCGAGCTGAAGGAGCCATTCGGGTTCTGAACTGAATGGCGAGAAATATCATCGAGTTTCTGAGTGAAAATATTTCATGGATGAGATCGGATCCTGATAACGCGATGGATTAACTTGGGCGCGGTTGCTGGTGAGAATTACCGCGAAATCACCCCAGACACTGCGCTGCCCACCGAAAATGAAACCATCAAATCAACCACAAGTCCTATCGTTGAGTTCCCAGAATTCTTGAAATTCCGAGATGGTTGGTTCCGATGGGCCCCCAGAGGTTTTTGCGCTGCTCCCCGCGTTCGAACAATGTTGAGACACAATCGGTGGCCCCAGATCCTTGACCATGAGGAAATGCCGAAGCATAGCCATTCGAAAACCATTGAATGTGCTTACCTTCAGGTGATGCGGCGCGCTCGGTGACAAAGGCCCTCTCCGCACTTGAACTGGCAAGTGGGAGCGACTGTACGTCTTTGGCTCGAGACATGACCGTCTCAGAAGGTCTTTCGTCGAACGTTATTTTCCGGCAGTACGGTATTCGTACCGATCTGCGTGCTCGCAATTCCCGCGAGCTGACTGCGGGCCTCTTTAGCTTATTGTCGTCCACAAGGAGCGCTGACAGCTTTCGTCGATTTTCGCTTGGATCCTGACTCTTCACATCTCTCTGTCGCCGTTATTCTTTCCTCAGGTCTGCTGTCTCAGCTTAGATCACTTGTTGAACAGTGGACTGCTTCTTCTCCGTGTTCGTCGCCGCCTCTGCTTCGACTTCTCTATAAGATATTTCGACTCAAAACGTCGTGGTCCGTGTGATAGAGCGAACTAGGCCGATGCGAACACCGGCTCACAACCTCGCGACTGCAGGATGATACAGCACGACAAACAATGGCTGGCTGACTCGTTTATAGGTTTTCCTCAACTACATTCCCATTCACGCGCTTCTTTCCCGAACGTCGCACTAGCGGCAGAGAGCTTCGCTGAGGACTACGTGTCTTGAAACGAGTGTAACTCTTCAGGAAGATCCACGACACATGTTGCCACGCTCGACTACGTGAATGTTCTACCGCAGGTATCTTCAACGAAGGAACCGATGAGCAAATCAGGACGCAAGTTAACACACGGGGGCACAGTCACGAATTGACAAACAGACTTGGAGATCCTTTGACTTTTTCCTGTCGCCGAGGATGATACCAGAGGGGTTGATGACTCGTTCGATTGGGTTTGATTGCTTCACAATAATGGAATGTTGCTGAGAGATTCCGTTTATTGGGAGATTGATCCTGTTTCGTGGTTTCAGCTGGCAATCTCGATCAACCTCGTTCCGGCTAAATATTCTCGCGGCCAACGTTCCTCCTCTAGAACAGGCGTTTTTCTGGCGAGTGTTGGCTCGGAAAGATCACAGCGACCAAACGAAACGAACTCACAACATCTCGCTCGGGCGGCTTCCGCGCAGAAAGTGGTGAGAGGTGTCGTTGAACGACGGGTGAATGATTCGAACACTTCAGAACAGCGTGACTGGCGGCTCTGTTGTCCTTCCTTTCCTTCGGTGCCGGTCGACGTTTCCGACGAGGTTCCAGACCTCGACTTCGCAGCTCCGGGTTCGTAACTAGTGAAATACTCGCACTCTCCACGTCGACGGAGCGTTTGGGCTCTCCTCCGGCTCGTTGTTGCGGAAGGCGGTTTTGTAAATGGTCGAGCGGACGCACAGTTGATCGTTCCTTTACGGTCCAGCATGAATCCACAGCACTCTCACACTCACACACAACCAAGTGGCAGCCAAGTTCTAGCTTCAGTTGCACAGGACACTTGCAGCGTTGATGCGGCGATAGACGGCATCGACGGTGGAAATGTTGTTGAGCTTCTTGATGTCAGAGACGCGGTCGATCATTGTGTAGTCGGCGTTTGCGGAACCCGCGGCGGCGTTCATGTTGGCGGCGGAGGTAGCGTTGGCGGCGAGACGGCAGTGGACGCGACGCTTCCCCATCTCCTCCGAGAGATCAAACAGCGTCTCTCCGCGCGCACCCGAAACGTAACACTTGACTGAGCTTGTTGTCATGATCCACGGTCCGAACGACTCACCCACCGAGCGACCGTGCTCTAGACCACGGTGGGATCCGATCGACGACCCACCGGTCACCCAACAGCTGAGCACCACCGGATGGGAGACACAGGCCAGTCAGCTAGTCGATCCGTTCGATTCTCCAACCGACCGACCGACTGACTGACCGTCTATTTGTACTTGCGACCGTCTGTCCGCGGAATCGTCTGTCTGCGCCTCCTACCGCGTGTCCCTTTGGCTGTGCGGCCTCGAAGATCGTTTTCGGCCTGCCGAGCAACCTACCAGAGTAAAACTCTACTGAGTCCGTCTCGTCCACAGACGTCGCGTTGGGGGTCGGAAAGTGAGGCTGGCTGCCTGGCTCACTGGCTCGCTCGAGCCTCTGCTCGCTGCTTCCTCCTCCAAGCACTACGTACAACGCCACTAGACGGCGCCACCCAACACATAGCAGGGCCCGCCGACAACCACCACCGCCATGGGCGGCAGCAGCAGCAGCAAAGAACGCAGGGCAGGAGCAGCAGCACCAGGGCCTTCCTCGCTCATTCATCTGCTGGCTGGCTTACACACTCACTCACCCGCTCGACCGGCCGATGCCCCAACTGGACGCCCCGCGGCCCAAACCCTCGGCCGGGTCGAGCTCTGCGCGGATCCTCATAAATCTGGACGAGCAACTGGCTACGCCAACTGGGTCAACAGGGCACAATGGTTCCGACCAACCTCAGGGTAAAGTGGAGGAATCGCTTCGCGTCGCGCGACTGCTCAGCAACTTCAGAGGCCTCGCTGATCGGTCGTGATTTGACTTGCGGCCACCGGACTTTGCGGCCGGCTGGAGGGATGCATCGAAAGGCGATTCAGAGGCTAGCCTGGAAGTCTGTCGAAAGCTGCTTTGTTTGAGGCCCGAAGAGCCGCTCACTCCGGAAAGCACGGAGTTGAGCGGGAAGACGCGGAGCTGTATTGATTGAAGGATGTTGCTCGGAGTCGACGGAGGCGGTCGCTCCCTAGCGACCACACTTAATAGTTTCAACACAACCAGACGGGCGCGGGACTTGGATATCCGTGTGGAGCTATTCGAGTGATCAACCTGTGCCGGAGAGCTCGATTCAGGCGGTACCTTTGGACAATTGCTGAAGTCTGCGGCGGAGGAAACATGTGAATCACGAGGGCTGACCGAGAAGCACACGAACCATGCAACGTTTATGGATCAATTTTTCAATTTTCAACTGATTTTGTCAATGCATTGAGCAGGCTTTACTCCTGACACGCAGCAACAATCGGAAATCCTTCTCCAGCGGAAACGATTGAGCTGCCTGAAACCTCACATGGATGCAGAACATGCGCAGCCTGCATCAGGAAAAACATCACGCTCGGAACAGAACTCGTGGTTTTCTGCGAGGAATCACTGTCTTCCGGCGTCTGGCTGCTGAACCAGAGTGGTTGATGCCGCTTGGAATTCCGAACATGCTCTTTGTCAAACGGCGGATTTTGCGGTCGATGAACTCGGCAGGCAACGGGATGGACGCACCGCGGAGTCGGCGAAGGGGACGAGGAAAAATCGGAGAGCTCGCTGTCTGAGAAGTTCATGATCTGACAACCTTTTTTCCTGAGAGGTTCTCTGTCTGACACCGTATTCAAGGGAATCAACGACAGAGGGCATTCTGCAGGCATTTGTGGCTGCTCCGCCTCGACCATAGGTCATGGGAAGCACTGCTGTACCCTCTGAGAATAAGTGAAGGGGATGACGAAGCATCTTCAATGGCTCCTTGATAATGAATTCTTCGCGGTTGCACACAATGCGATGGGGATATTCGTTCTTTGGGCATCGATTTTCGGCAAACTTCGCGTCCTGCCCGCACTCTGTAACCTGAGCTTGATTTCCGCTTGGAACTCGACACCGTTGGTATGGCAGGAAGCTCAAAACTTCGGCGGCATAACCGAAGGTCACGCTTGTTGACGATCGCTGGTTTCCCGCAAACCTAACGACGAGGAGTTGAGCTATTAGTCGAGGTCATCCCAAGTCAGTGGAAAATCCAGGACTGTGGTATCAAAGATACTGCTAGTGTCTCTTTTCCGTCGAGCGGCGTGCGGTTCGTCGGCAGTTGGAGATTTATTTGTCTCTCATATTTGTTTGTTTGGCAGTTCTATACAGCGGACTCGATGGAATGACCCACTTGGACGCCTTGCTTCCGGACATCACAGGGCCGGGAACTCTTATCATTCTCTCGCAAAGGGAGGCAGATGGACGAGAACTCCCACTTGAATGCGCCATCATACAAACAAATTATTACTGTAAGGATCAATAAATAACAATTGTACTGATCATGGCTACACGGGTTTCGGCTACATAACACTCGAACCCAGCTGACGCCTGAAGCGCTGCATCCGGCGTAGACCATTGAAGCCGAACGGATCAACTGGCTTCATGTTTATCCGTCTCGCGCCATTCTAGACTGGGAAGCGGTTTGAAGCAGTTTCTTAGCCCGCATCAGCACAGGGGGAAGAGCGTGGACGAAATGAGTGAACGTTTGACTCGGACGGGATGGGATGCTCCGCGGCTGCAACCGCACGAAGGGATACTCTCGGAGGAAAACTGCGTCGAACGGGCCGCAGCCGAGAAGTGGCTCCTCCCAGCCGTAGCAGCAGTGGACCCTTGCAGTATAACCACATCATCGAATTCAAGAAAGTCCTTGTGCGCTCAGAGAGTTTCCAGGGAGCGCTGCATTCACATAACGGATCGGAATCAGAACAACGGGACGGATTCAGCGAAAGAAAGAGCCGGCAACTGTCGTCAGATGAAGGAGAATTTCACGTTAAAGCCTGCACGCGGAAACCTCTTCATCGGCGCGCTCGTGCTCCATTGATGAGCAGCTCGACCTGTTGATGCGTTGAGGAAGTAGCGCCAACAGAAGAGCTTATCTCTGCCAGTGCGAGTCCGAGGAGGCGCTAGCAATTTGAATGGAGAGCTCGACGGAAGACTGCAGCCACAACTATTGTCGGCTCCGTGGCAAGAACGACCCAATGTAACGACCGCCACAGAACTTTTCCTATCAACGTCGTGAAGGCATTGAACGTTTTTCCGAGCGAGGGACAAGGCTGATGCTTCCACATCAGCAAAGTTTACTTCCACCACTTCCCCGACGTCGACTTATGGCTCGCTGAATGCAGAACTTATGAAACTGCTCCATGTGAGAGACGTGAGTTTTCCCTGATCCGGCATACTTAGTTGCTCTTCCTTCGCAAGTCCCGAATAAAAACTCCGTGGAATCTGAAATGAGTAGCGGATCGGTTGGGGATTCGGAATGACATGAGCATGCGAGAAAGGAGCAGAGGGGTTGGTGGCCGAATGAAAAGCTACGCGATTCCTTGTTGCATCTCAATTGAGTCCCGGAACAAACCGAAGCGCGCCAATTAGTTGGCTCTGTCGCCTGGAAACAGGATGCTGCGGTGGGTGCACGTTTTTTTTTTCCCAATTTCCCCTCTTGGTTCAAAGGTCCTGGGAGCGAGGTTCTCATGTATGACTGCTTCGGGAATCCCGGAGCATACATGCTAGGCTCGGTCTGAACCTTATGAGGTCTCCGGTTTTCGAAATTTAATACGGTATGCCCCATTATCGATAGGGAATTCTCGTGTTGGCCTCTCTGAGGGGAATATCGTCGCATCTCATGTCGAAGGGTGCTGGCCCCATGCTCCCAAAACTCGCAGTTCTCGAGATATTTGAGCCGAGGAATCATACCCCGCCTTCAAAGTCAACAATCAGCGCTGTAGACTGAGGAATGGATGAAATCTCGTTGACTCTTTTTCGGCCTTGTTTGATGGGGTAGTTATCATCCCGGTGAAGTTTCGCGTGATGTGCGGATTTCAGGTGAATAAGTCTCCTGTAAGAGAATATACCTTAAAGTCTGGGAGATAAGGGACTACTTTCTGGACTGAAAACATCACGGGAACTTCTGCTTGTGTGCACGCATGTGAATCCCGATAATTTTGCGCGATGTAGCAACGTGCCGTCAATCACGGAAGAATGCCAGATCTTGAAAATTCCATCGATGACTGTGAATTCTGGGTGAATTTATGGTTGAAATAGTATTCCCTTATCTCCCAGACTTTAGGGTAATATAATTTTACAAAAATGAGAAACGGTCAATAAATTGATCATTCGATCGATGAACCCAGGTCAGTACCTGGCGTCACCATCTGCTCCAGCCCACTCTGTTCGCTGTAAAATTCCGAGCCGGTTGCTCATCACACATTTTTCTAGGATCCGTGAGCTCCGAGGATAGAGCGGACGGTGGATCGTGGACGACCTGCTTGCTCATAGCCGATATGAATGAAGAACTAATTTACTTCGTTCGTCCGCGATACTCACTGATTGCACTCAAGCTCACGCCGGCCTCGGTATACACACTCACATCGGAGAACAGCACGATGAAATATCGGAGTTTCCATCGCCGTAGGCGGCGGGTGAGCAGAATGAAGGAATATTGGGAATTCCGCTCGCTTTTGGTTACGGTGGAGCGCTCAATATATCAATAAGACTCGGGATCATCGGCGAAGGAAGATACAGGTTTTGCTTCAGGACTGCAATATTTGAAATTCTAAACGGAAATTGATTCCAATGCTTCCCGTCTGGAAGGCCGCGGTATATTCTGAAACTAACTCGCAGGGTTCCGACTCCTCGATGCAGTCAGGAGCTTGTCCCGAACTTCAAGAAGACGTGGATTAACTCATGGATTCGTCTACACTATGGTTGTTTCGCCGCCATGATTCTTCCTCCACGAGTCTGTACGTTCGGTCTCAACATACGATTGCCGACACGCGACTGACCATCCTCGAGAGCCCCGAGCTTAGATAAGTTGGTGGTCGGATATGACGCTTCCGAGGCGAAATACGTCTTCCCGGGGGGACGGCTATCGATTCAACCCAGAGACAGCCAACGGAATTCCATTGAATGACAATCAGTGATTCTCTCTCTCTCTCGAAACTCATACTTGGCAGAGCTCACAGTCTGGAGTCTGCAGGCCATTTTCGCGAGTCGACCTGTTATGTCTCGTGGCTCCTCGGAGGTGAATAACATGAGTGAGAGATTCACCCCTAGCCGAGGAGTGCATCCACGTCCTCGCATGGACTCCCCCGTACTGTGCTGAATCGTTTACAATGGGGACCTCTGCAGCGTTGGTGCATATTCAAGTCCTCAGATGAGTCCTTGGAGCGCTGTCCGGAAGTCTGAGTGCTGAATAGAACCATAGAGACGGTAAGCATTACAACTACAACCGATACTCCGACTTCCGAGTATCAGGGAGTTATTTTGCTGGAGCTCGTCAAAGGAAGCAGGGCAGGTTTTTAGACAAGTACTCGGAATCCTGAGTGCGTCAGACACTCGAAGATTTCAAAGACCCTTGGCCAAATGCATTTCAAGAAGCAGCGGGACGGAGGCGAACCGATCCTCGTTCAGAGAAGAACCGGGGCCCCTGAAGGAGGTTGACAGCCCACTCGCGTGAGTGAGCTGAGGTGCAGGGAGGTTCAGCATCAGCAGCTCCCAAGATGGAGCTCCTTTGCTTGGCATGGAATATTTCGAAACAGCGCAGTTTTTTATTACAGCGCATTTCACGGGATCCTCTTCGGGTTTCCTCCGAGAGTTTGAAGTTGTCCCAAACTCTATGCTGATTCCTCCGAAAGGAATCTCGGGCGAGAGTTCCACCCACCGAAAACCGTCAACTATCGACGAAATCCACGGGAGTCTACTTCTGAGCATGAGCAATCTCGAGCACGGTAGTGATTTCCGCAACTCTCGAGCGAAGTGCTCCTGGTCGAAGTGTAATGATTTCTCTCCAGAGTCGGGAGATTCATTCCGATTTCAGTTCCTGCCGGTGAATCCGTTCCGCACAGCCCCTGTTTCATTGAACAAGAGGAAACGGACGACGTCCGCAAGCTCCATGTCCGGCTTCGCCGCAGTCTGAATCTGACAGCAACGACCGCAGAGCTCTCATTCCGGTGTTTTCGCACAAGCCTCCTGTTGCATTCCTCAAAACCTTGTTCCTCAACCAACAATGGCACACAGTCGCGCCAGAGAACCAATCACAACCACATGTCGGATGAGTTTATTGCGAAGGTAACTACAAAGAGAGGCGCTCAGCAATTCATGCCGCTCATATGACGAGAATCAGATTACGGACGTCCCTCATTGTTGGCGGTCAATTGGATTCGTGACATTTCGCGGGAAACTAATTTCCGCAGGTCACAGCTTTCGATTCGATCGACCCGACTACGAGATCCCGTGAAAGAAAACGTCCAATATTGAGGTGTTGGAGAACACAGATCTGATGTGTTCATCCTGGTAAGATCCATAGAACATGCTACGGGATCGCTATATCTCAGATGATGAAGAAATCTGCGACCAAACGAAGAAAAAAAAACAAGCAAGAGCGGGAATGGGACAAGCCACACGCTTGACGAATGTTGGAATCGGATCTCGCGGATGAGTGAGGGCCGATCGCGGTTCCGAATCGGTTGACGATTCGTTACGGAAACGATCGGGGAAGATTCACATTCTTGAGAGAATTTCAGTCAGTCCGCACCCAAGATGTCGATTCCACTCCGGATGTTCTCCTCAGCGTCGGGTGATTTGTGAACCAGAAACCTCGTGATGTGCGAGTGCGTGCGTCCTAAACATCTCCGGCCGAGGGCTTTTCTGTGGGACACCGACTGAGCCGAGGTCGTTGCGGGAATGAGGGGCGCGGAGCATATCCGGGCCGTTCTCATCGATCGGCCTCGCGTCCCCTACACGGTGGCATCCTCAAGTCGGGAATTTTCCAGCGTGAATTCGTTTTGGTTGTAGCTTTGTCGGTTATTGGAATATTTTCAAAAATCGAGGGGTGGACGATAGAGGATCCCTAGGCGGTCGTTCTTATCAGTTGGAAAGGATATGATGAAAATTGAGGCCGGGAGGTAGTTTCGAGAATGACCGACCATTATTTCCGCGATCATTCTGGAAGTGATTGGAGGAACGTCGAATTCCATTGGATCCCGCTCTTCGGAGTCGCGTTCGATGCGCAAAAGGAATGCGATCACCAGCGAGGAAACGAATTCGAGTTATATCGATTCCCGAAAAATGGCAAGCCATCGTATCAGGAATCTCCTTGGAATTGGGGATGCTCCCAGGAGTCGAGGACAGGAAACTGACTGGCAGACCTCTCAAATTTGATCTCATCATGTCTAGTGCAACGAGAAACTCGAATGACCGTAGCTAGTAGACATCATTTTCCGTAGTCACCGGGGAGGCGAAAATGAATTTCCGTACCGGGAAGTACGGAAATTGAATAGCCGTACTGGGCCGGTACGGAAATTCAATTGCCGTACTCCGTACTACGGAATATGATGTCTAGTAGCTAGGCATGAATTTCCGAGACTCGGAACTTGATATTTGACTGGGGAACGGATATACATAATCAACAGACCTTTCCAACCCACGGAAATCATCCAAGAAATAGTTTCCGACTTGGGCATGGGAAACCGGGCATCTATAGGAGGATATGTTGATTTTTTTTCTAACGAGGTGTCTAGGCCAGTTGCTGGCCGGGGAATCCATTTACGGACACCTGGGAAGAGGACCCAGGTAGTGTGAGACTCGTCCCGCCTGAGCAAGAAATACTCACTAAGTCGGAAACTACTTCTTGGATGATTTCGGTGGGTTGGAAACGTCCGCTGATGATGGATCTCCGTTCCCGAGTCAATATTAATTTCCGAGTTCCGAGTCTCGGAAATTCATGCCTATTCGTAGCAAAATCCTCTATAGCTATCTCCTCGATTTTCGGAAGATTCCGCGAATCGACAAAGTTACGGCCGAAACAGAGTCGGGCTCGAAAATTCACAAAGGATGCCACCCTGTGAATCGTTCTGGTTGTTCAGGTGAGTTGCTCGAGAATCGAACCCATGCCTCCATTCTACATTCCGGTGGACAGATCCTAGTTGGATGAATCCATATATACCATCCGTTTGCCAACATGAGTTCAACTGCTGTGAACGAGAGCAGCCTCTCGAAATATCACGTTCAGACTTACAAGCACGAAAGGACACACATCATGGTTTGAGAATATTCTTTCACACGCCTGGCTCGGTCCGTTGATTCAAATCGGGGGCACCATGGACCGACTCGTTAACGCCGGTATAGAAAAATTCACAATGGTTCCGGAGGAAGGAACGAGTGAGTGGCGGAGCGATTCCCTGCGGCAAGTCTCGAGAGGAGCGCTACATATTATATCGTTTGGGAATGTCCGTCTCGGATCGGCGAAATTCAGGAGAACTTCTCGTCAAAATACTCCTGCTCTTCCGCTGGTGTGGGCATACTCGAGATGAAACCTTCCTCCGCTCCCCCATCTGAAGGCTACAAAGTCTCTGAGGAATCCCTCGCAAACGTCCCAGCCGGCGGAAGCGACAATCTGCGTTCTTCTTTAGCGCCTTCTCCTCCTGTCTCGGGCTGAGGGAGAAGCGCCGGCCAATGACTGGTGCTATTCCAGAACACATAAAAGGAGATCTGATTCTCGCGAAAGAAAGTCAGGATGGCTCCTCTTCATTGGAACGTGAATGCCAAATTGAGACGATCCCCTGCTGTTTGCATCTGAGGTCCTGTTTGACGAAGCTTCGCAATGACAACGAGGATTCGTTTGTGAGTGAGGGATTCAACAAGAGGAGTTGCAGATGACCCTGTTTCATCTCCTAGCCAGAGATGTCGAGGATCAAGGGTATTGAGGAACGGAACTCGGAAACGGAGTGCGACGTCTTGGCTCATATGCAAAAAGCCGCTATGAGACCGAGAAGTCGTTCTCGTGCCTCCCGAGGAATTTCGATCAGTGAACGTTGTTCCAGAGATTCATTTGCAGGGAACGAAAGCTCAACAATCCTTATTATTCTCGACAAACGGTGCTATGTTTCCATCAACATCCGCCCCGTATGATCTGAATATCTCCTCGGATATTCGCATGAACCTTCGAGGTCTCCTATTCGGATGAGTAACCGCTCCATTGACAGGAGCCAGAACCATCGATTCAAGTGACTTCTGTGCGAACACGAAGATCGTTCACTATTCAGAGAGAAACGAATCTGCGAATCCACGTGGGAATCTGTAGTACCCAAGGAAGCTGTTTTCCCGCGGAAATTCCACTGCATGTTCGTCCTCGGCCTAAAACACTTCCCACGAAGTATTCTCGAATTCTCAGTTTCTGCCGAAGATCTCAAGCCTCAGTTTCTCGTGTGGATGGGATGCAACCCTACGTTTATGAAGGCCTGGTCCCACAGTAGGGTCGAAATAGCCTCAGAGACATCCTCGCTTGCCGGGGGATCCCCGTCGAGCTTTCACAGATGCCTTGGGCACAAGGCAAACTCATCACGGCAAACCTTCCGCCACTCACATCACGTGTATCATGAATGCTTTGAATCCACCAAGTGATCTCTGCGGCATTTCGGTAAGTTGTCATTCTCCTTTGTCCGACCGTAGCGATCCTTTGTTGACCCTAACCTGCTTTCTGTTGCTGTGTGACGTTCCTACCCGAACAGAGATATCACCTCCCTCCAGTAAGGTAGCCAGGCTTTGAGTTCACACTATCTCGGTCATCCTTTCAAGACGAGTTTCGAGATCTCTAGCCTCTCAGAGTGAAGCAATGCATGATATACTATGGTAGAGGCGAGCAACGAAGATAATAGATCCAATATCACGTGAGGAACGAAAACCTCGACGCATCGCTTCTGAGCTTTCAAGTCAAAGGGAAGCTCTCTTGTTGTTGTTGACCCGGTGATCTTACCCTTCTCATTGAACTCCATGAATGGAAAGATTGTGAATGGCTCGGGAGGATATAAAGGTAAGGTCACTCCGGGATGTTACAGAATTGGGGCGAACGGAGGAAGATTCCAGCGTATATACAATGGGGGCATGCCCCCCCAAACTCTTCGAAAACACTGGGAAGGGTGGATTGAATTTTACTTAGATGACGAAATTGTTCCGCAGAGATTCAGTGTTATTAGGAAAATCTTCGCAGGTTTGAAAACCATGTTGATTGCGTCATGAAAAGCTCGCAACGATGATCATCATCACATTCTTGACGGGGCGGGTACGCCCCTGCTTATATAGCGTGCCAATCGGTATCCAAACTACCCCCGTTGACTAATAAAGAGGCATTGAGCTCGAATCTTGGGATCGTTAACGAGTTGGAGCCGACAGGTCCAGTGAAGCAGGGAAACCACTGGTTCCCTGGTTCGAGTTGCGTGGATTGCAGTGATTATGTAGATCGATTTTCATCCTGGGTTGCTGCTACTCAAATGGATGGGAACTTCGATTTTCCTCGGAAACAAACACCCCACCCTGACGACTCCCCCTTTCTCCATTCGTGGACAGGCCTGAAAGAGTGACTGGCCTGGAGAGCCACTCAACCTCACTCAACCGCCGGAGTCGAACCGCGGGCCTTGGAGAATCCCAACACAAGAATCACTGGTGGGCCGCGATTCGTCGACTTCAATTGAAGGCCGAGACTCTGATGAGGATATAGGCTCCACCCACACTTTGACGCGCGAGCCCAAGATCGCATCTTGCACTTGCTCGGCTTGAATTTGCTCATAATTGTTCCATGACCACTTTATCGTTCTTCTCTCGGATTTTATGAGAACTCATGATGCTTCCCTCCGCGCTGTCCTCCGCAATATCAACTGAGACTCTCCAAGGGACTCGTCGCAGTCCAGAGTATGAAGAGGAGTCGTGCTATCAAGCTAGGCCCCATCATCGCCCGCGACATGCTTTCCACTTTCCACATGCGCGTGATGAGCTTCAAATCGTTCAGTGAACGATCTCCCTTCCCAGTCGTCTCGTGAGCTTCCGTCGTGCATAGGCAAACAAGGGACCCCGGCAGAAATTGGTTAGTCCGGAACGAGGTCTACCGCAGGATCCGGCTTTGGCTCCTGTAACTCCTTTACCTCCCTGAATAGTTCGGCTCACTCCGTGGCCACTGCAGGCCCAAGCTACTGCGCTCTGTTAGATATTTGCCTCGGATACTCTACAGAGATTCATGACCGTATCAGAGTCGTGACTTTCCAGGAGCCCCGATTCTAACCTGGAGATCGCTCGAGTTCACGCAAAGAGATCCCAGCTCCAACGCCCACGCGAGTTCCGATCTTATTGTTCTATATCCAATTGTTTCATAGCCGGGAAATTTCAGTAAATTTCTCCCTCTCCACTTCTTAATTCTCGCGAAGGGGGTGTAGCTTCGCGGTTTGCTCGCATTCTGAGTATGAGAGAGGCGACTAGAGTTGAGAGAAAATCCGGGTGAGAATATGATTGAAATATGATGACGCTCGGAGCGAAGCATCATACCTCACAATCTCGCCGATCGAACATATCATGTCGATCATGACTCGTGCTGTCCTCAGGATCACCAAGCATACGGTTGGTTTCGTGGTGCGCAATTTCCACCCCAGCAGCCCAGCAGTGTTTGGCTGTGGTCAGTGTCCATACAGTCATAAGTCTGCAGCTATTGTGCGTTTCCACGAGAGAAGGATGCACTCTGGAATCGTCCGGTGTCGATGGAATCGAGTGTGGCCGGGAGAAGAAGCAACCGAGATTCCGAGACCCGGAAGAGTCGTTCGTACTTTGAAGTCTCTCATCAAGGAGTGGTATCTCAGAATAGTCAGCAACATAAAAACGAGGGTCCTCTCGTTTTTCTAGACACTCGAACCCTGTCGTCAATATCGCATCAATGTACCTGAGCGAAATGCAGCCCTGGAACTCAAGGAAGCGCGAACTCTCCGAACGCGACGCTCCCGTCGTACCTCCGCTGGAGTTTGAGGATGACTCCCAGTTGCTCCACACAGCTCGCTGAGAACCGCGGGCATTGCCGAGCGTCTCAGTGTGTTGACGCATTGTGCTCCTCGTCTGGAAGAGAGATAAATCATCTACACTCTATCGATTCATCCGGGTATTCCGATTCGTTGTTATGTAGCGCATCGAGATCAGACTCTTCGTTCAATATGTGTACGACATCATCAATACTTTATAGCTCTTATTCGGTTCGTGCAAACATTTATCGAAAGAATAAACATCGTTTATCCGATAGAAGCGGTCTTTATCTTGATCATCGACCTCTGATGAGCGTGGAATAACCTTCCCGATCACGTCCCTCTTTTGAAAGCGACTATGGCTACGCACAGCCAGTTGAACGTTTCTTGGGGTCAGAGCTCTTGCGTGGAGCACTGTTGCAGATACCGACTGAGTCTATTCGTGGAGCTGACTTCATCTACTCAGAAGACTCGGGGATTCCCTCAAAGTGCCCGGCTCCTGGCCTTTGGTACGTTGTTCCTCAAGCAGGTTGCACCATCAAAGGTTGACCCTACTCAGACTCTGAGTTGGAGCGAGCCCATAGAAGATCATGATTCGACGGAGCATCTGACCTACATTTCGAACATGATCTATCTCTCCGAATGGAGCTGACCTAACGGTACAGGTCGTGCCTGCATTCATGTCCATCGCTCATCGAACTCGGATTGTGCCCCACCTGATGCGCCGCGACCCAACTCTGACGACTCACTACTGTTCTCAGAACTCACCGGTCGAAAGTTCCGTTGGTGATCCGCCCCGTCGAGAAAACTCGCTCGGAATTCGCCTATCCTGATTCTTTAACGACCCCATGCATCATGGATAAGTGATAGAAGAACTCAACTGGAAGATTGTATTCGACAGTGCTACCTTTGCGGTTTCCGGGTCGGAACCTGCGAGCTTTGGGCTCCGCATAGAAGCAACGGAACTCCCGAGGCCCATTAAACGTCTTCCGAACGAGCGACTCAGTCGGAATCTCGCAGCCCCCAGAAAAAAGAAACCGGTTGGATCGACAAATCAACTTCTGTGTTTCGGTCGGCAGAGAGTGATCTCCCTCAACTTTGATCTCGTTGAGAAGATCCGAAAGATCTGTCCGCAGCCACAAAGTAGTTTCTTAGGGGAGATCGGGGGGTAGAACGCTCCGGAAGTGATTGATCAAGGCTCTACTCTCCAGGCGCGCATCACAGATCTTCATACCAATAACACCGCGAATCTCGCCATCGAGTGGTTCTTCCGCCCTCTGAATAGATGTAAGAATGATGTCCCCTCCGAGAGTTTGTGTCGGTCAACCACGAACCGTCTGAGCTATCCGTCCAGAACGAGCTCTTCAAGGTGCCTGTTGCACCCAGCATGAACCCAGACTCGTTGGCCTCTCGTTCGGAACCATGATTTCCGTACCCCCTCCATGGCAGCATACCAAATGCCAGAGTCGTATGTAACGTGACCCCATGCGCAAGGATCCCACGCGCCGGTAAACTCTTTCTACTCTCGACGCATTCGAAGCCTACCGAGAACGACGATTATCAAGATTATCAGGCAATGTGGCGGATATCCTCACCGAAATCGTCTGTCGCAAGGAGATGGACGTTAGCCGTCTTTTTCTGCCAGGGCCTCTAGTACAAGGCATCTGCGCTCGTACGCAAAACGTAGCCCTCATTGCTGCCGGCTTCTTTGAGTACCGTTCAGCGCTTAACGATCATCCTCAACGCCAGGCCGACTGAAAACTCATCCACGCACGACTATGTCGGGAGATCGGTCGACTTAGCTTGCGCTGATGACTATTCACAGGGAACTAGACATCGGAAGAATTATCGATAAATTCTACTCGTAACGAGGTCGAAGTGTTAATTTCATCTCGCGAGGGCGCCAATGGAGAGAACGGTTGAGGGGAGTATTCGTCAGAGTTCTACAGAAATATCTCACGCAAAGATGCAACTCCATTGTGTGAAGAAAACTTGTTCTAACTTCAATGAAATAAACAACATATAATGAGACAGGAATACCATAGGGCTTGGAATGATTTTCAGCTACATGTTGGATAATCATACGAATGCACATTCCTCCGGGTCGGATGGTCACCATGCATTTTTGTTTACAGCCGGGAAGCACTGCATCCTGGGGCATTCGTGCATTGAGCTCTAATCCGTTTTGGATGCGCTCACCTCCCTGAGATCAACGAAGTATCTCCATCTCCAACGGCGGCTCTCGACACCAGGAGCTGTAGCGTACACGAGCAAATCAGAGGAGCTTCAATCGCGGCGGATACAGCTCCGTCTGGGGTTCTGGTCCCCTACTGAGTCGACACACTGAGATCGGCAATCAACTCTCTATGAATGGTCCTCAGATACAGGTTTTCCCCCACATGTGGTACTTCCTCCTCGTCCGGTCGCAGACTCGGGTTTGAATTCTTCGGCTGCTCTACCGGGCTTCTGGCTGAAATCCTGATTCCGACTTGCCCATCAGACCTTCTCAGACATGACTTGACTTACTCTATCGGAGGCCGTTTTCCGACGACAACTCTGGAGGAGGCGACCGCGAGTTCGAGACAGCTGTATGGAGCTCATTTCGGATTCTTCCCCTGAGATTGGTCCCTGGACGCAATTTTGCGAGAATTTTAGAGCGGTTGCGTTATAACGAGGCGTGCTCGCTGTTGACTGTCCGCATGCATTTCACTCATTTGTCTTGGATCATCTTGCACCAGGATCTGTTTTCCGAGAGAAGTTGACGCCCTGCTCCTGCCATGGAAATTGCTCACCAATAAATTCGTTATTTGAATCTAGCATTGACAACAAACCAGCTTGCTCTTGATAAACATGATTTATAGATCGCCTTGTCATCATTCTGTTCTCATGATTTTTTATTGATCTAGGTGTACATAAAGAAAGGTATATATTCCCCTATATGGTGTCGACAAGGTAAGGCTATAGCTATACTGACGTCGAGTGGCCTGATTTGGATCCTTGTTTTCTTGTTTAATTTACGGCATGCGACTCACCCAACAACAGAAGCAAATTTCTTTCCATTCAATAAGCCTATGATCATCTGTCGAAAAACACTATCTATCTTTGTAACTGGGCGATGTTATTTCCTAAATCGGATTTTTCCATAGAGTGTTTTTCTCTCAATTCGTTGATGGTTAATGATTTGATGACTAATAAAGCGTGAACGAACAAAAACTTTGCGTTCCGTCACCATCTCCTTGAACTTCGTCCTCTACCGGAACATTGAAAGAAGTACACAAAATGCACATTATCGAAAGCCATGTCACCGATGGCGCGATGCCTGAAAACTCTCTTTTCTTCTCAGGAACCTAGAAAGTCCAATATTCCGTCTACGCCTTTGCTGTTTCCTCAATTCAGGTGGAATCCCTTCTCCTGTGTAGCGGCCAATAGCCTGTCCCTCAAAATCATCTCGGAAGAGTAATCCGGTAGTTTCAGGTAGTGCGCACAGGTATTCACAGAAGGATACGAGCCGTCTCCCGCGTCAACTTTCTTCACGATGGTGAGGCGAGGCTGCAAATTTGCCAAACCGCCGGGTGGGAGTGAAGAGCAACCGGTGACAAATTGCAGGAAGTCCTTGCGTTCTTGCGGACTCAGTTCAACGAGAACATTTACCTGGAACAAGACAATGGGACGTTAGATTTCGTTCGATATCGCGCGAAATGCGCATCACGTGGGATTTCATGCCTCGTTCTGAGAGGATCGACTCAGCAGCACGTTACCCACCAGTTTCAAGAATCCGGGGGAACTCTTGGTGAAACCTAGCTTGGGCAGTGTGTACGTAAGGAGGTCGTTACGCGTCCATTGAGGACATTGCTCGCCGCACAAGAGTAAACGCAGTTCGGTACCACTGAAAGCTGGAAGAGAAACGAGAGACTTCATCAGAGCACTCACACCTGACGTCGAACGCAAAGCTCACTGAGAGATGAGGTGTGACTTCTTCGTATGGTTTCGATGACCACGAACGAACCTGATAACTTGTTAATGGGAAACACTCGATTGAAACCTCGACGCAAGGCTTCCATCTGACGTTGAATTCCTTCAGCCAGCACAAAATCGATTGCGGCACTGACGTATTCGTCCACGTTGTCGACGGTTACATCGATCTGAGAGCCGTTCTCTCGCAGCTCGACAGCGCCAAAAGCTTTCGACGGCGGGAGGAATTGGAAGGTGAGTGTCAGGTCTTCGACTCGAGTCACGCCGTCGTCGAGAGTGAGCTGTTCGAGCTTCTCGCGACGTACCGCCGGATCAGAATATAGAGGATCGTAAACGATACGACTTTTCGCTTCAGCGACAGCTTGAAGCTGATCCATTGTGTAGGCCATGAACGGGCTGATGGCGGAGAGGTCCGATTTGAGGTCGAGGATCCGCTTGCCCTGAGAATTGCGAGTCTTGGCACCGCACGTGAGTAGTTTCAGCAGAGAGGCCGACAGTGGCAAATCGACCAAACGACTGTCTTGTAGAGCCTTGGCAAGGAAGATTCCGATGAACTCAAAGTAGCGGCACGCTTGGTCGCACGCAGCCGAGTTCTGATCGAGAGGAGCTGGGAAGAGTCCAGCAAGAGGTCTGATGTAATAAGAATCATCTTCTTCTTCATCAGCCCACCAAATGGCCAGTTTCGAAGCCTGAAGCTCGGCGGCCACCAAAGAATAGAATTCGAGCGAAGGTCCGAGACCGGTGCCCTCTTCATTCTGGAATTCGATTTCCAGCAGCGTCTTCCGTTCCGCATGGAAGTTCATCACTTGCATCGCCCACTGAAGAATTCGTTCGCCACGAGCAACACGGACGCGCTCATGTTTCAGTCTTCCCACCATGAAATCGTCGTCTCCGGGTCTCCTCACGCCCGCCGTTGTGGGCACTGTCGATCTTTGCTCTCTTTGATTCTGAATCCAAACAATGGCTCTGCAAATGTTCGAAGTAGGTCTTTGGTTTTCGCGTTCTAAATCAAGACGGCTAAACGCTCAACGCTGCTCCGCGAGCGCTCCGACGAGTGTGCCTCATCGGTGGAAGATACAGGGGAAAAAAAGTGATGCGGGGGACTCGACCACGATTCCTACCTCGATGTTCCGAAAGCCGTTGAACGGAAGAAGGTGTGTCGCGTCTCGAAGGGAAACAGCATCGGACATTTGTACACCAAGGCTTCGCACCATTGGGGCGCTGCGCCCGCACTCATCACCAGAGGGCACTGCATTTGCTGCAACAGTTTGTGCGACAACTTCGGTGAGGTGCACAGCTCACCTTGAAGGGAAATCCAAACATGTTATAGATTCGACAGTGTGTCGCAAGAGCATCAGAGCATTCTCCGGGAACGGGGGAATGCCGCCAGGCCTCACCTGTTAAATCGTATTGGCGAGCCAACGCCTTGAGCAGCTGAACAACTTGGCCCACGAGGGGCTCCAGGTCACAGCTGCTGCGCCGTCTGCGCGATGTTCCTACGCTATTCATTATCACAGACTCACAGTCACTTCTACATTCATCCCCATTAGTTTCACCACTACGATATACAATTCTGTAACAGAAAAAAAAGAAACACGACATGAGTGGACGAATCTTCCAACGATAACCGCGCCGTAGAGAAGTCGAGAGAAACATCATCCCATGGAAATGGGCCGCCGATGACAATCATTCCTTCAAGATCGAGACACTTGGAGATGAAGAGTTGAACACTCACGTATAAGTCGGCTCCCAAATGCGCTTCAATTTGTCGACTTGAGTAGGAAGGTCGCACTTCTGCATGAGATGCTGTACGGCTCGGAACATTGTCCAAGTGGGATCATTCAAGTCTACGAGAACATCTTGGATTCCTTCAGGGGCAGAGGGGATGTCAGATTTCAGGCTCGTAACGCCATGTCTCTCACGAGAAAATGGAGAGAAACATGAACGCTGAGGGGAGGAAATTTAATTTGCCGCTTACCAGGCAGATTTGGACCCTTCAACGTGAGGTGTATCTTTGGTGGTTGATGAACATCCACGAAACTGTCGCTCACGATCACTTGACTCGAGGAGCCCGGATCGCAAGCCTCGTCTGGAGGCGGAACTTCGATATCCGATGTCTGGTTGACATTCGTACGTCCGGGACGGGGATCGAATGCGGGGATGAGCGCCGAGAACTGTCGTTTGAGGATGAACTCATCGTCCCAGGCGTCACGCTTCAACAGCCCCGGATGATGCGAATTGCGAACCTCGAAGACATCTTCTTCTTGGAGAAGCTGCAGAGGAGAGAGAACGCACGGATGATCCTCGCTGTCATCGAATGTGGATGGAAACTCCCCGTGATTCGAAATTCACGGACTATGATCAAGTTTTTAAGTTGTCAGATTAAGTTGTAGAAAGCATCGTACAGCACGAACCATGACGTCCTCATAATCATCATCGTTGTCGAGATCACTCTGCTTGCTGTCCTCATCGGCATCAATCATAACCTCCAGAGCTCTCACGCCTGACATCCCACCGGTGGCCAGATCGACGAGGTCTTGATCTGAGTCTGAAGAAAGCTCTGACTGACTTATCGCAGCAGCCGTGATGGCTTCGTTCGTCAATGACGGGTATGATTGAGCCGTTGACAGAAGACCGGAGGCCGTAGAAGCATCGTTACTCTGCGAGAAGAACGACCGAGTTGAGCTGAGCGAGATCGGTGGTGGTTTTCCGCGAATCAACTTGGCAGAATGTTTGAGTTGCGAAATTCAAAAGCACTGACCTCACTGACAAGTGGCATGCTCCCGAGAATATCCGCAAGGACTTCAGGGAAGTTCGATGACGAAAGAGCGAGTCTTACAAGCGACGATACGTGGCTTCCGCCACCCCCGCTACCTCCTAGGGAAATTCGGCTACCGTCAGCTGTGGCGCTCTTGAGTCGATTCCTTGACTCCCTCTGCGGCGCCCCAGAAGTGGCAGAGCAGGAGGCACTCGATGAGACAGAATCTGGTTTGAAAGAGAAACCTCGTCTCAGACCAAACGACTCGAGTTGCTCAGCCAGGCCTCATTCGTCTCTCTCCGCAAATCAGTTTCCAGAGGCGTATCTTCACACCCCGAAGACGAATGGCAATCCAATAGCATAACAAGTGGAAGGGCCGATGACTCACTTTGAGACTCCGCAGAACAAGCGAGCCCACTCCCAATAGTTGAGGAGTTATTTGTTGAGGGTTTGTTGGGCTGTTGAGTCGACAGATTGGGAACAGAAACGCTCATCGATGTTGATGCGTTTGTTGAATTGACCGCGCTCTGTTGTGAGCTGCTGCTAACGGTTTTGGAACGACGACCCTTCAGAGAGTCGACCGTAACTCCGCGAACTTTAGCCTTGAACGCAGCCATCGCCACCGCAGCGGGAGAAACCGGAGGAACGTCACAGTTGCCAGCTGTCACTGTGGCCAGTTTGAGATCATATTTGCCTTCTGCTCCCATTCGATAGGAATTCGATCCGCCATGATCCCAAGCGACGTCTATCCAGCCGTTGTGCACGTCTCCGGTTACAGTTCCCGCTCCCGGCACGCCGCCATCTTGATCCCTCCACTTCCAATCAGGGCCGCGCATCACGCGGGCGCCAGGAACCATAGCTAAATGGTCGAAATCTAAGTTACCATAAGGATGAGTACTTGGCCGGTTCGTTAGAGCTCGGAATTCTTCCCAAACTCACCTTTGAGTTGTTGCCTGACAGCCCTTCGCTGTCTCCGCATTTCCTGGTCGTACTCTCGAGCTGCCCGCCCCAAATCGTCACAAACTCCCCACAGCGTTCCGTAGACCTCCATCCCGGACAGGGAGAGGTAATGAGTCTGGCCGGAAGCGTTCTTTCCGTTCTGCTGGACCTTCAGATACCTCCATCCACGGGGTTGTCCGGGATCGAGGTTCTGTTGTATTTCAGGTATTTTCCACGTCGCTGTGGAGCCGGGTTCGTTGAGAGAACAGTCGTCTTGGTGTGAGTAAAGCGTAGTCCAATTTAAAGCATCTCTCGAGCCCTGAAGGACCCAATTGCGAAGCGCCGAGCGACCATAACCTCGTGCATGGCGAAGGGTATAGTGAGTCGGAACAATCCAAACGCCCAAATCAATAGAGAACCACGCTCTACGGTCGTCATTGGTATGACAATTGAGTGCCGATGTCTCTCGGCTGAGAATATCTTCAAGATGCCCGTACGGTAGGTTGCGCCCTTCTGAACAAGATACGACGACAAGATTCACCTGGGCCGGGTTGACCCAATCAAGTCCTGGAAGTCCTCCGTTGGTCCCCATCCAATAGAACAGGCCGTTCGTATCGAAATCGACGCCGGAGTACTTGAGCGAGATCGGATTCTTCTTGATCGCCGCTAACTGCTTAACGAAGTTGAACGAGTTGCGATCATAGTCGTACCATTGCTTCGCCACCATACGAGTGAGATACTTGTTCAGTTGGCCAACCGTGGTTAATGGTTCCATCTTGATGGCTCGTCCTGATCTATCGATTAATGCGGTTTCATTGGGATCCTTGCTCAAACGCATACGCAGACGACGGCTCAATACTTGCAATCCGTGCGATGGTGTATCGTAGTGAAAGACGGCCAGTTTTTCGATCGACTCCAGAACTCCCACCAATTTGATGGCTAGAAGTTCGATTGCGTCGTTATCCAGCAGCTTGCTCACGAGTGACGCGTGAAGGTCGCTGCGGCAGACCTGGAGCAGAGAAGCCACAAGGCCTGAACTGTGCAGTTCGAAAGCAGAAATCTGCTGTGACACATCCAGCTCCTTCTCGTTGAGCAGGAGACGGTTGAGTTTGTTTAGTGAACTCTCGACATTCTCCATCTGTCGCATCTCTTCCACCATCGATTTGAGCTCGAGAACGACGGGGCGGGGCTTGCTTTCGGCGCACGACTGGAACTTTTCGCAGATTTCTTTGGCGAGGGTATGAACCTTCTGTTTGACGGCTTCCAGTTTCGATTGGAGTCGCTTCGATTTGCCGCCGACCCTTGACGCACATCCGAAATCAGACCCTGAAATTACAACTGCACCACATTAGCGAAATCAAAACCGTCCCGAGCGTTCGGCTGAGCACGGCAGGTGAATCGTTCCGATGAACCCCGACTCACCTAGAAGTGTTTCCGCGGTGAACGTGTGTTTGGTGCCGCGGTTCGATTCGAAAATGAAGCCCGGAAGATCTTCTTTGAGGACGGTCGCTTGCTGCTGACCGTCGGAGTTATGAATGACGAGCTCCTGGCTCGACCGACCCGACAGAGACCAGTTGCCCACGACGAGTTTCGTTTTTGAGGTTTTCGGGTGTGTCAGGATGCTCTGCGAGGGTTGGTTGAGTTTGCATTGGCTTCTGGCCCGCTGTAGTTTTTCCACGAACTCCCCGCGATTTTCCGAGGAGTCGGCACCCCCTTCAGGCGATCCACTCGAGTACATGGTCTGAAGCTTGTTGTCGAGGATGAACCTGAACCAGCCGTTGGAGCCGTTCGAGAGCTCGAGCGCGGCCGAGTCGTTCCATAGGTAGAGGCAATCTCGCCCCCGCACTATGCTCCAGTCTTTCCAGTGGTAGATTTTCCCTGCGACTACTTCCGTTGCATCGGTCGATTCATTCGACGAGCTATCGATGTCGTCCTGCATGGAGCATTCGGCTTCGGGATGTTGTGCACTGAGTGAAAGTATCTCGATTTTTGATATGACACCCAGCCGTGAAAAATACTCTATGTAGGTGCCTCGAGACTTGCTCAAAATATCTTTGACCATCTGAAGTGCGATGAGCAGTGTGTCTTGATCTTCTTCTTCGGCGTCGATGACCTGTGATATAACGCCGGCGAGCATCGGTGCCAAATCAGTGGACGACATCTCGGTGAAGAGGGCCGAATCGATATAGTGCAGCATCTTGCGCAACAAATTCAGCGCTGACCGTTGTACCGATTTCACGAGGGAGTGCTGTTCGATCTGACAGAGCACTGGGATCAGTGCTTTGAGAAAGACCGATGCCACTGCCAGGTCGCCCTGAGGTTCTTGGGGCTCATCTTGTCCGGTGGTTTCGAGACTGTCGAGCGCTGAGTTCACGCCCATATTCGTGCACATGTATTCGCCTGGAGACTGCAGAATCGCAGACACTTCTCGATGCCCCTGATCGTTGCGTTCTCGTGCCTTGTCCAAAGGGGTTTTGCCATCTTCGTCCCGCAAATCTGGATTAGCACCATGTCTCAACAGCACTTTGGCAATCTCGGGTCGGCCGAAGCAAGCGGCGTAGTGCAACGAAGACGATCGCTGGCCCTTGTTGACGTCTCCGCCTCTCTCACAAAGGAACTCGACCATCTCCTGGGTTCCGAAGGCAGACGCCCAGTTCAGCAACGTTTGTCCGACGTCGTCCATGAAGTTGACATCGACGGAACCGTTCTCGATCGCTTCGATTAGAGCATCGGTGTCTTTCGATCGGATGCAGTCGATCAACTGTCGGTGTGTTCTTTCTGTACACGAGCCCCTCGACGCGGCGCTCGGCGTGCAACCCGTCGCTTTGGGCAAAGCCACACGACCTTCGAATATCAGAACTAGAAGAAGATCAACTAGACGCATGGCGTCGAGGACGCTTCGGTCATCGGGGCACTTGAGAGCTGCTTCTAACGCCTCGGGTAAACGCGACCTCAACAAATCATGGGCGACAGATGGAGAGCCCCTGCATAGCGTTGATAGCAGCGAGATGATGGTGGCCATCGAGACCGGCTGGGACTGCTTTGAAACGGCTATCATCTTGGTCAACAGTTGGTCGATGAGGTTTTTCTCCGCCAGCGGTGCGGGGTCAATAGTTCTTCGCGCGAAGCGATCAGCTAAAGAGGCAAAACAACGAAGAGCTTCGTCGCTGACGAAAGAGTCGTCGTGTTCCAGGAGGGCGCTGAGGCTCTCGACGCAAGCGGCGAGGTTCGAATTATCGGCAGGTTCGACTTTCGCGCAGAGTCGACTGACCACCGACATACCGCTCAATAACGTGTCTCTGTGCACGAACGATCCGTTTTCTTTAATGAATTGGAGAACGCACTCGAGCGCTCCGGCCTCGAATACAGCTGTGGCTTCTCGTGAGCAGAGGTGCTCCAGAACTTTGACACATTGCTCTGAAAGATCTTTAGAGGTTCTCGAATTCTTCACGTCTGTGCTGACCAATTTCGAGCAGATTGCTTTGATGGCGCCGTCCACAGCAGCGATACGTCTCGTGCACTCAGCCGACACCTGAAACGTGACGAGAAAGTGAGCGTCAGAAGTTCGGTATTCTCCATTCCGCATGCGAGCCCAGTCCCACCCGGAGCCACATTGGAAGCTAGGCATTCGAGCGGGATAGGGAACATCCCGCTCGGGGGCCGCACGAGCAGATTCGCTCTGGGAGAGAACGTGAGTACTGACCTCGAGGAAATAGGTGAGAGCTCTCGCTGTGACCTCCAATACGTTGTCTGGTGCTTGCTCGTCGAGGAACATTCGACATAACGCTGGTAGAAATGTTCGTGGAGGACAACTGGAAAGTACAGAGGACAACTTTGAGCGAACATTGGGTCAGAGTCTTCGAGATCATTTCTTCTCTAATCCTCGATCCGAGCCATAGCGTCGGAATCTTATATTTGAGGCGATTCATTTGGAACAACTCTCAGCGGGGCCGTCGAGTCACTTCAGCCCTGAATCCGATCGGTCTGTGTTATTTCGAGTCGGTGCTCCTTACAGGCACTCGATCCGGAAAGCTGTACAGCTCCTGTTGACACAACAGCGAACTTTCAGAGACTTCCGATTTCTTCCAGAATCCCGGATAACCTCACTTTTTCTCTCTTACGTCACGATGGCCTCGCTGAGGTACTCCGAGGGAAATCATTGGTTCGGTCGAAGTCGCGAGCAAGGGTATGTACATATTCGTACAGCCAGTGTTTAGCTGAATGCGATCGTTCCGTACTCGCACCATTCTGTGAGGTCGCGCTGCTTCGCGCGCTCGCAGTGTGGCTCGTGTGACGACGCCATGGAACCCCTCATCGACGTTACGAGTCATCAATTGACTCGCTGCACCGAGCGAATGCTTTGCGACAGAACCGTCTGACAACATGCCCGCCAGTAAGGCAGTCGAGCAGCAAGACGGTTCGTGAGTAAAAAACCGAGTCATCCACAAAGCGGCAAATGAGCACTTTCTCAACAACAACATCAAGCCAGCTCTGATCAGAGCAGAACGGGGCCATGAACGCGAGCACAAACGCGAAGAACGTCTCACGCTTTACTCGTCAATCCCACCTCTTACAAGGACCGACTCAAGGAGACCGTAGTTGGGAATTCGGCATGAAACGATGACTGAGCTTCCTACAGAACTCGAGCCAATCCCGAGTTGGGAGAATTCGTTTCTTCGAGTGCGCGTTGGAATTGCGTTTCTCCTGCTGACTCGGAATGAATTCTACTGCAAGAAACGAGCGACCACACGGCGAGGGTTCCAGACAATGTGTAGAGGGAAATTATGGCCCCATGTGTCCTGATTTCTGATTTGCGTGGGTCTCTCTTCGGCTTTACCGACGGCTGTGAGCGTTTTCTGTTGCATCGTTTCTCGCAGCTTCATTGATCAGCCGGGGAGGCATATACATAGATGACATAAGATTTATTCATCAGATCACCAATCGGATGGAGGGCTGAACTATACTCATCGAACGTGAAATCTCGTGCATGTCGACAACAATGTCGACATTACCATACCGCAGTTGCTTGGCTATGGATGGAGCGATTGGAACGTGAACGATCGGCTGTTCATCCCCTCCCTCCTTAACTGCTTGAGGCAACGAAAAGCAACGTTGCGCGACCAGCGAAATACGCCCAGTTTGGAACTTCTCAACCTGTTAAAGGGACTCTGCGAGTCCGATTCATCTCGTTCACATCAACACTGCTGATCGTGTGAAAGAGTGCAAGATCGCGCTGGATATGACGTCGATAGCTTCTCACAGTAACGTCTAACATGAAAAACTCGGCGTAAAACTACATTCCAGGAGCACGAATAATGAGATGAGGATGCGCAAAGAGGCGGGAAGTCCTACTCAAAACCTAGCAGGGGATCTGTTGGAATCTAACGGTGAACGCTATTATCTGCGGAAGATATTATCGTCGACCGTGAGCGTTCTGTGAAAAAAAAAAACGTCTCACGGAACCACCTCGAGCGCGAATCGTGAGGAATCTTCTCAGTGTGGACCAAACAGCATGTCGAACCAAATATAACCTGCCTCTGTAGGAGGCTCGGAAAAACTTTTCGTCACTCGTTATCAGCGACGAGTTCTAACCCAAGGTATCACTCATCGTTCAGCTTACGCCGAAACCAGCGTTGGTGACATCGGATTGCTCACATGGAGTCACGAATTGTTTTTAGGTGTGTATCGAGAGTGATTTCCCATCCACTATCCACCGTCGAATGACCTGCATGCCAGCAGCAACCTGTGAAGCTATCGGCTCAAGCACTTGTCCGCGCTGAAGGGTCGGACCGAGATCAAAAGCATGACTGATGTGGGAAGGGGTCCATCCAATGCACCCTGGCATCTGATGTCGATGTCGTTTTGCATCTACGCCCAGAAATGAACCTCCTTCAATGGTTCGAACGCGCTTAGCACCTGAACCACAACATCGGATACCAGGATATTCTCGTTTTTGCTTTGTTTCAGACACAATGAGCTATTCCTTTCGAGATGCGCATTTTCGAAAACTTGAAGCTGGATTCTGCGACAGAACGTCAACCAGCCGATACCCCGGTCGGCAGTCGGTAGCAAGACAGTTAGGCCACCACTTGCTGTGCGAGTTCTTCCTCTGCTGGGTGTTTATACTCACAAAATTCCTGGGGAATCGATAATGTTCCAAATTCCGCATTTCGAAAATAGTCCAATCGAGCACCTCAACATGGGGAACGAAAGAATGGGAAAATTTTCGCTTCCAGTTCGATCTTACAACTCCATATCCAAATGAAATCCCCGATATGGTCTTGCAATTTGCACAGAGACAACCTCATTTGGCAGGTGACACAGCGTGGATTCGAGACACGTCTCCCACGATTTCCTCGTCACTCAGCAGGATCTGATGCAACGAGGCGACACGAAAGCCGTCATCGTATGGGTTGTTCTCCTTCCCAACCGTGCATGACGTAAGTGTTATTCGCTACGAGTCTGCCTCGGCATGATATCAGTGCTGCAACTCGAATCGGGCTCCATCGAGATGCGGAACTTTCCGCCGAGACAACCGAGTCCCGCAGGAAACAGAATCGCCTCAGTTGATAGACAAGATTCTTCTCGAAAAGAGACCTTGAAGTATGGGACCTGTGATACTTTTCGAACGAGGATGAAATGTTTTTACCTTTCGAAGCATCTGTCGACGTTGTCGCTCATCAAGAGCAACATACATAACTGTTCGAGAGCGATGAGTTGCATTTCACGCTCCTCTCCTTGACTCATGGAGAGCCACTCCAGAAGGGTTTCGGGGTCCGAGTCGGCCATTTGTTTTCGGTGGTAGGGCCTCCTAGGTCCCCTGAACAGAAATACGAGCAACCAAGCGGACTTTCGTGCTAAATATCACTACGCGAAACCCCGCAACAACCGCAGAGCTCACGGCTATCCTCTAGGCCGACGAGCTCCACTCAAATACTGTTCGAAAGCACGATTTTCACATAATTTCACTCAGCTGTTCAGCCCGATCCGAACTACGCAATGTTAATCCAAGATGGCCGACGTCTCTGGGTTTCCTACCGCAGGGAGGTCTTTAGACGGAATTGTTTCGAATTCCGCGCTGAGCTCTCACAGCTCAAATTGAATGGTTTCGAGGACACTCTGTTCTTCCAATGATTTATGAGGACCAATTATTGAGACACGCAAGGGATTATAAGGATAGTGTGGGGAGAAAGTCGTTATCCAGCAGACGACCAATGTTTTCAAGCAAAGTTTCCGGAGCAGACGTCCGATTTCAAAGAACGGGGCCACGGTGGAACGTCGATCCTGTTGGAAAGGCAGGCGCGCTATCTGGAGTGCGGTTCCTCGAGAGAGACGTGAAGAGCCGAACGCGGAAGAGGACTGGAAACCCTTCCTGATACCATGCCGAGCGATTCTCAAAAGTAGCAGGTAGCGGTGTCTTCCCGATCACAGGGACCACAATGATTGGTATGATCTCTGCCTGAAAACCGCGCAGAGCGAACAAGCTGAGAAACTTCCGTTTTTTTCTAAAGGAACGGCGCGGAATGAAGGGGAAGACGATTCCTGACCTAGCAGGGATCGTCCATCTAGATCGGATCTAGCAGCTTTGGCCGTTTCACGGAGTTGAATGAATTATGGCGCTCTTGGCTTCCAGTTAAAGGAGAAAGAACCACCTGCTCGAAAATAGTCAAAGGTCTCTGGCGCCCGGGCGGTCAACGAAAATGACTCCCCCCCCCATCCAACCTGGTCAGAGAACATGAGCTAGGTTTGCATGGATCAAAACATCAGATGAACTGATTCCTCCAGGTTTATCATCCAGACGGATCCAAGCTCAAAAAGTGAACCTTGAGGGCTCTCCTGACTGCGAATTCATTGATCGCACCGCCAATATCAATGGTATCGGAGAAATCATGCTCGATCGACAGAATCGCCAGGTTCGAGAGCCGCAATTGCCTCATAGTGGAGCGAAGATATGACTTGATAAATTCTGAAGCTTCTCCCACAGCTTACCTAATTTAGAGCGACGCTCAGAGAGGGGCGGAACGAAATGTCAGTGGTTGGGACGCCGATGTCGAGATTGTACTTCCTGATGAACTTCAGGAGCTCCAGTGGGAAGCTAGAAATGGCGCCCCCGGTGCTTCTCGGTCAGGTGGTGCCCGGGGCGGTCCGCCCCTCCCCCGCTACTGGACCGATGCATTCCAAACTCTGATTCAATCCTGAGCAAATCGCAGCAGTAGACTCGACGCAGAGGATAAACTCATTGAGCATCGCTCCCCGCTCAGATGAGAGATCGTCCAGCTGCACGGAGACAAACGGAGCTTCACGGAGACTGGCCTTCCGGAACTTTCGCTTTGGCACTTTTGAGCGAAGGTAGTTTCTTCGGGGTCTAATTTATGGTCACATTCGAGCTCGACAAGTTTTGACCGGGGTTTCCTAAAAGAGGCATCATAATTCCACCACCACTGTCGGTTTCCTCTTGGACGGACAAGGGGGGGAGGTACATCCGGAAGGGGAAAAAGGTTACCTTCAAGTCTGCCAATGAGTTACCTTCATTTTGGAAGGGGGTGCCAGCGTCGCCGACACCGAGTTCATTCACTGACGTTTCGTTTCTCTACCGGCCGTTACTGAAAAGATATCATCGGGGGAGAGCCCTCCATATGAGTAACCGTTAGTTAGTCAAGAGTCCCATGTGGAGCCGGATCCTCTTCCCATGAGCTATGATGCTATGTTCGTGATCCTCGGCGTTTGATGTCTGCCGATGGGAGAAGATGCGGTCCTCATCGTTATTCTCAAGCTAGGTGACGTCTCGAGCCGGTCTGACCTTCTCAGGTGTACACGTCACTTTCGATTAGGTCCGGAACCCTTGCGGATTCCCAAACGTAGCAGAAGTCGTCGCTAGTGCTTTTTCGGGCGGAAACATACTTGGAAGGGTTTGGCAGCTCTTCGGCACTTTTGGGCTTTGTTCACGGCTTCGAACGAAATCCAATAAGTCGGGTTCTCCACCCGGAGCGAAAACATCACGTTCAGTCCACGGGCTCAGAGCCGACTCGGTTTGTTTGTGATAACATGAAACATCTTCTGGACTGACGAGCGCCAGGTGAAATTCGTAAACTTCTAATGCACATCTCTCCGTTATCTGGAGAAGTTCAGAGCCGCCAAGATTGGTTTCGGACAGCTCGCGAATCCATATTTCCGAGACATCCTGAGTCTTTCCACGATGAGTTTGAATACCCCCAAAATGAGCAACTTGGAAGTGAATGTTCTCAACCTACTTCCACGAGGTCGACCACTTTGCGATCCATGAATCGAGAAATGTTTCGGGGTCAAAGCTCGGAGTCATCGGATTTCATGCACATACTCCAGAATAATTGACGGTGACAGGCTTTGCAACAGGCAAAATCATGTTCTGAGCCGAAATACAGACGGAGAAATCGAGCTCGAGCGAAGAGACACGTTCGGTGGTTTGTTCCATTGTCGATCCTCAACTGTGAGTTCCATTGCCCGATGAGCACTGAGTTTGACTCCGGAATCACCTCCCGGGACTCCCAGAAGAATGGTCACATCGGCTGCGGAATCGCCTACGCAGACCCCCAGGAATATGGTCGGATCGAACTCGGAATCACCTCGCGGGAACCCTAAGAGTATGGTCCGATAGACGCCAGATCTGACCATACTTTTGGTGGTTCGGGTCGGTGATCCCAGAATCGATCAGACCATGTTCTTGGGGGTTCGGGTAGGTTCCGATCGCAGCCGATCGGAAAATTGGCGATCGTTACTGGAACACATGGCATGCGCCATTCTGTTCCCATATTCGAGCACCCGAGTTCCATTCTATGTGCTCTACGTTCCATAATAATTATACACCTCCTCCACATTCTAGCGTACAATAAGCTCGTCTTGGATGAAAAGATTCGATTTTCCATCATAGGTTCTGCCTGCTCACATGAAAACCGAACCACATCATGCGATGGTCGAACACATGAGGATCTCTCACATCCACAAATACGCGACACGGCTGATGGACTAACATGGAGCCCTAACAGATTCTTGATCCTGCGGTAACCTTTCGTCGAGTTAGAAGCACAGGACGCCGCTCTCTTCCACCCGTTTTTTTCGGTCGACCAGGACCCTACGCGTCTTGTGAGACTGAGGATCACTCAAGACTCGCCGAATGACGCATTGAGGTCTGTAGAGCTCCCTCGGAGTGCCTCGAACGCTCATTTCAACTCTCCAGACGGACCCCTCAGAGAGAGAGTTTTACACCCGAAACCTGAAAAGTAAATTGTGCGAAAACTGAATGAGATAGACAGTCGGAAGATTTTCCGAATTCGGCTTCCCTGAGGAGTTACAGGCCAAAATGCAAAGGGGACGCGATCTTGACAGGAGATCGATTTCGAGGTCAAGGTTGAAACGATCTTTCCTCCTTCTCACAGATCCTGAGCTAGAGATCTGGAGTTGCCGGGCGTTCGAGCAGCATCCTATCCTGCGTCGACCTTGGCACTTCCGAATTCGATCGATCGACTTCAGAAGC